>OY728143.1:1408765006-1411165006 GCA_963277665.1 Viscum album | reverse complement strand
AGTGTATCAGGTTTCCCCATCTTGCCTTAGTGGATTGGGTTTCCCCATATTCCCATAGTAGATCAATAATTTCAACTTGGTTACCATCATTTTCTCATGAGATATAAATCTTTACCAAATGCATTGGGGGAGATATAGGTCTCACCCATCTCATAATGAATTCTTACATAAATCTTCCACAAATTCATAAAAAATCATATAAAAAACCATTAAATGAAATGGGTGTCATAAACATGTAATAATATCTTAAAATGTGGAAATATATAGGTTTCATAATCATCTCATCAAAAAATAACCTCTCAAGAGAAGTGGGTTTCATAAGCATATAACCCGTGAAAGAGAAATAAGTTTCATAAAAATCATGTCATCAAAACACAACCCATTTAGAGAAACAATACGAATGGATACTTTGTATAATTTCCCCATAAATGAATGAGTAATAAAAATTTATGTTATATTAGATAGAAAATAATTTTGGAATATCTTTTTAAAACATTTATTTAGTATAATATCATTTTTTCTTTGAAAATTGTTTTTTAAAACTAAAAATATCTTCGAAAAACTTTTTCATTGAAAATTAAATTGAAAACTTATAAAGGAAACATGGAAACCATAAAAAAATATGAAATATTTTTTACATGGAAATTATCTTAAATTATCATCTTTAAAAATATTTTTGAAAACATTTTTTAAAATAGGTTTTTTTTAAATTCATGGTTTGTGTCTCAAAGATGGAAAATTGAGATAAAACTACTTTACCAATTTGGTAACTTTTGATACATAAGACCCATGAAAGAGAGGTAATAAAACTGATATGTAAATACCTATAAATTTAATGATATGAATAATAGAATATATTCATGGGTTTTATATACACCAAACAAAATAAACGAGTGGTGAATAAGGCATGAATCTCATAGAAATAAAAATGAAAATAACAATCACCTCACCTTAAACCATGGATTTATTCATACTCGTTGAAAACTTATGTAAAATAAATATAAGTTTATTATACATATAATACATAACCATATTATTATATCTTATTCCATATATTATTTTTTATGACTTTATATTTCCCATATGTTAACAACTCCATGTCAATGTTACGTTTTGGGTATTATCAGCTTTATCCATCATAGTTGTTTTTAATTATCATTATTTATCATCTTACATAAAAAATTATATATTTATTTATAGAAAGTAAAAAATGATATAAATATCCTATATATTCATTACATATTTATTTATAATAATATATAAAATACATAAATATGAAATTTAATTCACAATTCATGGAGACAGTAGGTCGTATATAAGCATGAATGTTGTTTTCATTTTATTATCGTATTGAAAGAATGAAATTAAATGAAATATATTTATTTTTGTATATATAATATCATTATAGTAGAATTATTATTTTATATAAGTTCACTAAACCTATCCTTAATATATTTTTTGTAGAGTGTGAATGAATCACATCGCTTTGAGGAGGCAGTAATCCTCACTTCTACAAATGAAGTTATCTTATTTATGAAAATTGGAAATCATGATGGTATGTATTATATATTTATTAAAAAATCATAAATAAATCATAAATATTATATATATCATATAAAAACAGAGTTTTTATCTTAATTACCAACTATGATAGGTGGTAAATTAAAAACAAACAATATCGTTTCGTGAGCTGGTAGTTTTCCGTACACAAAAATGGTGAGTTCATTACACAGTAGGTGTAAGTGTGTGTAAGTGTAGGTAGAATCCTTAGAATAAAACCATATCAGTATATTTAGGATAATGAGGTTATTATATAAAAATTGAATAATAATAATTGATTTTTTGGAGAATGAAAATAAAAAAAGGATCTTGAAGAAGGATGTTACCTCTTCTTTGGGTAACTCCTCTTGGTTTTCACCAAAAGGATTACATGGATGTAATTATTCAAAAAGGGAGAATTATATGATAAAGGAAAGGATTATTTAAGTTTATTTTAATATATTTTGGGTGAACCAAGGGGCTTGATAGTTTTTAATAATTTGGAGGGGTGAGTTTTTTTATAGTGGAGGAGGAGTGACATTCTTGTAAATTTTAGAAATGGGAATTCCAACCATTTTTTATTACATCATGTGGCTTAAATAAATGTCCAAATATGATCCAAGGTATTATAGGGTTGAAATATTACCATAAAATTGCTTTTGGATATTTTTCTAGGTCATTTTTGTCTTTAAGTGTAAGGTTTAGTCTCTTGTTAAGCTAATTTTTGCCTTAATCGTTGTAATTAATTTTAGTTAAATTCAGTCATATTTTTAGTAAAAAACTAAGTTGAAATTATTTAAAATTATAAATTATACAGATTCAAAATATAGAATCCCTTTTTCAATTTTCAAATCACATATGTTTCAGAAAATAATTTAATTTTAATCCCGCAAATATGACGACAAAGCATGTTTTTAAAGTAAAAATGTATAAAAGTTTGGTATGATTTTATATCCAATTTAAATGTGATATTGGTTAAAATTACCAATATTGGATAAATATATGTATAATTGATATTATTAAACTTTAAAACCAAATTAAAATATAATTTATCCCTAGAATTAAATTAGATGAAAAATAAGTTTTGAATTAAAATTCTGTATTTTTCACTGTAAGGGCTCAACCTTAAACATTACACAACAGAAGAACTTTTACTAGTCTAGGTTTTGTATAGTTAGATAAAAAATTAAAATTTATCATATTTTCAATAAATTTAAACAAAAAATCCAAAATTGACTTTCGTGTGAATAAAAATGATGGCATCCAACTTTGGACTTCCAAGTGACCTATGAAAAATAATTTTAAAACAAGGGGTGAGCATTATATATTCCCAGTATAGGGATTCAAAACAAAACCATAAAGAAATATTTTTTCATTTAAAACATTTATTTAAATAACATGCATTAAAATCAAGAAATTAATATTTCACATAACATGTCATCATCTTTTTCTTAAGAGATTATGAAACAACTTTTAGGATATCTCATGTTAAAAATTTCTAAACTTATTTAGGAGTTATAAATAGAATGCATTATAAACATCATTCATAAACATGTACATAAATGCATGAAGCTCAACCTATAAGATAGTTAATGACCAAACATGTTCATTATATGACATTCTAGATGTAAGGATAATAATTTACACATGAAATAATATTTATTCAGAATTGCACATAAGGTGATGTAATTTTTCATTGTGGGTTAGAAACTTAAATATTAATTCTTCTTTATCAAATAATTACTATACAAGTATTTATTTAAATAAGAACCATGTGCTCTTGGAAAATCTAATTATTACTGGTTCATTAAAGAATAATCACTAGCACTAGTTATCCTACTAATTGGATAATCTCATGGTCCTTCCCTTACTAGAATAATTATGGGGGAATAAATAATGAAATAAAATCATAACATTCTATCAAGGCCCCATTACAAGACTATACATAACCATTATTTCAAGGCCTCGTACCATGACCTAGTTTGTCTCATGATACCTACCGATGCATCAAACGGCTATAATAGGCCTAAACCATCACATAATCAGTCCTATGAATTCCTCACATGTCTTATAAAAGTATGACTTTAAATAGAAGTGTATCATACAACTTTTATTTATTTAAATCCTTTCATAGATGAAATATATTCATTTAATGATCCAAATTTTCTCATTACACCTTGAAAATTTTATTTCTTAATCTATATATTATCATAAAAAGATTCATATCATACTTAAATTTATTATCTTTATTTGTAAGGAATCAATAAAATGAATAATGAAATAAATGAAAATTTAATAAAAAATTCATTTATATTTTTTTCTTCTAAAAATAATCTTTTATAATAAATAAATATGTTCCTCTCATAAAATTATAAATAAAACATTTCAGTTCTTGAAGAAATACATGTGCTTGATAATCTTTGAAAATTTATTTGAATCCATGAGCTTATTATGAACTAAAAATGTGTCATTGTTACACTCTACACCTGACCATGAATGTATGCAGATATAACATCCTTAAGTTTTAAATGTCATTATTACATGTTATGCACATTTTTAAAAATATGACATTAAGTATTATAACATGCCAATAAACATAATATCTTTTATGTGTGTATATATATATACCATGATTTTAATTTTTTTTAAAATAAAATAACTTAATGTTTTCCATAAAAATATATATATATATATATATACATACATGTTTATACATATAAATGTTTTATTCATAAAACTCATCAGTACGAAATAAATTTATGTTTTAGAAAAAACAACAATAAATGAGAATATCCTTTGACAAAGTAAATATGAAATCAAATTTAAAACATAATATTTTATATATATATATATAAGTGGAATAATGGATTATAAATCATACTTGGATTTATAAATCCTTTAAAAAAATTAGAGTTTCAATGAAACCACATGTTACAGCAAAATATGAATAACCCTAGGTTTGAAGATAATACTTATATATTTATATAAAATTTTCTTGGTAATAATTAGTGAGTTTTGATAACAGAAAAACTAATTTCATTTAACATTACATCAAACGTTAGTAATTTTAATCATCCATGTGCTCCAAACCCCTTTCATTAACACATGTAATTAATTTAAAAAAATTGATTATTTAAAACTATATCTTATGTGAATATATTGATCACAAAATTTCTTAATTGATTATATGCATAGGTTTATGACATGAACATATAAATTCTTCACATAGAATTAGTAAATTACCCTTTGAAATTTATAACATTATTAAGCAATAAATAATTACGTATAGAAAATAAAAAAAAGTAACCTTTAAAATAAAACACTTTTAATGAAGACGATATACTTATTAATTTGAAATTAAAACTTTAAAATTTAAAATTGAAACCACAAATTTATTTTAAATGCAACGAGTGTCGATGATAAGCATAACATGTTCCCATGTTTATATACAGACATGAAACCCATAATGTTGACAAAACGTGATGACATTTCATGTGAATTTTTTATAAATATGATGATAAATCGACAATATTATTATAAACATGATAATATCCATTTCATCCATATATATAAATATATATACATGCGTATTGTCATTGAATTTACAACACTCATCATCGCGGGTTAAATATATGGTCGATAAAAACATTGATAAATGAAAATACTCATTAGAAGAATTATTATGAAATAATATAAACATTGTTAAATACTTATGTGTAAGTGGAGTTATTATTTTTGAATCACACTTAGGATTAATAATTCTTTAAAATAATGAGGTTTTTAATGAAACCTTCCATTATACCGCAATAAATTAATTCTAAATAATATGTGAAAAAATAGATACAACCTTACATAATCAAAACTATATATATATATGTGTGTGTGTATTTAAATAAATACAGTTCAATCGATATAAATACTATAACATCCCGCCTTTTTTATTAAATTATTTTTCATTACATTTTACAAATAGATGATATTTAAAGTCAAGTGTCTTGGAAAGCAGGAACATAAAATATGAAAACATAAAACATTATTTTAAATCCCCTTGAAAAGCTTTATCATAATTTCATCCTTAGTACAATTACTGCATCTCTTAACTTGGAGAAATACATCAAATGAAAGTTTGGGTAGAAGGCCCAATAAAAAAATCAAGTGAATCAGTTAACATGTGAACTTGAGCGATATCAAAAAGAACATGAGGGATATCTTAAAGGAATGATAAATTGGAATAACATAGAAATAATAAATTGAAACATATCTTAAAAATTTTAATACAATATATAATTTAGATATTCATGAACATATCACCAAGGTTCATCCCCATGGTGTCATAAAAATTACCAAGGTTATTCACCAAGGTATCATGAAACTTATCATCTCTAGAGATTAAATTATTTACCCAATGAATTAGAGATCTATCAGGGATAACCCTTAGAATTTATTTATTTTAATGTTATCCACATATATCATAAACAAATATTTCATAAATAACCCCAGAAGAATAAAAGAAATGGGTTTCATTTAGAAATCATGACGTTTTAAAAGAGATTAATAACTAAGATCATTATGTAATTTATAACCCATGGAATGAGAGTGAGGGTTATATATATAAAAATTATAGAATTAAATAGATCAATATTATGTATTTATGAATACCTCTAAAAATAAAAATAGATTTGGGTATTCACATAAATAAAACAAGAGAATTTATTGAGAAAAAGAGGGAGATTTTGGGATGAAAATTCTGCAGCATAACGGCTATACAACATGCTTTTAGAAAACATTAAAAATAGAGAGGACACGGAAACCCATTAATAATAGGGTCATAATATTAACAATAAGGTCACAATAAATTATAATGATAGAATAAAATGGAGACAATAACATGTTAAGTCTATTTAAATGACATACCACATGAAAATGAAACTCAAAAGAAAAGAGAATATGCAATTTCTTTTATGAAAATTCATCAGCCTAATGGCATAACATAAAAATTCAGAAAATCCTTTGATGAGATCAGAAAGGGTTTCTCATAAATTTTAAATTAAATTGACATTAATAAGGATATATAAGAACATTCCCCCACATAATAATATGAAAACTAGAGGATATAACATTAAGGAAGTCATGACTTAAAAGAGGAGGGTGAAAGGTTCCCTTACCGTGAAGAGTAACTTCAAAATCATGAAGGTTGGGACCTTGAAGGGATTGAGGGAACCTTGGGAGGAATACTTGGGAGTTAAAAAGAACATATATTTTTTTAGGAGTAATTTTCAATGAAATTAATGAAGGAATGGGTTGATATTTATAGCAAAAGTGGGGGAATATTTTATTAATTTCCAAGGGACACCTCATCAGTGGTATTTTCAAAACCACGGGATTGACCATGGTATTTTTCACATACATAACTTTTCTTAAAGGTATTTTTTATTTAATTTACATTATTTTATTTGTGGTTTTCCATGCATTTTGGTGGAAGTGGTGCGTTTTCGAAATTTGGTCCAAACTGTGAGCTCATTTCCAGATTTATAAATAAATTTGGTTTCTTTTATAACTCCTTCATTTTCAACATTTTAGATCCATTAAAATTAATAAATGGCCTCCACTGACCTATTAACACCAAAATTTCAATTTGGACCATTTATAAATCCATAATAATGGTAGATTTGGGTTTTTATTTAAGGAATTAGGCCAGCCCGAAAGCCCATTTCCAGTTTATTTTTTTTGTTTATTAAATAACTTATTCAATTTTTATTATTTTTAGGTGATTATAACTATCACCCAAGAAAAATGAACCTAGACGCACACCCATTATCATTTACCCCTCTTTGGATCTCGTATGTATCTTGAATTATGTCCAAGCTTCATAGTGTTTCTCAAATCATCCAGATTTGAAGAGGTAACTTCTTTTCTTCATAACTCTTTCAATTATTAGTATTTTTCTCCCCTTTCCATGAAGTTTCATCACATTTTCTTGATGTAACAAATGCAAATAGTATAGGGTTTCATAATTTGGGTTTAACCTTGAGTTTTCTTGGTCAATTCTTGTGGTTTTTTGTTTGATCTAGGTCCCTCTTGGTGTGGCGTTGGTGCGATTTGATTTTCGCACAAATATTGAAGGGTTCTCCTTAATTTTCTAGGTGAATCCATGTGTATGGAAATTTTGTTAATTGTATTTTTTATGATATTTTCATGTTCATTTAATTTTATTTTTGAAGCAAAAATTAGTTTTAGTGATGTTTGTAATGAAAATGATTTTTTAATGCAAATTTTAGGTGAAATTAGGAGTTTTCATGAAAGTCTCATGTTGGTTCATTTGGGGATAACCTATGAATACTTATTTAATTTTATTGGGATTTATTAGGGCTTAAAATACTGTTCTTAATTTTTATACCCTTTTGTTGTTTCTGAAAATGTTGGTTTTAGTGGCATTTGTGGAACTTGAGAACTTTAAGTGCAATGTTTGTTTAGAAATGGAAGTTTTACAAAGGTAACATTTCTTGGTTCACATGGGGATAACCTAAAATTTATTTTTTGATTTCATGGAAATTTATTGGGCATAATGTTATATTTTGGTAACTTACAGGTGTGCACATAGTGTAAAAAGTGGGGTTTTCAGAGAGTTTTAGGTGCAAAATAATGCGGCTTTTTGAGAAATTGTTTTATGGAAAATCAAAGTGTTTTGTGGTGTATTTTAAATGTTATAAAGTGTGTATAGATTCTGTATTGATTTTAAGTTACCATTATTAATGTTTTTATATGAAAATTTATGTATGTGGCATGCTAAAATTGTTTTAGCACAAAGGGGGAAGCCCAAGTACCCAGGTGGGAAGGATATGTACTAGTACAACTAGTGAACCGAATGGGTTTTGTCCCTATTTCACTTAGCATTTGGATAAACATAACTCTAAATAATCTATATGTATGATTATTTGGGAACAATAGGTTATGTGTATGTTCCCTACTATTAGATCGTGCACAAGAACAGACTTTTACTATGGCTACTTTACAATGAGGTACGAGGTACATGGGGCCCGAGACTATCTAGTGCCTTGGGGTGTTCCCAATTTTTTTGATCATTGGATTTCTGGTATTTGAACTTATATTAGGGTGTTTTTGGAAGTATATTATAGTAGATAACATTAATATTTAAATGTGTTATCATTATAAAAGTTTTAGCTTAAAACCTGTTTTCAATTGAAAGTTGCATTTCTTGGTATTTATCACCACTTTTCTTTGCATATTAAAATTGCTTGATTTTTCACAATGTATTGAATGAAATTTAGAATAATTGGGTGGTATCCTACTGGTATTAGGCTCATACCCTAATTAAACCCCTTATGTGTAAGTATAATTTATTATTCTTGACTCAGGTAAAGTAAAGGCTTTGGGTGATGGCGGTTCAGGGTGTTAGTTCCCATCCTTAGTGCAGAGTTGTGGAGATGGATTATGGGCGATGAACCCTTGTTGTGTGGAGTAATTGGGGAAGTTTTTATGATGTATCTTTGTTTCTTTGTACCTCTTGTATTTTGTTTGAACTTATGTATTCAGTTCTGGATTTTTGTATAAACCTTGTTTGGTATGAATTTTTTCGATTTATTTTATCAAATGTTTTTGATGTTTTATGTAAACATATTTGGGTAAATCATTCCAAAACAAAGATAAATGATACTCATGCACTTGTTCCAGACCATAGGGATAGGGAATTTCCTTTGGTCCTTGCAATGGGCTAGGTTTGGTTCCAGTATTGTTGGCGAACAAATTTAGTACGTGAAAAAATGGTATAAAATGATGTTGATGTTTTTGGATTATATTACTATTTTGGGATGAGTCGGGATATAAAGGAGCTAGTATTTTTAGGGCTCAAGGTTTTGATCGTGAGTAGGGTTCCTAGACTACACCTCTTGTGGAAGACCATGAGTCACTAGGAGACATTGGAATTGTCTGATTGACTTCACTTCTATGTGAGACGCGTGGGCTGCAGACCACACGTGGACATCGTGCGGGGGTAGAGTAGTTGTTTATTTTATTATTGTAACATGTTTAGATTATTTATATTTCATGTATTTGATTAAAATTTTCAGAATGTTGGTATTTATTATTGTTTTGTGACTATTTTATTTTGTTACCACATGCCTCCCCAAAAAGCTCCCACGCGCCCACAGGAGGAAGCCAGAGAGAGTTCTCCAACACTGATTGATCATAGGCTAGTAGAGGCTATGGTCCAAGATGTCCAAGCTCTGGGAAAGGGACCAGATATTACTCTTATTTCTATTTGGGCAGAAGAGATGGGTCCTAGAAAGGATAATGCATATGAGTTTATGAAAGACAAGCCTCTTTCATTGTAAAGAAGCTCAGAACCCCAGGGAGAAGAAGAAGGGTTCAAGAAGGTCGAGCGCATGTTTTAGTTCCTGGAAACACCTGAGGAGATCAGGGTGAAGTGTGCCTCCTTTTTTTGGAGAGTCCCATCTGTAAGTGGTGGGAGTCAGTGCTTTAGACTGGGAAGAATGAGCATATGTGCTGGGGAGATTTCATTATCGTCTTTAAGGAACAGTATTACCCAGAGGTATTTTCATATGCCAGGTCCTAAGAGTTCATTGGACCCTATTCAGGGGAACCTTTCTATGATGGACTATGCCAACCGTTTAGCTAATATGGTTCGTTATTCCCCTAAAATTGTCTCAAATGAACAATTTATGGCCCCGAGGATTGAGAAATGCTTGTGACCATAGATATACTCCCCAGTCATCTTATTCAAGCTGAGGACCAATGCTAAGGTCATTGATTGAGCATGTATAGTGTAGATTGATCATAAATGCATGGCTTGTTTTTCTAGAACTATGTCAGTAGTGGGTAGTGGAAGCACTTTAGAGAAGAAGAGGAAGCGAGAGGATCGGGTGAAGAGGAGAGGTGGTAGTTCATGCTACTCCTCCAGACAATTTTCATTCGGGGCTTCTAATGTGAGATCAATCGTGTGCCACTAGTGTGGGAAACTAGGGCACATCCTACTAGCATGTCCACTTTCTCTGAAGCCTTGTTACCTGGAGGTACGGTTCATTTGTAGCACTTTTGTGGGGTGGCACATCCACTTTCGAGTGGGGAAAGTTAAATGGATTCAAGAGGAGTTCCAGTATATTTAGAGCCATTGTGGATGAGAGGATGTCATTTTTGTGGCCGTGGTGGTAGGGATAGAAAATATTATAGGCAGATCCAATTCAGGGCACAACCACAGTCTAGAAGTTGTCCCCAGGTAGAGACCAAACATCTCCATGCAGTGGAACAGGCACCAACAGGATCAGGGGTCGGATCGTCGATAGTTCAGGGTACCGTTTTAATCGCATCTTTTATATATGCTTATCTTTTTTATACCAGTGAATCTATTTCATTTATTTCTTCCCATTTCAGGGACATGTTGAATTTACCAACTGAGTTTTTGTATTTTGCAATGGATTTGGTGATGCCACTAGGAAAGAAGAAGAAATAGGGTCTCAGGTGCCCCTCGTATGCACTTTCTGAGTCTAGGGTTGAGATGGATTGAGACCTCTTGGTCCTGTATATGGATCAATTTGACATAATACTTGGAATGGATTGGCTAGTACACTTACAGGTACACATCGATTGCTACAGGCGGAGTGTGAGTTTCACGGCACCTGATGGGAGTCGTTAGGTTTTTCGTGGAGAATGGGATCCTTGGTCGGGTCGTGCATGACCTCCACTCCCAAAGTTGGGAAGTATTATCTTCCAGTTTTCATCACTCGCACTAGAGGATGATGGAATTTCTAGTGAGAGGTCACTACCTCATGTAGTGAATGAGTTTTTGGAGGTATTCCCGGATGATTTTTCAAGTTTTCCCCCAGAGCAGGATGTTGAGTTTTCAATTGATCTGGCATTGAGAACACAACTGGTATCTCTTCCCTATTATTTCATGGCCCCCATAGATCTGAGGGAATTTAAGATTCAACTGGATGACTTATAATTCAAATGATTCATTCGACTGAGCGTATCTCCTTGGTCCGCTCTTGGGTTGTTTGCGAATAATGTTGACAGATACCTCCGGTTTTGCATTGACTATCGGAAGCTGAATAAGGTAAAAATATAGAAAAAATACCCTTTGCCTAAGAAAGATGATTTGTTTGATCAGTTGAAGGGGAAAAATCGGTTCTCAAAGATAGACTTGCGCCCAAGATACCATCAAATCAGGGTGAGAGAGGTAGATATTCCGAAGACAGTCATCCGAAGCAGGTATGGCCACTTTGAGAATTTGGTCATGCCCTTCCGATTGACTAATGATCCAGCAGTCTTTATGGAACTCATGAACATGGTGTTCCATAAGTATCTTGACTCCTTTATTGTGGTGTTTGTGGAAGCCATTCTAGTTTACTCAGGCTTTGAGAAGGATCATGAAAATCACTTGAGGATCATCTTGGGAACTTTGTGGGATCACCAGTTCTATGAAAAGTTGTCAAAGTGAACTTTATGGATCAAGGAAGTGAAATTTCTAGGGCATGTGATCTCTAAGTAAGGGGTTTCAGTGGAACCTAAGAAGATCAATGCTGTCATTTCATGGGAGTAACCAAATAATATGGTTGAGATCAGGAGTTTCCTTGGCCTGGCTGGTTATTATAGGCGATTCATTCAGGATTTCTCTCAGCTTTCTTCACCAATAACTGCACTCACCCAAAAAGGTGTGAAGTTTTTATGGGGCCCAGAATGTAAGGAATCCTTTGAGGAGCTAAAGAGGAAGCTGACTACCACCCCCATGCTGATTTTTCATGAGGTCGAGAAGGGTTATGTGGTCTATTGTGATGCTTCGGGTATGGGTCTTGGGTGCGTGCTTATGCAGGATGATCATATGGTGGCATATGGCTCTTTCCAACTCTGACCACATGAAAAGAACTACCAAACCCATGACATAGATTTGGCAGTGGTGATGCATGATTTGAATACTTGGCAACACTACCTCTTTGAGGAGAAGTTTTTGGTCTACTTTGATCACAAAATCTTGGCCAATATCTTCTCACAGAAGGACCTCAACTTGAGACATCGTCATTGGATCGAGTACTTATTGGGGGTTGACTTTGACATTGTCTATACCCCAGGGAAGGGTAATGTGGTGGCCGAATACTTTAGTAGAATAGTTCTGGTGTAGTCTTTGAGGAAGTCCAGAGATGAATGAGATTTGATGGGACTCTTTGCTTCGATGCATGTGGAGACCTGGGAGCATAGTGGAGGTGCCTTCTTGGCGAGCTTCCAGTTGAATCCTTCTTTATTGGAGTTGATTCAGCAGGAACAACCTAGTGATGATATTTTTTAGTGTTCAAGACAGTTTCTTCATGGTGGGGAGACATCCTCTAATTTGTCATCATCTCTCGAGGGCATATTGTGCTTCAAGGTCCGCTGAGTAGTGTCATCATCTCTATGGAATTTGGTGATGCAGTATAGCCACTAGTCTCAGTGGGATATCCGTTTGGGTGAAACCAAGATGTATTATGATGTACGACGATAGTTCTAGTGTTCAGGTATGCGATGGGACATAACAGACATTATGTCGAGGTGCTACACATGCCAACAGGTGAAAGCAGAGCATTAAAGGTCCTCCAATTTTCTCCAAACATTACCCATTCCAACCTTGAAGTGGGATGCGGTCTCTATGGTCTTCATTGTTATCTTGCCTTGTATGACATGATATAAAAATTCCATTTTTTTGTAATTGATCATTTGACCAAATCAGCCAACTTCATTCTGATAAAAGATATAACTAAATTGGATGAGTTGGGTAGTTTGTATTTTCAAGAGGTGGTGAGACTCCATGGCACGCCATCAGCTGTTATCTCAGATAGAGACCCCCGCTTCACTTATCAATTTTTGGAAGGCCTTCAGATGGCCTTGGTGTCTCATATTATGATAAAAACGGTATACCACCCCCAGACGGATGGTCAGACAGAGCAAGAAAATCAGATTTTGGAGGACATGCTTTGTGTGTGTGTCTTGGACTTTGTAGGTTCCTGGGATATCCATTTGGGATTGTTTTGTTTTTCATATAATAATATTTACTAATATTCAATTTGAATGGATTATTTTGAAGCACTCTATGGTCAGCCTTTTAGGTCCCCCCTGTGTTGGGATGTGGTAGGTGAAACCTCACTACTGGGGTCGAGTCTGGTGCATGAGATGTATGAGAAGGTCAAGTTAATCAGGAATCATTTTTTGATAGCTCAGAGTCTCCATAAATCTTATTCTAACCAGAGGTGTTGATAAATAGAGTTTTCTGTTGGTGATAAGGTATTCTTGAAATTCACCCCTCGTCTGGGCCATCATCGATTAGGAAATTAAGTTAAGATGACGCTACAATATGTCAGAACTTTTGAGATCACCAAGGGTATTGGAAAGGTGGAATACAGGTTGGCCCTTCCATCTCAGTTGAAATCCATCCATGACATCTTCCATGTCTCTCAGTTGAATAAATACAACCTGGATCCATCACATGTATTTAATTGGGAGGAGTTGGATATAGATCCTGATTTATCTGATGTTGAGCGGCCGATGTGAATAGTTGAATTCCAATAAAAGGTGCTTCGGGGAAAGACTATTCCATTGGTCTCGGTTCTTTGGAAGCATGTGAATGATACACATGAGATATGGGATCAGAAGTCATGGGTTGAGGAAGAGTACTCGTTCCTCTTTTTTGATCAAGATTCAGGTTGACTTTCGGGGATGAAAAGTTTTCATGGTTGGGAGAATTGACACATACATAACTTTTTATAAAGGTATTTTTCATTTAATTTCGATTCTTTCTTTGTTTTGGGGGTTTCCTATGCATCTTGGTGGCAGTGGTGCATTTTCAAATTTTGGGCCAAACCATGAGCCCATTTCAATATTTAAAAATAAATTTTGTTTCTTTTATAACTCCTTTATTTTTCAACATTTTTCATCCATTACAATTCCTAAATGGCCTCCCTTGACCTATTAACACTACCATTTCAATTTATACCCTCTTAGAATCCATAATAATGGTGTATTTTGGTTTTTATTTAAGGAATTGGGCCATTACAGAAGCCCATTTCTAGTTTTTTAAAAACAAATTTGTTTATTTAATTACATATTCAATTTTTATTATTTTTGGTGATTCTAAGTGTCACCCAATCTCACTGAACCCATCCTCACACCCATTATCTTTCCCCCCTATTTGGAGCTTGTATGCATCATGAATTAGGGTAGAACTTCATAGGGTTTCTCAAATCGTACAGATTTCAAGAGGTAACTTCTTTCTTTCATAACTCTTTAAATTATTACTCTTTTGTTCCCTTTCCCTGAAGTTTACTATCATTTTATTGAAGTAAAAAAATTTCATAGGGTAGGGTTTCGAAAATAGGTTTTAACCATGGGTTTTTGTGGTCAATTATTGTGGTTTTATGTTTGATCTAGGACCCTCTTGGTGCGACGATGGTGCGATTTGATTTTCACACAAAGATTCAAGGGTTCTCCTTAATTTGGTAGGTGATTCCCTATGTATGAAATTTATGTGAATTGTCTTGTTGTTTTTATGATATTTTATAGTTAATTTAATTTTATTGTTGGTGCAAAAATTAGTTTTAGTGGTGTTTGTAATGCAAATGAATTTTTAATGCCAATTTTAGATGAAATTGGGGATTTTTCATGGAACTCTTTTGTTGGTTCATTTAGGGATTCCCTATCACTACTTATTTGATTTTATTGAGATGTATTCGATCTTCAAATACTACTTTTAATGTTTATCCCCTTTGGTTGTTGTTACGAAAGATGGTTTTAATGGTGTTTGCAGAACTTGTGAACTTTAAGTGCCATGTTTGTTTAAAAATAGAAGTTTTACAAAGATAACATTTCTTAGTTCACATGGGTATGCCCTAAAATTGATTTTTTGTTTTCAATTAAATTTATTGGTATGAATTTTAAGTTTTGGTAACATATAGGTGTGCATATAGTGTGCAATGTGGGGTTTTCAGGGAGTTTTGGGTGCAAAACAATGTGGGTTTTTGAGAAATTGTTTTATTGAAAATCAAAGTGTTTTGTTGTGTGTTTTAAATAGTATAAAGTGAATATAGCTATTGTATTGTTTGTAAGTGACCCGTATTGGTGTTATTATATGAAAATGGATGTATTTGGAATTCTGAAATTGTTTGAGCACAAAGGGGGAAGCCCGAGTACCTAGGTGGGGCAGATATGTACTAGTATGGCTAGTGAACCAGACAGGTTTTGTCCTTGTTTCACTTAGAATTTGGATAAAAAACTCTAAATAAACTATATGGATGCTTATTGGGGACCACTAGGTTATTGTTATGTTCCCTACTAGTGGCTCGTGCACAAGAATGGATTTTTACTATGGTTACTTTACACCGAGGTATGGGGTACATGGGGCATGGGACTATCTAGTGCCTAGGGATGTTCCCGGTTCTGTTTCTCATTGTATTTGTGGTATTTTACCTTGTATTAGGGTGTGTTTGGAAGTATATTAAAGTATCTAACATTATTATTTAAATTTGTTAACATTTTGAAAGTTTTATCTTGAAAACTTTTTTCAATTCAAAGTTTCATTTCATGGAATTTGCCACCGCTTTTCTTTTCATACTAAAACTGTTTTCTTTTTCACCTTGTATTGCATGAACTTTGGAATCATTGGGTGGTATCCTATTGGTCTTAGGTTCACACCCTACTTAAACCCCTTGCGATTAAGTAGACATTATTATGCCTGACTTCAGTAAAGGAAAGGCTTTGGGTGATGGCGGTTTGGGGTGTTAGTTCCCATCCTTAGTGTGGAGTTGTGGAGATGGCTTGTGGGCGATGAACCCCTGTCATGTAAAGTCCTTGGGGTTGTTTTAAAGATGTTTATTTGTGTATTTGGACCTCTTGTATTGTGTTTGAACTTATGTATTTAGTTATGGATTTTTTTTAAACCTTGTTGGGTATGAATTTTTTAGATTCTGTTTATCAAATGTTTTCTGATGTTTTATGTATTCATATTCGATTAAATAATTCCCAAAACAAGATAAATTATAATCGAGGACTTGTTTCCGCCCATGGGGTTAGGGAATGACCTTCGAGGCTTAACACAATCCGGGTTTGGTGCTGGTATTGGGGGCGACCAGATTTTGTTCATGATAGTATTTTCCCATAGTATTAGGCACTTGGGACACCTCATAACATATCTTAATATTCAAAATTTGACCATAATTATTAAATCATGATTACATCATTAATGATGTCTTTAAACACATCGAAACTCAAAATTGTATTTTTACTATTCGCTAAAAACTAAAACATTTTATAAAAATATCATAAATTAACCCTAACCTAATATCGATGCTTTGAATTCAAAAATGAACTCCATTTTATGAAAATAATTTTAAAAATATTGTTATTTTAATTTTTAAATAAAATATTTATTTATTAAAAAAACTCTAAAATTATAACTCATTTTTGTAACACCTTGAGAAAGTAACAAGGTCCCATTAAATTATCGTATAACCATAAGAAAATAAAGTAAAAATTTATGATTACATTTTATGAAAATAAATTTCCATTTTAAATTATTAAATTAATCATAAAATTGTAATTAAAAAATTAATGACATACAAAAATACCAACACTTCTACTATGATCGTTTTTTCATGATTAAGATGTCTAAATTATATTTATACATTCATGGGTGAAGTTTTTATTTTTTAGGATGATTTACTATTCATTACTATTCATAAGGGTAAAATTTATATTCCAAAGGGTTAAGTTACTATTCACTTAAAAATTAAGTTGAACTCATTAGACTCCAAATATCTTACTGATCGTAACCGTGTATGTCTGTTTTTCAAAAATAATTACACAGACAAAGTTATTTAATAATTAGTTTTTTTAATATTCATAAAAATAACACTATCCATAAAATACTATTCATCAAGAAAACACTATTCATCAAATAAAAGAATATTTATCAAAAAATTGAAACTTCTTAGAAAACTTCTAAAAATTCATCCTAAATTAATTTTTACATTCAAAATTAAAAAATGTGGTTTATTTAACCATAATAATTCACTGTGTTTGAGAAATTAGTCTTTAAAATATAAAAATACTTATTTAGTAAAAATAATAGCGGATAAAAAATGAATAGTGAAATTGCATAGTGAAATTTCTGACACTTAAAAAATAAACTTATTTTATCATTTACATTTAAAGGGGAGTTTTAATCATACTATTTAATTAAAATAATAATTATTCCATATGCCTTAATTTTTTATAATAATTATATCATTTTTTTAAAACTACAATTTGGGTCCGAAGTAATTTTATGTGCTTCTATTGTTAAACATAATAAAAAGTTGTTAAGAGGAAAGAAATCCATAATAAAAGAAGTTAATTTTTTTCATGTCGTTATATTCTTCTCCCCTTAAAAAATCAAGTCCTCACAATTTTCTCTTATTAGAATATTATTATTATTTGGAAATATATAATTATAAAGTAAATTCATGTCTTAAAAAAATTATTCTTTAACAACTATTACATTTTTCTATAAATCATTCACAATGATTTGTAAAAATCACGTGTTTAACAAAACATGTCCCCCATCAGTGTCAAACCAAGAGTGAATCCGGGAAATTTTTCATGTACTAGGATACCCCGGGTCAAGCCTGAAACTCCTTATCGGAGTTTTCACTCTAAGTTACATCTCTTCTAAAGCCACATCCACTTGTTTTTATCCTGATAGGGATTTATTTGTTCAGAACCCACTTACTTAATATTTCACCAAAATACCAGAAAGTTTTCCTATATTTAAACTTTTCTATAGGGTTCTTTATAATGTTTTCATTGCCTAATTTTAAAAAACAACTAAACTATCCTTTAATACCAACTATAGAATCCCTTTGTTTTTATTACATTACTTTTCATTACATTTTACAAACAGTGGATCTTTAAAGTCAGGTGCCTTGGAAATCAAGAACATAAAACATGAAAATATAAAAAATTATTTTAAATCCCCTTGGAAAGCTTCATCATAATTTCATCCTAAGTACATTACTACATCTCATAACCTAGAGACATACATCAAAGGAAGGGGTGATAAAAATACCCAGTAATGAAATCAAGTAAAATAGTTTACATGTGAACTTGAGTGATATCAAAAAGAACATGAGGGATATCATAAAGGAATGATAAAAAGGAATAACATAGAAATAATAAATTGAAACATAACTTGAAAATGTGGATACAAAATTTAATTTATACATTCATTAACATATCACCAAGGTTCATTCCCAAGGTGTCATAAAAATTACCAAGGTTATACACCAAGGTATCGTGAAACTTGTCATCGTTAGAGATTAAATTATTTACCCAATTCATTAGAGCGCTATCAGGGTGAACCCTTAATATGTACTTATTTTTATGTGATCCACATATATAATAAACAAAAATTTCATAAATAACCCAAAAAATAATAAAAGAAATGGGTTTCATTTCGAAATCATTATGTTTTAGAAGTGCTTAAAAAACTAAGATCATTATGTCATTTATAACCAATGGAAAGTGAGTGAGGGTTATATGTTTCTCAATTAAATAATAAAATAGATCAATTTTATGTCTTTATGAGTAACCCTAGAAATGAAAATATATTTGGGTATTCACATAAATAAGACAAGATAATTTCCTGAGAAAAAGAGTGAGATTTTGAGATGAACATTCTGTCGCATAACGACTATACAACATGGTTTTAGAAAACATTAAAAAGAGAGGGGACAACATCACCCATTCATAAAAGATTCATAATAAAGTATAAGAACCAGATAAAATAGAGACAATAACATGGTATGGCTATTTTAATGAGAAACCACATGAAAATGAATCTCAAAAGAAAAGAGAATACGTGATTCCTTTTACAAACATTCTGTAGCCTAACGACATCACTTAAAAATTCAGAAATCATTTGATGAGATAATAAAGGGTATATCATCAATTGTAAATGAAATGGATAGTAATAAGGATATAAAATAACATACCCCCACATAATAAAATAGAAACTAGAATACATAATATTAGGGAAGTCATGACTTAAAAGAGGATGGTGAAAGGTTCCCTTACCTTGAAGAGCAACTTTGAAAGAATGAAGGTTGGGACCTTGGGGTGGATTTAGGGCACCTTGGGAGGACTCCCTAGGGGGTAAAAATACCAGATATTTGTTGAGGAGGAATTTGGAATGAAATGAATGAAGGAATGGGTTTGTATTTATAGCAAAAGTGAGGGAATATTTTATTAATTTCTAAGGGACACCTCATCGGTGGTATTTGTAAAACCATGGGCTTTCCCATGGTATTTTTCCATTGTATTTTCCCCTAGGGAAACCTCATAACATACCTTACCATTAAAAAGTCTTCAATAATTATCACATCATGATTACATCATTAATGATGTCATTAAACACACTGAAACTCAAAACTGTATTTTTATTATTCACCGAAAAACGAAACATTTTATAAAAATCTCATAAATTAACCCTAACCTAATATAAATGATATGAATTAAAAAATGAACTCCATTTTATGAAAATAATTTTTTAAATATTTTTAATTTAATTTTTAAATTAAATCATTATTTATTAAAAAAACAACTCTAAAACTATAACTCGTTTTGTAACACCTTGAGAAAGTAATCAAGGTACCATAAAATTATCGTATAAACATAAGAAAATAAAGTAAAAATTTATGATTAAATTTTATGAAAATAAATTGCCATTTTAATTTATTAAATTAATTTGAAAATTGTAATTAAAATATTTATGACATACAAAAATACCAACACTTATACTATGATTGTTTTTTCACTTTTAGGATGTCTAAATTATATTTATACATTCATGGGTGAAGTTTCTATTTTTTAGGATGATTACTATTTATTACTATTCATAAGGATAAAATTATTATTCCAAAGGGTCAAGTTACTATTCACCTACAAAATTAACTTGATCTCATTAGACTCCAAATATCATACAGATCGTAACCGTGTATGTCCGTTTTTCGAAAATTATTACACAGAAAAAGTTATTTAATAATAATTTTTTTACTATTCATAAAAAAACTATTCATAAAAAACTATTCATCAAGAAAACACTATTTATCCAACACTACTCATCAAATAAAATACTATTTATGGAAAAATTGAAACTTCTTAGAAAACTTCTTAAAAATTCAACCTAGATTAATTTTTACATTTGAAATTCAAAAATGGTGTTTATTTAACCATAATATTCCTCTATATATAAATTTTTTTTCTTTCAAATATAAAAATAATTAATTATTAACAATAATAGAAGATAGAAAGTGAATATTGAAATTTCATAGTGAAATTTATAACACTTAAAAAATAAAATTATTTTTTCATTTACATTTAAAAGGGGAGTTTTAATCATACTATTTAATTAAAATAATCATCATTACAAATACATTAATTTTTTATAATAATTATATAATTTTTTGAAAACTTCAATTTTGGTCCAATGTAATTTGATTTGTTTCTATTTTTAAACATAATAAAAAGTTATTAGGTGGAAAAATATTCATAAATAAAAGAAGTTTTTTTCTGGCAGTTACAAATACATGTAATATCTCTTACCATTTTTGAGAAGTAAAATAATAATTTTTTAAAAAATAGATAATTGATTCTTATAATTATAAAATTTAATAAATATTAAGACCCAAAAACTAGAAATAAATTTAATTACACCCTTACACCTAATTTTCTCAATTGGAAGAAGAGTTTCAACAAAAATAAATTGGAATTGTCACAATAGAATAACTAGAAATATAATAAAAATAAAATCTATATTATGTTATAATTGAAAATAATTATTCCCTTAAAAAATTTATAGATATAAAATCATAATTTTAAACTAAAATTTTTATAGTAGAAGATGTTACTAAATAAATTGGAAATGAATTTGAAAAGGCTAGAGTAATTTGATTCAATTAAACGAATTCCACGAACACATAATCCCTTACATTTAATTCTCTCAATTGGTAGAGGAATTTTTAAAACAATACAATTTCACTTACAAAATTAAAATTCTAAATGATTCAATTGTAAAAATTGAGCTTATAGAAATAATATCCCTTACTTGAATTTCTGGAGAAAAAAAAAAGAAGTTATGTTGTTGCAGACTCCTACTCTGCGGACTCCAAGTTGGGTTTTGTTTCCATTACCATTACACACCGGGTTTTGAGAATTTTATAGTGAAACCATTACTGTGCATTGACGCTAAAAATACATGAAACTGTAAAATCGGTGGACCAGGAGAGTGACGAAGACACAGAACAACTTACAGTGCAAGCTGTGTATCGAATATGACAACAAAACAATTATATATGTATTCATCCGCAAATTTAAAACAGGAAAAATATTCATCCGAATAAGAATAAAACACAAATAAATTGACATAAACAATGTAAAAATAACACTAGATAGTTATGAGATTCTAAATTAGTGGATTAAGACCAATCAAAATCTGTTTGTAAAAAAATAAATACACAAACAACAAAAACGGATGATATTGACGAAGAAGAAAACAAAAACAACAAACATCAGAGTTAGACAGAGGGAAAATCCAGACCTAAAGGGAAAAAATACTACCTTGCTAGATTAATGAAAATAGAATCCCTAGATTATCATTGGATCTTATTTTCCGGTGACCAAAAACACTAATCTCGGATGAAACTTGGATCCTCATCGTTGGAAACCAGTCTCACACAGACTTCTCAATAGCGGTGATGACCCATGATCCTCAATCGCATGATGGTCAAACTCCTCCATCATTGCTCGAATAGAATCCTTTACCATGACCACAACTTGAAGACCCCTCTTCTCGAGGTCACTTACTACGCAAACTAACCCCTCAAGCAGGATCCTCAAAACAACACTAAATCCCATTAACCCCCATTTCATGGTTCTGTCTAAAAAGAATAATTATGGATATAGATTTTGATTTATTTTTATTATTAGTATTAATATTATATCATTTTCATTATTTAATTAAATAATATAATATATGTATATGAGTTTAACATTAATATTAAAATAATTATACTATATAATTATTATTTTATTTAAAAAAATCGTAATTTTAATAATTTTATAAAAATTTATCTAAAAAAATTATAATTTAAAAATAATAATTATAACTTCATATACATATATGTATGTGTGTATATATTTCATATTTTTTAAAATAAAAATATCTTAAACCCAAATAACTTCAATATAAGTATTCATGTCAGATTAAATATTTATTTGAAAAAATTAAAAAGTGAATATTAATAGTGCATTTTTACAAAATAATATTACTGAAAATATTTTGATGTTAATATTACAAAATATAATACTTTGAAATAATAAATTTAAATGACATGTATAAATAATGTTATTAAACAAAATTTATAATAATATTACCTTTAATTATTATTTTTTATTTACTAAAACAATATATTAGAAAATGTCATTTTAGGTTATTAATTTGTATGTTGTCATGTATTTTCAAAAAAAGTCATTTTGAAAATAATGTTGATGAAATTAACCAAATCTCATTTCTTTTAAATAAAACCACATGGTTTTATTAAAATACATTATAATAATATTTATTCAACTTATAATTCCTTTATTACTTTAAATAATTATTTTATTGAAACTCGGGGTGGTACATTATTCCCCCTAAAAATAATTTCTTCCTCATAATTTATTTCTTAAAAAAAATAATTATGAATTTTCATATTCAAAATTAAGAAACACATGAATTTCCGAACTTCTAGACTCGACAACATCTAATCTACAAATTTTTCTAGATCGTTACTCTCATACCAACTATAAGGACCCAACCTTAAACATTACATAGCAGATGACCTTTTACTAGTCAAAGTTCTAGAGAGTTAGATACAATCTTACAATTTATCAGAGTTTCAATAAAATTAATCAATCAAATTCCAAACATCACTTTTGAGTACGTAAAAATGATGGTTTCTAACTTTGGACTTCCAAGTGACCTATGAAAAAAATTAAACAAGGGGTGATATTTGGATATGCCTAGTAAGGGGTTTCAAAACAAAACCATAAAGAAATATTTTTTATTTTAATTTTTTTTAAAGCACATGGTTTAAAATCATGAAATTAATATTTCACATAACATGTCAGCACCACTTTCGAGAGATATTCTGAAACATATTTTAGGATATCTCATTCTAAAAATTGATAAACTTATTTAGGAGTTATAAATAGAATGAATTATAAAAATAACCCATGAATATGCACATAAATGCATGAAGTTCCATATATAAGTTAGTTAATGACCAAACATATTCATTATATGACATGATAGAAGTACAGAAAATAATTTACACTTGAAATAATACTTATTCATAATTTCACATAAGACGATGTCATTTTTAATTATGGTTTGGAAACATAAATATTAATTCTTCTTTATAAAATAATTAATATACATGTATTTATTTAAATAAGAACCATGTGCTCTTGGAAAAGCTGATTATTACTGGTTCATTAAAGAACACTCACTAGAAATGGATATCTTACTGATTAGATAATCACATGGTCCTTCCATTACTAGAATCTTTATTATGGAGTTCATAATGGAGGAAAATCATAATATCCTGTCAATGCTTCGTTCCAAGACTATACATAACCATTCTGTCAAGGCCTCATGCCATGACCTAGTTTGTCTCATGAGACCTACTGATGCATCAAGAGGATATAGCGGGCCTCAACTGTCACATAATAAGTCATATCCATTCCTCACATGTCTAATAAAAGTATGACTTTAAATAAAAGTGTCACATACCAATTTTATTTAATTAAATCTTATCATAGATGAAATAAATTTATTAAACGATCCAAAGTGCCACATACCACCATAAAAGTCTATTTTCTTAATCCATATATTATCCTAAAAATAATCATATCATAATTAAATTGATAGTTTTTATTTTTAAGGAATCAATAAAATGAATAATGAAATAAATTCACATTTAATAAAAAATGCATATATAGTTTTGTCTTCTCAAAATTATATTTTATAATAAATAAATATGTTCCACACAAAAAAATATAAATAAAACATTTCAGTTCTTAAAGAAATCCATTTTCTTGATAATCTTAGAAAATTTATTTGAAAACATTAGTTTATTATGAATTTAAGATGTGTCGTTGTTATGCTCGATGCATGACCATGACTATATGCAGATGCAACATCCTAAAGTTTAAAATAACATAACGACATGTTAGGAACATTTTAAAAAATATGACGTTAAGTATTATAACATTAAAATAAAAAAATATCCTTTATATATATACCATGAGATTAATTTTTGTCAAATAAAGGAACTTAAATTTTCCCATAAATAAATATATATATATATATATATACTCATATATGTTTATATATTTACATGTTGTATTCATAAATCTCATCAGCACAAAATAAATTCATGTTTTATAAAAAATAGTAATAAATGATAATATCCTTTGGAAAAGTTAATATTAAATCAAATTTAAAACATAAACTTATATATATATATATATATATATATATATAAGTGGAACAATGGCTTTGAAATCATACTTGTACTGTGTAATCCGTGAAAACAAATTAGAGTTTCAATGAAACCACCCGTTACACCAAAATAAGAATAACCCTCGGTTTGAAGATAATACTTATATATATATATATATATAACCTTTTCTTGTAAATCACTAGTGAGTTTTGATAACACCAAAACTCATGTAATTTAACTTTACATCAAATTTTAATAATTTTAATCATCCATGTACTCTAAATCCCTTCCATTAACACGTGTAATTCATTTTAAAAAAAAGTAATAATTTAAAACAGTATCTTATGTGAATATATTGATCATGCAATTTATTAACTAGTTATATGTATAGGTGGATTACATGAACACATAAATTATTCAGATAGTGTTAGTAAATTAACCTTCGCAGTTTATAACATTCTTAAGAAATAAATAATCATGTATCACACATAAAAAAGTATCCTTTAAAATAAAACACTTCCAATAAATACGGTGTACTTATTAATTTGAAATGAAAACTTTAAAATTTATAATTGAAACCAAAATTTTATTTTAAATGCAAAGGGTATTGATCATAATCATTACATGTGGCCACATTTATATGAAGACATGATTCCCATAATGTTGATAAAACGTGATGACATGTCATGTGAATTTTTTAGAAATATGAAGATAAATTAACAATAGAATTATAAACATGATAATAAACATTTCATCCATACATATAAATATATATACATGAATATTAGCATTGAATTTACAACTCTCGTCATTGCTGGTTAAATACATGGTTGAGAAAAATGTTGATAAATAAAAATATTCAGGGGAAGAATTAATATGAAATCATATTAAAACATAAAATTTGTTAAATACTTATGTATAAGTAGAATTTTTGTCTTGGAATCGAACTTAGAATTACCAATTCTTGAAAATAATGAAGTTTTTAATGATACATTCGATTATACTACAATAAATTAATTTTAAACAATACTTGACAAAATAGATACCCAATTACATAATCACACATAGTTATATATATATATATATTGTCATGAACCAAGCCAGGATGCCATATGACCCAACACCCAACCAAGTCTGCGACATGACTCGAAGGGTGTTATCGATCCCCACGGGATGGAAACTAGTTCCAAACATCAAGATAAACCAAGTGGGAACAATTTATCCCCATAATAAATAGGATCAAAATATGCAAAACTGAAGACGTAACAAAGATAAATAACTAAATCTCAATAAATGAACAATTTGGTCTAGAAAAAATAAAACTGAATAAAACTAACAATGAAAGAACCATAAGCTACAAGAAAATAAAACAAAAAACTACTAACACAATCTCCATGTGACCTCTTGGTCACCTCTAACCACAAGACCACCCTAATCCAAGAGATAACTCGAACTAGAAAAACCTAATCAGAATCTAAACCTACAAAACTGTTCAGGTCTACTGACACTAAATGGAACAAGTAAAGTGTGATCTATATAGATCAGTAGGCAATCACCAAAGATACCATTTGTTTCCTTTCCCAAAATAATCCATTAACACTAGTTTGAAAATAAGGCTATAAAAATAGGATTTCTACCTTTTAAACAATAAAAAAAATCAGTACCTTTTTCCAAACTATGCACATCATGTTTTTAAATTCAAAATATATTTTTCATTTAAAATAAAAACCCAGATCAACAACATCAGATCTATGTGAGAAATAAATAAACTGAAGAAATGAACATTCATTGTAGCAGAAAGTAAACAAGAAATACAAATAATAACCATGGATGATCCTAAACATCCCTATAAGACCCTTTTACGTACTCGGTTCAGAACCACCTACCTACGTATGGTGAAGCCCCATAGTATATAACCCACGGATCACGCTCATGAAAAAACCAATGGAAATTCCCACCTGGCATATGAATCTACCATGGGGAACAAACTCGTCTAATCAGAGATGGTGAGGAACCATAACTTGATCATCTATAGGACACTCAGGAACCCATGGTGGTAATAGTAACATTGTGTAAGTAGGAGTCCCTCGCATGCATGACTCATCTCACCGCACTTGCCTACCCCAAACACGGACACCGTATACGATAACCCATGAAGGGAAGTCCCCCTATAGAGGTGTCCACATACATATACATACATACATACATACATGCATACATACATACATACATACATACATACAGACACACACACACACACACACACACACACACACACATATATATATATATATCATGTCATCAAATTACCAACTGGGTTGTTACATCACATAAGCATTCAAATGATCTTTTAAAACACCTTATGTTGCCAACTAGGCATTCGCGTTTTCCAAATCACATTTTTTCTAAAATCAACACAAAACATCACCTTTAAAAGTCCAATTCCAAATGGGCCTCTATGATTAAACATCCAAATACATTTACCAAAGAATTTCCAAATCATTTATAAAACCATTTCCAAGTATACAAATCCAAACTGGCCATCAAACCATTTGTAATCAACCGTGTCCCAAAATGACCCATGGTTAAAATTTTAAATAAAGAAAAAATAAATTTAAAGCCACATTAAATACCAAAACACTTTTTAGAAATCAAATATCCATCTTATAAGGAAGATAATGTGAGAGAGAATAGAAAACATTTGAGAAATCAAGGTTCATGTTTAACATCCTTTTTAAGTGTCATTTTCATTTGAATGCCCATCTATGTGTGCACCTAGTGCACCCATGGATGTGAGAACATCCAATGACACCCTTTGATTATACATAAGAATACCCAAAAACATTTTTCCCAAAATACCACTTCCCATTAAACCAAAACAATTACAACATCTCTAATAAACATTTTAAAAACCCGAAAGACTTTTCCAAAACATTTCACCACAAATAATCAGGCCATAAATAGGCCCCCAAATCACATTCAATGCTCTAATTAATGTTTCAACCACGAAAATATATGAAACCAGGCCCAAAAAATACAATAAGGTCTCAATTCCATGTTTATAAAACAAAATACATTTTATCAAACACTTATAAGGCACAAAAACATAGAAAAAATCAAGGAATCATTTCAAAATCTATTTTTAACAATGTAAAAAATGTAAAAACACTACAAGAAGATAACTATGATACTCATGGAGGTGATAATCATGTTAAAAAATAATCCAAAGCACTCAACCATCAAATGTTTTCAATGGAAAGGAAAATCATGGAAACACCTACCTCAATGTTGTGTGAATGAGATAAAACTTCAAGGGAGGAGAGATCTGAGCCCCACAAACTGTATAAACACCCTAGATCCAAATAAAAACGAACTAAACATAAAACCTACACATTAGGGTTCGTCCATTGAAGAAAAACCCAAAATAAAATCTTAGAGCAAAGAGGGTAATAGAAGGAGAGAAGATTTGATGAAGTAAACATGAAGAATCACCAAAATTTGTTCAGAAATTTCCCTAAAATCGTCACAAATAGAAGTAGGAAGAAGAGGGGAGCACTCTAGTCAATATCCAAAACCTAGGGATTCCTTTTAGAGGTGGAATCACCCAAATTAGAGCTCCACGTAAAATGTTATAAATCTCCTAAGTGGATGCACAGTTTTGCTACACGATTTTGTAAACCGTGATAAAACCGTGTGAGGGATACTGCAAAACATCTAAAACTTTGTAGGGTTTGGTTGCATAGTTTGGGCAGGCCATTCTTAAACCGTATATCCCAAAAAGTTGGAAACCCCCCCCCCCAAATTACACCATAAACACTAGGGAAGTCCACCTAATGATTCTTAAATGTTTTAAACACAATATAGAGACACTGAGGAAATCATAAACTCTCCAACATGACACATTATTCCCACAAAAATCACCATGAATAGGTCTAGAATAAAACTAATACCACCAAAACACAAGGAATTTTGTTGGACACCCAAACCAAACCTCAACCAAAATATCCAAAATTGAGAAATAAGTAAAATGAATGAGTATTCGAGGTTGGGTTGTGACAATTCTCCCCACCACAGACACTTTCTGCGCACAAAAAGTCACCCAGGTGAAAGTAAACCAAATCTCAAGTTCATGCCCGAAAAAAACCAAGGGGAAGACATGAACCCCGAGATAACTATTCACTCCACAAGTCACACCTGACCGGTCAAGAATAAACCACAACACATGAATGAGGATTAGGGGAGAACACGAGTAGGTTATCCCCACCACAAAAACTCAACTAATACAAACAACATTTAATCCCCAAAAAATTCCCACACTACAACTAAGAATAAGGTATTTCACCATTTTAAATTAATGGAAATATTTCATGGTTTTTTCACATGGTTTACCAAACCATGTGCCAACCATGTGAAAACTATTGGATGAAAGGGAAACCCCACATGGCTTGGACGCACGGTTTCCAAAACGTTCGCCAACCTTGCCAACACCTCTGCCTGAAAATGACACCAACCGACATGGTTGTGATATCTATTGCATGTTCGTGTACTGGACATGTATTTGGTTATATCTAAATGGCTGGGGCCACACGGTTTCAACTAACCGTGCGGTAACTATGCTTCACCTGAAAAAATGTCCAAAAAACTCCCAAAACCAAAAATCTCGTTCGAGTTCAAACCTGAACTTCCATATACAATCTTGAAAATACCACCACTAAAATAGGCAACCATATAAACAAAACGAACCCGCAATATACCAATTCCACAAAACCAAAGAATCTCTAATAGAGCACAACTAAAAGTTAAAATAGAAAATTGCCTACATAAAGACAAGATACACTCAAAGGAGAATGAAAATTTTCAAAGGCCACATTCAAATAGACTCAAATATTTGGTTTACAAGATTTCTAGTTCACCGTACCATTACTAAAAAAATTTAACTTGAAAAATCAAGGAAAAACAGAAAATGAGATGTTAAAAATTTCCATTCCAATATAGAAAACGAAACTATGTTGGGGTTTCACACCCCCCATCACTCCTTACTTTGTGCGAGCTTCACCCTAAGGCCTATGGATGGGGCTCTAATGGATGAAGCATCTTCTGCCTCACATTTAGGAAACACATCCTCCTCCTTTTCTGATAGTGACTCCAACGTAACATCTCCATATGACCCAAATGACCACAGCGACAACAATTCTTCAGAGGAATATGACAAGATGGCTTTGAGTGACCAAACCGACCACACTAGAAACATAAAAGCGAACAAAACAATGAAATGGAAGATGAAACTAATAAAGGGGATTTTCTAGAAACAAACTCCTCTGAAATACCCCACTCACCAGATAGGGAACCTTCATGAGAACCCACTACCACTGGCTATACCCCAAAAACCAATTTATCCATGAATACCACATCCCCCAATTTCTCGAAACAGGTTTCACCACATGAGAACAATTTCTCCCCAATTTCAGGATAAAGACCCCATAAAAAAAGAGGGGTCATCATCTAATCTCCCAATGCTACTTCCAAAGAAAATGGAACTAGCTCTCTGAAATGGTCAACATAAGACTTTAATGATCTATAATCATATTGAACATCCTGTAGCTCTTCCACCTTCCTCTGCTTCACCTCCTCTGGTATGAACTATTGGATGAAAGTGGACTTAAACACCTCCCGTGACATCTCACCTTTAGTCGATGATGGGGAAACCAACCCCCACTAGTCCAAGACTGGACCCTCAAATGACCTTTGAACTAAACATACTATAACATGTAACACCCCGACCCTAGTTACCCAGAGTCGGTGCATTATTATATAACATTTGCATGATCACAAGGGATCAAATCCCAAAAGACTGATCAGTTTAGTATCCTTGGAAGTACTAGATACAAACATAAGTTTTACATTAAATTATGAATTGAAAAATAAATACATTATGTCTTCTTTTAATACGTTTATCTCCCTTAGAATATCCTTATATGTCAGTCATGATATACTTCTTCGCATCGTAGGAAAAATAAAATATAGAAAGGGGTGAGCTTAAGTGCTCAGAAAAGATAACAATATAGAGGAATCTTTCATAAATACGCATAAACATTTAAGGAAATGTTTAAGACTAAAACACTAGAATTTTAAACATAAACTTCAGTATAATTTGGAAAAGATAAATCAAATAATTCCATTTACTTATTCACATGGATATTATACTAGTAGAATAATAACATTTAATATCAATATCCAATTTTATAATAATGGAATGCATAATGACAGACATCATAACAACATAGTCAAGGCCTCATGCCAAGACTAAAAATAATATTTTTTTCAAGGCCTTGTGCTAAGACACTAGTTTGTATCATGAGACCTACCGATGCATTGAGGATCTACAGTGGGCTCCACCCTTCACTTACTAAGTCCAATGCATTCCTCATATGAAAAGGTGGAAACTTAACATGAACATTCATATTAAAACTACCATATGAAATGTTAATACCTTAACCATAAACCATGAATGTTATAAAAATAACACATCCATAGTCAAACATATCACTAAATAAGTCAATACAATATGGAATATTATATCATAATAAATCAACTACAAACAAGTGTAAAATCCATCAAAGGATGTTGACAAAGATGAAATCAAAACTATTCGAGAGACATATATATTTCTATTTTGAAATCATTTAAAAGTCACATAATTATAATAGAAAAAATTTATTTTCAAAATATTCTTTTAAGCATGTAAGGGAAGATTCGAAGGTGTTATAATGACTTTAAATAGCCGCACTCACCGTATAAGTTAAAAAAAATCATTATTTTTTCGAAATGGTCATAAAGGACCTTGTTTGGAAAACGATGGAAAGATTCCTTTTTAAAAATTTATGAAAATGAAAACAAGGGTATAAATGAATTTAACCCATAGTATAGAAAATAGTAAAAAAAATTAAATACATTTTTATGAAACATGGATGTGGATGATATAGAAGTCCCAGTAGATACACACATATAAACAACCTAGAATAATGAAGAGATTGTAGAATTAACCCTCACCTTTTACTTTTCCTTAGTCGAAGGTATGTTAACCTCATGTATAATTGTTCAAAAATTGTTATTAAATTATAAAAGAACTATATACATAAATATGATATCATATATGATCTTCTAATATTTCTTTGTTAATAATATTTCAGTAGTATTACTATTTCGGGTGTTAACTACTTCATTTTTCCTTATATGTTTTCTTACATAAGTAATTTTTGTTATGGATAGGATGTAATTTATTCATATACAGAATGATATTAAGTTCTTAAACATTATTTTTAATCATCAAATGAATATTATTCTTGAATGTTTACTATGGGGAATGAATCTAATCACATTCGTGGAGACAGTAATCTGTACGTACACACGTATGGTGACTTTGTTATTCATAGGATGGATAGAATAATGAATATGGTTGTACCATATTTATAATAATATCAAAATATGTAGAAGGTACTGGATTTATTCTTTTGTATTGGAAACAACAAAGAAAGAGGAAGTGGATGAAGAATAGAACTTTGAAAGAGGTGGTGAAATTATTACCTCTTCTTCTGGTGTTTCCTTTTGAGTTGATCAAAAGGGCTACTTAGGTCAGCATTCTGATCAAATTATGGATTCTAGGTAGAATTGAGGGTAGTTGGGAGTATATTTGAGCAGGGTTTGTCCCATCCAAAAGTATTTGGAGGTGTGATTTTTTATATAAGGGGAAATACCCTTTTATAAGAGAGGTGAGGGTCACTTTTAGGAAAAGCTTGAAATATTATTTTATTATACAATCATATTCGATTTATAATAGCTCCAAAAGGATTTATTTCTAGGATAAGGTGGGTATGGGTCGAAAATATCTCAACCAATTGGTTTTAGATAGGTTTAGTCCACCATATTAACAAAATCTTTTAGATTTAACTCTTAGTTAAATGGTATAACTTTTACCATGTATTCTAGTATTATTATAATAAATGGTTAATAAACATATTATAAAAATCCAATAGAACCCAAAGCGGTTCATTATTAATATATCTAACCTTATATAAATCATTTGTCCGAACCATAGATTTTTAGGAATATTATATCAATTAATAATATAGTATTTTTTTTAAAAACATATTTTTGTCAATTTTGACAGTATTTGGTATTTTGTTTTTTTGAAAGTAATAAAAACTTTATCACTTTGTAAACAATTTATTTAATAAACCCTAACATGTCATATTAACCTATAAAATTAGTTTAATTTATCAAAAGTCTCAATTTACATTTATTTGGATATTTATAATATCAATTAGTTTAATCAGTCATTAATAAGGTAATTACTGCATCATCATTGTGTCATATATAAATTTAATTATTTAAGGTCTAAAAATTATAAATATAATAAAATTATGTTGGAAATCATTTTATATTTGTAATTAATATTTATAATCGAATTTATATTTTGTTGAACCCTATATTAAAAATGTTTTAGTTATTAAAATTTTTATTTAACACATTTAACTCTTCTTTAAATAAAATAATAATAAATGTCCTAATCTAATCCAAGTGGACCAAAAGGATCATATTTTATTATTAATGTTGATTTTGGTCGAAATAAACATATCAAATATAACTAGGATATGAGTTAGGGTAATTATAATATCATTTTTTACCTTCAATTACCCTATTTACTTTTAAGCGTGGTAAATAAAAGCCAAAAGTTACTATTCAAAAAAATATTTTCATCTTATTGAACAACATTTTACTTAATGATGTAAACTGTGTCACTCATATTTTTAAAATTCAATTCACATAAGTGGAAAAATTAGATTTTATGGAAGTTTGTAAATGTTGTAGAAGGTGTGTAAAAGATGGTAAAAAGTTCAATAAAATTTTATACATCTAATCTTATTATAAAATGACACCAATAAATTATATTGAACTTATATAGGTATTATGAATCTACTTTTAATTAAAATAAATTTATTTAAAATAAATAATTATTTAAATAAAAAGTCAGTTTTAATCAATAACATAGTGTTTTTCACTATTCATCTAAAATTGAATGCTTTCAAAAAAATACCAAAAATTCACCCTAAGATAATTTTGATATTCTGAACCCAAAAACGAAGTCCATTTTAAAAAATAAAATTTATAAAATTTCAAAAAGTGGATATTACTATTCATAATGGCTAGTTTTTTTTTGTCGTGGTGTGCTAAAACTCCAAGTTGCGTACAGCGGAAGCTATTGCATTATTCAAAGGGAAACATACCATTGAAGATTGGGGTGTTAAATTATCCCCTATTTCAAATAATTTCATCCTAAAAATTTCTAGAATATTATTAAATAAAAAGATTCGGGTGGTTCCTCATCATAAGTTCCTCGGGTTCCCATGTTGTCTCTTTCATCTTCTGATTTCTCCATAGAACTTTTACCAGACGAGTCATCCAGTTTCTTAACACTTGTTCTATCGTATCAATAATCTTGACCGGCTCTTCCAAATAAGATACATCAGGGTCCAGTTCAATTTCCTTATAGGTGAGTACATGCATTGGATCTAGCATGTATTATCTCAACAATGATACATGGAACACATCATGAACTTTGGAGGGACTTGGTGGTATTTCCAAATGATAAGCTACAATACCAATTCATTCTAGAATTTCAAAAGGTCCAATGTACCTGGACTTAATTTTCCCTTTTACTGAATCATATAACACCCTTATATGGAGATACCTTCAAGAAAACATGATCACCTACTTGAAATTTCAAATCCTTCCTTTGGTTATCGGCATATGTATTTTGCCTACTTTGAGTTTCCTTAATGTGGGTTTGGATAATCTTCACATTTTCCATTGTTTCCTCAATAAGTTCTCGACCTATGAGTTTTCTTTCACCAAAATCATCCCAGCAAGTCGGTGTATAACATCTCTTTCCATATAACGCTTCATATTGTGCCATCTGAATACTTGAATGTAAACTGTTGTTATAGGAAAATTCTACTAGAGGTACATACTGATTCCACATACCTCGAAATTAAAGTGAGAAAGATCTCAAAATGTATTCTACGGGTTGAATAGTCTGTTATGATTGTCCATCAGTTTGAGGGTGGTAGGAAGTGCTCAAATTAAGTACATTGTCCTGGGATTTCTGATGACTTTTCCAAAATCATGATGTAAAATGGGGATCATGATTAGAAACAATCAATAGGGGTACTCCATGAAATCTTAAAACTTCATTAATATATAGTCTTTCTAAACGTTCAAGGGGTAAATCTTCTCTTATAGGAAGAATCCGTTCATACTTGGTAAGGTGATCATCAATGACCCATATTGCATCATTCCTTATAGAAATATTTAGTAATCCCATGACAAAGTCCATCGTAATAATATCTCATTTCCACTCAATTATGGGAATAGGTTTCACGACTCCACTAAGATGTTGTCTTCAAGATTTCACCTGTTGAAAAACAATACATCTTGACACATAATCAACAATCTCCCTCTTCATGTTGTCCCACCAAAAATGTTCCTTCAAATATCTATATATCATTGTGCTACCAGGGTGTATAGAGAAATTGGAGCTATGAGAATCATCCATCAATTCCCTTTTTAGATTAGGTATGTCATGAATACAAAGTCTCTTCCCAAATTTCAAAATCCCATCATCATATATGAAGTCAATCAATCTCCCATCGTTAACAACATTAATTTTCTTTTGAAACTCCTCATCATGATTTTGAGAACTTTTTTCCCTTTCTAGTAAAGGTGGTTTAACAACCATTTGAAAATGTATTGATGTTTCACCTTCCATGATTATTCCCATATCCATCTTTACTAGATCCATGAACATAGGATCCCTTTCAACTCTCATCTTGTTCAAAACTCCATGATCTTTCTTGCTCAAAGCATCTTCCACCTTATTCTCCTTCCCCAGGTGGTAGTGTATAGTGAAATCATAATCCTTGAGTAGTTCAAGCCATCATCTTTGCCTCATGTTGAGTTATTTCTGGGAGAAAATATACTACAACTCTTGTGATCCATATATATCTCACATTTTTCACCATAGAGATAGTGTATCCATATATTCAAATAAAATATTACAATTTCTAACTCAAGATCATGAGTGGGATAGTTTTGTTCATGGATTTTTAGCTATCATGATGCATAGGCAATAACTCTATCATTCTGCATAAGGACACAACCAATTCATTTCCTTGAAGTATCACTATATATAAAAAACCCATCATTCACTGATGGTAGAGTTAGGATAGGAGCATTGACTAATCTTCTCTCCAGTTCTTCAAAACATCCTTCACACTATTTTGTCCAAACAAATTTATCCCCTTTACGTGTGATCTTGGTTAATGGTTTATCCAATCAGGAAATATTCTGGATGAAGTGCTGATAATAACCTGCTATACCAATAAAACTATGCACCTCAGTTATACTCATCAGTGATGGCCATTATTGTATTGCTCTTTCCTTAGAAGGATCAACAGAGATTCCATCCTTAGAGAAAATATGGCCAAGAAATGAAATTTCCTAAAGCTAGAATTCACACTTTCTAAACTTCCCATATAATTCATTTCTTATGAGGGTTTTCAGAATAGTGCGCAAGTGATTTTCATGATCTTCATAGCTTTTGGAGTAAACCAAGATATCATCAATAAATACTACTACAAATTCATCAAGATATTCCTCGATAAATCTATTCATTAGATCCATGAAAACAGAGGGTGTATTAGTCAATCCAAAAGGAATTACATTAAACGTGTAATGCTCATACCTTGTTCGAAATGCTATTTTCGAAATGTCTTCCTTCTTCACACACAACTAATGATATCCAGATCGAAGGAAAATATTTGAAAAATATTAATCTCAATGAAGTTGATTGAATAAATCATTAATGCGAGGTAGGGGATACATGTTATTTATTTTTATAACATTGATTTCTCTATAGTCAATGCACAAACTCATAGATCCATCTTTCTTCTTATCAAAAAAACAGGGTCTCCCCATGGAGAAGCACTAGGGATAATAAATCCTTTATTACCCAATTACTATATTTGTTTCTTTCATTCCACTAATTCCATAGTGTCCATTTTATAATGGGTCTTTGATATGGGAATTTAACTAGGAATTAAATCAATGGAAAAATCAATTTCTTATTATGGAGGATGTCCAAGTGAATCCTATGGAAACACATCAACATATTCTTGCACAATAGGTACATCCTCTATTTGAAAATTCCTTTCCTCACCCACAGATCTTTAATTCTCTTCCTCCCCAATAATTGAATTTAGTAGAGCTTCTAGGGGTGGATCTATATAAGAATTAGATGGTGACGTTTCTACTCTAAAGATATGGTAATCCTTATCGTCATAAAATTTTTTAACCCCCTTCCTCTTACAATAAATTTTCACATCATTTTCTGAAATCCAATCCATACTGATGATTATATCAAATTCAATCATGGGTATGGCTATGAGATCATCAGATAAAGAACATTTATATTCCTTAATGGGAACTGATTCACCAAACGTTGTTTCAATGATACATCCCTCAGGATTTTTGATTGAAAACTTCCTTGTTAAATAAATTTGTAAATATATAATTTTCTTAGAAAACTGGGAAGATATGAAACAATGCGATGATCTAGAATCAAATAATGCATTGGATAAATTTGAGGAAACCATTAAATTACCTACAACCACATCATTTGGAGACTCAACCTCAGTAGTAGGGATCACATAAGTTTGGCCTTGCTCCATTGGCCTTTTTTTAGGAACATTTCTTTGGTTCATAGGAAAATTACTTGGATAATTCCCCATTTCTCTACAATTGTAGAATTCAACATTGACAGCCTCTCTCTCTCTCTCTCTTGCAATCATAACCTTGGTGGCCTTTTTCACCACACCTGTAATAGACTCTCATTCCCTTCAGGCATGTACTGGGGTGTTTCTTCTGACATTTATGACAGGATATAAATTCAACATTTCCTTTCTTCTCCTTATTTATATTTCCCTAGTGTTCAGTAGATCTATTCTTCTCTTACTTTGCTTTAATGTCGTAAGACTTAAGGAATCACTTTTTTGTCTTGAGAAAACTTGAGAGAATATCATCGTATGATGAGAAGTTTTGTGAAACTAATGATCTAATGAGAAATGGTTTTAACCCATCGAAGAATCAATCAATTTTACTCCTGGGGTTACGTACATAATTTGATGTATGCCTTGCTAACCTTGTAATGTTATCCTCATACTTTGCGACATTCTCATCTTCCTTTTTCCTCAGACTTAGAAATTGTCTTTCCATATCTACTCGATGGTCACAAGGAAAGTATTTTTCTATGAAAAGTTCTTTAAACTCCCTCCTTCCATATTTGAAACTACTTCATCCTCCTTTGTGTTTCTAATTAATGAACACTATTGATCTGCATCTCTCATGAGGTGATAAACTACCATGAAACATTTTTCCCTTTCGCTACTCCCCAAAGCATGAAATAGTTTCTCTAAGAAACTTATCCATTTCTTAGATACAAATGGATTTTTAGTCCCATTGAATGTTGGTGGTTGTTACATCATGAAGCAGTCTAACATTGATCCTTCACATTGTGGATCAGGGTGATTTATATGGGTAAGGTTATTATTCATAACCTGAGTGAGTTGTCCCAGTATGGTGATATGTCACGACCCGTCCTCGGGGCCCGTGCCGTGACTACCCCAAGCCCGCCTTCCATAGGCCAGGGGCTAGAGACTAGCACCAAGGCGTAAATCCCGGAAAAAGGGAAGGCATTGACTTTGAAAAGTAAACAAGCACCACATAGTAAGCAAGCGGAAAAGTAAACACTAAGTAAAAACTGTAAGAAGCTGTGCTGAAAGTAAAGGGGCCGAAAATACAAGCCCAACTGTAAAGTACAACTGAAAGGGGAAAACAGCAACTGAAAAGAAAAGTCACAGCGCCGAGCCGTCCTCTGGAAGTCCCACCTGAAGGGTGGGTAAAGATAGCCTCCACTGCTCCTCGATCCACCTGACTGCTCCGTGTACGTCCCACCCAGTGGTCCACCTCCAGGTACCGTCCTGCTCCGCAAGCCTCCACTACGATCAGCGCTGTCCGTCGTCTGCAACCAACACAACGTAGTGCGGGCATAGCCCGTGCAGGAGTGAGTATAAGCTACTTAGTAGGGACCCCGAGTCCCCCAAAGGTCTTCCAGAATCCACAAAGAATAAACCACAAAGGAAAGATACAATCACGAATAAACATCCGACACGGCTTAGGTATATGCCCATACATATACCTAAGTCATCAATTCCCGCTCGGCTCCAACAACCGAGCTCAAGCACAACCCAGTCCACACAGGAAAACAAAACGTATACCCACACAGGATAACACAACACAATCCACAAAGGAGAGTAAAAGTAATTCACATAGGATATCTCAACACAATCCACAAAGGAGAGTAAACAGTAAATCCACACAAGATAGCTCAACACAATCCATAAAGGAGAGTAACACAGGATTCAGCTCACACAGGTATACTTCTTCGGATGACGATAAAGATAATCACTGGTCCATCTAAGTCGTCGGACCCACAAAGGATCGATAGGTACTAACCCCCGCAGTGAACCACACAGGATCGATAGGTAACTAATACCCGCAAAGACCCACATAGGATCGGGCCCACACATGACCTGTAGGCGCTGGCTCACACAGAACCACTGAGCGCTGACCCACACAGGATCAGATCCACACAGGATCTGTAGCACTGATCCACGTAGGATCGCTGAGTGCAGTAGTCGTCGCAGTCCACTGAGGATCTTTGCACAGTTGTCATCGAAGTCCACTGAGGATCTCTGCACAGTTATCATCGCAGTCCACTGAGGATCTCTGCGCAGTCGTCGTCGCAGTCCACTGAGGATCTCTGCACAGTCGTCGCTATCGAAGTAGCAGTCGCAGCCAGCTCTAGGGTTCCCGCACACAGCAAGCTCGTTCGGGAGGGTCCGCTCCACGAGCCGAGAGGCTTATACATCAACTAACACAAAGTCCGAAGTTGATGTATCCAAAAGTTCCGTATCGTCAACAGGAACTCAACGTCGCAGACGGCTCGTCAATCGGACGCCCGGTCTGAGAGTTATTGGCTTTTTCGTCTTAGGGGCCCGGTTGGTTTTTAAGGCAAAACCAACCCGACCATACTCCACCTGCGTCCAAACCTCGTGCGGAGTGAGCCAAAAGATCCGTCTCACTTATATATATTCAACAAAGTCAACGGCACGTCAATCGGACGTCCGGAGCTCAAGATATGAGCGTTTCCGCTCCGAGGGCCCGGTTGGTTTCGTGTACGAACCAACCCGGCCGAACCCAAAGTATTCCGAAACCTTGAGTACGATATACCAAAACGGCCGTCTCAATCCAAGGATCACGTTGCCACTGACGGTGCATCGTTCGGCGGCCCGTAGCTCAAGTTACGGGCAAAAGACCGAAAACGGTCCGAAGTCGGGGGGTCTGGGCCCGGGCCAACCCGGCCCGACCCCCCCTGGGTCGGCCGAACCGGGTCGACCCGACCCGGTATGACCCGGCTGGACCCGGTCCGGCCCGGCCAGGGTGCGGCCCGGCAGGTCGGACCGGCCTGGCTCGGCTCGGCCGCTCGGCCGAGCGCAACAGCCGCGGGGCGTCGCCCCTGTGGGTTGGAAGAAGCCGCAACCCTCGAAGGGCCGCGCTGGAGTCAACGGACGCGGATATGCCGCGTCCCATGCGTGAGAACCGGAACCGCGTGGCAGCGGGTCCGTTGGCCGCCGCTGCCGCGGCGGTCCTGTGCAGCGGCGCGCTGCCGCCTCCGGCCGCCGGTAGCTTCCGTGGGCCACTGGAGTTGCTCCGGTGGTCCGTTTTCCTTCCCGTCTGCGCCGCTGTTCCTCCCGGGTTTCGTTCTTCACTGCGGGATCATCAAATCGCCCTTGCGTCACGTTTTTCCCTTGCCCGCCAAATCCACACAACCACGAAGAACGGCCGAGGGTTGTCAGGCCGTGTTCGTTTGGCCCGCACCCTCCGCGTTAGATAAAAACTACAGGAGAATTAATCAACACATGAAACAACAATTTTAATAAATTAAAATTGTTCATATGAAACCGGTTCTTTAATTTTAAAGAAACTTTCACGGGAAAAAATAAATTATTCACAACAACCCCTACCTCGTCAAGTCGTTGCACACGGGTTCTTCGTGGATTTGATCATCGCGGAAGGAGGGGATCGTCGCGTCATCGCAGTATCAGGCCTTGCGTCGACGAAATCCTAGGTTCAAGAACAAAAGATTTAATTAATAATAATTAAATCTGTGCATTATTAAAAACCACAAAGGAGTTTTAAAAGAAACCCAAAGTCTCTTACCTCAAACAGCTGATCGAAGATTTCATTGCGGAGGAAGAGATGTCGCAGAAGAACGTTGCAGGAAAGGAAACGCTGGCGTTGCGGCACATGGCGTCGCGTCGTCGATTTCCGCGGGTTCCGCGTTCTTCATCGGAGGCCAGCGTTCTTCGCGTTCTTCGCATTCTTCGCGAAGAAGGGTGAAGGTACAAGAACTTCTTCCAAAATCCTCTCAATGTGTAATCCTCCAAATGTCGGTGTTGGTCTTATTTTATTATTACGCCAACAAACGAAAAAGAGGAAGTAACGACCCATTAATTCGTAGAATTAAATCAACGAAAGAAAATTCCCATTTAATTCACAAATAAAACCGCCCAATTAAATGGTGCGTTAAGAAATTAAGAAAACGCGTCAGTTGACTTTCATAATGACAGGTTTTCGCGGGTGCGTTACTTAGTGGAAAAGAAACGGCGGGGCTTGTGCGGGCCCCACCCCACAAATATCCTACCAAGGGGGTAGGATATTTTTGGATATCACCATATCTGGATCAACTCATCTTAAGCTGCTTTAAGTGGCTTCAAGTGGCTTCCAAGTGGCTTAAGTGAAATAAAATAAAGTTTGTCGTACAATTATTTTATTTCTTAACTTTATGCCCGAAATTTAAAAACCACACCCAAGAAAATGCAACTCCGGAAGAGGCGTTTATAAGCAAATATCGGTGCTTTGATTTCATCGGTGCCCTCAGAATTCGATTTCGGGCACCGGTTCAAAAGTTAGAAAAACCCGCTCGTCCGTTCACTGAACGTACCTGAGCCAAACTTCAGAAAATGATTCAGGGAACACCGGGCCTCGGAATCAGGTGCCGTCAGAAACTGCGTTATTGTAAAATTCCAAAGAAAATTAAGAAAAAAATTTCCTTGAAATTTACGGGTCTTTACATTACTCCCACCTCAGGGATTTACGTCCCCGTAAAGATACATCATAAACTTAGGGAAACAAATGTGGGTACTGAGCACGCATCTGAGCCTCCCGCTCCCAAGTGCTCTCCTGGAGGTTCCCGTACTGCCATCTGATTCGCACTAGAGGAATCGATCGTCCACATATGACTCGCTCTTATCGATCCTCGGTCTCCACTGGGACCTCCGCAAAAGTCGCCCCATCATCCACGTCGAGCTCCCCATGGTCAATGATGTGCGTCGGGTCATGCACGTATCTCCTCAGCTGAGATACGTGGAAGACATCATGCACCCGGTGCAACTGAGGTGGTAGAGCCAGGTGATAAGCCACCTCGCCAATCCTGCTAAGGACCTGGAAAGGTCCGATGAAGCGTGGAGACAACTTGACGCCTCGGAAAAATCTCCGTAATCCACGTCGAGGTGAGACACGCATGAAGACTTGGTCGCCATCCTCGAACTCTAGTCGCCTCTGCCTCCTGTCAGCATAAGACTTATGTCGGCTCTGAGCTGTCCTCATCCACTCTTGGATGACCTGGACCTTCTCTATCGTGGCCCGGACCATCTCTGGTCCCACAAGTGATGACTCCCCAGGGTCTGTCCAGCACAAAGGAGATCTGCAAGGTCTGCCATATAACGCCTCGTATGGTGCCATCCCGATGGTGGAGTGGTATCTGTTGTTGTACACAAACTCCACCAAGGGTAGGTGGTCCTCCCAACTGCGACCAAAGTCGAGAACACATGCGCGGAGCATGTCCTCGAGAGTCTGAATGGTCCTCTCCGTCTGACCATCCGTCTGAGGGTGAAAGGCGGTGCTCAGACGTAGACGCGTCCCGAACGCCTCCTGTAACCCCTTCCAAATCCGGGAAGTAAAACGAGTGTCCTGATTGGAGACAATAGACGATGGCACACCGTGAAGCCGTATAATCTCCTGAATGTAGAGACGCTCCAAGCTCTCCACTGAGCCCTGCTCTCTGATGGGTAAGAAGTGTGCCGACTTAGTGAGTCGGTCAACAATCACCCAAATGGAGTCGTGACCTCTGGAAGTGCGTGGAAGTCCAGTCACGAAGTCCATAGATAAGCCATCCCACTTCCACTCCGGGACCTCCAAGGGCTATACCAAGCCTGCTGGTACCTGATGCTCTGCCTTCACCTGCTGGCAGGTGAGGCATCGAGAAACAAACTCTGCCACAGCCTTCTTCATGCCCGGCCACCAGTGCTGTCGTCTAAGGTCCTGGTACATCTTCGCCACTCTAGGATGTACTGCCAAAGGAGAAGTGTGAAACTCTCTCAGCACCTCCTCCCGTAAAGCAACTGGTACCAAGGTACATCCTCTGAAAAGGACGTCGTGCTCTACTCCAAGGGAGAAACCATCAGGTGCCTGTCCCGAGGATATCTGTGTACACCGTGTCTCACAGACAGCGTCCCCACGCTGTGCCTCTCTGACCTGCAGTAGAAGTGGAGGAGAGACTGTGAGAGACTGAAGGAAGGCTGCTCCGTCCCTATCCACGAAGGATATCTGCAAGGCGGCTAGCTGCTCTGTCGCCTCCTCAAGTAGCTGAATGCCTGTCCTCCTGCTGAGGGCATCGGCTACTACGTTCCCCTTCCCAGGAGTATAGACTATCTCAAAGTCATAGTCCTGGAGGAACTCGAGCCATCGCTACTGTCTCAGATTCAGGTCCTTCTGAGAGAAGATGTACCTGAGACTCTGGTGGTCAGAAAATACTGTAAAGTGCTCGCCCATCAGATAGTGCCGCCATGTCATCAGAGCGAAGACCACTGCTGCTAACTCCAGGTCATGGGTAGCGTAGTTCTGCTCATGCGGCCTCAAATGACGTGATCCATAGGAAATCATGGCCCACTCCTGCATCAGGACACACCCGAGTTCGGTCCCTGATGCATCGCAGTAGACTACGTATCCAACTCCTTCCTCAGGCAACCTCAAGATTGGTGCGCTGGTCAATCTCTGTCTCAGCTCCTAAAAGCTCTACTGACATCTGTCTGACCACACAAAGGGTTTCCCCTTCTTCATCAAAGCTGAGAGTGGCGCCGCAACTCTATAGATGTCCGGCACAAATCTACGATAGTATCCGGCTAGACCCAAGAAACTTCGCACCTCCGTCACGCTCCTAGGTGGCTCCCAAAGCTAGCACTGCCTCGATCATCATGGGATCCACTGCAACTCCCGCCTCAGAAATGACGTGCCCCAAGAAGTGGACCTCACGTAACCAGAACTGGCGCTTCAAGAGCTTTCCATAAAGCTGGTTCTCTCAGAGTGTGTCTAGTACAACCCGCAAGTGGTAGGCGTGCTCCTCCTCCGTGGTCGAGTACACCAAAATGTTGTCGATGAAGACCACGACAAATCGATTGAGGTATGGCTGGAAGATCCTGTTCATGAGGCTCATGAACACTTCTGGAACATTGGTTACGCCGAATGGCATAACCAAGAACTCATAATGGCCATACTGACACCTGAAGGCCGTCTTCTACACGTCCTCGTCTCGAAATCTGAGCTGATGATAGCCTGACTTGAGGTCTATCTTCGAGAACCACCGTGCTCCCTTGAGATGATCGAAGAGGTAATCAATCCTTGGTAGCGGATACTTGTTCCTCACTGTCACCTGGTTCAGGCGACGATAGTCGACACACAGTCGCAAGCTCCCATCCGCCTTCTTGGCGAACAAAATCAGGGAAGCCCAGGGTGAAACACTGGGTCGGATGAACCCCTTGCCCTGCAAGTCCTCCAACTGTACCCGCAGCTCTCAAAGCTCAGCGGGGGCCATCCGATATGATGGAGTGGATATCGGGGCTGTCCTGGGGTACATATCAATATAAAAGTCTACCTCTCTGTGAGGAGGTAGACCTGGAATGTCATCGGGAAAGACGTCTGTGTACTGATCCACCACTACAGGAAAACTAGGACTTCGCACTTCCACTGCTCCTAGGATGAGGCTAGCCAACTGATGAGTGATGGGCTGTCCCCTCCTCTACGAGAGTCCCTCCTGTGCTGCAAAGGCTCCCTTCTCGCCGGTGAAGGTGAACCTGCTCCCATCGGTGCGCACACATCGCACCTTGCACCTAAAACAGTCAATCTGAGCATGGACTGTAGATAACCAATCAATGCCCAAGATGACGTCGTAAGGCCTCGATGCTGCTACAAGAAGATTCCAGTCGAAGCTCTCACCTCCTAGAGTAAGCTCACAGTACCGGCACTAGTGTGTAATCATCGAGTCTGCTCCCGTAGGGGTCTCCAGCCGTAAGGATCGAGCCAACGACTCTGTCGGAATCTTCGAGCTCCGAACAAAGGCAGCGGCTATGAAAGAGTGACTCGCTCCTATGTCTATAAGAACTACAACAAGGGTGTAATAGACACTGATCGTACCTCGAATCATCTCTGGTGTGTCGTGGTCATAGGCCTCTACTGCCTGGAGCTGTGCCTATCTATGCCCTCTAGCTCCCTGTGGTCGGGGAGGACCTCCTGGTGGTGGTGGTGGCATAGCCTCAAAGCATCGCCCACCACTTGCTGCTCGGCCAGCTCCTCTGCCTCGTCAGCCTCCTCCCTGCGGACCGCCATGGTCGACCCTCTGCCTCTGCCTGGGTGGCCCATCCACCGTCTGCTGCTCCTCGACACGGCGGGTCGGGCAGTCACGAGCCATGTGGCCCTGCCCGCCGCATGCATAGCACTGCCTGCCTCTCGAAAGACTGGCTCTGCACTGTGTGCCCCACACTGCTGAGCCCATGTCCTGAGGCCATCTACGAGAGGGTCTGGTCTGCCTGGAACCCTGAGTCATTCTTCTGCTCCTCGCTGCCGAAGACTCCGCTACCTTCCGCCCTGCGGTAGGTCTCGCTGCGGAAGTAGACTCAGCCAGAAAGCTCTCGATCATAAGGTCTCACTCTATTACTCCTTCTTGAGTCGGGATGCTGAGGGAGATCAGCGATGCCCTGATCTCATGTCTCAAACCCTACTCAAAGGTCCGGGCCCGGAAGAAGGGGTCCCGTACCATGTCGGTCGAGTAGCGAGAAAGATCGGTAAACCACGCCGCGTACTAGGCGACCGTCAAGCCGCCCTGCCGCAGCTGAAGAAGCTCCTGTATACGCACCGCACAGAGGGTGGCCGGAAAGAACTCTGAGTGGAAGAGGCTCTCGAAGTCCGTCCAGATGAGAGAGGCCTCATTGTGTACCTGGAGCATCAAGCTCCACCATCGTCCTACTGCTGCATGCAGTAGGCTCGCCGCGAGGATCACCATGAGGTTTGCTGGTGTCCTCACTAGCCTGAAAACTCATACGACCGCCTTCAGCCAGTCCTCGGCTGCCTGGGGGTCCGTCTCCCCACGAAACCTGGGTGGTCGATGGCACTAGAACTCGTGTAGAGCTCCGAGGCGACGTGCATCGTCAGCGGTCGGTGCTGGAAGCATCGGGGGCTCGGCGGGTAAAGGTACTGTCGGTTCCTCTGCTGTCAATGGGCCCTGTACTGAGGCCTTGTCACTCAGTGGGCTGTCGTCGCGCTCTACTCTCAGAACCCTAGCTGGCTGCCATTGTGGGGCCATCCTAAAAAGGAAACAAGTGCGCCACAGTCAGAACAGTATACTTGGTGAGCTGATACAACGTAATCACGAAGAAAACTTGAAAACACACATGCAATCAATGTTTTTATGCATTAAGTCAGAAATCAGAAGTCAGGGTCCTGGTGTACGGATACGTCGGCTGCCGCACCAACACTAGACTCCCTGGACTGATAACCACACCCAATACGCTAAACACTATTACTTCACATAGAAGAAAGATCAGAGTCTGCGGTAGAACCGACCAGCTCTGATACCAATTTGTCACGACCCATCCTCGGGGCCTGTGTCGTGACTACCCCAAGCCCGCCTTCCATAGGCCAGGGGCTGGCGACTAGCACCAAGGTGTAAATCCCGGAAAAGGGGAAGACATTTCCTTTGAAAAGTAAACAAGCACCATAGAGTAAGCAAGCGGAAAAGTAAACACTAAGTAAAAACTGTAACAAGCTGTGCTGAAAGTAAAGGGGCCAGAAATACAAGCCCAACTGTAAAGTACAACTGAAAGGGGAAAACAGCAACTGAAAAGAAAAGCCGCAGCGCCGAGCCGTCCTCTGGAAGTCCCACCTGAAGGGTGGGTACAGATAGCCTCCACTGCTCCTTGGTCCACCTGACTGCTCCGTGTACGTCCCGCCCAGTGGTCCACCTCCAGGTACCGTCCTACTCCGCAAGCCTCCACTACGATCAGCACTGTCCGTCGTCTGCAACCAACACAACATAGTGCGGGCATAGCCCGTGCAGGGGTGAGTATAAGCTACTCAGTAGGGACCCCAAGACCCCCGAAGGTCTCCCAGAATCCACAAATGATAAACCACAAAGGAAAGATACAATCAAGATGAAACATCTGACACGGCTTAGGTATATGCCCATACATATACCTAAGTCATCAATTCCCGCTCGGCTCCAACAACGGAGCTCAAGCACAACCCAGTCCACACAGGAAAACAAAACGTATACCCACACAGGATAGCACAACACAATCCACAAAGGAGAGTAAAAGTAATCCACAGAGGATAGCTCAACACAATCCACAAAGGAGAGTAAACAGTAAATCCACACAGGATAGCTCAACACAATCCACAAAGGAGAGTAACACAGGATTCAGCTCACACAGGTATACTTCTTCGGATGACGATAAAGATGATCACTGATCCATCTAAGTCATCGGACCCACAAAGGATCGATAGGTACTAACCCCCGCAATGACCCACACAGGATTGATAGGTAACTAACCCCCGCAAAGACCCACACAGGATCGGGCCCACACAGGACCTGTAGGCGCTGGCTCACACAGAACCGCTGAGCGCTGACCCACACAGGATCGGATCCACACAGGATCTGTAGCACTAATACACGTGGGATCGCTGAGTGCAGTAGTCATCGCAGTCCACTAAGGATCTCTGCACAGTCGTCGTCACAGTCCACTAAGGATCTCTGCACAGTCGTCGTCGCAGTCCACTGAGGATCTCTGCACAGTCGTCGCTGTCGAAGTAGAAGTCGCAACCAGCTCTAGGGTTCCCGCACACAGCAAACTCGTTCGGGAGGGTCCGCTCCACGAGCCGAGAGTCTGATACATCAACTGACACAAAGTCCGAAGTTGATGTATCCGAAAGTTCTGTATCGTCAACAAGAACTCAACATCGCAGACGGCGCGTCAATCGGACGCCCGGTCTGAGAGTTATTGGCTTTTTCGTCTCAGGGGCCCGGTTGGTTTTTAAGGCAAAACCAACCCAGCCGTACTCCACCTGTGTCCAAACCTCGGGCGGAGTGAGACAAAAGATCCGTCTCACTTAGAGGGATTCAACAAAGTCGACGGCAAGTCAATCGGACGTTCGGAGCTCAAGATATGAGCGTTTCCACTCCGAGGGCCCGGTTGGTTTCGTGTACGAACAAACCCGACCGAACCCAAAGTATTCTGAAACCTTGAGTGTGATATACTGAAACGACCGTCTCGATCCAAGGATCGCGTTTCCACGGACGGCATGTCGTTCGGAGGCGTGTACCTCATGTTACGGGAAAAAGACTGAAAACGGTCCGAAGTCGGGGGGTCTGGGCCCGGGCCGACCCGGCCCGACCCCGCCTGGGTCGGCCGAACCGGGTCAACCCGACCCGGTCCGACCTGGTTGGACCCGGTCCGGCATAGCCAGGGCGCGGCCCTGCCGGTCGGACCGGCCTGGCTCGGCTCGGCCGCTCGGCCGAGCGCGGCAGCCGCGGGGCGCCGCCCCCGTGGGTTTGAAGAAGCTGTTGCCCTCGAAGGGCCGCGCTGGAGTCAACGGACGTGGCTATGCCGCGTCCCATGTGTGAGAACCAGACCCGTGCAGCCGCGGGTCCGTTGGCCGCCGTCGCCACGGCGGTCCTGTCCGGTGGGGCGCCGCCGCCTCCGGCAGCCGGCGCCGGCGACCCGCACCGCCGGTAGCTTCCGCGGGCCACCAGAGTTGCTCTGGTGGTCCGTTTTCCTTCTTGTCTGCGCCGCTCTTCCTCCCGGGTTCCGTTCTTCACTGCGGGATAATCAAATCTCCCTTGCGTCATGTTTTTCCGTCGCTCGCCAAATCCTCACAACCACGAAGAACTGCGGAGGGTTGTCGGGCCATGTTCGTTTGGCCCGCACCCTCCGCGTTAGATAAAAACAACGGGAGAATTATTCAACGCATGAAACAACAATTTTAATAAATTAAAATTGTTCATATGAAACCGGTTCTTTAATTTTAAAGAAACGTTCACGGGAAAAAATAAATTATTCACAACAACCGCTACCTCGTCACGTCATTGCACGCGGGTTCTTCGCGGATTTGATCGTCGCGTCATCGCGGTATCCGGCGTTGCGTCGACGAACTCCGAGGTTCAAGAACAAAAGATTTAATTAATAATAATTAAATCCGTGCATTGTTAAAAACCAAAAAGGAGTTTTAAAAGAAACCCGAAGTCTCATACCTCAAACAGCTGATCGAAGATTTCGTTGCGGAGGAAGAGACGTCGCAGAAGAACGTTGCAGGAAAGGAAACGCCGGCGTCACATCACACGGCGTCGCGTCGTCGATTTCCGCGGGTTCGGCGTTCTTCGTCGAACGCCAGCGTTCTTTGCGTTCTTCGCATTCTTCGCGTTCTTCGCATTCTTCGCGAAGAAGGGTGAAGGCACAAGAACTTCTGCCAAAAGCCTCTCAATGTGTAATCCTCCAAATGTCGGTCTTGGTCTTATTTTATTATTACGCCAAAAAACGAAAAAGAGGAAGTAACGAAGCATTAATTCGTAGAATTAAATCAAAGAAAGAAATTGCCCATTTAATTCACAAATAAAACCGCCCAATTAAATGGTGCGTTAAGAAATTAAGAAAACGCGTCAGTTGAATTTCATAATGACGGGTTTTCGTGGGTGCGTTACTTAGCGGAAAAGAAACGGCGGGGCTCGTGCGGGCCCCACCCCACAAATATCCTAACAAGGGGGTAGGATATTTTTGGATAGCACCTTATCCGGATCAACTCAGCTTAATCCGCTTTAAGTGGCTTCAAGTGGCTTCCAAGTGGCTTAAGTGAAATAAAATAAAGTTTGTCGTACAATTATTTTATTTCTTAACTTTAAGCCCGAAATTTAAAAACCACACCCGAGAAAACGCAACTCCGAAAGAGGTGTTTCTAAGAAAATACCGGTGCTACGATTTCATCAGTGCCCTCATAATTCGATTCCGGGCACCGGTTGAAAAGTTAGAAAAACCCGCTCGTCCGTTCACTGAACGTACGCGAGCCAAACTTCGGAAAATGATTCCGGGAACACCGGGCCTCGGAATCAGGTGCCGTCAGAAACTGCGTTCTTGTAAAATTCCAAAGCAAATTAAGAAAAAAAATTCCTTGAAATTTACGGGTCTTTACATGATAAGCTAATCAGCACCAGTTGGATCACCAAATTCACTATAATTATCTTGAGTATGAGGAAAATCCCTACATGGATTATGTGTCTTGATACGGTTTCAATTCCTTCCACTAGGTGCCATTTCTAAAAAATAGAATACACTAGATTAGTTTATTAATCCTAATACATAATTCCAAAGCTATAAAACACTTGACATAAATTGAACAGTTTATGGATATAATTTATAATCATAAAAAATTTCTTTGAGGATGTATATACTCATAAATCCTTCATAATGGTAATTAAATAAAATGTGAATTATCCTAAGAATATCTCTTGGGTGTGTCATAACCAAGAATGCAACAAAGCCTGTTGTCGTGTACTAGGATACCCTGGGTCAAGCCCAAAACTCCTTGTCAGAGTTTTCACTCCTAGGTATATTTGTGCCAGAGCCGCCTCTACCTGCCCATATCCAAATAGGGATTTATTTCTTGGAAAACTCTCAAAATATCTACATTACCAAAATTCTAGGAAGTTCTTCTATACAAATCCTCAAATTCTATCTTAGGGTAATGTTCTTTAATCAAAGTTTTTATAAATCTAGCTTCCAAGGTGTGTACTAAACTTACTCTGATACCAACCGTAAGGCCCTGACTCTAGTTACCCAGAGTCAGTTTACATTATATTGGCATGATCACAAGGGATCAAATCTTGAAAGACCAACCAGTTTAGTAGCCTTGGAGGTAATAGATACAAACATAAGTTTTACATTAAATAATGAATTGAAAAACAACAACATTGTGTCTCCTTTTAACAAATTCATCACAATTAGACTATCCCTACAGTTCAGTAATAATATACTTCTTCGCATACTGGGAAATATAAAACATTGAAAGGGGTGAGCTCAAGTGCTCAGTAAGGATAACAATATAGCCAAAACTCTCATAAATAAGCATTAACATTTAAGGCAATGTATAAGACTAGAACACAAGACTTTTAAACATAAACTTCAGCATAATTTGGAAAAGATAAATCAAATAATTCTATTTACTTATTCACATGGATATTCTACTAGTCGTATAATCACACATAATATCAATAGCCAATTTCATAATGATGGAATGCATAATGATAGACATCATAAACACATAGTAAAGGAATAATTCCAAGACTACAAATAAGATTTTTTCAAGGCCTTGTTTCAAGACACTAGTTGGTATCTTGAGACCTACTGATGCATCAAGGAGCTATAGCGGTCTCCACCCATCACTTACTAAGTCAAATGCATTCCTCATATGAAAAGGCTGAAATAGAACATAAACATTCGTATTAAAACTAGCATACGAAATGTTAATACTTTAACCATAAACCATGAATGGTATAAAAATAACACATCCATAGTAAAAAATATCACACAAACCTTCAATAAAATATGGAATATTATATCATAATAAATTAACTTCAACCTAGTGTAAAATCCATCAAAGGATGTTGACATAGATTAAATCAAAACTATTTGAGAGAAATATTTCTTTTTATTTTGAAATCATTTAAAAGTCACATAATTATAAAATAAAACATTTATTTTAAAAATATTCATGTAATCTAGGTAATATTCGAAGGTGTTATAATGACGAAAAATATCCGCACTCGCCTTATAAGTAAAAAAACATCCTTTCCTTCATTTTGTCAAAAAAAATCATAAAGGACCTTGTTTAGAAAATGATGAAAAGATTCCTTTATAAAAAAATTATAAAAATTCAAAAAAGGGTATAAAATACTTTAACCCATAGTATAGGAAATATTAAAAATGTTTTAAAATAAATTTTTAAGAAACACGGATGTGGATGATAAAGAGTTCTCAGTAGATACTCACGTATAAACAACTCAGATAATGAAGAGATTATAGAATTATCCCTTACCTTGTACTTTTCCTTAGTCAATGGTATTTTAACCTCCTGTACAATGGTTAAAACATTGTTATAAATTATACACGAACTATATAGATAAATATTATATCATATATGATCTTATAATATTTCTTTGTTAATAATATTTTTGTAGTATCATTGTTTTGGGTCTTCACTGATTCATTTTTCTTTATATGTTTTGTTAAGTAAGTAATGTTTGTTATGGATAGGATGTACTCTATGCATATCCAAAATGATATTAAGTTATTAAAAATTATTTTTAATCATCAAATGAAAATTATTCTTTAATGTTTGAAATGGGGAATGAATCTCATCGCATTCGTGGAGACGGTAATCAGTACGTATGAACGTATGGTGACTTTGTTATTCATAGGATGGATAAAATAATAAAAATGGTTGTACCATATTTATAATAACATCAAAGTATCTATAAGGTACTTGAGTTATTATTTTGGTATGGAAACAACAAAGAAATGGGATGTGGAAGAAGAAAAGAACTTTGAAAGAGGTGGTGAAATTATTACCTCTTCTTCGGGTGTTTCCCTTTGAGTTGATCAAAACAGATCCTTAGGTTGGATTTATGATCAATGTAAGGCCTCTAGGTATAAGTTACTGTAGTTTAGAGGATATTTGAGTAGGGTTTGGCTAATCTAAATGGATTTGGAGGTGTGATTTTGATAGAAGGGGGGGGGTCCCCTTTTATAAGAGAGGTGAGGTCACTTTAGGAAAAGTTTGAAATATTATTTTATTATACAATAATATTCGATTTATAATGGATCTAAAAGGATTTATTTATAGGATAAGGTGGGTCTGGGTCGAAAACCTCTCAATCAATAGGTTTTAGATAGGTTTAGGTCACCATATTACACTTATCTTTTTTATTTAACTCTTGGTTAAATAGTTTAACTTTTACCATGTATTTTAATATTATTATAATAAATTGTTAATAAACATACTATAAAAAGACAAAAGAGAACCCAAAGTTGTTAATTATTGATATATCTAAACTTATATATACAATTTTTCTAAACCTTATATTTTTAGGAATATTATATCAATTAATAATATAGTATTTGTTTTAAAAACTCATTTATGTCAATTTGGACACTATTTTTTATTTTCTTTTTGTGAAAGTCATAAAAACTTTATCACTTCGAATAAAAATTATTTAATCAACTATAACATGTCATATTAACCTATAAAATTAGTTTAATTCATCATAAGTCTCAATTTACATTTATTTTTATATTTATAATATCAATTATTTTAATCATTCATTAATAAGGTAATTACTGCATCATCACTGGGTCATATATAAATTTAATTATTTAATGTATAAAAATTATAAATAAAATACCATTATTTAGGAAATATTTTTTATCTTTCTAATTAATATTTATAATCAAATTTATCTTATGTATAACCCAATAAAAAAATGTTTTATTTATTAAACTTTGAATTTAATACTTTTAACTCTTCTTTAAATAAAATAATAATAAATGTCCTAATCTAATGAAATTCAAAAAAAAAGAATCATATTTTATTCCTAAGGTTGATTTTGGTCGAAATAAACTTATCCAATAGAATTAGGACATGTTTTAGGATAATTATAATATCAATTTTTACATTTAATTACCCTATCTATTTTTAACCATGGTAATTGAAAGTCAAAAGTTACTATTCACCAAAAATTATTTTAATCTTATTGAACCACATTTTACTTACTGATGTCAACAATTTCTCTCATATTTTTGAAATTAAATTCACAGAAGTGGTAAAATTATGTTTTATGCAAACTTGAAAATGTGCCTAGAAGGTGGGTAAAAGACGGTAAAAAGTTCAATAAAATTATATACATCTAATCTTATTATAAAATGACTCCAATGAATTATATTGAACTTATATAGGTATTATGTATCTATTTTGACTTTAAATAAATTCTAAATAAAATAAATAATTATTTAAATGAAAATTCAGGTTTAAACAATAACGCAGTGTTTTTCACTATTCATCAAAAATTGAAAGTTTTCAGATAAATACAAAAAATTCACCCGAAGTTAATTTTGATATTCCGAACCCAAAAATGAAGTTAATTTTGAAAAATAAAATTTATAAAATTTCAAAAAGTGGGTATTACTATTCATAACGACTAGTTTGATTTGTCGTGTTGTGCTAAAACTACAAGTTGCATACAGCACAATCTTTTGTATTATTCAAAGGAAACGTACCCTGGAAGATTGGGGTGTTAAATAATAGCATCAGGAGTTACCAATGACTTAAAAACATTCTCAACTTACTCAACCCACCCCAATGCCTCAAGTGAACCTTGGTGACCACAGGAAATAGGTAAAAATTTTGAAGGAAAAGGAACCAGGCATGACTCATTAGGAACTTTGGGGACCTTTCTAGGTGGAAATTTTTGAACAACACGAAAAACGTAAACCAAATACAACATGAAACTGAGGCACAAATAAAGAGGAACAACTAAAACCAAAACCAACTGGCTTAGAATCCAAGTAAAAACAAACACCACCAAAATATCGTATTTCAAAAACCATCATTTTCACTTTAAAATTCAAAAATTCTTTCTTCCAAGGCTAATTCCCAAATACAAAAACCCATTTTTTCAAGAAAAACAAATTTATGAAGTCATTTTTTCATTCAAATACACTTTAAGAAAACCCTGCCATGCCTTTAATTCCAAAACCCAGCCCATGGTCTCCCATGAACCGTTAAATGTGTGTCATTTGATTCCCATCCTCACGTGACAACATGAACTTCTCACACATAACCACACACATGTAAACATCCATAAGAAATACCAAGGACAACATTCTATTAGCATTCTCAAACCCAAAACACCCTCAATGTTTGAAATCCCAATATAAAAATTTAAAAACATTTCATGGGAAACACTTTCATTTTTTAAATCCATTTTCATTTCAAGATCCAAATTCATTTTCAACATACACTTACACCAAATAAAACTAAAATGAATCCCAACCTTCAATGGACTACTGGAATGAGGGATTAGTTCCTACACCTAGCTCAGAAACATAGTGGTGACCCACGCCCCAATTAAGGCGTAACACTAGGAGGGCCATGAACTGGGAACCTGGACTTCACATGGGTCACCACCCCAAGTGAGGCCACAACATGAACTATCTCACCTCTATTGTCACCCCTCAATCCAAAACAAATGACTCCAATCACGAACTACCCTTCGTGACTTGAGGTTTAGAACATGAAAGGGTTCATGAAGCCCTTCCCAAACCTACCTCCCGAGTCCTGATAGACCTAATCCCCATCTATCAAACACCCCAAATAAAAAAAAATATCCCCGATGATACCATTTTGTCATGAACCATGTCGGGATTCCATCTGACCCAACACTCGACCCAGTCCACGACATGGCCCGAAGGGCATTCTCGATCCCCACAGGCTGGAAACTAGTGTCAGGAATCAAGATAAACCAAGTTGGAATTATTTAGAACAATAATAAATATGATCAAAATATTCAAAACTGAAGATGCAGTAAAGATAAATAACTGAATCTCAATAAATGAACAATCTGGTCCAAAACAATTACAACTGAATAAAACCAACACTAGAAAAACCATAATCTATAACCAAATAAAACAACCAGCTACTAACATGATCTCCATGTGACCTCTTGGTCACCTCCAACCACAAGGACACCCAACTCCAAGAGATAACTCGAACTAGAAAAACCTAATCAAAATATGAACCTGCAAACTAGTTCGGGTCTACCGACACTGGATGGTGCGAGTAGGGTGTGATCTAGATAGCTCAGTAGGAAATCACCAAAGATACCATCTGTTTCCTTTCCCAAAACAATCCATTAATACTAGTTTGAAAATAAGGAAATAAAAATTGGATTTATTCCTTTTCAAAAATAAAAAAAATTCCTTCCCTTTTTCCAAACTATGCATACCATGTTTCCATATTCAAAATTGATATTTCATTTAAAATAAAAACCCAGATCAACAACACCTAGGATATGTTGTATATAAATAAACTAAACAAATGAACATTAAATTCAACAGAATGTAAACAATAAATAAAAATAATAACCATGGGTGATCCTAAACATCCTTAAAATCCCCCTGGACGTACTCAGTTTGGAACAAGTTGTCAGTGTATGGTGAAGCCCCATGGTCTATAACCCATTGATCACCCTGACGACAAAACCAACAGCAATTCCCACCTGGAATCACAATCTACCAGGGGGAACCAACCTGTCTAATTGGGGATTGAGAGAAATCATCACTCGATCATCTATAAAACACCCAGGAACCCATGGTGGTAATAGTAACACTGTGTAAGTAGGAGGCCCTCGCATTCGTGACTCATCTCACCGCACTTTCCTACCACAAACTCGAACACCCTATACGATAAACCATGAAGGGAAATCCCCCTATAGAGGTTCCCACATACATATATATATATATATATACATATATATACATATATATATATATGTATATATATATATGTGTGTGTATATATATATGTATGTATATATATATATATATATATATATCTTTCACGTCATCAAAGTACCAACCATGCCATCACATCACATAAGCATTCCAACAATCTTTTAAAACAATTTAAGTGGCCAACCAGACATTCCCATTTTCCGAATCACATTATTTTTTAAAATTAACACAAAACATCACCTTTAAAAGTAAAATTCCAAAAATTACTTTAATATTACACACCCAAATACATTTACCAAAGAAGTTCCAAATCATTTCTGAACCCATTTCCAAGTATACAAATCCAAACGGGCCATTAAACCATTTGAAACCAACTATGTCCCAAAATTCCGCACGGTTCAAATTTTAAAGAAAAAAAACCCAATTTAAAGACAAATTAAATAACAACACACTTTTTATAAATAAAAGATCCATTGTGGAATGATGATAATGGGAGAGAGAAGAGAAAACATTTGAGAAATCAAGGTTCATGTGTAAAATCTTTTTTAAGTGTAAATTTCACTTGAATTCCCATCCATGTGTGCACATAGTACACTCATAGATATACTAAAATCCAATGAAACCATTTTAATATCCATAATAATACCCAAAAATAGTTTTCTGGGAATACCAATTCCCTTTAAACAGACACAATTGTATCATCTCTCTTAAATATTTCAAAAACCCAAAGGAATTTTACAAAACATTTCACCATAAATAATAAAGCCATAAATAGAAACCCAAATCACATTTAATGCTCCAATTAATGTTTCAACCAAGAAAATATATGAAACATAGTACAAAAAATAAAATTAGGGCTCAATTCAATGTTTATAAACCAAAATACATTTTATCAAACACTTCCAATTCACCAACACGTAGACAAAATTTAGGAATCATTTCAAAATATATTTTTAAAATTTTTTTACAATGTAAAAACCCCATAATAAATTAATTATGATACTCATTGAAGTTTGAATCATTTAAAAATAATAATACAAATCACTTAGGCATCAAGGTTTTGAAATGGAAAGGAAATGTTTGGAAACACCTACCTCAACGGTGTGAGAATGCAATGAAACTTCGAGGGAGGAGAGATCTAATACACACGGGCTATTCGCACACCATAGATTCAAATAAAAAAGAACCAAACATAAAACCTAGACATTAGGGTTCATACATGGAAGAAAACCCCAAAAGAAAATCCTAGAACAAAGAGGGGAATAGAAGGAGATAAAATTTGATGAAGGAAACATGAATAATCACCACCCTTTGTTGAGAAATCACCCCAAATCAAAGCATGAATAAGTGGGGAGCACTCTAGTCATTATACAACACCTAGGGATTCATTTGAGATGTAGAATCAACCAAATTGGAGATCCACATCAAAATTTATAAATCCCATAAGTGGCTATATGGTTTTGTAAACTGTGCACAAACCATGTGAGGGATACTAGAAAACTTCTACAACTTTGCAAGGTTTGGTTACACGGTGTGGGCAGGCCGTTCTCAAATAGTGTGACCCCAAAAATTGGCCAAAAACCACCAAATTACACCCCAAACACTAGGGATGTCCACCCAATGATTTTTCAATGTTTTAAACACAATATAGAGACACTGAAGGCCAAAAAACTCCCCAACATGCCACTTTCTTCCCAAAAAAATCACAACAACCATGAATAGTTCAAGAAAAAAACTAATACCAAAAAAACACAGTGAATTTTGTTGGACACCAAACCCAAACCTCAAAAAAAATATCCAACATTAAAAAAATAAGTAAAATGAAGGAGTATCTATGGTTATACTGTGACATGTATTTTAAAAATACACTTAGTTTGATATAAATAAATGTATAATCCATTAAAATTTTTGAGAAGTAAAATAATAATTTTTTTTAAAAAATAAATAATTGATGAATATCATTCTAAAATTTAACAAATATAAAGACCCAAAAACTAAAAATAAATTTAATTACACCCTTACAAGTAATTTTTTCAATTGGTAGAAGTGTTTCAAAATAAATTGTAATTTTCAAAATAGATTAACAATAAATATAATAAAAATAAAATCCCCTACAAGTTATATTTTAAAATAATTATTCCCTTAAAAAACAAGTATAAATATTAAATCATAATTTAAAACTAACATTTACACAATAGAAAAGGTTACTAAATAAATTCGAAATCAATTTGAAAATGAAAGAGTGATTTGATTATCTTAAAAAAATTCCACGAACACAAAATCCCTTACACCTAATTTTCTCAATTAGAAGAATGATTTTTAAAACAAGACGATTTCACTTAAAAAATTAAAATTCTAAATGATTCTATTGTAAAAATAGAACTTATAAAAATATAATTCTTTACTTGAATTATTGGAGAAAATAGAAGATGTTCTATTGTTGTTGACTCCTACTTTGTCGACTCTAGGTTGTGTTTTTTCCATTACCATTACCCACCAAGTTTAGAGGATTTTATTGTAAAACCATTACTATGAAATGATGATAAAAATATATGCAATTAAGAAAACATCGGACCATGAGAGTGACAGCGACACAAAATAGCTTGTGGTGAAAGTTGTGTATCTGTAATGCCCTGACCCTAGTTACCCATAATTGGTGCATTATTACATAACATTTTCCCGATCATAAGGGATAATATCCTGAAAGACTGATCAATTTAGTATACTTGTAAGTATTAGATACATACATAAGTTCTACATTACATTATGAAATTAAAAACAACAACATTGTATCTTCTTTTAACATACTCATATCCTGTAGCCTATTACTGTAGTTCAATCATAATATACTTCTTCATATCCTAGGAAAAATTAAACATAATAAAGGGGTGAGATCAGATGCCCAGTATGGATAACAATATAGAGGAAACTTTCATAAATAAGAATAAACATTTAAGGAAATGTATAAGACTAAAACAAAATCCTTTTAAACTTAAAATTCAGAATAATATGGAAAATATAAATCAAATGATTTCATTTACATATTCACATGGATATTCTACTAGTCGAATAATCACATGTAATATTAATAGCTAATTTTATAATGATGGAATGCATAATATCGGACATCAAAACTACATAGTCAAGGCCTCATTCCAAGACTACAAATAATATTTTTTCAAGGACTTCTGCCAAGACACTAGTTTGTCTAATGAGACCTACTGATACATCAGGGATCTATAGCGGGATCCACCCGTCACTTACTATGTCCAATGAATTCCTCATATGAAAAGGTCAAAACATAACATAAACATTCATATTAAAAGTAACATACTAAATGTTAATAATTTAACCATAAACCATAAATGGTATAAATATTACATATCCATAGTCAAAAATATCACAAAACCTTCAATAAAATATGAAAGATTGTATCATAATAAATCAACTTCAATCATGTGTAAAATCTATCAAAGGATGTTGACATAGATGTAATGAAAACTATTTGAGATTAATATATCTTTCTATTTTGAAATCATTTAAAAGTCACCTAATTATATAATAAAACATTTATTTTTAAAATATTCCTATAATCTTGTAAGGGAAGATTAAAAGGTGTTATAATTGGGGGAAATATTCTCACCCACTGTATAAGTTTAAAAAACGTTCTTTCATTAATTTGTCGAAAATGTCATAAAGTACCTTGTTTGGAAAGAGATGGAAAGATTCCTTTCAAAACATTTTATAAAAAGTCAAAAAAAAAGGGTATAAATGAAATTAATCCATAGTCTAGGAAATAGTGATAATGTTTTGAAATACATTTTATGAAACATGGATGTGGATGATAAAGGGGTCACAGTAGATACTTATGTAAAAACAACCTCGAATTAAAAAAAAATTGTAAAATTGACATTTACCTTGAAATTTTATTTATTCAAGGGTAGTTTAACCTATTGCATAATGTATAATTTTTTTTATCAAGTTATACAAGAATCCACATACATAAATTTGATATCATACATGATCCTGTAATATTTCTCTGTTAATAATATTTCAGTAGTATCATTGTTCCGGGTGTTAACTAATTCGTTTTTTATTACATGATTTGTTACGTGAGTTATGTTTTTTTATGGATAAGATGTATTTTATTCATATCCAGAATTATATTAAGTTATTAAATATTATTTTTAATCATCAAATGAAAATTATTCTTGAATGGTTACGATGGGGAACAGAATCTCATCGCGTCGTGGAGATGGTAAGCTGTACGTACACATGAGAAAAAATATCATTGTATTAGTGGTGAAATAGTATTTTAATTGGACGGTATATTATATAAATAGAATCATTGAAATGTTATATTTATTATTTACATCAATTATACTCACTATTATACCAATCCAAATATTGAAGTGTTGAATAACAAACTACACCACGATGTGGGGACGGTAAGCCGTACGTACGCACGTATGTTGACTTTGTCATTCATAGGATGGATATAATATTGATTATGGATGTACCATATTTATAATAACATCTCATTATGTATAAGGTACTGGATTTATTATTTTATTTTGGAAACAACAAATCAATAGGAAGTGGAAGAAGAAAATAACTTAAAAGAGGTGATGAAATAATTACCTCTTCTTCGGGTGATTCCTTTTGATTTGATCAAAAGGTCTCTTTAGGTTGTCTTTATGATCAAAGTAAGGCATCTAGGTTAAATTGAGGGTAGTTGTGATGATAATTGAATAGTTTTTGGCTGATAAAAATGGATTTGGAGGTGTGAAATTAAGAGAAGGAGAAGTACCCTTTAATGAGAGATGCAAGGGTCACTTTAGGAAAAGCTTTAAATATTATCTTATTATAAAATAATTTTCAGTTTCTAAAATCTCCAAATTGAATTATTTCTAGGATAATGTGGGGATGTGTCGAAATATTCTAAACCAATAGGTTTTATACAAGTTTATGTCACCATATTAACCTAATATTTTATACTTAATTATTTGTTAAATAGTTTAACTTTTACAATGTCTTCTTGTATTTTTATATTACATGGATAATAAAATTAATATAAAATGTCAAGAGAACCTAAAGTGCTTAATTAATGTCAAATATATAATTGTATAATTCCTTTGGCCAAACATTATTTTTTTAGAAGTATTATATCAGTTAATATTTATAACATTTCATATTATCCTATAAAATTTGTGTAATTCATCAAAAGTCTCAATTTACATTTATTTTAATATTTATAACATCAATTATTTTAGTTATTAAACATTGAATTTTACACTTTTATCTCTTCTTTAAATAAAATAATAATAAATTTCCTAATATAGTCCAAGTGGATCAAAAAGGATCATATATTATTCATAAGATTTATTTAGATCTAAATATACTTATCCAATAGAATTAGGACATTTTTAGGGTAGTTATAATATAATTTTTACCTTTAATTACCCTATTTACTTTTAACCATGATAAATAAAATTCAAAATTTACTATTCACCAAAAATATTATTCATCTTATTGAAATACATTTTACTTACTGATGTCAACCATGTCTCTCAAATTTTTGAAATGAAAATTACAGAAGCGGTAAAATTACGTTTTATGTAAATTTGCAAATGTGCCTAGGAGGTGGGTAAAAGACATTAAAAAGTTCAATAAAATTTTATACATCTAATATTATTATAAAATGACTTCAAGGAATTACATTGAAATAATATAGATATTATGTATATATTTTGACATTAAAATAAATTTAAATAAAAATAATAATTATTTAAATAAAATTCTGTTTTTAAACAATAACACAAAGTTTTTTCACTATTTATCAAAAATTGAATGTTTTCCAAAAAATACCAAAAATTTACCCTAACCTAATTTTGATATTTTGAATCCAAAAATAAAGTCTATTTTGAAAAATAAAATTTATAAATTTTAAAAAGTGGGTATTACTATTCATAACGACTAGTTTGATTGGTTGTGGTGTGCTAGAACTCGAAGTTACGCACAATGCAAGCTATTGAACTATTCAAAGAGAAGCATATCTTGGAAGCTTGGGGTGTTACATTCTTCCCTCCTTCAAATAATTTCATCCTCAAAATTTCCAGAATACTACTACATAAAAGGATTTGGGTGGTTCTTCATCATAAGTTTCTCAGGTTCCCACGTTGCCTCTTCCATTTTTTGGTTTCTCTATAGAACGTTTACCAAATGAGTCATCTGGTTTCTCAACACTTGTTCTCTAGTATAAATAATCTTGATAGGCTCTTCATAATAAGACAGATCAGGTTTCGGTTCTAATTATTCATAGGTGAGTACATGTGCTGGTTCGGGCATGTATTTTCTCAACAGTGATATGTGGAACACATCCTGATATTTGGAGAGACTTGGCGGAATTTCCAAATGGTAAGCTACAACTCTAATTCATTCTAGAATTTTGAAAGGTCTGATTTACCTAGGACTTAATTTACCTTTCTTACTGAATCATATAAACCCCTTCCATGGAGACACCTTCAAGAAAATATAATCTCCTACCTGAAATTCCAAATCCATCCTTTGGTTATTGGCATAGTTATTTTGCCTACTTTGAGCTTCTTTAATATGGGTTTGGATAGTCTTTACCTTTTCCATTGTTTCCTCAACAAGTTCCAGGCCTACAAGTTTTCTTTCACCAACATCATCCCAACAAGTTGGTGTGCAACATCACTTTCCATATAACGCTTAATATAGTTCCATCTGAATACTTGAATAGAAGCTATTGTTATAAGAAAATTTAACCAGAGGTAAATACCGATCCCACATACCATGAAAGTCATGTGAGAAAGATCTCAACAAGTATTCTAAGGTTTGAATAGTCCATTCTAATTGTCCATCAGTTTGAGGATGGTAGGCAGTTCTCAAATTAAGTACAGTATCTGGGGATTTCTAAAGACTTTTCTAGAATATTGATGTAAAATGAGGATCATGATCAGAAACAATCAATAGGGGTACTCCATGAAGTCTTAAAACATCATTATTATATAGTCTTTCTAAAAATTCAAGTAGTAAATCTTCTCTTATAGGAATAAACTGTGGTGACTTGGTAAGGCAATCAACAATGACCTATATTGCATCATTCCTTCTAGGAGTCTTTGGTAGTCCCATGAAAAAGTCCCTCATAATATCATCCCATTTCCACTTAGGTATGGGAAGAGGTTTCATGACTCCTCTAGGATGTTGTCTTCCAACCTTCACATATTGAAAAACCATACATTTTGACACATAATAAGAAATATTCCTCTTCATGTTGTCCCACAAAAAATGTTTCTTCAAATATCTATACATCTTAGTGAGACCAAGGTGTATTGAGAAATTGGATCTATGAGTATTATACAACAATTCCATTTATAGATCTGGTATATCAGGAACACAAAGCCTCCTCCCAAATTTCAAAATTCTATCTTTATATACGAAGTCAATCAATCTCCCATCATTCACAACTTTAATTTTCTTTTGAAACTCCTCATCATCGATCTGAGAACTTGTTATCCTTTCTAGTAAATATGGTTTGGTAACCATTTAAAAAAGTATTTATGTTTCACCCTCCATGATTATTCCCATATCCATCTTTACTATATCCATGAACATAGGATCCCTTTCAACTCTAATTTTGTTCAAAACTCCATGATCCTTTCTTACCAAAGAATTATCCACCTTATTTTCCTTCTCCATGTGGTAGTGTATAGTGTAATCATATTACTTGAGTAGTTAAAGCCATTAACTTTTCCTCATTTTGAGTTCTTTTTTTGAGAAAATATACTTCAAACTCCTGTGATCAGTATAAATATCACATTTTTTCCATAGAAATAGTGTCTCTATATCTTCAGAGCAAAGATTACAGCTGATAACTCATGATCGTGAGTGGGATAGTTTTTTTCATGAATTCTTAACTGTTGTGATGCATAGGAAATAACCATACCATTCTCTATAGGGACACAAACTAGTCCTTTCTTTTTCCTCAGACTTAGAAATTTCCTTTCCATATCTTCTTGATGATCATGAGGAAAGTATTTTTCTAATAAAATATATTTAAAATCCCCCTATTCTATATTTGATACTTCTTCATTCTCATTTTTGTTTTTAATTAACAACCACCATTGATCTGCATCTCTTATGATGTGATAAACTTCCATGACAACTTTTTCTCTTTCGCTACTTCCCAATCCAAGAAATATTTTATCAAAGGAAATTATCCATTGTTCATATACAAATGGATTTGTAGTACCATTTAATATTGGTGGTTATTGACTCATAAAGTGGTCTAACATTGATCCTCCATGTTGTGGATCAGGGTGACCCATACGGGTAAGTTTATTATTCATAACCTGAGTGAGTTGTCCCAGTATGGTTATAAGATTTTCAACACCAATTGCATCACCAACTCCACTATAATTATCTTGAGTTAGAGGGAAACACCAATATAGATTACGTGCATTTATATATATTTCCATTCCTTACACTAGGCTCCATTTCAAAACAATGGCATACACTATGTTAGATTATGAATCACAATTCATAATTTCAAACTTGTAAAATACCTTACATAAATTGAATAGTTTATGCATATATTACATAATCATAAAAATGAATTCTTTGAGGAAGTATTTACTTATAAATCATTCATAATGTTTTGTAAGGAAAATTTGAATTATCCTAAGCATATCCCATGGGAGTGTCATAACCAAGAGTGTAGAAACGCCCATTGTCATGCACTAGATCTCATTTGAGTCTAGCTCAAAGTTTCATTTTTGGGTTTTACCCTAATATACTTTTGTGCTAGAGCTGCCTCTACCTCCTCATATCCATACATGGATTTATTTCTTGGAAAATTCATAAAATCTCTACGTTACCAAAATTCTAGGAAGTTCCTCTATACTAATCCCCAAAGTTTATTTTAGGGTAATGTTCTCTAATCAAATTTTATTTAAATATAGATTCCAAGGTTTGTACTAAACATCATTTGATACCAAATTTAATGCCCAACCCCAGTTACCATGAGTCGGTGCATTATTACATAACATTGGCATGATCATAAGGGATCAAATCCCAAAAGACCGATCCATTTAGTAGCCTTGGAAGTATTATATATATACATAAGTTATACATTACATTATGAAATGAAAAACAAAATCATTTTTTCTCCTTTGAACACACTCTTATCCCTTATTCTATTCTTGTATATCAATCATAATATATCTCTTCGCATCCTGGGAGAAATAAAACATAATAAATGGGTGAACTCAGATGCTCAGTAAGGATAACAATATAGCAGAAACTTTCATAAATAAGCACAAACATTTAAGGAAATGTATAAGACTAAAACACAAGCCTTTTAAACGTAAAATTCAGCATAATATGGAAAATATAAATCAAATAATTCCATTTACTTATTCACATGGATATTTTACTGGTCAAATAATCACATGTAATATCAATAACTAATTTCATAATGATGGAATGCATAATTCCAGACATCATAACCACATAGTCAAGAACTCGTGCCAAGACTAAAAATAATATTTTCTCAAGGTCTTATTCCAAGACACTAGTTTGTCCCATGAGACCTACAGATCCATCGACGAGTTATAACGGGCTCCACTCGTTACTTACTAAGTCCAACACATTCCTCATATGAAAAGGTTGAAACATTACCAAAACATTCGTATTAAAACTAATATATGAAATGTTAATACTTTAACCATAAACCATGAATGTTATAAAAATAACACATCCATAGTCAAAAATACACAAAACCTTCAATACAATATGGAAGATTGTATGATAATAAATCAACTTCAAACAAGTGTAAAATACATCAAAGGATGTTGACATAAAAGAAATCAAAACTATTTGAGATAAATATCTCTTTCTATTTTGAAATCATTTAAAAGTCACATAATTATAAAATAAAACATTTATTTTGAAAATATCCTTATAAACTTGTAAGGGAAGCTTAGAAGGTGTTATAATATTAGAAATTAGTCGTACCTGTTGTATAAGTTAAAAAAACATTCTTTCCTTAATTTGTCAAAAAGGTCATAAAGTACCTTTTTTTGGAAAGTGATGGAAAGATTCCTTAAAAAAAATTATAAAAATTCAAAAAAGGGTATAAATTACTTTAATATATAGTCTAGGAAATAGTAAAAATGTTTTTAAATACATTTTAAGAAACACAGATGTAGATGATAAAAAGGTCCCAGTAGATACTTATGTAAAGACAACCTCAGATAATAAATAGATTGTAAAATTAACCCTTACCTTGCACTTTTACTTAGAAAAGGGTAGGTTAATCTTTCTTATAATGGTTAAATCATCATTATTAAATTATACAAGAATCGAGATACATAAATATTATATCATACATGACTCTCTAATATTTCTTTGTTAATAATATTTCAGTAGTATCATCGTTTCAAGTGTTAACTAATTCGTTTTCCTTTATAGGTTTTGTTACATAAGATATGTTTTTCTGGATATAAGGTATTTTATTAATATACAGAATGATGTTAAGTTCTGAAACATTATTTCTAATCAACAAATGAAAATTATTCTAGAATGGTTACGATGGGGGACACAATCTTATCGCGTCGAGGAGACGGTAAAGATTACATATTCACGGTCGGCAATATCATTCTATTAGTGGTGAAATATTATGTAATTGGATAGTATATTATATATAAAGAATCATTAACTTATTATATTTATTATTTACATAAATTATACTAATTATTATACCCATCCCAATAATGAAGTATTGAATAACAAACTACACCACGATGTGAAGACGGTAAGCCGTATGTACGCATGTATGGTGACATTGTCATTCATAAGATGGATAGAATAATGAATATGGTTGTAAAATATTTATAATAACATCTCAGTATGTTGAAGTTACTAGAGTTATTATTTTATTATTGAAACAAAAAATAAAGATGAAGTAGAATAAGAATAGCACTTGAAAGAGGTGATGAAATAATTACCTCTACTTCAGGTGCTTCCATTTGATTTGATAAAAATTTCTCCCTAGGTTGGATTTATGATTAATGTAATGAATCTATGTTTAATTAAGGGTAGTTGGGATTATATCTAAGTCGGGTTTGGATGAGAAAAATAGCTTTGGAGGTGTGAATTTAAGAGAAGGGGAAGTACCCTTTTATGAAAGAGGTGAGGGTCACTTTAGGAAAAGCTTGAAATATTATTTTATTATAAAATCATTTTCAGTTTCTAATGGCACAAAATAAATTTATTTTAAGGATAAGGTTGGTATGGGTAGAAATATTCTCAACCACTGGGGTTTATAAAAGTTAAGGTCACCATATTAACCTTATTTTTGAGATTTAATTCTTAGTTAAATAGTTTGACTTTTACCATATCTTCTTCTATTTTTATATTACATGGTTAATAAACCTACTATAAAATGAAAAGGGAACCTAAAGTGGTTAATTAATTTCATATATATAATTATATAAGTCCTTTGGACAAACCATATATTTTTAGGAATATTATATCATTTAATAATATAGTATTTGTTTTAAAAACCCTTTTATGTCAATTTTGAAACTATTTAATATTTGGTTCTATTAAAGTCATAAAAACTTGATTACATAGAAAAAAATTCATTTGATAAACCATAAAATGTCATATTAACCTAGAAAATTCTTTTAATTATTAAAAAGTCTGAATTTACATTTATTTTAATATCTATAATATTAATTATTTTAGTCTTTCATTAATAATGTAATTACTATATCATCATTGTGTCATAAATAAAATTAATTTTTTAATGTCTAAATATTATAAATAAAATACCATGACATAGGAAATATTTTTATATTTGTAATGAATATTTATAGTCTAATTTATCTTATCTATAATCATATATTAAAAATGTTTTAGTCATTAATCTTTGAATTTTCCACTTTTAACACTTCTTTAAATCAATTAATAATAAATGTCCAAATCTAATCTAAGCAAATAAAGAAGGATAATATTTCATTACTAAGGTTGATTTAGGTAGAAATATACTTATCCAATAGAATTAGGATATGTGTCAGGGTAATTATAATATCATTTTTACCATTAATTTCCCTATTTACTTTTAACCGTGGTAAATAAATTCAAAAGTTAATATTCACCAAAAATTATTTTCATCCTATTGAACCATATTTTACTTACTAATTTCAACCGTGTCTCTAGGATTTTTGAAATTAAAATCATAGAAGCATTAAAATTACGTTTAATGCAAATTTGGAAATGTGCCGAGAAGTTGGGTAAAAGACGTTAAAATGTTCAATAAAATTTTATACATCTAATATTATTATAAAATGACTCCAATGAAATAAATTAAACTAATATAGGTATTATGTATCAATTTTTTACTTTAAAATAAATTTAAATAAAAAAATAATTATTTAAATAAAAGTCAGTTTTTAAACAACACAGTGTTTTTCACTATTCATAAAAAATTGAATGTTTTGAGAAAAAATACCAAAAATTCACCCTAATCTAATTTTGATATTTAAAATCCAAAAATGAAGTCCATTATACAAAATAAATTCTATAAAATTTCAAAAGGTGGGTATTACTATTCATAAAGGCTAGTTTGATTGGTGGTGGTGTGCTAGAAGTCAAAGTTGTGTGCAACGCAAGCTATTGCATTATACAAAGAGAAGAATACCGTGGAAGATTTTGGTGTTATTTTATCAAAGATTATATAAAAACAATTATATATTCATTTATCTGCAAATTTAAAACAAAAAAAAAGTTACATCTAAATAAGAAAAAAACACAATGAAATTGACATAAACCATGTAAAAATACCCCTATATAGTCAAGAGATTCAAAATCAGTGGATTAAGACTAATAAAAATCTATTTGTAAACAAATAAATACACAGAAAACAAAAACTGAAGTTATTGAAGAAGAAGAATAAAAAAAAGGACAAACATCAGAGTTAGAAAGAGGGAAAATCTGGACCTACAAAGGACAACAAAGGCCTTCCTCGCTAGATTGAAGAAAATAAAAACCCTAGATCCACACTATATCTTATTCACTGGTGACCAAAAACCTTAAATGTGAATGAATCTTGGTTCCTCATCATTGGAAACTGGTCTTGCATGGACTTTTCAATAGTGGCGATGACCCCTAATCCTCGATAGCACGATGGTCGAACTCCTCCAGTGCAGCTCAACACGATACCACAACCACAACCACAACCCTAAGACCCCTCTTCTCTAGGTACCCTACTATATTAATTAATCCCTCAAATGGGATTCTCAAAAAGACACTGAAATCCCTTAACCCCCTTTTCATAGTTTTGTTTAAAAATAATAATTATCAATATAGATTTTATTTTTATTTTATTAATACTATTATTATTATATAATTTTCATCATTTATTTAGAGAATATAATTTATGTATATGAGTTTAGCATTGATATTAAAATAGTTATACTATATAATTATAATTTTATTAGACAAAATCATAATTTTAATAATTTTATATAAATTAATCTAATCAAAATTTATAATTTAAAACTAATAATTATAACTTCATATACATACATATATGTATATATATATATAACATATTTTTGAAAATAAAAATATATTGAAACAAAATAACATTAATATAAGCATTCATGTCAGATTAAATATTTATTTTCATAAATTAAAATGTGAATATTAATAGTTCATTTTTACAAAATAATGTTACTTAAAATATTTTGATGTTAATATTAAAACATATAACACTTTAAAATAATAAATTTAAATGACATGTATAAACAATGTTATTAAAAAAATTTATAATAATATTACCTTTAATTATTATTTTTTATTTACTAAAACAATATATTAGAAAATGTCATTTCAAGTTATTAATTTGTATGTTGTCAGGTATTTTCAAAAAAAACATTTTGAAAATAATGTTGATGAAAGTAACCAAATTTCATTTATTTTAAATGAAACCACATGGTTTTATTGAAACACGTCATAATAGAATTTATTCAAATTATAACTCATTTATTACTTAAAATAATTCTTTTATTGATACTCAAGATGTCACATTATCCCCCCCTCAAAAGAATTGCATTCTCGCAATTCATTTCGTCAAACCAAAAGAATTATGACTTTCGATATTCAGAATTAAGAAACATTGAACCACTAAACTTCTAGACTCGACAACATATAATCTCCAATGTTTTCTAGATTGTTCTAATAATATCAACTATAAGGACCCAACCTTAAACATTACACAACAGAGGAACTTTTACTGGTCTAGGTTCTAGAGAGTTAGATACAAGATTACAATTTATCAGTGTTGAAATAAAATTAAACAAACAAAATTCAAACCTCGCTTCCGCATATGTAAAAATGATGGTGTCTAACTTTTGACATCCAAGTGACCTATGAAAAATAATTTGAAAACAAGGGGTGAGAATTGGTTATTCCTAGTAAGGAGTTTAAAAAAAATAATAAAGAAATAATTTTTATTTTAAATCATTTCTGTAAACCACATGAATTAAAATCATGAAATTAATATTTCACATAACATGTCATTGCCATTTTCTTGAGATATTCTAAAACAGATTTTAGGATATCTCATGCTCAAAATTGCTCAACTTATTTAGGAGTTATGAATTGAAGGCATTATAAATATCAGGAATGCATGTGCATAGAAATTCATGAAGTTCCATTTATAAGTTAGTTAATGACAAAACATATTCCTTCTATGAAATTCTAGAAGTGCGGATAATAATTTTAACATGAAATAATATTTATTCAGAATTGTACATAAGATGATGTAATTTTTCATTATCATTTGGAAACATAATGATTAATTCTTCTTTATAAAAGAATTATTAATCAAGTATTTATTTAAATAAGGACCATGTGCTTTGGGAAATGGTGGTTATTACTAGTTTATTGAAGAATGATCACTAGACATGGATATATTACTAATTGGATAATCACATGGTCCTTCCCTTTCTAGAATCATTATGAGGGAATTCATAATTCAGGATAATCATAACATTTTGTCAAGGCCTTATTCCAAGACCTTACAAAACCATTCTGTCAAGGCCTCATTCCATGACATAGTTTGTCTCATGAGACCTACCAATGTATCGAGAGGCTATAACTGTAACACCCTGAGATTTTATGAAAAATTTTCTTTTTAATTTCATTAATGTCTTGTGTTGTATGCTACACCAAAAGGAGCTTGAACAACATGCATCCTTGACTTGACTTTCATTAAACGCAATCGCGACCTTCCTCGATAGCGTGTGTAGTACGCAATACCGAGTTTCACTAAACAACGATATGCTATTAAAATATTATTAAAACTAGCCGTTATGAATAGTAATAACCACTTTTTGAAATTTTGTAAATTTTATTTTTCAAAATGGACTTCATTTTTGGATTCGGAATATCGAAATTATCTTAGGGTGAAATTTTGGTACATTTCGGATAACTTTCATTTTCTAATGAATAGTGAAAATTACTAAATTTTAATTAAAAACAACCTTTTTAATCGAAATAATTAATAGTGATAAATTATTAATTTGAGTGGTTTTAAAGTATATTTAGAATATATTTTTACAATTTAATAAAATTTTGGTTATTCGATTTATTCTACATTTAAACCAGACATAAACAAGTGTCAATCTTTTGATAGTTATTATCTCTTAAGAACACGCTATTTGTTTTGACGACGTGAATTAATTTTTAAATTAATAAATGAAACTGATATGTTTTGAATTTGGTAAAATAGACATCATTTTTGAGTTCATAATATCAAATATAGATTAGGACTAATTTTTTGTATTTTTCTGGAAACTTTCATTTTTTTGATGAATAGTGAAACCACTAAGTGGTAGTTAAAAAAAATGAAAAAAATAAATTTTTCATAAAACTTAATTTTACCGCTTCTGTGAGTGGAATTTTAAAAATCCAAGAGACACAGTTGATGTTAGTAAGTAAAATGTGGTTCAATGAGATGAAAATATTTTTTGGTGAATAGTAACTTTTTACTTTTTTTTACCACGGTTAAAAGTAAATAGGGTAATTAAGGGTAAAAATGTTATTATAATTACCTTAACACATGTACTAATTCTATTGGATAAGTGTAATTCGACCAAAAACAACCTTAGGAATAAAATATGACCATTTAGGCCCACTTTTATTAGATTAGGACATTTATTATTATTTAATTCAAAGAAGAGTTAAAAGAGTTAAAATCAAAGTTTATTTACTAAACCATTTTTAATATAGGGTTATACATAATATAAATTAGATTTTAAATATTAATTAGAAATATAATAATATTTTCTACATAATTATATTTTATTTATAATTTTTAGACATTAAATAAATTAATTTATTTATGACACAATGATGATGTAGTAATTACCATAATAGTGACAAATTAGAATAATTGATATTATAAATACCCAAATAAATATAATTTGAGACTTTTTATGAATTACACTAATTTTATAGGTTAATATGACATGTTAGTATTGATTTTATTAACTTTGTTTGAACTAATCATTTTGGTATGATTTTCACAAAAATCAATTACTAAATAGTGTCAAAATTGACATAAAATAGTTTTTAAAACAAATATTATATTATTAATTGTTATTTTATTCCTCAAAATCGAAGGTTCGTCCAAATGACTTAGATAAGATTATATATATTAATAATAAACAACTTGGGGTTCGTTTGGCTTGATATAGTATGTTTATTAACCTTATAGTGTAAGAAAACAAGAAGACACAGTAAAGGTAAAATTATCTAACTTAAAGTTAAATATAAATGATAAGGTTAAAATAGGAACCTAAACTTGTCTAAATTCTATTGGATGAGAGGATTGTGACCCATCCCCACCTTAGCTTATAAATAAATCAATTTGTAGCTATTTAAAACCGAATTTGGCTTTATAATAAAATAATATATTTAGTTATTCCAAGGGTGCCCCTCTCCTCCCTTATAAAAGGGCACCCCCTCCCTCTCTTCCTCACACCACTTTGAGCCTTAAAGCTCGACCAACCCCTGACAAATTCTCTTCTCCAATTCCCTAGAAACATCCTAGAGGTTCTGTTCTTCCTCAAAGACCAGTTTTAGTGCCCTAAAAGGAGATCTCAAAGAGGCGCTTCAAAGAAGAGGTAATGTCCGTTACCGATTCTTTCAACTTTATTTCTTCTTCCACTTATTCTTCTTAGGTTGTTTCATTATGAAGTAATAAAATAAGTATCACTCATATACTGATATGTTATTATAAGTATGAAACAACCCTATTTCACCATCTATCCATCCTACGGAAAACGAAACCACCACGCGTGCGTACATACGGAATACCGTCTCCACGCCGTAATGAAATCTATTTTCCACCACCACCTTACTTGGATGGGTATAATGGTGTGAATAATAACTATATATGATAATTTTAAAGTGATATTGATTCTTAAATTGTATACATACACTCCAATACAGTCCCACAATCATGAGAATGATATCATCGCTCGTGCGTACATACGGACTACCGTCTCCACGACGCGATGAGATTCATTCTCCACTTTAACCATTCATGAATGATTATAAAGTATATATAATAAGTAATCATGAAATATATGAAATAATAATGATACTGGATTTATGTGTATATATATTTATGTCATCTACTTAATTCCATTCAAATCAATAAGGAAACGAAAACAACGTTCATGCGTACGTACGGCCTACCGTCTCCATGAACGGTGTATTTCTTTCCATTTACTAATTTATTATATATATGTATATTCTGAATATATATTATATATAAATCATGTTTTATATTCTGGAATTAAGTAATCATGATCTATGTAATCATATGAATAATTACAAGTCAAAACACGGACGACAAATGAAACAATTTTACCCGAAACGCTCTTTAACATGGAATTTACAAAAGAACGGGTAATATAAAGTCATAAGTGAACCATATATGATATCATAACAATGATTATGATTCTGTAATAAGTCAATGACATTATTTAAACCATTATACAGGAGGTTCGGACACTTACGAAGCAAATCGGACCTAAGGTAAGGGAAAATATCACAATCTCATTTTTATCCGAGATTGTTTATACTTTGGTATTTACTGGGGTGTATTTTATCATCCACATCCATGTTTCCTAAATATGTAATATTTAAATCATTCTACAATAGTTTATAACCAATTTTATCATTCGGTGAGTTTTTAGTAAAAGATATGAAAGGAATCTTTTTTTCATTTTTCGTACGAGGTACTTTTTGACTTTTCTGACAAAAGTACGAGAAGAATGTTTTTTTAACTTATACGGCATGAATGGATTTTTAAAACATTATTTCCAAGAATCTTCCCTTACAAGTTTTCAAGTTTATTTTTAATCAACTTCTTTTAGTTTAGAATTGTATGACATGTTAAGAAAGGAAAAGTATTTTTTAAGTAGAAAGGATATTTTTATAGCGTTTTATCAAAATTATTTTCCATCTAAGATAATAAAGGGTTCTGTTTCTACCCCTATTATTACATTGATTTGATTATGTTGTGATGGAATTATTTTTATGAATTCCTTTATCTTATATGAGTTGTTTTATGATGTCACGATGTTTAAGATTCCCATTTTTATTACATGGGTTATGCTATGATGTATGGTTTATGATTTTGTGGCACACATAAGAATGGTATCATTATGAGACGAGTGGGACCTATATCTCCCTCCAATGAATTGGGTAAAGATTTTATATCTCATGAGATAGACATGGCTGGAACGGCAGGTTATACCGGTTCAGTGAAACAGGACTGAAACGAGGAGTGAACTCGGTTCAGAAATGGACTTTGTCCACTAAGATAGTCTTGGAAATGAGTCTTGACTAATAAGAAATGATTCTCTATGATTATGTGTGTATGACACAAAGTTTCATGTTTTAAGTTATGATTATTGGGATTTCATTTCACTACTATGATTTATCCCATGTTATAAAATTATGCTCTCTTTTGCGGGTTCAGATTTCCAAAATGTTATGTTCTTATGAATATGATGTGATTGATATTTCTTTTGTTTACCATTACTGAGAATTTGTGCTCACCCTTTTATGTTTTCTTTTCCCCAGGATATAAAGAAAGGTTTTAGGTAAAAAAATGGGAAGATCTTTATGGGAGATGTTGAAGATCTTTCACCACGATTAGAAGATTATATTCCGAGTTTCCAAAGACACTAAACTATTACGGTCCTTGTGTGTGTGTTTTTGTTATGTAATAAGTATTCCGCAAAAGTAATGTAATGTCCTTGTACGTCAAGATTTGGGTCTCTACAGTTGGTATCAAAGGAAAGGTTTAGTCAACCCTTGGAAACTAGGATGCGAAAACGTTAGTGAGATTCCTAGAGATATTTCTAAGGTATGTCTAGGGATTTCCCTAAGGATAAGTATACGTATAGGATATAGTCCTAGAACTATGGTAACGATATTAGATTAAACCAAAGATGTTAGATATTCAAGTTACTTACCCTTTATTATGATTTTTGCCTCTCACAATATTCTTTTTGGGTTTTAGAAAATGGATGGAAACAAGATGATTCACTATAATAGAGGATATGATGGATAATGGAATGATATTCTTCATGAGCAACCAAATGAAATGGGATTTAGAAGTCCAAACATCATTATTATGCCGAATCATCAATCTCATAATATGATCAATAAAGTAAAATTTGGTAAGTTTCCTGACTCAGCTAATAAGATAAAGATGGAGTTTCATGATGATCATAGAGGAAAGAAAGTTCAATTTCCCCTATGTAAATCATGTGGGAAGAGGTACCAAGGAGAATGTTTCAAAGGAACTGGAAGATGCTTTGGGTGTGGAAAAGAAGGACACAAAGCCAGTAAGCGAAAGGAAAAGGTTCAGTTAACACCAGGGATGAGGATAATGGTATTGCTACGACATCAACAATGGTTAAATGTTTTAAATGTGGAATGTACGGGCATTATGCAAACCAATTCCCTAAGGGAAAGTCTCATGAAGAGAATCAGTATGGTCGTATGGGTAGTATTTATGTTGATGATGATGAAGAGACTACAAATGATATGTGAGATGAAAGAATTGTTGAAGCTCGGTCAGTGGTTTAAGAATGTAGTGGAATGATTACATATTTATCATGTGTAATGTTGTATAAGTAATCTCATGGTACTATGGAATAAAGATACATCTAAGGATTGTTACAGTATTGTGTTTCCTTGAGTTTTGAAAGTGTATGATTAATGGTACCGGTATCCATGAAAGGTTATTCAGATATTTTTGGAATGTAGATGATATGCGCATAATGAAGGTATAAGGAGAAAAATAAATGTTTGATAGTATTCATGAGATCATGACTGATATAAGGAGAACGTTATATCATGGTTTGAGTATATAGAATTTTTGGATTTTGGTATGTGGAAAGAGTTAACTTTTGACAACATTCATGTTTTCACCAAGGTTTAATGGGTATTCATTTTTCAAGAGAATACATGATTAAGGTATTCACATGATTAGAATGTGACCAACAAGATATATGGGGGATAAATGATGGTATTCACATGCTTGGTTGATGACATTTCAAGTAATCATTTTCTTTATACTATGAGATTGGATCTAAGTATTTTAGATAATTTTAAAGATTGGAATGGATTATGTTGGACATAATTTAGTATTGTTTAAGGATAGAACTTATTTTGATATTATTGATGGGATGTTATAGTAATGTAGCTTTAGAAAAAGGACAACCTGCAGGACGGGCGACAGCCCATCGCGTCGGACAAGGGCATGGTAATCGAACCCACAACCAAAGTGTGACTGGCCTTTATCGCCTACCACTGGCCTACAGGAAGTCCCTATTTAGTAGAAACTAGTTTTATTATATTAAGCAGTATGATATATGAAGTATAAGTCCATTTTATGAACCACATATCATTAATCTCACTATAAATGTACTTACCTATTTTTTTTGAAAACTTTTCTAACCTTTTGTTTGAGACAGATGGAATGACCAATCATTCTATCACATGATCTGCTAACACATCATGAATGACAAATTCAACTTCATTTCTTTAAGAGATGAAGTGGAAATTGTCCAAAGAATGACCAACGGTGAGACTATACCGAAGTCACGAAAGTATTTCTTCTAATTCCAATTTCATCAACTTTAGGGAAATGATCTTGAAAACCAAAAATGTTTTCCTAGTGCGCTTATATCTGATGAATCAGATGGTACCATAGATCGTCACAAATTTATGGCTTTGTTATTTCTGTCTTTTCCATATCCATGTTCTCTACCACTCTCCATCAGAACATGATGGCTAGATTTCTCTTCCATATCCATATTTTCACCTATGTGGAAACCCAGTGATTAGTTTATTTGGGTAACCGTTACGTTTCATACTTTTGTTTTTTAAAGATTGGTTTTGGAATTCCTTTTTACGATGTGGGTTTCTATTAAAGAAACTTTCGAGTAGTAAACCATTTATAACCTCGACGAATTTCGAGGGCGAAATTCATTTTATAGGGGGTAGAATGTAACACCCAGAGATTTTATGAAAAATTTTCTTTTTAATTTCATTAATGTCTTGTGTTGTACGCTACACCAAAAGGATCTTGCACAACATGCATCTTTGACTTGCCTTTCATTAAACGCAATCGCGACCTTCCTCGATAGCATGTGTAGTATGCAATACCAAGTTTCACTAAACAACGATATGCTATTAAAATATTATTAAAACTAGCCGTTATAAATAGTAATAACAACTTTTTGAAATTTTGTAAATTTTATTTTTCAAAGTGGACTTCATTTTTGGATTCGGAATATCGAAATTAGCTTAGGGTGAAATTTTGGTACATTTCGGATAACTTTCATTTTCTAATGAATAGTGAAAATTACTAAATTTTAATTAAAAACAACCTTTTTAATCGAAATAATTAATAGTGATAAATTATTAATTTGAGTCATTTTAAAGTATATTTAGAATATATTTTTACAATTTAACAAAATTTTGTTCATTCGATGTAATTCTACATTTAAACCAGACATAAACAAGTGTCAATCTTTTGATAGTTATTATCTCTTAAGAACACGCTATTTGTTTTGACGACGGGAATTAATTTTTAAATTAATAAATGCAACTGATATGTTTTGAATTTGGTAAAATAGACATCATTTTTGAGTTCATAATATCAAATATAGATTAGGACTAATTTTTTGTATTTTTCTGGAAACTTTCATTTTTTTGATGAATAGTGAAACCACTAAGTGGTAGTTAAAAAAAATGAAAAAAATGAATTTTTCATAAAACTTAATTTTACCGCTTCTGTGAGTGGAATTTTAAAAATCCAAGAGACACAGTTGATGTTAGTAAGTAAAATTTGGTTCAATGAGATGAAAATATTTTTTGGTGAATAGTAACTTTTTACTTTTTTTTACCACGGTTAAAAGTAAATAGGGTAATTAAGGGTAAAAATGTTATTATAATTATCTTAAAACATGTACTAATTCTATTGGATAAGTGTAATTCGACCAAAAACAACCTTAGGAATAAAATATGACCATTTAGGCCCACTTGGATTAGATTAGGACATTTATTATTATTTAATTCAAAGAAGAGTTAAAAGAGTTAAAATCAAAGTTTATTTACTAAACCATTTTTAATATAGGGTTATACATAATATAAATTCGATTGTAAAAATTTATTAGAAACCTAATAATATTTCCTACATAATGATAGTTTATTTAGAATTTTTAGACATTAAATAAATTAATTAATTTATGACACAATGATGATGCAGTAATTACCATAATAGTGAAAAATTAGAATAATTGATATTATAAATACCCAAATAAATATAATTTGAGACTTTATATGAATTACACTAATTTTATAGGTTAATATGACATGTTATTATTGATTTAATTAACTTTTTTCGAACTAATCATTCTGTTATGATTTTCACAAAAATCAATTACTAAATAGTGTCAAAATTGACATAAAATAGTTTTTAAAACAAATATTATATTATTAATTGTTATTTTATTCCTAAAAATATAAGGTTCGGCCAAATGACTTAGATAAGGTCATATATATTAATAATAAAAAACTTGGGGTTCGTTTGCCTTGATATAGTAAGTTTATTAACCTTATAGTGTAAGAAAACAAGAAGACACGGTAAAAGTAAAATTATCTAACTTAAAGTTAAATATAAATGATAAGGTTAAAATAGGAACCTAAACTTGTCTAAATTCTATTGGATGAGAGGACTGAGACCCATACCCACCTTAGCGTCTAAATAAATCAATTTGGAGCTATTTAAAACCGAATTTGTCTTTATAATAAAATAATATTTTTAGTTATTCCAAAGGTGCCCCTCTCCTCCCTTATAAAAGGGCACCCCCTCCCTCTCTTCCTCACACCACTTTGAGCCTTCAAGCTCGGCCAACCCCTGCCAAATTCTCTTTTACAATTCCTTAGAAACATCCTAGAGGTTCTGTTCTTCCCCAAAGACCAATTTTAGTGCCCTAAAAGGAGATCTCAAAGAGGTGCTTCAAAGAAGAGGTAATGTCCGTTACCGATTCTTTCAACTTTATTTCTTCTTCCACTTATTCTTATTAGTTTGTTTCATTATGAAGTAATAACATCAGTATCACTCATATACTGATATGTTATTATAAGTATGAAACAACCCTATTTCACCATCTATCCATCCTACGGAAAACGAAATCACCGTGCGTGTGTACGTACGGAATACCGTCTCCACGCCGTGGTGAAATCTATTTTCCACCACCACCTTACATGGATGGGTATAATGGTGTAAATAATAACTATATATGATTATTTTAAAGTGATATTGATTCTGAAATAGTATAAATACACTCCAATACAGTCCCACGATCATGAGAATGATATCATCGCTCGTGCGTATGTACGGATTGCCGTCTCCACGACGCGATGAGATTCATTCTCCACTTTAACCATTCATGAATGATTATAAAGTATATATAATATGTAATCGTTAAATATATGACATAATAATGATACTAGATTTATGTTTATATATATGTATGTCATCTACTTAATTCCATTCAACTCAATAAGGAAACGAAAACAGCGTTCATGCGTACGTACGACCTACCGTCTCCATGAACGGTGTATTTATTTCCATTTAATAATTTATTATATATATGTATATTCTGAATATATATTATATATAAATCATGTTTTATATTCTGGAATTAAGTAATCATGATCTAAGTAGTCATATGAATAATTACAAGTCAAAACACGGACGACAAATGAAACAATTTTACCCAAAACGCTCTTTAACATGGAATTTACAAAAGAACGGGTAATATAAAGTCATAAGTGAACCATATATGATATCATAAAAATTAGTATGATTCTATAATAAGTCAATGAAATTATTTAAACCATTATACAGGAGGTTCGGACACTTACGAAGCAAATCAGACCTAAGGTAAGGGAAAATATCACAATCACATTTTTATCCGAGATTGTTTATACTTTGGTATTTACTGGGGTGTATTTTATCATCCACATCAATGTTTCCTCAATATGTAATATTTACATCATTATAAAATAGTTTATATCCAATTTTATCCTTCAGTGAGTTTTTAGTAAAAGATATGAAATGAATCTTTTTTCGTTTTTTCGTACGAGGTACTTTTTGACTATTCCGACAAAAGTACGAGAAGAATGTTTTTTAACTTATACGACATGAATGGATTTTTAAAACATTATTTCCAAGAAGCTTATCTTACAAGTTTTCAAGTTTATTTTTAATCAACTTCTTTTAGTTTAGAATTTTATGACATGTTAAGAAAGGAAAAGTGTTTTTGAAGTAGAAAGGATATTTTTCAAGCATTTTATCAAAATTATTTTCCATCTAAGATAATAAAGGGTTCTGTTTCTACCCCTATTATTACATTGATTTGATTATGTTGTGATGGAATTATTTTTATGAATTCCTTTATCTTATATGAGTTGTTTTATGATGTCACGATGTTTAAGATTCCCATTTTTATTACATGGGTTATGCTATGATGTATGGTTTATGATTTTGTGGCACACATAAGAATGGTATCATTATGAGACGGGTGGGACCTATATCTCCCTCTAATGCATTGGGTAAATATTTTATATCTCATGAGATAGACATGGCTGGAAGGGAAGTTTATACTGGTTCAGTGAAACAGGACTGAAACGAGGAGTGAACTCGGTTCAGAAATGGACTTTGTCCACTAAGATATTCTTGGAAATGAGTCTTGACTAATAAGAAATGATTCTATATGATTATGTGTGTATGCCACAAAGTTTCATGTTTTATGTTGTGATTATTGGGATTTTATTTCCCTACTATGATTTATCCCATGTTATGAAATTATGCTTTCTTTTGCGGGTTAAGATTTCCAAAATGTTATGTTCTTATGAATATGATGTGATTGATATTTCTTTTGTTTACCCTTACTGAGAATTTGAGATCACCCTTTTATGTTTTCATTTCCCCAGGATATAAAGAATGGTTTTAGGTAAAAAAATGGGAATATATTTATGGGAGATGTTGAAGATCTTTCACCACGATTAGAAGATTATATTCCGAGTTTCCAAAGACACTAAACTATTATGGTCCTTGTGTGTGTGTTTTTGTTATGTAATAAGTATTCCACAAAAGTAATGTAATGTCCTTGTACGTCAAGCTTCGGGTCTCTACAATAACAGGCCTGAGGCATCACATAATAAGTAGTATTAATTCCTCACATGTCTAATAAAAGTATTAATTTAAATCAAAGTGTCTCATACCACTTTGATTTATTTAAATCTTATCACAAATGAAATAAATTCATTAAATGATCCAAATTCCCATACCACCTTGAAATGTTTATTTTTAATATATATATTATTATAAAAAGATTCATCTCATAATTTAATTGATTGTATTTATTTGTAAGGCATCAATAAAATAAATAATGAAATAAATGAACATTTAATCAAAAATTAACATATAGTTTTTTCTTCTCAAAATAATATTTTACAATAAATAAATATCTTTCACACATAAAATTATAATAAATCATTCAGTTCTGGAAGAAATACATGTGATTAATAATATCAGAAAATTTATTTGAAACCTTGAGTTTATTATGAAGGAAAGATTTCTCGTTGTTATTCTCAATGCATGACCGTGACTGTACGCAGATGCGGCATCCTTATGTTTAAAATAACATGATGACATGTTTTACACATTTTTAAAAATATTACGTTAAGTATTATAACATGCCAATAAGCATAATATCCTTTATATATATATATATATATACCATGAGTTTAATTTGTTTTAAAATAAAATAATTTAATGTTTCCCATAAATATATACATACATATATGTTTATATATATATATATATATTGTATTCATAAAACTCATCAGCACAGAATAAATTTATGTTTTAGTAAAAACAACGATAAATGAGAATATCCTCAAGAAAAGTTAATATGAAATAAAATTTAAAACATAAACTTTGTTATATATATATATATATTAGTGGAATAATGGATTAGAAATCATACTTGGATTTAGTAATCCTTAAAAAATAGTGTTTCAATGAAACCACCCATTATAGAAAAATATGAATATCCATTGGTTTAAAGACAATACTTATATATAAATATATAAACTTTTCTTGGGAATCTGTATTGAGTTTTGATAACACTAAAACTCATGTCATGTAACTTTACATTAAATGTTAATAAATTTAATCATCCATGTACTCCAAATCCCTTTCATTAACACATGTAATTCATTTAAAAAAAGTCATAATTTAAAACCATATCTTATGTGAATATATTGATCACACAATTTCTTAATTGATTATATTCATAGGTTGATGACATGAACATATAAATTATTTACATAGAATTAGTAAATTACCCTTCACACTTTATAACATTCTTAAGAAATAACTAATTACATATCACACAAAAGAAAGTATCATTTTAAAATAAAACACTTACATTGAAGATGATGTACTTATTAATTTGAAATGAAAGCATTAAAATTAAAAATTGAAACCAAAAATTTATTTCAAATGCAACGGGTGTCGATGATAAGCATAACATGTGGCCATGTTTATATGTAGACATGAGACCCATAATGTTGATAAAACATGATGACATGTAATGTGAATTTTTTAGAAATATGACAATAAATCGACAATAGGATTATAAACATGATAATAACCATTTCATCCATATATATAAATATATATACATGCATATTGGCATTGAATTTAGAAGACTCATCATCATTGGTTAAATACATGGTTGAGAAAAATGTTAATAAACAAAAAATTTCATTGGCAGAATTAATATGAAATAATATTAAAACAAAACATTTGTTATATACATTTGTGTATATGTAATTGTTGTTTTGGAATCATACTTAGGATTACTAATTCTCTAAAATAATGAGGTTTTTAATGAAAATTTTCATTATACCGCAATAAATTAATTTTAAACAATACTTGACAAAATAGATACACAATTACATAATCAGACATAGTTAAATATATATATATATATATGTGTGTGTGTGTGTATTTTAAAAATACACTTAGTTTAATATAAATTAATGAAATCTCCCTTTACATTTTTGAGAAATAAAATAATAATTTTTGAAAAAAAATAATTGTTGTATATCCTTCTAAAATTTAATAAATAGCAAGAACAAAAAACTAGAAATAAATTTAATTACACCCTTACACCTAATTTTCTCAATTGGTAGAAGAGTTTAAACAAAAATAAATTGGAATTGTCAAAATAGAATAACTAGAAAAAGAATAAAAATAAAATCCCTTGCAAGTTATAATTGAAAATAATTATTCACTTACAAAAAAAAGCATAAATATAAAATCATTATTTTACACTAACATTTTAACAACATAAAGGGTTACTAAATAAATTTGAAATCAATTTTAAAATGAAGGAGTAATTGGATTCTCTTAAATTAATTCCATGAACACATAATCTCGTACACCTAATTTTCTCAATTGGAAGAATAATTTTTAAAACAGTACAGTTTCACTTAAAAAATTAAAATTCAAAATGGTTTGATTATAAAAATAAAACTTATAAAAATGATATCCCTTACTTGAATTGCTATTGGAAAAAATCAAAAGTATTGTTGTTGTGGACTCCTACTATGTGGACTTCAGGTTTGGTTTTTTTCATTACCATTACACTCTAGGTTTAAAGTATTTTATAGTGAAACCATTACTGTGAAGTGATGATAAAAATACACACAATTAGAAAACTAGCACACCATGAGATTGAAAGTGACACAAAATAAGTTGAAGTGAAATTTGTGTATCAATGATAACAATAAAGCAATTATATATTCACTCATCCACAAATTTAAAATAGGAAAAAGGTTAACAGGAATAAAAAAATAGAACAACGAAATTGAAAAAAACAATGTAAAAATATCACAAGATAGTAAGGATATTCTAAATCAGTGTATTAAGACTAATCATAATATTTTTTGTAAATAAAGAAATACATAGACAATAAAAACTGATGATATTGACGAAGAAGAAAACAAAAATGACAAACATCAGAGTTAGATAGGGGGAAAATCTTGACCTATAAAGAAAAAAAGGCCTACCTCGCTAGATTGAGGAAAATAGAATCGCAAGAACCACACTAGATCTTATTAAACAACGATCAAAAACCCCAAACACAGACAAAACATAGATCCTCATTGTTGGAAACTGGTCTCACATGGACTTCTCAATAGTGGTGATGACCCCTAATTCTTGATCGTATGATGGTCAAACTCCTCTAGCACTGCTCGACTCGAAGCCGTGACCATGACCACAACCCGAAGACCCCTCTGCTCAAAGTTCCCTACTACATGAACGAATCCCTCAAATAGGATCTCAAAAATGACACTGAATCCCCTTAAACTCCCTTTTCACAGTTTTGTGTAAAAAGAATCATTATCAATATAGATTTTGTTTTCTTTTTATTATTACTATTATTATTATATCATTTTTATTATTTATTAAATAAAAAATATAATTATATAAGTTTTAAATTAATACTAAAATATTTATACTATATAATTATAATTTTATTAAACAAAAATCAAAATTTTAATAATTTTATAGAAATTAATCTAATCAAAAATAAAAAATATCACAAAAAAATACCAAAAGTTAAACCTAAACTAATTTTTATGTTTCAATTTCAAAAATGAAATTTATTTTTACATATAAATTTTATAAAAGTTCAAAAAATTGGATTTAAAATAGGGTCTTCATTAAAAGGTGGTAAAACTATCTTTAGAAAAATGTATGTTTTTTATGAGTAAAATCAGGTTTCTTATTATCTTATAGCTATCAAATATATTGGATGAATATAAAAAATATTCGATTAAATATATAAAACATATATTTCATTAATATCACTCTCTAATTGTAATTAATTTAATTAATTTAGACAATTCACTTTTGGGAGAATAAAAATATTTCCTTTATATTTAATCGGTTTATATTTTCATTGGTTACCAAGGAATTTGTTTTATATTTTTATAGAACATATATTTTCATAAGTAAGTTAATAATATTTATAACCACTAGTTTTATTTGTATGTTATATCTTATTATACACAATAATATTGTTTTATTAATATATTGTTGTTTGGTAAAACTCAGTCTTGCTTGTAATGCAGGCTATCGAAGGGACTCCGTGTTATGTGTAATACAAGACAACCATAGTTTTTTGTGTACTAAAAGATAATATAAGTGTTGTGTGTAGTGAATGATTAAATTGTTATTGCATAAAATGTAATCCAAAAATAGTCTTTAATATATAAAAAATACATTATTCAGTGTTGTGTGAAATAAAAAATATCCAAAAGGTTAAATTAATTTGAAAAAAATATATTTCACAAAATCTAGGGATGTTAAATTATTTCACCTTAAAATTAATTTCACCATTTAAATTCTCGTGGGTTATCGAAGGTTTGATACTTGAAAGTTCTATTCATAAAACCTAATATTGTGAAGATGAAAAAAAAACTTCATTTAAAAAAGGGAAACATGGGAACATAACAGTTTCCCAAAGTATCACATAACTAAGTTTCCACATATGAGAACATAGATGGGAAGGGGTTATTGGAATGGAAGAAAAGTATAAATAATTATAGAGATTGATAAAGATCATTGATCACTATCAAGTGAATTTTCATGAAGCAGCCTAGGTACCCTGGTGACCCAATAACCGAGTCATCTCTAACATGGACCGAAAGAAATTCCCGATACCAATGGGTTGAATACTAGCACCTAGCATTATATAATATTCAAGTGAGAATTAATTTTCAACAAAACATCATGGAAGTAAAAAAAACAAGATTGTATGCATAACAAAGGAATCTCGATTCGGAGTGATGGATCGGAATAAAAAAAAGGAATAAAATCCAAAAGTAATATAACCGAAGTACCAAAAAAGGAAAATAACACCCAAGGTCCCTAAGAAAAAATCTCACCAAGATCATGGTTCAACATCTGGATCAACCTCCAAGAGACCCCTTGCCTTTTCTCGAACCTCAAAGAAGAAAGCCTACAAACACCCAAAGCAAAAAATCAGGTGTGATTCTAATCATAATAGGATACCACCAAAGATTCCATAACAGATTCCTAAAATAGATTATCCAAATAAAATATTTACAATTTTCAAGGCAAACAGGTTTGGAAAATCAAAAATAATATTTAAACAAAACAAGCTATAGATTTTCAAAAATTATGGAAAAATACTTTTAAAGAACAATATTTACTTTACAAGATATTGAATATTTCCAAAACAATGTATTAAGTAAAAAATTTATATAATTTTTTTTGTATAAATTCAGTAGGAATGTAATGTATTTCAAACAACATTGGAATAAATTTATATTTCAAATATAAATAAAAAAGAGAAATACATGGTACTCAACCAAAAGGTATAGTAGTATTAACTAGATATAGGATTTCAAACTCTCTAAGTGATCTGAGAAAAAATGAGTATACTCACATCCCACTAAAACTAGCCAAAGGTGACTTTTCACCCTCCTATCGTAGATGTGACCCACCATAGGTATGTTTTAGAATGTTGTAATAGCATAGAGTGTATTCAAATAACTCACCAAATACCTAAGGATTTCATGTGCTCTTAATGATTGGAAATTTATTTTAAGACTTCTTAAAATAAAATAAATCCCATTCATCCATTTCAAAAATAATAATTTCTTTTTATTTAAAACCAAAATAGGTTTTATTAAAAAAACATGCATTTTTTACAAGATAAAACCACTGGGTTTCTATCAAATCATTTTAATCCATTTTTGTGAGTTTGAAATACATTCAAAACCAATTCCAACCTTTCCATAATTAATTTTCACAATTAAATTCAACAAATTTAAATAAACCAATTTCCACAAATGCACCCCAATTAAATGGAACTGGGGGGTTTTCCAAATTTCAATGCTAAACCCATTTCAAATCTCCCAATTCACTAGAATTGGGTTTTATCAAAGTAATTGAATGCGAGATTAAGAAATTGAATTTAAATCAGTAATTGAAATAAATAAAGAAATACAATGGTAATCAAGTTGGACAAATCGAGATAGAACCACCTACCTCTTCTCAAAACAAAACTATCTCAACAACACCCATTAATAAGAACGAAGGTGTAAAATACCTCAAAACTAAACATAGAATCTAGATCCATCACCATAGGGAATAGATCCATCAATTAATAGATGATATATCAAACCCCCGAGAGAGGATAAATAGAGAAACATGAATAATGTGGGACAACACTTACCCATGAATCACACTACAAGTGAAATGATGATCGAAAGTAGATCAGATCGATCAGGGAGAAGGGGGCCTCAAAAAATTCCTAGGACGGATTTTGGTTTGAGATCAAGGAGGTCTAGAAATAAAAGACCAAGAAAAACTGCCAAATGCATGTCTTAAAGATGGGTGCAGGTCGGGTCACAATTTGTACCTCAAGTACATGACATGTACCTCAGATACACGATGTGTAGTCCAAACTAAATAAGTTACACCAAAAAACTCATCACCTCAGGTTAAAAGTGGTTTTTTTCTAGTCATGTCGTGTAGGCCCCAGTCATGACGTTTACCTCAAATACACGATGTGTACCTTAGGTACATGATATGTACCTTCACTAAATCCTATAGAAAAACTAAAAAACCACTTCTAAGGACTTAAAACAAAAATGTAACATAGAAAAAGAAATTACCCGATGAAGGTAATGGGATGTTACAACCTCCCCACCATAAAAAAATTCTTCCCTTATAAAGTCTATAAAGAAGCTTCCATTCCAAAGAGATGAGTCTAATTATCCCTCATAAATGCCTCATGTTCCCATATCTCATGACTATTAGAGCCTTGCTTCCTTAGTACCTAAACGAAAGATATCATCCTTCCATGAATTTCCTTGGCCATAAAATCAACTATGTTGACTGTTCTCTCCGTCAAAGATAAATCATGCTCAATATCAAGATCACTCCATCTCAAAATGTGAGATGGATCAGATAGATACTTTCTCAGCTGCGATATATAGAACATGTTATGTATCGATGTCGGCTAAGATTGAAGTTCCAAATGGTACGTAGCCCTTCCAACATTCTCAACAACCTCGAAAGGTCCCATAAAGTGAAGAGAAAGATTCCTTTTTCCCCCAAACCGTCGATGACCCAACTACGGTGAAACCCTTAAGAACACATGATCACCAAATAAAAACTCCAAAGGTCTATGACATCAATCAACATTATACTTACACCGGGTTTGTGTTATCAACATCCTCTATCAAATCAGCTAAATATTATATGTCGTCTACTCTACCGAGTTTGGTCTCACCAAAAAACTCTCACCCACCTTTGACAAACACAACATATATTTGCAAGGCCGACCATACAATTCCTTGATGGCTTCCATTCTGATTGTGGACTAGTAAATTTTTTGTTAAGAAAACTCAACCATCCCTTAGTGATCATCCCAATCCCCGCTGAGTTTAAGAACAAATGTGTGAAGAATATCCACAAGAATTTGTATTACTATTTCTATTTGACCATATATCTACGGATTGTACGCCGTGCTCAAATAGACCTGAGATCCCAGTTCCTTTTGAAGGACTCTTCAAAAGCGATAAGTAAATTTAGGATCCCTATTAGAGACTATAGAAGATGGAACTCCATGAAAATGAACAATCTTTTTCATATAGAGACTCCCCAACTCCTCAACCATGGATGTTTCTCGAATGGATATAAAGTGAGTAGAATTGGTCAGCCTTTCGATCATAACCCAAATTGAACTGTTCATTATTAGGGTATGTGGAAAACTAACCACAAAATCCATAGATATATCAGTCCACTTCCAAGTAGGAACTTGAATTTGGGAAAGTAAACCTAAAGGTTTATAGTGCTCAGCCTTAACCTGATGGAACATATAGCAACGAGAGACAAAATCAGTAATGTCCCGCCTCATTCCTAAACACTAGAACTTCCGTCGAACATCATCAAACATTTTTTGGTTCCTTGGTGTTCACACAATTGGGAGTTATATAAATATCCCATCATATCCTTGGTTGATGATAATGTCAAAACGAAGTGGTTCTGATAACATAGAACACCCGCTTTGGATAATGGCCACCTGGAAACTCTCTCCCCACCATAAAGGGGTTGTCTAGTGATATATAACTCATTATCAAGATATTGATCATGATAAATCAACTCAAGGAGGGAAGATGTCAACTAAATATTGGATAAAGTAACCTTATCCCCTTCCTCATCAAATCCAATATGTAACTATGAAAAGAGAGCTCTAAAATTTCACTCTTATGAGGATTACTACATTGCATATGTTAGAAGTTTCCTAATCAACACATCTAAAATGAAATTCCCTTTCCCTGAGGTATAGGTGATGTCAAAGCTGAAAGGCTGTAGGTACTCCACCCAACGCCTCTACCAAAGATTCAAATATTTTTTAGAGAAGATATAACTTAGTAATTTGTACTCTGAATACACCGTAAACCTTTCACCAAAAAGGTTGTGCTGCCAAATCTAATGTGTGTTCATCACTGCTAAATGTTCTTGGTCAAGGGTAGGATAATTGTTCTCATGTGTCCTATACTAGAAAGATCCATATGCTACTACATGATCACCCTGTATAAGAATGCATACCAATACTGAACCTGATGCATTACAAAAAACAACATAGACCTTCCCAGATTCCAGAAGTGTCAATACTAGTGAAGTAGTCAACATATGTTTTATCTCAACAAAATAACACTTACATTTATCATTCCACAAAAACATTACCCCATTTCGAGTCAGAGCCGTCATCAGAGAAGCCAGATCTAAGAAGTCTTTCAGGAACCTACGGTAATATCCAACAATCCCAAGGAGCTCTAGATATGAAATACATTTCATGGTTGCTCCCAAGTCATGATAGCCTTCACCGTTTCAATATCAAATGATATACCCTATCCAGACACCACGTGTCCCAATAAATTCACATCCCAAATCTAGAAATAACACTTTGATAGCATTGCATAAAGATGGTGATTTCTCATCAGACTGAGAACCATATTCATATGTTTCATATGATCCTCCTTGGAATTAGAGTATACAAGAATCCCATACACAAATGATACGACAAAGGTATCTATAAACTCATGTAAAAGATTATTGATTAAATCCAAAAAAACCAGATCGAATTACTATCTCCAAAAACCACTTATCCCCTTTCATATGATCAAATAGATCATCAATATGTGGTAATGGATATTTTTTTATCGTAAATCGATTGAACTTTCGATAATAGAAACATTGGTGAAGATAACCATCAACTTTATTAGCGAATAGAACCGGTGCTACCAAAGGTGACAAACATCGAAGAATAAATCATTTCCCAAGAAGATCATCCAACTGGGATTTCAGATCTTTCAGTTAAGATGGATCCATTTGGTAAGAGGGAATATATACTGGTTGAGTTCCAAGAAATAATTCAATATAAAAATCAACCTCTTTTATGAGTAAAAGAACAGATAAATCCAAATGAAACACATTGAAAAACTCAATGACATTTGGGGGGAGATCACCACTCGTTAAATCTCACTCCAGATCAAAAGAAATTGCTTATATATTTTTTCCCAATTCTATATAAGAAGGTCTGGATCTTCTCGACCTTGGGTCCCAATCTCTTTGAAAAAAATAGGCACACCACTGTGTGTAGTAAATTAGACTCGTTAAATATAAAAATCAATTTGGGCTTTATTTTCAATCATACAATCAATCCTAAATATAATGCCAATAGAATTCATATTAAGAACCAGAAAAATACAAACTAGATTAGAATATGATATAGAGAAGAAACAAGCAGGAATACAGAGCCTCTTCTCTATCATTGTACCAAGGGGTGTAGTAATATCCATTTCATAAGATAGTTTCTCCATAGAAAGATTAAGATGGTTAATGATATGAGATGAAATAAAATAGTGAGATGCACTGGAATCAATAAGAGCAGTCATTAACGATGATGGTATAGTAATGGTACCTATCACGGTCATTGGACCTATGTCTTCTTCCTCTAGAGACTCTTCTACTATGTGAATAAGCCTCATTCTAGATGCTTGTGGCTGGAACCCTTTTGAACATGAAGAATTTGATTACCCTGGAATTTTAGGAAGAGATGATGATCTCGTCCCACTATGCGGAGTAGAGAAATGATGGAAAAACTTTAGTATCTTGAACGACCACATGAACTAAAGTTCTTGGGTCCCTCAGTGAAAAACCTATTATAATGTCCTGGCTATCCACACTAATAGAAAACAATCTAACTTCCTCCATGATCTATAGGAGTTATAAAATAAATCTTCCATCAAGAACCACCATGAGAATCATCACGCTTAGTTTTTCCTTGGAACGAACCAACACTACCAATGGGAGGAAAAGGAACTCCCATCAGCACTTCTTATCGAGGTCCATCTTAACCATCACATCCGTATCAAGAACATCAGCATAAGAAAAAAAGATTCAGCAAGAACACCTTATAATGGATATCCAATAAAATTCCCCATTCAAACCATTGGCCTTAATCCTCCCATTAGATACAATCTCAAGAGAAAACCGCACTATCTCAGTAAAGAGATTTGAATATTCAGTCACGGTTCTGTAGGCCTGCTCAAGCTTGAAGAACTCTACAGCCTTAGCCAACACCATTTAATCTGGATTGAACTGGTTGGTGAAACAAACCTTGAATTCCTTCCACTCTAATCCCTTGTGTTTCCATTCTGTCACCATTGTGTCCCACCATATCCTACTTGGCCATTCTAGTATGAAGGTGGCACACTTCAACTTGATCGCGTCTGGTGTCTCTAAGAACTCAAAAATTGTTCTATCTTAATCAAAAATTACTCACAATGATGAGGTTCAATGGATCCCTTAAATATTGGTGGCTTTTGGAAAATGAACTATTAATAATTATTCTAAAGAACAGCCTCTTGGGAATCCATAGTAGGAGCCTGAGTGAGAACTAGAGGTGGTGCCTGTCCGAGAGCAAGGACAGTGTGCACCATCACCTCAACTAAAATTGGATCAATAGTAGGATTTTCTTATTGAGGTTCAGTAGAATATTTTCCCTATATATGATTCACAATAATTCTCATAGGCATAATGCTACACAATATCAGTAGATAAAAGGGAAACCTTAGATTAACACTCAAACTAAGTAACAAGAGAGAATAAAAGTTCTCCATAGATGGAACAAATAAAATTTGGTTTTATCTCTATACAAATCTTAATAGGGAAAAGACTAGAACTAATCCAAAAGATGTCTTTCCCTGAACAAAATTGGTGAATTAAGGTTTATTATGGTGAGATTTGGCTAAGAACTCAATCACAACTACCTCCTATGTCCCAACAAGATACTCAAATTCATACTTTCATCAAGCCAAGATGCTTAACCACCCTCTAATACCAATTTATCACGAACCAGACTGAGTACCCTGGTGATTTGATAACTGATATGGCCTTGACATGGCCCGAATGGAGTTATCAATCCTCATAGTTTGGTGATTAGAACTTGGTATCATACAACATTAATGTGGAAACAAATTTTACATAAAACATCACTAAAGCAAAAGAAACAAGAAAATATGCATAACAAAGGAAGGTCCATTGGGAGTGATGTACCAGAATAAAACAAGGAATAAAAGCCAATATTATTATAACCCAAGTACAAAAACTGGAAAATAACCCCCAAGGTCCCTAGGGACACAACTCACAAAGGTCACAATTTATCAGTTGGATCCACCTCCAAGAGATCCCTTCCCTTTGCTCGAACCTGGAAGAAGAAAGTCTAAAAACATCCAAAGGAAAAAAGTAGGGTTTGAGCCTAATCCCAAAAAGATACCACCAAAGATTCCATAATAGATTCCAGAATTATATTATCTAAAGAAAAGATTCAAATTTTCAAGGTAAACAAGTTTGGAAAATCCAAATCATATTTAAAAAAACATGCTATACATTTTCAAAAATGAAGGAAATATACTTTTAAATCACATGATTTACTTTACAATAGATAGAATATTTCCAAAAAAATGTATTAAGTAAAACATTTATATAAAATAGTTTATATAAATTCAGTAGACATGTAAACCAGTTCAAACAACATTGGAATACATTTATATTTGATATATAAATAAACAAGTGGGAAACATGGTCATCTACCAAAAGGTATGATAGTATTAACTAGCTATAGGATTCATCACACTCTATGTTATCTCAAAAAATGAGTATACTCATGTCCCTTGACACTATCCAGAGGTGACTCATCACCCTCCCATTAGGGATGTGACCTACCGTAGGTATGTTTTAGAACATTTAAATAGTATAGAGTGTATCCAAATAACTCACCAACTACCTAAGGCTTTATTTTTATTTTACAAGAGGGGAAATTTATTTTAAGACTACTTGAAATAGAATAAATACCATTACTCCATTTCAAAAACACAAATTTCATTCCTTTTAAAACCAAAACAAGTTTTACTAAAAAACATGCCTCATTCACAAGATAAAACCACAGGGTTTCTATCAAATCATTTTAATCCATTTTTGTGAGTTTGAAACCCATTCAAAACCAATTCTATCCTTTCCACATTTAATTTTCACAATTAAATTCAACAATTTAATTGAAAAAATTTCCACCAAATCCAAAATTTAAATTCAAGAAATTTAAATCATCCAATTTCCAAAAACGCACCCCATTTCAATAGAACTGGGTGTTTTCCCAAATTTACATTCTAAACCCATTTCAAATCTCCCAATTCATAGGAATTGGGTTTTATTAAATCATTTGAAAGAAAGTTTAAGAAATTAAATTTAAATCAGTAATTGAAATAAATCAATAAATACAATGGTAATGAAGTTGGCCAAATTTGGACAGAACCACCTACCTCTTCCCAAAACAAAACACTTGAAACGCCCCCTTCAATATTAAAAAAGGTGTATAAGACCTCGAAACTCAAACTAGAATCAAGATTCAACACCCTATGGAATATACCCATAAATTCCTAGATGATATATCAAAACCCCAAGAGAGGAGAAAGAGAGAAACATGAAGAATGAGGTAGAACACTTAACTGAGAATCCCACCACCTGAGAAAGGATGATCAAACACAGATTAGATTGATCAGGGAGGAGTTAATCCACTGAAAAACTCCTAGGAAGGGTTTTGGTTCAATATCTAAGAGGTCTTCAAATAGAAAACTAATAAAAACTTCTAAACACATGACTTAAAGCTGGGTTCAGGATGGGTCATGACATGTACCTTACGTACATGACTTGTAGTCCATGCTGGATAAGTTATGACAAAAAACCCATTGCCTCGGGTTCAAAATTGGTATTTTTTGTTTAGTCACATTGTGTAGGCCCTAGTTACGATGTGTACATACTCTGTAGATTACATAAAAACCTGAAAACTACTTCTACGGACTTTGAACCAAAAGGGATCTTAAAAAAGGGAATACTTTCCCGTTCAAGGTAATGGGATGTTACATAAATGGTTAATGGAAAGTTATGTGCCGCATAAACATAAATATATTTTAATTTGTAATACCTTTGGTTCAACATAAATAATGGTTTTATGGTAAATATTTTTCAATATTATTTAATTAGAGTTCATGAATTATTCTACTATCCAAGAATATAAGAAAATATACTAACTTTATTTTATTCCTTTTCATATCTGTAATCTCACCCTTTGGTTGTGTCTTGCTCGATTTCCACTTAATCTCTTACTCTAAGAAATGAAGGTGAATTTTTCATTCATACAGTTTTAACAGATTATGAGAAAGAGTGATAAGTAATTCCATCTATATTTAGTTACCATCCACACAATGTGGTTAGAATAGGTTATCCAATATTTATAAATCCCTACGTGGTGAGATAATACTTTAATCGCACAATCTTTTTCTGATGTTTAACTAAAAAATTCCATAAATGTTTAAACTTATAAATCTTCCAGAAGATGAAAATACAAAACCATAGAATTTAGGTCTATAAATCATTTTAACATTAATCCTCCATATATCAAAAAGTAATTATTGGTTTTCACATTCCAAACATGTGAATACCCTCATCGTATATACTCTTGAAGCATGGTAATAAATATAATTACCATAAATCCTTTTGTAAAAAATGTATCCTTACTTATTTCAAATATTACTAGTTATATTCCATAAATCCAAGAATATTTAAAATTCATCCATGATAATATAAACCACTTTTTAAACAAATACTTTACCTGTTCTGAGGTCATAAATACTATCCAATTGACTTTATCCAAATCTATCATATCTTTATCCAAGATAAGAATAATTATCTCAACATATTAAAAACATTAACAGTTACCTTCCCTTATTTAAAAATATTACAATTCCACTAAATCACTTTTCTATGTCTTCATCACCATTAAATATATCCTTTTCAATCTGTAATGAAAATATTATACTAAAAATAATTATATGTTTCAAGATTCATTTAACATTATATTTTAATTACAAAACATATACACTTTAGTCAACCTACTTTATTCTTAAACCATTACTTTGGCTTCATCATCTTATTCTGTAAGACCCATTTCCATGAATATGAAATATTAATCATGTATTATGTTTCCTCAACCTCAATGCAATCATTATTCTTATGTTTTATGTAAATAATACTAGGAGAACATCCCATGCCTTTTACATGTCATGTATGGTCTCTTTATCTTCAATAGTATAAGAAACACTCATAACACCTTCCAAATTATCTTTATGAGATTTCCACTTAGGAAATCAATTTTCATAATGCCCATAATTTCCACATCTGAAACATTCAATGTGAACAAAGTTCATTCTAGTCCCCACCATTGACAAAAACTAAAAAACATAGTATGAGAAACATTTATCATAATAAAAACTACATAATCATTAAAAATCACTTATATTATGTCTAAATCGTGACACATACTTATTTAATCTATTATAAATTAGATTTATCCTTGTCTATTCATAGAAAAAATATATTTAAATACTTCGTGATGGTTCGTAAAGTGTTTGTGAATTCCCAAAGCATATAACCTGGGAGTGTCAAATCAGGAGTCCAGCAAGGCCCATTATCATGTACTATGTTATGCTTGAGTCAAGCCCATCACACATGTTCAGAGTTTTTACCCTTAGGTATATTTGTTTCAGAGAAACATATACTTGTAGTATCCAAACATGGATGTATTTCTAAGAAACCACTCACTCTATCCTATACCAAAATTCAAGGGAATTTTCCTATCACACCTGGACATCTATAGTAATTTTTATTTTTGTTTTATAATTTTTATTTGGCTTTAAATTTTCTTTGTTGAGGTGCATCCCAGATCCGATGAGGTTTTTTTTGTTTTTCTGATAGTCGAGTGTTTTGGCGTGGTAATGTATGGTGCATGGGCAAGGCATAGTCGAAGCCATGTGGCTTCTCCCAACAACCAAACAGCCTCTCCGATGCGTGATTAATTAATTAGTTGGCTGAATATAAATTTAAGTGAACACTAGAAATACAATTATTTTAGAACTTTTTAAAATAGTAATAATAATAATAATAATAAGATTATGGTTATTATTATTATTATTATTATAATTATTATTATCTTTGTTAACAATTTAATTAGGTTTCTTTTTTTATGTAATTGTTATCATTATAAATCTATTAACATTAATTTTTATATTAAAATTTATAATTATTATTATTACTATTATTAGTGACAATATATTATTAAATTAGTACAATTATGAAATTATTTTAGTGTTTTCTTGATAATAATAAAAATACTATTATTAATAATAATATTAATAATAATATTATTATTATTTTCATTATTTTAATTAGGTTGTTAATGTTAAATATTTTCCATATTTATAAAATTATTAGCATATCATTATTATTATTACTATTATTATTGTCATTAATTTTAATTGGTTTATATTTTTATTTAGGTTTTATTTTGTTTTCTTTTATTTTCTTTTTTCCTCTTTTTTTCTTTCCCTCCTCCCTCACCCCTATCTTCCCGTCGCACTGGACTCCCTCCTCCCCCTGGTTTGAGTTGTAGCCCCCTCCTCCTAACCCTTGGCTATACTACCCTCCTCTCCCTCTCCGGATAGCCACACTGTGCCACCCTCCTCTCCATCTCTAGACATCCGCAACACGCCGCCCTCTTCTCCCTCCCCGGACAACTGTGTTGCGTTCTCCTCCCCCTAACCCTAGGCGCTTCCTTCTTCCCCCTTTGTTTCACCTTGTTTCTCTCCCACAGACTAGGCCACCATACCGCCTCCCCTTTGGCCACCTCATGCCACAAAACACCCCCCAATCCACCCCTGCTACCTGCCTCACACCAAAGCCATAGCGCGCATCGCTCTTGACCGCTGTCCCTTGCCCGCACCCCCCTTCTGACAAGGTCCAGCCGACGTAACTCACCTCTGGTAGCCCCTCATATCCCTTAGCAAGATTCCCACAACCTCGACACAAGTGTTCTCCACCTTGATTAGTTTTTATTCCATTGGGGAGGATTTCAGGTTAAGGTTTGGTGTGGTGTTTGGTTCGTTTATGGTGTAATTGATTCAATTATTTGATTTTAGGGTTTATTTGTATTTTTTGAGGTTCTGTTGAAGTGTGGTGAACTGTGCACCAACTTTATGAAGTTTTTCTACACCTAGGTTAGTGGTTTTATGTCTAATTATTATTTGATTAATTAATTTTCAAGTTTAATTAATTTATCATATTATTTAATTAATTTGTGTAGTGAGAAGTTGTTTTTATTTGAATTTTGATATGCAATTTAATTTTTTAGTATCATGTCTATATCATGTGTGTGATTTATACATAAAACACATATCTAGTTAATTTTTATTGATTATTAAATTGTTCGGTTAACTTATTAATCTATGCTAGTGGTGTGAATTATATTTTTGACATGGTGTCGTGTGCGTTTGGTTGTAAAAGAAGGTTTTGTGTGGTTTTAGTGTGTAACACCAAGTGATTTATTTTAAATTTTTTTATATGATTTTATTTTTGGATTATTAAATTATGTGATTGGTGGAAAGGTGTCTTAAAATTGGTGTAAGGTTTTCCATCAAACTGTTTGTGTGGTGCAGGTCACACTTTAAAATTTTATTTGAGTGTGTGTGATGTTGGAATATGTTATGAATGAATAAATGGTTACTATATTGTGTGTAAATCCTGACGATACTCTTTTTATAATGTTTTATAAACTTTTTAAATGGTTCATTAGATTATGTCAATGGTGTGAAATGTGTTTTGAGAATTTCTTAGTGTGTATATTCTTTCAAAATGGTACTAGTGAGCATAAGTTGTGGTTTTTTGGAATGTGTAGTGTCTTGTTTTCTTTGGGTTCATAAATATGACATATGAAATGAACTCAAAACTTGTTTGAACACAAAGCAAGAATTCCGCGTAGCTAGGAGGGTGGACTAGACTAGCGGGCTAGTGATTTGGGGTTGGCTTTGGCCCTGTTTTGCATAGCAGGATTGATGACTACAACACTAACTAAACATATGAAAGACTGAGGGTTGTGGTTTTTAAACCACGGTGATTGAGGGTCGTGGTTTCTAAGACACATTTTATGTGTTCCATGGTTTATAATACATTTTTCACCAAGACACGAAGATCTAGGGACCCAGGCTAGTGAACACCCACCATGCCTCTCATATATTTTTTTCTCCTTGTTTACTTTACTCTCATTGGTGTGAAACATAATTTATTTTAAAAGTAAGTGTGTGTGTGTGTCTTAATTTATGTTTTTACCTTTGAAACTATTCTCTTTAAACTTGTTATCTTTAAACTGTTCAAGCATGTAATTCTTTTCACTAATTAAAATTACAAATGTATTTTCAATTTAATAATTAGGCATGGAATATTTTATCATTGGAATCCTAATCGGCTCTTGGATCACACCCTATATACACATTTGGGTGTATGTAGATCATGTTTCTTTTGTATCCCAGGTTGTTGCATCGTGCATATCATTGGTGGTTTAGATTGTTAGTGGGGATCATGAACACCATTTGGGCCTTACCATAGACTGGTTTAGGTGACATTTTGTATGGTGACCCATCTTGGATCATGAAAAAATGGTATCAAATGAGGTTTGTTCTTTTTATTTGGGGTGTCAGGTAGATAGAAGATAGGACTGTCAGTACTTGAGTGGTAGGTGCTGGAAGAGTGTCGCCAACTCTTACTCATTACAACACTTGAGTAACCAGGGGTAGTCTGGGATTTATGTTTTTGGATTTGGTCTATGTGGATGGGGGATGACAGTAGGAGTAAACCAGTACTGAAGGCGGTCTCACATGGAGTAGAGACCCATGTGATGCCTGAGAGTATGGTTTGACACTCTTAGTGGTTGGCCCTTTCCTAGGGCATGGTCTGCTAAAATATTTAGCTGAGTTAGGCATGACCAATAGTTATCCGTCTAGGTGCTTTATTGTTGGTGATGTCTTGGTTCAGATTTGGGTTGACATGAAGGGGTTTTTTAAATTAAAGAGGAATTTGGGGTTTCTATCATTTTATCTTAGTGTGAGTTTTGCATGATTTTTTTTTGTGCATTTCTCCTTGACCTTGTTTTTGAAATTTGTCATTTGTTTTGTTGTAATTGAATGTCTTGGGATATTTGAAATTGAAGAGATTCATTTTGGAAATGGAATTCATTTTAAAAATTTGTGTTGAATTTTTGAAATGGTTTTGAAAAATTTTATTCTTGGAATACTGGAAATGTTTTTTTTTGAAAGTGGAAGAGCCTTGTTTTGGTTTAGTGGTATTCCTATGGGTGCTCTTGTGTGCATGTGGACCTGATTAATGGATAGTTGGTGGATCATGTGGATGGGTGCATGAGTGTAATGAACATGCATATCTGTGAGGCATCCGTGAGTATTAGTGGAGGGTGATTGACTCCTAAGGCCCCTTATTTTTTTTGAAAAGTTTATTTGGGTAAATGGTTATAAAATTTTCTAGATGTTTTCTTATGTGTTTTGGTTATGTCAGGAGTGTTGGGATGATTTTTTTTGAGTGGACTAGAGAAGAAAAGTGTGGTTTTCTCTAAAATGGGTTTTTGTGCTTAAATGGTTTTGTAATTGGAAAATGGTTTTGAGTCCAAAGTGAAAATGATGGTTTCAAAAGATATTTTGGACTTTGTTGGGAAGTTCTTGTTGTTTCAAGAGGGTGTTTTTCATTGAAAATGAATTGATACCTTAGGTTGGAATTATCATATTTGCATATATGTGTGGATGTTTGTTTTGTGAGGTGATTGATTTTTTGGAAGGTTGTATTGGGTTTATTTTTTGGAATATGCCCCCTAGAAAGGTCCCACAGGTTTCCAGTCGGTCTCTCAGTTCTTGTATTAGACTAGATTCCTAATGGAGTTGTAAAGTTGGGTTCTGCTCGGTTGTGCCTACTATTTGTAGACGTCGAGGTTAGATGAATATTATTGAGTGAGTTGGTAAAGTTGGAAGTGTCTCTGGTTTTTTAGGAACTCTAAAAGTTGTATGGGTGTAATTTCTCACGAGTATATTTGGTGGAGTGGAATATATCTTTAAATGGGAATTGTTCTGTTTTCATTGTGAATGGGGATGTTTTGAGAAATTTTCAAGACTAGCTTCATCCTGTGGTTGTGCCTAAGGAAGTGAAGGTGAGGGAAAGTGGTGGATCTTGTAGGTTCTTGACCAGTTAATAAATGGTAAAGGAGGTGTGTTGACCCTTCGATGAGCTAGTTTTATCTTCCCTAGAGGTGGTTTGGAGTAATCAGTTTAAAACTCGTAGTAGTTGTTGGTCTTTTTCATATTGTTGTAAGTGAAGGTTCCCTGTCCGATGAGGAGTGTGAACCGAAGGGAACCATTCTTGGAGTGATCCCTCCATCAGTTCATGCTTCATTCCTGACATACCACTAAATCTCTTATCACTAGTATGGTCAGTCAGGCACACTAAGTCGCTCACCACAATTCTCAGTTGGTATGTTGATAGAGTTGTTGCTTGGGACATGAGGAGAGGTCTATAGGTTTATTATCTAGTGGAGGAAGTTCCAATTGGAAATGGTCAGCTTATTACTATGAGGTGGTAGATGATTTAGATGTCAGGGCCCCAGCCATAGGTCTCGGGGTGAATATTGCATGTAGTCGGAACTCGTTGGACGTAGGATGAGTTTGGTATGACTTAAGTTTATAGTGTTACTATGGGTATGGATTAAGTTACCTGGTGCGATATTGTCTTTGAAGTCATCATTATTGTTGTGAAGGGCCTAAAGGCATTATCTCTTTGTTTTGGTCTTCATTTGTGGGAGTCCCTCTTAGTATCTAAGAAGGTTCAAAGAATCTGTATTCTTATAAAGCCAACTGGTGTGCTTTGTGAACCTTCTTGTGGGTCTATTGGGAATTGAAATTGCACTCATTGTAGAGATGATCATGCCTTGTGGAATTGATGTGTACCTATCCAGTTTTCATCTTGTTTGGGGGTTTCAGCTATCAAACCGCTCTAATATAGTGGAGTATTGGCCAATGTAGGAATCATCTGTGCAGGTTGGCCCATGTTGGTGGGTTTGTGATGAAGAGTTCTGTCTGTATCACTCAAATTAAATTTGGAATGCCTGTATGGGTGTCACGGTGTTAGTAAAATTCTAAAGTGATGGGGAGGCCCACTACAGGTCTCGCTGGCATCCCCTCTTGTGTTGGTTTGGTTAAACATAGGGAACTTGGAGGGTCAATCATGTGTTAGACATTTTCTAGGTTTGTGAGTTGTTTTGGTTTTGAGAACCACTATTTGATAAGAATTCTAATATGGTGGGGAGACCACCATAGGAAGATATTACAAAAAAATCTGTCTTCAAAGTGTCCTTGGACAGACAATGCCTTGCTTCGTCTCCTCCCAACCCTAGCCATGGTAATTGGTTAGCTCAGGTAGTTGGTCTCTCGATGAGTGTTCTTGGAGATCTTGACCGACCTTAGGGATCCCTATGTTAGGGATCAGGGTGTTCCGTATTGTAGTTGTGTTTGGAGGTGAATTTCTTGTTGTTGGTTATTTTTTAGAGATTCCTGTTTTGAGATCTATGAATTTTTAGGTTATAACAAAACAATTACAGTCCTGTGGTAGAGATCCAATTTAGTCATAAATAATGATTTTATTACTAGCACTACTCTTGTTAGCCAGTGAGTCTGCAGTGAAATTCCCTTCCTTCCATATATGTTTAACTTCAATGCCTTGTTCCAAAAACGACCTGCATTTCATGATTATATAAATCAGGTCCCATGAACTTCTTGTTCTTTCTGAAATCATATCAACCAAACACTTAGAGTCAGACTCCACCATTGAAATATGAATATTGTACTAATTGCACAGGGAGAGACCATTGTATAACACCCGAGCCTCCACCCCTATAGAATTTCATGTCCCATAAAAAACACTGAAAGCAAATATCACTGATCCCCTACCATCCCTAACTATCCCCCCTCCTCACATAACCCCCGAAGACCTGGAACCATCAACATTTAATTTGAGACCACTAGATGGGGGGACTCAATGAACCCAACACCCAAGCAGGTCAGATGGCAATGGAACATCAATGAACCCATGATGCGAAAGTTGTTCCTTCAGAAATGTAGAAAACGATCCAATAGGAAACAGAGAGATCAATTTAGACTCAAGAATCCTTACCCTAGCCAGTATATACCTGAACAAACATCGGCCACCAACTCGCACTCTATTCCTGTAATCCCACAGAACTCATCGGACAAAAGTAAAAACCATTCCACACATTTTACTCACATTTCCATTTTGATCCTCCCCATGAAACCATGCCTCCAGAAAGTTTATCAATGAATCCCAAGCTACTAAGAAACCCATGCATCGGCAGGTGTAGTCCCAAATTTTACAAGCCCATTTCCCTTTGAAGAAGATATGCCACACTATTTCATAACTAGAAGCCTCTTAGCACATACAACATGACCCATGATGAATTCCATTCTTTTTCATGTTGTCATCCGTAGGTATCGTGTTATTCCGTACCCACCAAACTACAAAGTTCAACTTCACTGGGATCTCCTTGCACCAGATCCTACTATCCCAATCATCCCTCTCATTCTCTGCATGTATCCAAACATGATAATACTTACTATGGAGACGTTCGGTCAAAGATTCAACAAGAACGCGTCTATCCCGATCGAAAACCAGGGTGATGATCCCGAAAATCAACTTCTGTTCCTCACTTAAAAAAGAATTAATGAGATCTAGGAAATTAAAGGCTTCAACAAAGGTCAAATCTGGAACTAGGCATACAGAATATAATATTTGTTTACCCACCCAATTATCATTCCAAAAACAGAAATTACCACATCCCACCACCCACCGCGTCTTCTCCATAAGCATTCCCAGATGGAACAACATGCCCTTCGCAAGGCCATATTTCCTACCTGATCTGTTATTCCATCCATGTCAGTCCATCCCATACCTGTAATTCATGAATTTATCCCAGAGAGAATTACCCTCAATAATATCCCAGGAAAGTATCGCTTTCATGCATTTCATTGATTTTGAAACACTCCACAGACCAATACCCCCCTCTTCAATAAGTCTGGCCAGCCTTTCCCAGGAAGCGCATTAACATTTTCCTATTTGATTTTCATCCCAAATAAAGGCTGTCATGACTTTTTCTATCCAATTAATTGTCCCCTTCGGTTCCATGATCACCAAGAGAGTGTGTGTGGGTATAGAAGTGAGAATGGAATTAACAAGGGTAATTCACCCTCCCAAAGATAAAGTGTCTTTGCATTCTTTCTTGGAACCTTTGGTGAACAAGCCTTTTGAGACTTTTGGGGGAAAAAAGTGTCATGGTGGGAATAATTGTCACACCCAAACATCTATAGTAATTTTTTTTATTTGTCATTAATTTTTTTTTGAGGTGTGGACTGGACCTGAAAAGTGTTTTTTCATTTTACTGAAAAGCTAGCGTTTTGGAATGGTAATGTATGGAACATGCGTAAGGCACGATCAAAGCTATGTGGCTTCGCCAGACCACCACACATCATTTCCAGTGCGTGGTTAATTAATTAGTTGACTGAATCAAAATTAAAGTGAATGCTAAAAATACAATTATTTTAGAACTGTTTAAAATAATAATAATAATAATAATAATAGGATTAAGGTTATTATTATTAATAATATTATATTCATTAAAAATTTAATTAGGTTTCTTTTTAAGTCATTTTTTTCATTATAAATACATTAATGTTAATGTTTTTATTAAAATTTATAATTATTATTATTACTATTATTAGTAAAAATATATTATTAAATTGGTATAATTATGAAATTATTTTAGTGTCGTCTTGATAATAATAATAATACTATTTTTAAGATTATTATTAGTATTTTTAATATTATCATCGTTATTTTAATTAGGTTGTTAATATTAAATATTTTCCATAATTATTAAATTATTATAATGTTATTATTATTATTATTATTGTTATTAATTTTAATTGGTTCAGAATTTTATTTAGGTTTTATTTTGTTTTGTTTTCTTTTCTTTTTTCCTTTTTTTCCTTCCCTCCTTCTCCATCAACCCTCTCTTCCCATCGTGCAGGAATCCCCCTGGTTTGAGCCGCATCCCCGTCCTCCTAACCCTAGGCCGCACTGCCCTCCTCTCCCTCTCGGAACTGCTGTGCCATTCTGTCCTCCTCTCCCACTCTGGACAGTCCACCACACCACCCCCTTCTCCATCCCCAAACAGCCACATTGCATTCTCCCCTCCTAACCCTAGGCGCTTCCTTCTTCCCCCTTTTTTGTGCCTGGTTTCTCTCTGGCGGGCTAGGACGGTGCACCGATGCCCCTCTGGCCACCTTGCTCCATACATAACCCTCGAGCTTCCCCTACTACCCACCTCACACCAAAGCCATAATGCACATCGCTCTTGACCGTTTCCCCTTGGCTGCGACCCCTTCCGGGAGGTCCAGCTGGAACAACTCACCTCCAGCTGCCCCTCATCTCACTCGACCAGCCTCCTGCATCTTTAATGCATGTGTGTTCCACCTCAATTAGTTGTTTCTTCCATTGGAGAGGATTTCAGGTTAAGTTTTGGTCTGGCGTTTGGTTCATTTATGGTGTAATTGATTCGATTATTTAATTTTAGGGTCTAGTTGTATTGTTTGAGGTGATGTTAAAGTGTGGTGGACTTGTGAACCATGTTTTTGAAGTTAGTCTACACCGAGGTAGGTGGTTCCATGTCTAATTATTATTTGATGAATTAATTTTCATGTTTAATTAAATTGGAATATTATTTAATTAATTTGTGTAGTGCGAAGTTGGTTTTATTTTAAGTTTGATATACATTTGAATTTGTTAGTTTCATGTCTATATCATGTGTGTGATTTCTTATAAAAACTCATATCTAGTAAATTTTCAGTGATTTTTAAATTGCGCGGTTAGCTTATTAATCTGTGCAGGTGGTGTGAATTATGTTGTACCTCTCGTATCCCCTCGTGGTTTAATTTTCATTATCACAATCACATTCATGTTTATCTAACATTGTTTTAAGTGTTTTTGTTTTTTAGGCAAAATATTTCCAAGAAAATGGGCCATGAAGCACATCAAGTGGACTGAAATTCAGTCCACCGGCCAACCGGTGTGATAGCACCGGCCAGCCGGTGGAACTGGCAGAGGGATTGCCCTCTGCCAGGTTCCACCGGTCGACCGGTGGCTCTGCCACCGGTCGACTTGTGGCATCCAGCCCAAATAGTGTTTGCTACTGTCTTGCCACCGGCCAGCCGGTGGCTCCCCACCGGTCGACCGGTAGAGCCTGGATCAAGACTCTTCTTCTCTACCAAGGCACCGGCCAGCCGGTGGAGCTGTACCGGTCAGCCGGTGGCCCCTGGACAAGAATCCTATGCCTTTTTGCACACACCGGCCAGCCGGTGGGACTGTACCGGCCAGCCGGTGGAGCCAGTCAAACTAGCCGTTGGGGCTTTGACCAGGCTGCTCCACTTGCCTCCCAACGGCTCTTTAAGCCTCTCCAACGGCTCCAAAGGCCCCCAACGGCCATATGAGGGTTCCCCCTCTATAAATAAAGGACCTTGATCCCCCGGAAGCCTAAGGAACATTACCGGAACTATACGGAAGCCCACGGACACCTTGTTGATCATTCGGCGTACCTCCGGTGCTTTCCTCCAAAGGAACCCCAAGTGCTCCAACAACTTCCACATTCAAGGAGCTCCTCCAAAGAAGCTTGGAAGCGGCCTTCAACATCTCCAATCATCAAAGGCGCCCAAGGCTTCTCCTCATATACGGTTTTTATTGTTTATTTTATTTTGAGCTTAAAATTGGGTTTGTACCTACAAACCCCAAACTCTTTCTCATCCCCCTTTCTTTTGGGTTCTCACACCACCATTAAGGTGTGAAGAGGTTTCTTCAAGCCTTTCCTTTTAAAAGGCTTGTGTCACCGGTGAGCTAGTCTTCACCCGTTAAAAAGGCTAGTGGGTTCTTGCATTACCACCAAAAGCAAGCTGTAATAGGTCCTAGTGCTACCTCAAAGCCTAGTGGGTTTCTTGCTAAAACCATTGAAAAGCAAGCGGTAGGAATCTCTCAACGGTTGAGTTGGGAGCGGAGACGTAGGCCGGGTTTTGGCCGAACTCCGTTATCAATTTCTTGTGTGATTGCCTCTTTATTTCCGCTGCACTTTCACTTTGATTTTTAAATTGTTAATTAATTTTAAAAGGCAATTCACCCCCCCTCTTTCCATCTTTCGGTGTTTTCTTCCGACCCAACAAATTATATATTTGGCATGGCATTGTGTGTGTTTGGTTGTAAAAGAAGGTTTTGTGTGGGATTAGTATAACAACCCTGCTCTTTATTACACACTTAAACATATTTTATTACATATAACCATCACGTGACACAACATAGAAGATCGATAGGTCTATTGTCTTTGGGGCTTAGGAACATTACATAAAAACTTAAAACAATAAATACACAACTTTATTGAAAACTTGTTTTACCTGACCACAACATTCCTTTATACTTAACATTTCATGGGATAACCTGAGGACATGCCCAAGAAAAAGTGATATATAAATCCCAATAAGGGAGTATACAAGGCATAACATGAAGAATACAGTACATGTTAGGAAATAAGCATATCAGTGGAGCATAAGAGATACATGAACATAAAGGAATGATACAACATGATTATCATAACATGGAAATGTAGAAACAAAATTTAACATGATATTAGAATAAGCCAAGGATCATTGCACATGGGGCATGAGTAAACCCTCATTGTAAATGAATTATCATGAGTAAACCATTATTTCACTTTACGTATCATGATACTAATCTTTACCCAAATACATTGGAGCGCCATCATGGCACACCCCTTTTAATCTTTTCATTTCATTCGTAAGTGTGCCACATGGATCATATAACATGGATTCAATATAAATAATCATTTATTCCATGATAGAGGAATGTGGAATTCATACATGAAACTCTATAATCAATAAGTAAATGTGAATAAAGGTGAATACCATTGACAGAGAAATGAGCATGGTATTTACTACACAATGACTTTGGCTTGGAAAATCGCGGTGCTATTTCGACATCATAACGACATGACATAAGAATTCATAAAAATGGATGATGAGAGTGGAAGGGGTGTCTCATCATATTTACATGAAATGGAAAGTAAGTGGGTCATATAGATACATGTCCCAACATATGTAATGGAATTTAAATTCATAAAAAAAAATTGCTTGAATGAAAATTAGGAGATAGAAATCCCTTACAGAATTTCAGCATGGTAACAGGTGTACTTGGGAGGCATTAATGAGAGAGAAAGAGGTCTAGAATCATTCAAAAATAAGGAGGGAAGTATGGAGTATGTGATAAATCATACCCCAATATTTTTAATTGAGATTAAAAGGGTATAAAAACATTAAGGAACTTGGACATAAATGAGAAAGGAAGAAATCCCTTACAAAATTTAGGCATGCTAACAAGTGTATACAGAAGGCATTAATGAGAGAGAAAGAGAAATATAATAATTAAAAAATAAGGAGGTAAGTATGGGGAAGGTGATAAATCATACCCCAATATTTTCAATTGAAATTAAAAGGGCATAAAAATATAAATAAACTTGGACATAAATAAGGAATGAAGGAAAGTGTGGATCCCTTACTTGAAGTGTGATCCGAAAGGCATGGGAGGGGATTGAGAGGAGATTCTTGGTATCTTGGGGCATCTTGGGAGAATTATAGAGAGAGGAGGGCAGAGGTTGGTCTATATAAAAATCCATTGAGTGAATAGGAAGTGAGAGCTTGGGTTGGTTTATATATGAAAAGAGAGGGAATTATTTACTATTTAGGTTTTAGACACCACACATTAAACTACTCAAAACCACAAACCAACCCATGGTTTTTTACTATGTTTTTTGAAAAAGGGGAGTGGAAAACATTATTTTACAAGGAAAATGGCCAAACTTATTAAAATATTAGGTTTCTTATGTGAAGGTGAGTTGTTCTCAAGGAAAAAAATTTAGAAAGTTAAAATGTTTTTTAAGTCTTGGAGGTCCAACTAAAGCTTTATGAAATAAATAAAACAAATATAAAATCACTTTATTTGAATTTTAAAACATATATTGGCCTAAATATCATTTATAGTATTTTATTACATCACTATCAGGTCATTAGGATGTCATTAAACACATTATATATTAATACTGTATTTAATTTTTACCCAAAAATTCAACTGTCTCATAAAATTATGAAAAATTAATTGTAGGATAATTTCAAAATCCTAATTAAAAAAATATTCTTCATTTTATCTAAATAAGTTTCTAAATATGTTAATTTTTACTTCTAAAATAAACACCGACATTTATCGGAAATTCATGGGGTTTTTCAAAAAACAGATTTTAAACCTGAAAAATTATAACTTTATTCATAAAAATATATGATCATTTATATTTAATAAAAATTAAGTTAGTAATAATATTTTATTAAAATGTAAATTAATTAAAAAATATATTAATTCAACATAATATATTTCTTAATTGAATATTAACTAAAATTACTATTTTTTTCATTAAAAACTATTTAAAAAGTATAAATAATAAGATGAATGTATATTCTTTATTATATAAAAAATAATTTACATAATCATAATGCTAATGTCTTGTTACATAAATCCTTATATAACCCACATATGACCCAAGGGTAAGGTGTGAGATACTGACAGACTATTGGGGTGGCTTGGATAACATTGCTTGGTTGCTAATCTATATCAACTTCCACTTCTCCCATAAGAGGTTCCGTTCAAGCTTAACATGTTGAAGGTCAGATTGGGATTGGTCAACAGAGAATCCTAGTGATGCTACCTCCTTTCCGAACTCTGACAACTGGGATTCATACAAATCAATTCTACTAGATGAGGCCGTCACTTCCTTTGTCTGAGTAAATTGAATTTTTTAAAGACCTATATTTATACTAATCATGTGATAATTATTAAACAGATATATTAGCAATGATAACAATTATTAATGTTATTTTGAAATCCAAAAACATAAAACCAAATAAGTCCATATGTTTTATATAACCATTTTACATAACAAGAAATTTAATTAGATTAAGAGGAATTTTCATTAATAAAAGTTTCGGTTGTTACAATCTTCCCCCCTTAAGAAATTTCACCCTTAAAATTTTCTTTTCCCACACTAAAACTGATGAGGGTAACTCTTCTTCATCACTTCCTCTAATTCCCATGTTGCTTCTTCAAACTTGTGGTTTCGCCACAACACTGTGACGAGGGGCACTATCTTATTTCGTAGAAATTTTTCCCAATGATCTAAACTGTTCACCAGATTCTCTTCATAGTAGAGGTCATTCTCCAATGGTACCACCTTTGGATTGAGCACATGCGATGGGTCGGGTATGTACTTCCCTTGGATTGATACATGGAATACACCATGTACTTGAGATAGGTTCGGTGGGAGTTCTAGTCGATAGTCCACTACTCCAATGTGATCAAGGACCTCAAAAGGGACGATGCACCTTAGACTAAGATTTCACTTCTTCCAAAATCTCATAACTCTCTTCCACAGTGATATGCAGAGGAATAATATATCTCCCACATAAAACACTATGTCTCGTCGAAGATTATAATCATATCTCTTTTGTCGACTCTGATATTCTTTAATGTGTTGTTGGATGGTATTAACCTTCTCCACCAATTCTTCGACCATTTCTAGAACTAGGAGTTTTATCCCCCTAACTTCATCCCAACATGTCGGTGTTCTGCACCTCTTCCCATAAAGGGCTTTATAAGGAGACATTTGGATTCTTTAGTGGAAACTATTATTATAAGGGAACTTAACCAGAGGAAGATATTGATCCTATCCTTCATTGAAGTAAATTGAGTATGCTCTCAACATGTCCTCAAGTGTTTGGATAGTCTGTTTAGATTGGCTATCAGTTTGAGGATGATAAGCCGTACTGAAGTTTAGCTCATTATCCAGAGCATGTTGAAGACTCTTCCAAAACATAAAGGTGAATCTTGGATCTCGATCAAATACAATTGATAGTGGTACTCCATACAGCCATACCACTTCTTTGATATATATTCGTGCCATTTGATCCAATGATAAATATTCTCAAAATTCAATGCAGGGTAGAGTCTTTGTAAGACGATCCACAACAACCCAGATAGAATTGTTTCTTTATATGTATTCATAAATCCAGTGACAAAGTCCATAGTGATGTTCTCCCATTTCCATGATGGTATGGGTTATGGTTGCATCATCCCCTTAGAAATCTACCTCTCAGCCTTCACTTACTAACATACCAGGACCTTTGATGTATACACTGTGATCTCATTCTTCATGTTATCCCACCAATAATTCTCTCGAAGATCTCGATACATCGTTGTGTTTCCAGGGTGAATAGTGAAATTTGAACTATGTGCATCATGCAAGAGTTCTTTATTTAACTCTGGATTTGATGGAACACCTAGTCTTGTCCCAAATCTCACAATTCCTTTTTCATTAACATTGAACTCCAAGAATTTTCATTTCTTGATAGTTTCCACTTTATTCTAAATTCCTATATCATCATTTTGAGCTTCCTTTAACATTTATAAAAGAGATGGTTGAGAAATCATTTGTGAAAGGATTTATTATTTTCCCTTATTTATGATTCCAATGTCCAAATTCATTAAATCTAGGAAGATTGTATCCTTTTCAATTCTTATCAAAGATATAATTGATGGGTCCTTTCTACTTAGAGAATCTATCGCCTTATTTGTTTTCGCAAGGTGGTTTTGGATTGAGCATTTTATAGTAATTGATCATCTTTATCCAACTCTATTGGAACATGTTCAACTCTTTCTGCATGAATATATACTTGAGGATTCTGTGATCTGTGTATATTTTACACTTCTCCTAAAAGAGGTAATGTCTCTATATATTAAAGAGAATATTACCTTAGCTAATTCCATATCATGTGTTGGATAGTTTTTATCATGAAATTTCAATTTCCTTGAATCATAGGCAATGACTTTGTCATTTTTCATCAAAATACAACCCATTCCCTTCTTTGAAGCATCACTAAATACTAAAAAAACTTCTACAATTTTGGGTAGTGCAAGCACAGATGTAGTGATAAGCCTCCTTTTTGACTCCTTAAAGCTCTCTTCACATTCACCACTCTCATAAAACTTGAATCCCTTCCGAGTTATCTTGGTAATAGGGTTTGAAAATCATGAAAATTTTCTCAGAAATCAGCGATAATATCTAGCTAACCCTAGGAAGCTACGAATATCCATTACCAATGTTGCTCTCAGTCATCCCTCAATTGCAGTTTTCTTGAAGAGATCCATATATATCCCATTTCTAGTGATGATATGACCAATAATGATACCTCCTTCCACTAGAACTCAGACTTTCCATACTTTGCATTTAGCTTCTCCTTTTGCAAAGTCTCTAGTACAGTTCTTATATGCTCCTCATGACCCTCCTTGGTTTTGGAGTATATTAGAATATAATATATAAAGACCACCAGAATGTTTTTGTGGTAATCTCTAAAGACTCTACTCATCACTTCCATGAATATTGATAGAGCATTAGTGACTCTAAAATGAATTACTATGAATTCATAGTGCCCGAACCTTGTACGAAAATCAGTCTTGGGGGTATCCTCCTTATTCACCATTACTTGGTATTATCCTGACCGAAAATCCACCTTGGAAAAGTATTGTGCTCCATGTAGCTGATCGAACAAGTCATAAATTCATGGAAGAGGATAACTGTTCTTTATCATGATTTATTTGAGCTCATGATAATCAATTAAAAGGTGCATTGACCCATCCTACTTCTTGACGAAGAGGACTGGTGCACCCCATGGGGAAGCACTTTGGTGTATAAACCCTTTCTACAGATTCTCCTGTAGTTGTTTCTTTAACTCCTCAAGCTCTAAAATAGTCATTATTATATGGAGTCTTGGTTATTGGAAACTCCCCAGGTATATGATCAATTTATAATTCAACATATCTACGAGGAGGAAGACCAAAAAATTCCTCAGGAAATAATTCAGCAAATTCCCTCACAATAGGCATGTCATCAAGGATGGTTTTTTCCATAAACTCAATCATCTGAGCAAGATATGCATTCTCATAGAGAATTAATATGCATGCTTGAGATGATGGTTCTAAAGAAGATTCATCCTCCTCCTTGCACTTGTATAGAATCAGGGGTCGATTCACCATATAGAGAGTGATTTCTATCTCATGGATATTAATTTTAGCTCTATATAAGTGTTTTGTAGTTCCTTGAAACATGTGTTCTAGTTTTAAAAATAACTGATTCCAAGCAGTTTCCATTGGATTTATTAATGGACACAGAATCTTCCAATAATTCTTTATCCAAAAAGGGATCTACTTTCCAAAGGCATGTGTTCATTAAGTTTGAACTTTAAATTGCTTGATAACGTGCATTGGTTGAGAGGATGGGAGGTCAGACTCATCACACCCTTTTGGAGGGAATTATTTTCTACTCAGGTACTCTCTTTATAAATTTAAGATACTTTCATGAATCCTTATAAATTCACCAAGTATTACATAAGATTAACTTAGAATTTTCAATCACTTATTAACATGTGTAAAATTTAGAATCATCAGTATGCATTCAAGGTTCCTCATTAATGGAAATACCTATATGTATTCGAGGTTTTCCATTAATGGTATCCTCTAATATACTACTTAGAGATTCATTTAATCATCATTGCGATGATACTAGTTTTTAAGCCACTTAGTGGGGCACTCTGGAATTTATTGTCATCCAGGGAGATGAAGGTTTAGTTTGATTTTGGGATGGTGCCCATAAAATGGGCTACCTACGTGTCCTTGTAAAAGGAATCAGAACCCCCATAGTTCGGTGCCACTGAATAGGACACATCATACCTTTTAAGGTCATGTGATAATGACCTAGCCATACAGTTTAATGTCATGTGGTATGGACATCTAAGCAGAAGGTGCCTAGTCAAAACATATTGTGGGACTTATACTGAAGTAGCACAATGAACTTTGGAAAGAATATGGATTTCGAAGTAGGATCATACCATGTTGGGAATATGGATAGAGGAGAAAAGGGTTGATTTAGGGTATTCGGTTTGAACCTCAAGGAGGCTTCCTACATATCCCATATAGATGGGAATCAAATCCCACGTAGTTCGATTAGTCTCATAGGTGAGTATAGTCCTTTGAGAGAAATGAGTTTGGGCTTACATCCAGAAAAGGATGCCTTGATGACTTGGGGGTTTTAATTTGGGGCTTATTCTTAAGGAGGACTCCAAAATTAAGGGAATTAGAGTTGGATTCCTGGAGAGGATGTCCAGTGAGCTCGATCCCTGAAAGGGCTTCCTATGTATCCTGGTTTGAACAGGAATTAGAGTTCTCGTAGTCCCTTTGATTGTGAAAATGTTGTGACCATGAAAAATCTCTAAGCCCATGTGAGTCATGCTCAGTGTGAGAAACAAGAGGATGTCAAAGATTTAACATAAGAATTCACACTTTTAAAATTTTCTTCCTCTTCTGGTGGAAAAGTGCGCACCTATGGTGTCCAAGGTGAATGAGGTAGAGGCAACCTGGGAAGAGGGTGAGGCGACGAGCCTTCCCTCTCTTCACTTTACATTAGACAATGGTCCAATGAAATAAAGAAAGGTTGAAGGTTAGGGTATTACACCAAGATGGCTGCCCATGGTGACAAATCCCAATGGGAGAGGGAAAGGGCATTGAAAGTCCCTGTGCCAATCTCCCCTTTGGACTTTGGCACCGAAGAAGAGAGGAGAAGAAATGATGCTACCTCCTACAAGAAAAAAAGACTTAATCCAAGATGGTTTCCCTAAAAATGATCCCAGTAGGGGAGGGAGACTTCTCCTTTATTTTTTAAAAGGAAACGTATGTAAGAACTATATCTTCCCCTACTAGATACATGAGGTTACGTGCCATCTCTTAGAGAAGGGAGGGGTTAGGACCCAACCCTCTTTCAAATCGGGAACTTCCCAGTACTGTTCCTGGGAGAAAAGTCCATGTGACTGTGGATATACAAACCCACAGACATTCAATGAACCCTAACTCTATTATGAAACAAATGTAGGAAACCTCTGACTTTGGTAATACAAACCCAAATAGAAGACACATTGATGTGCCTTTCCCAAAGTTTTGATAATTTAGGAGGTTTTGGTAAAGGTATCAACATAATCCCTTTCAAACAATAGATCCAAGGAATAAGAATCCTTTCCATGAATGACTTTGATAAAGTATTGAGGGATTTTAAACTGAAGAGAATAGGTGTATCAAAGAGGGGAGCCCAAGTAGGTAAGGGTGCGCAAGTATAGGCACAAAAGTACACTTGGGTGACCTGATGTTCACTTATGCAACGAACTAAATGTATATTAATACTTGGGAAAGACCTTTCTCAAGCCCTCAAGAGTATTCACAGGTGATCCCTGAAGTGGGGCGCTTAAGTTTCTGTGGGTGGAATGGGTGGCACAAAATTATTTCTAGTTTGGGGAAGTTTGAAACTTTAGGCGCGCATGTGTAATGATTTTTAAGCACTAAAAGGTCTTAAATCCAATGATCCTACCTTAAATCCTCCACTCAATGTGTTAAAGAACTACCATGAAAGTTTTGGAAGACTGGGTTGAAGTACTAAGGTGACCATAGCTGCAATTGGTCTGCAAGGAAATTTTTTTGTACAAATGAGGGCCCCAAGGGTCAATTTATAGGCAAATATAAAACCCTGGGCGAAAGTAGTTTGGGAGCACAAGAAGTTTGCACGACAGATAGGGGTGCACAAGTAGGTTGCGTGCCAATATTGTGGCACAAAAGTACCTTGCACGCTGGCGGTGTTTTGGATAGTCTAGGGAGCCTTTTTGAGGACTTAATCAAAATAGTCACTTCAATCAGCTTCAATATGGTGGCATGCAAGTGTTTTCACATAGGTACCTTGGGATCCTCTTTTGGGACTTAGCCAAAATTATTGATCCATACCACGGGGGTTGTGCCCCTGCACCCCTACTTGGGCTCAGTTCTAGGATGCGGTCCCAGCCCTTCAGGCCGGTGCCTTCGCTACCGTCATTGACCCCAATGAAAAATGCAAAGTCACACCGCGAACTTCCAAGTTGAGGACATTTTGTAGAGAAGTGTATGGAACACATTTCATGGTGTCTATAATAAGGAAATCCAATCCATCCCAATAATTGCATAAAATTCCACCAAAGGGAGTACAACGAAGTTCGCTGGGAAGTTCAATCCACATATTATGATAGGGGAGAAGTTATATTCTTGGGATGCAAGGATTTCCCCATTTTTTGTACTCAATAATATCTTTACTTCCATTATTTGTGATGGTGTTGAGATTTTTCTACTAAAATTATGGGATATAAAAGAATTTGTAGAACCAGAATCAAAAAGTAAATTTTCTATTCTTGAATTAATAACTAGAATACCTATCACCACGTTGTTTCTGGGGTTCACATCGGTGGTAGTGATGGAAAAATCTCACCCTTATTTCCTTGGAGGTTGTTGGTTGCCTTCATAAACCATTGGCTTAGGGAACTAGTTTAAAAAGTGCCCTTATTATTTGTAGTTGAAGCAATGAACAATGCATTGAGTGTCGAATGGAGAATTATTTTCCTCTGTTATAGTTGCAGGTTTTTCTTTTCAGTAATCAATGGTTAGGTTCCCTTCTCTTCCATACCTAAATAATTTCCTCTTCCCCTTCAAGAAATTTCTGGGCTACTTCTTTCGGCACCTTTGGCAAGTGGGTTGCTGGATTTTTTTAGAACCATTGGATTTATCCATCGGACCACTAGAATTGAAGTCCACCTTATGCTTCTTATCCCCATGGTACCCATGATAATATCTGATCTCAATTTTGACTTTTAAGGGCACATCAGAAAATTTCCTTATAGCTATCGAAGTCACAGATCACTAGGGATTTCCATAGATTAGGTTTTAGCCCACTAAAGAAGTTGTCGACCATGCATTCAGGGGTAATGAAAAATCCAGAGGCATATCGTGCAAGCCTTTTAAAGTTTTCCTCATACGCTCTGATGGATTATTTTTCTTTTTTCATGAGGTTAAGGAAGTACCTTTCCATATTAAGTTAGATTGTGTGAGAAGAATATTTGTCAAAAATCATTTTCCGAAAATACTTCCATTCGAATGCCTCAATATCCTCCCCAGGCTTCACATTTTTGATCAATTTCCACCATTTATCAGCTTCACCCTCCATACCATAAGAATCCAGAAGAACCTTCTCTTGTTTAGAACATTGTAGGATGGAGAAGATATTTTCAGTGGAGTTGATCCATTGTTTGAAGATTCAGGGTTCAAGTGATCCATTAAATATAGGTGGCCTTTGTCTCATGAAGCTCTTGATTAGGACTTTTTCTTTCTTAAGGGGGTTGTGCATTCCTCTTGACCCATGTTTCTATTAAAAACATGAGTTAACTGAGATAAAAGCTTGACAAAGTTCGTGATTCCCGCTCCTATTGGATTGGGTATCTCATTAGAACAATCATCACATTGATCTTCGCATTAGCTTTTAGGACGAGTCCTCGTATTACCAGCCATTGGCTAGAATAATAGGAAAGTTAGGGGTAACACAAAAAGGGTAATCCAAAGAGAAAAATAGATGAATTATAGATTACTTTTATTTCATTAACTTATGAATTTATAGGCATCAATCTATGTTATCCATGATCTGCATCCTTACATATATTCTTAGGGGAATTTTTTATTCCCTTAATAATTGTTCATACTAAGATTATGAATTTTTCAAATCGTATCCCCTAGTAGTTTCATAACCAATAGTGCATCAAGGCCCATTTTCATGCAGAAGTTCCTATTTGAGTCTAGATCAAAGTGGTGTTTTCAGGTTTTACCCCTACGATACATTTGTTTTAGAGCCACCTCTACCTTATCATATCTAAACGGGGTTGTATTTTCTTGAAAAACCACTTACTCAATACTCACCATAATTTAGGTATCTTTTTATTATTCTTACTGTTATCCCTAAGGCTCTCACTAGGGTGTTCTAATCTTAATCCCCAAAATAACTAAACTTATCCTTTGATACCAACTATAACAACCCTGCTCTTTATTACACATTTAAACATATTTTATTACATAAAAACTTCACTTGAGAAAACATAGAATATATAGAGGTATATTGTATTTGAGGCTTATGAACATTACATAAAAACATAAAACATGAATTACATATATTTATTGAAAACTTGTTTTACATGACCACAACATTCCTTCGTACTTAGAATTGCATTGGATAACCAGAGGAAATGCATAAGAAAGGGTGAGATATAAAGAACAGTAAGGGAGTAAACAAGGAATAACATGAAGAATATAGTACATGTTAGGAAATAGGCATATCAATGGATAATAAGAGATACATGAACATAACTTCTTGATACAACATGATTACCATAACATGGAAATGTGGTAACAACATTTAACATGATATTAGCATGATCCAAGGCTCATTTAATATGGAGAACGAGTAAAAACTCATTTAAATTTGAATTATAATGAGTAAACCCTAATTTCACTTGATGTATCCTGATACTAATCATTACCTAATGCATTGGAGCGTTATCAGGGCACACCCTTTTTAATCATTTCATTTCATGCATAAGTGTACCACATGGACCATATAACATGGATTCATTAAATATCATCATTTATTCCACGATAATGGAATGTGGAATTAATACATGAAAATATATAATAAATAAGTAAATGTGAATAATGTTTAATACCCTTGATATAAAATGGGCATGGTATTTACTACACAATGACTCTAGCTTAGAAAATCGCGGTGCAATTTCAGCAGCATAACAACATGACCTAAGAATTCAAAAAAATGGTTGATGAGAGTGAAAGGGGTGTCTCATCATATTTAAATTAAATTGAAATTAAGGGGGTCATATAGATACATGTCCCAACATATGTAACGGAATTTAGATTCATAAAACAAAATAATTTCTTGAATTTAAATGAGGTGAGAGAAACCCCTTACAGAATTTTGACATGGTAACAGGTGTACTTGGAGGGAATTAATGAGAGAGAAAAAGGTATCTCATCATTCAAACATAGGGAGGGAAGTATGGGGGGTTCTAAATCATACCCCAACATTTATAATTGAAATTAAAATTGTATAACAACATATAAAACTTGGAAAAAAATGAGAAAAGAAAAAATCCCTTACGAAAATTCGGCATGGTAACTGGTGTACACGGAAAGAATTAATGCGAGAAAAAAGGTATATAATCATTCAAAGATAAAGAGGGAAGTATGGGAGATGTGTGAAATCATACCCAAAAATTTTAAATTAAAAATAAAATGGAATAACAATATAAATAAACTTGTACAGAAATAAGGAAGGAATGAAAGTGAGGATCCCTTACTTGGATGTGTGATCCCAAAGGATTGGGAGGGGATTGAGAGGGGATTATTGGGAGCTTGGGGAATCATGGAAGGATTATAGAGAGAGTAGGGAAGAGTTTGGTTGATCTAAAAATTCTTTTAGTGAAGAGGAAGTGGGGGCTTGGGTGGGTTTATATAGGAAAAGAGAGGGAATTATTTATTATTTAGGGTTTGGACACCATACATTAAACTAATCAAAACCAAAAACCAACCTATGGTTTTTGCCCATGGTTTTTGAGAAAGGGGAGTGGAAAAAATTATTTTACAAGTCTAATGGCCGAACTTATTAAAATATTAGGCTTGCTTATGTGGAGGTGAGTCACACTCTCAAGGAAAACAATTTAAGAAGTTAACATGTTTTAGAAGTCTTAGAGGGTCCACTAAAGCTTTGTAAAATAAATAAAATAAACCTAAAATCACATTATATTAATTTTAAAAAATATATTGTCTGAACATCTCATATATAGTATTTTATTACATCACTATTGGGTCATTATGATGTCATAAAACACATTATATATTAAAACAATATTTAATTTTTACCCCAAAATTCAACTCTCATAAAATTATGAAAAAATAACTATTGGATAATTTCGACATCCTGATTCCAAAAATAATGTTAATTTTATCTAAATAATTTTCTAAATATTTGAATTTTTAATTTTAAAAATAAAAATGTACATTTATAGAAAATTCATGGGTTTTATTAAAAACACTTTTCAATCCTTAAAAATTACAATTGTATTCATAAAAATTATATGATAATTTATATTTAATAAAAATTAATTTAGTAATAATATTTTATTAAAATATTATTTTATTCAAAAATCCAGTAATTCATCATAATAGATTTCTAAATTGAATATTAACTAAAAATACTATTTGTGCTTTAAAAACTATTTACAAAGTAAAAATAATAAGATGAATGTATATTCTTTTTTATATACAAAAAAAATTCACATAATAATACTGCTAAGGTATTTTTACATAACCCCTTATAACACCTACATATGACTTAAGGGTAAGGTGTGCGATGGTGACAGACTCTTGGGGTGGATCAGATAACATCGCTTGGGTGGTAATATCTATCAACTTCCACTTCTCTCGTAGGTAGTTCTGTTCAAGATTAACATGTTGAGGATCAGTTTGGGATTGGTCAAGAGAGATGACCAGTGACTCCACCTCATTTATGAGCTCCAACAAATGGGCTTCATATGGAGCAATTCTACTGGATGAGGCCACCATTTCCTTTATCTGAGTAAATTGGATTTGTTAAAGCCCTATATTTATACTAATCATTTGATCATAGTTCAACGACTATATTAGAAGGGTAACAATTATTAACGATATTTTGAAATCCAAAAACATAAAACCAAAGAAGTTTATATGTTTTATATAATAATTTTACATAATAATACATTTAATTGAATCAAGAGGAATTTTCATTAATAAAATTTTGGGTTGTTACATTTAGTGGGTAACATCAAGTGATTTCATTTAAATTGTTTTATAAGATTTTATTTTTCGCTTATTAAATTATGTGATTGGTGAAAAGGTGTCTTACAACTGGTGTAAGGTTTTCCATAAAACTGTTTGTGTGGTTCAAGTCACACTTTAAAATTTTATTTGAGTGTGTGTGATGTTGGAATATGTTTTGGATGAATACATGGTTACTTTAGTGTGTTTAAAGCCTTGTGACACTATTTTGATAACGTTTTATAAAAATTATAAATGGTTCAGTAAATTATTTCAATGGTGTAAAACATGTTTGGATAATGTTTTAGTATGTGAATTCATTCAAAATGGTATTGGTGAGAGTAAGTGGTGGTTTTTGGAATATTTAGTGTGTTGTTTTCTTTGGGTGAATAAATATGACATATGACATGAACTCAAAACTTGTTTGAGCAGAAAGTGGGAAGCCCGAGTAGCTATTAAGGTGGACCGGACTAGTGTGCTAGTGATCTGAGGGTGGTTTTATCCCTATTTATCTTAATAGGATTGACAACTACAACACTAACTAAACATATGAATGACTAAGGGTCATGGTTTCTAAGCCATGTTTTACTGAGGGTTGTGGATTCTAAGCCACGGTGAAGGAGGTTTGGGGTTTCTAGGCCACATTTTCTAAGGGTCATGGTTTCTAAGCCACGTTTCACCGAGACATAATGATATAGGGACTTAGGCTAGATAACACCCACAAGGCCTCTCCCATATTTGGTACTCCTTATTTACTTTATGCTCATAGGTGTGACACTTCAATTATTTTAAAATTAAGTGTCTGTGCATGTTTTCATTTACATTGTTCCCTTTGAAACTATTCTCTTTCAACATGTTTTCTTTAAAACCGTTTAAGAATTTAATTATTTTATCTAATTAAAATTACAAATGTATTTTCCATTTAATAATTATGCATGGAATATTTTCTTAGTCTCATCCTACTGGACTCTTGGCTCACACCCTATATACACATTTGGGTGTATGTAGATCCTATTTCATTTATATCCTAGGTCGTTTCATCATGTATAACATTGGTGGTTCAGATTTTTAGTGGCGTTCTCATGTTGGTTTGGTGAACGTGGATTGAATATGTTTCACCACATGTTGCTTGGAGGTTTGAGTTAGAGTTTTAGTTTTCCTTTGTTGTAGTTCCTTTTTGGGTTTTTGGTTTAAGTTTTAAACTTTAATTTTGACCATAGTTTAAGGTCATATTCGGTATTATATTTTTAGTTTTAATTTATTTATCTTTTTAGTTGTTTTGTGTTTGTTATTTTTGGTAAAATGTTCCCAACCTTTATTTATGGTACCTGAGAACTTTTGCTAGCCCATGGGGATTTGGAACACCCTTCGGGCCTTGCCATAGATCGGGTCAGGCACCATTTTGGTTGGAGACCCGGATTGGTTTGTGACATTTCCTATAATTTTTCTCATCATTAGAATTATCTTTAGAGAGATCCTTAGATATATCCTTAAAAATATCCTTAGGTATCTAACTAACGCATTCTCATCCAAGTTTACAAATTTTGACTAAACTTTTTCCCTATTACCAACTATAGAGACCCTCACTTTTCATATATTAACATTAAATAATTTTTGTGGAATAATTAATAAATTACAAAAACAGATTCCTAGAGACCATATTAGTATAGTACCTTTAGAAGCATAGAAACTTAAACATAGGTAAATAAGTGAGCTAAATTATCACCCACTAGGTTAATCATTATTATCACCCTTATTAGAAACATCAAGCATAATAAATATCTTCATAACCTGTGGAATGTAATCATAAAAAGGGGTGAGCTCAGATGTTTAGTATAAGTAAAAAATTGAGATATTTTAACATAAATCTGATCATAAGGGTATGAGAATGTGATCATGAAATTTGAAGATCACACCATGTATATAAAAGATCACAAACTTGAATCATGACATAAATTTTGGCTGCTCAAAGGACGTAAATCAAAAGGGAATCAAGAGCATAATCCATAAATGAAGACATAGGAATTGCATTGTGGTAGACACATAAACATGTAATATAATTACTTATATGTCAAGAAACATTTCTAGAACGTATCATGGAACTTCATGGGACAACACCAACTAGGTAAGACCCACCACCATCACCAGTCATAGTCCTTTCATTGTAACAAATTGGGTTTTCCCATCTTCTCATAGTGGACTGAGTTTCCCCATCTTCCCATAGAGGATCAGGTTTCCCCATCATCCCATAGTGGATCAGGTTTGCCCATCTTCCCATAATGGATCAGGTTTACCCATATTCCCATAGTGTATTGGATTTCCCCATCTTCCCATAATGAATCAGGTTTCTCCATCTTCCCATAGTGGATCAGGTTTCCATATCCTCTCATAGAAGATCGGGTTTCCCCACATTCCCATAGTGGATCAAACCCGTCGACTTGATTCCCATCATTATATTATGAGATAAAAATCTCTACCAAATTCACTAGAGGGATATATATGTTCCACCCATCTCATAATTAAATGATACTTATATGTGCCATAAATTAATAATAAATTATATCATTACCCCTAAAAAGAAATGAGTGTCATAAACATTTAATCAAATATTAAACTTTGAAAAAGGCACGTTTCATAAACATTTCATCAAATAATAACCCATGAAAAGAGGTGGGTTTTATAAGCATTTAACCCATTAAAGAGTAAGGGGTTTCATAAAAATCATTCCATCAAAACATTAACAATTCAGAGAAACAATATGAATGGAACCATTAGATAATTTCCCAATAAAGGCTTCAGTAACACCAATTGATGTTATATTATATGGAAAATAATTTGGGAATAACTTTTTGAAACATTTCTTGAGGAAAATATCCTTTCTGGTTTGAAAAAATCTTTTTATAACATAAAACATTTTCAAAAGATTTTTTCTTTGAAAATAGCTTTGAAACTTGTAAAGGAATATTGGAAACCATAAAAAAATTTACATCCTTTTCCTAGGAAATGAGCTTAAAACACATATTTATATACATTTTTGAAAACATTTTTGATAACATGTTTTTTTAAATTCATGGCATGTGTCTCAAATAAGTCAAATAGAGAAAAAAATGATTTTCTTATTTGGTAACTTTTGAAACATAAAACCCAAGAAAGAGAGATAATAAAATGGAAATGTAAATACCCATAAATATAAGGATATCAATCATATAATATATTCATGGGAATTATATACACCACATAAATGAAACGAGTGGTGAATAAGGCATAACTCTCATAGAAATAAAAGTGAGACTAGAAATCCCATTACCTTAAGCCTTGAATTTAGTCATACAACTTCAAACATCATGTATAATAATTGTAAGTTTATTATAAATCTAATAAAAACAATATTATTATATCTCATAGCATATATGTTTTTTATGACTTTATATTACTTGTTTGTTAACAACTACATATCAATGTTATTTTTCAGATAATATCTGCTTTCTTCTTCATACATGTTTTGAATTATCATTCTTTGTTGTCTTACTTAGATCATGATTTAATTATTTGTATAATGTAAAACATGATATCAATTTCATATATATTTAGTATATATGTATTTATTAAAATATATGAAATATATAAAGATTAAATGGAATACATTGTTCATGGAAATCGTACTTCGTACATGCACGTGAATGATGTTTCCATTTTATTATTGTATTGAAAGAAAGAAAATGACATATATGTATGTATATATATATGTATATAATATAATTATAGTATCATTAATATTTAACATTTTTCCATTTATGGAAACTAAACCCATTTTTAATACATTCTATGTGGATAGTTAATGAATCACATCCCTTTGAGGAGGTGGCAGTCCACACTTCCACAAATGAAGTTAGCAAATTAAAAAAAATGGAAAGCATGAAGTTATGTGTTATATAATAATTTTAGAATCACTAATAAATAAAAAATATCATATATATATATATATAACATTAAAATAGATATTTTATCATAATTCCCAATCATGGTAGGTGGTAATGGGAAAACAAACAACATCATTTCCTGAGGCAGTAGTTCATCATACACAAGAATAGTTAGTTTGTTACCCATTTGATTGAAGTGTGTATATGTGTAGGAACAACCCTTAAAATAAAAAATCTCAGTACATTTAGGATATATATTTATTATATAATCATGGAAAAATAATAATTGAGGTAGTGGATAATGAAAATAAAAAAAGGAGGTTGAGAGAGGATGTTACCTCTTCTTTGGGTAACTCTTCTTGGTTTGCACCAAAGGGATTACCTAGATGGATTTATGCCCAAAGGGTGGATTCTAAAATTATGGGAAATATTTTTTAATTTTATTTAAAAAATTGTTTGGTGGTCCAAAGGTATTGATATGTGTGAATAAGTGGGATGAGTGAGTGCCTTTTTATAGTTGATGCATGGTGGCATTCTTGTAAATTTTGGAAAATGGAATTCCACCCACATTTTTCTTATTAAAATTGGTTCCAATAATGGTCCAAATCTGATAAAATGGATTATAGGGTCTATATATGGACATAAAATAGCTTTTTGAAAATTTTCTTGGTCTTTTTCCCTTAAGTGTAAGATTTAGTCCCTTGTTAAGCTAAATTGCATCTTAATCATTGTAATCAATTTTGATTATTTTCACTAATCATTTTCATCAAAAACTAAGTTGAAATTATTAGAAATTATAAATTATTAGGATTACAAATATGGAATCTATTTTTTCAAATTAAAATCAAAAAACTGGAAAAAATTAATTTAAATTTAATATCCCCGACAGGACGACAAACCGAGGTTCTATGGTAAAAATGTTTAAATGTTTAGGAAGATTTTATATTAAATTTCTAAGTTAAATTGGTTCCAATAAACTATATTTGATAAATTTATGTATAATTTATCTAATTAAAATTTAAAACAAAATTAAAACATAATTTATCCCTATAAATAAATTATAAAAAAATCAATTTTGAATTAAAATTAAGTATTTTTCACTATTTATCTAAAATAAGAAACATCAAAGAAAAATACCAAAAAATAAAACCTAACCTTATTTTTGTGTTTATATTTTAAAAATAATGTTTATTTTGACATATAAAATTTATAAAATTGGTAAAATTTTTATTTAAAATACATTCTCAATTAAAAGGTGGTAAAACTATATTTAGAAAAATATAGGTTTTTATCCATAAAATTGGGTTTGTTGTTATCTATCATATATAATGGATTAATTTCAAAAATATTAGATTTAATATATAACATATATATATTTCAGTAATATAATTATCTAGTTGTAATTAATTTAATTTATTAAGATAACACACATTTGGGAGCATTAAAATATTTCCTTTATATTCATTCGGTTTATATTTTCAGTAGTAACAAATGAATTCATCTTATATTTTTATAGACCAGATATTTTCATAAGTTAGTTAATAATATTTATAATAGATAGTTTTATGGATATTTTATATCTTATTATACTAAATAATAATGTATTATTAATATATTATTGTTTGGTAAAACTTGGTATTGCATGTAACATAAGCTATCTAAGGGACTCATTATTACATGTAATACAAGAAAAACATAGTGTATCCTATACCATAAGATAAAATAAGTGTTGTTGTAATTTCACAATTAACATGGTGTTATGGGTAATTGAATCCAAATTTAGTTTTTTAATATATAAAAAATTTATATTCAGTGTTGTGTGAAATGAAAAATATCAAAAGGTTAAATTAATTTTAGAAGATATTTCAAAAAATATCATGGTGTTATAATAGTCATATCATGTACTTGGACATTGGCACAATCATGTGTATATTAGCTAGTAAATAGATACAACCACTAATACATAAACATGTCCAACTTCCCATGATTAGGTTCTAGATGATCTCTACAGACCGTATACCTTGACTACGCCTCATTTATTCAGAGATTTAAACACCTTTTAAGGCTTTACCATGTGGAAAGACTTGGGGATAGATGGAAACTCCATGTACCCCCTTCAAGAGTGTTTTTATATCTTCTTTTCTTTATTCTAGAACAGTCATGGTTGAGTGTGTTCCCTTGGTCCTTTCCCTCGAGGGTACAGTGCAATATTACATCCACATCACAAGATTTTGATCTCTTCTAGAGGATGAGTCTCAGATAGACCATGTGGTGTCCCTTGGTGAGACCAGAGTATAATCCTCTATCATATTATACTATGGGTGGTGTTTGTGAAATCAATATAACCTCCTTGAGTAGGGCATTGATCCTCCATCTATCATGTCGCATCAGTAGGGTTTGTGGTATCATATACATAAAATCCCCTACATAGAAGATTGATCCAGATTGGGTTGATTATGTCCCCCAGTGGTTATGGGAGTGAACCCCTATCTATGAATCCAGGTTTTCATAGACTAGTGGGATTTTTTAGGTGGGGGCCAATAATCTAGTACTCTTTGATGAGTGTCTCATGTGATATAAAGTCTTGTTGAGTGGACTCTCCTAGAATCAGTGTTACTTAGAGAAAAATCATATGGATGGTAGTTGATTATGACCACTTGTTTGTGTAGTGTCTTTCTTGAGTATATATGAGTGTTTCTATTATACATTGGTTGTTCTATTCTTGAAATGATCTTACAATACTTGGTGCTTTATGTTTGGTGTTTTCGGTGTGTCCTATCTAGTATTTTTATACTCACCTCTTTATGGGATTTTCCCACATGTGTTGTGTCTTATGTAGAAAGTAACCCTTTTGACTGGGTCCTTAGAGGATGTAGAGCAGGTGGATCATAACCAAATCTTTTCATATCAAGTTGTTTTTTGGGAGATTTCTTTAGACTTTAGTCTGCTACCTTATAGGAGGTTGGACTCTATAGTTTTGGTTGGACTTTTATTTGGCCCATTTTTTTACTTTCAGTATACTTTACTATCATACTCTGGTTGTGAGATTATATAATTATGCAAGAATTGTTCAATTGTTTTACATTTCATCGTTTTGTGGGCTTAGAGATGTGTCTGTGTGTATAAGTGCATTAGGTTAATGTCTGCCATTTGTGGAATATGCCTACTTGGCATTGGTCACAAACCCCTTGCCTATTGAAGGTGGGATTGGTGTAGTCATGGGTCAGACCTTGGTGGGTCTGGTCGTGATATGGAACACCATGTTATTTTCTCTCTTATGACTATTCTCATGACTAGAGATGTTATTCCTACTATTAATGCTCATGTCAATATATGATTCCCATTATTATTTTATTTATCAATAATGTTATGACTTCTTATATACTATTATTACCTGAATGACATACCCACTATTATCATGTGGTTATTGAGATGTATTTTCCATGTATTTACTACCAAGGTTTCATGGGACATTATGCCCACCATTGTGAATTGATTAATGGGATGTAATTCCCATTTTTTTCTTACATCATATGAAAAACAATTCTATCAATTATTATGACTTAGTTCATGATTCCTAGTTAATGTTATGTCATATTTTCAAACACACCCCAACAATGGATGAAGTATATAAGGTCACAATCGAGTGGTTGTGTAGTACCCGTGGATTTGACATATTTATTATTGTTCCCAACACCTATTGTTTACCTATGAACATATCATACTATATAAGAAGATATAATTACTAGTCTTATTTGGGGACATCATTAGTGGTTCCCCAATGATTTTTACCCATATGATACTTGGGAACCTGAGTATTGGTGCATACTCTATGTTTCATGACCTAGGTGGGGTCAGGTTCATGATATAGATTGACGAATTGTGAACCTTTATTGGATATATGAGATGGGACTAGGCTTGGAATTAGGACTATTTTTTTCTTTATCTATATCTTTTTTATTACTTTAGAGGATTTTGGTATATGATTTCCACACAAGAGATCTTGTCATGTCTATATAACTTTGTGACATTACTGATAATCATTTTGTTACAGTATAAGAGCTGTTATTTTCTTTTTGGTGGAATGTAGCTATAATGTAAACTTTTTTTCTATTTATATTATGATGACTATTATTAAATATTTTTCCTATGATTTATAACTATTTATACCAGAGGGGGTATAATATTCCCACTTTAAGGATAGAACCTCATCATTTCTCAATAACCTTTGGGGTACGAGGAGGCATTAATGAAGATTGTAGCACTCTGTTCAGTCACAATGGAGGTGAACCAGACAAGGGATAATATAAAGTTGCATCAGAGCCTTATTTTTCTATTGTTATACTATTTATGATATGGTATATTGGATATAGAATGTTTTCAGAATCTGATATGTACTTTATATTTTTAAGTATCTAACCCACGTATCGGGAATGTCTAGTTTATGAAGGATGGGATTGATGTTCATAGTTTTTAATTTTAAAGTTGGGTTAATATTTCCATGAATGACACGTTATGTTATTGATGTAAGGGTTTCCTCTTAGATCAAAGTAGAAATATAGTGTGTTTTAATGAATCATTTTTAAAACACATTATTCACATGAAATTTCGTTAATTTTATACGATTGATAACCTTGAGTATAATGTGGTGTATAGTAGTTTAAAATGTTAGAAAAAAATGTATAATTTTTTCCAATATGACATGATTATGGAATTTTGTTTAAAAGAAACATGATTATGTTTTATTATTATGAAACTGATAATGTGAATCCATTTTTTATCTGATTCTACCCCTAAGAGAGAGTGGGTAGACAGGTCTAGAGAGAAGAACTTTAGGTTATGTGAGGTCCCTAGAATTCTAAGTGGTGTGTATAGTGTTACAAGATATTATTCTTATTACTAATAATCATATTTATTATATGAGACCTGCTATAATTGTGATTCTAAGATGTGTGTTTGGCATTATAGCCACAAGACCCCACAACAACAGCCTGTTTAGAACTAAGAGGGTGGGTATAAACATGCCCTGCCTGTTGTTGAGTCGGGGGGGGGGGGAGTTAGTTTTATTGATACCACTTATTTATTAGTATCTCTATGAGATTCTTCATTACATGATTCATCCTATGGTATGCAGAGATCTAAGAAGAAATCCTTATATGTTAAATAATACTAGAGAGTTTTAGTTACAACATCAACCACTATTTTCTCAATAGGGTGTAAATTAAGATATATAGATTTGGGATGATTCTATAATGACTATTTTTAACCATATTAAGACCCCACATGAGTGTCAGGTTAATATTAATATATATATACTTAGAGGACTAGAAAATCATTGGTGGCATGTCCTTGTTAAGGTAGATAAATACATGGGTCTCTCTAGAATGACTTTTTGGAAATCCCTTTTAAGAATTTATTTTCTAATAATGTGATAGATGAAAGGGCTTAAGAGTTTATGCATATTGTTTAGTGGATAATTTTAGTGATGGAATATGTATCATGATTTATCGAGTTGATTTAGTTTTCTCCTTAGTAGAAAAGTCATAATACCGATAGTTTTCAATGTTTTTGGGATGGAATGAGATATTAAATTAATTTTTAAGTGTATATTTTCAAGATTATGTATTTTCATAGGATTTGAACCACACCATCATTATAGAGAGAAACATGGCTGAGGATATACATTCTGATCAGTTGAGTTCTTATGTAGGTTCCATGAGTGGATATTCATGTAGAAAAAAACCTTGTTTTAGTGATTATCACTAGAGTGGTGATGTGATCAAAGTTAATATTTTTTATTTTCTTTTTCCTTATAAGGGAGGCCTACACTGATATTTTATCAATTTGGAAGTTCAAGTAATATGTAATTATAGTGCCACCGACTACTATTGGAGTTCGTTCATTTGGGTAGTTACTGCATGTTCAATATTTGTTTCAATGATCTTCCCAACTACCTAGTGGTTGTGGTGATGTCTCAACTTAAGGATTATAAAGGAATCTTGTAATTTACTGATCGGTGGTAATTAGAGTTCTTCTAGTAATTTTGGATGTGGAGGTGGTTATGGTTCTCAATGGTAATAGAAATAATTAAGAAGTGTTCCTTAAATTATCCAAATATTTAGAGGATAAGGGAGGATTAAGGTTGGGATAACTTCATTCTATTAAGTTGACTCATGTTGACTATGATGAGTGGTCATTGGATATTTGATATACAATCATTGTGGAATTTACCTAGAATATATTTTATTTGATACATTTTTATCACATTCATTCACAATAACTCAGTATGCCAGTGATATAGGGTTGATAATTGAGTACTTGTATGGAGTTTTCCTATTGATACACCCTTAGGGGTGTGATACGGGGGTATTCATGGTTGTTATAAATTTTCGTCATGATTATTTTATATCATTATCTTTTATATTTCTTCAAGTTAGAGATGTGATGTTTTCATCTAATTCTAGGTATGGATTGGATGAATCAATATCAAGTTCACATTGACTGTTATCACTAATGAGTACTATTAATGTTAGTTGAGGTTGATTGTTATACCACTATTAGTGATTATGATTTGTGGTAACGTTACTTAGTTATTGACCCTAAATATATTGGGACACTTTCTACCTAGGTTACCAATGTTGTTCTGGATAGTGAAGAGACACTTTAAATGACCTTTCCTATTATCATTGACTAGTTCTATACTTTCTTTTCTGGGTACTTCTTGGGGGTTTTCACTTATGAGAGAGGTCGAGTTAATGTTCAAGTTTATACTAAGTAAAAATCCTATATATATTCCTCATTATAGGTTTTCAACTATAGAAATTATGGAGTTGATGTATACGATTCATGATCCTGAGGCAAAGGGATTCATCCACCAGATAACATCCCATTGGGGTGCTGATGTTTAGTTTTCCAAGTACTTAGATACAACATTGTGCTTATGTGTGGAATACTGAAGGTTGAACCATGTGAAAGTCAATAACTAATATGATATTCCTCATATAAAATACCTTTTCAATCTGTTGAGGGGATCCAATTGGTTCTCCATGATTAACTTTATGTGGGGTTATTATAATCTACATGTGAGACCTTTAGATATTTCAAATAAAATACAACATAAAACCCACAATTTTTAATAGGAACCCCATAGTAGAAAATAACCAAAATAAAGAGAGATTAATTCAAGTGAAAAAAATGATTTGAGTGAATTTGATCTTCCCCTAAAATAAAAGGAAACTTGAAGTTGAATCCATGCGTAATTCTTAATAAAAATCTTCAATAATTAATTCAATATATTTTAAGAGATGGACCTCGAAGCATTCTATATTTTCCCCCAATATCTCAAATCTCGATCCTTACTAATCCATTTGATGTTGATAACTTTAGTTGGGGAACTTTTACCTTTAAATCCAGGATATGTGGGAATTAATGTGCTTCTTGGTAAATATTTTAGATCTCCCCCATATTTCCTCCTCAATAAAGAAAGCTTTTTGCCCTTTTTCATCCCTTTATGCATTGATAAGCACTATGAAATTACCTTGAGCAGTAAAAGATTCATTGTGACAAAAAATGAACTTCTATTTTTATCAGAATGTTTGAAAAGATAAGAGTTGTTATTATGTAAATGTGTTTTTACTAATATATCTTTTAATTATTGTTTGTTGAGTCCATGAAAAATATTTATAGGCTCATAAATTTTATGACTGATAAAAGAGAATCTATCAGCATTTCTAATAATATACTTCCCAATATGATTTCTAGATTGATAAAAACATTAGACAATATCTTTAGTGGTATATGTAAGAATAAACGAGTCGCATGAATAGTGATGCAGCTCATGAACAACTTCAAAAAACACCTGAGAACCATTCTCAATAGCCTCAAGGAAAACAACAAGGTGAGGGGGTGCACCCGAATATCCCCACCCTCACCTGCATTGCATACCCTCTACTAATCCACAAAGTAATTTGGTTTCACAATAATCATGGGGGTCTCCTCAATAAACAAAATATCAAAAATAAAAAAATACAAGAGAAATTGGAAAATCACCTTGAAAACCATACAAATCCTAATTGGGAAAAGGATGAGATATTTTAGTATCTATTTCAATATGTCCTTGGTCCCTATTATCAATTTTCATTGTATCATTTTCACCCTTATCTTTGGCCAAGACAAGAAAACAATTCCGGCCAAACTAGACCATTAATGAAACTAAACATTGATTCCACTCAACCTAATTCAAAGAGAAATTATCTTCCTTACACCCAACATCCATTGAACAACCCTTCCTATAATAATGGAATATAAGATTGCAATGATCCTAATAAGAAGTAATATTACCATAAATAACCTAATGAACAAAACCTTTCAATCTATTTACTATCCATATCATGTTGGATAAATGCATTGAAATATCTAGTTCCAAATAGGCATGGGCAACAAAGGGTTGAGATCCATTCTGAGTTACTAAATATATATTGATTGGTTTCCCCAAAACACTTCCAATATTTCACAATGTCGATTCATCAAATGGATATACTGAATTATTAGGGAGTGGTACCCATATCTGGATAATGGGTGACTTAAAGTAATGATGAAAATCGATGATACATTTCAAAATTCTCATAATAAAACCAAATAATTCCCAATGAACTTTAATCCAAAGGAAATAATATGATTCTTAATAATCAAAATTTAACAAAAATTTTGAATCATCAACCACTCCAATCAAAAAGCCTATGAATGCAATTACCTTAAGCAATTTCTCGATAGGCAAGAGTTTATGGAGACTATAGTTGAATTTTTCCACCTGTGTAAGTCTATATTAGATTGCCAGAGAATTAACCTCATCTTATATTTATGTAATCTTGGGGTAACTTTATCATCAAACCACCTTCAGGATCCATACAAAAAATAGAATTCTTTGATAATAGTCAATCTTCTATTTGCAACAGTATTAATGAATGATCCTGAAGGATGGGATGAATCTCCATCGCTTTTACAGGATCACCACCATTGTTGTTCGATACCTACACCATTCATGAAAACACACATACATATATCTATGTGTCTATTAATGTATTTTTGTGTGTAACATATATAATAATTATATATACATTTATGACGTATATAATTTAATATGTTAATTAATATAAGTTATAAATTTATATGTAAATTAATATATATTTTATATATTTATGTTATCATATGACAAATATATTATATATATATATGCACATATATTTTATTTATATTATATGTTAATATATTTTTTTGTGTAACTACTTATAAATTTATATATTTATTTATATATATATATTATATTTATATATGTATATATATTAATAAATTAATATATATATATATATATTATTTATAAATAGGTAAAAATTTACATGATTACATATATATATATATAGTAACATATTTGTGTGTGTGTGTAAATAATTATAAGATAATATATTTATTTATATATTAAAATATTTATCTACAAATATATATCAATATATATTAATATATATAAATATAAATAAATATATACAAATATTTATATATAAATATATTATTATACTTATATATACATATCAATTAACGCAATTATATTTAAAAATTAATATATATATATATATATTTTTATATATTATATATATTATATGTTAATATATTTGGGTGTGTGTAGAAATACTTATAAGTTTATTAATATTTATTTTTGTATTAATGAAATAATATGAGGATATGCTCCTTTTTTAAGGAATATTTATTTATGTATTAAGATATTAATTTACACACACACACACATATATCTTAATATATATTATGTTATATATATATATAAATTAATACACACACACAAAAGGAGAGATATATTTATATATTTATATATTCATGTGTGTTTGAATAATTTTAAATTTATATTTAATATATATATATATATATAATTATTTCATGTTTTAAAATGAATCAAAATTACACACATTTTAAAAACTTGGGTAAATTAAAAATTATCTACATTCTGAAATGCAGCTAAATCAAAATTTAACAACCTTTTTTAGAAAATGTAGATCAATGACTTTTTTACTATTTATGGACCCAATGAATCATTCCATCCATGTATATCTAGATTCATTTGAGCTAGTTTAATTATTGATATCCTACTATAATCTTAGTTATGGGGGGTCCCTGCCCAGTATTTGGTGGTCATTCTGGGAACAATTAGAAGGAATCAACTTTATGATAAGATTTAAAAGTGTCAGTTGTGGATTGGTGAGGTCTAATTATTTTGGAACATGATATTAGAGGCTATCATATCAGTGGATCCAATAAAGGTTGAGGCTGTAGTTTCTTGGGAGAGACCCAAGAATATTTTTCAGTTCAACAATTTTCTGGGTTTGGAAAGATGCTACATGATATTTATTTTGGACATCACTTATATATAAGTGGAGATGATGGACCTGAACAATAAGGGGAAACATTTTAGTGGGTTTACCCTTGTCAGATATCCTTCCATGAGCTAATGGTCTAGTTTACATATGAACTAGTTTTGACCTTACCAGATCCAAGTAAGAGGTAAACCCTTTGTTGTGATGCATCATGGATTGGTTTTGGAGCCGTTATGATGTGGGATAGGTGTGTGATTGACTTTGAATTTGAGAAATTTATGTTTTCTAATCATAAATATCAAACTCATGATATAGAGTTGGTGATGGTGGTGTATGCACTAAGATGTTAGTGCCAATTCCTTATTTGTTAAAGGTTTATAGTGTATACTAACCACAAAAACCTCATGTATATATTTTCCTATTATGACCTAAATATTTATAAAATAATGTTGGTTGAGTATCATCAATATTTTTTCATCGAGGTTGTATAAAACCCAATGATACAGAATGTTTAGATGATGAATTTAGTTTGAAGACTCAGATGTGGGTGGTGTAGGGGGATAGTGGTGTGTGGATGTTAATGAGACTCTTCACTAAGATAAATATTAATTTCCAAAAATATAAGGGTACAATGATCCTTGGGTGTGTGGACATTACCTCTACACTCCTCAAGTGGGTTTTGAAGAGATAATTATCCAAATAATACTATAAATCTATAACTAAAACTCTATATAGTGGAGATCCACCATGTGATTGGTCTTAGGATGATGAGGTTATTCATTATGTATGAGGTCATGTGGTAGTTCCCTCAAGCATTCATGGGGAGATGATATGGGATTCACATTTCTCAAGATGCGTTGTTCACTTAGGTATTTCCATGATGTACCAAGATATGCATAATAAGTATTAGTGCCCCAAGATGAATAATACCATAATAACGTTCATTATGGGAGGCTCTATCAATCAATGGGTGAAGATTTAGAAGTAACAACCAATTCATTGTCTTAATTTATTACCCATTACCACGTGGAAATTAGATAGTGTGATGATGGATTTTATGAAAGGATTTTTAAAGTAACCCCAATATAGAGATGTGGTATGGCTATTGAAGACTAGTTGAACATGGTTTCACACTTCCTACCTACCAAGGAGATCCATTATGTTGATTTTTTGGGTAGTTTTATGTTTTGAAGATAGTACATCTACATGGTGTGTCGATGGGTATCATTTTAGATAAAGATGCTTGATTCACATACCACATATGGAAGGGTTTGTAGAAGGTGATGGGTTTTCTTATGGTAGAGAAACACTTAACAATAACACCATTAGAAAAAGAAACAATAAAAAATAGGATTTATATGGAAGATAAATGAAACTGTGTAAAAACTTGAAATAAAGAACCATGCTCTGAATAAAACTCCCTAACCATATTAATCTTTATTTGATGCATTTAATAAGATTAATAAAAGTGGTAGATGAATATATCTCTCCTACAAAGGAACACATGGGCCAAGGAAAATATCTCATTTCATAGGAGATAATCTCTGCCACACATGGTGTGCTTGCACCTCAATGTGTGAAAGACGAAGAATAAGGGAGCTTCAGGTTATGAGATTCATATATAGGAAACAACACAATCACACACTCTCCCACCATTTCATGGTAGTAGCCTTTTAAATATCCATGTGGATTCTCCCCAACTATAGATTTCATTTAATCAATAATTAAAATTATTGTGTCATTTCTTTTGACATTTTTTACATCAAATGGATGAATGATCTTCCAAATTGTTTCATCTTATGAAATAGTCCAAGGAATGGTAGCTACATTAAAAGAGAATAGTTTCCCATGTTATCAAATTCAATTCCTTACATCGCATGCTAGTTTTTTCTTCAAATCAAGGCATCACATGAAACAACACTCTATGGTGGTTCCTGTTTTAGTAAACTTCTTCTCATGCACCCCCACAGTTTGGTGACGCCTATTTTGGGGCATATCTAACAATCTATAACTTGCACTAAATCCCCCAGACCTTATTCTATTTATCATTATAGTATATCAAATAAAATAACTTGGTAAATAATATCCAAAACACATTTTGGATATAATTCAAAACACCTTCTAAAAGGTATCATTAGCTTCACCTTTTATCGCATTATATAAAATACATTATGTAAACCCAAACAAAACACTTTTGGATTAACACTAAATTTTTTTAGTATAGAATTCTTATTCAAAATCAATCTACATTTAGTAAACTACTAAGTGTGATCCCATTGGACATTATATCTATGAAAACAAATACAAAACTCTGTATCCATATATGTAAAAAAATAGAGGCCTCTATAATTGATTCTATGTTACTCACAATATAAAGGGTTCTCATGTGATCTATATCAAATATGTGTATCGTCATACCTTTATCCACCAATCTGCATTATATGACAACATGAATTCTCATTCTTTACCTTTCTCCATGGCATAAAGTGACTATGGGACATGTAATATGTAAATCCCATATATCCTACTCATCTATTCTTGATTCTTATAGTATATATTAAACTGATCCATGAATACATCACATGTCATTAATCTGCATGGATGAGTGCATTCCATGTCACTCATCTGAATAAAAAATCACATCCTATGTACTTTCTAGGTTTGGTCTCACACTCTATGAACTATCTTAATTGAGTTCCCTAATGTCATTCGCAACATACAATAGAAAAATACCATCTTGGCTAAGCTCTAATCGATAATATTCTCAACAACATACCTAACCACCCCTGATTAGGTAAGTCAATATATAGACTTGCATAAGTAGAGTATCAGTGTTTTAAGGTTCCCATGCTTGGTATCTCACTAACCTCAAGTAGTGGGGACTCAAATGTGATCCATTATACCCTAGTATACAAATGAAATTTGTACAACACATTATGTGGTACACCTTGTGAGTTATCCATCACACACAAAGAATCATATTTTTTCCCCATGAGAATATTATGTATCTATATACCAGAATCCTACTCATTCTACCCCTAAAATTTATTCATAAATTATAAAATTCCCTAATGAACATCTGTTAGGTATAAATTAATAGTTTTACTTTTATAGATCAATTATCATTAAAATTCACAAATTTTGTGTGTGTGTATATATATATATATATGCATCCAATGTGAAATAATGGTAAAGTGGACTTTCCCTTTAAAATATTATGATACATTTTTTATTCTTAAAACAATTTTAAGAGTATTTAACAAACCCAACATAAGTATTTCTGGATTATATAAGATATGAAAAACTACCATATTATCCATATGTTTGATATAATTTTTTGGATTCATTGACTTATTACGTCTTGTGTAATACCTATCAAATCTCTATGTGACCATATGATAAAACTATCCGACTAAATATTTAGTGATAAATATCTATGATGTATGAAAATTTGAATAATGATGAAATTTTGTAATCAAATTTTTAAATATTCAACTCTTTCAACATATTCAAACTTCCTAACTTCACAAAATCAAATTTTATGAGGTCAATTTTTTTGTCTACATAGAACTCTTTCAAAGTGCATCATCATCATCCTTATAAATCTTTCCATTGAGCTTTCCCCTTGAGAATTTTAAATAATGTATCTTTTATATTAATAAATTATCATTAAATCCTAACCCCCTTTAGGATAAGGGTATATTTTCTTTGTTATATTAACTAATGTAACTATTTACATTTATCATTAGAGGTATATTCTAAAATATTTTTGGATATAAAAAGTAATTGAATTTTTAATTTAATTGGTACAATGTTACCGTAGTTTTCACTTCTATAAAATAACTAAATGATTCTATTTATATTTTTATTTATCATTATATATCATAAAATATTTTTAGGATATTGAGTTAAAAATACTTTAATAAATGACTACTATAATCCATTATTTGTTAATATTTGAATTTTATAAGTCCAAAAATACTCCCACTAACTTCGTAGATACTATATTCTTTTCAAAATATCTTTCTATGATACAAATAATGTACTTTGTTTAGGAAATACCTTTTATTTCCTTTTATTAAAAACATTTTACAAAAAACTATTATTTCCATATCAAATGTGGTGTTCTATGTGTTAAAATCATTTTTATTTAAAAATATATAATTCTTTAAAATGTGTCATGGATGGATAAATAAATATGCTTCTTTCATATTTTAATAAATATATAGATAAAAACTATTAGCCACATCTTATTTCTAATCATGTTATAGAATCTAATGAATCTTGGGAAATGTATATAAACAATGATCTCAATTTGTTTTCACAAAAACTCTTAGATATTCAAATAATTATCTTATCATATAAAATAAATGAGATTAAGACACTGGAAGCGCCCTGTCAGGATAATTGTATCATTGAGAGGGGGAGGGGGTGAATCAAAGATAATCATTCTTTTATGTTTCTTTACAAATGAAACAACATGCACATCCTGTTAAATATTTCTTTCCCTGAAGAAATAAAATTCAAACACACATCCATAAGAACACAAGTATTTATAATTTTAACTATTCAATAAGAATAGATACATCCTTTGTATGGTTTGGAAATGATCCAATACCATAAAATCCACTATAAAACAATCCTTGGAATAAAATAGGTTGGATATGACCTTTCATTCGTCTAGAACTATGTAAAAAATACAATAGTTCATGTGCTCCCTCTTAGTAAAAATAGAGTAAAATAATGTTTATGTAAGAAAACAAGTTACATGTGCTTCATTTTCAACTTTCACAAATGTATTCCTTGAAAAAAAATTCTTTAATTTATTATCTAGATGCTAGTAATAACTTCAAGGAAATTAACATAGAATTAAAATATGATATCCTAATATGATAGATACAACAGTATCTAAATACGATTGAGACAAATAGGAATTCTTTCTTCCTCAGTCTAAAAATCCCAATACAAAAATCCCGATCAGATTGTCCAAGTCAGTATGATGACTAGATAAATACGATGACAAGAATAATATGTTAATCATCTGAGTACAATGAATACTGAATATGATGATCATATGAACAATGCTGAAATATTGTCTATTATACTTTAAATTTTCTTCATCAGAACTTATTCAACAAACCTCAATAGAAATACATCTTTCTATCCCTTAAACTTTGGAGCTTTTATCTCTTTTTTAATGAACTGTATGACCTTGTTAGGCATATGAAAATTACAAAGTAATTTTTTCCATTTATAGGTTCCCTAATAGATGTTTCGGTAGAAATCCAAAACATGTTCATACTCAACCAAATTACCCCAAATATCGATTTACCTTGAATTTTGGGTGCATTTATGACCTAATCAAATATTCTCAAATATTATTGAATCTTATTCAAATTTATCACTTCTTAAGAATTTATTTTTCAAATGTCAGTTTGAATTAAATTCTCCATTCTGATTTCTAAATACAATACCCTCTTTGAAAATTCTTCCAATAGTCTTCTTCAAATACCTAACACACTCAGGTACATTTTCTTTATTATGATTCTCTGAAGTAGTTATAAAATTATGAGGATATAGAAATCTCTTAAAAAATAAATTATTATATTGAACCATTTGAAGTAAAAAATTTATTCTTTATCTCATCTCTTTTAAAACCCATCATATTCAATCACCGAGGTTTTATATATTCAAGATTCTGGTCTGCATAAAAACTAGTACCTTCAGTTTCTCAAATTTTTTCACAAATCTCCCTAGACTTCCAATTCCTAATTCTTCCTTCAAAAATTAATTGAACCATATTAAATGGTTAAATATATTATTTATTGGTCTCTATTATTACTTTTTTCATCAGATTAAATTCAATTCAATTTCCATCAGTCTTGTTATAATCAATTATACCTGAATATTGTGGTACGCTAAATAAAATGGACCGGTGTTAATATCTTCAATTGAATAAACATTATTTATTCAAAAAAAATTCTTGTACCATCAATTCATTCATGACATTGAATACATTTAATAATATCTTCAACATCATTTTATTTTCATTGTAATTTAATGTAACTTTCCATCCCTTTAAGCTTATTTTTTTCCTTCTTATCCCAAATACTATTGTCTAGAATATGATCAGGCTGCATCTCTTTCACTGTCCATTTCAGTCATCAATCTTGCATCAAAAGTTTCATATCATAATTATGTTTTATGATAACTCCAAGGTTATAAAATCATCATCACATTTATTTTATCATAGTCATATAGACTCTAATTCTCCGCCAATAAAATCACTTCTTCCATACCAGATCTAGAGTGAATCCAATGACCATTTAATTCCAGTAAGATTAATCCTCAATACAATGGACTTTTCCATTTTAGATTTAGTGTGAAAACAATGAATCATTTATATCATCAAAAATATCCTGAATATTATAGATCACTTTAAACATTGTGTGTATAATTCGCCAAATATGATGGTCTATCCAAATTACTACAAATAAAAAGTGAGGTGATTTCATTTATTCAATAAACTTACTTGATAAAAAAATAAAATACCTAAAAAATCACCTTCATCATCATGTTGGTCATAAAAATCTACCCCTTTGGATTTTTTTTTCAACCAAGTTTTAAAAAACACTAAACTTTGTATCCTTAATTAATGAATTACTTTTCAACAATTTTAAGCCTATGTGAGCTAACCCATTTTAGGAAACAATAATTACTGATAAAAAATCCATACTTTCTAATAGAATTGATTATTAAATAAAATTAAACATATTACTTAGCATATATTATTTATAGGAATGAAAAAAATTCATTTTCTACAACTATTCTAATAAATAGTTAGAATAGTTAACACACTTACAATTATGAAATCATTGCTTACCCACAACTACCCCTTTTTACATGAATACACCAATGATAGATTTATGAAAAAATACAATTATCCCCATTGAAACACTATCCAAAGGTATGATTATATAGGGGAAAAAAACATACTTCAAACTTGATGAGAAAGTGGTTGGATTACCATGTTCAACCTCAATTTAGAAAATAATTTTTTCAGTAAAGGTTTTTTGAAAATGTTAACAACTTGTTCTAATGTTAAAACATAACCCATATTTAATTCATTATTCTCCAAATGCTTTTTATGAAATTATATTTGATATCAATATGTTTTGAATGATAATATTAAACCATATTCTTGGTGATATTGATTATTCATTTATTTTCACAACCCAATAGAAATGGTAACTTTACCTCAACATGTAAGTCTTAAAATTGAGTTTTCATCCACATAAGTTGAGTAGTGTCTTGAGTGGATGAAACATACTCATCTTCAGACATACTAAGAGTCACTGAATTCTGTTTCCTTGAATAAAAAATAACACAATTCATTCCTAGAAAGAATAATCCACTAGATATGGATCTTCTATCATCAACAGTTCCTCCCCAATCAACATCTGAATACACAAAAAAGTTAATTATTTATGAACTATCATATTTTATTCTGAAATCTATTTTACCTTTTAAGTATCTAAGAATTATATTTCCATCAATTGAATTTTATTCATTTGGATCACTCTAAATTTTTCACATAAGGTAACAGTATAAGCAATGTCATATCATGATGCATTCAAATACAAAAATCTTTAAATGAGCTTATGAAATTACTTATAATTAACTAATTTTACTTCTCCACCTGTAGACAACATTATTCCCACTATAAACAGTGTGGAAACAGTTTTTTGAGTTTTCTATGTCTAACCTCTTTAGAAGTTCCTTATCATACTTTTCTTGACAATGAAAAATGTATTTATCCTTTTTAATATTTCTAACCCAAGAAAATATTTCATTTCCACCGACATGGATAGTTCAGATACACTTTTAATCTATTTATCTAATCATTCACAACTTCTTTCATCATTCCTAGCAAAGATAATGTCACCAATATAAACAATTATGATGAGGTAATACTATTGAGTTTCTAAGATATAAAGATTTCCATCCACTCTTACTTTCATACAGCTCATATTCTTTAATTTAGTATCCAATTTGGAGTACCATACCCACATAACATGTTTTATCCCATATAATTCCTTCTTTATTCTACACACATAAATTTTATATTTCCCAACAACAAAGCCACTAGGTTTCTCAATGTAAACCAATTCACCATGATCACCATTAGATAAGGAGGATTTAAAATCTAATTGATTGATCTTGTATCCTAATTGTGTAGAAATAGAAAGGAAGATTATGATTGTTTATAACCTTTATAATGGAGAAAATGTTTCATCAAAATTAATACCTTCGAGTTGTGAATACCCTTTGCAAACCAATATTTTTTTTTCTTATCACTTCACCTTCTTTATTCAGCTTATTCTAAAAAACCCACTCTGTACCAATAATTCTGTTATTATATGGATTCAGAATGAGTTCCCATGTATAATTATTTTCAATCTTATACAACTCTTCATTCATGGACTAAACTCATTCTGGATACTCAGAATATTCTTTTACACCATTCAGGTCTACTTTTGAAAACAAAGAAGTATGTGTAATGGAATTGTTTTTCTTTTTATTTGATCCATATGATGTTGATCACTAATAATATTTTGAGCACCCACTTGTTTCCTCAACCTAGGATGATATTTTCCAGAATCTTACTAATCCCTTGAAATAGTTGATTCTGATTCTTCTCTTTGAATAGGATTATGATAGTCTTTATCCTTATGAGAATCGTTTTCAAAGATGTCCTTATCCAGCTTTAATTACTTACCTGATTGAATACACTTGTCTTCCTCTGTTATTTCTATTACATTAACAACACCTAAATCAAAGATTCTTCCAATTTATTTTTTGAAATAATTATATCATCTTCCTTATGAAGAATATCCAAGAAAGATTCCATCTTCACATTTTTATTCAAACTTTCCATAGTTTCCACCTTTCTTTTTATAATACATAGACATCCAAAAGCTCTTATGTGTTTCAAACTTATAATTTTTCCATAAAATAATTCATATGGATTTATATGTGATATTTGATTATAGAAACAATGGTTATTAATATAAATATAATTACTCCCGACTTTCCTCCCAATGTAATGTGAATGACCATGTTCAGGTAACAAAGTTCTTCCTATTTCCACCAAAATTCTATTATTTCTTTTAGTAACCCCATTTTGTTGAGGAGTGTATGGGGGACTATACTCATACTGAATTAAATTATTCTATAAATAACTTTTAAATTATTCCCATTTGTTTTCACCACCATTTTTAATTCTTAACTTCTTTATAGAATACTCACATTATTTTTTATCTTTCCTTCTAAAACTTTTAAACAATTTCAAATAATATGATTTTTGTTTCATATACGTAACACAAGAAATGTGATTAAAATCATCAATGAAAGTGATTATGTACTTATCTCCATTTAATTATTGTTTACCCATTGGCCCAAAAATATCAGAATGAATCATCTCCATGGGTTTTTCTGAACAAAACTCAATTTTCATATGCACTGAATTTGAAATATTTCTTTTCTTGAAAATAGTGAAACACCAATAATTTCTTCTTAGAAAAACATGAATGTCTCAAAAAATATCTCATTTTGAAAATTTTCAAATGTTTATTTGACACATGTGTCCTAACCTTTTATTTCACAATTTATTCTCTTCCATTATACTCATGTAATAATATTTTTGTATTTCACCAACCTGAAACAAGTTTTCTTTTATACATTAGCCCCTTGTAAAAATATTTCCATCTTATAAAAATTTCACAATGAACTCATATTTTCAAAATATTAATTTTTTACCCTAATCAAAAAATTGTGAAACACTTATAATATTGTGTTTTATCCCATCAACATAAAAATATTTCTTAGATTTTAATGTTTCATTTCTAATGATGGTTGATCCGACTTTTTTGATTCTTAGTGATTCATCATTTACAAATTTCACTATTTATTATCTAAGATCTCTCACATTATTTAAAAACTTCAATTCTTTTGTAATGTGAGAAGAACACCTACTCTCAAGAATCCTAGGTTTTTCTCCTTTTGTAGCTTTCAAAGTAGTTTCAACAATAAGATACTTTTCTTCTTACTTTTATTTACTTATCTTAGACTTTTGAGAGTTATTAAGAATATTTTTTTGTAACAAAATAAGAAATAATTTTTCAAGGAGTATAGGTTGTTCATATCTTTCACAATTAGTTTCTAAAGGTTGGAACCTATTTTCAATTCTTACTCTAACCATTTCAGGTTTCTTTATAACAAGATTTTCATTATTCTTCTTTTGAGGGAATTAAATCCCCCTCAAACCATGCCTTACATAACCTATGTAATAATAGTAATGTTTATGGTTAATGAAAAACATATTTATCATAATTATGAATCCACCACAATACCTGAAATATCTATATAATCATTATTTTCCTCTAAAACTTTCATACTATCCAAAATTGTAAATACATTTCTCAGCCACCTTATCATCTTAATTTTCTGAGCCACCAACCTTTCTATTATCAATCAGAGTATTTATTTTATTTTATTTTTTATTATAATTGGAATTATTTGAATATGTCATGAATTCAAAATGTTTTAAAATAATATTCATACATAGGGTTCCTTGAGACTTCTGAATTTCCATCTTTGTTGGTCATAGCCACATACATTACATTCCCATTATTCTTCTTTTTAGAAACAATTATATATTTCTTCTCAACCTTTGAAGGTATATTTTTTTATCCTTAGTATTTTTTGAATTTCTAGAACTTTTGACAAGTTTAGTGATTATATTTTTGAAACATTTATTTCTAAATTTAGCTTTTGAATGATTTTTTTGGAAAAGTTCAAAATTTTCTTCTTCTACATTCAACTTCACCTCACGATAGTCATTATGTTTATTTTCTTTCCCAAGACTTTTTTTTCAAATCATAAATCCATTTCACCATAATTTATATCTCATTAAAAATACATTATTTATTTCTTCTCAAAGAATATTCATCTTCCAACTTATTGTTTTTTTCACAAGCCTTCTAATCTTCATCAGAAATTCTTTCAATACTTTATTAAAATGATATTCATATTGATTTTATTATTATTCATAAATATTTATTATAAACTCTTCATCATTAATTGTTGTAATAAAAGTGTTTTAAATTCCATACCCAATAAATTTTTCAGATTCAGTATCACCACCTTCTTCTTCTTCGGCTTTATATAAGAAACTTCTTCTTTAGGATTTGAATAATTTTGTATATTTCTATATGGAGTATGATTTTAATTTTCCTTTTTTATTTATTCCATGATATATTTGGTTTTCATTATTCTTCATCACTTTCCTATTCTTTATTTCTCTGAGGAAAATTAGCCAAAAAAATCACAATGGCTTTACATTCAAAAATATTTCAAGGGATGTTTCCCCATTTTATTTACTTTTACCCGTTTTTACTTTTTTAGAAAACAAGGATAAAATTTAATCAATATTTTTACATACCAAATCTTTAGAATTGCAATCACCAGCTTCATCTTCAATAAGAATAATCTTTTACTTTTCTTTATTTGTATCCTTGAAAGAAATTTCTCTATCAAGCTTTGTTTTTCTCTTCATAACTTCCTCCCTTCTCATTTAATAAGTATTGAGAGTGCTATAAAAGTCATCAAGAGATAATGGTTAAGGATATCTATCTTCTAATGAAGAAAATTTTGCTTTAAACTTTTTGGGAAGGATTCTCAAATTCATTTCAACAACTGTAGAATCATATAACTTTTCACCAAGATATCTGATAGTACTAACAATGTCATTTACCCTTTTAAATAAGTCCCCAACATATGTGTATTCACCCATGTTCATGTCTTCATACTTAATTTCCTATATTTTAAGTTTTTTCTTCTTTAATTTTGTATTTCCTTCATATATGTATTTCTATTTATCATGTATACCTTTGGTTGTGGAAACAAATTTCACCCTTAGGAATTCACTTCCAGAAAGTGATGATAATATAGAATTCTTGGCCCTTCTATAATTCTTCATATTCTTTAGTTCAACAGATGTAAGTGGTACTTTACAATAAATAGAAGGAAATCCATTTTTTGCAGTTTTAAGAACATCATATCCAATATACATAAGACTAGGAAACATTCTATCTTTATAGATACGATAATTCTTTCTATAGAAAACCATAATACATTTAATATTTACAAAATTCAAATTATCCATCAACAAAGAATAAGAGAAGGAAAGATTTGGATCTGATACCACTTGAAAGTGACCAGTCAGGATAATTATGTCACTGAGGGGGAGGGGGTAAATTAGTGATACTTTTTATTTTATATTTTTTTGTAATTGAAAAAAACTTCGCCTCCTATTAAAGATTTATTTCCCTGATGAAAAAAATTCAAAAACACATCTAAATGAACACAAGTATTTAAAAGGTTCACTATTCAATAAGAATAGAAACACCCTTGGTATTATTTAGAAATGAACTAATACCACATGATTTACTAGAAAAAAAAATTGGAATACAAAGAGTAGGATATCAATTTTCACTCGTGTAACACTATGTAAACAATCCAATATTTCATGTTCTCTATCTTAGCACAAATAAGGTAAAAAAAATATTTATGTAACAATATATTTTATAGGTTATTCTTATTAAAAATTCAAAAATGCATTCCTTTAAATAAAATTCTTCAATTTTTTACCCAGAAGATGGTAATAAATTCATGGACTTTGATATAGAATTCAAATATGATTTCCAAGTCTGATATACCCACTTCGATCTTGAAATAGGATTGGCCTATATGATAGATGCATCACTATCTGAATATGAATGAGAAAAATTATAATTCCTTATTCCTTAGTCCCAAAATCCCAGTATTAAAATCCTAATCTGATTATCCACCTCGGTATGATGGACAACAAAATAAGATGATAAGTAATATATGGTAATCAGATGAATATAATGAATACCGAATGTGATGATCAGCTGGACAACATTGTGATCTTGTCTCTTATCCTATCACTTTTCTCCAACAAAACTTCTTCAACAAAGCTCAATATGGAAACTTCTTTATATCCATTAAACTTAATAGTTTTTCCCTATTCTTTCAGGAACAATGTTTCCATGTTAGTCATTTGAAAAGTACATTGTAATTTTTTCCTTTTATAGGTATCCCAAGAGAGTTTTTGGTGGGAATCCCAAAAACATTACCACTCAACCAAATTAACCCAAATATTGATTTCCCTTGAATTTTGGGTTTATTTATGACTTTGACAACTCTTCTCAAATATTCTTGAATATTATTCAAAAATCATCTATTTTTCAGAATTTATTTTTCAAATGCTAGTTTGAAATCAATTCTCCATTACGATTACTGAATTTGATACCCCCCATTGATAATTACTCCAAAACAATTTCTTCAAATACTTAACACACTCAAGTAAAATTTTATCATTAGGATTTTCTGAACCAATTATAAAATTATGAATAAATAAACATATATTGAAAACTCATATTCTTCTCCTGAACATATTGAAATACAAAACTTATTATTTATCTCTTCTCTTCTAAAACCCATCATATTCAATCACTGGGGATTTATATCTTTTTGGATTTTGGTATGACTAAAAACCTATACCTTGGGATTCACACATTTGTAAAAAATCTACCCAACTTTCCAATTCCAAATTCTTCCTTCAAAAATTCATTCAACCATATTAAATGGTTTACTATATTGTTGATCGATCTATGAAATTAAATTTTCATTATCTTTAACTCAATTCAATTTACATTAGTCTTTTTGTAATAAATTATACTTTAAAAAGTGCCAATGAGCCTGTATCCAAGTGGTAAAGGCTCGTGCTTAGCTTCCAAATGACCCAGGATCAAATCTGGGTAGGGATTAATTTCTCAGTATTGTAGTAGGACAATTTAGAAGTAATTTAGAAGTAGAGGAATTGTAGCAATGATGGAACTATAGTGGTGGTGGCACTGTAGGAGGAACTGTAGCAGTGGTGGTACTTTTGCAGTTACTATAGCATCTCGGGTACTATAGTATTACTATTCACCTATGGGCCCTTTGGGAAAAAATGGGCTTTCAAGACATGTATTTAAAACACCTGGCCTAGGCCCTTATGGATATATAATGGGTATCCCTATACAAAAACAAAAAAGAGTTATTTTTTTTAATAATAAAACGAGGCTTCAGAACCAGCCTTCTAAAAAATTATACTTGAATAAGATGGTATATTGAATATGATTCACCGATGTTAGCATATTCAACTTCAGAAACATTCTTCATTAAAAAACTTGTGCCTGTATCATGAATTCCTTTATAACATTGAATACGTTTGAGAATATATTTAGCATCATCTAGTTTTCATTGGAAATTATTGTAACTTCCCATCCTTTCCATATTTTTTCTTTCCTTTTTGGATTAAATGAGATGTCCAGATATGATCAAGCTGCATCTCTTTAAATATACATTTCCTTAATCATTCTTAAATCATAAGTTTCAAAACTTACTTATGATTTATGAGAACTCCAATATTAGAAAATGCATAATCACATTTATTTTATCACAGCCATTGAGACTCTAATTCTCCACCAATATGATCACTTCTTCCATACCCAATACAGAGTTAATCTGATGAACATTTACTTACATCAAGATTCATCCTCAACATGATCAACCTTTTTCATTAGATTTAGTGTGAATCTAAAGAATATTTTCTTTCAAACAACTTCTCCTGAATATGATGACCATTTCATGCATTTTGAGTGTGATTTTCTGAATACGACGGTCCGTCCAAATTTCACCAAATATAATGTGAGGTGATTTCATTTCTTCAAAAACTATTCTCAAAAAAAAACCTAAAAATAATCGCATTCATAATTAGCTTGGTCTTAACATACATAAATCCTTTAATTATATTTATCTGATATTGAAACAATATTTTACATTAAAATTTTATATATAAACTATTTTTTTCATAAGATTAATTTAAACTATAAGATCCGTCAATTATTATTTGATTTTGAACATGTGTATATTTTCAACACTTCTACAATATATATTCAGTATCACATAACCATCAAAATTACATAATTTATTTCTAAAACACTTATACCTAAAATGAAAATTCCATGTTTTTTCTTAAACTCCTCCATGAATCATTAATAATCCATAATATGGAATTAATAATCCTCTCAAACAACCATATATTTCAATGAACTTTGAACTTATTATTAAAGAAATATTATTGAACTTTTAAACCAACTTTTCTTCTTTTGGATTTAAATTTTACGAAATTTTATCTATATATTACATTAAAAACTAGAAATTTTATGCTTAGTTCACTTATCTCAATGTTATGAGAATATTGGGTAAACATTTCCTAAAAATAATCATATTGTAATTTACTTTACATAAGTGAAAATATGATGAATTTCCTAACCAGGATAATCCATTTTTTTATCTCTTAAATAATTTTATATAATTATAAATTTTTTTATCATAAATATCCATCTCATTTTATTCATGAAACTATTATTTAAATGCTCTTTGTAAGAAAAAAATGACAAAATACATAACTTATGCAAAGTTCGTCATAGTTCGAGGAATCCAATTAAACATCAAGAATCAATTATTTCTCACCTTATAACCTCTTTTATATTTACATAACTATTAAATCATAGAGTCAATATCATATATCTTTCAGGATAAAAAAATTGAATTCAATATCATTTATTCCTAATGTGGGCTCTCCACTAGGATTCTCATGACCTTTTATATAATTAAAATAATTTATTATCCAATGATCAACTTTTCCGAAATTAACACATTTTATTTTTTATTCCTTAGTTTAGTGTCTAGTGTGGACTCTCCATGTCCTCTTTTTTTATTTTCTATCCAAAACCCTTTCCTTTCCCTTTCTATACCTCTAATATAATACATGATCTTGGACCACCCATGTTCTTATTATCCATCCCTATCATAATTAGGAGAACTAAAAAATATTTACTAAATTCATTCATATATTAATTCAAAAACATTTCAAAAAAACATTTATTTACTTATTGTAGAATGAAATTATTGTTCAACTAAATCTTAAGATGTAATGACATGAATTTGTATAAATAAAATCCCATTTGTAATTAAATTAAATACCATATTATGTATTATGTTTATAGAAAAAACATGAAATTACTTTTTTTTAATATATCATATAAAATTTAAAATAATATTAATAATCTTAATTGTTGATAATACAGACATTGAAGAGTATTCATGTTATTAATATAAATATAGGGTTACGATAAATCCAATTGACACAGACATAATAGTCATTGGCCTCAACTAGCAGGATCATACCCTATGGTGCCCATTTATCTGAGCTTCATAGGGAGATAACATCATTGTGTTTTTATCTTGACCAAAACAAATCTTTGATCCAACAATTAAAGAATCAAAAAAACTATTTACAAAAAAAATTTCAAGCTCATTGAGATCACGAAGCAAACCATATTTGCCGAACCACCCCCAAGAAAATCTAAACATCACGAAACTTACCCTTAGGGTGTTCTCCACTGTAATAAAGGGTTATGTATGAAGACCCTAATAATACTAATATGTATATTTTACTTTCAATAGAATAATGGGTATATTTAATTCTTATTGTTTTTACTTTAGAAATAATTTTGATTTTGATACAACAAAATAAAAATTTTATTTTTGTCTAATATGAAAATTTTGTTAAGTCATTACTTTTAATGAATTAATAAATTTTTTAAATAAATTATATACTGATAAAATAATAAAATTAAATAAAATTTATTAAATTAAAAAAGATAATCTAATTTGTTTGAATTTAAATTTGTTTTTTATAAGGGTGCAAAAACTTCTATTTTTTTAAAAAACCCATAATTTCTAAATAAATGTTTACTATTGATTTAAAAGTGAAAGTTTAAATTTTAAGAATTTTTTTTGATAAAATAAATATTTTTTTTAGAATCAGAACATCAAAATTATCCAACATTTAATTTTTTCAAAAATCTTTTTTTGACAGTAAAATTTTCAGGTAAAAATTTAATATGTTATAAATATGTGTATTATGATATCATAATGACCCAAAATTGTTTTAATAAATACAATATAAGGTATAAAAGACCAAATATATGATTCCATTTTAAAATAATATGTTCTTAGGTTATTTGATTGATTTTATAAATACTTTATGAATCCTCCAAAACATATATTATATTTTATGGTTTTCAAATCATCTATTTAAGAAGATGGCTCACATCCACACCACTGAGGGCAATATTTTAATGAGTTCAGACCTTAAAATTATAAAATAATGAAAAAATATTATTTCATATAAACCATGGAAAAATCCATAGGATGTTTTGTGGTTTTTATTAATTTATTATATAGAGTCCAAATCCTATGTTTATGAAATAACAATCCCTTTTCCTATATAAACCCACACAAGATCCCTTTCCTCTTCACTAAAAGACCTCAGATCAAATCCTTACTCTGAACTACCCTCTATTAATTCCTACTGAGGTGCCCCTAATCTCTCAATAATCTCCTCATAGTATTTTGGAATCACCCTCTCATGTTAATGGATCCTTTCATTCTCCTCTTTATTCAAGAATAATCTTCATTTTATGAATTTTATTTTCAATTACTAACATTGGGATATGTTTTTCAACATACCTTTTACTATAAATTTGATGTCAAAATTATGAGAAACCCCTTTCACCCTCATTAAACCATTTTACAAATCTTTAGGTACTATCGTTATGCTTCCAAAATTCAATTGTGATTTTCCATGCCAAACCTTTGTATTGTGAATACCATTGCTTTTCCACTCAAGGGTATCCACCTAAACATACCTATACTCATTTTATTGGGGAATTACACATATTAAGTCCATAATACATGATTTTGGAATAAAATGTGATGAGATATTATCCTATGATTACTGATTTATGTGGAACACTTCTCCATGTACATGATAAGAAAGATACAGGTGTGCCCAAAATTAAATAGATATTCTATGCCTTGGGTAATTTTTTAGTCTAAAAATATATAATTAATGGGGTTAAAGATTAAAACATATCCATCACAGGACTTTTTCTACCATGTCATGATGTATTGGCCGTTATACTAGACATATGATTGTGATTTCATGTTTAAAGTTGTTTCCACATTTCCAATGTTTATTTAATGCTATCATGTTATTTCATTCCTCTTTGTTCATGTTTATGATTCTTTCCCCTTTTATGTATCATTGAAATTCATGTTGTCTAAAATGTAACAATTTATTCATATTATTCCAGGTTTATTCACTTTTTGGTATTTATATCTTAGTTGTTTCTTATTTATGTATCCAGATTATCCATTGTAGTATTAAGAATGACAAAATATTATGATCAAGTTAAGTAAGTTTTCAATATTTCTGATGTACCAATTATTTTTAAGTTGTAATGTAATGTACTTAATTAACCAAAGACCCAATACTTCTTGGTCTTATAGGTTGTAATATTAGTGTCCATATATAATATATTATTAATTAATCTGTATTAAAGACTAGAGTTTTCATATAAGAGGTTTCCCAATATCTCCCAGTCATTAATGGAACCAATCATATTAATCAAATGAGTGGATATTGGGTTTAATTCCATCTTATTTCATCAAATAATACCTTTAGACGCAAAATACAATTAATTCCTTGCATTTTATTGATCGATATTTTTAAGGTTCCTTATAATTTGATAGGTATCCATGATCTCATTTTGTTTTTGAAACTTTGAAATACATGGTAATAAGAATTTGTGTAGAGACAATTTGTGCATCTTTTAGATGATTATCAAAGTCATATAAATGATATTGTTGAACAAGTCCATGATTATATTTCTTAGGAGGAGTTTTCTTAATCACTTGGAAATTTCTTCCTTCTCTGAGAAATATTTTCAATTTTTGTACCACTCAAGGAAATTATTACCATTTAGAATTTCATTATCAAATATTGATCTCAAGGTCAAGTTTTACATTGATCCCATTTATCTAAATAGATTATATTATCACATGAGTAATATTTTAAAAACCAATTAATAAGGACTTTTATTGAATGGTTCCCTACAAAAACGATAAACCTATATAAAAAATAATATTTACCAGTAGTCTAATATCCATATTTCACCATGAATTTCACTAGTTTGATTAATTAAATAAGCTATGATTATTTTGGTGTGGATCATCCTAATCATAGTAGCTGTGATTATTGGATAGTTGAGTGGATAACTCATTATCGAATCCTTTGTATGGATAAACTCAACTCCATTCCTTTGGTATCCTAACCATTTGTGTTTCCTGGATAGTATAACCCAATGAAAATACTAAGAATAAGAAAAAAAAAAAATCTTGGGGTGAAAATGATAATCTTGATAATACCACTAAAATAATCTAAAATCACTTATAACCTTATTTTCGTATACAAGATAATATAGGGTTAGTTGTGCTGAGATTGAACATACTCGGTTGAATGACTGAGGTCTTGAAAAGTGGGGATTTGGAAATAGTATTACTATAAGTATTCTAAGGGGACTTAATTTCACCATATTATCTCATGTTATTCCCATTGGTATACCTATTTCTAGTAATTTAGTTTGTAATCCTATTCCCTCCACAAAATCCACATTTTAAATCATATTGATGTGTAGATCATTACATATTTGAGGATTTTATATTTATTACCCAAAATTAGAATCTAAAAATATTTTTACACAAAACCAAATAAATAATACATTTAAGTTAAATGAAATCTTAATGTAAATTCATAAAATGATATAAGATCAATAATCTCCACATGAGTAATACTGGAGCGATAGACAGTCAACCCCATTCATATAGTGACCCAAGATTTCCATACACATATATTATAACAGTTTAGATGAATAGTCAATACATCTCACAAATAAACACCCAAGGATTGTATATTTTTAGTTTCTTTAGAGACTAGACACACAATATTATTATTTAAAAAAATATCTTCCTTATCTCCCATAAATATCATTCCACATTGTATTTTTCTTAGATGTACTCTACTTACAACCTTTATTCATAACCTGGGGGAATGGAACATAGGAAAGTGTGATCTCTACTCCTCAATAAGGGTAAACAAGGTATATATCTATGATCACATATGAATAACATGTGCATAAGGGTATGATAACATGAGATTAACTTTTGAAAACTATGACCTACATAAGAAAGATCATAATATTGAGTCATGAAATAAATTTTGGAAGTTCATAATACATGATTACAAATGGAATAAAATAACACAATCCATGAGAGTATAACATAGATATATGAATATGGGGAAATATAAGCTTATAACTTTGTTAATATGTACAAATTGAAACAACGTCACTCATTAAGTTGAGGACACAAAGTTATGCCCCTACTTAAACTTGTGGATAAGAAATCATGCCCAAAAATATCCTTATAGACATCAAACTATATCCAAACATAACCTTATAGACATGAAAATAAGTCCCATACATAAACTTATGGATATACAAACCAGTCCCACACTTTATTTTATTGATAGAAAAACAAGGTTCGTGCATGAACTTATGAACATGAAATTAGGTTCACACATAACATATTTACTCATGAGTAATCTATCAATAACCAATGCATCAGAGGTAGAGATAGGTCCAACCCATCAGATAATTAAAATCATGCATATATGTTCCTCAATATCATGAAATATTCATCATATCATAACCCATGAAAAGGGAACGAGTTTCATAAAAAGTTTATTATAGCATAACCCTTGGAAAAGAAACGGGGTTCATAATCATAATATCACCCATATAAAAGGAACAAGTTTCAAAAATATCCTTCCATAATAATAATAAAACATACATATAAATATTAATCATGGTATCATTTGTTCATATCCCAAGTAAATATTAAGTATCATTAAAGGATGAAATCTTAGATAGATAATGATTTTAAAAGACCAGTTAGAATATCTCTTGATGGAAATATCCTTTCCACTTTGAAAATCACTTATTTAATATATTAAATTCTATAAAATATTAAATAAAAAAATTTCATTAAAAATATACTTGGAAATATGTAAACTAATCTTTAAATCATTGAGCAGTTATGATTACGGGAAATACAGTTAATTATGCACATGATAAAATAGATACTCCATTCACATTTTTTTAAATGTAAAAAAGAAATTTTGTTATAGAAATAAACAAGATGATTATAGTTATTTTTAAATAAATAAAAATATGTGTAAAAATTACTTTTAACAATAATAGGATAGAAGTAAAAATATTTTTAGAAAACATGGACATAGAAGAGAAAGTATTCTCGACGGAAGAGATAAATAATATTGGTTTTCCATAAAAATATTCATTGGTATTATCAAGTACCTAAAGAGTGAAAAATTAAAAGGTAGACATTTAATTTCATTAAATAAATATAGGAGAATAAAATTCATGATATTATTGAGAATTAAGTAAATAAGTTTCATCATCAAAATCATATTATAAAACAATCATGATAAACAATGAGATTATAATATCAGATCATTAACACTTTGGAAACTTTTGAATTGTAAAACCAATGAAATAAATAAAAAAATATCTATATATAAATACCTAATATTTTTATGAGTATTCATAAAATACAATCATAGACAGTATATACACCACATAAAAGAAAAAGGTGGTGAATATGGCATGTGTCCCATGTAAATAAAAGTGAGGTGAAAATCCCCTAACTACTTTGGTAACTTTTGAACCATAAGACCCATGAAAAAATAACACCAATTTAAACATTAAATATATTTTAAAAAAGGATATTCATGGGATAATATGTCAACTAGTAAGAATATACACCTAATAAAAGAAAGAAATGGTGAATTTTGGGTAAGTCTCCTAGAAGTAAAAGTGAGACTAGAAATCCCTTTCCTTTAGTCTTGAATTATTTTGTACATGTTTGAACGTCATTTATAATAAATATAGGTTATTTATAAATATATTTTTTAAACATAATTATATATATAATACCATATATTATTTATATACTACTTTTATATCACTTGTTCATTAACAATTAAAATCACTGTTTTAGGTGATAAATGCTTCATTTTTCAGGTATGTTTTGGTTAGGTAGTTTTGGTAATTGTAAATTTATTATGTTTAAATCATATAAATAATTTAAATAATGATAAAAAATAATATAAATTTATTTTATACATATTTAGAGTCATCCATAAAGTTACGAGATAGAAAAATGAATTACACCATCCATGGAGATAGTATGTTGTATGTACACATGAATAATTTTTTAATTTTTTTATGTATGTAATGTAAGAAAGGTAAATATGAATTCACATTTTAAAATTAATTTCTATATAATATATATAATATTAATTCATTAATTATATCTTTATTATCATCCATTTCAAAAAAATTGAAAAACACATCACATTACCTCGTGGAGGTGGTAGTCCAAATTTACGCACAAGAAATGTTATAGTTTCACAAGTAATTTGATGTTAAGAATATAGATGTGATATTATAATTAAAAAATTATAATTTATAGATAAATATTATAAAAATATTTAAAATCCATTATTATATCCAGCCGTGAGAGGAGGTGTTGGAAAATAAATTACATCGGTTCTCGAGGCGGTAGTTCGTCATACACATGATTGATAATTTTGTTTCTTATTTGATGGAGGAGGGGATGAATGTAAGTTATTAAATTAGAATAATAAAATATAATTATATTTGAGACACTGATGTTATTATATCATCATATCTAAATATTATTTAAATGAAGTGGAATAAAAAACAAAACAAAAATTATTGGTTATGAAAGATGCCTCTTCTTCACACGACCACTTTAGGTTTTCACAAAAGGAATTCATAGGAGAGTTTTCTAATAGAAAAAGGCTTTAGGATGTGTTAGTGTAATTAATTAATGTACTTTTTTTTGCACTAGGACGAACTAACAGGCTTTGTAAGTGTGAAGATGAGAGGAGGGGGTGCCCTTTTATAAGTGAGGGAGAGGATATACTTTAAATTTTTCAAAAAAAGTTATATCGATATTATACGTATTCCAAAAAGATAAAAAATGGTTCATTATCAAACCTAAAATAACATATGTTATAAATATATCCATTAAATAATAATTTCACTAGTTTTTAGGTCATTTTAACCCTTATCATTTTAGTTTAGCCCCTCATAAACTCGTTTTAACCTTAACTGTGGTAATTATTTTTTACAATTTTTACTATTAATTATAGCCAAAAAATAAGTTAACCTTATTATATAATATTAATTATGATGATTAAAAATATATAATCCATTACACCAAAATTAAATCATAGTTGTAGTATAATATAATTTAAAATAAAACTCACAAAAGTAACGAAAAATGGTTTTCCAAAAAATGATTTTCATAAGTATATAAAGTCATAACCAAAAAATTAAATATTTAATTGATTAAATTGACCTAAATAATATTAATAATAGAGTAATTTAACTAATTATACTTTTTAAACCTTCTTAAATAAATTAATCTTGAAAATGATTTAAATTAAATGTCACTTTTTAATAAAAAGCAGTATTTTTCACTATTCATCAAAAAATTATCTTTTCAAAAAGTTATAAAAAATTAAATCCTAGATAATTTTGAAAATTTTAATTAAAAAATAAATTTTATTTTTTCAAATACATTTTCTAAATTTTTATAATTTTTTTCTTATTTTTTCATAAAAATGCAATGAAAATATTTTTTAGTGAAAATATTATTTTCGTTGCATATAAAGACATTACAAAAAATTAAGTTCTTAATTATCAATATGTTTTATTTATATGAATCTATTATAATTAATTTTAAAAAATATTGTTATTCATTTTTTCAAATTAAAAGGTTAGTTTATAATGGTCATGTTTTAATAATATTAAGGGTGTATTGCAGATTGGTAAAACTTGGTGTTGTGTGTAATGAAAGCTATAAACAAAATTAGATTTATTTAAAAATATATATATTTCATAAAATCTTGGGGTGCTAAATTCCACCCCATTTAAAATTAGTTTCATCCGAAAAATATTCATCACTTTTACATAAAAACTAAGGATACTTCTTTCTAATTACACCCTTAGGTTCCCACATAGCTTCTTCATGTTGGTGGTTTCACCACAAAACATAAACTAGGTGAGTGGTATTGCTTCATAACACTTATCTCTATGACAAAGACTCTCCAAATGTTTCTATTCATAGGAAATATCATGATCCCTTGGTATTACCTAGGAGTTCAGTACATGTAAAAGGATAAGGTGTGTACTTACTTAGGAGAGATACATGGAACACGCCATGGACTTGAGAGTGGTTCAGTGGAAGATCCAAGTGATAAGGAACTATCCATACTCGATCAATAATTTTAAAAGGTCCAATATACATTGATTTAATATTTAATTTATTTATTATTCTCATAACATTCTTCTATATAAAAATTCACAGAAACTTTTTCTCACCAACATCAAATTCCAAAACACTTTGATGATTACCATCATTAATTTTCTATCACCTTTATGCTGCCCTTATGTGTTTCTGAATGGATCTAACCTTATTTGTCATTTCTTCATCCATCTATGGTCCCAATATTGTTTTCTCCATATTTATCCCAACATGTTCTAGTTATACATTTATTTCCATTGAGGTATTAATAATTATCCATATAAATTCTTCTGTGAAAAATATTGTTATAAGAAAAGTAAATTAGGGGAAGGGGGTGATCCAAACAACCTTTTAAATCCATAAAACTCGATATCATCAAATCATATGGTGTTAAACTTGTTATTTCAGAATTACTATTTCTATGAGGAATATTTGTCAAATTGAAACTCGATTTTGTATCATGATTTTACTGAAGGATTCTCCATAAATTTGGGGTAAACCTCATATCCTAGTTAGTTGCAATATAATGTGGTGCTATATATAACCTTACCATATGATTAATGTGTTTTTTGGAAATATTATCAAGAATTAAGTCTTATATAATTGAAATTATGTGTGTTTACTTTCTAAGGTAATCAACAACAACCCATATATCATTATTCACTTTAAATGTTTTGGAGAGTCCAATAAAAAAATACATGGTGATGTTTTCCCATTTCTATTCTAGTATGGGTAATGGTTATAACACCCTCATAGAACATTTTCTCTAAGATATAACGTTCTAACATACCAATAATTTATATAAAAACATTGTGATATATCTCTTTAATTTTTCCCACCATAAATACTCCTTTAAATCTTTATACATCTTTATACATCTAAGATGAATAGATAATGAAGAGCTATAAGCCTTCGATAATAGCTTCTTCATATGAAATGGTATTTAGGGGACACAAACATGGTTCCTAAACCTTATTAAACTATATCAATGAATTTTAGTCCCAATAAAATTTAAAAATTTCTTTTCCATATCTACATCATCCTTATACTAATTTTAATCTTCCCTTAGACCAATTGTTGAACACTCCATTGAGCAAGCTAAGATCTTCCCAATTCCATCGGGATCTCTATATCCATACTTTATAAATCATAAAATATTGGATATTTTTTTACCCTTATAATAGAAAATATAGAATAATCCTTTTGACTCAAATCATTACTCACTTTTTTCGACTTCTTAGGGTGGTAATGTATAAAATAGCCATAATATTTCATCTTGTCAAAAAATATTTTTTTGAACCTATTAAACTATATATGCATGAATAAATAATTTAAACATGTATTATAAATATATATATTACACATTTATGAATAAATATAATTCATCTATATTTTTAATCCAAAAATTACTACTGTTAACTCCAAATCATGTGTTGGGTAGTTTTTCTCACAAACCTTCAATTTTTATGAGGTATAAGGTATCAACCTAACATTTTTAAATCCCATGGTTTTATCTATAATAAAAAACACATTCCAAAAATCAACAAAATAATTATCTATCACATTATTTTAAAAAATTATATACTAAAAAAGACATCACGTAGACCATTGGTAGGCGTTTCACCCTTAATTCTCTTAAATTGTTAGTTTAAGACCCATGAACTTGATGGATGTGATAGGTTGTCCTTTTTAAGAAAACTATATTAATATACTTCTTATAGAATACCTAGAAATATGATAATCATTCTTAAAAGTAGACATAATCATCAATGGTTATATAAATACTGAAATTTATCAATACCATTAAACATATAAAAAGAACATATCTCCAAATACAATACTTCACATTGAACGTAATATTTACATAAAAATTATTCCAATAAAACTTATCCCGAAATTTAATTAGTTAAAATCCCATCACATTGAACCTAAAAGGGGTGTCTATTAATTTTAACTTATTATCAACCTTAAACTCATAAAACCTTGATGGGTCAATAAATATTATGTTAATATTACATGAAGATGTATATTATTTTAAAGTAAGACAATATATATACTTTTCATGATTATTATAACCAAAATACAAGTGGTAAAAATAATTCTATAATATAATTCTTGAATATAAATAAATAAATACCTCAACTATTTTACCTCAATGATTTGGTATAATGTAGGTCAATTCTTGTTCTAGGGGACAACCCTTAGTTTTGGGAATTTAATCAAATAATTCCCAAGTTTCCCACATATAACACATTAAATAACCTGGAAATTAATTGCACTATGACCTTAATTACAAAATATAAAACATCTTCCTATCCATTTGAGATATTCTTTTAGGTTTTTATTTTCACCTTTTTGACAGGTAAGAATAATTATATCATTTCCTATATGTTCATTACCACACAAAAGTTCATAAAATTTTATATTCATTTTTTATGTGTTATGAATCACACTGAACTCCATGCATTTAATCATATATCATGATAGATGATTATGAATAATTAGAATATCATTATTTCCATTCATCATCTAATTAGGTTGCTCATAATCATTGAATTACCTACTAGATTCAATATTAACATGATTTCTAATGGTTCTATCCATTGACTAAAACCAAAAATCACAGTGTGAGTAGTGATAACTGTATTGGGGAAACCAAATAATCATGAAAAATCATTTATAAGATGTGTAAATCATGATTGCTTCTTTTAGAACTATGACACCTTAGGTTTAACATGGGTTATTTATGGTCATCATCTATTTTAATACTTCATTATGGTTTATAAAGAGTTTATTATTTTCCAAATCATATCCCCATGAAGTGTAAAACCATGTGTGTAGTAAGGTTCATTATAATACATCGGGTGATGATCAAGTAAAATACAAATTTTTAGAAGTTTTTACCCCTAGGTACAATTGTGACAAATCCACATCCACTTGTATTATCTAGATAGAGATGTAATTGTTTGGTAACCACTCATTATATCTTTCAATAAAATTCTAAGAAATTTTACTATACTTATACTTATCCTTAGGATTATCCCTATGGTTTTAATCAAATTTTTCTAGCAATAATCTCTAAATATTGACTAAAAATATACTTTAATATGAATTATAGTGGCGTAAGATTTTCATACAATGATGTTACATCTTTCAGATTAATATTTAATATATCTCATAAATACATGGATAAGTACTATATAATTTTAGTGTTTTTAGATACTCGATACAATATCTTATTATTTCTTGAAATATCATCAAAATCTCTCATAAATATCTTCCCACATAGTACTCTTATCATGCATACCTTACTTAAAACCAATCTTGAAATCTCGGGGAAAGTAATCATAATAAAGGGTGAGAAAAAAATCTCAATAAGGGTAAATAAGTGATATTTCAATGATCACGTAAGAATAACATGAGAATAAGGATATAAGAACATGGGCTAAACATTTTAAAAACATACCCTATATAAAAAAGATCATAATATTGTGTCATCAAATAAATATTGGAAGTTCATTAGACATGATTCAAAAACAAATATAAGCCATGAGACCATAACATATAGATAAGAATGTGGAAAAAAATAATCTTATAACATTGTGAACATTTATAAATAGAAATATGTTCACTCCTTAAGTTAAAGATATGAAGTTAGGCCCTCACGTAAACTTATGGACATGAAACTAGGACCACACATAACCTTATAGATATGAAACTAGGTCAACACCTAACCATATATACATTAAGGCCAAGCCCATAATAAATCTTATAGGCATGAAAAAAAGGCCCATGAATAATATTAGGTACATGAAAATAAGTTCCACGCATGAACTTGTGAACATGAAATCAGGTTCACACATAACATATTTACTCCTGAGTTATTCGTATTTGACAAATTCATTACAGGGAGATATAGGTACCAACCATCCCATAATTAAAATACAAAAATTTGTGTGCCAAAAGATCATAAAACATTCATCATATCATAATCCATGAAAAGGAAATGGGTTTCTAAAACATTCCATCATAACATGACACATAGATAAAAAATAGGATTCATTAACATATTACAACCATAGAGGAGGAACTGATTATATAAACATCATTTCATCATAATCATAAACCATATAGAGATAAAATTATGATGGTATCATCTGATCATATCCCCAGTAATTCATAATTAACATTAAATATCACGAACCGAATCTGGTCTCCACAAAAACCGGCACCAACCCCGGCCCGTGACAAGTCTTGAAGGTTGTTACTGATCCCCATGGGCTGGAACAAGTGTTCGGGTATCATAAAGTAATGTTTGGGAATGATTTACCTGAGTTTATAAACATTAAACAACAAACAAACTCAATAAAACAAATATGGATTTTTCAACTAAAACTGTCTTTTACGAAATTTCAGAACTGAATTACATAATTTAAAACTATGTTTAAAGACCATTAAAAAGGTACAAAACCAAATAAGGGAAGCCTAAGAACCCTCATGGAAAGGGGAATCACCCTCAAGTCATCTCCACAAGACTTCTCCACTAAAGACCTGCTAGAAACCCAAACCAGTGGAACTAAAAACTGTACCCAACATGCGGCTAAAATAATAACCAAGTCTACTTACACCAAACAGTGTAAGTAGGGTGTGATCCAATGCCCAATAGGATACCACCACTAAGAGATTCCATGGGATACACATTCAAAGATGAAAATCCTACAAGTTTTCAAAAACATGTAATTTCTAGTTACGATTTCTAAAAGATGCAACTTTAAAAAAAATCAGTTTTCAAGTGGGATAATTTAAAAAAAATCAACACTTTTAAAATAAATTCCATTCTATTGAATTTTACATCCAAATATACCATATGTAGTTGGTAGGTATAAAGGATATAGTGAATACAAACAATAGGAAATAACCCCTAGGCACTAGTTCGTTGTGGGTCCTAGGTACCTCATATCTCGGTGAGAGTAACCATCACAAATATCCATTCTATTGCACGAGCTACTAGTATGGATCATACGCATAACCTAGTGGTCCCAAACCATCATCATCATAGTTTAGTTAGAGTTTTAAGTATGAATATTGCTAAGTGAAATTGAGGCCAAACCCCACGGATTCACTAGCATACTAGTACACATCCACCCAACTAGATACCCGGGTTTTACCTTTATGCTAAAACAAGTTCAAAATGTCATTTCATATAATTTTCACATGAAAATATCATTTCCATATCAAAATTCTCCAAACAGACCACATGTATACCACACAAGTCCCAAAATTCCACTTTTCATTCAAATTGATTTTGAAATCCTACTCACACCAAAATAGCCCACACCACTTTTCACATTTATTTAACACTTCCACAAATCCTTTAAAAAATTATAAACCATTCCAAGACATTGTAACTAACATAAAATCCCACTAAAATATCATATAATACCTCTTTCATCAACAAAATTCATTATTCACAACACACTCACACAAAACATCCCACAACCCTATTTTGCAGCTCTCTTTCCATTTTCTAAAACATTTCAGCACTTTATAAAACATTATAAAAAAATATTTTACATCTTAAATAACCACCTTAACTTTAAAAAACCCATATTAGGTTAACACCCCCCCCAAATAGTACATATACACCCTTTTACCGACTTTTTTTAACAAAACAAAACATTCACAATTTTCATAAAACAAACTCAAGGGGTGTAACTATGTCCTGCACACGAAACCCATTTCAAAACCCCCATTTAAGACCAAAACCATACAAATTACTATCCAAAATAGAATTGGAAGCCCTAGATACATTTATGAAACCACATTAAAGTGTTATAAAATAACCTTTAATAATACCACAAAAGATACAAATGAAAACACACATTTTCATAAAAGGCACTAAAGAAGTATACCAATGTTTTACACATCAAACATATTCAAAAACATTTTTTAGGACAACGTGACACTAAAAAATTACCAAACCAGAATTTTTAGGCCAAAAAAGATTTATTAAACCAATTCAATAAGTTATAAAATAAACCCAAATAATACCCCATGAGTTACAAATGAAAACACCCAATTTCATGTTAAAAAGAAACTATAAAATTTAACTCTTAACCAAATAATTGATAAATAGTTTTTGCACCACACCCAACAAATTATGAATATTAAAAATGAATAAATACATCAAGGTAACTCATCAATAATTGTTTACACATGGAACCACCAACCTTTTGAGTCAAAACTGTTGAATCTTGGCACAAAACCTCAACCGCACCTCCGTCGCACCAAAAGGAAGTGAAAACTAACCATAAACCATAAGATCTCACCAAAAATACCCCAAATAAAACCCTAGGTATTATCTCTAACTTCTGTAAACTTTATAAATTTATGAAATAGGGAGGAAACCCTAAGAAGAAGGAAGTAATTGAAGATAGAAACACATACCCAAAACAATCATGATGAAACTGACCCAAACTTCACCAGAATATGAATGTTAAAACAGATAAAAATTAAATGGAGTTTCTAAAAAGGATGATGATATCATATATGAATTGGAATGGGGGAAAAGAGTAAATATAGAAGGATTTATGAAAGTATCAATTTACCACTTTAAATCTGGGCGATTTGTGAAATCCAGAGATGTTTCACCCAATTTTGAGATTCTATTGAGCTCCAAATTTGGAGAGGAGAGACTGGGGGCGCGCCTTATGCAAGTGGTCTTGGGTGGGAGTTGGAATCACCGAAAAAACATAAAAATAGAATGAGTTATTAAAGAATTAAATATTATTTTCATTGCATGAAATGGGCTTTCAGGCAGGCCCAATCTCTTAAAAAAACTAAATTCCACGATGATTATAGATTTATAAATGGTCCAAATTAATTTGGTGGTGTTCATAGGTTAGGGTATAACAAGTAAAAATTGGAATGGATGAAAAATGTTGAAAAATGAAGAAGTTATAAAGGAATAAAAATTTATTTTTAAATCTGGAATTGGGCTCATGGTTTGGCCCAATTAATGAAAACTCACCCATTCCTCCATAAAAGCATGGGAAACCCCAAAACCATGCATGAATGAAAATTAAATGAAATTTAACTTTAAATTTGTCTTTTATGTGACAATTATCCCCACCAAGAAAATGTTCCATCCCCGAAAAGCCACAATAAGGCCAAAACAATAACCAAACCCTACTGAGAAACCAAGAGGTACTCCCTTGCTAAGTTTCACCCCAAAAGGCCAAAACACCTCCAGTGATAAATTAAGGAAGGAATGATCTAATAAACCAAACATACACCACTTTCATGAAACAATCAATTTTATTCATATTTTATCCCAATAGAAAACTCCTCAAACACTATCCAAATAGGATTCCAACAATTTACCCAAACGAATGACAACAACGAACAATGTTACACTTACCTTGCTTTAACCAGACCATTGGGCATTCTCCACTTGCAAAGTTTACCAAAGGAAGGTGTAGGTAGTTAAATAGCTCCAAAAAAGACTACCTACTGCCAATCCAAGACCAAGGACCAATATGAGTTACTAGTATGTTGAGACACAAATGAGCTCCCAACCATAAGAGACAACTCAAAATTTCTCGAGACAGATTCAGGACACTAACTAGGGGAGGCCCGAATAGACTCCCGGTACAAGGTGGTAGACTCCCATTAGAAATTTCCAAAATAACACACATTAGACTCATAGTGGGTATCCCCACCTTAATAGCATACCATATTAACCACTAGCATGGGTAGGCACAGAAAGACCCCAAAATTTAAACAGTTGGTTCGGTTGCATGGTTAGTCGGCATGGTTTGGGAAACTATGCACTAACCATGGGGATCATTATTTCCTCATGGTTTCCTAGAACATGACCACTACTAATTATGCACAAATTATGTGCTCAACCATTAATACACGATAGGATTGAACTATTCCCATCATTAATACTAAGGATAAGACTTTGTACAAGGGTTTAAATGACCATGGGATTTCCCCTAACTATGAGATAGCTTCTCTCCGAGACCTATGGCTAGAGATCAATGATTGAAGCATCTTCGGCCTCACAGTTAGTCTTTGGAATCCCCCTGAATGATAATTCTTCCTTTGGTGCAACCAACAACTACACCACAATCCCCGATAAGTTTTCTAAGATATAACACATTCCAAACTCACTTTACCCAAACCTGATATTTCATTGAAGCAAGGGCTTAGAAAATGCACAAAAATCACACCTTGTTTGTTCGGTTGAGAAACAATATAAGTAAATAACACCTAGACTCACCATCCTCTAAAATAGATTTTTTTTAAGTTTTTCCAAGAGAGAAATTCTCCCAAAATAACAGAGACTCTCAAATGATTGCATGACTTTCACATTTATTGTCAATTGAGCACATGACATCACAAGGTGTCACCAAACATGACCATTATGACTGATATAAAAAATTCACAGAGAGGGAACTTATACAACATCCCCAAACAACAAACAATTCTAGAAAGTGCCCACAATATCCTATCGTGACCATATTTCCCACACTGGTGGTTGAACATAAACTCATACTTCAAAAAAACTGTGAAGAACCCAGAGGCCCTCTTAGACACCATCGAGACACTCATCCACACTAACAACCCCATATCACTTCCACCTTCGACGAATCAAGCAGCTTAATACACTAAGTCTTCTTTCAACCTTCCATGTGCACTCTTCTACTATAAGAGGATTATAAAAACCAAGAAAGGCAATGGAGTAGACTCAATCTACAGAGCTCAAAAAAAGATTCCTTATTTTGAACAACTAGAGGATTTTTCAACAGAGAAACAATCCGGGTTGCAAATCAGTCATGAACTAACCCTTAATGGGGTGTACCTTATCCTACGATTGAACCTAAGGACCCAACCAAGATGGTGAATTGGTCAAGACGAACCACAAACCAGATCCAAACACATGAAGGGAACCACTATAAAGTCATCCCAAAACATTTCTCAGAAGAGACCACTAATCGTCTCTTCAACACAACTTACCGACCAAACACAATCCCAAAACACAGTTCAAACAAGAGGGGTTCTTGGACTCAAAACATCCCACAACATCAACATTTTCAAAAACAAAAAATACACACCATCCCAAACTAGTCATCAAGACATCAATATTTTCTTTTGAAATCATCTTTTAAAAAACAAACGGTTCAGCGGTTAGCGTATCCACCAATGGTACCCCGTGGGTCTCACACATGCATGTTTCTGTTCCACACTGGGGACCATCCTCATATCCATCCCGAAACTCATCCAGTCATTCCATTAACCATACATCATCCCATATAACCCCATGCATGTGTTCTCTCATGAAAATACCAAAGGTTAATGGAAAAACTCATTCAACTTTTCAAAACCAAGACAATCAACTAATATTTCCTTTTTCTCAAGACCGCTAACCACGAAATCGAACCCAAATTACCGCATTTAAAAAACCTTTCAAAAAGGCACAATCAGTCTAATGAAAATACACTTTCAAGTTATTCACGTCAATTTAAAAACATCTCATCCCATTAAAACACATTTCAATAGTTTAGAAAACTCTATTGGAAACACTTTTTCAAAAACCAACCTTGACATAATTCATGCTTTCAAAAGAGGTGAAAAAACTCCATTTTTAATTCCAATACAATTCTGAAAATTCAGTTCTCCATTTTCAAAAATCTTACCATTCCCACTTTATTATATAATAATTTCACAAAAAATTTACGCTTCTTAAAACCAAGTCACTTTAAAACAAAAGTTCCAAGATTTCAAAATTAAAGAACACATGACAATGCGAGAGGAAACTAGTTTTAGTGGGTGACTTGGACATATGGTTGGTGGCCATATTCCAATCACTTCACCATCATAGAGAGTGTTATAGGAAAATATATCTGGCTCCACATGGATTTCCAGACCCTGGGAGCTCACTGAGACAATTAACCCAATCCTCTTTTCATTTCCACTAATCATCATCAAACCAAGAAAACAAAATGACTTAGATAAATCCTGAAATCCCCTAGAAGAATGAATCCCATAATGAGGTGTGGTGATCATACACACAACTCATAAATATAATTCCTTGTCCTGAAAATCCTAACTCCAGACTATCCTGACTGTTCACCGAATAATATGACCCAAAGAGAGCGAACCTGCTCTGATACCATTTTGTCAGGAACTGAATCTGGTCGCCACCGAAACCGGCACCAAACTTGGCCTGTGACAAGTCCAGAAGGGCGTTCCTGATCCCCATGGGCTGGAAAAAGTCCCCATGAATCATAAAATGAGATTTGGGAATGATTTACTTGAGTTTATAAACATTAAACAACAAACAAACTCAATAAAACAAATCCGGATTTTTCAACTAAAAGTGTCTTTTACAAAATTTCAGAACTGAATTACATAATTTAAAACTATGTTTAAAGGCCATTAAAAAGGTACAAAACCAAATAAGGATATCCCAATATCCCTCACGGCAAGGGGCACCGCCCTCAAGTCATCTCCACAAGACTTCTCCACCAAGGACCTGCTTGAAACCCAAACTATTGGAACTAAAAAATATACCCAACCTAGGACAACAAAAATAACAAAGTATAATTACACCCAATGTTTTAAGTAGGGTGTTATCCAATTCCTAATAGGATAACACCACTAATAGTTTCCATGGGATATACATTCATAGATGAAAATCATGCATGTTTTCGAAAACATGTAATTTCTAGTTACAATTTCTAAAAGATGAAACTTTAAAAAAATATGAGTTTTCAAGTGGGATAATTTAAAAAAACAACACTTTTAAAATAAATTACAAAGCTGCAGAATTTTACATCCAAATATATTGTATGTCATCGGTAAGTATAGAGAATATAATGAACACAAACAACAGGAAATAACCTCTAGGTACTAGTTTGTTGAGGGTCCCAGGTACCTCATATCTCGGTGAGAGTAACCATCACAAATATCCATTCTCGTTCACGATCCACTAGTAGGGAACATTCCCATAACCTAGTGGTCCCCAATCATCATCATCATAATTTAGTTAGAGTTATAAGTGTCAATCTTGCTAAGTGAAACTGTGGCCAAACCCCACGGATTCACTAGCATACTAGTACACGTCCACCCACCTAGAAACCCTAGTTTTCCCATTATGATCAAACAAGTTCAAAATATCAAGAAATATACTTTTCACATGAAAATATAATTTCTATAACACAATTATCCAAACTACCCACATGTATACCACACAAGTCACAAAAGTCCACTTTTCATTCAAATTGATTTTGAAATCCGACTCACACCAAAATAGCCCACACCACTTTTCACATTTCTTTAACACTTCCATAAAACCATTAAACAATTTTTATTTACCATTCCAAGTCATTATGACTCACATAAAATCCCACTAAAATATCATGTAATACCTCTTTCATCAATAAAATTCATTATTCACAACACACTCACACAAAACAGCCCACAACCATATTTTGCAGCTCTCTTTCCATTTTCTAAAACATTTCAGCACTTTATAAAACATTCTAAAAAATATTTGACATCTTAAATAACCACCTTACCTTTAAAAACCCATATTAGGTTAACAACACCCCCCCCCCCCAAATAGTACATATACACCCTTTTACCCACTTTGTTTAACTAAACAAAACATTCACAATTTTCATAAGACAAACTCAAGGGGTGTAACTATGTCTTTCACATGAAACCCATTTCAAAACCCCCATTTAAGAGAAAAACCATACCAATTACTATCAAAAAAAAGAATTCTAAGCCCTAGATATATTTATAAAACCACATTAATGTGTTATAAAATAACCTTGAATAATACCACAAAAGATACAAATGAAAACACACATTTTAATAAAATGATCTTAAGAAGTAAAACAATGTTTTACACATAAAACCTATTAAAAAACCCTTTTTAGGAAAACAAGACACTAATACATTACCAAACCATAATTTTTTGACCTAAAAAGATTTATTAAACCAATTACATAATTTATAAAATACATTTAAATAATACCGCATGAGTTACACATGAAAACACCCAATTTCAAGTTAAAAAGCAACTATAAAATTTAACACTTAACAAAATAAATCATAAATAGTTTTAGCACCACACTGAACTTATGAGGAATATAAAAAATGAATAAATACAACAATATAACACATCAATAATTTTTTACACATGGAACCACCTACCTTTGGAGTCAATGCCCTTGAATCTGGGTGTGAAACCTCACTGTACCTCTGTCACACCACAATGAAGTGAAAACGAACACTAAACCATATGATTTCACTGAAAATACCCCAAATAAAACCCTAGGTATGAACTATAACTTCTGTACACTCTATAAATTTATGAAAGAGGGAGGAAACCCTAAGGATAAGGAAGGAATTGAAGAGATAAACACTTATCCAAAACAATCTTGAAGAAAACGACTCAAAATCCACCAGAATATGAATTTTAAAACATATAAAAATTTAAGGGAGTTTTGAGAAAGGATTATGAGATCATATAGGAACTAGAATGGGGGAAAATATTAAAAATATAAGAAGTTATGAAAGGATAAATTTACCTCTTTAAATCTAGGCGATTTGTGAAATCCATAGAAGTTTCACCCAATTTCATGATTCTATTGAGCTCCAAATTGGGGTAGGATAGACTAGGGGCGCGACATAGGTAACTGGGCTCAGGTGGGAGTTGGAATCACCAAAACAACTTAAAAATAGAATCCATTATTAATGAATTACAAATTATTTTTAATACAGGATATGGGATTTCGGGCAGGCCCAGTCCCTTAAATAAAAACTAAAATCCACCATGAATATAGATTTATAAATTGTCTAATTTAATTTGTTGGTGTTCATAGGTCAGGGTATGACTAGTGGGAATTGTAATGGATGAATTTTTTTGAATAATTAATAAGTTATATAGGAATCAAAATTTATTTTTAAATCTGGAATTAGACTCACGGTTTGGCCCAATTCATGAAAACTTACCCATTCCTCCATAAAAGCCTGGGAAACCCCCAAAACAATGCATGAATGTAAATTAAATGAAATTTACCTTTAAAATGTTTTATATATGTGACATTAATGTATGTCATATTATATGAAAATGATTTTAAAATATCACTAAAAACATTTCTTGGGGAAAATATCATTTCCACCTTGAAAATAATTTATTTAACATCTAAAAATTTCCCAAATATGAACGAAAACATTTTATTTGGAAATTAACCAAAAAACTTTTAAAGGGATATTTAAATAATTGAGTGTCATGGTGGTTGGAAATATCTTCAATTTCATACATGCTAAAGAAATATTTCCTTCACATTTTCGTTAACAAGTAAAAGAAAATTGTTTCAAAAAGTGAATAGAATATTCCTTTTAATTTTTTTTGAAAAAAAAATTCAACTGTGGGTAAATATTACCTTTTAAAATTATAGGAAACTAGTAAAACTATTTTGAAAACATTTTTATAAAACATTGAAATGAAAGATAAATTACATTCGACCGTAGAGAGATATAATTTCTATTTTTTGTGTTAACATTCTTTTGGATTACTGAGTACATAAAGAGTGTAAAATGAAAAAGAAACATGTAATTTCTAGAAATAAATATTGGATAATAAAATCTCTGATATTCTTGAGATATTTATCAAGATAATTCATCATTAAAGGATAATAAAAATTAATATTGATAAATAATGAGATTGTAACATCAAACCCTTACCACTATGGTAACTTTTTTAATTAGAAGTCCCATGAAATAAAAAACCATAAATGAATATTTGAATCCATATAATTATTATGATAATAATCATAAAATACATTCATGGGTAGAATATAAACCACACCAATGAAACAAGTTGTGAAAATGGCATGTGTCCCACAAAAATAAAACTAGGGAAAAAATCCCCTTACCACTTTAGTAAGAGTTGAACCACAATACCCATGAAATAATAAAACTAACTAATACTAGAAATATCATGAAAATTAGGATATTCATGAGAAAACATTCCAAATGGGAAGTATATAACCAACTCAAAAGAATAGAGTGGTGAATTTATCATAAGTATCCCATAAATAAAATCAAGAATAGAAATATATTACCTTAAGTCTTGACTTACATCTTACATGATAGAAACTCATTTATTATAAATATAGATATATTATAAATGGATTACAGAAACATACTCATATATATCATACCAAATATGATTTACATATTTTTGGGAGTGTATTGTCTCAACAATAATATCTAAATATTATTGATTTTAAAGCTCACAAATACCCTTGTTTGTTTTATTGATGATATAAATTTAAGTTCATTTCAAGAAATTAATATTTGTTTCAATATTTATTTTGGAATTATATTAAACTTATCAATTCAAAATGAATAATCTTAAAAGTGTTTGGAAAGAATTTTAGTATATTTTTAAAACACTATTAATACCCTATACATAGAAGCATAACTTAAGGAATAAACCCTACATTTGGAACAATACATATGTATCATCAACCCTAATATATTGAGAAAGTATGGTTAAGAAACTCTATGTTAGTATAGAACCTTACATTTGAAAGAAAGAAAGTATGGTTAAACAACTCTATGCAAGTTAGGAACCATATGTTTAAGGAACAAAATGTATGGTACATAAACCCTACTTTTGTGATCGACCCTACATTTGGTATTTTTTCATCACATAAAGTAACCCTAAGTTTAACTATTCAATGAAGAGGTTTTTAAATCCATGATTTTATCTGAGATTTATATAACAGTCTTGATGAAAGTAAATATTAATTCAAAGATTGTTTATGAATGATTAAAAAGATTGTTATGATCGATTCAAATACTTATATTCAATGGAGTAAATCATTCTTATTTTTAAGGGAAGTTACAACTCTCTTAAATGATTTAAATTTGAATATCTACGATTTGTTAGGTGAATTTCTTATATATGAAAATCTAAAGAAAGCTATATATTATATATATTCTACTATAATATCATTTTGATATATGATTTCAATGATTGTATAATAGTGAAAATATTTTTGAATACATAACTACTTAAATGATAAAACATCTCCGTTTTCTTATAAAGAGGTTGCATGTTGAAGTTATTTATTTCAATCTCATTATATTGTACATGGTGATGTTTACTTATTGATAATTTTATAAAAGATCATTTTCAACCAGAATCTCTTAAAATCTATTCTTTCATTAAGACATTCATATTTGACTAGTAATATCTATATTATATCAGTTTCTACTGCAACTATGAAGTTCAACTCATACCGTTAACAAATCAAATTCTTTTGATTTATTGGGGCTTCAAATGCTTGAGCTGTAATGAACCATAATTTTGTCAATGAAAATTACATTACTATAATTATTTTATATAGTATAAATCACATAAAATCAAATTTAATAACATAATACAAACTTTATAATTGAATATTAAATCAAATAATAAGTATTTTAAAAAGTAAAAGAACCAATACTGATGAAATAGTAAATTGACATTTGGAATAGTAATATGACTCTTATAAATAATAAATCGACTAACAGAATAGTATACTAACCTATTAAAGTAGAAAAAATTTGGGTATCTTATAAATGAAAATATAATTTATTTAATTCATAGTATAAATAAATAAATGTTTTAGAAATTATTAATTTAGTATTGATATTTTTATAAAAATAAGTGTTTATTTTCAATTTTATAATTAATTTAATAATTTAAAAGAAATTTTATTTCCATTAATTATATTCATAAATTAATATTTTTTTATCTTATTATTATAACCTAATTTTATGAGAACTTAATTAATTTTTCAAAGTGTAACAAAATCGGTTATAATTTAAAAATCGGTATTTTCATTGTAATTGATGGTTTTAATTTTAAATTAAAATTTTCATATTTAGAAAAATATTTTTATAAAATGGGGTGTATTTTTGAATTATACACGTCAAAATTTGGTTAGGGTGAAATTTTTGGATTTTTCTGAAACACTTGAATTTTTGTTGAATAGTAAAATACGATAATTTACAGTATGAGCTAAATATATGAATTATTGAGCCATGACTGATATTTGGATGATGTAAGAAAAATTGGTTTAAAATCACATTCATTAGTTACTTTATTTATTCATGGAATCAATAAAATTTATTGTCTTGATGAAAAATAATAAACTAATAAATAAAATAATGGGAAAACACCCCACTCCTCCACTATAAATACCACTTCTCATCACCTATTCTCCTCACTCCTCTCAAGATTTTATCCATGTCTATATTATGCTCAAATATCATCCCATGCCCCTACCCCATGTCTAGGATCCTTTTTATCGACAATAGGTTAAAACTAATTCCCATAAGGAGGTTCCCAAGAAAAATAATTCAAGAGGTAAAATCCCCTTTCTTTTCTTTTAATTTCTTTTCAAGTTCTTTCATTTTATTATTCTCTCCTCACCTATTATATTAAAATGTTCACGGTAACTCCATTACCTTTTATATAATATAATTTTATCATTTTAATGAAATGTCCATCATCACACTCTTTTCTATATCTCTCTCTCTATCTCTTTTATTCTGAAAATGAAATCATCGCCAGGGATGTGTCAATTTACAAACATCTTGGATAATGCATTTTCATTTTCCTTTAATTCCTTCAAGGATGTTCATAAAACTACTATAAGGGTTGTAAAATACTGTAAAATTTATTTTATAAAAATTTCTATTTTCTATAACCAGTATACTTACGTAATATTAAATGATAAAACAAATCGAGTCTATTGTATTCGAAAACTACCAAAATTAAACAAAACAATTATACTTAACTATTTATCTAATGATTAATCCTCATAAAATATAACCAAAATATATATAAGAATAATTTAACCTCTATAATATCATTAATAACATATAATTTCAATTCTGGATAATTTTCCCCATTTTAACAATCTTTCATACATGTATACAAGTGAACTGATCATGAAAACAAAAGAAACGAAAGCTCATGAGCGATAAAATTATTTATTATAACTCATAAAAAGTCCATAAATTAACATTATAAAATTATAATAAATCAAATAAATTTATAAAATCTTATGTATTAATTAATTATTAGACTTTATTTGATAATCTAGCACATTAAGATCATGTGCAGAATCGATTCAGACATAAGGTAAGGTATTCTTTCCAAACCTCCATTTTCCCTTCAGGTTACTCTTTCTTTCTCTTTATCCCAATTTAATAATTATTTATTTTTATTTAACTCTTATAAATTATTTTTATTTTTTCCTAAATCATTTTTCTAGACCATATCATCCTTATTTGATGGTGAAATACATGTTTTAATAAGGTTCCCTTCTCAAATCTTCCCGAACAGCAAACCCAATTCAAGGGAACTTCATGACTTCTTACCCGTTTTAAAGTGATATCCATAATCTTATTTAAGACACCATTATTTTTATAAAATAAATCATTTTTTCATTAAAAAAAATTTGGTTTAGTTTTGTTTTAATGTAAATCATTATTCTTTTCCATTTACAAGAACCTTTAATATTTCCTCAAACCATAGAAAAATGTTTTGTTTCTAAAGTTTAATAAACACTATTTTAAAATTTTCTCACTTAATTTTTACCTCACATATCATGATATTTTCATATTTTTAATTATGAATTTCCATGTATGATATAAATCCTTTCCCTCATGGATTCCATTATAACATTCCCATTTGTTATGGTTTATGACGTGATTATAATAACCAATTCTTTCCATGGGTAACCCTTATTTTTATGTTTGATTCATTACGTATGATTCTTCATGTGGAACAAAAATTCACGAACATGTTATGATGGGTGTGCCTAGATAGATCTCTAATTAATTGGGTCATTTTTCATCTCATGAGACATTATATTGGGACAGGGAGTGTACCTGATTCCTTTTTGGGACTTTCCCCCCCATATCTTAGCAACTAGCCTTGACTCATGTTTATTTCATATTATATGTTATTGACACATTCCTATGATTCCAAAATTATATGTTCCCATGTTTTAAATTTTATAATTTTTTGTGTTTATTCATGTTTTGTGCCTTTTATGTTATCATGTTATATCTTCTAAACCATGTACTATGTTTTATTCCAATACTTATTCCATTACTGGGATTTTTAGCTCATCCATTTTGTTCATTTGTTCCCCAGGTCGTACTATTCATATATAAGGGTTCAAATGGAGTTTAGAGCTCATTATTAAGATTAAATAGAATATTTTTTATTTGGGGGTCATTATATTTAATTATGTAGCTAATATTCAAGACACTAGAATTTACGATCCTTGACATGTAATTTGATATTTAATTATGCTTTAAATTATGTAATAATATTTATAAAATTATAATTTCCCTATAGTTGGTATCAGAGAATAATTTTAGTTATTTTTGGGATTAGTATTATAAAACACTAGTGAAATACTTAAGGATAAGACTTAGTTTAAGAAAATAACCCTAAATTTTTGTAAGTATAGGGTAAGTAGTTTATCAAGAAAATATATCTCAATCTAGATACTACGAGTGTAAGTGGTTCTAGCACATATTTACCTAGGAGTAATTACTCCAACAAGGAGTTCCGGCCCTGACTCCGAGTAACCATTTACATGAAAAACATCCTTACTACACACATGGTTTGACACTCCTAGTGGATTTGATTTGGTAAATTCATAAGCTCATTAATAACCTTTATTAAGGAAAAAATTCCCATAAGAGTATATGTTAGGAAATACATATTGGATAACCTATATTCAAACCTAGGGAATCACAAGTTATGATATAATTTTCCTTTAAAATTTTATCTTCCTATATTTAGATATTTTTGTTTATATTTATATTATATGTGTATTCAATCCATCGCCTGTTTTAACCTTATTATGTAAAAAGAAATTTTGAGGACGAAATTTCATAAGGGGGAAGAATGTAGCCACCCAAAATTTTTTCAATTAAAATTCATTTATTACAATTATTATATATAGTATAAATCATATAAAATCACATTAAAACCACAATAAAACCTTTATAAATGAAGAGTGAATGGAATAAGAGGTATTTATAGAAGTTAAGGAACCTATAATGATGAAATAATAACTTCACCTTTGAAATAGTAATATGAATCATATGAATAGTAAACATGTCAATAGAACAGTAACCTCACCAATAAAAGTATAAATAAAATTTGGAAATCCTATAAATGAAAATATAATGTATTTACTTCATTTTGTAAGTAAATAAATGTTTTATAAATTATTAATTTAGTGTTGATATTTTTATAAAACAAAAGTATTTATTTTAAATTTTATAAGTAATTTAATAATCTAAATATAAAATTTATTTCCATAAAATTTATTCTCAAATTAATATTTTGTTATATAATTATTATAATATAATTTTATGAGACCAAAATTAATTTTTCAGTGTTACAAAATTAGTTATAATTTTAAAATTGGTATTTTCTAGGTAAATGATGATTTTAATTAAAAATTTAATTTATCATATTTATAATTCTTTCTGATAAAATGGAGTTCATATTTATATTTTACAAGTCAAGAAAATGGTTAGGGTGAAATTTTGTAATTTTTCTGAAACACTATAACATTTGGTGTATAATAAAATAAAGTAATTTAGAGTATAAGCTAAATACATTAATTATTGAGTCATGACTGATGTTTGGATGATGTATGCACCATTTTTTCTAATTAAAATGAATTATTTACTTTATTTAGTAATGTAATCATCACTATTTCTTGTCATGAGGTGAAATAATAATATAATTAATAAAATAATGAGAAAACACCCGTCTCCTCCACTATAAATACCACCCCTCACCACCTCTTCTCCCCACACCTCTCAAGATATTATCCTTATCCAATTTTTTATATAATATATTCCCAAGCCCATCCCCAATGTCCAAGAGTCTTTTTTCTCAAAACAATACCAAAACCAATCCCCCAAAGGAGGTTCTTAAGAAGATGGATTCAAGAGGTAAAATCATCTTTCTTTTCTTTTAATTTCCATTCATGTTATTTTATTTTATTATTATCTCCTCACATCCTCTATCAAAATGTTCATGGTAACAATAGTATATTTTATATAACAGATTTTTATCATGTTAATGAAATCTCCACCACCAAACTCCTTTTTCTATCTCTTTTATTCTAAAAATGATATCATCTCCAGTGATGTGTCAATTTACTGAAATTATAGATGATGCATTTTAGTTTTCCTTTAACACCATCAAATACATTCATAAAAATTCTATAATGTTTGGTACATACTAGAAAATTTATGTTCTAGAAATAATATATTTACATAATACTAAATGAAAAAACAAATCGAGTTCGTTGTGGTCGAAAACTGCCAAAATTAAACCAAACGATTATCATTACATATATATCTAATGATTCATCCTCTTAAAATATAAAAAATTATATATAAGACCAATTTAAACTATGTAAGAACATTAATAATATATAATTTCAATTCAGTATGATTATCCCCATTTTACACAATCTTCTATACATGTATACAAGTGTAGTGATCATTAAAACCATGTAAACGAACTCTTATGAATGATACAATTGATTTTTATAACTCATAAAAAGGATATAAATGAACTTAATAAAATTATAATAAATAAAAAATGCTTGGGATTAATTATTTATGGTACTTAATTTGAATATCTATGACATTAATATCAAGTGTATAATTGATTCAGACATTAGGTAAGGGATTCTTTCTGAACCTCCTTTTTTTCCATCAGGTAACTCTGTCACTCTATTTAACCTAATGTAATGCTTCTTTATTTCTATGTAACTCTTCAAAATTCTATTTATGTGTTCCAAACTTATGTATCTGGACCATATCATCCTTATTTGATGGGGAAATACATGTTTTAACAAGGTTCCCTTCTCAAATCATCCTGAAAAGCAAACCCAATTCAAGGGAACCTCTCAATTTATTACCCATATTCAAGTTCTCTCCATAATATGATTTAATCCACCATTATTTTTATATAATAAATATTTTATCATGAAAAAACTGTCTAGGTTTATTTCTATCATGACCCATCCCTCGGGGCCCATGTTGTGACTACCCCAAGCCCACCATCCATAGGCCAGGGGCTAGCAACTAGCACCAAAGGCGTAAATCCCTATAATTGGGAATAAATTACCTTTATAAAGTTTAACACACACAACAGAGTATGAGATGGAAGTAAAAAATTATGCAAAAATATATACAAAGGAGTGCTGAAAAGTAAAAGGGACCAAAAATAAAAACCCAACAGGAAATTACAAGTAAAACTAAAAAACAAGTACATCTGAAGAAAAGGTAAAGCAGCTATTGAGTTGTCCTCTGGGGATTCCTACCTGAAGGGTAGTTACAGATAGCCTCCTCAGCACTTCATGTCCGTCAGTCTCCTCCGTGTACCGACTCATCGTAAGGTCCACCTCTGGGTACCGTCTAGATCTACTACTCTGATCCTCAGACAGCATTATCAGTCATCTGCAACCAACACAACGAGGTGCGAGCATAGCCTATAAAGGGTGAGTATAATGATACTCAGTAGGGACCCCGATACCTTCAAGGTCTCACAAAATCCAACAAGGATAAAACACAAAGTATGAAATCAACAGATAACCTAACTTTTGTACATTCCCATACATATACCCAAGTTACCAAGTAATCCATCTCAATCATGAGGGAAACACAAAAGTTACTGACTCAGCTCAAACCAGGATTTTATTATAGTGGTAGTATCAAGTAACATCCCCAATCACACTATTGAAACTTCAGCTGTTGGAGTACTCATCCTCTATCGAGTACTATGGGCCTTCTGTGCCACATAGAGGTGCTTCCCACTATCCTTGGACTACTATGGTACTCCTCCGGTCGAGTATCGTGGGTCTTCTGCGTCATACAGAGGCGCTCCACACTGTGGGTCAGTCACGTCACACAGAGGCGCTCCCCCTTGTAGCCTGCTGAGGTACTCCTCTTGTTGAGTACTGTGGATCTGCCGTTCTCACACAAAGTCACTCCCCACCGTGGTTCTTCCACGACACCAAGGTGCTCCCCATTGGGCTAGTTGAATCACTCCGAGTCGAATCGGTCAGCAGTCATCAGGTCTCAGCTAGCTATTAGGTCTTTGTGATATGCTCGCTTGTCTCTAGAAGGATCTGCTCCACGATCTATGGGTCGATACTCAAACTATCATGAAATCCCATATAGAAGTATCTCAAAGGTCTGCCACTTCATAGAGGTCTCAATGCAACTAACGGTGCGTCAATCAAATGCCCGGTATGTGAGTTATTGGCTTTATAGTCCCAGGGGCCCGGTTGGATTCGTGTACAATCGAACCTGACTGTATCTCAACTTTACCTAGAACTCTAGTAAGGTATACTAAAAGGGACCTTCATGCTCCAAGATTACAAGTGCCGCTGACGGTTCGTCAAACGGACGTCCGGTGCCAAAGATATGGCCAAATAAAGTAAAGGGTTAGTAGTGGGCCCGGGTCCGGTCTGACCTGGTTGGACAGACTCGGCCCAACGCAGTCTGGGCTGACCCGGTCTGGGTCGAACCGGTCCAACCTGTTGGGTCTAGACCGGCCAATTGAGCGGGCCATCCTGTTAGGTTCAGCCCGGCCTGCTAGGCCTTGCCCAGCCGGCCGCGAGGGCAGTTCGGCCTGGAGAGTCACGAGGGCGAGGCCCGGCATGGCTCGAACCAAAGGTCACAGCCGTTCTAGTTTGGTCAGGGCGCCGCGATGGGGTTGGGACATCGGCTCGGTCGTGAGGCCGCAAGGGATCCGGTTCGCCGAAGCAAGCGCGGAGCACGCAGAGCCCGCGCGGAGGCCGGGAGGCGGCCGGTTCGGCATTGTACGCGTGGAGATCGGCAGGGTGGCCAGTTCAGGGTGAAGCGCGCGGAGTCCGGCATGGCGGCCGGGTAGTGGGTTGGCTAGGGGGGCACGACCAGGTAGGGCTCGACCAGAAGGGGCGTGACCAGGCAGTCGGCCGGGTAGGTCGGGGCACGCGGGAGGCGCAGGGTTCGGCCGGGGAAGCCGGCAGCGGTGCGGGCCGAGGTTACTCAGCCAGTTCGCCGGTGGACAGTGCAGCCAGGGTGGCTCGGACGGAGGGCCTCGATTTGGCCTAGAGCACCGTAGCATCGTAGTGGCGGTGCGGTTTGTAGAGGTTGTGGGTAGTGCGACCTTTTTCGCCGTCTCCTTCGTCGTTCCATCGCCTCATCGCAATGCCGATGCAACAACACAAAGAGATCGGCGGAGGGAGTCAGGCCATGTTAGTTTGGCCCACACCCTCCGCATTTAGGGGTGACAGCAGTTGGTTCCTCAAAGGAGTATGATGAACATAAATTATTTTCAATACTTCGCATCTATTCCTTTCAAATGAAGATGAGAAAAAGAAAAGGAATATTACTCAATGTAAACCCCCTACCTTTGATCGTCGTTCGTTGTTCGTTGATGGAGTCATGGAAAGTAGACGAAGAGAATCGTAGTTCGTCGCGTCTTCCACACACTTCCAAACCTGATCTATGTTTGTTGTGGAAGATTCTCAATGTCGGTAGGTGTCCGGGGAAGAAGTCGAAGAAGGATCATCACTGGAATTCATCGTTGAAAAAACACGTTCTTCATTGGGAGAATTTTAATCCTCAAAAACTCTCTTTTTTCCCAACTTCCACCCAAATGCCATGTGAAATAATATTATATTGAGTTATCTAATATTTCATTGGCACAAAAATTCAAAAAGAAGAATTAAATTAATTGGACCCCCTAATTAATTCACGAGAGTTGGCATTAATTAATTAATTAGGGGAGATTGGCATAATTGAATTAAAGGAAGGTTGTGAGGCTCTCCCTCATTAATGATGGAGAGTTCATAGGTTTTACTCTCTTCCATCAATAGGGGGGTTAAGCCCTCATGTGGTCCCCACGCCGTAACCTCTCACAGGAGGTTATGTTCAGGTAGGCCCCACCACCATAACCTCTCATGGGAGGTTAAGGTGTGGTGGTCCCACCTCCAACTCTCATGAGGAGGTTTTAACCACCAAAGACCACATGGTGGCTCTAATAAAATAAAATTAAATCTCACTTTATTTTTTTACTTTCCACAAAATCCAAAAATCTAACTTCTACTCGCGAGCTACTACCATCGAGGTGAAAGTATCCTTAAACGAATATCCGCACTGCGAGTTCAACGGTGCCCTTGGATTTCAATTCTTTGCACCGGTTCAAAAGTTATAAAAACCCGCTCGTACATTTACTGAACGTACCCGAAAAAAACATCAGAAATTGATTCTGGGCACACTGGGCCTCGTAATCATGCACTATCAATTTTCACATACTCGTAAAATTCCCATGTATTTAAGAATAAATTTTCCACGGAAATTTTGGGTCTTTACATTCTCCCCACCTCAGGTCTTCACATCTCCATATGCTACAAATCGAACTAAGGGAACAAATGGGGGTAATGAGCATGCATCTGATCCTCCCACTCCCATATGCTCTCCTAGAGGTTCATGTGCTGCCAACGAACGTCCACCAGAGGTATCGACCATACACGAAGGACCTGCTCATGTCGATCCTCAATCTCCACTGGAACCTCTGTAAAAGTATCCCCATCATCGACGACCATCTCTCCATGGTCGATGATGTGATAAGGGTTATGCACATATGTTCTTAGCTAGGATATGTGGAAGACATCGTGCACCCGGTGAAAATGAGGTGGAAGATCTAAGTGGTAATCCACCTCACCCACTCTGCTATGGACCTGGAAAGGTCCGATGAATCTCAGAGATAACTTTCCACCTTGGCCAAATCTCTGTAAACCTCATCGAGGTGAGACCCGTAGAAAGACGTGGTCACCATCCTCGAACTCCAGAGGTCTCCGTATCCTGTCGGCATATGACTTATGCCTGCTCTGTGTAGTATTCATCCACTCCTGGATGATCTGCACCTTCTATGTGATAACTCGTACCATCTTTGGTCTAACTAGTACTGACTCCCTTGGGTCTGTCCTGCACATTGGCGATCTGCAGGGTCGACCATACAAGGCCTCAAAAGGTGTCATCCTAATGGTGGAGTGATAGATTTTGTTGTATGAAAACTCCACCAAAGGTAAGTGATCCTCCCAGATGCGACTGAAGTCAAGGAAACATGCACAAAACATGTCTTTGAGGGTCTGAATGGTCCACTCAGTCTAAATATCCGTCTGCGGATGGAAGGCGGTGCTCAGATGAAGCTGCGTCCCGAAAGCCTCCTAAAACCCCTTCCATAGCCGGGAAGTAAATAGTGTGTCATGATCAGAGAACATATAAGAAGGTACTCCATGTAGCCACACAATCTTCTGTATGTAGAGGCTTCCAAATCTCTCTACTGAACCCTGCTCTCTGATTAGTAGGAAGTGGACTGACTTGGTGAGTCAGCCGACGATCACCCAGATAAGTTCATGTACCCTAGACGTACGTGGAAGAATCGTCACGAAGTACATGGATATCTGATCCCACTTCCACTCTAGGACCGCTAAAGGATGAACCAAGCCTGCTGGTACCTGATGCTCTGCCTTCACTTGATGACAAGTGAGGCATCAAGAGATAAACTCTACTACAACCTTCTTCATACCTGGCCACCAGTGCTATCGTCTGAGGTACTGATACATCTTCACCACTCCTGGATATACCGCTAAAGGGAATGTGTGGAACTCCATCAACACTTCCTCCTGAAGTGACACTGGTACCATAGTACGTCCTCTGAAAAGGATGATGTGCTCCCCACCTTCAGAAAATCCATTAGGTTCCTACCTAGTGGATATTTGAGCACGTTGTGTCTCAAAATCAGTGTCCCCATGCTGAGCCTCCCTGACTCGCTGAAGAAGTGGAGGAGTGACTGTAAGGGACTGAAAGAAAGATGATCCATCTCTATCCACAAAGAAAATCTTCAAAAAGGCTATCTTCTCTGTCACCTCTCCTAGAAACTATATAGAAGATCTCATACTGAGTGCATCTGCTACAACATTCCCCTTCCCAGGAGTATAGAATATCTCAAAGTCATAGTCCTGGAGGAACTCAAGACATTGTCGTTGTCTTTGGTTCAGGTCCTTCTGGGAGAAGATATATCTGAGACTTTGGTGGTCAGAGTAGACTATGAAATGCTCTCCCATCAGATAGGGCTGCCACATCTTTAAGGTGAATGCCACTACTGCTAACTCCAAGTCATGGGTAGTGCCATTCTGCTAATGTTGTCTCAGCTGATGAGAACCATAAGCGATCACTGCTCGCTCCTGCATTAGAACACACTCGAGTCTGGTCCCTGATGTGTCGCATTAGACAACGTACCCTACGCCCTCCTCTGGAAGCCTCAAGATGGGGGCACTAGTCAGCCTCTGCCTAAGATCCTGAAATCTATGCTAGCATCTCTCCGACCACACGAAGGGTTTCCCCTTCTTCGTCAAGGCTGATAGTGGTGCTGCAACTCTAGAGAATCTTGGTACGAACCTCTGGTAATATCCATCTAAAACCAGAAAACTCCATACCTCCATCACACTCCTGGGTGGCTCCCAAGCAAGTACCGCCTCAATCTTCACTGGATCTACTATAACTCCAGCCTTTGAGATGACAAGTCTCAAAAATTGAACCTCTTAGATCCAAAACGGGAACTTAGATATCTTACTATAAAGCTATTGCTCTCAGAGTGTGTCCAGTACTACCCGAAAATGGTAGGCATGCTCCACCCGAGTAGTCGAGTAGATCAAAATGTCGTCGATGAAGACTAAAAAAAACCGATCGAGGTATGGCTGGAAGACCCAGTTTATGAGTCCCATGAACACTGCTGGAGGGTTGGTTATGCCGAAAGGAATAAATAATAACTCGTAGTGGTCGTACTAACATCTAAAAGTTGTCTTCTGCACATCCTCATCTCAAACTCTGAGCTGGAGATAGCCCGATCTGAGGTCTATATTCAAGAACCACCATGCTCCCTTTAACCGATCAAATAGGTCATCAATCCTCGGGAGTGGGTACTTGTTTTTCACGGTCACCTGGTTTAGGCGATGGTAGTTGACACAAAGCCTCAAGATCCCATCTATCTTCTTGGCGAATAGAATTGGGGATGCCCAGGGAGAAAAATTGGGCCGAATGAAACCCTTCCCTTGCAATTTCTCTAACTTTACCCACATATCACGAAGCTCAGTGGAAGCCATCCGATATGCTGGTCTAGATATCAGTGTCTTCCCAGAGTACATGTTAATATAGAATTCAACCTCTCAGTGAGGAGGTAGTTTTGGAACATTGTTAGGGAAATCATTCGCGTACTAGTCCACCACTACAGGATAGCTCAGACTCTACACATCAACTACTCTGAGGGTAAGGTTGGCCAACTGATGAGTAATCAGCTGCACCCTCCTCCGAGTAAGTCTGTCTTGTGCTGCAAAGGCTCCCTTATCATTGGTGAAGGTAAAACTAGTCCCATCCATGCAGACACACCACACTTTGCACCTAATACAGTCAATCTGAGCATGGAATGTAGGTAACCAGTCCATACCCAAGATGACGTCGTATGGCCTTGATGCCGCTATGAGGAGATCCCAGCTGAAGCTCTCACCTCCTAGAGTAATCTCACACTATTGGTACCAGTGCATGATCATAATTTCTGTTCCTGGAGGAGTCTCTAGCCATAAGGATCGAGCCAATGGCTCCGTCGGAATCTCCGAGCTCCAAATAAGGGTGGTGGAAATGAAAGAGTGACTAGCACTTGTGTCTATAAGAACTGCAGCTATGGTGGAGTAGACAGATATCATACCTAGAATCATCTTCGGAGTGTCGTGGTCATAGGCCTCAGCTGCCTGGAGCTGAGCTCTCCCCTGTCCACCTGCTCCCTGCGGTCAGGGTGGACCTTTTGGTGGTGGTGGCGATAACACCTCGAAATGTCGTCCACCGCCACCATCACGACCAGCTCTTATTCCAAGACCTCTTGCTCCCTGCGGACTGTGTCGATAGAACCTTTACCTCTTCCTGGGAAGTCCCTCAACTATTTTCTGATCATCTGAATGGTGGGTCGGACAGCCATGAGCCATGTGACCATGTCCACCGCATGGGTAACACTTCCCGCTCCTAAAAGGTATGTCTCCACCTTGGGTGCCCTGCACAACCGATCCTATGTCGTGCGGTCATCCACCTATAGGTCTAGTCAACTTGGACCTCTGCGAAATTTGTCTACTTCCAGCTGCAAAAGACTCCGCTGCATGTCGACTAGTGGTGGGTCTCGCTGCTGGAGACTGTTCAACAAGGAAACCCTCTACTAATAGGGCTTTCTCCAGCACCCCTGCGTGCATCGAGATGCTGAGAGAGATCATCAAAGCCATGATCTCTCACCTGATCCCTTGCTAGAAGGTCCGGGCCTTGAATAATGGGTCCCACACCATATCTATGGAGTATTGCGGGAGGTCGGTGAACCTCACTGAGTATTGAGCTACCGTCATTATACCCTGTTGTAGATGCAGTAGCTCCTATATCAGCACCGCATGAAGGGTGGCTGAAACAAAATCTGCCCGAAACAGGCTCTCAAAGTCTTCCCAGAGAAGTGTTGCCTCATCATGTAACTGGAGCATCAGGCTCCACCATCTTCCAGCTGCTACCTGAAGGAGACTTGCGGCAATGATCACCATAAGGTCTGCAGGTGTCCCTACTAGTCCGAAGACTCTCACCACAGCCTCTATCAAATCCTCAGCTGCATGTGGGTCCGTCTCTCCCCTAAACCTGGGTGGCCTCTAGTGCTAGAACTCCTGAAACACGCTCAAGCGGTGTGCATCGTCTGCTGCTGGGGCTAGTGGCATCAGTGGCCCAATGGGAAGTGGTACCACTGGTGCCTCCACAGGAAGAGGGCCCTACATTGAGGCCTCATCGCCGAGTGGGATATCTATGCGTACAGCTCTCGGGGCACTAGATGGTCATCCATAGGGAGGAATCCTGAAAGGAACATATGTGACACTGTAAAAATATTATACCTGGTGAGATGACCTGGTTGTGCTGACTTAAAGAAAAACTTTTCAAAAACACACATGCAATCAGTGTTTTCATACACTGAGTCGGAAATCAGGAGTCAGGGTCCTCAGGTATGGATACATCAGCCGCTGCACCAATACTAGACTCCCTGAACTAAAAACCACACTCAGTACCCTTAACACTATTTATTCATAGAAAATAATGATCAGAGTCCTAAGTTCTGCGGTAGAACTGACTCCTATGATACCAATTTGTCATGACCCGTCCCTCGGGGCCCATGTCGTGACTACCCCAACCCCGCCTTCCATAGGCTAGGGGTTGGAGACTAGAAACAAAGGCATAAATCCCTATAAATGGGAAGGGATTTCTTTTATAAAGTTTACCACACACAATAGAGTACAAGCTGGAAGTAAAACACTATGAAAAACTATATACAAAGGAGTGCTGAAAAGTAAAATGGGTTGGAAATACAATCCCAAAAGGAATGTACAAGTAAAACGCAAAGACATGTACAACTGAAGAAAAGGTAAAGAAGCTACTGGGTCATCCTCCGGGGATTACTACCTGAAAGGTAGGTACAGATAGCCTCCTCAACACTTCACGTACGTTATTCTCCTCCGTTTACTGAATCGTCGTAAGGTCCACCTCCGGGTACCATCCAGTCCTGCTACTCTGATCCTCAGTTAGCATTGTCCATCGTCTAAAACTAACACAATGAGGTGCGGGCATAGCCTGTGCAGTGGTGAGTATAACGATACTCAGTAGGGACCTCGAGACCTTCAAAGTCTCACAAAATCCAACAAGGATAAAACAAAAAGTATGAAATCAACAGATAAACTCACTTAGGTATATGCCCATACATATACCTAAGTTACCAAGTAATCCATCTCAATAATGAGGTAAACACAAAAGTTACTGACTCAGCTCAAACCAAGATTTTATTCTAGGGGTAGTATCAAGTAACATCCCCAATCACACTGTCAAAACCTCAGCTCCTGGAGTACTCCTCCTCTATCGAGTATTATTGGCCTGCCGCGTCACATAGAGGCACTTACCATTATCCTTGTACTGCTGAGGTGATCCTCCTATCGAGTACCGTGGGTCTGTTGTATCACACAGAGGCACTCCCCACTGTGGGTCTACTGCGTCACACAGATGCGCTCCCCCTCATAGCCTATTGAGGTACTCCTCCTGTCGAGTACCGTGGGTCTACCGCACTCACACAGTGGTGCTCCCCATCGTGGGTCTGCTGCGACACCAATGATCTCAAAAATGGGCTAGTAAAATCACCCTGAGTCAAATCGATCAGCAGTCATCAGGTCTTAGCCAACTACTAGGTCTCCGCACTAGGCTCTCTCATCTCCGAGAGGATCTGTTCCACGATCTGCAGGTCGATGATCCAACTATCATGAAGTCCCACGTAAGAGTATCTCAATGGTCTTCCATGTCATAGAGGTATCAAAACAACTAACGACGCATCAATTGGATTCTCGGTCTATGAGTTATTAGCCTTTAGTCCTAGGGGCCCGGTTGGATTCGTGTACGATCCAACCTGATCGTATCTCAAAAATACCCCGAACTCTAGTGGGGTATACTCAATGGGACCATCATGCTTCAAGATTACAAGATCCACTGAGGGTTCGTCAAATGTACATTTGGTGCCAAAGATATGGACAAAGAAAGTAAAGGGTCAGTAGTGGGCCCGGGTTCGGTCCGACCTGGTCGGACCGACTCAGCCCAACCCAGTCTGGGCCGACCCGATATGGGTCTACCCGGTCAGACCTGTTGGGTCTGGCCCGACCCATTGGGTGGGCCAACCTGTAAGGTTCGGCCCGGCCCACTGGGCCCAACCCAGTGGGCCGCGATGGCTGTTCGGCCTGGACTCAGGGCCGGTTCGGCCCGGAGCGTCACGAGGGCGCGACCCAGCATGGCTCGACCCAAAGGGCATGACCGGGCCCGTTTAGCCGGGGCACCTCAAGGGGGCCGGGATGCCAGCTTAGCCAGGAGGCCGCAAGGGAGCTGGTTCATAGGAGGTGCGCGGGGCACGCATGGAGGCCGACAGGCGGTTGGTTCGGGGTGGCACGCGCGGAGGCCGGTAGGGCAGTCGGTTCAGGGGGTGTGCGCGAAGGCCTGCAGGGCAGTTGGGTAACGGATCAGCCAGGTGTGGCTTGGCCCGGAGGTACGCGGCCAGGCGGGCAGCCGGGTAGGCCGGGGCATGTGGGAGGCACATGGTTCGTCCAGGGAAGTCGGTGGCGGTGCGGGCCAGGGTAGCTCGACCAGTTAGCCGGCAGACGGTGCGGCCTGGGCAGCTCGGCCGGAGGGCCACAGTTCGGCTCGGAGCACTAGAGCGTCATAGAGGACGTGGTTAGCGCATAATTTGACTTCGCCACCGCTGTTGTTCCATCAACTCATTACCATGCTGATGAAAAATCACAAAGATATCGGTGGAGGGAGTCGGGCCATGTTAGTTTTTCCTGCACCCTCCGCATTTAGGGGTGATGCAGTTGGTTCATCAAAGGAGTACAATTAACATCAATTATTTTCAATACTTCACATCGATTCCTTTAAAACATAGATGAGAAAAAGAAAAGGAATATTACTCAAAGTAAACCCCCTACCTTTGATCATCTTTTGTCATTCGTTCATGGAATCGTGGAAAGTAGATGAAGAGAATCATCATTAGTCATGTCTGCCACATGCTTCCAAACCCAAGCTACATCGGCTGTGGAAGATGCTCCACGTTGGTAGGTGTTTTGGGAAAAAGTCAAAGACGGATCATCGCCGGTGTTCTTCGTTGGAATAACACATTCTTCGTTCTTCGTTGGGAGAATTCTAATACCCCAAAACTCTCCTTTTTCCCAACTTCCACCCAAATGCCAAGTGAAATTATATTAGATTGAGTTATCTAATATTTCATTGGTAAAAAAATTCAAAAAGAAGAATTAAATTAATTGGCTCCCCCTAATTAATTCATGAGAGTTGGCACGAATTAATTAGGGGAGATTGGCACAATTAAATTAAAGGAAGGTCATGAGGCTCTCCCTCATTAATGAGGGAGAGTTGGGAGGTTTTACTCTCTTCCATCAATAGGGGGTTAAGCCCTCGTGTGGTACTCACACAGTAACCTCTCGTGGTAGGTTATGTTCGGGTGGGATCCCCCACCATAACCTCTCACGGGAGGTTAACGTGAGGTGGTCCCACCTCCAACTCCCATGAGGAGGTTTTAACCACCAAACACCACATGGCAGCTCTAATAAAATAAAATGAAAACTCACATTATTTTATAACTTTCCACAAAAACCCAAAATCTAACATCTACTCTCGATCAACTATCGTTGAGGTAAAAGTCTCATTAAGATAATATCGGCACTACGAGTTCAAAGGTTCCATCAGATTTCATTTCTGAGCACCGCTTCAAAAGTTATAAAAATCCACTCGTACATTTACTGAACGTACCCAAACAAAACTTCAGAAATTTATTCTGGGCACACTGGGCCTCAAAATCTTGCACCGTCAATTTTTTCAGACCCGTAAAATTTCCATGTATTTATGAAAATAATTTCCATGGAAATTCCGGGTCTTTACAATTTCTGGTTTTATACAAACAATTAAACCTTTCTATTTACAAAAACCTTTAATATTTTCCTTAAACTGTAGAAAAAGGTTTTATTTATAATGTTCTTTAACAATATTTTTTCAAGTTTTCACTTCACTGTGACAGAAAATATAATTATATATTCTTATTTTCCCTTATTAATGTCCATGTATGATTTAAATTCTTTTCTTCATGTATGCCATTATGAAATTCCATTTTGTTATGCCTTATGAAATAATTATGATACCCAATTCTTTCCATGGGTAACCCTTATGTTTATGTTTGACTCCTTATGTATGATTATTCATGTGGAACACACATTAAAAAAATTAATAATGGGTGTACCCATATAGCACTCCAATGCATTGGTTAATTTTTATTCTCATGAGATGTCATGTTGGGATATGGACTGAACTTGATTCCTTTATGGGACTTCTCCCACTATGTCTTGGTAGCTAGCCTTCAATCATGTTTATGTCATGTTATATATTATTTCCACATTCTTATTATTCCATAATAATATGTTATATTGTTTTACATGTTAAATTTCATTATTTTTATTCATGTTTTGTACCTTTTATGTTATCACATTTTATCTTCTAACCCATGTGCTTTGTTTTATTCCTATGCTCGTTCCCTTATTGGGATTTTTAGCTCATCCCTTTAGTTCATGTATTACCCAAGGTATCCTATGAAGATATAAGGTCTCAAATAGAGTTAATAGATAATTATCAATATTAAACAAAATATGTTTTTATTTTGGTTTCATGATGTTTAATTATGTAACTAATATCCAAGACATTAGACTTTACAATCCTTCTCCTCTAATTTGATGTTTAGTTATTCTTAAAATCATATAATAGTTTGTGTAAAAGGTTGGGGTCACTATATAGACTCAGTCATGGATTAAGTTTCAAATTCTTACACTATTCTATGGATAAACAGTTCCATATAAAATAACCATAAGACTTTATTTATCCTTATAGTTAAAGGTGTCAACTACCTACACTCAGTTGTGGTTTTTATATCTTATGATAAGGTGACCTTTTCAAGTGAAAATAACTAATCTCGTAGAGAGGTTGTTGGTGGAGTGGACTATAATATATTTTTCCCCAAACGTCTATAAAAAATTTAGTGTTCATCTTTACTATTTATCCTCTACGCATATTTCTTACATAAGTGAAGTCTGCATATATGCATAAATCTCAAAGAGAGTTAAATTCCAAAATTAGTGAATATTATCAAAAATAAAAAATTGACCCCCTCTTGTGTATTTGTTTATTATTCCAAAATAAAAATTTGTATCAAAGGTGGTATTTTTGATAAATAAGATAGATCTTTATTAATCTTAAAATAATATGGTCTATACAAAGAAGATGTAAATGGCTGAACCAAGAGAAGGTTTGTATAAGATTTGTACTGCATTTTTTAATTGTGAAAACTATAGATGCTGGAAATCACACATGATTATCTACCTGAAGTATCTAAGACGCAATTTTTATTCAAATATCAACACTCTTTATGTAATTCCCAAGAATAGAGAAACTTTGAATGTTTCACAAAAAGATGAATATGATATCAGATCAAAAGAAATGAATGCTATCATTATATCAAGGAACAAATAACAATTGAAAAATGAGGTATGCCACTATAAAAAAAAATTGACTCATTCAGGATGTATGATTGAGAAATCATCACACAAATGAGAAGATGATTGACAGAAATTTTCAACAATATTACTACCCTAGGAGATCAAATTTATTAATCAGATCAAGTACTAAAAGTACTTATAGTACTACCTATAAATTGGAATGGAATATCTAAATCTATTCGACAATAATCACATGTCAAAAATTTTATTTTGAAAGAATTAATTGAATCATTGATGGTTTATGAAGAATAAATTCAATCATAAGATAAAGATCACAAGATAGTAGTATAAGGGAATTCATGTCACTTAAGTGACATCTCCGAATAATGAAAAGAAGACACAATAAAATGTAAAAATCTCAAAAATATTCATACTATTCAAATTCTGATATTGAATTAGCTTAGTTATCCACAATGTTTAGAAAATTCAATAATAAGAAGAGAGGCTTCAAAATATCCTTTTGAAAATATGAGAAAGGATCAAAATAAGGTAGATTATATGAAAGAAAACATATGGGTCATATCAGACCTGATTTCCCCCAACAAAATGAAGAAATAAGAAAAATAGAAAATAAAAATATAAGGAAATAGGATTATGATAATAAAAGAAAAAGATCCATGAAAGCTATGTGGAGTGTGCCTGAAGACTCAAGAAGATCTTCCAAATCTGATTCATAAAAAAGAGCCACAAAATCTCAGATCCAATACGTTCTTTATAGATAATAAAGAAGAAAAGTTACAACCCTATTACTCTTATACTTCTAACTTTGATAATTGCTCAAATAGTAAATTGGTTTCTTACTTTTTAATGATAGAATATAAATATGATTCATTAATAAAGAAACATAAATTATTAAATAATATTAAAAATTATATTTTAGGTGAAAGAGACAGAGTGACAAAAATAAAATCAAGAACTAATTAAAAAATTCAATTCATCTATATCAAACTATGTATACCATGAAAATAGGATAAAATTATTTTAAGATGAATTAGAATATTATAAAATTAATTCAAGTATTTTAACTATAGGAGAAAAAAATCTAATTTAAATTACTTGAAATAATGTATTAAAAAATAAATATATGGAATAGGAAGCAAGGGAGAAAATACAAAGTTATATAAACAGTACTTTGTGCTCGGTTTAAAAAATGCTACCTGCATTTATTGTGGAATGAAAGGTCACGACACTACAAAATATTATTTAAAAAATCCTCAAATAGGTGGTATTAAAATAAATTAATTTCTAAAAATGTGTATGAATTAAGTAATATAAATTTTAGAAAAATAAGGTAGATATGGATTCACATTTCATTTCTTTCTAACAAAAGCTAGACTAAATAAAATATGGGTACCAAAAAAACAAGGGATTAAATACTTTTGCATGAAAAATAGAATAGGACAAAAATGATATATGGTATATGGATAGTGGATGGTATAGAAACATGAGTGGAGACTCAAACTCTTTCCATACACTAACAAAAATTGATATAGGTCTAGTCAACTTTGGTGAAAATTCAAATGTAAGTATTGTTAGAGTTGGAACTATTAGAGATCCGATGATAATATCAATCAACAAATTATTGTATGTACAAGGGATAGAGCACAACCTGATAAGTATTTATCAAAATTGTGATTATGGATTTTATATTTATTTTCTAACAATTCATACATAGTTTTTAAATATAAACTTTTTAAATTTAGAGGACCAAGAATTGAAAATGTTTATTCTTTGAATATCAATTCCTTTTGTAAAGAAAAAAGTTAATTGTTTAACTACCAAGAAAAATGAGTCATGGATCTGGTAGAGGATACTTGGATACTGTAGTATATTTTCTTTACATAAATTATCTAAGAAACAATTAGTTTATAATTATTCTAGTCTGAAGATTCAAAATGATAGATTCTATAATGCATGTCAAATTGACAAACAACACAAATCCTCTTTCAAATCAATTAGAAAAATTTCTAAATCCAAACCACTAGAACTTATCTATATGTATTTTTTGGACTATCTAGAGTATAAATTTTAGATGTAAGACGAAATTTTTATGTTTTAGTTGATGATTTTTCATTATTTATATATATGTATTTTCTAAAACATAAAATTAAAGTATTCAATGTGTTTGAATGGTTTTGTAAAATTTTCCAAAAATGAAAAGTATTTTAAAAAGATTTCATAAAGAAGTGATCAGGGTGGAGAATTTGAGAATCATGAATTTAGTTATTTTTTCTCATATCTAGGTATTCAACACACCTTTTCTACACCAAGAACACCTCAAAAAAAATTGAATTGTTGAAAAAAGAAATAGAACTATTCAAGAAATGGAAGGGGATCTCTGATTAAATACAGTAATCCTACCTATTATTGAGCAGAAGCTGTGAGCACAACATTCTATATTATGAATAGGGATTTAATTGGAACAATTTTTAAAAAGACACCCTATGAACTTTGAAATAACAGAAAGCCTAAATTAAAGTAATCTAAAGGTTTTAGATTCATAGTATACATCTTGGATACTAAGTATAACCGTGGAAAATTTGATCCAAAGGCTGATAAAAGAATATTTATAGGATATTATTTTACTTTTAAATCCTAATGAGTATTTAATGAAAATTCAAGGATTGCTAAAAAATCAGTTTATATGAATTTTGATGAAACTGGCCCTTTTCTTAACGATAAAGATCAAACAGATCAAATTACTAACTATTTAGACAACATGAGGCTTGATTCACTTGAAACAATTTTTGAAAATAAATTAAATGAAATTCATTCCAAGTCAAAAGAACATGAAACTGAATAACCTGAAATAATATTACCTATATAGTCTATAAATGTAAAGTACCATCCGTTATAAACTATTATAGGAATCCTAGATAGTAGATTTAGAACTAGAAGAGACATAAGAAACCTAGCTGAATTTTATCCCATTATATCCCAGTTAGAACCTATTTTTATTGAGTAAGCTTTACACGATGAGAGTTTGTTATTATCTATTTAATAATAACTAAACCCCTTTAGTATAAATACATTTTAGGAATTAATAAAAAGACCATCAGATTATCTAGTGAAAGGAACTGCATGGGTTATTAGAAATAAATAGGATGATAAAGGGATCATAACAAAAAACAATGCAAGATTAGTAGAAAAAAGAAAAAATCAAGAATAAGGAATATATTAGGTTGAAACCTTTACACCAGTTTCTATATTAGAGGCTATTAGAATCTTTCAAGCTTATGCATCTCATTTAAATTTTAAATTATATTATATGGATGTTAAATCTTCATTTTAAATATATATTTAATGGCGGATGTTTATTTTGAAAAACCACCAAGTTTAAAATACCCTCATAAACCAAATTATGTTTTTAAACATACTAAATCTCTTCATGGCCTTATACATGCACCTAGATCTTGGTATGAAAGATTAATTTTTTTATTAGAAAATTGATTTTTTATGGGGCTAGCTGATCCTATTTTTTTAATAAAAATTTATTCTCTAATATATTGTTAGTGAAAATTTATTTTGACGATAATATGTTTAGATCAACAACAAAAAATTGTAATTATTTTTCAAATCTTATGAAAAAAAATAATTTCAAATGAGTATGATGGGAGAATTAAATTTCTTTTTTAAGATTTAAAATTTATCAAAAATATTATGGAAATGTTTTAAATAAAAGTAAATATATTTTTGATTTATTAAATAAGTTTGGACTAGAAAATAGCAATACTTATACAAATCCCATGTGTACCAACAAAAAACTTCATTTGGATGAAGTTGGAAAACCACTTAACAAAAAGTTATATAGAGGTTTGATTTGTAGTTTATTATATATTACTACTATCAGAAGTGACATAATTTTTTCTATATGTTTATGTTCTACATTTTAGTGAACCCAAAAGAATCCCATATTACTACTATTAAAAGGATTTTTAGATATTTAAAAGGAAGTATTTTTTAATCTCTACTTTACCTTAAAACCTCTGATTTTAATTTAATTTCATATTCAGGTTCTGAATTTGTAGGATATATATTGGATAGAACAAGAACATATTAAACCTGTCAATTTTTGGGAAATATTTAATATCATGGTTGAGTAAGAAACAATCTTTAGTTTCTCTATCTATAGTTGAGGAAGAATATATATCTTCCGGTAGTTGTCGTGTACAAGTGTTGTGGATGAAACACACCTTAATAGACTTTGGACTAAATTTTGATAATATTCCTATTTTATGTGATAAACCTAGTGCAATTAATATTTACATAAATACTATAAGTAATTCTTGGACTAAGCATATTAATATATGGCATCATTTTCTAAGATATAATGTTCTTAAGAAGGATATATCTTTACAATTCTTAAACATAAAATATCAACTAGCTAACATTTTTACTATACCTCTTACCATTGATGTTTTGATTTTATTAAAGGGGAGTTAAGAATATTTAATTTAAAATAAATGTTTTATGTAATTTAATTTATTAATTTATATGTTAATAATTTTATTTTAAGTATATTAAATTTTTATTAATTTAATTTCTATTTAAAATATATTTTATCTCAATTTTATTTCAATTTATTTAAAAGTGAATCTTTTCAAAAATTAAAATTTAATGATTACCCGTGATGGATTATTCTATATTGATCTTCAAAAAATTGGAAATAAGGGCCATAATTTAGAATATATCATGTCATTTATTTTTAGTTCAACTAATATAAGGAAAATATTGGTAAAGAATCTTGAGGCTGACCAGAAGGTACTGATAAAGTTTATCTAGATAGCCATAATTCCAAAGATTGTGGAATTAAAAAATATTTTTTATCCGGACATGTATGTCATGTTTTCTCTCTCAGTGATATTAAGTTTGAAATTCCCAGATATATATTGAAATATCTGAATATCTACTTACAATAAAAGTCTATAATGTATTTCTGTCCCTATGGTTGGATCATTTATCTTCTTCTATATAGAAAGAATAAGATTCAATATATTGATTCTCGAATAATATGTCATCATCTTAACATTATGAATGCTGGTACCTAAATAAAATTAGATTTATTTTGGAGTACAGTTGAAGGAAAATTATTTCCAGTTATTGCAACTGATCAATAAGAATCTGGATCATTTTTACAAAAGAATCAATGTAATATCAATTTAGCAGGATCAGTTTGTTTGAGAAAAGATGATGTTTGAGAATCTATAATAGAAGATGTTTCTCAACCGACAAAAAAAATATCTTTTATGATGCTACAGATCAATATGATGAAACTTATAAAGAAGTTTCTAATGAGGAACTTGTCACAAATCCTAGAATCAGAATACATCCTCATCATCAAAATCAAAAAATAGAAACAAGTGAACTTGGGGATGATACTCTATCAAATCCTTTATAAGTAAGAGGTAGAATTGAGTAACAACAAGCTTAAATTCATGTTCTAGAACAGAAAGTTTCCTCTCAGCCAAATCAATGGAAAAAAACTATTCAATAAGATGATAAAGTTTAGACTATAATAAATTAAACTACAAAAATTATTTATAATCATGTTGTCTCTGCTGTTGGAAAATCCATGGAAAGAACAACTTTTGTATCTGGGTAAAGGAAAAATGTCCTTGATGGTATTTATTTTTCAAGTGAAAAAACATCAGTTGGCCCGAATGTCCCGAAGGCCTTAATTTTATTGATTTTTGATAACCCCACTTTCAAGGGATGAGGGGAAACACTTACAAGGCCCTTAGGCTTAGAGATTACATGGCCCATAGGCTTAGGAGATTACATTACCTGAAGGTCTTAAGGAATTCAACCAGACTATCTACAAGGAACTACCCCTCCCCAACATCTGCATCATGATAGTATCTCTTCACCTTTACATGGTCGTTTGGCTAGTCTTCTCATGAAAGAATAGGATGGTCCCGATGGCATAGGCATACCCTCTCATTCTGAAAAATCCATTTGGCTCTACTTTGGTGAGTGCACCAGCTCTGAATCCTCTTCTGGGGATGCTCCTTTTTTGTAGAGTCTATATAGGGCAACTGCATGTGGCCCGAAGGCCTTAAGGTGGCCTGAAGGCCTTAATGGTGGCCCAAAAACCCTACTAACTTAAAGTCCTGGGTGGCATCAAATCCTTAAGGACTCCATTCCCAAACTGGTGGCCCAAGGTGAATAGTTCCAGCTGCTACAGTACTGAATAGTACCCACTACAGTAACTACTACAACACCCGCATAGTCTATAGTTCTGCTACAGTGACGCACATTGTACAGTTGGCTACAGTACTCACATAGTGTACAGTTTACTACAGTACTGCTATAGTACTACTACAATACCACTGAAAATATTCCTCTACTTGGTTTTGAACCTGGGTCTTGTGGATGCACTTAAAGATACCTCTCCAACTGGATTGAGGCACATGTGCAAAAAGAAATCAGTTAAGTCTTTAGATTTTGTGGAAGAAGATCATTAGTCTAAAAATATAGATGAATGAACATATAATTCTTCATCAAATCAAATAGAATATCTTCTAATAAATTTTAACAATGTACAAGAGGAGAACTTCAGTCGTCGACAAGAACTAGAATCTGTAAAAAAATATTTTTATGATTTGAAAAATTCATTTTTTTCAAGGATGGAATTAGAATACATTCAGAACAAAATTCATGAAATTAATGAAAAGTATATTTCAAAGAGGGATTTTTATGAATTAAAGAGAGATATGTTGGATTAGTTTAGAAAACTGAAATTATAATATGTTTCCAAAATAGATTTTTCAGACTTGAAATTGTATTAAGGAAGCAATTTTGAATCAATAAAGGGAAGTGTCAATTAGTCTAGATATTTCACTTCTTCACCACCAGAAATACCAATCCTAATTAGAAGATTTCAATATATCACTTTTTTAATTACTGATATGAATGAAAATCTTCTGTGTCTTCAGTGTGATAGTGAACCTCTACTTGTGTTGTTGGATAATCAAAAGGGTCTTATTCAGAAGTTGACTTCAAGTGAACCAATAATTAGACTGATTCTCAATCACTTAAGAAATAAGCGTACTCAATTTATTAAAATATATAAAAATATGCATGACTTTATAAAAATCAATATGATTGAATGTTTGAAAGTGGGACACGATTCAATTATTTTGATAAGGTAATTGGATGAATATATTATAGAAAGTTTACAAAGACACTTGGTAGAGATGAAAGATGTTTTTCAGTCTACTTAGGATTTTCTAGAACATGAAATATGCCAAGACCAGGACCATTCATCATCTACCAACCCTCTAGTTTAATACTTTTCAAGCCAGAACTCCTTGTGTATTTATAAATTATTTATAATAAAAATACTAATTATTATTGATATTCTTTGTATAATTTCTATGTTTTATTGTTTTTTCATTTTTATTTCTAGACTACATGTCTAATTTTTATTTCACATTGACTATACCATTCAATTACAGTTATGTGCTACACTGACTTTGTTTTAATTAATTTTCATATTCTTTCTTTTGTATATCCTAAAAAGGGGGAGAAAATTGGGTAAACACAAAATTTCCAATTTACAAATGTCTATTTCTATTTTATCAAAATTATTTTTTGAAATAAAAATAATTCTATGAAAAAATAATTTTAAAAAATATATTAAAAATTATTTCCTTAGAGTTTAAAAATACTATATTTTCTATAAAATATATTATATGTTTTGTGATCATAAAAAGGGGGAGATTGTTGGGAATGTATTGTCTCAAAAATACTCTATAAATCTTATTGATTTTGATGCTCACAAATACAATTGTCTGTTTTATTTATGATATTACATTATTTTTTTCCTAAAATTAATATTCATTGTAATATTTATATTGTAATAATAATCATGTTATCAATTCATAAGGAATATTCATTAAAGTTTTCAGAATGATTTTTTGTGTATTTCAGAAACATTGTTCATACTCTACGTATACAAGCATAATGTATCGAATAAACCTTACATTTGGAACAATGAATATGGATCATTAACCCTACATTGTTGAGAAATTATGGTGAAGGAACCCTGTGTTTGTAAGAAAACCTTACGTTTGTAAGATGGAAAGTATGGTTAAACAACCCTACATAAGTAAAGAACCCAAAGTTTGAGGAAATAAATGTTGGGTATATAAATCATATTTTGTGATAAACCCTATGTTTTTTATTTTCTCATTACATTAAAGGACTCTAATTTTAACTGTTTAGTGATGGAGTTTTTAAATATGTGATTTTATCAAAAATTTATGCCACAATATTGATAGAAGTAAAGATATAATCAAAGCATGTTTATGAACAATTTAAAAGATCATTATGATCGATTCAAAGACTAAAATTCAGAGGAGTAAATCATTATTGTATCTAAGAGAAGTTACGACTATCCTAGATGATTTTAATTTGAATATCGTTGATCTTTCAGGAGATTTCCTGAATCTGAAAAACCAAATCAAGCTATCTTTTCAATATATTCTATTATAATAACTTTTCAATATATTATTTTCACGACTATATATTGGTGAATATGTTTTGGAATGTATAATTTCTTTAAATAATAAATGACTCTATTCTCTTTTAAATGGGTTATGTGTTGAATTTATTTATTTTAATCAGATTATGTTGTACCTACTATTGTTTACTTGTTGCTAATTTTATTGATGATCATTTACAACTAGGATCTCTTCAAATATATTCTTTCTTAAAGATATTCATCTTTAAATAAGAAGATCGTAATTTTATCAATTCCTATAGAAACTGTAATGTTTCATCCATACCATCAACAAGTCAAATTTTATTGATTTATTAGTGTTTTGATTGATCAGAATCAATTATGGATTAAGTGTTAGTTTCATTCACTATGTTGTGGATAACTAGTTCCATGTAAAACAACCAAAAGGCTATGTTTATCCATTTTTTTGAAGGATTCAAATTCACACACTCCGTTGTGTTTTTTAGGACTTATGACAAAAGGAAACATTCTTGTGAAAATCACCAATCTCCTAGAGATAGAGTTGGTGGAGTGGACTAGGGGATCTTTTTTCCCAAAACCACTATAAAAATTGTTGTGTTCGTTGTTAATTTTTATCATCTACTCATATTTCTTACAGAAGAAAGTGCTGCATATATACCTAAAATTCAAATATAGTTAAATGATAGAATTAGTGAAGATTACTAAAAATAAACAATTCGCCCCCTCGCTTGTATTTTTTATTATTCCAACCAACACTTATAACCTTTTAACACATGTTTATTAATAATTAAAATCACTTTTTTGGGTGATAACTACTTTTATTTTCATGAACATGTTGGTTTAGTTTTTTTTCCTTGTACATTGATTATGGTTCCATAATATCCATAATTTTAATCATTATATAAATAATATACATTCTTTATATACATATTTACTCTCATCCATAAAAGTTTGAGATAGAAAAACGAATTTCATCATTCATGGAGATGGTGGGTCATACGAATGCATGAACACTGTTTTCATTTTCCAGTTGATCTAATGGATGAAATGTAAATACAAATTAAAATTTATATTCAATTTTGTATATCATATATATCATATAAATCCATTAAATCTATGCTCATTACAATCCATATTAAGATAAAATGAATAATGCATCACATCACTTCATGGAGGCGGTAGTTCATATATACACACGTGTGATGTAATAGTTTTCTAACGGATTGGGAGGAAGGAATGTTGATTTGATATTATAAAAAAGTGGAATTATTATTAAAATATAATAATATACAAAAATAAGTATCTTCCATATACTAAAAATAAAAAGTTTTACCAACATTTTACACATTCAAAAAAGATAAAATATTACTAATTATCAAACAATATATGAGATACATTTTATATATTGATAGAAAATATGAATTGGAAATAGTTTTAGGTCATTTTAACACTTATATTTTTAGTTTAACGCCTAATAAATATGTTTTAACCTTAACCGTAATAATTAATTTTTTTATTCTTTTACTATTTAGTATGCCCATAAACTAAGTTTCCCTTATTATATAATATTAATTTTGTTAATTTTAAATATTTAATCCATTTTTCCTAATTTATTTCATACAACTATAAAATTTAAATTTGAAATTAAACCAGCAGACTCAAGAAAAAAGCTGTTTTGGAAAGAAAATGTTTTCATAAGTATAGAAAGTTTTAATATCAAGATTAAATATTAAAGTAATTAAAATCACTTAAATTTGATTAATAATAAGATAATTTATTTAATTATACATTTAAAATATTACTAAAACAAAATTTAACTTGTAAATTCTTTAAACTGAAAGGAAAATTTTAATATCAATTACTATCATTCACTATTCATTGAAAATCAGTCTTTTCACAAAATTCTAAAAATATACTCTAAGAAAATTTTGACAAGATTAATTAAAAAATAATTTTCATTTTTTTAAATACATTTTCTTAAATAAAAAAAATCAATTTTATAATTTTTTTATAAAAAGGTAATGAAAAACATTTTTGTTGATAAAAATGTATTTTCGAGGTAGATAATGACATTAAAAAATCATCTACTTATTTATCAATATGTTTTATTCATATAAAACCATTATAATTAATTTTAAAAATTTTTTTATCTCTATTCATTTTGAAAAAATTAACTTTCTGGTTACAATGGTAATGTTTAAATAATATTAAAAGTATATTGTGGTTCGTTAAAACCTGATGTTGCATGTAACACAAGCTAACGAAGAAATTAAATTTATTTGAAAAAGGTATTTCATAAAATCTAAATATATTAAAATTAATCACTATAGATGATTTATAAGCCTCCAGGTCTGTAGGTTGTTCGTCCCCAAGTCCCTCTATATAGAGAGACTTTACTCAAGAGGGAATTTAATTCATCATAACTCTAAAACCTAATATGAATAAACTATATTCAATGACTAAATTAAAGTTCATAACATCAATTACAAACCAAGGTGTAGGTATATAAAAAACTAAATTTTGTATGGATTCATTCCTAGCATGAAAATGCAATGATCTATCTTAGAATCATTTTATCATATAAAATTTTAGCATATAAATATTCATATTATAAATATTTTTTATTTAAGAATTAAATAGAGAATGAACTTTAGATTAGTGAATAATTTAAATACATAAACATGAGATACCCATTTCAAAAAATTTCAAAAATAAAATCTAATTATTAATAGATTTAATATTTATGCTTTATTTGTTGTGGAAATTATAAAATTATGAATATAGCACATTATATTCATTTTATTATGAGAATTTCATATTAAAAATTATATGGAATTTCATTAAATATATGAGAATATTAGGAATTATAAACAAATTTATAATTAAATTTCTATTATGTATTAATTTTACAGAATATAAAGATCATATATTGAGCATTTCAAAATAAATTCTTATAAATTTTTAAAAATTCAACAAAATTATGAGTAATTCATAATTCAAAATTCAAAATATAAATAATTTGATATCTTTGCCTCATTTTATGTAATTTAAAACCACTATAAAAATTACCTTTTATGATTATTAAATAAGTCATTTTTTATAATCAATATAACATGCCATATAAATTCAAAAAGATATTTTAAATATTATCATTTAATATTTAAATAATATTTAATAATAAATATTTCAAAACATTAATCAATTAAATAAAAACATATATAATTAATTAATAAAAATTTAATTAATGAAAATTATTCCAAAATTACTTTTTATAAAAATTTATAAACAATTTATAAATTATTATTTCACTTAACAATTTAAAAAGTTGGGAAAACAATTTTTCCTTAGCACCAGGGCTTATGCTAGCCCATGGTGGAAACCATGGTAAAATTATCCAATATTGAATTCACTACACCATGGTGTTCATTCAAATGTCATTTTGTAGGCATCGTGGCTTGCACTATGCTATATTGGCCTTGCAGAATCTGTTTTGAATAAACACAACACCTATGTAAAACAATATTTATACCATGCCCTAGTTGGTTGTCTTTCATATGTTAATTATTATCCTAATAACCAAAATTATTTTTCAACATGACCTAGTGACATATTTATAGCTAAATTGTATGTGATAAATCTTAACAAATGAATAGAAATGGTCGTCCCAATGGTGTGGTGATGACTATCCAAGCTTTTTTGTCATTCGATGTGGTGCTCTGTTCTTCTACATTCTTCATCTCTCAAATGAGATTTCAAAAAATAAAAACATGGGTCACTTTGATACCATTAATGGGTTTAATTGGGTATTATTAACACTTAATTATAGTAATGGAATCAAAAGAAACAAAAAAAAGGAACTTCAAGGAAGATAAATGAAAATTCTTAAAAACTAAAAATGAAGAAACATGTACATTATACATCAAATAGTCCCTTTCAAACTTCTTGAACTTCATATAATTAATTTTATTATAATCACTAATGAAAAAATACTAATTCCTCTCACTTTTGGAGGCATCCATGGGCATAGTTGAATCTCTCATCGCATGAGTGGGAGTCTCCACCAGCCATGTTGTGCTAGCGCCTCAACATGATAAGGGTGAAATGGAAGGGAGATTGAAGTTAAAATACTCAAAAACCAAAAAAATAACCAATCTATACAAAATAAGGTGAAATTGGCCTTTTAAATATCTCTAATGACGATCCTCAACTATAACTTATATTTACTCAAGAGTAACACATGAGAAGATGCTTTGGCCAATTCATGTATCATATGCATGAATGATCTCCCAAACCATTTTATCTTACTAAATGGTTCTATAAATTATATTTATATGGAATATAATAGTCTACCATGACATTAAATAACATTACTTGCATCTTATTCTTGTTGTTGATTTAGACCATGACTTTACATGCACAACAACGTTGTGTTGGTTCTTATTTTAGTGTGATAGTTCTCATGCGCCACTACAGTGTGGTGGTTCCTATTTTAAGACATATACAATTGAATTATATTGATATTTATGTGAATTTTAGAAAAACCTACCATCCTCATATTGATGTTAAGTCAAAGTATACTATCTAGATTTATAAGGACATGCTAGAAGCATGTGTCCGAGATTTCATCAATTCATGGGAGAGTCATCTCACCATTGTTGAGTTCACCTACAACAAAAGTTATTAGGTATTGATATTGATAATAAATATATATACTCTGATCCTAGTAGAATGTAGATTGTTCCTAATACCATTACACTAGTATAAGACACAAGGAATCACAGCCAAAATGACCTATCAATTTATCAATTTTGGAAACTAGATTACATGTATGATTCCGATTTTATATTTGGAGTAGAAAAGGAAAAAAAATAAATAAAAAAAGAAAATGATCACCATCCTTGAAAACTAATTAAAATTATTACTCTTCATAACCTAGGAAATAAAAAAGAAATAAGGGTGTGTTCAAATTCTTAGTAAGGGTTAAGTAAAATAGAAGATATAAAGAATCAACAATGAATAATAAATATAGAAATGTAAATTGTTGAAAACACATTCCATTTAAATATCTGGATAAGGAATAATTATTCACCATGGTAAATAATTGAAAACACATTCCATTTACTAAATAAACTATGATCTAGATGCATTCATATATTTTTTCATAGTGAAAATCTCATGGATAATAATAACTGAATCCGAATAAAGGAAACTATTATTTATTAGATGTTGTGTTTCCCAAGTACATGATACCTTTAACATAAATACCTTTAAAAACTATGGATTAAAAAATAATGTGTAAAATATAATTAGGTTTGACCAACCATATCTCAACTGTCAGGACCTTTCACACGATAGTTTAAAATACAACGATTATAAATGCATAGGGTTTTTATAACGGATTTTATCTCATGAGACTACTGATGAATCAAGGGAATTAATTTAAATGGTCCCCAACATGTTTTATACAAGTCCATGAAAATTATTATATATCAAATAATCGATCTAATTCATAAATAATGTGCCTTATCAAATATTCATATTGAGTAAATGATACAAATTTAATAATATTTCCCTAGTTAATCAAATAACATTCAAAGTAAAACACATATGTAAAAATACTATATAATTTAGGAATAACCATATCCACTAAAAAATAATATTTATATTTAAGATGGATATAATTTCTAATGAAAAATGATTAAAATAAAGTAATTATTTTAAGAGAAAGTTAACAATCACAAAATAATGTGAGATTGCACAACAGTTATTAATATTTGGTAATTTTAAATCCAAACCTCCTTAGTTTATATAAATGAAATATAAACATAAAATAACCTAAATAATTTATTATTCGTGATATTATATGTCAAAGGGGTAGTCTATACACCACATAAAGTTGAATTGATTCACAACAATAAATTAGTCTCAATGAAATGAAAATTGAGATGAAATTCCTCAACTTATGCTTCATTTTTGTTGAACAATCTTTATACTCCTTTATAATGGTTTTAATAATGTTATTAACTTATAACAGAACCATATAAATATTTATAATACCATATATGAACCTTTTATAATATCTTATTATCCATTTGTTAATAATCTTTCATTGTTTTCGATATATTGGGTGTAAATTACCTTGTATTTCAAGTATGTTTTGAACTATTATTTTTTCCAATTACTTAGATCATTATTTCATAATATCAAGAATTTAATATATTATTAAAATATCATATATATTCAGTATACATTTATTTATATTAATCCATAACATTTGTTGATAGGGAAAGAAATACATCGTTTATAGAGACAGTAGGTTGTATGTAAGAATGAACGTTGTCTCTATTTTATTATCATAATAAAAGAAAGAAAAGTAAATGATATATATATATATATATTACAATATCATTTTTATAAAATATGTATAATATATTTTTCTTAAATCCATCCATAATAAATTCCTCATAAAGCGTGAATGAATCACATTGCTTCATGAGGCGGTTGTCTGCTGTACACACAAATGACGCTATCATATTTACAAAAAATGGAAAGCATTATCATACATGATATTTAATTATTACAAAATAATAAATACATCATAAATATCAGCAATATTATATATAAATAGTATTTACATGATTATTACCAACAATTAATGGTGTAAATGAAAAAATGAATGATATTGGTTCAATAGGTGGTAGTTCATTGTAAACAAGAATGATGATTTCGTATCCCATTTGATGGATGTGTGTGAATTTTTAGGTCATATACTTTTAATAACAAAATATCATTAGATTCAAGACACTTATGTTGTAATATAATCATGGTATAATATTATTTCAAGGGGGTGGAGACAGAAATATAATAAAAACACATTTATAAGAACATTACCACTTCTTAAGTTATCCTTTTTTGGTTTGCACTTAAACCTTAAAAAGATTAATTTATTCTCAAACTAAGGCTTTAAGGATTAGGTGATAGATTTTAGGGAGTTTTTGTAATATCTTTATTGACCAAATCTCTTGAGATGTGTGAAGAAATGAGGGGAATGAGTATCCTTTTATAGTTGATGAGGAGTGACAATCTTGTAAACACTCAAAATTATTCACTATTAGAAGGTCTACCTAACCTCATGTGGAACAAAATTGAATAATAATTTATTTTAGGGTTTATTATTTCTATAAACACATCCAACACACAAAAATAAATTCATTTATATAATTTTTTTCCTTGAACTCTAAGTTTCCCTACTTTTACCATTTTGGGTTTTCATTACAGTAACTTGTTTTCTAACCTAGGTAAATTAACAATTTAGACAAAATTAAAGTAAGCATTATTATAATATTTAGACTCAATAATTTATAAATTTGATATATAATATATTAAACAAATTCCCCAATGTGTGTTGGAAAGTAATTTTAATAGAAGCGCATGTTGCGTGCAAGAACACTACTTTAACCATAATTACACGAATAAAGTTTTTACTATTTGAAGGTAAATATGTTCATTATAAAAGGTAAAATAATACTTTAATGGATCATATTTTATATTTATTACAATTTAAAAATATATTTCTATTAGAGAGTATTTTTAATACTTTTAAATATTGTAATAGAATATCATTTATAATAAAATAACATTAATGTAAATTTTGACATTATTGATTTATTTTGAATTTACTAATATCAAGAAAATAATGAAATTAGAATATTTTAAGTTATAATGTGTGTAATATAACATATTCATATAATAAAATAATTCAAAAAAATAATACATTCAATTCTCTTTACTTTTAACATTTTTGGTATCATTTATTTTATTTTATTATTAACTAAATACTCACTGCTTTGGCATATCTTAAGCAATTTACGTAACTAATTCGTCACTAAAAATTAATGATAGATTATTATTTTAAAAAAATAATTTATTTTTCCAAATAATATATATAACTGAAAAAATGAATTTTTTTGTCCCTATCCAAAATCTTTATAGAAATTAAATGCATGAAGAGAATATTTATTGCCTTTTTTTTCATAACTTATTATATTGGTAACTTTAATGATAAATGTTCACCAAAACTAATTAAATTATAGAATAAATTCATAATATTCTAAATAGGTCCATAATTTTTTTTTCATGTTTCTAGTTCATTTTCCACTTAAGTATAAAGTTTAGTCCCTTGGTAAACTCATTTTTCTCTTAATCGCTATAATTAATTTTAGCCGTTTTCACTAATCAATTGGGTACAAAAACATGTTGATATTATTAGATATTATAAATTAATATAATTCTTAATATATAATCAATTTTTAAAAATTCAATTCAAAAAATAAAAAAATGTAATTTTAAATTAATCATACGAACGAGATGAGAAAGTAAGTTTTTTAAGTAAAAATGATCAATCATTTACAATGTTTTTATATATAAATTCAGCCTAAAAATGATTCCAATGAATTAAATTTTATTAATATATTTATATTATATCTCTAGTGACATTATAACTAATTATTTAGATGAAAAGGGAGTTTTTAATTAAAATTCGGTATTTTTTCACTATTAATCAAAAAATGAAACTTCTCATAAAAATCCCAAGAATTCACCCTAATATGATTTTTGAAATTATTATTTGAAAAATTAACATTTTTTTCAAATAAAATTTATAAAATTGTCAAAATTTTGTTCCAAAACAAGTGTTCCATCAAAAGGTTAAAAAACTTCCTTCAGAAAAATACAGTTTTTTTGTGTAAAATTGGATTTGTTTTTTATATTTTATCTATAAAATACATTAGATTAATGATGAATAATTTTAATGAATATATAATTTAAATATTTAATTAATATAATCCCATAATAGTAATTAATTTAATTTATAATGATAAAATGCCTATGACACATAAAAATAGCTTTTTTTATAAAAACATTCCCTTAATATTCAAATGGTTTTTTTTTCATTAATAAAAAATGAATTCAACCATATATTTTCATAATTTATTTAATAAAATTACTAAATTCCAATTTATCATCTTGGAGATAATTTTCATTTAAAATAATAATATTAATAGTATTTGTCAAAAATCGGTCTTGCATATAACACAAGCTATCGAAGAATGTTGTGGTTATGTGTAACCAAAGCTAAATTAATATTGAATGCATTGCAAGCAATAAAATAGATTAAACTTGTTTTAAATTGTAAATATATTATAATATTTTTGGTATTTATATTCATTTCTATTCCCAATGCTTCATTTCATACACTCTACTAAATATGATGTTAATATTTTAAAATTTTTGGGGTGTTACTTTCTCTCCACCTTAAATAAATTTAATCATCACAATTTAAACCTGACATAGATAATCAAGGGATTTATATTTATAAATTATTTATTTTTGGAAAAACTAACATTGTAAAAAGGTTAAAAAAATATCCTCTTAATAAGAGTGAATGGTAAGTAAAACAACCATATGGAATAATATATAACTAGGATTCTACCTAGGATTACATTAGTGTAAAGTGAGGAAATGGAATTTAAGAAAGTGTGTAAATAATTATATAATTTTAGTGATTTCATTGACCACAAGAAAGTGATTGATAAATGGAAATTTAAGGGCCTCAAAACCATAAATCTATAATGATCAAAAGAACTATTTGATTCATCATACATGAATGTAATGCGATAAATGTTTTGTTTCGATAGCCTTTTACTTAAGTTTAGTATTTATTTTACTATCTAAGAACATATGGAAATGTAATTAATTGATATATTTTTATTTCATAAACACAATTTCATGATTTTGTTCCACTTATTCCTTTTATTCCAAGAAATTATTATCCATAAATTATTTTTTGATGCCCTAAGTACAAAAATTAGTTTTAATTGAACTTAATATCCATAAAACATGTCTTTACATTTGTCTGTAAATATTTTAAAAAACTGACATGGTTAGTACATTAATATCTAAACCTCAAAAGTATCAATTTTGGTTCATCATTATTATTAATTCATCAAAAGTTTTAACTAAAAAACAATGGCATGTTAACTAGAACATCATGCAGGCTAGTGGTTGGTTAAAAAACATTATCATTCTTAGGTCATGGGTTAAATACCTACTACCCTTCATACATGATTATGTTTTACTCCAAAAATAGGTTATCCTTTTTCTCAAATCATATTAATATGATTGAAGAAATAAATATGATGGACATCCTTGAAATATAATAATTAAATAACCTTCTTTATAGGGTCTTAAATACAAATTTTTTTGTGTAATAATATAATTTGACTATTATCATAATTTCATTAATTATGATATTAACCCTAAAATATATCAATGAATTTAAACTTATTTTTATAAAATTTCAATGCATTATAAATAACTTTACTACTAAAAAAATATGTTTACAATAAATTTATCCAAAAATATCATAAATATTGGTAGACTCACATCACAAAAAACATAAATAGAGGTGTTTAAAAAATTGATCTTATGATAAGCCTTAATATAATAAATCCATGATAATTTTTATAAATATTATGCTAATAAAGACACATTTGCTTCAAAAATTTAACACAACCCTTAAATTTGTCATAATTCTTATCTTTAAAAAAACATTACTAAGAATACCTCTATAATATATTTCTCTAATCATAATAATTTATCCATTTTTTTCCACATAGGGAATTCCATTATCTAGGGTATAACCTAGGTTATTCATCTTCATTATCTATTTAAATTCATCAATTTTTTTGTATGGAAAATGTGAATTATCCAAGGAATATACTCTGATATTGTCAAACCAAGTGCACAGAAAGGCCAACTGTCATGTACCCGGTTATACTTGAGTCAAGACAGATATGGCCTTTTATATTATCTTCCTCTAGGTACATCTGTTTCAGAAGCATATCCACTTTTAGTATATAGAAAGAGATGTGTTACTTGGAATACCCACATAATCTCTATCATACCAAAACATTAGGAATTTCTTTTAGACTTATCATAAAATTCCTCATTAGGGTTATATTCCTTAATACATTTTTTCTTAAAAAAAATCTCAATGTTTTTACTAAACATGTTATGATAACAATTTTAGTGACCTTTACCCCAGAAACCTAGATCTAGTACCTATTACCATAACATTTTCATAAGACATAAGTAATCGCCTCCCAAAGGACCAACCAATTTATCAGTTTTGGAGACCAGATTAAATACATGATTCACATTTTACATTTGGAATAAGAAATGAAAAATAACAGATAAAAAATAAAATTACCAAAATCCTTGAAAACTCATTCAAATTATTCCTTTTTATAACCCATGGAAAGAAAAAAATAATAATAATCTCGAACGCACAGTAAGGGTTATGTATATTGGGAGCTATCATGAATCAATAATGAATAATCAATATAGAAAGGTAAATAACTAAAAAACATTCCATTTAAAAAAATTTGATAATTCATAATCAATAAGGAAAGGTAAATAACTGAAAACACATTCTATTTAATCAATAAAATGAGAATTAAATGCATCCATCTATTTATTTCTTAGTGAAAATATATTGGATAATAATAACTAAATAAGAATAAAGGAAATGGTTATTTATTAAATGTAATTTTTACAAGGTACATGATACCTTTAACATCATGACCATTAAAAATATGGTTTGAAACATAATGGGTACAACCCAATTTGGGTTTTCCAACCATATCTCTACTTTCAAGACCTTTATCAAGATAGTTTTAAAAAATAATTGTTACAAACACATAGGGTTTTTTCAACTGATTTTGTCTCATGAGGATACTGCTGCATTGAGGTGATTACATTAAACAATAAAAACCCCAAGTCATACCTGTTCAAAACATCCCTTATATATCAAATAATCAATTAAATTCAATAACAATGTGGCTTATCAAATACCCATATTGATTTAAAGACGCAGATTGGTCAACACTTCCCCATTTCATCAAATAAAATTCAAATTAAATACCATTAGTAAAAATATTATATAGTTTTAGAAACAATCATATCCATTAAATAAGAAATTTTTCAATTTAAGATTAATTTAATTTCTAATTAAAAATGATTACAATTATTTGATTCCTTAAAGAGAAAGTTAACAATCCTAAAAGAAAGTTAGATTACACAATAATTTTTACCATTTGGTAATATTCAATTCAAATCCAATATAATGATGAAATTAAAATATAAAATTAAGATACCTCAAAATAATTAAGAATTCATGATATTACATGTTAAATAGGTAGTATATACAACACATAAATTTGAATTGGTTCATAATAACAAATAAGTCTGTATAAAAAGTAAATTGAGATGAAATCCATTACCTTACGCTTACTTTTGGTTAAAAGCTCTTTATCCATTTGTATAATGTTTTTAAGAATAATATTAACTTATAAAAGAACCATATAAGTATTTTTAATATAATTATGTCATCCTTTTATAATATATTATCACTAATTGTTTAATAATCATTCATTATTTTCACTGTTTTGGGTGTAAATTTCCTTGTTTTTCAAGTATGTTTGAATTGTTATTTTTGGTTCCTCTTAATTAGACCATGATTTAATCATATAAATAATGTAAAAAATGATTAAAATAACACATATATTCATTATATATGTATTTATATTAATACATAACTTTTTTTGATAAGAAGTGAAATACACCATTCATGGAGATGATAGGTCGTACGTACGCATAAACATTGTTTCCATTTTCTTGTCATACTGAATGAAAAAAAAATTAAATTATAAATATATATATATATTTATTATTTATATAGTATCATTATTATATCATATAAATCACTTATTTTTATTAATACTATTCTTAATACACTCTATGTAAATCCTGAATGAATCATATCGCTTTGTGAGGCAGTAGTTAGTCATACACACGAATGATGTTATCATATTCCCAAAAAATAGAAAACAAATAGGAATGTATTATATAATGATTATAAAAGAATATATAAATCATAAATACCATATATATCATTTATAAATAGTATTTCCATCATTATTTACAACCTTAAACGTGGTGATAAAAAAATGAAGGACATCGATTCATGAGGTGGTAGTCCATCGTACACATAAATGATGATTTAGTAACCAATTTAATGGAAACATGTGAAGTTTTAGATCATTAAATTTTCATAACAATATATTAGTATATTTATGATACATATTTTATTATATAATCATGGTATAACCTGAATTTAAGGATGTAGAGAAGCAAATAAAATAAAAATTCTTTTATAAGAACATTACCTTTTCTTCAAGTATCATGATTAGGTTTTCAATAAAAACTTTAATGGTTTGATTTATGCCCAAAATAATTTCTCTAGTATGAGGGGAGGGATTTTAGGGAGTGATTTGGTCAAATATTGGTTGATTCAAATGGGATGAGATGTGTGAATAAGTTATGGGAGTTAGTACTCTTTTATAGTTGAGGAGGAGAGATATTCTTGTAAATACTCAGAAGTATTCACTATTGGGAGGTTCCCATTACCCATTGTGGCTAAAAAGGAATAATAATAGAGGGTAAGATTTATTTTTTCAATAGAAACATCCCCCACACTAAAATAAATTAATTTTATAATTTTATTCCTGAACTATTGTGTTTCCCTACTTTTACCATTTTGGTTTTACATTTGGTAACTAGTTTTCTAACTTTGGTAATTTACCCATTAATTCTAAATTAAAGTGAGACATACTAGAAATTTTAGTCATAATTATTCCTAAATATGATATCTAATTTATAAAATAATATTTCCATGTGTTTTTAACTTAATTTTAAAATAAGCGCATGTATTGCACAAGAACAATACTTTAACCCTAACCGCGATAACAATGATTTATCTATTTAGGTGTCAATATTTTGATTATAAAAGATACATTGGTATATTAATGGAAAATATTGGATATTTATTAGTATTTATAAATCATTTGGAGGAAGATATTATTTTAGTTAATTTTAACTATTTAAATAGAATATCATTTATAACAAAAATAATATTAATGTTAATTTTGACATTATTTATTTAATTTGAATTAAAAAATATATCTACTATAATAAAATTTTAATATTTTAAGTTCACAGTTGTCTAAAATGAAATATTCATCTAAAAAAACATGTTAACATAATATTTCATTTAATTTTATTTACATTTATTTTTTTAGTATCATTTATTTTATTTAAATATTAACTAAATAATCACTTATTTTGTGTTTCTTAAGCATTTCAGGTAACTAATTATTCTCTAAAAATTAAATATAAATTAACAAGATAAAAAAAATAATTTATATTTCATAACAATATATATAACATACCCTATAAGTTTTTCCCTATCTAAAGTTTTTATAGAAATTAAAAGTAAGAAGAGGATATTTTTTGTCTTTTTCATTAATTTACTTATTATATGAGTCTATTTCATGATAAAGGGTCACAAAAACTCCTAAAATTTATAATAAAGTCTTAATTGTTGAAATAGGGCCCCAAAATGGGTCTTGGAAAAGTTTCTAGGTCATTTGAACCCTTAAGTTTAAATTTTAGTCCCTCGATATACTTCTTTTTCTCTTAATCACTGTAATTAATTTAAACTATTTTCAATAATCACTTTGGAAAAAAAAATTAAGATTAAGCTATTAGATATTATAAATTATTCTAATTCCAAATATGGAATCCATTATTCTAAATTCAATTCACATAAGTATAAAAAAATATTTAAAATTAATCCGATGGATGGGGTGAGAAAGCTGATTTTCAAAGTAAATTTTTTCAAAAGTTTATGAATTTTTATATATTAATTAAATATAAAAATTATTTAAATGATTTAACATGAATTAATAGATTTATAATTAATCTATAGTGACATTAAAAAAATTCAAAATATAATTTAACATTGTAAATTATTTAGATGAAAAGTTAGTTTTCAATTAAAAAACATTAATTTTTCAATATTCATCAACAAATGAAGTTTCTCATAAAAATAAAAAAAATAAAAACTAAGATAATTTTGACATGATTATATCAATAATAAATTATTTTCTCAAATAAAATATATAAAACTGTCACAAATTTGTTTTAAAACCTGTTCACCATAAAAAAAGTGGAAAAATCACCTGTAGAAAAATACAATTTTTATGAATAAAATTGATACTGATCTTATATTACATGTATCAAATAAATTGGATTAATTTAAAATATGTTTTTGAATTTTTATTATATAAATTTAATTAATATCATCCAATAATATTAATTAACTTAATTTATTAATATAAAACACTTTTGGCATATAAAAATGGGTTTTTATAAAAACATTTCCTTTATATTTAATTGGTTTTTATTTTCATTAGTAACCCTTGAATTAAACCATATATTTTCATAAGTTATTTAATCCTATTCATAACCAAAAATTTAATGTCTAAGGGATAATTTCCATTTTTAAATAATAATTCTAACTGTATTCAATAAAACCTAGTCTTGCAGACAACACAAGTTTTCGGAGAAAGTATTGGTTGTGTGTAATGCAAGATAACTCATTATTACATGAATTTTAATAAATAAAATGGATTTAGTTTATTTAAAATAGTAAAAATATCATGAGATCTTAGGATTTAATATTCGTTTCTATGATCAGGGTCTCACCTCATATACGCTATTAGATATGATGTTCATATTTTAAAATCTTAAGGTGATATAGAACCTTTTGATTCCTTCTATGGAAGGTAATGTAATTCCACTATGATGTGATAAGAGGCTAGGGAGTAGAAATTATTAGACTAAATCTTGTTCAAAATATATCAAACTTTATTCGGTTGATCTGAGATATATTTTCTATTATACCGATCATGCAACATTCCTATACATACTGGTGATTCTATCCTCTAGATTTTGATGTGGATGATTGTGTTTTCTTATGAGTGTCACCTTAGTTGTGGCACTATAAATTTCATAGGTGGGGGAAGATTTATCTATGATATATTGGGACCTTTGTGGTTTTCTAGAGGATCATTACAATGGAATATCAATTTTCTATTAGTCAAAGTTTCTATTATATGCGTGATGTATTTCATGTATCTCTACTTAATAGATACTGCCATGACCATTCTCATGGGATCAGCAAAAGAAATAGAGAGTTTCAGCCTGATGATTTTTTCAAGGAAAAACTTATTATTATAGTGGATTAGATAAATAATATCCTCTATAGGAAGACAGTACCTCTAGTATGTTTTTAGTGGTAGCATTGGAGTATTTAAAAGGATACTTGGATGTGAGAGGTGGATATCAAGGCTCATTAACTCGAACTATGTACTGGTGTGGTCGGTGATGCATCTCATGAATGGGAAACCTAATGGTGGGGAGGTCATAACACCTTGTACATTTAGAGGCACATTTTCAATCTTATTTTTATTAAACCCCATTTCCATTAATGAATCAGAAATATTAGAGGTGCTGCTGGGGCCTTAAGGGTCTATTTTGGGAGAATGGTCCTAGTGTTGGTTCGTCAACCATTTTGATAAATTCCACTATGTATTTAGTGCCTTAGTACCAGGTACTTGATGGGATTGATCTTGGGGATAATAACTCTATATGGATCACTGGATGATCTTTGACCCTGAAGTGGGTGCCTGGTGAGGGGTTATGAGTATCCAATGAATCTATGTTTAATTCAATTCAATTAATTAATTAGCATAAAATTATATTAAAATGAGGAATTGTTTTTCATTTTGGACAATAACATCCATTACCCCTTTCCCTCTTCTATTATTTTCTCTCTTTCATGTGTTAGATCTCATCTATTCATTTTTTTTATTCGAGTTTCATTCATCCTAGATGGTAGTTAGAGGAATGTTTATCATTCTTCTCTGGTATATTCCATATTTCCACCATTATTTCAACATGTTCTATTATATACAACCAAAATTGGAGGATTTAATTAGATTTTTCAATTCCTACAAATCAAAACATTAATATCCTATAGATATGCATCTAGTAGGATTAAATTGGATTGAGTTAGGTGTTACCAAACTATTACCAATGTTTTATGATTTTTTCATGCAATGCATGATATGAAATATCATCACCCATGAATGATTAAGCTAAAATTAAGAGGAATAGTTATCATTTTACTCAATTTGATTAAGGTAAATATGTTTATGTCCGTTATGGACCCTATACTTGTTATACCCTAATTTTATACTCACCAATGGCTATAGTGTTGAACTGAAGGGTGATAAATCATATAATCAGTACCAAATGGGATTCCCTTTATGTTATATTATGATGAAAGGGACTTTTATTAGGTACATTTATCCTCCTTGAACATGGTATATGTATATTATATAGAAGGATCAATATAATTATTGATCCATGATGGATATTTTAGTTACCCTAGAGCCTTTTTGGATTGTTTGGATATAATCAAATGTGATTATTCATTCCCCCATTCACTTGTTGGAACTGGGTAGATTATGATTTGGATATGATTATGGATATAGATTGTCTACATGAGAATCAACCTAGTTTATTAATTAATATGATATAAATGATATGAAAACCTATAAGATTTTTTTTTATATTTCCAAAGTTTTTAAATTGACCTAAATTTTAATTTGGTTATGTATATGGGATGACGTACCCTTTATGTTGTAAATGGTTATGGTTATGATAGAATTACTATTGTTATTGAGTTGGTTATGGTGATGGATTCTATGATTATTATATGGAATGTTCATTATTTTGACTCCATGATTATCATTATGGGATGAAATTCCCACCAAGCCATAGAAATAAATTCCCCCCATGGCCTTAGAAATATTGGAAGTGGGATTTTATGCTTAATTATTTATTATTTACCATAAAAGTGGGTTTTATTGACCATTTTCTGATGATTCCATGGAATTTTATGAGATACCCATATGATAATGGGTTTTTATTGAATGTGATTAACACTCTTATTATATAGACCAAGAAAAGGGATGCTTTTACCTATTGTGATTATTTTGGTGTCTAGGGATGTTATGTCTACTTTTAACAATCATATAAGAACATGATGTCTAATATTATTTTATTAATCTGTGATGTTTTTATCAATTTGAGACTATTTTTATTGGGACTCCACACCCAATATTATGATTTGGTTTTCAGTATGTACTATCAGTGTATTAAATATCATGATGTTATAGGACGTTATGCCCACTTTTGTGACTTTCTTAATGAGATGCACTGACATTGAGTATCTTATTTTATATGATGGGAAATTATACCCATACTAACAAATTAGGATGTGATTCCTAGTTAGTGTCATGTGATATGTTTAGAGACAACTCTAAACTAACCAAAGTAGGTATTCTCACACTCAAGTGGTTGTATAATACCCATGAATATCACATATTTATTATTGATGTCATTATCTATTATCTACTTATGGGAATATCACACTATACATGTAATTTTGTTTACAATTCTTGTTTAGTGTAAGTATTGGTGGTGACATACTGATTTTTACTTATACCCTGCTTGGGAACCCTGATACCTGAGGAAACTTTTTCATTTTGACCTAGTTAAGGGAAATAGATTTGATATTTATAAGTGAGCTATGGAGATTTCTAGAAGCTGGGATATGGAACCAAGAATGTTCTCTAGACTAGTTTTATAGTTATCTACAACCTTTTATCTTATTTTTGGGGATTTTGGTATGCAATCTACCCATGGGAGATATTGTTCATGTATGTATGATTTTGTGACATTACAACTACTCATTTTGTTAAATTATTAGAATTGATATTTACTTAAGGATGGCATGTAGATATGACTTCCACTTTTGATTATATTTATATTATTATAAATAATGTTTATATATTACACTATTGTTTACGGATATCTATATTAGAGAGGTTATAGTCTCCCCACATTATTAATAGACCCACACTGCTAGTAAGTAGCCTCTATCATGCAAGGAAGAATACTTGAGGTTATTGTCATCATGTTTTATCTTGGTGGACAGAACTAGATAATAGATTCTATAATCTAATATACCTATATAATATTAATTATAATAGTAATCCCATTTTAAATTAATTTTTGGTTTATGGAAACCTGTTTTTCATCAAGGTGAAAAGTACCAGTTTATTCAAGTATGAAAAAAGACCAATAGATGAAATATTTATTGTATATCCATCTAATAAAATTGTTCACCACTTTTAAAAAATTGATTTGGATAAGATTATTAATTAATATTATGTGAAATTTATTTAACACTCATATATATAGTTTTTATACAAAAGGATGTTTAATTATTTGAAGAAGAAGGTGAACAGTTAGTTTAATAACATATATGAAATTTTGAAAATGATAAAAAATCAATTAAGGGAATGAAGAAGATGTTGAATCTCTCATATCATGTGATGAAGAATATCAAATTTATATTCATGATAGACTAAGAAAGTAAGTGTAAGTTCAAAACATACTCATTGATAAAATTGAGATGGATAAAATGATAAAAACTTTAAGAAAATAATCGCATACATCATTATCACCATAGGTAGAACCAAATAATTATGAAGAAAAATTAACTCATCATGATTGGATTTATTCTATGAATAAGGAATTGAATTAGATAGTTAAAAAAACATGTTATCTATAAACTATGATAAAAAAATAAGAATATTATTAGAATAAAATGTGTGTTTTGAAATAAGTTCAATGAGAAAAGAAATGTGATGAGAAGTAAATAAAGGATTTTTTTCAAGAATAATTAATATGTTGAAATTATTGAATTTGATTATATATTTTCACCAGTTTCTATGATTGAAATCATATAAAAATTTCTATCATAGAATGAATATGGTGACCAATTATTGCAATGAATGGAACTAAGTAATTTGGTGCAAAGATATCCTGAAAAAAATTAGCTTTCCAATCTGGTGGGTTAATAAGAAGGTGTTACCAACTAAGGATAACATCCAATTTCTGTGTGTGAGTTTGCATTCAGGTTTCCACTACTGAAGATAAGTGTGGGTTGAAAATTATGAGTATCTCTTCTTTGAAGGATAATGGGTGAGCATGGTGTGGCATGTGTTTGAAGGTTTCACTAGTTGGGTTCACCATGAGACTAAAAGTGTGACCTTCCTCAGTTAGTGGTTCTAGGGGGCATGAAATGTTATCCATGAAAAGAATGTGGGAGATCCCATCTTTATATAGGGGTTCATGTGTATCTAGAAAAGGAGGAATCAATCTAGGAAAAATCTATCCCAGGTTCAATAATGAGCCTTATTTTTAAAACCATGAACACTTTTATGGACTTAGTTAGGCTATAAAAAGACTGAGAGGAAACCCCTTCTATAATACCTATCACTTTAGGTGTGTATATCCGCAACAAATCTTCCAATGATTTGCAGGGGAGATGGGTTTTTGGTACCCTCACTACTTGGGTCTGAAAATGACCATTTATGTTTCATGTAGCATCGTATTTATGTGCGGTGGAATTTTTTTTGGGACAAAAAGGAACTGTTATCATATCGTTTTCTACTTTCCTTGGAAGAGTTGATTTCCTTCAGGTAGAAGCCTAATTAATGACTACTAGTGTCCAGATGTGTAGTTATGGGAACATTCATCTTTCTGTTGTGGAAAAAGACTCTCTCATTATCTACAATTCCATGTGTGGTTTTGGAGTTACCCACTGGTCCATTTAATACACCATTCAAAGGTGTAAACTACTTGTGAATAAAAGAACAAAATTTTGTTACATATGTCATGAAGGGGATGCAATTTCTGATTATTTGGCATCAAGAGTTAATAATGTTGAGAAAATGTATTGTTTCTCTAGTCTTGGATCCTTCTAATATGAGGGAGGAACACTTATTCCATAGGAAAACCTTGGACTTCACTACTTTAGGCCCCTATGATCTTTGGTTTTTCTTTTTCCATGTCTTTTTTGTTTTCCTTTTGCTTTTTTTAAGACAAATAAAAATATATGACTGATTGGATGTCAAGTCACCTTTTCTCAAAGATGAACTTGAATAGGAAGTGTACATTTAGAATCTAGAAGTATTTTATACTTATAATTAGTGAAATATGTGTTTTCAAGATAAATAATGAATTGTAAACGTAAAAATATATATAAGGGACTGTTATTTAAATCTTAAATCAAGTTTTTAAGTAGTTGAATTTTATAAAAGGTAGAGTAGACCCCAACCACTTTCATAAATAAATTAAATATTAATCTCTATTTGTTATCATATATATTGATGATATCATATTTTCTAGAAATGATAAATGTTTTCCTATGTAGTTTTATACTAAAAATTGATTTGTATTTTATATTTAAATGTTAGTTTATATGACCTATTTCACTTGTCCCCAAATTTATTAAGATTAGGATCATATTTTTCATTCTAAAATTAAGTACATCTAAAAAAATTTCAATAATTTTAGAATAATAGATGGAAAATAATTTTACACTCTAATTAACATAAGAAATAAATTTACTATATGTAATGAATGTAAATATTTAAATAAAAAATAGTAAAAATCATTGGTAGTTTGATATACTTGGTTTGGTCAAGACAATATTCCATTTGTGTTTTTACATTATATACTCATTATAAAAGTATAATAAAGGATTATTAAGTCATTAAAGTGAAAGGTAATCTAAATTATATCAGAGTTAAATTTTATTTTAGTCTAACATAACATATAAAATGAAAGTTTTGATACCTTAAGAGTTACCCATTTGAATTGGGATGGAAATGTTGATGATAAGAAGTCCTCTATGGGAAGAATATTTTTCTCAGAAGATAAGTTTCTGGTGGGGCACAAAATCAAGAACAATTATACTTATTTTGAGTATATTCAACATGTAATATGTTTCTATATCACAATATATAATATAATTGGTGTTGATGATAACATAAATTGAGTATTTAAATGTAGATGTAATGTTTTTTTAGTAGTGGGTTGTTATAATCAATGTGCTAAAAATAATTCTTGGAATTTGGTTCATCCTTTGAGTTCAAATAATTTTGATATAATGTAACAAATTATAAATGAAAATGTAGAGAGAGTGTTTTTGAATTTGGAAACTTTTTTTATTAAGGATAAAGTGGAATATGCTTTTAATTTTTTTTAAAGTACTAATTTCAAAACTATAGTTTATTGTTGGAGTTCAACTTTATATTTCTCAAGAATAAGGTATGTTAGATGAACCCCTTATCTATTATCTTTTTATTCTTAATTTAAAATTGGTTTATAATGATATAAATCCAAAGTATATGTTCTTTTTCTTAATAGTGGGTAATTATTTAAGGGGTATAATTTATTTAAGGGGAGAAAAACAAAAGGGTAAAGTTGTGATCTCATCATGTGTGTGTCTAGTTTGTTAATAGTTATAAGATTCTTATTGAGTATCGATGTAGAAAATATGTTAGTAACATATACATGGATATTTTTGATGAGAATATAACAAATGAAAACATCTTGGATGTAAAAAATGAGTGTTAGTTATTTAAGGATATATGTGAATAAATTAGTAATAATTATTGTTTAATATATCGTGTACACTCATGTAGGATTAAAATTGACTAAATAATATGTTTTATATAATAATGAGAGTGTTTGGAATGAAATAGGTGTATGGAGAATTGTTTAAAATAATATCCAAATGGGGGTATTATTGAGGCCCATTTTAAAGAAGTTTTATGTTTAATGAAGTTTGAGATTATGTTATATTTTTTAGTAAACACATAATTTTTATTCATCATTATATGAAGGAATGTTTGGAGAAACTTTCAGTTCTTTTAAAGTGATGTTTGAATATAGAGTAATATGGAATTTTAATTTTGAGGTTAGATGTTATTTATAGTAAATATAGGCCAAACATGTTACGATGCTTCTAAATTTCTATTGTAGTTTTTATATTTAGAAAATATCCAATGAAGTCCTTGGAAAAATGGGTATTATATATATATATATATATCATTTTTTTAAAAACATTATCACTCTATGATGAATATAAATGATATGTATATTTCATGAATATATTTTATAGTGTTTTTAATATGATGATTTCTTTAAATAATTGATTAATCTTGAAAAAACAAGGATAGTTTAACTTGTTTTTTTGATAATTTTAAGGAAAACATATATTTGGAAAAGGGTACAAAAATGATTGAATTTTAGGGTAAAGATACACTTTTCACCATGACACTTCACATCGTAGTGCAACACTAGAAAAAAGGCTTCTCCTGATGATGGGTGATCATGGAACACTTATGGGGCATGAAATTCTAGAATCATGTCAAAAATGTATCTTTTAGATATGGAATCATAAGATACACATTGTGTAAAAATTATACATCATTAAATAATACATTTAGTGAAATAATAAAATATGTACATAGAAGAAAATATACCTATAGTTCAAGTCATGAAGCATGTCATGAATATTTCAAGGACCTCACTTTACACATCGTGTAAGTATTACATGATGTGAACATCTTGTGACAGACCCATTAATGAGAATATTAAATGTATCTATCCATATAGGATATACCCAAGTCCACCATTTATTACTGGGGGTGGATCCATACTTCATTATGGGAAACATTAAATGGAAAAATAAATGCAACACAAGCCCCTTAGAGTTTTAAAAATAAATTGTGTTGTTGCTTTTAGGGAATTGGGAGATCAAATCTTGGAGTGAGAAGAAGCATTATGAAAAGTCCTCACAAGTCTCATATATATCTTTCATTTAAGTTTTCAATTTCTTTCTTCCTTGCCCCTTACTCCCTCTTCACAATTATTAGGGGTAAATACTCCTCATTCTAGGGTTATGTATCCAAAGGAAGAACGTGTATTTAGATATTTATTTATTTATTATTCATGTATTTGGATTATTTAATTTTATTTATTCAATTTCCAATACATTTATTTTGATTTTATCATGAACCATGGTATTTTAAACTTAAAGGAAAATTTAATAATTTCACAATTGTTTACACTGAATTGAAGCATGAACATTATTGCATTCTAGGAAACCAGGATCCAAAATGTTATTGAGAAAAACACAATTTAGAAATGTGCTAATTACTTGACCATGGAAAAAGGAAGATCATCACGTTGAGTTGGGGATAACATTACCATTGGATCCACCTCATCTCGACTCTGATTCTAAACAAGAATTAATAAATTTAATTTATAAAATCTAATTTTACATAAACTCTTAAACTAAAAAACCTCAACATGTCTTTAATATTTATTTCTATATGACCAATATGCCTATTTATCTGAATTTTTATTATTATATCTCTCTTTCCATCCAATAAAACAAGTAATGTTTGAACTACTAGATTAAATTTAGATTATACATACCTTATTTGTTGTTTTGACAATCAGACTAACCCAGTACCACACTTTTATAGTTAGGTTGTCTCGGTTTTATAAATTTATAAATTTTTATAGCCTTGTATTAAATTAAAAATTACCTAAAGACTACAGAACATTTTGTACTATTTCTGAGTAGGTTTTTCATCATTCTTAAATTAATTAATGATTGTAGGAACTGTTTTTTAATTATTTAATTTACACATGGTCATGTCATGTTGTTGTTTCAGGTCCAAATACATTGCATGAATACTACACTCATGGGAAAGAGAAAATTGACGATCTTGCATATGACCTAGAGTTTGAATGGTCCATTCATAATTATAGGTAGAAAAATTATTAGATCAATCAACAACAATACATTATGGAATTAAGTGGTAAATATCAAGAGTTAAATATGTGGTATTCCAGAGATAAAGACAAGATCTTCAAGGAATTAATCAAGGGGTAAAGCACTAATCAACAATGGAAGACCCTAAAATATGGGGTTCAACCAAAGAATTATCATACCCCCTTCACTAATCAAAATTTTGATAATAATGTGATGGTCATCAAGATTATTACATACTCAATCCATTTTTTCATGCCACCTCATGATGACCCCATCTTTCACATTAAAGGTTTCCTAGAAATATGTGAAGTGTTCCAATTTTAAAATGTAAAAAATGATGTTGTGAGACTATAACTCTTCAGATTCTAATTTAAGGAAAAATCATAAGAGTGGATCCGAAGTATTCCCCTGCACTCAATCACCACCTAAGAGGATTTGGTAAGAAAAATATTAACAAGTTTTATCCCATCCTCAAAGTCAATGGACCTTCAGGTTAGTATTTTAATTTTTGAGAAATTAATTGATGACTATTTATATAGATTGTGGTAAAAATTTAATAGTTTTATAATATTATTTACTCATGACTACATTAAAATATAGATTCTAATACAAATATTTTAAAAAAGTAATTATGTAGGTAAATTGCATGATAGTTGATGTTACAGTTGGAGGTTCACTTATGTGAAAATCACTGAATTAGAGGTTTGAGTTATTAGATGATATTTCTAGTAATAGTATTCAGGGGAATCTGGATAAAGGGTGAGAATAAGGATTTCACATAGTATATAACATCTAGGCTTCCAACTAAATGAAATTCATGTCAGAGAAACTCAATACAATGATGGATAACAAAAATCCCCAAGGTATTTACTATAAAATGTGAATTATTTATACTCTAATAAGAAGAATTATGAAAATTTATAGTTCAAAAAAATAAAACAAAAAAATAAAAATCATGGCCAATGATTTTTATGCAAGACAAAAAGGCTTTCAACCTCAAAATCAAGCACCAACACTGACCAATCAATTCCTTTCACTAGAGGATATCCGTGTATCCTTATAACTACCACAAGAGCTACACAAACAGAGTTTACATCATATTAAAATTATCAAGGAACTAATATAGGGGAATTTAAAAATGACATGTAAAACCATTGATCTACAATGAGGAACATGGAAACCCAATTTAGTCAAATTATTAAGAAACCTAGGGATAGGCCTAATGGATTACCTATGGGATTATTAAACCAGTTTCCCCATTATGATATGAATGCTTTATTACTTATAATTATAAATAATACCCAATATGATGTTTTATAATTTTTAGGAAATAATAAAGAATAACCAATGGGAAAAGTGAAGAAACCCACAGAGAATATGAGGAACATAATGAAAAAGAATAACAAGTACTTTACTAACCACCACTACTATTTTTGGATTGGTTATAGTAGGTAAAGACTCATGAAATAAAATAAAGGTTCTTATAGATGTTCCAAAATCTATATATCAACATTCCATTTTTGAAAGAAATTGAAAACATGCCTATCTATACGAAATTCATAAATGATATTTTTATGAAAAATATCTTGAAGAATTTTCCCCCATTCCACTAACAGTGTAATATTTAACAGTATAATAAATCATACTACCAAAAAAGAAAAGTGATAATGGTATTTTCTCCATTCTGATTAATATTGGTTCTAATGAGTTTGTATGTTATTTTTATTATTTAGGTTCTAGTGTAAATATAGTGTCATGTGAAACATTCAAGAGCATGTGATTCAAAGATATGAAACCGTGTCAAGGTAAGATTCAATTATTTGATACCAAAGTGAGAAATCCCTAACGAATACTTAAAGATTTCATCATCAATGTAAAAAAGTTTTGTTTTCCAAAGGATTTTTTGGTGATGGACATATATGAATAAAAGGTCCTAATAATATAGGTGAGACCATTCCTATCTATTGGAAGGGAACTAGTTGATGTTCAAAATGGGGAGATGAGCTTTAGATTTTGAGGATCAGAAGTAAAGTACAAATTTCATCGAGAAATGGATAATTATGAAGAAACAATTAATGAATTGTCAAATGATAGTCTACTATAGGTTGATGATTTTGTTCTCTATAGAATAAGAGTCGATGTAGCTACTGTAGAATATAAATAATAATTTAAGAATAAACTGAAGAAATGTAATAAATTACTGGAAATGATGAAGATATTAGAGAAACATTCATACAATAGGAATTAAAATAGGGATAATATGTTTGGGAAGTCACTGAGTTTCCTTTTTATTATACAAGAAGGTCCATGAACTAGTAGATTGGGCCTATGGAAATTTAGATGGTACTAATCAATAGAAGTGTAAAATTAGTTTCATAAAATGGGGCAGGACCCATCTACTTGGAGGAATCACATATGTGAAAATTTGTCGATTTGGGTTAGGTAACCTCTTTACTACCTTCAACCACTAGATATAATGGAGGTAAGGTCATGGAAATTATTGTAAACAAAATCTCTCCAAAAAGGTAACAAAAGTTTTTTTTGCATTTATTTTTATTTTGTTATTTGGAACATGCAATCTCACCCAAAATATTTTAAAATTCATTGATGATGAACTGTTAATTCACCTCTTCTTTTTATTTTATAGGTCCATCAAGACACTAGAAGAACTAGCATGTAGCATGTGGGGAATATTTTGAACAAGTACACCTCATGAAACTGATACACATCATGAATATGGTGAAGGTAGAACTTTAATAGTTTATTTTGAAGAAACATTCAAAATGGGAGTAAATTTTTCAATTCGATTTTTCATCTTTATTACATAGATTTAATTTTTTCAAAATATTTAATTAAAAAATTTCATGATCTCCCATGATTATTTATTTAATAAAATGAAATTTTAGATATAAACTACATAGGATAAATTCCATGTGAATATTTTAAATTTATTTTTCAGTAAATATGAATGAGAAGATTGGGGAAATAAATTTTAGTGATAATAATGGGGTTTAAGATTTGAAAAAAAAATGGATTTTAAGGAGGATATTAATCAATGGATGTATTTTTCTTTGATATTTTTCTATGATTTTAATTTATAATATTTTTATTAATTAATTTAATTATTCAAATGAATCCCCTTAAGTAGTTATCCCAACTATTCATCTCATTCCCAAGACGTTCGATGAGCATAAAATTTCTCATCCTTTTTATAGTATATTTCTTCAAAAAATCTGACATGAATCTTCTAGAACATTCTTGGAATATTATCAAAGTCATTACTAAACATAGTTTCTTTTAAAATGATTGTGGATTTTTTTACCACATTCTCCTTAGACCCACCTTTAATTAGTTTTTTTAACCCTATAGAATCCATGAACAACCTTGTTATAAAATGAGCCGAGTTACAAGACTATCTTATCAATTTCTACCTTCCCCTAAATGATTTTCATGATATTTAGAAGAATAGGTTTATTGAAGGTATTTTCCAAGTTTTACCAGGATATACTTCATTGTGGTTATTTTTCTGGGTTTTCATTGTGTTCTTGGGGGAGGCCATGTATTTTCCATTTTATTTTATTACTCACCTCTCTTGTCTATAAAATTAAAAAATATAGTAATAATAAAATGATTTTTTCTTTGGGAGGATAAAAAATCACCAATGATATACCAACAATCTTTTTATAATATGTGGTTAAGTGGTGGATGTGAGATTGGTCCTAATAATATCTTTCATAAATGAAAAATAAAATCAAGATTGGTTGATTCATTCATTATTCTTACATGTATCATTATCCAACTTTGATCTTTTTGGGTCAAAGAGATAGATGAATTTTGTAGAGGGAAATTTTTATTGAGTTTCTCTTTTGATATCATGAATTAAAATTTTATGTTAAACCTTTGTTCTGAGCCTTATTTGTTCACATCATTTATAAACCTACCCTAAACCTAGAGTTGTTTAAACCTAAATGGTGAAGCTCTGATGATTAATTATGATTTCTATATTTACATGGTGGAGATGATAGATGCATTGAAATCCTATGGTAAGGGACTTTTTCTTAAGGCATGTTCATTAATCTATTTACAATTATACACCGATGATGAGAATAAAAATTCAAGTGAGGTAAATTTAAAATGGTATTCATATTAATTATCAATTTAAAACCAAAAATGGATAATTGAAAAGGAATAGCTATTTAAAAAGAAGAAAATTAAAATAATTGGTTTATTTTTTTCTTTGAAAAATAAGGTGTTTATAAATTTTTGATGTGTGATGAATGAAAATTTAATTTCCAATTTAATCAATTTATTTTATTGACATTAGATTAAAATAATTATAAGGTTAGTTTTTATTGCTATATATTGAGATTACATCATTGAAGATAAGTTTGAATACAAGTGTGGGGGTATTTGATACAAATATTTTATGCATATATTTTAGGATGTTTTATTAAATTATTTATATAAATAAATGATTTATCTAGACAAAATTTGGAATGTTTAACTTGTTTTGTGATTATTGGATGGATACAAGAAATATTTGGAAAAAGGAAAAAGGGAAATAATTTGTGAAGAAAATGACACTTCACATCATGATACATTAATTCGAGGAAATATACCGGAAAAAAAGACCTCCCATGATGAATTATGATAATGGAACACTTTTAGGGGGAAATTAATGAACTGGGGTGAGAAAGAGATTATGGAGTTGGAAATAAAATTTACACATCATGTAAAAATTACAAATCGTGAAACAATACACTTCTTGAAATAATACAATATTTGAAGAGAAGAAAATCTATACACAATTAAAGTTTTGAATTATGTTGTGAATATTTCAAGGCATAGACATTGCATGTCGTGTAAAAATTAAACAACGTGAATATCCCGAGATAACCCAATAATGAGCAGATTTGACATATATTTCCCTAAAGGACATACATGAGACATCCATTTATTACTGAGGGTGGACTCATTCTCTATTATGGGCCAAATTAATGGAAAACTAAATTCAACATGTTCCCCAATAGATTCATAAATAGAGATGACTAATGCTACTTCTATGGAATTGGGTGATCAAATATAAGATCTAGAATCTATGCTATGAAGTGTTCTCAATAGTGTCATATTTATCATTTATTTATGTTTTCATTTTCATTCTTCCTTCCCCATTACACCATCATCTCTATAATGAGAGGTTAAACCCACCTTGTTCTACGGTTAAGAATCCAAAGGTGGAAGGTGTTATTGGATCCTTATTTCACTCTTCTAAAAGTATTTGGGTTACTATAGTTTATTTTATCTATTTTGAATCACTTTCTTTTTATTTTTTCATGAACAATGGTATTTTAATATGAAAGTAAAATTTAATAATTATGAAACTCGTTAACCTAAATTGAGTCATGATCATTTTTAAATTTTTGAAAAGCAAGTTAAAAATGGTATTGAAACAAAATTAATTTGAAAATTCTCTAATTACATGAAAATGGGAAAAGGGGGATCACTGCATTGATGATGGAATACCATGAACATTGAATCCACCTCATGTCAACTTAAATTCCAAAAACGTATTAATCAATTTAATCACTACAATCCAATAGTACCAAATCATTAAAACTATAGAACCCCGAAATGCCTTCGATATTTATTTCAAAACAAACAATCTTCATTTCTCTCTCTATATAAATACAATCAAACAAATATTTTTTTCAATTACTATAGTTAATTTGGAGAATATATACCATCTTAGTGGGTTCGACACTCAGACTAAAAAAGTAACACACTTTTGCAGTTAGGTTGTCTAAAATTTATAAATTTATAAATTTTCATTGCCCTGTATGAAATTAACGAATCTTTATGAGATGTTAGTAACCACAACATGGTTTTATGATATATTTCATGGTTTACGAAGAAAACATTCATGGTTTTAATTGAATAAAACATGGTGGTGTTACATGTTGATTGAAAATGAAGATGTATTGTTTCTATAAGGCAATGAAATAAAAATATTAGGGTGACCGCACTATGGTTTATCTATTGGTACTATAGATTTTTAAAGAGTTCATGATATGTAAAGAAATAAAAAATTAATAATTAGGGTTTAAATTGTAAATTTTAAAAAAGAATTATAGAAATTTGTTATGGTGTGTCTGTCATGTCCATGTTTTTTGAATTTCATAAAGTAAGTTTAAATGATATAAACACAATTAGATTAATTGAAGAAAAAATATATCATGGCCAATATAACCACTTCATACATTTAGTAGATATCAAAATTCAATTGGTTTTATTAGTATATGTCAACATGTTCTAGGTGGATTAAAAAACTCAATCCTCAATGTTTCTTGTTTATATTAAAGGAAATGTGAAGATCCAGAATGATCTAAGGATAAATAATGAAGAGGGAAAATGTGGAATTTTAAATGGAAGTTTAATGTTGAATTTGAAAATTTAAAATTTTTGGAAGTATATGGTGTTTGTGGTTTCTATGGATATTGTGCATGTGTTTCATGAGTAAGAGTGTGTATAGAAGAAAACAAGTATCAAAGATACAACCATTTAAGATAATTTTTTTGGAGGATCTTCGACATCCCATTTAATGAAGTTAGAAACCATAGATTTAAATATTGAAGACTATTTACAAAGAAGATGAGACTATTATACTCAATATAATGATGACATGAAATTTGTGGCACCCCATACATGGTTCAATCAATAGTAACCGAACACAATTGGTAATATAGCCTCAAGAGTTCCTCCCCATACACCAGAGGCTACTGACTATTAGGTAGGGTCAATGGTGGAAAAGTGGTGAGAGTATAACATCATTGTCAGTGTCATGAACCGTCCTCCATGGCTCATGCCCTGACTACCCTAAGCCCACCTTCCATAGGCCAGGGGCTGGCGACAAGCATCATAAAGGTGTATCCCTATAACAGGAAGGCATTGTCTTTAAACCTATACAAACACACTCCAAGAACACAATAAGAAGCAATCACGATGTAAACTACTGTAGTAAAAAGTGTACTAAAAGTAAAGGTCCAGAGTACAAGCCCAAATGGATAGTACAAGTACAACTGAAGGAGAAAACATCTCATGGAATGTCCACTAAGGATCCTACCTGAAGGGTAGGTACATCTCATAATCAGTAGTCATTGTGTCACATCACGTCAAATGGTCCACATTTGAGCACTGTCCAGTCCTAGCTCCCACAGCCTCGATCAATGTTTTCCATCATCTGAACAATACACAATAAGGTGCGAGCATAACTCGTGTAGGGGTGAGTATAACAATACTTAGTAGGGACCCTGATACCCTTGAAGGTCTCCCAGAGTTCCACAAATGAAAACCCACAAAGCAAGAACTCAATCACAAAGCATGAAGCAGTGGTCATCAACTCTACATAGGTATAGACCCATACATATACCTAAGTTATCAAAATATACTCGTCTCATACATGAGGAGACATAAGGCTCCAAATTTTAAGCCATTTTCACAACTAATCCATGAGGGAAGAATACCACAAAGGTTACACCACAAAAGGTAAAAGTACCATAAAGGTAACACCATGAAGGTAACACTAGGAAGGTAAAATTACCACAAAGGTAACACCACGAAGGTAAAAGTAACACAAAGGTAAAACCATGGAGGTAACATCACGAAGGTAAAAGTCTCAGATCACACCAAGTATAGTACTTAATTACTGAAGTGAAAAAGATTCGTCATAAAACTAGATTGTCTTATTCCGTCGATAGGCTCTGCTGCTGACCCACACAGGATCGATAGATGCTGATTCACATAGGATCAATAGGTGCTAACCCACATAGGATAGATAGATGTTGACCCAAAAAGGATCACTATAAGCTAACCCATACATGATCTATAGATGCTGACCCACATAGGATCGATGTTCTTTCTTTACATTACATCCAGTCACAATATTCCCACACTAATCACACTTAATTCCAGGAGGATCATCTCCTCAAGCAATTGGTCATACCTAAACATCTACGATGTTCCACAAAGAAGTATCCCAAATGGCTACAATATCGTAAGGGTTCTAATGCGATAGATGGCGTGTCAATTGGATATTCGGTCTTGACTTATAAGTGTTTTAGTACCAAGGGCCTGGTTGAATTCGGGTTCAATCCAACCGGGCTGTACTCCAAATTTCACCAATACTCAAGTGGATTATACTAAAAGGAATGTCTCACTCCATATATCCCAGTGTTGCAGATGGTTTTTCAAATGGATGCTCGGTCTAAAAATTATGGTTTTTTAGTGAGATGGGGCCTAGAAGGGTCTGGGTATGGTCCGATCCAATCTAGCCTGAACTGGCCTAGACCAATCCAGTTGGGCTGGTCCATGGACCGGCCTGCCCCCCCTTGTATGGAGCAGCCCGCTGGGCTCACGTGACCCGACCCTCGAAGGGCGCAATCTGTTGGGCTTGCACGGCCCAACCTGCAGAGGGGTGGGACCCGTGAAGCTCCCATGACCCGGTCTATGGAGGGGCGTGGCTCAGTAGCTGAGGCCCTCCCTAGCTGGAGTTGGGGGGTGGAAGGGTTTCCCCCTAATTTCTGAATATCACAACAGTTTGTTTTAGAAGCGGCGGTGCCATGTGGCACTACCAGGTCGTCGCGGGACCCAAAGGGGCGGGTCCCTCCTCCATTGACGGGGCTTCATACTACGACCATCTCTAGCGGAACGTTATGGAACGTCACAATCTATTCCATGACCAACTGTTGCAGGCCTTTCCCATCACCCGCAGGTGCTAGTTGTCGGTGTTGTCGTGTCGTTGCCCTACTGGCGGTCTTCCGTGGGTCACCAGGTGAGCTTCAGTGGGCCGTTTTTATGTCCAATAGTATCAACAGACTCCCCAGGATTCCCTCTTAATTTCTAAACCCACCGTTCTAGGTTTTTTCTAACCTGAATAAATCTCTCTGAAGAACATGTCAAATTTAACAAAAGGTGGAGGGTCTGGGCCTTGTTTGTTTGGATCGTGCCTTCCGCGTTAGCTTGATAGAAAGAGGGAAGAATAAGATTCAAAAAATCTTGAAATTAGACAATAAATAAACCCTACCTCTAGATCGTTCATGTTTTGGGAAGAGTTAGTGTTTGTCGGGTCGTGATTCGGTGACACTCGTCACCATTTGCAGGAACCGATCTCGTCCTCCAAGTGGTTGGTGTCGCAGTATTTTACCAGAGCTTCGTCTCTTGGTGATTCCATGCCAACACACTTCCCTGAGCGCCATATAAATAGTAGAGAGTGAGGGTGAGTAACACCATTGTTAATTTATGAGGTTCATTTAATGAATGAACCTCCCAAATTCCAACAGTGTTGTTTCAAATATTGAGGTGTCAATCCAATTAATGGATTTACATGTCATTTTTTCCACCACCTCCACTTTTCTGTTAAAGGAAAAAGAAAAAAAAAGAAAAGAACAGCTTTTTTTAATTATTCTTTTCAATGTACAAAATCTATCTTTTTTTCCTAACCTATTGCGATCGAAGTGAAGCCTTCTTTAAAAGAATCCTGGTGCTATGGATTCAACGATGCCCTTATATTTTTAATTCGAGCACCAGTTATATTGTTAGAAAATACTGCTCACACGTATACGGAACGTACCTGAAAAAAAGTCCATAAAATAATTATAAGCACATCGGGTCTCAGAATCATGCGCCATCAATTTTTTGAGACTCATAATAATTCCATATAATTAAAAAAACATTACATGGAAAATTTGGGTCTTTACATTCTCCCCACCTTAGGGGTTTTCATCCCCGAAATCCATAACATAGAATAAGGTAAAAAATGGGGGTACTGAGCATGAATCTAAGCCTCCTGCTCCCATTTTCTCTCTTAGAGGTTCCCATGTTGCCAATGAATGTGCACTAGAGGTATCGATCATCCACAAAGGACCCACTCCTATCGATCCTCAATCTCCATTGGAACCTACATAAACATCACCCCATTATCAAAGTACATATCTCCATGGTCAATGACGTGAGATGGTCATGCACGTATCTCCTCAGCTAGGATATGTGGAAGATGTCGTACACCCTCTCCAACTTTGGTGGCAGTGCCAAGCGGTATGCCACCTCACCAATCCTCCGAAGTATTAGAAATGGTCTGATAAACCTTAGTGAAAGTTTGTCGCCTTGGCCAAATATCCATAGTCCCCATTTAGGGGAGACTCACAATAATACGTAGTCCCCCTCCTAGAACTCAAGAGGTATCCAACTCCTGTTAGCATAAGAATTTTTTCTACTCTGTGTTGTCTTCATCTGCTCTCTAATGATCTACACCTTCTCAGTAGTAGCATGTACCAACTATGGGCCCATAAGTACTGACTCCCCTGGGTCTATCTAGTATTGAGGAGATCTGCATGGTCAATCTTACAATTACTCAAATGGTTCTATACCAATGGTGGAGTGATAGCTATTTCTGTATGATAACTCTAGCAAAGTCATGTGATCCTCCCAACTGTGACCCAAATCTAGGATTCAACCACAAAGCATGTCCTCTAGTGTCTGAATGGTCTACTCCATATGACCATCTGTCTATGGATTAAAGGTGGTGCTCAAATGTTGCTGAGTCCTGAAATCATCCTATAATCCCTTCCACAATTGGGATGTAAAATGTGTGTCACGTTCAGAGATGATTGTCAATTTCACCCCATGAAGTCGTATAATATTCTGTATGTAGAGACTTTCCAAGCCCTCTACTGATCCCTACTCTCGGATGGGTAGGAAGTTGGATGACTTGGTGAGTGGGTCAACGATCACCCAAATGGAATCATGTACCCTAGACGTACGTGGAATTAATTTCACAAAGTCTATGGATATACCATCCCACTTCAACTCCAGTACTTATAATGGTTGTGCTAAACCTGCAAGAACTTGATCCTCAGCCTTCACTTGCTAGAAAGTGAGGCATCGATAAAAAATATCTATCAATGATTTCTTCATACCTAGCCAACATTGTTGATGTCAGAGGTCCTGGTTCGTCTTTTCCACAACAGGATGTACCGCCACAGGGGTCGTATGGAATTCCCTAAACACCTCCTCACATAGTTTCACAGGTACCATGGTGCATCCTCTGAAGAGGATGACGTGCTCCCCACCTTCAAAAAATCCATCAGGTGCCTATCCTATGGATATCTAAGAACATCAAACCTCATAGTCAATGTCCCCAAGTTGTGCCTCTCAAACTCACTGAAGAAGTGGGGGAGTGAAAATCATAGACTGGAGGTAAGATTCTCTATCTCTATCCACAATGGATATCTAAAATGCGGCTAGCTTCTCTGTCACCTCACTCAGAAAATATAGACCATACCTCCTACTGAGTGTATCTTCTACTACGTTCTCCTCCACTAGAGTATAGAATATCTCAAATTCATAGTCTGGGAGGAACTCTAGCTAACGTCATTGTCTCAGGTTTAGGTCCTTCTATGAGAATATATACATGAGACTCTTTTGATCAGAGTAAATAGTAAACTGCTTTCCTATCAAGTAGCATCTCCATATTTTCAAGGTGAAGACCACTACTGCTAACTCCAGGTCATGGGTAGAGTAGTTCTACTCATGTTTTCTTGGCTATCATGAACCATAAGAGGTCACTCTCACTCCAAAATTAGGATATATCAATGGCAGGTCTGTGATGTGTCATAGTAGACTACATAACCAATGCCCTATTCTAGTAGACTTAATATGGGTGCACTTGTTTGTCTCTGCCTCAACTCCTGAAAACTCTACTGGCATCTATCATTCCATATGAAGGGCTCTCCCTTCTTCATCAATGATGAAAAGGGTTCTACAACTCTGGAAAAGTAAGGTATGAATCTCTGGTAGTACCCAGCCATCCTAGGAAACTCTGCATCTTGGTCACACTCCTGGGTGGCACCCAAGAAAGAAATTCCTCTATCTTCTCTAGATCTACTTCTGTAACATCCCAGACCTGGCCAGCCACCCGAACAGTGCCGAGCGGGTCGGGTGTCACTACCTTAGTCCCACCTACCCTGAACACCAATGGCTGCCGACTAGCAGCGAGGGTCTGAATAGGTATAGTGAGGAGGTTATACCCTCTCGTAGGATTATAGTAAGGGTATTGTTTCGAGTATAATAGTGAAGATGCAGTGGAAAGAAAGACTCAGCAGACTCAAACCAGACCCGCAGAGCGGAAGCATATCCAATATCAACAAACGACGGAAGCAATATAGGAAACAACTGCAGCGGAAAGTAAATAGAATAGCATGATGATAACATTTAACTACTATTGAATATTAAAACATGCATCCAAAGCAGGTCAATAGACAAAAGGGCGCCAATGGCTAACCAACAGTAGCTACAACAAGTAAGCATGCTGATACAGAAAAGCAGACACAACAAGTAAACCCTAGCTAGGCATGACCTCAAGTTCTGTACCATCTCCATGCAACAACTAACATAACCCAACTCTTGAAGCTGGCCCCTTTCCTGCATGTAAATACATGAAGTCTGCACGCATCACGAAGGGCCCGTGCAGAGTGTGAGACAAATCTCAGTAGGATACCACCCAACGGTGCGTACCAAATATATGTGTTTAAGCAGTCATGCATTTACCAGGAATGCAGTAATCTATACAATGCAAAAATAAATGCAAACTCCACTGGTGCTCAACAGCCACCATGGAGTGTTACCTGCTTCGGCCAACGCCAGAATCTCTGTCGTGTAACCCGACACCATGTGCCACCTGACACCTCGTGTCTCAAGTACCGACATCCCAAAGGCACGCCCCAAATAGTAACCCAGCACCATGTGCCTCCTGACACCTCGTGTCCCAAGTACCGACATCCCGAAGGCACGCCCACAAATAGTAACCCGGCACCAAGTGCCTCCTGACACCTCGTGTCTCAAGTACCGACGTCTCGAAGGCATGCCCATTTCATGAATGCTCCTCACCTCCCACGTGGCTTTCTACGACAAGCACCCCCAACCAAAAATGCCTAACGAAAACTATGGGGGCCTCTACCCACACGAGTGGTAAAAACCACATCATCACAGAGTATCTCTGTGTGCACACTACTCAACTCCCGGTGAGCGGTAATCACCCAAATAGTCCTAAGCCACCAAAACATCTGACACATCGTGACCTTGCGACCATGTCGCTCAATTCCGATGGCATCACCACCCTAGTATCCCGGGCCATGCCCAACCTGACAGTCGTACTACCTCAAACCGACGTCCATGATGCCCAATCCTGTGGTCAAAACCACCCAAAGTAACCTGGGCAAAGCCCCAACCTGTGATCAGCATCACTCAAGCATAACCGGGCCAAGCCCAACACAACCCAAAGGGTCCAGTAGATGAAATTCAACAGTTGAATATATAACATTTTTAAACAGAAAAACATAAACCAGAAAAACCAACTAAACAGTTGAATTGCACTATACCAGGTGTTGTCCGATACCAGCACTGAGGTCTTAAATGCCTCCAATAAGTATAACAGGCTTAAATAATTTAAACTAACAGTTTAGCACAATAATATTGCAATTAAAACCATTTTGGCGTTCCCCGACCAACATGCCCTGATGAGCCACGACCCCTCACCCGGCCCCGCTCATGTAAATGGGTAACTAGGCATACCCAAAGGCATCCCAGAGGTCCCATAAACAATACAGTATGAAAAGGAAGATAAAACGGGTCCTGCTCAAAAATACCTGAAAACGCGCCGAAGCAGCGTCACCCAAACAACCACGAAAACACAAAATGAGGTATGCACCACCTACCTGAGATTCGCACGATGCTACTCCTCCGGTAACACCCACCAATTCAGTCTAAAACACGGTAAATCTATAAAAGATTCAAAACCGCTCAAAGGGCTATAACACGTTCTATAACAAAAATCAGACAAAACGGCCAAAAAGGAATCGAGGCCTTACTGAGGGGGTTCCAACGCATCCAACCAGGATCGGATCGGAGTTCGGATGAAGAACCGAGAACCAAATAAAGATCTGTCCGACTTGGTTCGCTAAACCTGGCCAAAATATTGAGGTTCTGCCTCAATACGAGGCTACTTCCCGTTTTAAGTGAAAAAAAGAAAGTACACGGCGTATACTTTGGGACTACACGCCGTGTATGGTTCATTTAACTGTTCATAAGACGGAAAGATTCTGCCGACTTACTTTCTGAACCTTCCGACATGAGTACACGGCATGTACCTCTGGGTACACGGCGTGTACTGGGTTCTTCTTCCTTCCCACGCTGACATACTCACACGCCCTGTATATCCCTCATACACGGCTAGACTACACGGCGTGTCCAAAGGGAACACGGCGTGTCCCTAGTTCTTACCCGGCCAACGGCCTACACACCATGTATGGCCTCACACGGTCGACGATCTACACGGCGTGTTCAAAACTACACGCCGTGTAGTAAGAAAACTCTACACGGTCACCCGCACGACATGTACTCGGCAAGTACATAGTCGAACACTCGCCTAGATATACACGGCGTGTACTTAAAGTACACGGCGTGTAGTCTGGAAATTTCCAGAAACTTTCCATTTTATCCAGTTTCCTCAGAAACAAGTCAAAAATTTAAACAGGGTCAGGATTTTGACCCGTTCTAAAAACTCGGGTTCTTAAAAACTCCCCACCTTAACGTAGCTCATCCCCGAGAAACCAAATGAAACCAGGAGATGGCACTGAACATGCCCACCCTAGTTAAACAACCCGGACTACCCTGACCTCAAAGGTTCTGGCCAAATTCTTCAAGGGGGGCTCCCCACCTTAGGAATTGCCTTACCTGGTCTCAACCCAACAAAATGTAAAACAAACAGGGTTTACTAACCTATTTTCCGGAAGCAAAATCCTCCCGTGACTCATCGTCACCCCTGTACTTCATTGGTGCTCCTATATCGCTTCGGACACCCAAAGTATCACGCACCGCATCGATGTCCGCCTCTACGAGGTCCTGGTGCCTAGAACCTCAAGTAACCTGCATCCATGATGCCCCGATGCCCACGACACCTCATGTAACCCGCATCCATGATGCCCCGATGCCCACGACACGTCATACATACATATATATACATATACATACATACATACATACATATATATATATATATATATCACTGACCCGAGATGGTGCCAACCCACTGACTAGCATCTAGTCAGTCCACAAAGATCTTGTGCACCTCGTGCACTCAAAATAGACATACCTCTACAGGTCATGCCAAAAAGGAAACATGGAGATCACAGTCACACCGCGGTGTACCTCGAACTGTCATCGGCTCACCAGCATGCTTAGCCTCTGGAAGCTCCACGGCGTGCACCTGGCCTGAAACACGGCTGCTTGACGCCTGACCTCCCTGCGGTGCTTCTCCAGTCACCGGCCACTGACCCCTGATCTGGGTCCCACTGTCTCTATCATGGCCTCTGAGCACAGCTGAACCTTGACTACCCTCTCCAGGTACCGAACCCGAAACAACTCCAGACGCTGCAGTCTGTCCTGGTCCCTGCCTGTCGGCTATCTGAGAAGGCTTCCTGCAAAACCTCTCCAGATGCCCATCCTATCCACATGCCTGTCACTCATTCGGAGGCCTGTCACACTATGTCCGAACATTTCCCGGCTGTCCACACTGGAAGAAAATCACCAAAGAACTCCAACGAGGTGGTCTAGCTGAATCCCTTGCCTGGTTGCCCTGCTGGAACTCATCTCTTCCTCGCTTCCTACTGTCTGAACCGTCAGCTGAAGCTGTCATCCTACCCAAAAGAGATTTCTCCCTCTCATTTCCCTCGACTATAAGCGCCTGATTCACTGCATCGGAGAAAGAACCCAGCCTGAAAATGTTCACCTGGACCCGAATGGCGTGTCGCAAGCCATCCTCGAAGCACCTCACCCTAGCTGCATCATCGCTCACCATACCAGGTGAAAAGCGAGAAAACTCTTTGAAAGTAGTTGCATAGTCCATGAAGGACTTGTCCCCCTATTGAAGACTCAAGAACTCTCGAGCTCTCTCTTCCCTCAGTGTGTCCAGGTAGAAGTGCTCAAAGATCATTCCCTCGAAGTCCTGCCATGCCAGTCCCCCGTGTCTATGAGCTTGAACCTATACGTCCCACCAATGCTTCATCGGTCCTCTCAATATGTACGTTTCCAGCTTGACCCTCTGCCCTGGAGGCGTCTCGAGCTGCTCAAATATCATCTGCATACTCTCTATGCAGTTCTCAGCCGCCTGCGGACCACCCTCTCCCTGAAAAAGCGGTGGGTGCTACGACTGGAACTCCCACGTCAGATACGCCATTGAAGGCTCTGCACCCTGAACGCCACTGTCCATCCCCTGCAAGACACGTACTAGGCTCTCCCGGAGCTGCACGTCTAGCCACGACCCGAACAATGCCAAACCCAGTTGCTGTCCTACCTGCACTAGATCCTGAACCTGATCTTGTCCCTGAGCCTGCACCTGCGGCTCGTACTCTGCCTGTACCGAATTCTGACCCTGATCCTATGGCACTGTACCATCTCCTGCCAGAGGATCCATCGAGCCATGAAGGATTAACCCGCTGAATACCATAAATGGTCAGACATCCCACACATATATATAATAATATATTCTATGCAGATAAGGAAAGCAGTAAAAGGCAGTGCAAAACAACTACCCTTACTCCCCCTCACCGCAACCTATGCCCCACGACATCCCGGTCTCATGGCCTCATTACTCGCCATTAAGAGATATAAGTATCAAATGTACCTTAGGCCATGCCCATCCAGACAACTCACGTTGCCTCAAACCGATGACCGAGTCGCCCAATCCTGACAGTTACACTGCCTCAGTCATAGTACATTCCTACTCTCATAAGAGTCAGACCCAAAACCCTGCCACATGCAATTCTAAAAAAACTAAATCATGGCATACACATTGCAACAACTAGTAATTCTATCAGGAATTTCACCATTTTATATTTCAAATCAGATAAAGCATGGCAATTGATTTATTTTATTCACATGGTATTATCACTTCACAAAGCATATGTGCAATTATGAAATTGAAATACCCTAAAAATTTTCCTATCAAAAGCCAAGCAACAAACCTTGCCATACCGGGACAAGGTCCAATTCTCCCTTACCACACCGGGTCAAGGGTCACATCTCACAATGCAGAACATCACACACCAAGTGATCCACCGAGGTGGAAATCGTATAAACTGTAATCTGAGAAAAAGCAAACAGGAATTCCCACCCATGGAAACTAGGTCCATCCTTCGTACCTGGGGCTGCAGGCACCCAAGCACAAGCTAAAAAACCAAGTCCCAGTAACTACAAATTATCTCCAGTCTACCATATCCCAAATAGTAAAACTAGCAGAAATAAAAAGAGAAGTCTCAATCTCATTAGTATCCAGAAAAACACTGCTACTAAATCCTTGTCAAGAACCCCTCTGATACCACTTTGTAACGTCCCAAACCCGGCCAGCCACCCGAACAGTGCCAAGCGGGTCAGGTGTCACTACCTTAGGCGCACCTCCCCTGAGCGACAAAGGCTGCCGACTAGCAGCGAGGGTCTGAATAGGTATAGTGGGGAGGCTATACCCTCTCGGAGGATCATAGTAACGGTACTGGTCCGAGTATAACAGTGAAGATACAGCATAAAGAAAGACTCAGCAGACTCAAACAAGACCCGCAGAGCGGAAGCATATCCAATATCAACAAATGGTGAAATCAATATAGGAAACAACTGTAGTGGAAAGTAAACAGAACAGCATGCTGATAACATGTAACTACTACTGAACAGTTAAACATGCATCCAAGTCAGGTCAATAGACAAAAAGGCGCCAATGGATAACCAATAGTAGCTACAACATGTAAGCATGCTGATATAGAAAAGTAAACACAACAAGTAAACCCAATCTAGGCATGACCTCAAGGTCTGTACCATCTCCATGAAACAACTAACGTAACCCAGCTCCTGAAGCTGTCCCCTTTCCTGCACGTAAATCCATGAAGTCTGCACGCATCCCGAAGGGCCCATGCAGGGTGTGAGACAAATCTCAGTAGGATACCACCCAACGGTGCGTACCAAATATATGTGTTTAAGCAGTCATGCATTTACTAGGAAAGAAGTAATCAGTACAAAGCAAAAATAAATGCAAACTCCACTGGTGCTCAACAGCCACCATGGAGTGTTACCTGCTTTATCCAACGCCGGAATCTCTGTCGTGTAACCCGGCACCGTGTGCCCCTGACACCTCGTGTCTCAAGTACCGATGTCCTGAAGGCACGCCCCAAATAGTAACCCGGAACCATGTGCCTTATAACACCTCATGTCCCATGTACCGACATCCTGAAGGCACGCCCACATATAGTAACCCAGCACCAAGTGCCTCCTGACACCTCATGTCTCAAGTATCGATGTCCCGAAGGCACGCCCATTTCCTGAAGGCTCCTCACCTCCCACGTGGCTTTCTATGGAAAGCACCCCCAACCAAAAATGCCTAACCGCAACTACGGGGGCCTCTACCCACACGAGTGGTCAAAAAAACCTCATCACGGAGTATCTCTGTGTGCACACTACTCAAGTCCCGGTGAGCGGTAATCACCCAAATAGTCCTAAGCCACCAAAACATCTGACACCTCGTTCCCCTGTGACCATGTCACTCAAGTTCGATGGCATCGCCACCCTAGTATCCCGGGCCATGCCCATCCTGACAGTTGTACTGCCTCAAACCGACGTCCATGATGCCCAATCCAATGGTCAAAACCACCCAAAGAAACCCGGGAAAAAGCCCCAACCCGTGATCAGCATCACTCAAGCATAACCGGGCCAAGCCCAACACAACCCAAAGGGTCCAGCAGATGAAATTCAGCAGTTGCATATATAACATGTTTAAATAGAAAAACATAAACTAGCAAAACCAACTAAACAGTTGAATTGCACTATACCAAGTGTTGCCCCATACCAGCACTAAGGTCTTAAATGCCTCCAATAATTATAACAGGCTTATATAATTTAAACTAACAGTTTAACACAATAATATTGCAATTAAAACCATTTTGGCGTTCCTTGGCCAAAATTCCCCGATGAGCCACGACCCCTCACCCGGCCCCGCTCACGTAAACAGGTAACCGGGCATACCCAAAGGCATCCCAGAGGTCCCATAAATAGTACAGTATGAAAAAGAAGATAAAACGGGTCCCGCTCAAAAAAACCTGAAAATGCGCCGAAGCCGCATCAGCCAAACAACCACGAAAACACAAAATGAGGTATGCACCACCTACCTGAGACTCGCACGATGCTACTCCTCCGGTAACACCCACCAATTCGGTCTAAAACGTGGTAAATCTATAAAAGATTCAAAACTGATCAAAGGGATATAACTCGTTCTATAATGAAAATCAGTCAAAATGGCCAAAGGGGAATTGAGGCCTTACTGAGGGGGTTCCAACGCATCCAAATGGGATCATATCGGAGTTCGGACGAAGAACCGGGAAGCAAATGAAAATCCAGCCGACTTGGTTCGCTAAACCCGGCCAAAATATTCAGGTTCTGCCTCAATACGAGACTACTGCACGTTTTAAGTGAAAAAAAGAAAGTACACGGCATGTACTTTGGTACTACACACTATGTATGGTTCATTTAACTATTCATAAGATGGAAAGATTCTGCCGACTTACTTTCTGAACCTGCCAACATGAGTACACGGCATATACCTCTGTGTACATGGCATGCACTGGGTTCTTCTTCCTTTCCTCGCAGACGTACTCACACGCCCTGTATATCCCTCATACACGGCTAGACTACACGGTGTATCCAAAGGGAACATGGTGTGTCCCTGGTTCTTACCCGGCCAACGTCTTATACGCCATGTATGGCCTCACACGGTCGGCGGTCTACACAGCATGTTCAAAACTACACGTCGTGTAGTAAGAAAACTCTACATGGTCACCCACACAGCATGTACTCGGCGAGTACACAGTCAGCCACTCACCTAGACATACACGGCGTGTAGTCTGGAAATTTCCAGAAACTTCCCATTTTATCAAGTTTCCTGGGAAACAAGTCAAAAATTTAAACAGGTTCAGGATTTTGACCCGTTCTAAAAACCCGGGTTCTTACAACTGCAACTCCAGCCTTCGAGATAACGTGTCCCATAAAGTGGACCTCATCTATCCAGAACTGGAACTTTGAGAGATTTCAATAAATTTGGTCCTCTCGTAGTGTATCCAAAACTATCTGTAGATGATATTCATGCTTCTCCTCTAACGCTGACTATATCAAGATGTCATCAATGAAGACCACCAAAAAGGGATCTAGGTATGGATGAATGATCATGTTCATGAGTCCCATGAACACTGCAAAGGTGTTGGTCACACCGAATGGCATAACCAAGAACTCGTAGTGGTCATACTGACATCTGAAGGTCTACTTCTGCACATCCTCTTCTCATACCCTTAGTTAATAATGGACTGATCTGAGGTCTATCTTTGAAAACCATTAAGCTCCCTTCAGTTGATTGAAGATATCATCTATCCTTGTAAGTGGATACTTGTTATTCACGGTTAGCTGGTTTAGTGTTGATAGTCCACACAGAGTCTCAAACTACCATATGCCTTCTTGGTGAACAAAATCAAGGCGTCCCATGGAGAAACACTAGGCCTTATAAACCCCTTCCTGTGCAAGTCCACCAACTATAACAATATCTCACGAAGCTCTACGAGAGGCATTTGATATGCAGGTGTAGATATCAGTGTCGTCCTAGGGTACATGTCAATGTAAAATTCTACCTCTCTGCATGGAGGTAGTCCCAAAACATCATCAAGAAATACATCGACATATTGGTCCACCAATACAGGATAGCTCAGACACCTCAACATCAACTACTCCGAGGATAAGGCAAGCTAGCTAATGTGTGATAGGTTGCACCCTCCTCCGGGTAAGTCCATCATGTACTGCAAAGGTCCCATTCTCACTGGTGAAGGAAAGCCTGATCTTATCCTCACGGACACACCACAATTTGAGCCTAAAATAGTTAATCTAAGAATAGACTGTGGATAACCAGTACATACCAAAGATGATGTCGTAAGGCCTCGATGCCGCTACTAGAAGATCACACCCAAAGATCTCTCCTCCTAGAGTAAGCTCACACTACTAGAACTAGTGGGTAATCATCGAATCCCATCCCTTAGGAGTCTCTAGATATAAAGATTGAGCCAATGGCTCCATCAAAATCTTAGATCCCCGAACGACTGTCGTGGCAATGAAAGAGTGAATGGAACCTGTTTCTATAAGTATAACAACTAAGGTGGAGTAGACATAGATCATACATCGAATCATCTCCAAAGTACCGTGGTCATAGGACTTAGCTGTCTAGAGCTGAGCTTGTCCCTATACACTTGCTCCTTGTGGTCATAGTGGACAACCTGGAGGTGGTGGTTGTAGAACCTTGAATCGCCGCCCATCACCTGATGCATGGCCATCTCCTCTGCCATGTCTGCCACCCCACATACCACATTTCTAAAACCTATTCCTCTACCTCAGTGGTCCCTTAAAGGTCTTCTAGTCATCCTTACAGTGGGTCGGGTAGTCTCTATCCATGTGAACCTTCCCTCCACATGAGTAGCACTGCCTGCTCCTCCTCTATCCTCCTCTGTCCCGTGATCCCTGCACCACCGACCCTATATCCTGAGGTCGTCGACCAGAAGGTCTCACCTACTTGGGCCCCTACATCATCCGTATATTGTGTGAGGTGGATGACTCTACTACCTAACATTTTGTGGTGGCTCTCGCTGTCTGTGCCTGCTCATTTAGGATGATATTCACCAAAAGCGCTCTCTCTAGCACCCCATCCTGCATCAGACTACTGAGCGATATCATCGATGCTATGATCTCCCATCAGAGACCCTGCTCAAATGTCTGAACCCTGAATAAAGGGTCCCATACCATGTCAGTGGAGTAGCGGGAGAGATTAGTCAACCTCTCTGAGTACCGGGCCACAGTTATGATGCCCTACTATAAGTGTAGTAGCTCCTGTATACACACTAAGCCTAGGGTCACTGGGAAGAAATCTTCTCTGAAAATGCACTCGATGTCATCCCAGGCGAGGTTCGCCTTGTCATGTAACTAGAGTGTCAGACTCCATTATCTCCTAGATACTCCTTGGTAGAGACTGGTAGGTAGGATCACCATCAGATCAGCTAGTGTCCCATCTAAGCAAAAAACTCTGGCCACAGCCTTCAGCCAGTCCTTAGCCGCCTGCAGATCCATCTCTCCTTGGAAACTCGGAGGCCACTACCACTGAAACTTTTGCAACACGCTCAATCAGCATGCACCCTCTACTAGTGGGGCTAGTTGCATCTGCTTCTCAATGGGTGGTTGTGCTACTGGTACACCACCCGATGGTACTATCGCCATAAGAGGGACCAACACCGAAACCTCATCACTCGGCAGGTCATCATCATGTACTCTCTCTGGAATCTTGGATGGATGTCTACGTGGAGGAATCCTGAAGTAAAATATGTGTTTTGTGATCAATAAGTTATACATGGTGAGATGACTCAATGAGATCACAAGAAACACTTTTCAAAACACATGCAATTAGTGTTTTCAAACACTAATTCAGAAATCAGAATTCAGGGTCCTAGTGTATTGATACATCGGCTGCCCCACTAACATTGGATTCCCCAAACTAAAAACCACACTCATAAAACTTAACATTATTTCCACATAGAAAATATCAGAGTCCTAGTTCATCAGTAGAACTGACTCCTCTGATACCACTTTGTCACGAACTATTCCCTGGGGCCCATGTTGTGACTATACCATGCTCGCCTTCTCTAGGACAGGGGCTGGAGACTAGCACCGAAAGGACGTATCCCTATAATGAGAAGGAATATCCTTGAAACTGGTACAAACACACAATACAAGAACACAACACGAAACAACCAAGAAGTAAACTGCTGTAATAAAAAGTGTACTAAAAGTAAAGGGTCCAGAATACAAGCCCAACTAGATAGTACAAGTACAACTGAAAGAGAAAACAACTCCTAGAATGTCCACAAAGGATCCTAATTTAAGGGTAAATACTGCTTGTGATCAGTAGTCACTACGTCACAGCACGTCAAATGGTCCACCTCTGAGCACCGTCCAGTCCTGGCTCCCTCAGCCTCGATCAATGTTGTCCATCGTCTGTATAAGACACATCAAGGTGCGGGCATATCCCGTACAGGGGTGAGTATAAAAATTATCTGTATGGACCTCGAGACCCCCTGAAGGTCTCCCATCGTTCCACAATGTAAAAAACACAAAGCAAGATCTCAATCACAAATAAGGAAGTAATATTAATCAACTCTACATAGGTATATTCCCATAAATATACCTAAGTTATCAAAATATACTTGTCTCATACATGAGAAAACATATGGCCCCAAATTTTAATCCATTTTCACAACTGATCCATAAGGGAAGAATACCAAAAAGGTAACACCGCGAAGGTAACACCACGAAGGTAAAAGTACCAAAAAGGTAACACCACGAAGGTAACACCATGAAGGTAAAAGTACCACAAAGGTTACACCATGGAGGTAACACCATGAAGTTAAAGTACCAAAAAGGAAACACCATGAAGGTAACACCATTAAGGTAAAATACTTAGCTCACACGAGGTATATAACTTATGTGCATAATTATAGATGATTATTCATAAAACTAGATCATCTTATTCTGTTGAGAGGCTCTACTACTGACCCACATAGGATTGATAGATGCTTTCCCACACAGGATCTCTAGGAACTGACCCTCACAAGATCAATAGATACTGACCCACACAGTATCTCTATGCTCTGACCCACACATGATCGATTGATGCTGACCCACATAGGATCGATGTTTTTTCTTTGCGATACAACCAGTCACGAGATTCCTGAACTAAGCACGCATGATTCCTGGAGGATACTCTCCCCAAGAAATCATTAATACCTCAAATTCCATGAAGTTCCATGATGAATTATCCCAAATTGCTTCCACGTCGTAAGGGTTCCAACGCGACAGACGATGCATCAATCAGACGCCCGGTCTGTGACTTATTAGCATTTTTGTACCAAGGGACCGGTTGGATTTGGGTTTGATCCAACCTAGATGTACTCAAAATTTCTCCAAAACTCATTTGGAGTATACCAAAATGACCATATCACTCCAAGGATCCTAGTGCTGTAGACGGTTTGTCAAATGGACACCTAGTCTACAAGTTATGGCCCTTTTAGCGAAATGGGGCCTCGAAGGGTTTGGGTCCGACTCGACCCGGTCTGGGTCCGACCCGACCCGGTTCGGGTCCAACCGCACCCCTTCCGGGTCCCACCCAACCCGTTCCAGGTCTATCCCAGCCCAGACCGAATTGGCCTAGACTGGTCCTGTTGGGCTGGGTCGTGGACTGGCCTTCCCCGCCTGGGCGGCGCGGCCTAGCCTGCTGAGGGGCGCGACTTGCTGGGCCTACGCGGCTTAACCCACAAAGGGGCGCGGCCTGGTGGCTAGGGCCCTCCCTAGCTGGAACTTAGGGGGGGGGAAGCGTTTCCCCCCTATTTTCCGAATAGCACAACCATTTGGATTAGAAGCGGCAGCGCCACGCGGTGCCACCAGGCCGCCGCGGGACCCATAGGGGCAGGTCTTTCCTCCACCACCTGTGGCCTGCTGGTGCTATCCACCACTATCTGTTGTGGCTACAGTCGCGAACTCTTCCACCATAGGTGCAGGACTATGCATTTCCATCTCTTTCACGGCCAGCCGTTTTCGGCCACCGCCGTCACCCGTTGGTGCCTGTCGCTGGTGCTACCATGCTAGTGCCACACGGGCGGTCTTCCACGGGTCACTAGGTGAGCTCCGATGGCCCTTTTTTCCATCTGAAGGTACCAACGGACTCCCCAGGATTCCCTATTCATCTCTAAACCCACCTTTCTAGGTTTCGTCTAACCCAAATAAATAGCTCGCAATGAACACATCAAATTCAACAAAAGGCATAGGGTTTTGTCCTTATTTGTTTGGCTCGCACCCTCGGTCTTAGCATGATAGAAAGAGGGAAGAATAAGATTAAAAAAATCTTGAAATTAGACGAGAAATAAACCCTACCTATAAATCGTTGAATAATTTCCATGTTTGAGGAAGAGTCGGTGTTCGTCAGTTCATGATTCAGTGGCGCTCATCGTCGTTCGCTGGAACCGGTCTCTTCCTTCAAGTTGTTGGCATCGTAGTATTTAACCAGAGCTTCGTCGCATGGTGAATCCATACCAACACTCTACCATGTGCTCCATATAAATAAGAGAGGTGGAGGGTGAGTAACACCATCAGAAATTTATGGGGTTCATTTAATGAATGAACCTCCCAAATTCAATCGGTGATGTTACAATGATTGAGGAGTCAAGAAAATTAATGGTTTTACATGTCATTGGTCCCGCCACCACTGCTTGTCCGTTAGAGGAAAAAGAAAAAAATAAAAATAAAATAACATTTTTATTTTATTATTATTTTAATTTTCCAAAATCAATATTTTTCTCTCGACCTACTGCGGTTGAAGTGAAGCCTTCCTTAAGAAAATCTCAACGCTGCAGATTCAATGGTGCTATCAGATTTTTAATCCGAACACCAGTTAAAAAGTTAGAGAATGTCGCTCGTGTGTTTACTGAACGTACCTTAAAAAATTCCAGAAAACCATTCTAGACACAACTAGCCTCATAATCATGCGCCGTCAATTTTTTCAAACTCATAATAATTCCATATAATTAAAAAAATTACATGGAAAATTCGGGTCTTTAAAGTTAGAATGTAGAATGGTGGTATAATAACATCAATAAATAGCATAAGAATATGAATAAAGGATTAGTGGATGGATAACAATTCATCTAATAAATACCAGTTAATCATATCCAATATTTTCATACATATATGATGATTGTGGCCTGATTTGAAATGTCAATAATACATGGAATCCAATATCCAATACAATACATCTATCAAAATATAAAAATACCAAAAAGGAACTATCCTCATATAACATCATGACCCATATCTTGGTCATGTTCTCCCCTTACTGCTATTAAATAAGAAATCAATAATTAGAAATAGGGTGCTTTCACCTATCCCTGCCAATATCCATGATGTCTTTTCAGGCACCATAAAGGTGGATCAATTTGGGTGTGAGATAAACTCAGTAGGTAACCACCAAAGGTGTAAAATTTCAACTAGTCGGTGAATATATAATAAACCATTTTAGTTAATATTAAATCTATAAATAATGTGGGGTATATAAATAACCCACATAGGTCTAGGTTCCCCTGGAACACCCATCCTTTTCTACCTTCTTTGGCTGAAACTATAAGGTTTATATGTAATAGGTCAATCATGATTTAATTTAATAATTAATTCTCAAGATTTATCTTATATACCAAGCATACACAATGTATTATATAAAAAGTTATTTTGATAAGAAGGACATTAATAAAGTTTAAGGCTCTGACCAAATCAAATAATATTTGTTGTCTTGGTAGACACATTATAACAATCATTTAAGAATTATTCAATTCATTATAACCTGAGCCCATCCTTAGTGTTTCTAAGTTGGAACCCATGTATCACTCCAAGTATAACATGAACCAAAAAACCTACAATCCCATCCTAGGATTTCCTCAATGGAATATTGGTATCACTCTAGGTGTGGTATAAATTCACCTCTCACTGATTCCATCCATGGTAGTTCATGAAAGGGAGCCCAAGTGTTACTCATGGTGTATAATACAATCAGGACTCATAGAACATTTTTGACTATCTGTAAAGGAGTTCAAGTGTCACTCTAGTTTATTAACATTATTTTATCTAATTTCATCATTGGTAGTCCATAATGGAGCCCATATATCACTTGGGAATAAGAAATATAGGTTCCAAATGAGTTTGTCTATGGAATTCATATAAAAACCCATGTTTCACCCAAGGAATATAATAACCAATCATAGAAACATTTAATTATTCATGCTAGATGATTCCTTCTATTTAGATCCAACATTTGAACCCACCTCTCACTCATGGTGTGTCAAGTAGGATGGTCATGGGCCTATAGTCTAACCGCACAATATAAGCTCTTACATTAAATCAATTGTTCATCACTATTATATTAAATAACTCACCTCATAAGGTGGTTTAAATATAACTATAGGCGTATAAGGAATTGTGTCACATGGATCCTCCCATTCATTTTAACTAAGAATTTAAATTATAAAATATTTCACAAGAATAAGCAAGAAATATTATTGGATGAAGGCATTTGGACATGGAATTCCATTCCCTTGAACTTTCATTCAATTCAATTTTAAATTAAACAATTCATTTAATGCCTATAAGTCACGGGGAAAATTTCTAGAGCTCAAAGGTGAATCACATAAAAAGGGCCACCCATGGTGGTTTAGTCTAATTCAACAACACATCCAAGGGGCGGTTCAAATTCAATGTACTTAACCTATAATTAAACCTCAATGGTATCATGTGTTGTGTAGGTATAGACTATACATTAAACATAAGGACCAATTAAATACATAATAATCACTTATAAAATATGACACGTGGCACAAAAATATAATATATAAACACCCCAAATTTAATGAAACATCACGAGACCACTCGCCTTATCTTGGTAAAAGAACAATCATATTGTCTTAGCCTCTGATTTAATTTAAAGTATAAGAAAATAGAAGAATGGATGAGTTACCTAAAATTATGGAATAATATCTTACACAAAAATAGAATCACCGATAATAAGGTAAACAATGAAACATGAAAGAGGAAGAGGGTACTCAACAACACAAATCCAGTGAGATGAACGACTCTTGAATCAGATGTCAGACATAATAATTCCTTTAATCCCTAGGTAGAAAAATTGGTAAAATCAAAAGGGATATGTAGGAGTATCCATGACAAGATAAAATAAAATATATGAGGAGGGTTTAAATAATTAAAGTAGTGAGTAAAAATGGTAACTTTCCCTCAACATACTTGGTTTCATGGTTTTCTCACATGGCCAGCCAAGCCATGTGCCAAACTAGTGACCTTCTTTGACCAAGAACACCCCTAACATGGCCATAACACATAGATAGAAAAATTGTGTATTTATCATGAATTTATCCTCTTCTAAAAAATACAGAGCCCCTGCAAGGACATGTGCCCCTAGTTTCATGGTTTCCTCAAATACTACAGCTTCTGATAGTGGAGAAGAATACCCTACACAGTTTAATCAAGCCATGCCCTCTAGGATGCACAATTTTTATTGACTATAAAGCCTAGATGCATTTTCCAAAAACACTGAATCTTGGATATAAACAATTATATGACCCCCCATTTTCCTCCATAACCTCACTAATAATTCCTATCAGGTCAAAACCAAAGAATAAAATTGTAAATAAAAAGGTTTTATACCATGAATAAAATACAAGATCTTACAATATTCCACCATTTAATAAATATATCATTGAAGTTAACTTCCAAGGGTGGTTAATAATCTTCTAAGAATAACTCCATCCAATGATCACATACATTAGCCTCCCGCTCCCAAGTATCATTCTATACACAATTGTGTTACCATATCAACTGTACTAGAGGAACTGACTTCCCTCATAGAACCTTCATTCCATGATCAACAATATGGATAAGATTCTCCTCAAAGGAATCATCTATCACCAACTCAACCTCCTCATATTGAAGAATATCTGATAGATTATAATGATATCTTTAAAGCTTACATACATGGTAAAAGATGTACATTGATAATAACCTTTAAGACAATTGAAACTAATAGGCTACCAACCCGACTATATCTAGAATCTTGAAGGTCCGGACATAAAGAAGTGATATACTCCCTTGTTTATGAATCTTTATATGCCCCATTCTAGGATAAACTCAAAAAACCTAACTCCACACCTCAAATTCTAGTGATCAATGACGATTATCAACGTAAGACTTCTGCACAGATTGATCTATAAAAATCCACTTCCTGATAAGATTAACATACTCTAATGTCTCTTGTATTAGATGAGGACCTAGTAATACAACCACTACTTCCTTTAACAAGAATAAAGGGATGACACAATCTACCATATAGGGCCTTTTATGGAGACATATTTATGGTTTCCTGAAATTTTTTATTATAATCGAATCCAGTGTGAGGTATGTGTTTCTCCCAAGAACCACCAAAATTAAGGATGCATAATCAAATAATTTCCTACAAAAACCTGTATCATACACTCATAGTGATCATTTTTTATGGGTGATAGAATGTACTTAGAAGTACATGTGAACTCGGTTCCCTCTATAAACCATGCTAGAACTGTGATGTGAAAGGGACATCTTTGCTTAATATGATAAAATGTGAAACCCCATGGAGGCGTTTGATCTCACAAATATAGATCCTGTTGATATCATCCACTGAAAGAGTCTTATACATGGGTAGAAAAAGGGTGACCTTTGTCTACCTATCTACGTTCACCCTTAGAGTGTAACTTCCCAAATGTGATATAGGAAAACCTGTCATTAAATCCATAGTGAATTCTTTTCCTTTCCACTCAGTTATAGGTAACTTATTTAAAAGACCCACTGGTTACTGGTATTCTAACTTCACCTACTGAAAACTGGAAGACTATAAAATGAACCCAACTATATCTTTCTCCATCCTTGGACACCAGTATTGATGACACTATTCATGATAAATCATGGAATGACTATGATTCACAACCCATATAGAGGCATGTGACTCTCACATACACCCCTCTTAAGTGTTTTTAAGAACCCAATTAAATCCCTAGATATGCAATATATCATCCCCATAAACAATCCAATTAGGAGATGATTCATCACCTACAACACTCTCCCATAGGACCAAGCCCTCAGAATACTATAAATGCCTCTTTCTCACTCTCTTCAGAAGAGTGGAAGTCACTGATAACGATGTAAGTACATATTGTACATGATGCTCCTACACCACCATATGCATCTTAGAAAATAGTTCTATAAGCTACCACTCACTACTTGCCTCATGAACTGCCTATGTTTAAGTCATCATGCTCATTGCTTCAGTGACTGTATTTCCCTTTTATGGGAATATTGGCAAGATCAAAGTGAAAATATTGTAGGTATTCCACACACCTTCATTTCAGGAGATTTAATTCAAGTTGTTTAAGTATGTACTTAAGGATTTTATGGACAGTGTAAAATAAAAAAACCCTCTCAATGTAAGTAATTCCACCAACAATACAAGGCATGAACAAAAGTGTCTAACTCAAGATTGTGTGTCAGATAGTTCCTCTAATGTCGCCTCAACTAATGAGACCCATACACCATGAATCACTCGCCCTACATTAGAACTACTCTTACAACGATACTTAATGCATTAAAATATACTTTATAGATATTTCCCATATCTATGGAATCAGTATTAGTGCATAAGTTAGTATCCCTTTCAACTCTTGAAAGTATATATTAGTGTCATCAAACCATATAAACTTCAAACCCTTCTTATTAAAGTTCATAATAGGTGCTTCTAAGCATTAAAATTTCAATTTGAAGCACCTTTAATAGACATATAGACCCAAGAAACATCATATTGAAATGTTCTTAGAAAACTACCAAGAAACTTAATCTCTCACCTTTTCTAGGTCAATCGATACTCCTATCTCTAAGATAATAGAACATAATAAGAGAATATTATCCATCTTGAAGTGTAACTTTGTGATCTTAGAATATAAATGATGCTCACTCAGTGTATCCAGTATGATCACAGTATTTTTTAATGGTTTTTTCTAGTGTAATGATACACCAATATATTATCCATGAATACCACCACAAACAAATCCAGATAAGGATGGAAAACTCAGTTCATCTATTCCAAGAAATATTTTGGGGAATTTGTGAGACTGAATGGCATAAAAAATACTCATACAAGACATATATATTATAGAAAACTGAATGTGGTATATCTGATGGTCTAACATGCACCTAATTACAACTCAATCTTAGATCAATATTCAAGAAAACCCAAGGTTCTTGGAGCTAGTAGAAGAGATCATCTATTCAAGGAAAGGGATATAGATTCTTAACAGTCAACTAGTTAAAACTCTAGTAATCCACACATATCTTGGGAGTACCAACATAATTCTTATCAAAAATGATAATTGAACCCCAAAGAGAAGTAATAGGTTGTATAAAACATTTTTCCTACAATTCCTATAGCTTCCTCTTGAGTTTTTTCAAATCAGTAGTTTCCATCCAATAAGGAGGAATGGATACTAGTTCAGATCCTGCAACTAGCTTGATGGAAAACTCTACCTCTCTCTTGGGAGGTATTCATAAAAATTCATCTGGGAAAATTTCTCTATGATGATAAAAAACTAGAGGGAAATCCATCTAAAACCTTCCATAATCATCCATATATAAGATACCAATATGGGATGTCATCCCACTGAACCCACAATGCTCAGATCTATCTTGAATCACTCATACATATCATTCACCCTTATGAATAAAAAACGGCCTCCTTATTATTTGAAGGTCACCCTTCAGTGATAGTAGTCAACAGAAGAATGAAAGGGAAACAACTAGTACATCCTAAAAATGATTTAAAACCCTATCATCTTGAGTATAAAGAGGTCCCATAGGAAGTAACACCCACTTATATCAAGGGGAACTACCTGCACTAGAGTACACTCTCTGATCATATCTCCAACTGAGTATCAAATGTTATTACAACACTAGAAATATTAACATCAAACCCAAGGATCTCGAAAATAGTCACATATACAAAACTATGAGATACGCCTATATCAAAAAGTGTATGTATTAACTTATAGGTTACTAGAATAATAACTCTCACTATAGAAGGCATAGAACTATACTCCTCAGTTATCGGTTGCACTGTATATAAATAACTTGATCTATGGAGTTGTGATATATCCTAGATTCCCTGAGTGGGTCTACTCCATTGTTTCTGATAATCTGATGTATGAATAACCAGCCACGACCACCATCTCCTCTTGATCGGTCGTTTACACTCCAGCATCCGACCTAACAAGATACTACTAACACACTCCTGAATATGGAGTCAGTGTATACCCTCTCTCACTAGTTTCTAGAGAAAAATAATTGATAAATTGATGTAGATGTCCCATATTGCCTCAAGATTGATGCTTGAATGGTTTACATGTACATTGAGATCTCATATGTCCCGGTCATCACAGTGATGGAACCTCATCTAGCTACCTGAGTATATACCATAGAAACTAATATCACTGCATGGTAGCTCCATAATATTCTTCCTATTATTGGTTGATGTAGTACTCAATTGAGGTTTCAAACCACCCTTGATCGCACCACCATCTTCTATCAGGTTATGCTCTATAGTAGGATTCTGATTCACTATTCTAGATATGATAGCAATATGAAAGACCTTTACTTGTGATCAGAAGTCACACTTGAGACCATCCATGAATCTCTTAGCTTTCAATAACATTTCACCTAAAAGAATGGGTGTGAAACATTAGAGCTATGAAAAATGGGTATAATAGTCCACAACTAATAAGGAAACCTAGTCTAGGTACCTAGTCTCTTCAGTTTCATTGTCCATCAATGTATCAGGATAGAAATAGTCAATGAAAGATATAGGAAAATTGATCCAATCCATAGATCATTGATGATCCATCTAAAAAATAACTTCCCCCATCTCCTAGTGGAATCAGGAATCATATATGTGGCAAGATTCACTCTCCTCTGAGGATGTGTATCATGATACACAAAAATCTAAAGCATATACTCTAGCCATGACTCTGTAGCCTGTGGTCCATCATTCATTGAAAAATATGGTAGATTTTACCGCTGGAACTCATGTATCAATACTTCCATAGTATGGGTAGGTTGTGGTGCTCCGTAAATGGTCTGCATAAAGATTACAAACATGTCTTAGAACTAGGCATTGAAACCCATATCAGGTATAACAAACAGTGTCATAAGAGGAACTACTAAAGGTTATATTGATGACCCAAGGCCCACCACCTACAGAGCATGGTCATCACCACCCTCCTAGGACATGACTTGAAGACATCATGGTGGAATGCCTATACAAATTCCAAAAACACATCTCAACACAATATTAAGCAATGGATAAAAGGGAAAATATAATAATTGAATAAGTAAAAGTCTATCTATATAAAGGTCACACCCCTCTTACTACTCCTTAAGAAAGGTATAGGCAACATAAGAGTCATAAAATAAGCATCAGACACTGCCTACTTCCCACTAATGAGGTTGGGTCAAGGACAATTTATATGTTATAAGTATACGGTCCTTGTATACAAAGTGGAAGTTGCAATCTATAGAAGAAAACACAATTTAAATTGAAATTGGAATCCCTATTTAACAGTGACCATTTCATTTTTTAATTCAATTTTCATTTATATTTAATTATCATTTATACGACAATCTATTTAATAGCTGAACTTTATGGATCACCACTTTCAATTTATAAGGGCCCATGTGCATTATAAATTGAAATGTGGAAAAGATTCAATACCAACCAGTCATTTATCAATTACCTATATGAAATGTAATCATAATTCCATTGATATATAAATAAAGAACCAAAACATTCCACAATAAATGTACATAGTAATATAAACCTAGAATGGAATAATTCATGAAATATAATTCATGATGTTCTTATAATGATCCATGATTCAATAAATCCTTTCTATATCAGGCCAAGCGTATAAATAAATAATCATAAGAAACTTCTAACATCAAGCGCGTCACCCAATGGTGAAGTCAAGGTAACTATAACAAGCACAATCTATAGCAACATGTCATAACCTAGGTTATTTGTATTTTCATTGTCCATTGGATAGCTACTCATAGGAAAATGCTCATTCCAAAATCCTAAGACATTATATTTCATCTTTCTACTATCCCAAAATATTAAGGTAAGAAAATAAATTCCCTGATACAGCTTTATAACATCCTAGACCTGGTTCACTCAATAGTAAATGAACCCAATAGTCCATCTGGCCTCAAACATGCCTCCCTTTACTCCTAAGTATGTTGACTTACATTGAGGGTCTATAGTGAAATAGTAGGAAGAATATAAACTCATGATCAGAGTGTAGAACAGAGGTATAATATCATAAGTCAATACAGGAAGAAAATGAATATCTTAGAAGTGGAATAATAAACATTCATAAAAACATAACCAGTTATTCATATCCAATAGTTTCATATATAGATGATGATCATGGCATGTTATACAAAAAAATGATACATGGAAACCAAAATCTTGAACAATACATGTATCAAAATAAAAGAAGACCAAAAAGTAATTGACCCCCTATACCATCACAATCCACAACCCATTCCTATTATCCTTCCGATTATTTGAAAAAATCAATCAACCATCGGTAATCAGGCCCTTTCTCCTATCCCTTCCTACATCCATGAAGTCTATTTAGGTACCATAAAGGCTACCTGTGTAGGGTGTCAGATAAAATTAGTGGGACACCTCCAATGATGTATAATTACAATCATTCGGTGAATATATATTAAAAAGTGTGTATGTAAAAGAAATCTATAAATAAAGTGTGATATATAAATAACCCACATTGATTTGGGTTCCCATGGATCACTCATACTCTACAACCTACTTTGGACTAAATTGGATTGTCTCTAAGTAACCAATCAATATTGATTTAATTTAATAATGAATTCTCAGTATATGGCTCATAGCCCAAGAATCTCTGATGTTTGATATCTGATATGATGTGTACAAGAAAGACACAATTAAAGTGTAAGCCTCCAACCAAATCCAAGATTTTCTTTGGCTTAGTGCACGCTTCATAATAATAAATTAATAAATATTCATTTCAATATAACATTATATCATCCATGAATTTCCAATTTGGGAACCCAGGTATTTCTCTAGGTTTAATGTGAACCAAACACATTACAAGCCCATTGTAGGTATTCCTCAATGGAATCCAAGTATCGCTCTAAGTGTGGTATAAAGTCAACAGTCACTGATTCCAACCTAGGATGTCTATGAAAGGGATACTAAGTGTCCCTCATGGAATATAATATAATCATCACTCAGTTCCCATTCTCATCAATCCGTAAAAGAGTCTAGATGTCACTCTATTTTATTGACATTATGCCTTCTGAGTCCATCCTTATAATTCTATAAAGGAGTCCAAGTATCACTCAGGAATAAGAAATCTAGCTTCCAAATGAGTCTATCCATAACATTTGTATAAGAACCCATGTGTCACCCAAGTTTTATAATAAACAACCATTATAACATTTATGTATTCAAGAAATAATATCCCATCTATGATGATCATAAATTGGAACCCACCTCTCACTATTGGCATTTCAAAAAGAATGGTCCTGGGCCTATTGTCTAACCTCACCATAAAATCTCTTAATTTAATTCAATTGGTCATCCCCATTATATAAAATAACTCACCTCATAAGGTGGTTTAAATATAATCATAATATTAGAAGGCCTAGAATCACATGAATCCTCCCATTCATTTTAATTTTCAATTTCAGTTATAAAAGATGTCTAAAACATAAGCAACCAAGATAAAGTTATAAAGGCCTAAAGACATGGAATTACATTACCTCATACCTTCTTTCAATTCATTTTAAAATTAAAAAATTCATTTCTCATCCCTATAGAGAGGTCTAAAAGGCCCCACCTCAAAGGTGAATCACATAAAAAAGGCTACCCATGGTGGTTTAGTCAAACGACACACCCAAAGGTTGGTTTTCATTCAAGGCCCTTAACCTAAAATTACTCCTCAATAGTCTCATGAGTGGTGTAGGTATAGGATATCCATTAAATTTAAGAATCAATTCAATTTATAAGTTTCAATCATAAAATTTGGCGCATGGTGCAATGACATAATATATGACACCCTTAATTTAAGGGTAAATCCCAACCCACCTACCTTAACTTGGTAGATGAACTCACATCCTGTTTGAACATCTAATATTATTTAGATTAGAAGAAAATAGAATGATAGATGAACTCCCTGAATATAGGGAATAAGAGTTTGAATCAAAATTACGTTGTTGATAACAAGGAAAACAATGAATGCTAAAGGGGGAATATATTACTCACCGACATAGATCCAATGTGTAGAATGGTTCTCAAATTGGACTTTGGATGGAGGAATTCCATAAATCCTTAAGTGGGAAGCTCGAGGAACTAAAAAGGGACAAGGTGGGGTGGGAATGGCTGGAGAAAGGAAAATAGAGGAGCAGAGTATTAATAATTTAATTAGTAAGGGAAAATTGCAATTTTCAATCTACATAAAATGTCATATGGTTTGTCTATATGTCTGAAAAATTTGTGCACCAAATGTTTACCATTTTCTATCCAAGAACTCCCTTGCATGGTCATGGAACACGTTTAGACAAACTATGTGTTTGTTCTATTTTTAGACTCAATTACAAATGATAGAGACCCCACATAGGCATTCACCACTGGTTTCATAGTTTCATCAAATTGTACAGCACCTGATAGTGGAGAAAACTACCCCACATTTGTTACTTAAACTATGCGGTTTGGGTTTCATGGTTTCTAATAACCATGTGGCCCAACTTCCTTTTCCCAAAACTCAGACTCTATGCTCTAAAGAATCCTTGTACACCCAAGTTTCCTCTATAACATTAGTAGGCTTTCCCATCAGGTCAAAACCAAGGAATAAAACTGAAAATGATAATGATTCATACCTAAAAGAAAATATGGGATCTTATAAGATTTATCTTATATTTTTTAGTATCAAGGGATTTATATTTTATCAATACATATCATGGAAAAATTGAAGAAGTTATTTGGTTATTATAGTGAGATTTTTCATCACTATTTTTATGATTAATTAACTGTGTAATAAAGTGGAGTTGGTACTCTTCTACAATATATTGAATATTATTCATGAAATATAAAGATTCATATTTTTATATATTTTAATAACTATAATGTTTTTTGTATAGGACCCCATTACAATTTTCAGGAGAATTTTAATTATATCATTAGTAAAATGAAAAACATTGCACATTGTATCTATCATGTTGATTATATTGGATCATGTGATGAAAGGTTTTCAAGATAATGCCATGAATTATTCTATTAATTTTTGAATTTTTTAAATCAACATTTCTTATTTTATTAACTATTATTTGTAATTTATGTTTATAATTTTTTTTAAAAAACTAATTAAAATTTAGTTTTTACATAGGGAAGATTCAAGATATATAATTTTCCATTCATTTTAATTATCTACAAGGGTTATTTGACTGAAAATACATAAAATAACTTGATTCACTAATTAAACCTACTCTATGATTCATTAAGGATCCTAATACCCATTATTATTAAATAATCAACACGTTTATTCCCAAAAATACAAAAAAATGGTGAAGTAAAATTTGGCCATATCATAATCATATATGATTTACACTACATATATTTTTTGAATGATATCAAAATATCATTTATGATAAAATTAGAGATCAAAATTACTATTAAGGGAAAATTCATCCCAAACTCAAGAAACAATGAAAATATAGAAATAAAAAACATGATACACATCTCACTAAAACCATTTTTATACACCTATGAAATAGCAATCAATAGATTCTATAAATCTAACCAATTAAGAAATATGAGTTATAAAAAATTAATGTATCAAATATCATATATATATAATTATAACCAAATAGAAATCAAAATTATTTTCTTAAATCATTGAGGTAAGATAGTTGATATTAGTTATAAATATATAAATTATAACATATCATCAAGATACTAAACCTAAGGGAGATAACATTATTATCAACACACATCATTTGGGTAACTAAATCAATAGGATCTCCCAATCATTATTGCATCACACATACATCAAGAATAAATAGAAATCACATGCATAATCTTATTAAACATTTAAATCATAAATTTCCACACTTAATAATAACATGGTCAATTAAATATAATACATAGAACAATCACCATTAATATATTGAAATTATAAATAAATTATCATGTCTGGTCAATCAAAAACCACATCATCATTATAATTTACATCATAACAAAATATGACATAAAACTTTAATGAACGTCATAAAATTATATTCATTTAATAATCACATAAAAAGGTATTATGTATTATAACTTATGAATCTCGAAGTCCATAAATTTTTTATTTATTTCCCCCGTATAAAACTGACATGAGGGGTAACCTTATATGGATCAAAAATCCAGAAGCACTTAGGCATAATGCATGACCCATAGGCCTAGAGGCACATATCCAAAAACATGACATTAAAGGCCCCAAAACCTAATACCACTAGATTAGACCCTCATAGAAAAAATTTGGATACTAAAGTAAGCACCCAACCTTACAGGGATTCACAGCTAACATAGCCCATTACAAAAAAAGAAGAAATCTTAGAACTTATGGAAAAATCTATACCCTCTCATCCTTCTGATCTATTAACCCTACAATTCTGGGTGGAGATGCTTTGAATCTCCATATGGATTTGTACATAGGATTGAAGTCAAAAAAATAAAAAAATGAATTTACCATTGTTAAACATAAGGTATTTTTTTATGTGTGAATCAGATTTATTGTCAACCTCATAATGAGGATAAGGTATACCAATGTTAAATAAGTTTCAAATAATATTGAGTAATGTGAAAAAATATTTATTTTGTAATTTAAAGAATGTATGTTCTATTTTTGGTGGTATAGTTTTTTATGGGAAGCTATGGGTTAAAGTGCATAAAATATTGTTAAAGGAATGATAAACATAATTTATCATAACATATAACAAGTTATGGAGTTAAATAGGGTAAATAGAAGAAAATTATAAAGAGACAATAATTAAAATGACTACTTATTGTGAGCATAGAGATCATGTTTTGTGTAATATATAAAAATATTTGAGAAAATAGTGTCCTTAGGTATAAAATTTCAGAATGGTTGTTTATAAAAATATATTAATATTTTTATAAATTACGAATCTTTGTTTTTTTCAGTTTTTTATAACCTATTACATATTTTGAAAACATTTGGTGAAATTCTAAGAAACAAATAAGTTTTTTAGAATGTTTAAAATAACGAAAGACACATAAATTTCAAATAGTTTAAATACAGTTTCTATGATGTTCAAAATTTCTACCATAAATTTCAAATTGTAATGAGTGTGAAGTACATTTACAATAACCGTGTACTTCAATTTAAAATTATCATATGGTTTTAATAAATTTTTCATGTAATTGAAATTCTAATAAATATATTGTTTAAAATATATTGACCATGTTGTTCGAGTGCAATGATCATATAGTTAAAATGAATTAATTGTGATGTTAAAGTGAAATGGACAAGAAGTGAGACAATTATTTAATTAATCAACCACTTCCATGAGCTTATAATTAATGTAATGCCCCGACCCCAGTTACCCAAAGTCGGTGCATTATTACGTAAATTTGGCATGATCACAAAAGATCAAGTCTTGAAATACCGATTAGTTTAGTATCCTTGGAAACACTAGATACATTCATAAATGTTACATTACATCATAAAGTGAAAAACTACAATAACATAGTCTCCATATTCCACACTCATATCCCCTTCAGACTATCCCTACAGGTCAGTCATAAAATATTTCTTCACATCCTGGGAAAAATAAAACAAAGAAAGGGGTGATCTCAGATGCTCAGTAAGGATAACAATATAGTGGAAACATTCATAAATAAACATAAACATTTAAGGCAATGTATAACTAAAACAAAAGCCTTTTAAACTTGAACTTTAGCATAATATGCAAAAAATAAAATGAAATAATTCCATTTACTTATTCACATGGATATTCTACTAGTCAAATAATCACATTCAATATCAATAACCACTTTCATAATGATAGAATTCATAATTTCATACTATCATAACCACATAGTCAAGGTCTTGTGCCAAGACTACAAATAATATTTTGTCAAAGCCTTGTGCCAAGACACTAGTTTGGCTCATGAGACCTACCGATGCATCGAGGATCTATAGAGTGCTCCACCCGTCACTTATTAAGTCCAATGCATTCCTCATATAAACAAGTTTAAACATATCATGAACCATAACATAATCGTATCACATAAAACATGCATAATGGAAACATAACATTTCCACATTTCAATCACAATATATCAATACAACAAATTGATGAAATAAAACCATTTTCAATACCAAAATAAAGGAAAAGTAAAACTTGGCATTTATTTTTCATTTTAAAAAAAAGTTATGGCTTGTAGAGGAAGCTGAAACTCAAATAATTGTCACGACGGCGGAGAAGTCGTTGTCGCCGCATACGTACGACAAAAAAAACATTCCTTTTTTGTCGTTTAGTAAAATGATTCGTATAAAAAAGATTCTTTTTGAATAAATGTAAAAGTAAAAGGGTTTTATACACCGTATAAAAGAAAGTTGTGTATAAAACAAAATATGACTCAATGAAAGGAGATTGAGATGGAGTCCCTTACCTTGTGTCCGACTTGACTCGATCGTTCTTTAACCTCTTGAATAATAAACTAGAGTTAATTTCAACTTGCTTAAGAAGCTTTTTCAAGTTCATTATTCCTTTTATATCACTTATTACCATGTTATGAACATTATGTAATTATTTAAGTTAATAACGGTCGTTTTGTCGATCTTTGGTACTTGAGTCAAAAATAAAATTTTTATAATTACAAGTTGTTCATGTGGTAAAATATCCATTATAAACAGAATTATATTCATGATGTAGATATCATATATATCATATATATCTAGTATATACATTCATTTATAATATTACATAACATTTAGAGGTAAGAAATGAAATGCACCATTCATAGAGATGGTAAGTTGTACGTACGCATGAACGCTAGTTTCATTTCTATTTCATATTTAATGGAGTGAAATGATAATGATATAAAGGTATATTATAATTCCAGTATAATATAATATGTAATATCATTTACTCCATAATTTATACATCCCACATATGTCATTAACGATTCAAATCACTTTGAGGGGGCGGTAGTCCGCACTTCCTAAAATGAAATTATCACGTTTACCCATAATGGAAATCATAAAGTTATGCCATAAATGAAAAATACAGAAGCATAAGGAAAATATAACCATAATATATATCATATATAAATATAGTGACATATTAATGGCCACCAAGAGAGGTGTTAAAAGAAGATTGAACAATCATCGTTTCGTTAGGTAGTAATTCGCCAAACACAGAAACAGTATGTTCTTTAACCATTAAACGAAGGTGTGGGTAAGTGTATATAAAATAATTCTCATAAAAACATACTAGTATATTTAAGATACTATTTTTTTTACAAAATAAAAGAATAAAAATATTTTAAGTGGTTGGATAAACAAAATAAAACAAAAGAACATAAGAGAAGACATTACCTTAAAATCGGGTAACTTTTTTTGATTTGAGCCAAAGGCTTCCTTGGGAAGACTTATACCCAAAGTTAGGCTTCTAGGAGTAATAGAGGGAAGTTGAGAGAGTATTTGGGTAGATGTTTGCCGATAAAAATGGCTTTTAAGGTGTGAATAAGGTGGTAGAAGTGGGGGGCCTTTTATATCAGGAGAGGAGGGGCACTCTTGGAAAGTCATGAAATGTTACATTATTATGAAATGATTTTCAGATTTTAAAGGTCCCAAAATGATATATTTATAGGATAAGGTGATAAGGGTTCGAAATACACCCATCCAATAGGCTTTAGACAAGTTTAAGTCTTAGTTTTTACCTTATCTTTTCATTTTATTTAAATCATTCATTAATGAGGTAATCGCTGCATCATTATGGTGTGACAAATAAATTTATTTATTTAATACCTAAAAATTATAAAAAAATTACCATGATGTAGGAAATATTTTTATCTTTCTAATGAATATTTATAGTCTAAAATTGAACTTATATAACCCCATGTAATAATTGATTTAGTAAAACAACACATGTTTGTGACAATTTTATTTTTACTTTAAATAAAACATTATTAATGTCATTTTCCTACCTAAGTGGCTCTATGGGGTCCCCAAGTTGACCCAAGGATTGTCTGGGTCGGCCATGACTCATCCAATAAGGGTAGAACAAGTGTAATTCTAATTTCATATTATTATATCATTATATTTACCTTAAATTACACTAATTACCTTTAATCGTGATTAATAAAACTTACTATTCGCCAAAAATTACTTTCATCTCATTGAACCAAATTTTACTTACTAATGACAACCATGTATGTAAGATTTTTGAAATTCAATTCACAGAAGTGGTAAAGTTTCATTCAAACGAAAAAATAGTTTTTTAACTACCACATAGTGGTTTCACTATTTATCAAAAATTGAAGTTTCTCAGAACAATACCAAAAATCCACCCTAAGCTATAACTGATATTCCGAATTCAAAAATGATTTATGTTTTAAAAAATTCCAAACATATAAGTTGCATTAATTAATTTTATAATTAATTCCCGTTGTCAAAACAAATAGCATGTTTTTATGAAACAATATCAATCAAAAGATTGACAATTGTTTATGTCCAATTTCAATGTGAAATTAATTCTAATTACCACCATTGGATAAAATGGTAAAATTATATTATAATTATAATTTAAAACCACTCAATAGTATAATTTATCACTATAAATTATTTTTATTAAAAATTTTGTTTTTAAGTATTTTTCACTATTCATCGAAAATTGGAAGTTCTCCGAAAAATACCAAAAATTAAACATAGGCTAATTTTGATATTCCGAATCCAAAAATGAATTCCATTCTAAAATATAAAATTTATGTAATGTCAAAAATTGGGTATTACTATTCATAACAGCTACTTTGATTGGTCGCGGTGTGTTAGAACTCGAGGTTGCATACAGCACACGCTGCTGTATTATTCAAAGAGAAACATACCATGGAAGCTTGGGGTCTTACATTCTCCCCTCCTTAAAATATTTTCCTCCTCAAAATTTCTAGAATATTACTGCATAAAAATACTTGGGTGGTTCTTCATCATAAGTTCCTCGGGTTCCCACGTTGCCTCTTCCATCTTATGGTTCCTCCATAGAACTTTTACCAGACGAGTCGTCCGGTTTCTCAGCACTTGTTCTCTCATATCCAGAATCCTGACAGGCTCTTCGTAATAAGACAGATCGGGTTCCAATTCTAATTCCTCATAGGTGAGTACATGTGTTGGGTCGGGTAAGTATTTTCTCAACAGTGATATGTGGAACACATCGTGAACTTTAGAGAGACTTGGAGTCATTTCCAAACGGTAAGCTATAGCCCCAATTCATTATAGAATTTTGAATGGTCCAATGTACCTGGGACTTAATTTTCCCTTCCAACCGAATAGTATAACTCCCTTCCACGGAGATACCTTCAAGAAAACATGATCTCCTACTTGAAATTCCAAATCCTTCCTTCAGTTATTGGCATAGCTCTTCTGCCTATTTTGAGCTGCTTTGATGTGGTTTTGTATTACCTTCACCTTTTCCATCGTTTCCTCAACATGTTCTGGGCCTATGAGTTTTCTTTCACCAAAATCATCCCAACAGGTTGGTGTGTGACACCTCTTTCTGTATTACACTTCATATGGTGCTATCTGGATACTTGAATGGAAGCTATTGTTATAGGAAAATTCTACCAGAGGTAAATATTGATCCCACATACCCTGAAAGTCAAGTGAGCATGATCTCAACATGTCTTCTGAGGTTTGAATAGTCCGTTCTGATTGTCCATCTGTTTGAGGGTGGTAAGCAGTGCTCAAATGAAGTTCAATGTCTAGGGATTTCTGAAGACTTTTCTATAATCATGATGTAAAACGGGGATCACGATCCGAAACAATCGATATGGGTACTCCATGAAGTCTTACAACTTCGTTAATATACAGTCCTGTTAAACGTTCAAGTGGTAAATCTTCTCTTATAGCAAGAAAATGTGTTGACTTGGTAAGATGATCAACAATGACCCATATTGCATCATTAATTCTAGGAGTCTTTGGTAGTCCCATGACAAAGTCCATCGTAATATTATCCCATTTCCACTCAGGTATGGGAAGAGGTTACATAACTTCTCCAGGAAGTTGCCTCCCAGCTTTCACTTGTTGAAAAACCATGCATCTTGACACAAAATCATCCATCTCCCTCTTCATGTTGTCCCACCAAAAATATTCCTTCAAATCTCTATACATCTTAGTGCTACCAGGGTGTATAGAGAAATTGGAACTATGTGCATCATCTAATAATTCCATTTCAGACCAGCTATATTGGGAACACAAAGTCTCTTACCAAATTTCAAAATTCCATCACTAGTGAAGAAAACGTTTTTTACGTCGGTTATTTTTAATTTTTTACGTCGGTTTCTAGTCGACGTTAATACGGGCGACGTTATAAATAACGTTTTTTATGTCATTTATTTAAAAACCAACGTCAAAAACATAAAATTGCGATGTTTATCACATCAGTTATAAAATAACCGATGTGATAAAGAAAATGGGGAAGGGTTTATAACATCAGTTATTAAATAACCGACATGATAAAAGGCATGGAAAATGGTTTATCATGTCAGTTATTAAATAATCGACATGATAAAAGGTCTGGGAAATCGTTTATCACGGCGGTTATATAATAACCGACGTGAGAAACCCACCCCCCCCCCCCCCCGAACTGGTTTATCACATCGGTTATTATATAACCGCCGTGATAAACCAGGGGGGAGGGGGTTTATCACGTCGGTTATATAATAACCGACGTAATAAACCCACCCCCCCCCCCTCGTGTTTCACATTTGTTATTTAATAACCGACGTGATAAACCAGTCCGGGGGGGGGGTTTCTCACATCGGTTATTATATAACTACCGTGATAAACCGGGGGGAGGGGGGTTTATGACGTCAGTTATATAATAACCGACGTTATAAACCCATCCCCCCATGTTTCATGTCGATTATTTAATAACCGACGTGATAAACCATTTCCCAGGCCTCGTATCACGTCGGTTATTAAATAATCGACGCTATAAACCCTTTCCCAGGCCTTCTATCACGTCGGTTATTAAATAACCGACGTTATAAACCCTTCCCGTTTTCTTTATCACATCGGTTATTAAAAAAAAGATGTGATAAACCATTTCCCAGGATTTTTATCACGTCGGTTATTTCATAACTGACCTGATAAACCCTTCCTGTTATCTTTATCACGTCGGTTATTTTATAACTGACGTGGAAGCCAATTTTTTTAAATAAAAATTGAATGCACTCATCTGCTCTCCCCCAGAATCAACTAGAAAACAAATCAAGAAATCATACCACAAAAATAGAATGATATCAAATTTAAGCATTTACATTGATAACATATAAAACTTTCCCCACTAGACAGCCCCCACCCTCATCTATACCCCATGGACAGCCCTCCCCCACCCCATTGGAGCCCCCACCCTCATGTATACCCCCTGGACAGCCCTCCCCCACCCCATTGGTGCCCCCACCCTCATCTATACCCCATGGACAGCCCTCCCCCACCCCATTGGAGCCACCACCCACAAGTATACCCCCCTGGACATACCTCCCCCACCCCATTAGAGCCCCCACCCTCATGTATACCCCCTGGACAGCCCTCCCCCACCCCATTAGAGCCCCCACCACACCCCTGGACTGCCCCCCGACCCCCTGGACAGCCCCAAACACCCCTCGACAACCCCCACCCTCATGAACAGCACCCCCTCACCCCTCACCCCACTTGACAGCCCCCACCACACCCCTGGACAGCCCCAAACACCCTTGGACAACCCCCCCACCCTCATGTATACCCCTTACCCCCTGGATAGCACTCCCACACCCCTGGACCGTCCTCCCACACCCCTGGATAGCCCTCCCACCCCCTGGACTACCCCACCCCCCCCCACCCCACCGGACATCCCTCCCAGACCCCTGGACACCCCCAACCCCACTGAACTCACCCCCATACCCTTGGAACCCCTCCCCCACAGACCAAAATTCATACCAGAAAAACCATCATAAGTAGACTAAAATAAGAAGTAGAGCAAAATTAAACATTCACATATATAACATTCAAAACATACACTGTCAACTTCAAAAAAAACTAAATCCAACCCAAACAACTACCAAATACTCAATTAAAACGACAATATTCAAAATTACATTTTACATTACAAACAACTAAAATTCAATCAAACTTGTAAAATGATTTGACCACTCCACTTGTAATTGTTTGATGTCTTCAGCGGTATATGGTTGAGGGTCATCAAAAAGCTACAAATGAAAAGTAAATTTGTTAACGTGTATAATGAATAAATCAAATTGAAATATTATGGCAAAGTTTAAGAGGAAATCATACCAGGTCAAAATTCACAACTGTCCCAATTTTTATTATTTGATACATAAATCTTAACATATAATATCCGCATTCGATGACGCCTTGTTGTTCATGACAATTCTGTTTGAATGAGTGTAAATTAAATATATTATTTTTATGTAATAAATCAAAAAGTACAAATTATAAATGGATATTTACCTTCGCATTTACATATTTGATCTTTTCACTCCTTTTCTTTGTGTTTTTTCGAAAGTAGGCCCATGCACTGTTATAAAATAATACGAATGGGGTAAATTTAAAATTCATTTTAATATATAAAACTATTGAGAAATTGAAACTTAATTTTCCAATATATTCTTAAAACTTTCCCACACATCACCATGGACAGAGCATATCCAATAAAGTGCTTTCTCCCTTGGGCAAAAAACCCCTAACATCCAATGATCACTGATAAAATGAAATTTAACGTTAGTGGTTTTTTATGTTAAAAGATAATTAACTCTTTGATAGAAATGTGTTTCATACCTCTCACAAAAAGGCATCATCCAACATTGTGTGACTATATTATTTTTAATTCTATTAGCAATATAAACCATTCTTTGTTCCTCATTCAATGCACATGCTTCAGGGGAAATCAATTGCGGGTCCATGAATCCATATACATCTGTCAGCTCATTCCTCTCACAAATTTTATAAAGATACCTAATACAAAACATACATAAGTATACATTTTTAATAAATATAATGCAGGGAAAAGGTGTTAAGACTTACATGCAAAAAATTTACACCACGTTGATGCCCAGCTTATCTTTAGTAACAAGCTCCATGATATCAGTTTTAATAATCCCCACACTTATTTCACGTCCACAAACATGATCTTCCATTGGAAACTCATAATAACCTACCAACAAATTTGAATATCTTGACAATCTGTCAAGACTACTAGATTCTGTATCTGATGTTATAGCCATTTGTCTTTGTTGTTGTCTATACATTATTTCTTTACCTTTGAAGTATTCCTGTAAAAATAAATTGAAAAATATATTAGTTTTCAAATGATAAAACAACATTAATAAAAAAACAAAATAAAAGATATAACATTCATACCTCTATGGTAATGAGTCAAAGAAGTCTGGATGTCCAAATTAAAAAATGGCCGATACTCTATCCAACTATCACCACCTCATCTGTAGGTATTGGTACCCTAGCTGATCTATCTATAATATCATGTACAGTGATCCTCTGATTCTATACCTCTAATTTTTGATGATGAACTGTATCTTCTATACAATATACCAACCCATATGCTACTATATGATGTTGAGAATCGTCAACATACAACTCGCAATAAGTAGGAAGCTGCGGCGGAGGATTAGGATACAAAATGGGGTCTACAAGCTGAGGTGGGGGAGTGGAAGCTACTCGCGGAGGTTGAGGATAAATAATGGGGTCTGCAGGGGGAGGTGGAGGAGTGGGAGCTGCAGTCTGAAATTGTCTTTACATTTCTGCAAACATAGACTATATCGACGCTCTAATCTTGTCCTCCATGGTCACATTAACATTTTTAACTTCTGCCTCCAAGGATTATATTTTTTTATAAACCCCCTCAACGTTAGAAGTTGAAGAACGTGGCAACACTTTTCTTACCGATACACCTGCCAGATATCCTCTTACACGACCAGGATGTTCGGGCCTTCCCAATGCTGCATATAAAATATCTTCCGTCCCAATAGCTGTAAATGTCCCCTATGAACTCTGCTCCTCAAGAGAGTCCTGTATTAATTAATTGAACATTTCTGTAATGATTGAAATTATATGAAGAAAATAGTTAACTTAAATAAATAAAATAGATATCTTACAATCCTCTCAGCTACGATTCTCGATTCTTCCGAAAGATATTGCCATTTTTTCCCTTCCAATCTCTCTTCCATTTTTCATGTCTAGATGGAGGGGATGGAGGGGACACCTCTCTAGAGCTTGAAGACTCAGCTCTTAGTTGTTGAAATTTTTTCGCCATCATTTGTTCTTCCAATAATGCATACCCTCCCCGAGATAAACTATGAGGGTATACATTTTTAGATTGGATCTCCTAATGAGCTTTCCTTCTTTGTTGTAATTTAAGAATAAGAAAACATTAAAAAAAAACATTAATAAAATCATTTATATAAGAAAGTTTTTAAAAGTTTACATTTCCCTTACCAGAAATGACTCTTTTCTTCTACTTTCAAAAAACTGTCTCCATGTGTCTTTATCTATAAAAGGATATATACGACATGGATTGTCAAGACTCCTATGACCATAAATGAAATCAGATGAGAGGGTTGATTTGAAATCCCTCCATCTCCTGGTAGCCAACGATAAGAATTTCTTCCTGACTCCTCCAGTGTTAGGAATATCAAATGTCATCTGATAAAGCTTACCAAAATCATCTCCCACAACTGAGAGATTATCGCTTTATCCGCACTTCTCCAATCATTATACAGAATGCTTACTTTGCTCTTAGCCTGAGTTACTACAAAACTCTTAAAATCTTTTGCATTAGGACCTCTAGGAATATCATCATCATCAAACTCAACGACTATCCTCTGATCCTGCATACGGGCAAGTGATAATTTTGGTAAACGTGTGCACCCACGTTTACCAACCTTTGAACTCTTTTTCTTAATAGGAGCATGTGAATGTTCATCCCCAGAGGTATGACCAGCAATATTCTCATCTCCAGAATCATGTGGTTGATCAACTGAATGATCTGTCATTATCCTTCAAATCAAGAAAAAATAAACGTCAGTTCACAAATATACAAATTCAAATATTTTAATACTGCTATAATCATAAAATAGAAAAGTGTACTAAGTTATGTAATAGTAAACATTGGTAATATGGTAAGCATGTTAAATAATGGTAAATATGGTCAATATGGTCTATATGGTCAAGATGGTAAACATGGTAAACCTGGTAAACATGGTAAACATGGTAAAGTAATTGTCACTGAATAAAAATAATAGATATATAATTCATGTAATGGTTATAAACATGATAAAGTAAACTAAACAAACTAAAAACAAACAAAAACTTATACTTATTTTGTTTAAAAACATGTTTTAATAAATAAAGAACTTACAATATCTAACATTTATGAAAAAAATAAATGTAAACAGGAAATAAACATATGTTACCTGTAATTTTAGAAATGTACAAATGGATTCTTTTCCCAAATTCCTTCATCGTGATCATTCCTTATGGCACAAACTATGTCTTCAACATGCTCATCATTATGTTCTGTTAATATTTCCATAGAAGTAGGGATATCACATAAATCAGCATCTTCATCAAGTTCATCCTCACCAACATATTGTTTTTTCCCTTGTAAAACAACAGCCCACTGCATATCTTCTTGATCTACTACATAGAATTTTTTTTTTCATGTGTTGCCATTATAAAAAGAATCAGTTGTGTCTTCCAATCTATTCAGATTAACAAGTTTCATTCCAAATTCATCATGTCAGACACTATTGTTACCAATAAACCATTTACAGTTAAAAACAGGAACTTTAATTTTAAAGTAATAAACCTCCCATATGTCTTCAATCACTCCATAATATGCACTTGATGCAGAAATTGGGTTTTTGTCCTTATCACTCGAAAAATGCATTGCTTCTGCAAACACCAATACACCACTATTCTGAACTGCACTTCTGTTGTCCTGAGCTTTCGTATTAAATGTATAACCATTAACGTCATAACCGGACCATGTTATCACATTTAAACATGGACCACCCACTATCCATTTTAATGTCTCTAATACATCTGATCTACCAAGCAAAGTCTTTTTAATCCATTAAAAAAAGTTTTATTATGCTCATTCAAAATCCACATTTCTTTCTTCTTTGGATGACATTGTTTCAACTCATTAATATGCAATGTGATGTATGGTTGAGCATCAGCTATGTTATTCAAGATGTATGATTCTAACTTCTTCATCTGTTCAGCTGACAATGATTTGACTTTCAAGCCATGAATCCCCTTTCCCTCATTATTAACTCATTCATGGAGAGATGGAGTCAAACCTATGTGTTGCGCCGTAGCCAAGTAGCTCGTACAAAACTCTGCTACCTCCTCATAAATATACATTTCAATAATGGAGGCTTCAGGTCGATATGGATTTTTAACATACCCCTTTAATATTTTCATATACCTTTCAAAAGGATACATCCAACAAAGATATACAGGTCCACAAAGCTTTATTTCTCGAACCAGATGAATCATTAAATGCACCATTATATCAACAAAAGTGTGAGGAAAATACATTTCCAATTGACAAAGTATAAAAATTGCATCCCTTTCCAAAATGTTCAAAGCATTCACATCAATCGCCTTGTTACAAATTGAATTTAAAAAATAACACAGCTTCATTATAGTCTTTCTGACACGAATAGACAATATTCCACGCAATGCAACTCGTAGAATTTGTTGCATCATGACGTGAAAATCATGTGATTTCATACCTATCAACTTCAAGTCCTTCAATGAGACAAAATTTTTTACATTAGAATAATAACCTTGAGGAACTTTGATATCATGAAGACACTGACAGAAGCTAATTTTTTCCCTCTTTGATAATGTATGACAAACCGGGGGAAGATATGTTCGTCTTCCTTTAGGAGTGGGAGCTAACTCCAAACGTATTTCCATTGATAGTAAGTCTAATCTTGCATTCAACCCATCTTTTGTCTTTCCTTTAATATCTAACAATGTTCCAATCAAAAAATCATATATATTCTTCTCTACGTGCATGACATCAATATTATGTTTAACTTCGTGATACCTCCAATATGGTAGCTCAAAAAATATTGACCTTTTCTTCCAAATATGTCTATCATTACCAGATTTCTGTGTCTTTCCCAATGTCACATCAAGATTTTTCACCCTCTCAAAATACAGATCAGGGGATAAAGGTTTTGGAGTAGTATAAAATTCTTGTGAGCTATTGAATGCCTTTTTTAGTCTTTTATAAGGATGATCCATAGGCAAAAACTTTCGATGACCCATGTACACTGTTTTCCTCCCATGATACAATTGACAATATGACGTCTGTTGTTCGCAAATTGGACATGTTGTATGCCCTTTAACACTGTATCCAGACAAATTTCCATATGCTGGTAAGTCATTTATAGTGAATAGAAGCACTCCATGTAGTTAAAAATATTCTATTTTATAAGAATAATACACCCTAATACCATCAGCCTATAACAGTTTCAAATCATCAATCAACGGTGACAAGTAAACATCGATATCATTGCCGGGTTGCTTTGGACTAGAGATCATTATACTCAACATGACATATTTTCACTTCATAGAAACTTCAGGAGAGAGGTTGTAAATTACCAATAAAACATGCCATGAACTATGTGTGCTACTGAGGGTTCGGTATGGATTCATTCCATTTGTGCACAACCCTAGTCTGAGATTTCTAATTTCATTTCCAAATATATAATAATGCACATCAATTTTATTCCATTGTGAACAATCAGCTGGATGACGTATTTTTCGATCACATACCTGCTCATCAGCATGACATCTTAACCTTTTTTCATCATGTGAATTATAAAATAAACGTTTGAAATGACGAATTATAGGAAGATACAAAAATACCTTTGAAGGGAGCTTTGTAATATCTACATCAGCCTGTGATTTTTCTTTCACCTTATACCGTGATTTCCCACATTTAGGACACTCTGACAGAAACTCATATTCCTTCCTATAAATAATTCAGTCATTCGGATAGGAATGTATTTTCTTGTATCCCAATCCCATCGGGCATAATATTTTCTTTTCCTTGTAATGTGAATCGGGAAGATCGTTATCTTTTGGAAGAATGTCTTTAATCAATTATAGCAGCTCTGTAAAACTTCTGTCACTCCATCCATGTTTCTCATTTAGGTTAATCAATCTTAACACTGCTGACAAAACCGTAAAATCTGTACAACCAGGATATAATGGTTTTTCAGCATCACCATATAGACGTGCAACTATCGGTTCTATCTCAATTTGTTCTGCTACAATATCGTGAATCATTTCTTCAATTCCATTAGAGTTACCATCTTGTGAATCATCATGATCATCAGTGAAATTTCGTTCAGTTTCACCATGCCAAATCCAAGGGTTGTAACTCGGATTAAAACCATGACATATCAGATGATATTTTATCTCTCTACTTTTCAACTTCTTCATATTCAAACATTTCAGGCATGGACAGAAAAAGTGTCACTACTTGGAACATTTCGTTTAGCAAATTCCAAAAAGGCATGAACACCTTCCTCATATTCATTGCTCATTCGATGTGCCATAATCCAACTTCGACTCATTATTACCTATAACAAATATCAAAAATATATATATTTTTAAGATAATACAAATATAAGTTTATATGAAAAAAATCATAATTTGAATGTAAAACAATTTTGAAATATAAAACAAATCTATACGTATTTAAAAAAATATGCTTGAATATTATTATTAAAAAAAAATATAGTTAGATATAACAGTTTTTAAATTCCATTGAATAAAATAAAACCATGGAGCCTACATGGTTGATAGAAAATTAGAGAGAATGGAGTAAACCTGAGAATCAAATCATATTTAAAATAAAAATTCAGATGGAGAAATTCACAATGTAAATCCAAACACCCCTGGACACCCCCCCCCCCAACCCTCTGGACAGCCCCCCACCCCCTGTACAACCCCAAAAACCCTCTGGACAGGCCCCCACCCCCTTGGACAACCCCCCACACCCACCCACCCCCCAGGACACCCCCCAACCCTCTGGACAGCCCCCCAACCCCCTGGACAGCCCCCACCCCTCTAGACAACACCCCCACCCCTCCTGGACACCACCCCCACCACCTACTACCTTGGACACCCCGCTAGACACCCCCCCAACCCTTTGGACATCCCCCCCACCCCCTGGACAGCACCCCACCCCTCCAGACAGCACCCCCACCCCTCCTGGACACCACCCCCACCCCCCGACCCCCTTGGACACCCCCCTTGACACCCCCCAACCCTATGGACAGCCCCCACCCCCCCGAAAAACCCCCAAAACCCTCTGGACAGGCCTCCACCCCATTGGAAAGCTCCCCACACCCACCCACCCCCTTGGACACCCCCCTGGACACCCTCCAACTTTCTGGACAGCCCCCCACCCCCCGAACAACCTCCCAAACATTGGTTTACATATAAAACTAAGGATGGTGAACAACGAAAAACACATGCATTTAATATATACTTCAGCATGAAATAGATGGAAATAAATATTGTTAAATATGGCTACTTAAATAATTGTATGATAATTAAAAATAATCATTGATATTCAACTAGTCAAATGATCACAAGTTTCTCGATAACTAATATAATAATTTATTTTATCAAAAAAGTCACACAAAATAGTCCACAAACATGTTTCTCACTAACATCACAATTTAATAAAACAATTCCTCAATTTATAAAACATTCTGAAAATGTTTGACATCTTAAATCACCTCTTTACCTTTCAAAACCCCTTATTAGGTGAATAACATCGCCAAAATATTGCATTTACACCATTTTATCACTTTTTTTAACTCACTAAATCATTTTCAATTTTCAGAAAACAATCCCAAGAGGAACAACCATGTTTTTCACACAAAAGACATTCCAAAAAACCCCCATTCAAGAAAAAAATAATACCAATACAAATCCAAAATATAAATTTCAGCTCAATACACATTTATTAAACCACCCCCATATTTTAATAATTTACCTCAAATAATGTCACAAATAATACACATGAAAAACAAAAATTAAAAAACCATAATTGGATTCCCCTTTCAAAATTAATGAATCACTTTCATAGGTTATAAAATACACCCAAATATTAAACTAAGAGTCACACATTAAAAGCATAGAATTTAAAGATAAAATGAATATATAAAATTAAAGACATATCCAAATCCATCAAAAAAAAATTTGGGACCACAAAAAATATACGATGTAGGCAAGACGAATGAAAAAAAGCACCCAAAAATATAGTGTTGTGAGTAGAAGGATTACATTAAATGGGGGTTTTGGAATGCCTTTTGTGTTGCGAGTTGAAAGCACACAAAACGAGTTGAGATGATAGATCCGGGAAAAAAAGCACACAAAAATCGAATGAGTTGAAAGCACCCAAAACGAACGAAAAAAAGCACACAAAAATCGCAAAACATAAATATATACTATCCGGGGAAAAAATGAAATAAATATGTGGAAGGCTTACTTGAGTGTTGCAAGTTGAGATGATAGATCTGAGGAGAGTAAAGATGATAAACGTTGTAGTGCAAAATGAGTTTAACGCAGCTGAGATCGACGAGCCGATTAGGGTTTATTGCGCGAGAGAGACGAGTCGCCGGACTGTCGAACGAAAATTCGTAAATGAAAAACCTCAGGGGTTGTTAATTTTTTAAATGTTTTTATAACATTGTTTATTAAATAACCGACATTATAAACTCTTTTTTTACATTATAATGTCGGTTATTATAATAACTGACGTTATAAATGTATTAGATACGGCTTTTTTTACGTCAGTTATTCTATAACTGACGTAAAAAAGACATCAAAAATCACAGTTTTTTATGTCAGTTATAACATAACCGATGTAAAAAACTCGTAGATATCTCGTTTTTTACGTCGGTTATCAAATAACTGACGTAAACCCCCCCCCCCCCCCCGCGCTTTGGTTTTTTATGTCGGTTATTTGATAACCGACATATAGGAACTCATAGATATCTCATTTTCTACGTCGGTTATCAAATAACCGACGTAAAAAACCCCCACACGCTTCGGTTTTTTACGTCGGTTATTTGATAACCGACGTAAAAAACTCGTAGATATCTCGGTTTTTACATCGGTTATCAAATAACCGATATACAAAACCCTGCACTTTGGTTTTTTACGTCGTTTATTTGATAACCGACATAAAAACCGAACACGGGCGATTTGTAACGTCGGTTATAAAATAACCGATGTAAAAAACCATGTTTCACAGATTATCACATCGGTTATATATAAACCGACATAAAAAATGGTGAAGTAAATAACGTTTTCTGCACTGATGCATCTTCATACACCAAGTCACTCAATCTCCCATCATTCAAAACTTTAATCTTCTTTTGAAACTCTTCATCAGCAGTCTGAGAACTCTTAATCCTTTATAATAAAGATGGTTTGGAAACCATTTGAAAAAGCATTGATGTTTCACCTTCCATAGTTATTCCCATGGTCCATCTTTGCTAGAATAATGAAAATAGGATCCCTTTTAATTCTCATATTTTTCCAAACTCCATGATCTTTTCTGCTCAAAGCATATGCCACCTTATTTTCTTCCCTAAGTGGTAGTGTATCGTGCAATCGTAATCCTTGAGTAATTCAATCCATCTCCTTTGCCTCATGTTGAGTTATTTTTGTGAGAAAAATTTTACTTCAAACTCTTGTGATCAGTATAAATCTCAAATTTTTCACCATAGAGGTAGTGTCTCCATATATTCAAAGCAAATATCACAGCTGTTAACTCAAGATAATGAGTAGGATAGTTTTGCTCATGAATTTTCAACTCTCGTGATGCATAAGCAATAACCCTATCATTCTATATAAGGACACAACCAAGTGCTTTCTTCGATGCATCACTATAAATAACAAACTCATCATTCCATGATAGTAGATTCAATATAAGAGCATTAACTAATATTCTCTTTAGTTCATCGAAAAATTCTTCACACTCTTTTGTCCAAACAAATTTAACCCCTTTACGTGTCAGCTTCATTAATGGGTTACCCAATCGGGCAAAATTCTAGACAAAACGTCCATAATAACCGGCTAAACCAATAAAACTATGTACCTCAGTTATACTTGTCAGTGCTGGCCATTCTTGGACCACTCTTGTCTCAGAAGGATCAATATAGATTCCATCCTTAGAGAAAATATGGCCAAGAAAATAAATCACATGAAGCCAAAATTCACACTTGCTAAACTTCTCATATAATTCATGTCTTCTAAGAGTCTTTAGAATAATGTGCAAGTGAATTTCATGATCTTCATAGATTTTTGAGTATACCAATATATCATCAATAAATACCACTACGAAGTCATCTAGATATTCCTTGAAAACTCTAGTATTTAGATCCATGAAAACAGAGGGTGCATTAGTCATCCTAAAAGGAATTACTGTAAACTCGTAATGACCGTACCTAGTTTGAAATGTTGTCTTCGGAATGTATTCCTTCTTCACACACAACTGATGATATCCAGATCGAAGTTCAATCTTTGAAAAGTATTGAGCTCCATACAGTTGGTAAAATAAATCATCAATGCGAGGTAGGGGATACATGTTCTTTATTGTTATAGCATTGATCTCCCTGTAGTCGATACATAACCTCATAGATCCATCTTTCTTTTTAAAAAAAAGAACAAGGGCTCCCCATGGAGAAACACTAGGGTGAATAAATCCATTATTACTCAATTCCTCTAGTTGTTTCTTTAGTTCAACTAATTACACAGTGGCCATTCTATATGGGGTCTTCAATATGGGCCTTGAACTAGGCATTAGGTCAATAGAAAACTCAACTTATCGTTCTAGAGGATGCCCAGGTAAATCTATTGAAACACATCAACATATTCTCTCACAATAGGTACATCCTCTATTTGAACATTCCCTTCCTCACCCACATTTATTTCATTCTCTTACTATCCAATAAGTGAATTTAGTTGAGCTACTGGGTGTGGATCTAGATAGGAATTAGTTGGTGACGATTCTGCTCTAAAGATAAGGTGTTCCTTATCATCATCAACAAAAATCATAACCTCTTTCTTCTTACAATAAATCTTTTCATAACGGTCTGAAATCCAATCCATACTGAGGATTATATCAAATTCAATCATTGGTATGATGATGAGATCATCAGATAAAGAAAATTTGTGTGCTCTAATGGGAGCTGATTCACAAAACTTTGTTACAATGATATTTCTCTTAGGAGTTTTGACTGACAACTCCCTTGTTAAATCAAATTCGAAATATATAATTTTCTTAGAAAACAGGTAAGATATGAAATAATGTGATGATCCATAATCAAATAATGCATTTTCTAAACTTGAGGAAACCATTAAATTACCTTCCACTGCGTCTTTCGGAGCTTCAACCATAGCAGTAGTGATAGCATATGCTTGTCCTCGATTCCTTTTCCTTTTTTGAGTTAAGTTCCCCTTACTCTTAGGACATTCATTTTCATAATTTCCCATCTCCCTGCAATTGTATCATTGAACATCGGTAGCTTCTTTCTTCCCCTTGCAATCAAGAGCTTGGTGGCCTTTTTCACCACACTCGTAATAGACTCTTATTCCTTTCAAGCATGTACCGGGGTGTTTCCTCCCACATTTACTATAGGATGGACAATCAACTTTTCCCTTCTTCCCCTTATTTCCATTTCCAGAGTGATCATCAAATCCCTTCTTCTCTTACTTTTCTTTAAAGTCGTAAGACTTAGAGAATTCCTTTTCCATCTTAATAGCACATGAGAGAATGTCTTTGTATAACGAAAAGGATTGTGAGACCAATGCTTGATGAAGAAATGGTTTTAAACCATCAAAGAAATGATTAATATTACTTCTTGGGTTATGTATATAATCTGCAGCATACCTCACTAACCTTGTAAAGTTAGACTCATACTTTGCAACATTCTCATCCTCCTTTTGCCTTAGACTCAGAAATTGTGTTTCCATATCTGCTCGATGGTCATGAGGAAAGTATTTTTCTAAGAAAATCTCTTTGAACTCCCTCCATTCTATATTTGATACTTCATCACCTTCTTTTGTGTTTTGAATCAATGACCACCATTGATCAGCATCTCCAGTGAGGTGTTAAACTTCCATGATAACCTTTTCCCTTTCACTACTCCCCAAGGCATGGAATATTTTCTCTAAGGAATTTATCCATTTTTCAACTACTAAGGTATTTTTACTCCCATTGAATGTTTGCGATTGTTGCCTTATGAAGTGTTATAACACTGATCCTCCACGTTGCGGATCAGGGTGCTCCATACGAGTAAGGTTATTATTCATAACCTGAGTGAGTTGTCTCAGAATGGTGATAAGTTGATCAGCACCAGTTGTATCACCAGCTCCACTATAATTATCTTGATCAGGAGGGAAATCCCTACATGGAGTGCATGCATTGATATGGTTTCCATTCCTTCCACTAGGCGCCATTTCTAAACAATGTCAAAAACTAGATTAGTTTATGAATTGAAATACATAATAACAAACTTGCAAAACACTTAGCATAAATTGAAATATTTATGGATATAATCCATAATCATAAAAAAAATTCTTTGAAGAAGTATATACTCATAAACACTTCATAATGGTTTATAAAGAAAATGAGAATTATCCTAAGAATATCCACTAGGAGTGTCGTAACCAAGAGTGCAGCAAGGCCCATTGTCGTGCACTCAGTTCCCGTTCGAGTCTAGCTCAAAGCGGTGTTTTTGGGTTTTACCCCTAGGTACATCTGTTCCAGAGCCGCCTCTACCTGCTCGTTATCTAGATAGGGATGTATTTCTGAAAAAACTCACAAAATCTCTATAATACAAAATTATAGTATGTTCTTCTATACTAATCCTCAAAGTCTATCTTAGGGTTATGTGCTCTAATCAGAGTTTTTCCAAATCTAGCTTCCAAGGTTAGTACGAAACTTCCTATGATACCAACTGTAATGCCCTAACCCCAGTTACCTAGAGTCGGTGCATTATTAAGTAACATTGGCATGATCAAAAAATATCAAGCCTCGAAATACTGATTAGTTTAGTAGCCTTGGAAACACTAGATACATTCATAAATGTTACATACATTAGTAAAGTGAAAAACTACAATAACATAGTCTCCATATTCCACACTCATATCCCCTTCAGATTATCCCTGCAGGTCAATCATAAAATATTTCTTCACAACCTGGGAATAATAATACATAGAAAGGGGTGAGCTCAGATGCTCAGTAAGGATAACAATATAGCGGAAAACATTCATAAATAAACATAAACATTTTAAGGCAATGTATAACTAAAACAAAAGCCTTTTAAACTTGAACTTCAGCATAATATGGAAAAAATAAAATGAAATAATGTCATTTAATTATTCACATGTATATTCTACTAGTCTAATAATCACATGCAATATCAATAACCACTTTCATAACGATGTAATGTATAATTCCAGACTATCATAACCACATAGTCAAGGCCTTGTGCCAAGACAACAAATAAGATTTTGTCAAGGCCTTGTGCCAAGACACTAGTTTGTCTAATGAGACCTACCGATGCATTGAGGAGCTATAGCGGGCTCCACCCGTCACTTATTAAGTCCAATTCATTCCTCATATGAACAGGTTTAAACATATCATGAACCATAACATAATCGTATCACATAAAACATGCATAAAGGAAACATAACATTTCCACATTTCAATCACAAGATATCAACACAACATATTGATATAATAAAACCATTTTCAATACCAAAATTAAGGAAAAGTAAAACTTGGTATTTATTTTTCATTTTGAAAAAAAGTTATGGCTTTTAGAGGAAGCCGAAACTCAAATAATGGTCACGGCGGCGGAGAAGTCGTTGTCGCCGCATACGTACGACAAAAAAAACATTCCTTTTTGTCGTTTAGTAAAACACTTCGTATAAAAAAGATTAATTTTGAAAAAACGTAAAATTCAAGGGGGTTTATACACCATATAAAAGAAAGTTGTGTATAAAACAAAATATGCCTCAATGAAAGGAGATTGAGACGAAGTCCCTTACCTCGTGTCCAACTTGACTCGATCATTCTTTAACCTCCTGAATAATAAACTACAGTTAATTTCTACTTTTTTAAGAACCTTTTTCAGTTTCATTATTCCTTTTATATCACTTATTACCATGTTATGAACATTATGTAATTTCTTAAGTTAATAGCGGCCGTTTTTCTAATCTATGGTACTTGAGTCAAAAATAAACTTCTTATAATTACAAGTTGTTCATGTGGTAAAATATCCATTATACCCAAAATTATATTCATGAGGTAGATATCATATATATAATATATATACAGTATATATATTCATTTATAATATTACATAACATTTAGAGGTAAGAAATGAAATGCATTGTTCGTGGAGACGGTAAGTCGTGCGTACGCATGAACACTACTTACATTTCTATTTAGTATTTAATGGAATGAAATCATAATTATATAAAGGTATATTATAATTCCAGTATAATATCATAAATAATATCATTTACTCCATCCTTTATACGTCCCACATATGGCATTAACGATTCAAATCACTTTGAGGGGGCGGTAGTCCGCACTTCCTAAAATTAAATTATCGCGTTTACCCATAATGGAAATCATAAAGGTATGCCATAAATTAAAAATAAAAAAGCATAAGGAAAACATAAACATAATATATATAATATATAAATATAGTGACATCTTAATGGCCACCATGAGAGGTGTTAAAAGAAGATTGAACAATCATCGTTTCGTGAGGCAGTAATTCGCCACCCACAGAAACAGTATGTTTTTTTACCATTAGATGAGGTGTGTGTAATTTTAAATCAAATACTTCTCATAAAAATATCCTAGTATATTTAAGATACTGGTTTTGTTACAAAATAAAGGAATAAAAATAGTTTATGGGGTTGGAGAAGCAAAATAAAACAAAAGAACATAAGAGAAGACATTACCTTAAAATCAGGTTACTCTTTTTGATTTGAGCCAAAGGATTCCTTGGGAAGACTTCTGCCCAAAGTGAGGCTTCTAGGAGTAATAGAGGGAAGTTGAGAGAGTATTTGGACAGAGTTTGGCCGAGCCAAATGGCTTTTAAGGTTTGAATAACATGGTAGAGGTGGGGGCCTTTTATAAGAGGAGAGGAGGGGCACTCTTGGAAAGTCTTGAAATGTTACATTATTATGAAATGATTTTCGGATTTTAAAGGTCCCACAATGATATATTTCAAGGATAAGGTGATAAGGGTTCGAAATACACCCATCCAATAGGCTTTATAAAAGTTTAATTATTATATTTTACCTTATCGTTTCATTTTATTTAAACCGTTCATTAATGAGGTAATCGTTGCATCATCATAGTGTGATAAATAAATTTATTTATTTAATGCCTAAAAATTATAAAAAAATTACCATGATGTAGGAAATTTTATTATCTTTCCAATTAATATTTATAGAATAAAATTTAACTTATATAACCCCATGTAATAATTGTTTTAGTAAAACAACACATGTTTGTGATAATTTTATTTTTGCATTAAATAAAAAGTTATTAATGTCATTTTCTTACCAAAGTGGCTCCATGGGGTCCCCAAGTTGACCCATGGATTGTCTTGGTCGGCCATGACTCATCCAATAATGGTAGTACAAGTGTAAATGTAATTTAATATTATTATAACATTATATTTACATTAAATTACACTAATGACCTTTAATCGCGATTAATAAAACTTCAAAGTTACTATTCAAAAAAAATTATTTTCATCTCATTGAACCACATTTTACTTAATAATGACAACCATGTTTGTCAGATTTTTAAAATTCAATTCACAGAAGTGGTAAAGTTTCATTTAAACGAAAAATTAGTTTTTTAACTACCACTTAGTGGTTTCACTATTCATCAAAAATAGAAGTTTCTCAGAACAATACAAAAAAACCACCCTAAGATATAATTGATATTCCGAATTCAAAAATGATTTCTATTTTAAAAAATTCCAAACATATAAGTTGCATTAATTAATTTTATAATTAATTCCCATTTTCAAAACAAATAGCGCGTTTTTAAGAAACAATATCAATCAAAAGATTGGCAATTGTTTATGTCCAATTTCAAAGTGAAATTAATTATAATGACCACCATTGGATAAAATAGTAAAATTATAGTATAATTAAACTTTAAAACCACTCAATAGTATAATTTATCACTATAAATTATTTTTATTAAAAATGTTTTTTTAAGTATTTTTCACTATTCATTGAAAATTGGAAGTTCTCGGAAAAATACCAAAAATTCAGCATAGGATAATTTCAATATTCTAAATCCAAAAATGAAGTCCATTATGAAATATAAAATTTATATAATTTCAAAAACTGAGTGTTACTATTCATAACGGCTACTTTGATTGGTCGCGGTGTGTTAGAACTCGAGGTTGCGTACAACACACGCTACTCTATTATTCAAAGAGAAGTGTACCATGGAAACTTGGGGTGTTACAATTAAATTATAGTTATTTTTAAAATGAAAAGGTGAATTACTGGTTGTTTAAGTAAAATGATATTGTGGAATTTCTTGAAAAGTATAAGGGAAATTTAAGGATGATTACATTAATATTTGATTGATGATTAATAGATCAAATAATGTTTTTATACTTTTTTGTAGAATATGAAATATTTTTGGTAAAAATTTAATTTATGAATGTTTATATTTTTCATTGAAAACACTCATTTAATATTTGAGGATTAGATTATAGAGAATAAAGAGTTTATAAAGATTTGTTAAAGTAAATTTAATATAGGAAAAACAAATGTTGAAATGGATTTGATTGTATTACATTATAATACAATAGAAAATTTATAGGGATAAAAAATTATATATATGTTAGTATTGTGAAGTGGGAAAGATGTATGAACATGTGTAGAAATAGATAATAGAGATTATTTTTTCTGAATTAGTAAAAACAATTAAGATAATGGGAATGAATTCGATTAAAATGAGAGTAATCTAATTATACAAAATCTAAAATGGGAAGAGGATAATTATTTCAACTACTTTAAAAAGGTATATAGTTTCATTTCATGTTTTGAATATTTATATAATGGAATGTCAATGAGCATATACCCTAGTGGTACAGGCTCCTGCTTGGCATCCAAAAGACCCAGGATCAAATCTGTGTAGGGGTGAATTTCTGGTACTGTATCAGTACTTTAGTTGCACTGTAGAAATGGAAAAACTGTTGTAGTGGTGACACTATAGTGGCGGAGGGACTGTAGCAAGAACTGTAGTGGTGGTGGTATTGTAGCTACGTGGGTACTATATAAGTATTGTTCATTGAGGGGTCCTTTGAGCCAAAAAATGGGCTTTTAAGCCTTATATTCAGGCCACTCAGCCTTGGGCCTTCGGGATATGTAATGGGTCTCCCTCTATCCAGTCTAAGGAGGTCTTTTCTTTAATAATAAATTGAGGCTTCAGCCCCAAACATTAAAAAATATATATATAATTGAAACATTATTAAATTAATGTAAGTAGTGAATAGAAAAATGTTATGTGTTTGAATTCTTAAAAAATCAATAATAAAAGTGAAATAGTACATTTATCCATTTAAATAATTATTTATTAGTATTATAGGTGAACCATGAAAATAAAAATACAATTTTCTTCATTTACTTTATATAACAATTTTTTGTTTTGAGATAAATTTTACCTCTTAATAAATACACAACATCTAAATAGGGATCAATTGATAATAAAAAATACCTTGATTCACCTTTAGGTTATTTTCCAATTGATCCAAGAAACTAGTTTAATAGCAAGAATCTTTTTTATTTGATAGTTTTTCTCTTAAAGTGTTGATTAATATTGTTTCATCTTTAGTGAAAAATAAAATAAGTATCCATGTTTGATAGAAAAATTTTCTGGTTAAAAAAATTCAATATATTTTACTATTTTTGATCACTTGTAATAAATATATATATATATAAGTTATTTTTTATATAAAAAATTAATCTTATCATAAATATAAATCTCAAGAAACTAAATGTTGATCAATAAAGGATGAATGCAATGGTAAAATCATTATCCAATACAGCGTACTTGATATTAATAGGAATTTAAATACCAAAGTCAATAGAGTGGAAGTTAATAAATATTTATAATGGTGATTTTAATATAGAAAAATTAAAGTTGAAAGTGTTTTATAAATATTATTAAAAAGTGATGTATATGTGATTCCATTAAAAAAATTATGAGGAATCCCCTTATAATATCAATTTAATGGTGTTAGTGATGGTATAACGATATCAAAGAAATATCTTTGAAAGGATACCAAAGTATTATGGTTTCATATAAGATTAAAATAATGGGTAAGTACCTAGAAATTACAAGGATCCTAGTGACATTTAATTTATATTGATGCAAAATCTCCCAATTGAGGATGATCTTGGAGACTATTAATTTGAAGAGGTGATGGATTTCCTTTCCAACATTATTTAAAATGGAAAGGGGAAATTTGAAGGTATATTATACTTAAATACTTTTGATAATGAGGGATTTTATTTTTTATCTTTCAGTAGAGTTTCTTATTTGTACATTATACGGGCTTTAAGGGTGAAGATACATGTAGAGTAAAAGGTTTCTTCTTATATAAAAACCTCAAGGTATGAGAAATAAATCTAGATAATGTTAAAACTTATATTTATAAAAATAACTCTTATATAATTAAAGGAATAGGTATTGATTGTATAATGGAATTAATTTTTAAGTTTCCATAGATGGATTCTTGATGATTTGCCTATAAGTTAACAATGATCATTATAGAATATTACCAGGAGTGTATCATTTAATTTATATGAAATGATATGTGTTGGATTACACTTTTAATTGATTGGGTGTTATATAAAAAGTAGTAAAATATATTGCTGAAAATGTGTGGGGTAGTTTAGAAACTACTATGGAGTTCACCTAGCCTCGTGTAAAAAACCAGGAAGCTCACATCCACTTAGAGTGGTTTCACTTGAAGAGGATAAAGAAATCAACCAAACTCAATTAAGTATTTAAACTATTCATGAAAATGTAATGTGAAATCTCTATGTATTTAATTATAGATTATTTCTCAATTCATCCCAAATAGTTACTAGTGAAGATGTGGGCCTTCGTGAGAATTCATGAAAATCCTCAAGTAAAAGTAGTGAGTTCACATATTCACTTGTCTATGAGTTTCCAATACCTATTTAATAGTGGGTATATTTGATTATTATTGTAAATCCCAAATAGGTATGTTTTATAATCATACAAGGATAGGGATTCGATCTTATAAACCACCCATGTTTTGAGGGATAATGTTCTACTTTAATTTCTTATTGTTTTATTGAACTTTCTCTATATCACTCATTCTCACAATAAAACTATATATTGACAATGTTTAGATTCCCAATTACATGATTGAGTTCCCAATATCTATCTATCACTAACAAAAATTTGGTGTCCTTAAACTATCATTTAAGACTAATATTGAGAATAAGATACATAATCAAAACACAAAAAATAATTTTATTTCAACAAGAGGAAATTCGATAAAAATAAATTACATAATTTGAACATTAAAATAATACAATAATAAACACCATTACCAGATATATAAATTAAAAACATGGTAAAATAAGGCCCAATGACCTTTTGAATAAGTTTAGATAAGTCCCTTGAACATTTGATACTCCCCTCTAACTACGTCCAACTCTCTAGAAATGTTATCAAGTTCTAATTTAGTTACTTCCTCATACCCATATTATTTTTTCTATCCACTTAAATATACATTCCAATATTTATAATTCCTTAATAATTATCTATCTCCCTCAAACACTATTCATTAGTTTTATATATTACATATACATAGAAAGGGACATGTGATTGATCATTTCACATGAATATGTGCTTCTTTTATCCCATCTAAGCATTCGTTTTTGAACTAAACTCCATGATTTTCTCATTTCTCTTATTTCTATGATCTTACTCTATGTCTATTATTAATTTTAATACTTAGTTGATTTATTTAGGTTGGTAAGTAAATATACTCTATATGAAACTCTTTGTATTTCATGTATGCCATGTGAAAGTAACATTTCATCAATGATTATGGGATCTTACACTAGTCCTCAATATAACCTATTAATTATAAGACTTTCATCTCCCTTTTAGAGAAATCAAATAATCTTTTGGAAGGTCATGTTTGATGAATAACAATAGGTCTAGAATGTTTTTATGATATTCTAATTAAGTTGTGATATGGGATTATTATAATTATAAAAAAGAATCCTACTATGAAACTAGATAGACCCTCCTTATTATTAATGGATATCATTATTGTAAAAATTATCTTATTATATTCTATGAATATGAAAATAGTATTTTCATTGAATATGTTAGAGTCAAATGCTCCAATATCAATATATTATTGTAAATGAATATGATTTTACTTTGATTTTTGGACACTTCGTGGTCATGTCATATTTATGACGGGACACCATAGAATATGATATTATTTATGTGACATAAAATATAACACCCAAAAATAGATCATCATAGATTTTTTGGTAATGGTGAAATCATTAGGGTACATCATTTTATGGAATCAATCTTTCCATTTCATAATTTATGGCATTCCCTCTTACTATGGTTTTTCTACCAAGGCATCCAATATTAGGAAGGGTGAGGTATATTTTAGATATTCACATAGTAATATAATTTTCCTTTATTATGTCATGAAAAAATTGAATTTTCATTTCTTATAATCATATGGTTCTTCCATTACATGGGTATCACAACTTATAATTAAATTTTGTCATATAATATGAAAATCATGAAACTGTAATATCCCACCTATTTATTAATGTTTCTATTAGCCAACCTTTTACTACACCTAATATAAATTAAAAATATAATGTTACCAAGGTTAAACATGATAAAATATATAAAATATATATTTATTTGTATGTAAATAATTATAATATATTTACAAAAAAATCATAAAAAATATACGTTAAATAATAAAATATATTATATCATGATAAAATAAATGTATTTGAGTATGAAATATGGTGATAAAAATGATATAATAATTATTTCCAATAAATAATCTATTTTAGTACTAAAATTATTATTTTCTAAAATAAAAATATAAAACCCAATTACAATGAAATAAATTAAAATTTTATGCTTTTGGAAAGAATCGCATAAAACTTATTCAGAAATAAAAGGAAAAAATAGTTTAAATTTTCACTGATCGGTGGACAATTCATACAGTTTCCCCAAATATCATCCAATACTTATCAATATGGACATTAATGATTCTTATTACCATAAAAATATACCATTTATTATAGTGAAGCTGAAAAATAAAATAATATAAATGATTATTCTTTAACACTGAGAATATAGCCTACTAGAAGTTCTTTTAACATTGGTTTCATGAATCTCATTCAAGTTGCACCTAATATTCACTTTATGAAATAAAATAGTGATTTATTTTATTATTTTAAAATATATATTTTTGAGTTAGAAATTAAAATCATTAAGTTATTTATTAGACCCATGATATAACTTTTATGAGTTCTAAATCAACTGTAAAAACATGTAATAACTAGAAATATTAGAAAAACTATTCTATAAAGGGGTTTTCGTTAATGTTTTTCACCACCACACATAATATTATTGATTTCTTAATTTTTAATAAGGTGTATCTCTATAATAATTTTATTTATTAATTATTTTTTTTGATTTATGTCTAGTTTTTAGTTCAATATAATAAATTCCATGAAGTACATCCAAGAACATGGAAAACAGAAGAGAGAATCACAAACAAAATGAGAGGGTATTTTTTCTATAAAGAAATGGAATCCATTAAATAATAAAAGATCCAGTAATTCATTCTTTTTATGATGATTTATCCTTTTCTTTATTAACTAGTGAGATTATAAAAATAATAATTTACATGATAGAAATATTGAAGTATTTTCATATCTAAAGCCCAAATTGGAAGTTTCTACAGAAAAAATTAATATCTAAATGGAATGTGGGAATAATGCCAATATTATTGTTCAATATTGATAATATTTTATGAAATAAAAATAATAGAAAATTTATTTAATGAAGGGAGAAATTGAAATCTATAAATATGAAAAATTATAAAATTTGAGGAAGTAGATTGAGATCATACATGAAGTGCATGAGAGAGTCAGATTAATTTATGGATTCAATTATACAATCAAGGATGTGATTTAATACATTGAGGAGGTTTAATTTATGGTGTTTGAATGTATGGGGGTTTCAAAGATCATGTAAGACTCTTAGTAATTGGGAAATTTTTCTAATTTGGGAGTATAACTTCTAAGGTGGATAAAGAAAAATTTTAGAATACTCAAAGAAACTATATTAATATCTTGGAAAAAAATAATTACAAAACTCAAGGATAATAAAATTTTCACATCCTGACCCCATTAAGACAAAAACATATTCAATGATAAATCCAATAATGAAACACTAATCCCACCTTAAAAAGGTCAAGTGTTAATGACTAGCATCAAGGGTAAAAACACTCATATGGAAGGACATTTACTTTTAAATAAACATTTTCTAATATCACATAAAAATATAATAACATAGATTAATGGAAAATCCATGATCAAAAATAATCATAATGTATAAAAAAATACAATACTTTCATACAACCTCAAAAAACTAAAATAAACATTAGTGTTATAACAACTAAAATGTTATTTTCACCCCAAATAAATATAAAATTAAAGACTTCAACACTAGTTAATCTCCTCACATATGACTTGAAATCTCTAAAAATATACTCTAAATATATCTTTTAATTCTAAAAGTATACTTATATGTATAATGGGTGTTGGAATAAAGGTGATCAGTAAGTTCTTCCTCTAAATGTTTGCATACATATGTGATTAGAATATACTAATGTATCTATAAATGATATAGAAAAAATAGAATAAATAAAAATCAATGATTATGTTTCAGATAATAATTGACTCACATTTCATACATCAAACATACTCCCAAAATCATATGATACATATAAATAGAATACTTTCTGGACCCAAATAATGAATCACACCTTGATAATTGGGTAAACTAGGGTATAAAAAAAGAAAATGTTTCTTCCCAAAAATATAGTTTCATGATTATTCAAAACATAACTCTCTCTATCTCTCTCATAGTATATAAAGGTGATAAAGTATAAATACACACAAATCATGTTACTTGGTTACCCTCATATGGTTAAATCCATGGAGAATATACTAAGTGATATGTTAGTGTACCAAAAGTAATTATAAGCACAATGCTTCTTTTTATAATATAGATAAAACTCATTATACCTCTATGTTCACAACTCTTGAAATAATTAGAGCACAATACTCCCTTCACTCAAACCAACACACCACTACTTCATGTATACACCTTAATTTACATGAACCATAATAAGATATTACATCATGATTGGTGTATTTATTTTTTTTGTTTTCATCAGCATAATGGTATCCAAAAATTACCAACAAAAAATATCCTACAATACTATATATAATAAATTCATCACTCTATTCTGAACTTATTTTCTTTATCCAAATCTATATGAGTATATTTTTTTCTAGATTCAAGATAAATCCTATATATTTACCTTTATTAACGTTCTAACCCACCTTCAGGTTTCATGAGAAATTTTATCCATATGAGATTCTAAAATATAATTCAATATATCCTAATTAAAATCTAAAACCATTCCCAAAAAGATAAGATTTTTAAAAAATATATTTCTATACTAATTTACCCACCATGGTATAATGATCCTTTACCATAGTGTGGTATCCTTTGGATATCCCATGGATAATGAAAAACAGAACATCCATATTTTATCCTCTCAAAATCATTATCCATTTTCATGTTTTGAAAAACATATATGAAAATTATTAAAGTTTTGTTATATTAATACCATGATGTAATAAACTACAAATTCTTATCCATATAAAACACCTAAGTAAAAAAACATCATTTTTATCCTCTCACTATTTTTCACCCATTCCATAACCACTACAACAACTATTTTTATTCTCCTCATAGTACATAGGTTTTTTCCCTATAATCTTCTCTAAAACATAATGAGTGTATATCCTTATACAATGATATGTTTTTCTATTTTTAAACAATTACTTACACCATTCCCATTTTTTCATCAATATCTTATTTTTCATTATAATTTAAAAAAATCAAAAACCAGTACATCGATGGAAAATTAAAAAACATATAACCATTTTTATATTCTTTAAGAGAACCATTAGGACATTGTCTAACAATCCATCAATTTTCCTTATTTCTAGTCACTACCGAGATGTAATCAATGAATACTATGGCTTGGTTTTGGTTAACTATCCAAACATTAACCAAAGTTACTTCAATATTCCTCAAATATATCCATAACTCTATATTCTGACTCATTAATGATAAATAATGTTATTTGAAGTATTTTAATATTTCTTTGTTCACAATAAAAACTAAAAAAATACTTATAAGGATTTTTTTAAATATCCCATTTTTTTTATAAAAACACTCTAAAACGTCAACTCACCATAATTTAGCTACCATCATCATACATTAGATAGAATAACCATTACTTACTTATAATTTACTCTAATCCCACAAGATTCATGATTATCATGGGAAACAAGAGTTGAATAAAAATTTTATCAATGAAACACTCCATTAATCTCACGCATCGATACCACTTGTCAAACCTTATGACAAAAAATTCTTCAATATCACATGTTGTTAATATTTTTACCATAATACACTTATAAAAAATAAAAAAACCCTAATTAAATACTTTCGTGTTTTCCCTTGATCATTCACTTCAAATAACCCTTAATTAAACATTCATGTTCTCTCCCCTAATACTTTTCAAATAAATATCTTATATTTTCAACCCTATGGGATACTCACTGATTATCACAAATTTTGTGAGACACTCATTCATATTTCGCTATGAACTTTTTCCCCTTGATGAGATCTAATACTATATATCACCCCCTTTTTCAACAAACCCAAAGAAACATTCCTTATAATTTATATGGAATAAATAGTAATTCATTCATATTCTATGAAATACTAATTGAATGTCACATATTAAATACCAAATGTGTAAATAAAAACTACTTAGGGGATGGGGTTCCCTTTTCTAAATGTTTTAAGTGAATGAATATGGTCATACTCCAAGATCCAAATGATGCTTCTCAAAACATTCTTTGAAGTTGAATTTTTCATAATATCTAAAATTTTACTTTTCATATATGCATACTCCAATCACACCAAAAATTACTCAATATTATCCTTAATAATGTGATATTTGATCTCAACATTGTTTTTTATAAAAGGATGAAATATTTTTTCCAAATATTCACTACAATCAAGTTATCATACATAATAACAATAAGATAATACACTAGAACACCAATATTTTAAAGACATTGATTTATCTAGAAGTGTTATATAAATTATTGAGTATCCTAGATGTATTCGTATATTATAGTTATCAATAATATAAAACATTATTTTTATTAATAAAAAAAATTCATAAATATCCCAGATAAAATTCATCAATTGATGTAGGGTTCCTATCATCCACTAAACTAGTATAACTAGCGTCTGTATATCCCAATAACTCGTTTTATGAAATTTACTGATAAAAAAATATAAAATCCATTGTTCCTTTGATATATTTAAGAACTATTTCACAAATAGTAATTGATTTCTTTGGAAAAACGCAATATCTTACATCTTGATAAGCATCAAACACAATGTCATCTCTTGAAGCTATTAATTACAACATTATTACAATTATTTAACTATACTATAACACACTGATCTATTTATCATTTACATCTCTTGAAAAAATCATCTAAATTGAAACTATAATTTTAATAGACATTATATTATTTATTAAAAAAATAGTACATATTTATAATCTTTAGATTGAAAAATATAATTTTCATGTCTTCTTTGTATCACTTGAAAACCAAGGAAAATGTATAATGTTCAATCATTGAAATTTAAAAATGTATTCTCATAAATTCATTAGACTTATTTAATTAAGATTCATTTGATCCTTCAAAAATTATTACATCAACATATATGTGCACAATAATCCTTTGACCATTCACTTTCTTGAAAGATAGATAGAGAGTAACGCCTCCATGTTGAAAACCAAATATTCTCAAGTATTACTCAAGCTTATAATACAAATATATTAGTGTTTTATTTATCCCATAATGTTATTTCTTAAAACTATATTACTTTTCTCATTTATACAAATATAAATCCATTTATCTATTTAGTATAAAATTATTCCTTAAAGAATCCTTTATGAAATGAATACTTAATATCCATTTAGAAAACCATAACATTTATTTGAATCAAAATGGACAAAAAAATATTTCATTTCCAATATATTAATAGGATAAAATATATTATCTATTCCAATCCATTTAATTTTGCATTATCCTTTTCATATAATCTATGATTTATTGAAAATCATTTTCCCTTCCTCGTTCAAATTTTTATAAAAAAATCCACTTAGTTATGATAACATTTTTTCCTCCACCCTCAAAATAATCTCCCATGTTTTATCCTTATCTATTTTATTAATCTTTCCACTTATGACCTTAATCCAACAATCATCCTAATAGCCTCAAAAAAATCATTTACTTGTGATTAGTGTTATTCTTTACATAGATAAATTATTCTCCATATTTTTAATTAAGTTTTCATATCATTAATAATATTTTTTTATCAATTTCATCTATAATTATTAACTATCTAGAAGTTGAAAAACTTATTTCAACGTCATCATTATTAGTGTTTTTATATAAATCAATATCATATCCTTATATCCCCCCTTAGATACTCCTCTTGTCATCTCATTTTTTGAAAAAAATATTTCTTTTCAAAATATACTCATTCTCCACAACAATAAAATCATGAATTTCAAAAATATATAATTTCTTTAATTGGATCATTTATAATCCTTGATATTTTAATTCTATCCATATAAAATTCCTTCATATCAAAAAAATTAAATCTTTTAATAGATTTTATTTTTTATAAAAATATGATGACTAAAAACTACTTTAATATCTAGTTATTCTCATTACACATATCATCTGGATTCATTATATCATATAAACAAAAAAAGATATATTTTCATACAGATCAATGATAAGACATCTTATTTTCGATATCTCTTTGGTAGTTCAATTTTGATAAGAATTATTTGAGATTTATATTAATTTATTATTCTTATTCTAAACAATATCATTATTTTAAGGAATTATTACCTCAGAAAAATAATGTATTATCTTGTCTTTCTTTAGATAATAATATAGTTTTCTATTAGTGAACCACGGTCTATTTTATGTCTATAATTTCAATATATGTTTTCAAGAATCTATTCTATTAACCTCATATAACGTGTTATGAAATTTAACACCCAATATTTATGATTGATTATTATTAACCATTCCATTATTATATATTTCTTAAATAACATTTCTTAGAACCTCTTTATATTAATATATCTTTATGATATAATCCCATAAACATCATATACACAAATCATAGTAACATCATGGACTTTCTATCTCTTGGATTATAAGCATTTTGAATGATTTTCATTTTGAAAAATATCACACATATTAATATGATCACATTTTTGATTAGGTATATCACATTCACATTCATGTTTCATATACTTGTATATGTATTTTTTCCCATGTTAACAATATGTGTATGCCACAACTTGTTTTAATATTACTTAGTTAGAAAATATTGTTATTATTTCCCAATAAAGAGGTAGATATTCACTTTATTTTTATTTCCAAATGTCACAAATGAACCATACTTTCCCTAGATTGTATAAGTATTATTGTAGAATTTTTTTTCCATCCCATGTCACACAATTATCAAAAACTAATTATATTGTGAAAATTATCTTCAATAACCAAGATATAATTACCTTCATGTATTTTAATCCAATTGTATCCTTCCAGAGCTAATGATCTTAACCCTTCATCATTTATAAACCACAGGACACCCCCTTATCATATTCAATGATCATGATAATATTATTATTTTCTTTCATATAGTAAGTGAATTTTTTTCAATATTTCACACTCCATCTTGATTCATTACCTTCAAATAAATCTTCACTACTAAATTTTTTTTAAACCCTTTCTTCTAGAACCAATATTTTTTATTTACAACCTTTTTTGGATGATATTCATGTTTATTATCCAGATTTTAAGGTTTCTCTTGATCATGAAAAGGTGAAAAACTATTTTTTTCTTATATCTTACTTGATGACTCCTCGATATTCTTCATACTTCTTCTTTGAGACTACCTTTAACATTCATTTTCATCCTTGAATATAAATACAAGTCTTTATGTCTATATCCTTTATTAAAAAATAATTATTCCATGAAACATACTATGAGTATTAATTTCTTCTCATATATATTCATTTCTCATATACCTTAATTACCCACCTTCTATAGAACATATGTTTTTTTAACCTATCTTTCTATAAAAACAACACCTAATTTGTGGTGTATCTTAATTTGTTTTCACTATGGCTCTTGTAGTCTTTTGGTATTCTCCATAATCAATCTTCCATCAATGAGTGGGATCTTGAAACTTAGAGTCAACTATGATCAAATTTTATTTATGGTCAATCCCCATGAATTCTCTAGCTTCATGAAAATACCATAGGTATTATAGGAAATCTTCAAACTTGTTTATAGGATCTCTATGCCTCACCTTAAACATTTTTATACCATGTGTGATCCAACTTCTCTATTTCATTATATGATTCATATATCTTTATTGATTATTATGTTTTTACCTTATATATATGATATCTCCATCAATATTTATGATTTTTATGTTATTATCATTTACTTTATTTAATAAACCATAAATTATTCAATCCTACTTATAAATTTGAGCATGAAATCAGAAACTTTCTATGAGTTTCCAGCATCTCAAATTTATTATTTTTAATATTAGACTTTATCTTATCTCTATTATCACCATGTTGTAACATATTAATCATGGAATCAAATAAAACAATATTGGATTAATTTTTTAGATATCTATACATCTATTTTGTTATGAGAGTACTCTAAATCCACCATTATTTCAATAATACCCTCAGCATCAGTATAATTATCATTATCATTACTTTTATCATCATTTTTTTTCTTAAGAGTGCCAAAATTATTTCGTAGTTGAGGTTTTTAAAGTATTAAATTTCAAACACTTTATTTTATTTTGATTTATTGTATTATTTTAAATTAAAGTTTTTGTTCTTGAAAAAAATATAATTTGAACTCCACATTTCATTCATGTCCTTAGAAGAATTATTCATGGGTGTATTATTATTCTATTCCTCTAAACACTTCATGGTACACATCATAGAAAAGTTCTAAAACTTTACACATAAAAAATTAGTGGAAGCTTACCTTTAAACATTACTTTTCTCATTTTTCTATTTGATGAAATGAGTTCCATCATTCTATCAAAATCATTTTCTTTACGATAAATTTTCAACCAAGAGATTCTCCATTTTCATGATTTATAGTTCATAAGAATTCCATTTTTTTTCATTGGGTATTTATTATAAGTAATAATATCATATAAAACTATGATACTATAAATACTATCAAATTAAAGATCCTTTGCATCATTTTCATCATAAAAAAAACATTTTGATTCATGTAATCTAGAAACCTTCCCAAGATTCACTTCACATTTTTTGTATCATTGAGGGATTATCCATATTCATTCATATCCACCATAGCTATATTAAAACAATCAAAAAGTTCATCAAAATATTAATTTGTATGCATATTCAGGTCCTTGTATTTATCTATAAAACCTAAATGTTTTATTCACTCACCTATGCTTCACCTTTATAAATATATATTGATTCCTCCTGGAATTTAAGGATTTTCTTGATATCTCTTTATTATATATTATTTTGAAAAAATAACTCCCTAAAATATTGATTTCATTGGTTTCAGAATAATATTCTATATGATACCTTTATAGTTGGGATCCACTTTATATATTGACTATAATTCCATAAAAGACAAATATGTACAAATATATACCTAAAATTAGAAATAGTGGAGCATCCAATTCTTTCATAGTTATAAATTTTATTCTCAAATATCAAAATCTATTTATTATTTACTTCCACCTCCATGGTTTCAAAGAGAGAAAAAACCTTCAAACTAATCCTTCTACTCGTATTCCACTTGTTGGTCCCACTTAAGAAAATATACCATAAGAGATGGTGGATTATAGTATGAAAAATTTAATGTTCCATTCCTAATGATCTGGTATTTTGATTAGTCAAACCTCAGACCTATCCCCCTCTCTCACAAAATGAATGAAACTGATAAAGTATAAAGAGACATAAGAGATTTTACTTAGTTCTCCATCATTTTCCTATATTCAAGGAGAATACACTTGATGATGTGCTAGTATATCAAAATTCACAATAATTATATTGTTGTTTATAGCTCTAAGAAAACTCATTGCACCTATAGGTCAAAAACACCTAAAAGAATGAAAATTGACTACTCTCTATACTCAAAATATTTTACTACTCCAAAATGTAAAAATTTTGATCTCCATGAACCAAAAAAATACACTATTTTATAATTCATGTAGAAACATTATCTTTTTTTCAGTATAATAATCTACAAATTTTTATTGAGAATACTCTCCTAGAATAATATCTCATTTAATACGATATCTATATCATTATCTTATTTTCATAAAAAATTTCCATGTGAGAATATTCTTATCTAGACACGGGTAGAATCCTCCATATTTTCCTTCATTTATGTCCTTGACCACCATTGTGTTACATTAAAAAATCCTCCCACATAATCCTCTAAAAACCATAAAAAATTATCACTTGAATGTTAAAAATATCCCAAAATATAAAATTTTTGAAGAAATGTTTTCTCTAAAAATTGACTAACCACTATGTAGTGATCCTTTACCATTGAGAAACCTCATTTGGAATGTCCTTTAAGTCCACAAACCACAAAATCCATATCTCATCCTCCCAAAATCATTCTATATTTAAAATTTTTAAAAACATATTTAAACATGCCTATAATTTGTTTATATATTTTCCACACCCTAATAAACACCACATTCACCTCCAAACACCCATAGTGTTTATTCTCCAACAATTTTTTCTTTCCTAAAATTAATTATACTATGGAAATTTTTTCCCTCCCCATGGAACATGGAAATTTTTCAAAAATATTCTGCAAACCCTGACAAGTGGAAAACCTTATATCATGAAATGTTTTATTAATTTTTGAAACCATCACATGAACTGAATTTTTTTAATAAATATTATATTTTAAATTATTATTTATAGAATTAATATTTCCATCATGAAATTATTAATGTTATAATGGAAACCATATACCCATTTAAATATTCTTCTATAGAACCACTAGGATTTTGTCAAATACTCCAATAATTTCATTCAACTATGGTCACCACTACTTTGTAATAATCCTAGAACATGGTTTGGTTTGGGTTAACTAACAAAACATTAATAATAGTAACTTAAATATTCTTCCAAGATATATATTACTCTACATGATGAATATTCATTGATAAATCATGTCATTAAAAGGATTCTAATCTGAATTTATCAACCAAGACAACACAAAAATACATATATGGATTTTTCCTATGAATAACTCTCAAAAAATAATATATTAATAGTGTTCTTACTAACCATTCATCAATATTACTTTAACAAAAAACATCCCAATGCCTTATGTACTAATTTTATAGAGTAATCATATCTAACACATTTAAAAATGTGACATCCGAGACCCATATGAAACTCAAAGGTTCTTTGATCTTGGTTAACAATATAGTCTCAAGAGCATCTTCTTAAATGCCATACGATGAAGACTAGTAGCGAGGGCCTAGGGTGTGTCCCTAGGGAGACTATTACCACATTCCCAGAGTGTATCACAACTGATAAATAAAATAATAGGTGAATAGTGGAATTTTTATAAACATGTGGCACAAAAGAAATAGATAGAAAAATAAAAATGTGAATCTATTGATAAAAATATACAAAATATGATGAAAAAATATTTCACGTATCTAATAATGATGGAAAATGGATATAAAGCAGAAGAAATTACATTATATAAAAAATTAGAACAAATGAATCCAAAAACTATCCCTAAAATCCCGAGATCTAGCTTGGTTATCTACTACAAGCTTCATCCTATGAAAGTAATAAATCAAGTGTTTGAAGTGGTACACTTTCCTTTATCAGCACTTGCATACATGTAATCTACCTGGGTTCCAATGGTGGCCAAGATAGGGTGTGAGATAAATCTCAGTAGGCCACCACCAATAGTGTCTATAAAATCTTTTCCATGTAATATAAACTTAAATAGTGTTCAAGAATGTATATATAAAATTAAATAAGTACAGTAACATAAATACCCAAGTACCTGCTTTAGCTTCAGCTGGGGTCTGAACATGTAACCAATTCAGAAATTAATTAGTACAATTTTATATAAGTAAGCCACATGAGTTATAACCAGCATTGACATCCTAACATGATTATAACAATAAATGGTCCAAATTATACAAGTAATCTTATAATGATATTAATAAAAAAGAGATTCCAAGGTGAAATCTAAGGAAACCTTTACCTCAGGGGTTGGGCTAACTCAGGTAGTAACTTCAACCTAGGTATAGGGGTAATATTTTAATCTAAGGAGTTTCATCCATGGAATTTCATAATAACAAATCTAACTAAATCCAAGGAAAACATCTAAGTTGAAATAGGATAAGTGGTGACTAAGCCCAAAGGTATACCCAAGGCACCTCATTTTGGTAGAATTCATACTGGATCCATGGATTGTATCCAAGGAATCCTATAAATGATAGGTAAGGGATCCTAAAATTTCATACCAAGCATCCACTGGTAGATGAGGATCAGGTTCCAAGGTGGGTTTTGCCCTTGGAAACAAGAATCCTTGAATTGGACTAGCATCCATGACTACTCAAGTAATTCCCTCAAGAATCCAAGGTGAGCTTGATTCTAACCACTCCTATAATAGTGTTGAGGACTATATATATAATACCATATAACTATTTCATTTAATTAACAATTCCATTTAATAATCATTCCATTTAATAGGTCAATAGGGTACAATTCATTTCCTTTCAGTAGTTTGAAAAGGATAATCAATCATGCCATCATTTCATTCATTTCATATTTTATTATTTGGTTCTCCCTTTTACCTTTCATAACAAGAAAAGGATAGTCTAAGTATGATCAACCATGTGAAATTCATTTATTATATACTAGGCCAAGTGATATAAATACTATACTTTCCAATTCAACCATTTAATTATATATTAATTATATATAACACCTACCATGTAGGTTCAAATGGAACTAACTTAATCAAGCTCTAGTCAATTCAAAATTCATGTTATTTATTCAAGTATGGATTACCATTAAAAAGGTTAGTCCTAGGCACAACTGAATGGTTACCCAGATGAATATGTCAAAGCACTAAAAGGCCAAAAATAGAAATCACCATACATGGGGTGGTTATCATTTTGATCAGAACCTCCAATGATGGATAGAATATTTAATGAGAGTCTTAGAATATAGTTTTAATGACTATCAAAAAGAAAAATTAATTAAATAGGTGATACTAATGAAATCAGTACGCACACATGAAAATTTATAAAAAGTTTAAACTTGGGGGATGAGTTATAGACTACAAACCTTGTACTCATACAACTCTCCTTGTAAAGTATCAACTTATAATTTTTGATTCATTGGAAGATATCTAAATAATTAATCAGTTACCTAAAAATTGGGCATATGGTCATACATCTTAATTGCATTTTTGATAGGAAGAATAATGAAAAATGGAAAAAAAATGAATTGAGTAATTATCAGTGTGGATCCAATGAGATGAAAAATAATTTGATCAGATATCGAACGGATTATTGGGATAAAATCCAAGATTACACTTAAAGAGGAATCAAAATGTGATAAGGGAGAGTATTCTATCCACTATAAAAATAAATTAGATGAGGGGAGAGTTTAATAATATCATTTAATATAAATTAATGAAAATCACCCAAAATTTGGTATCACACTGTTTGTCCATACGGTTTTCCAATCCATGCACCAACCATGCATGGTTTACTATAGGGATGATCATTTCTCATGGTTAGGCTACATAGTTTGGGAATCCTTTCACCAACCATGAAAAAAAAATCTATAACATATCTATAATTATTTTCACGGTCATGCATCTACTAGAACATAGTTATGGAAATTCATGCACCATACTCCAACCCACTTTCCATCCCCATAAGGTTATAAGTAACTATGCTTCCTGGATCTTATGGTTTCTACTAACCATGTGGCTAGTCCATTATCTCGGCTGGATAGGGTTCTAAGCATTGAACAAGCTCTATATACCCATTAAACCTTTGTGAACTCATTATGCATCTATATTTAGACCAAAATAAATATTTGGCCAAATTAAAAGGATTTATACCTAAGTAAAAATCAAATTATTTTAGTCTACGCCTTAAAGGAATCATCCCCGAGTTCACCTTCGAAAGGTTGAAAAAAAACTCTCTAAGAAAAACTCAATGCACTGGGAACATACATTGGCCGCCCATTCTCAAGTCTCATCCTATACATGACCATTCTTTCATAACACCTATACTAGAGGGATAGACATGTATGATATAGCCTTAATTCTCTAGTCGATGATTCATATAGGATACTCTTAAAAAGAAGCATCAGAATATGGATCATATTCTTTGATATCAAAAGTGCAGAGGGGTCAACATGATACCGCAAAAAACAATGAAATGTGGAAGAAATAATGCATGGAGTGGTACCTCTAAGGTAGTAACAACTGATAACATACCAGATTTACTCTCTCTAGAATCTCAAATTCCCCAAAAAAGCATGGTGATAATTTCCCTTGCCTCAGTATGCATCTATGACCAAGCCTAGGCAATACCCATAGGAAAAAAAGATCCCTGACCACAAACTCTAGAAGTAATCAGTGGTGATTGACATAAAATTTCTGCCTAGATTAAGTAGTATACGTGCAATTTCTGATCATCTAAACATACTCTGAAGATGCCTAAATAAGATGAGGACCTATTAGGGCTTTCTCTCCTGCCTTAATCTAGAACATGTGTGAACAACATGGCCTACTGTACAAGGAATCAAAAGGCACCATTTGAATCATTCCATGAAAGCTATTATTATAGGTGAACTCGATGAGAGGTATATACTTCTCCCAATAACCATTAAAGTTAACAACGCATTCTCGTAGAACTTCCACTATAACCTGTATCATCCATTCTAATTTTCCATCAGTCTGAGTGAAAGATTGGGCTTAGAAGAACCTATTTACCCATAGCATTCTACAACCCTTATTAGAACCATGGAGGGAAGCCAACATCCTTATATAAAATGATAGTACAAGGGGACCCATGCAGTTAGAAGATATCTTAGATAAACAATATTACAACCTCATTAGATTAGAAATTATACTGAATAGGAAGGAAGTGGGATACCTTCGTCAGTTAGTCAACAACTAACCATACAACATCGCTACCATGAGGTGACCTCGGTAAGATGAATACCAATTTCATGGAAAAATCATCCCATTTCTATTCTGGGGAAAGAAGTGGATGTAACAATCCCATAGGTCTCCATTGTTCCACCTTCTCCTACTAATAGGTAGAACACATATTAATAAAGCCTTATATCTAATGTTTTATTATAGGCCACCAGTATTGGAATCACATAACTTCATATATCTTGGAGATGCATGGATGAACTTCCCTTTAAAAAGAATGGGACTCACTCATTAGTTTTATACCATAAATATATTAACCCAAAATTGTCAATGAATATTAAGTATTTTTTTCTCTATCCATAGACAAATCTATAGGTGGCTAATCTCCTAAAATACTCTTACAGAGAACTAAGCCTTCTGGATCTGAAAATTGCATGCTCTTCACCTTCTCAAGGAGGGAAGAGGTAACTGTCAAGTCTGGAAGATATGACTCATCTTGAATATCATGATTATCTAGATTCATCTCAAATAATAGGGCCATTAATTTACATTCAACGTTGTCTTCTCATATTGCTTATGCCTAATTTTTCTGACTCGGCGCATCAGCTACTGCATTTCCTTTTCTTGGTGAATAAGTAAGCTCAAAATCGAAGGACTAAAGATATTTGACCCATATATTATATCTAATATTCATGTAACATTGTGTAAAGATATATTTAAGGTTCTTGTGGTCTTTATATAAAAAAAAGTGATCACCCATCAGATAGTGCCTCCAACAATGAAAGGCATCAACAATTGCTACTAGATCAAGGTTGTGAATCATGTAGTTTCTATCATGAAGATTCAACTACCACGATTCAAACACAATGAATATATCCACCTACATCATCATTGAACCTATCCCAATTATATATGCATCACATAATACTGTATAGACTCTTCTAGGATCTGGAAATATCAAAATTGGTGAAAAGGCAATCCTTCCTTTCAACTCGTGATAAGATTTCTCACACCCATATGACCAGATGAACTAGACACCTTCTTTGTATAAACAATAAGAGGTGAAGGAAGTCATGATATTTCTTGTATGAAATTATTATAATATCCATCTTTCCCAAGAAACTCTGTAAAACAAACATGATCTTTGAAGTATCTCTGAAAATCACAACACTAACATTCTTTGAGTCAATATAGACTCCTGACTTACATATAATATGAACCAAGAATTGAAAATTTTCAATCTAGAAGTGGAACTTATAAGTCTTGGAAAAAATATATTGATGTTTATGTTCACTAAAAATGAACTCAAGGTGCTTAGAATATTCTCTATGAGTGGAATAATACACCAATTAGTCGTCCCCAAAGACTATGAAAAAAGAATCCAAGTAGGTTTGGAACACCCTAATCATTATATCCATGAAAATAGTGGATGCATTAATGGGTCTGAATGACATAACAAGGTACTCATTCAGACAATACCTACTATAGAATGTTGTACAAGGTATGTCTGAATTCTAGAATTGCACTTGATGATATTCCAATCTTAGGTCGATCTTAGAAAACACCCAAGCTCCTCAGAGCTGGTCAAAGAGATCATCTATTGGAAGCATTGTATATCATTTCTCGATAGTAAGCTGCTACAACCGTTAGTAATCTACACATAGATGAAGTTTCCCATCTGCCTTTTTGGTGAAAATAATTTGTAAAACCCAAGAGGAAGTATTGGGACATATAATCCCTTTAACCTCCAGATCCTCCAACTTTTTCTTGAACTCTAGGAGCTTAGTAGGTGTCATCCTGTATAGAGGAATTGACACTAGATATAATCCTAGAATAAACTCAACTATAAACTCTAACACTCTCTTTGTAGGTAATCAAGAAACATTTCTTGGAAATATATCCCTAAAATAATCTACTACTAGAGGGAATTCATCCTAAAGTAAAACTTGATCCTCTGTGAAGATATTTTCAATCTAGTCAGTCACTCCACCTAGCCCATGATTCTCTAGTTTAACTCTGCTAGCCTGGATGTCACACTCAACCTTGTGAAGATAGCTACTACCCTCTGGTGATGTAAACAATACCTTACAGTGAGATCAGTCTACAAAGTCATGATATGGGACCAACCAATCCATCATGATAATGACATCAAATCCCTTCATCTTGAGTATGAATAGGTCCCATAAGAATGTGTACCTCCACCCCTCCCTTAAGGGTTCTATCCCTAAATTTGTGTATTCATGATGACCATACTCCCAACAGTGTATCTAGGGTCATTTCACCATAGTAATACTGAATTCCATCCGTAGAATTACCATGATATATAAAGAGATTAAAGATTGTGAAACCATTAAAACAAATAAAGAATATAATAGAGTAGAGGCTAATAGAATATTACATTGTTCAGTAGATGGTCCTACAGCCAGATCCTCAGGTATCGGCTGTAATGCACAAAATTGACCAGATCCATGGCCTTTTTCAATATCCGGACTACCATGATCACAATTTCTCTACTAGCGCTGCTAGTAATCTAAAGTCCGGCTACCACGACCAAGGCCTCCTCCTTGACCAGTCCTACTAGTTCTACTCCAACTCCCCTCCAGACACGGTGTAATAGAACCTACTCTTGAAGGTCGAGATGGTGTAGATCCTCTTACACTACAAATGATGGAAATATTTGATATAATCTCTAAAGGATACCCATAAGGCCATAAGCGCGACACTCTAGAGGGTATATATCTCACTGAGGCTTCAGGTGCCCCTATTATTCACACTGATGACATGCTATAGAGTTACTACTATATGCACTCTTGCCGCCACTGTCCTAATGTGAAACCTCATGGGATCACTTTATGATACTAGAAGAACTACTTTTCTAACTTGAAACTGATCCTCTATGCCTGGAACTATCATCTTCTCTCAGGTTACACTCAATGATAATATCCTAATTGACTATTTCAAAAAAGGTAAGAATATGAAATATGTCCACCTAAATATGAAGGGCATACTAAAGGCCATCCTTGAAGTATCTTGCATGCAAAAGCTTGTCAACATCTAGAAGAGGTGAAAAGTGTTGTAACTTAGTGAAACACTCTGAATACTCCATAAATGACATATCACCCTACTCTAGATGCATGAACTCCCTATCTTAGTCCACTCTTATTGTATAAGGAAAGAATTAGTAATAAAAAGAATCTTGGAAGTATTCACATACCATGCCCTAATAGAGATCAGCATGGGTAATCACATCCCATCAGTGTTTAGTCAAATACCACAACATGTAAGTATCAAGTTGACCATATCCTCTAGAGTTTTGTCTATATTATCAAAGATAGAAAAGGTTTCCTCTAGCCAATACTCAGTAACCTATGGACTTTCATCCCCCAAGAAGGTAGGATGATGTTATTACTGAAACTCAGGGGTCATATTATCCATCATAGGAGTAGGTCATGGAGCACCATTCATGGACTATATCACACATATGAAACTATTACGCTGAGTGTCAGTTCCCACATCAGGTATAATAGGAGGTGGCTCAAGTGGAACACCTATCATTATATGGCCCACCATGCATGGATCATGGTCATCACCACCCTCCTGATGCATGAAATGAGGATTTTATGGAGTAATTTGGATACAAATCCCAAGAACACACCTCATAATAATATTTAAAAAGATATATTTTAGTATTGGAATCTAAACGAAAGAAAAAGGGCTCACTATCTTTGGTATACTACCCCGACTACCCACTTAGAAGGGTAGGAAATGTTATGTGTTCATGTATAGTTTATAGGGGTTCCATCATATGAAAGGTCAATGGTAATTTACCTCTCCATTTAATGGAAACCACATTATTTTTAAGTCATTTTTTACTTTTCAAGTTCACGTTTGTTTATTTTCATACATCAAGGTTACTTTAAAATGGATATCCATTCCCAATGAATCAGGGCCCATACACCTTATCAATGAAATCGAAACCCAGTTAATTACATTCTAATGGATTTACTCAATAAATTACTCATTCCAACCCATGGGAGACCATACACCTCATGAATTGAAGTTAATTGTCACTCAATTGTAAACAAGAATAGCACAAAGATAGTGTAACCACCACATCATCACTAAAAAATCACAACAATGTTAAGAAATGAAATAAGTGAAATTCACCTTAATGGCATGGAATATGAAAGGAATGTAAATTATAGGCGCCTATGAAATGCATGCAAAAATGATCCTTTCCCTCATATCATCGGGCTATGGTTGAATTAAAATTTTCAATTTGATTAATAATAATAATAATAACAACAATAAAGAAATCATATGTGTCATACAACATTGAAATTTTTATCAACTATAATAGGAAAAATCAAAAAAAATAATTATGAATCAGGAAAATCATAATTTACCTTGACCATGGGCTAGATACGCCCAATCACGACTTATAACCAAGTTCTAAAGCATTCATTATTTCCTATATATTATATCCAAATAGTAAATCATGAAAGGAACCTATTTGATACCAATTTATGATGCCTCATAACTGGATGTCACTCATATGTTTCCAGAGCATTCTTGGCTACATAGTCTCAAGCGCATCTCCCTGAAATACAAAGGCTATCGACTAGCAACAAAGAACTTGGGTGTGTACATGTGGGGACTATTCCCTCATTACCAAGGAATAGTACATAGGATAAATAAGATAATAGGTTAATAGTGTAAGCAGTATAACCATATGGTATAACATAAATAGATATAAATATAAACAACTGAATGAACTGATAATAGTATACGAAATGTGATTATAAAATATGTCATGTATCTAAAAAATATTTAAAACATGGATATAAATAATTAGACAATTCATTTTATAAAAAAGTATAAAAAGTATTAAAAAAACTATCCCCACCATCCCAATCTCTAGCTTGATCATGTGCTACTAGCTCCACTTAATAAAGCAAGCAATTAAGTGTCCAAATCGATATGCTTACCTTTTTCAACAACTGCATTCATGTAATATACTTGGGTTCCAATGGAATATTGGATAGGGTGTGAGATAAGTCCTAGTAGGCAAACACCAACAGTGTCTATGACATCATTTCTTAGAATATAAACTAACACAGTGTGCAATCATGAATTTATAAAACCAAAGCAGTACAGTAACATAAATACCCATGTACCTACTTCAGCCTCAGCTGGTGTCTAAACATGTAACCAATTAATTAATTAATTAATTAATTCTAATTTATATAATTAAGTCACATGAGGTATAACTAACACTAATTTCTAGACATGGTAGTAATAATAAAGGATCTAAGGTATATAACGCATACTGTAATGACATTAATAACAAAGAGGTTTCAATGTGATAACCATGGAAAACTTGACCTTAGGGGTCAATCTAACTCAGGTAGTAACTAAATCCTAGATATAGGGGTAATATTGTAATCCAAGTAATTTCATAATAATGAATCTAACCATGTTCAAGGAAAATATCTATGGTAAAATGGGATAAGTAGTTACTAGGCCCAAGGGTGTATCAAAGGCACCTCATGTCCATTGAAGCCATGATAGATCTAAGGAGTGTATCTAGGGCATCCTATGAATGATAAGGAATGGATCCTATGATTTCATACTTGTCATCCACTAGTATACAAGGATCAAATTCCAAGGAGGGTCTCCCCCTTGGAAACTAGCATCCTTGAATCATACTGGTGTCCCGGAGTACTCAAGGCATTCCCTTGGGAATCCGAGATGAGCTTGGTTTTGACCAATCCTGTAATAGTGTCAAGGTATGTACACAAGGAACCTTATAATTGATTCATTTAATTAATTAGGCTATGTAATAATCATGTCATTTAATAGGTCAATAGGGATAAAGCCATTTCCCTTTATCAGTTTGAAAAAGGTTAATTGGGAATGAAACCATTTCATTAATTTCATATTTGATTACATGGTTCTCCCATTTAACTTTAAACATAATAATGTTGGGCTAAGTATAGGAAACCATGTGCAATTCATTTAGTATAGACTAGGACAAGTGAAATCAATATTATACTTGACAATCCAACCATTTAATCATTTAATAATTATATAGAACACTTACCTTAGAAGGAAAAGTGGAACTAACTTAATCAAGGTCTAGTCAATTCCCAATTGAAAAGTTATTTAATCAAGGATGGATTTCCAATAAAAGTTTCAATCCTAGGCACACAAGAATGGTGGCTCATACGGACATGTCAAACCAATAAAATACTAAATATTGAAATCACCATACATGGGGTGGTCGTTATTGAGATCACATCATCCAATGATGGATAGAATATTTAATCAGAGTCATAGAATAAGGTTCTAATTACTATAATGAAGACACAATAATTAAACAGGTGATGCCTGATGAAATCGACTCACACACACGACAACTTATAAAACACAGAAACTTGAAGGATGGGTTATAAACAACCTAAATTATAATCATATGACCCACCTCATCTTGTGTTAGCATTTAATTTGGCCTATATTGGAAGAGATATGAATAATGTAACAATTATATAAAATTAGGGCATATGAGTTTGTATTTAAATATTGTTTTTGATAGGAAGAATAATAACAAACATCTAAAAGTGAATCGAGTACTGACCAACGTGGATATAATGAGGTAAAAGAGGATTTGACCAGACTCCAAATGGAAGCTCAAGATCAAATCCCACATTAGGATTGACAGGGGATAAAAATGGGAGAGGAGAGATTATTTTTTCTTCTGAGAAAACAAATGAGGGGAGGGGGATTTAAATTAGATCATTTAAGGTAGATTTAGTAAAATGAGGAAGAATTGGGCATCACGTGGTTATGATACACAGTTTTCAAAACCGTGATCCAAACATGCACGATATGATATTGGGAGGGGAATTACACATTGTTAGTCTACATGGTTAGAGAAATCATGAAACAACCATGAAAAAAACCTCTACAATATCTGTACAGTTTTTTTTCATGGTCATGTAGCCCTTGACGAACGGTTAGGGAAAACTGTGCACCCTACTCCAAACCACATTCTAGACCTACTCATTTAGAAGTAACTGTGTGTAACACCCCAAGATTTTATGAGATAGATTTTTTTTAATTTCATTGATGTCTTTTTTTGTATGCTACACTAAGATTATCTTTCTCTATATGCAACACTGTATTATCTTGCAGTATACAAAACACTATTCTTGGGTTGTGTTGCACACAATTTCGAGTTCTTTTGATAGAACTCAACATTGATTATAGATTTTTTTCAATGTAAAAATGAACAAGTATGGATTATGTTATACAAAACACCAAAGTAAGCTTTAACTACATGCACCACTGACTTGGCTTGTGTTACACGCAAGAGCGACCTTCCTCGATAGCTTGCGTTGTATGTGATACCGAGTTTCACTAAACAATGATATATTATTAAAATATTATTATTTAATGGTATTAACCACAATTTAAATTTTATATAACATTATAATTCATCTTGAACATTTTCTAGAACATGATATGAGAACAAAATCATTTTTTGAGATAAAAGAAGTATTTTTCAAAAAATGCAATTTTACCGCCTTTCGATGGCGCACCCATTTTAAATATTGATTTTGACACTTTTATAAGTTATATTTTACCAAATAAACTTATTCCTTGGAATCTGAAAATAAAAATTTACTTTTGATGAATTTTTTATATTTTTCTAAAAAAATTAAAATTTTAATGAATAGTGAAAAATACTGCATTTTAATTCAAAACTGCCTTTTTATCTAATTTATTTATATAGTAATATTGTAATTTTAGTTGGTTTTAAAGTATAATTGGATTATATTTTTGTCATTTAATCCATTTTTTGTCATTTTAAATAATTTAACTTTCAAATTGAACATAAATAGATGTCAATCTTTTGATAGTTATTACTTCTCAAAAACCCGCTTTTTAGTTTTGACAACAGAAATTAATTTTAAATTAATTACTGTAACTTATGTGTTTTGAATTTGGAAAACTGGATTACATAAATGGAATCAAATGTTCTAAATTGTTTAAATAGGTACTTTTTATTTTTATACATTATGAATAACAACTTAAGTAATTATTTTATTTACCATGGTTAAAGGGTAAATCTAGTAAATAAGGGTAACAAAATAATATTATAATAATATTAAACTTCCCCAACACATGTAATTTTCTTATTGGATGATCTATTTCTGACCATGGTCATCCCTGTGTCGATTTTAGGACCCCATGGATTCAATTGGATGTGAAAATGACATTTTATAATTATTAATTTAAAATAAAGATAATTATAACCTAAACATATATATTTTACTAAATCAATTTTAATATGGGGTTATATAACTGATATATATGTATATAAATAGTAATTATTAATCTAAAAAGATTTAAAACATTATTTTATTTTATTTATATTTTTTTGACATTATATAAATATATTTATATATGACATAATTATGATGTAGTGATTACCTCATTAATGAAAGATTCAAATAAATGAATTTATAAATATTAAAATAAATTTAATTTGAACATTTTGAGGACATATAAAAAATTTATAGATGAAATTTACATATTAGGGATAATTTAATACCGTTTTATCTAAGAAATCATGTTTTTATGATTTTTTAAAAGTCAAGTATGAACAGTGTCCAAAATTGGCATAATTCGTAACTTAAAACATAAAATTGTTTATTAAATGATATTAAATTAAAAAATATATAATATTAGTCCAAATGGTTAATATAAGTCCAAATATGTCATAAATTACTTTTTTTGGGTCGTTTTAGATGATATGTTAATTACATAAACCCACAATGTATGAACAAGATGATATCATAGTAAGATTAAAAAGGGTAAAATAAGGGTTAAACCAAAAAGATAAGGATAAAAAAATATATTCAAAACTTGTCTAAAAATTATTTTATGATGTTTATTTGAACCAAACTCATCTTATATTCAAATTAAATAACTTTTGGTCCATTTTAAAACGAAATTTAATTTATAATAAATTAATAATTTTGGACATTCCTAGAGTGCCCATCTCCCTTCTTATAAAAGGGAACCTCCTCCCTCTCCTCTTCATTCTATTTTTATCCTTCAATCTCAGCCAAGACCTACCCATTTCTCTTATAAACTTCCCTAGTAACATTATATAGGTTCTGGTATTCTCAAAAGACCAACTCTAGTGCCCTAAGAGTAAATTAAAAGGAGGCACGTCAAAGAAGAGGTAATCTCTTCTACCGATTATTTCAAATGTATTTATTCTCTAATGTCTCTTATTTAGTTGTTTAATTATAAAGTAATAACATCAGTATCACCCATATACTTATTTTTTATTATAAAAATGAAACAAACCTGTTTCACCTTCTATTTATCCTACGAAAAAAAATCACCGCACATGCGTACATATGACTTACCGTCTCGATGTTGTGGTGCAATATGTTTTTCACCACCACATTACACAGATGGGTATAATGGTGGAAATGATAACTATATATAATTATTATAACATGATACTAATTATGATATAATATACATCATCCACTTCAAGACCATTCAACAGTTATGGGAACGATAATGTCGCTCGTGCGTAAGTACGACATACCATCTCCACGGTGCGACGTGATTCGTTCTACATAATCTTCATTGAACCAAGATTATATAAATGAATTGAATGAATAAATATGATATATATTATAATAATATGATTATTTCAATGATATAACTATAACCTAAAAATAGGAATAAGAATTTATCTGACAAAACATACATAAGAGCATAAAGCAGTTAATAACCGAATAACAAGTAACAATGAAATGTTCCTAAAAAACAGATAAAACATATGATCATAAATTTTGTTATAAAAATGATTATGATTATATAATGAATCATTAAAATTATTTAAATCATTATACTGGAGATTCTAAGACATACAAATCATATCAGATTAAATTTAAGGGATAATTTTGCAATCTCATTTTTATCCGAGATTGTTTATATGTAAGTATTTTCTGGGGATATATTTATCATCCATGTCCATGTTTTATAAAAAAAATCATAAAATGTTTAATATTATTATATGTATTTTTAAAGTCATTTTTATCCTTTTTTTACTTTTACTACATGGTATGGAAGGAATCTTTCTTTTATTTACCATAAGAGGTACTTTTTGACTTTTCAAGTAAAAGTACTAGGAGAATGTTTTTTAACTTATACAGCATGAATGGATTTTTACATCTTCTTAATTCCTTATTTCCATGAATATTAATCTAAACTATTTCAAGTTTCTTTTCAACTGAATTATTTTCTTTTAAAATTTCACGGAATATTGAGAAAAGAAAATGTTTTTAAAGAAGAAAGGATATTTTCCTCAAGAATTATGTTAAAGTGTTTTATCAAAATTATTATCCATATAAGATGACATAGGGTTATATCTATATCGCTATTATTACATTTATTTTATTGTTTTTATGATGGAATTATTTTTATGAAGTCCATTTATCTTTTATGTATTATATCATGATGGAATGATGTTTAAGAAATCCATTTTATTTCATGGGTTATGTTATAAGAATTCCTTATGTTTTTTTGGAACATGTAAGAATGATTTAATTATGAGATAGGTGCTACCTATATCTACCTCCAATTCATTGGGTAAGGATTTATATCTATTGATATAGACATGACTGGAATGACAAGTAAATACGGTTCAGTAATACATGGCTGGAATGGCAAGTAAACTCAGTTCAGTAATGGACTTTTTCCACTATGATGGTCTTGGTAGTAATGCCTTGGCAAATATGGAAATTATATTATGTGAATATTAGTTTTCTAAAATTACATGTTTTATGCCAATGTTAATATATCACAGTTAATGTTCCTTTATGATCCATGCCTTACATATTGCCAAGATTTATTTCATGACTCAATATTTTGATGTTTAAACTTTATGTTCATGTTTTTATGTGAAAATGTTTATGGTTTGTTTTATATTCTCCTTGTTTACCCTTACTGAGCATTTTATATCACCCTTTTTATTTTTCCCCAAGATATAAATAATGGTTTTAGGTAGGAAAAAAATGGGGAGATATTTATGGGATATGTTGAAGATCTTTCACAATGTTAGAAAATTATGTTCCAAGTTTCCAAAGGCACTAAACTAATAAGGTATTTGGGCATCTTTTTGTTTCATGTATTAATTATTATGCAAAATTAATGTAATGTATATGTACATAAATCTTGTGTCTCTACATTTTTTATCCTAAATTTCATGATTTATGCTAATTGTGTGTCTAGTCCATTCACTCCACTGGCTAGGGTTTTGAGCTCTGAACAAGTTCGGGACACCTAAAAAACCTTTTTGAACTCATTTTTCATCTATATTAGGTCCAAAATAAGTATTTGGACCAAACTAAAAGGATCCATACATGAGTTAAAAATTGGTCTCTTAGAAACAAAACATCCCAATAGATAAAAACTATATCAACCACTTCATGGGAGGGGGTAGATCATCCAATTGATATTCTAATAGCCACACATCAATTTACAAGGTGAATGATGATTGAATAATTTATTGTAGATGATTATATTTTTCACTAATCAGATAACATAAAGATAATATAATTTAAATACAACATAATCATATCCATTAATTATCCCATTTAATACTCTAGGGTATTAATCACAACATATCTCATTTTACCATATTCTCATATTACTAAGTCTAAATGAATTTTGATTAAAGCTCATAATAAGTCATTTTATCATCACTCAAATATAAATGAGTTCAATATAATATTGAATATAAACTCTAGAAAATTAACCACACTTTCCTCCTCCCAGATCATCCTCAATAAAGGAAAAATTGATAAATAAATAAATATCTAAGAAAATAATCATTATATTATAGGAACCGCCACAATATAAGTTTAAAATTTTTATCTATAGTGCAACGACCTCTTGTTGCATTATATAACAATCAAAATTATTACACCAATAAAGATTTTATATTAAAATATATCGATGTATATAAATCTTAAATATAATATTCTAATTCTTTCATATGATGATTTTTAATAAAATTGTTGTTTTTTAGAAGCCAAAACTGAATGTGGTGCACCTTTATGTATCTTATCATACCCAATTAATATTGGTTAAAAAAGAAAAAAAATGTTAACTGATATGTCACAAATTAAATTTTGGAATGATTCTTCATGAATCATATAATAAAGAGAACATCATGTCCAATGAATATCATAACGTCTATGGCACTAGCATGGATCATGTCTCAAGCATTATAGATCAAAAGTGAGTGATAGTTGAATGAACACATTCAAGGAAAAAAATTAGTATGTTTAATAAATATCATATTGTCTAGGATGCCTTAATATATCATGAGTTATTAACATATCTTATACAAAAACATGTTAGTTCAAGTGTTATATCCTCAAAATATCACTTTTTAGGATTTTTCACACCATCGTGCAAGTCCCCATATGTCGAACATAAATATAAAACTTTTATAAAACAATATTTTTCAATAATGTCATTATAATTGATTAAAACATATGATAATTTTAATATCCATAAAAAATAAGAATATTGAATAATATTTATCTGCCCTAATTTAATTTTTTTATTATTTTTATTCACCATACTATTGGATTATAATGAATTATCAACTCATTATAGAAAACAAAACCATGAATTAATCTCATAGTTTAAAAGTATGAATATATAAAGTCCCTTACCTTAATATTCATTGTAAATAATCATACTTTGATCTTTATTTATACTTGTATATTATTTTAATATATCTCCCACTACACACCAAAGGACTCAAAGATTCCAACAATATATAAATTAATTAAATTAAATGATTTTTCAAAAGCATAGATGTCCACGCTATTATATATTCATAAATAATCAAAATTTCCATTAATATCCCATAAATAAACCATTAAATTAAAATGGAATATTAATTACTCACATAAAACTACAATACTAGACTAATATAATGGTCACTGACCAAGGTATGTTTCTCATTTCATCCTTCAATTATTCCATCATCACCCACCACAATAATATTATAAGAAAATATTTAATTATAAAAATAATTATAGTAAATAATTATTTTAATATATAAGAAATAAATTCAATAAATCATAGTTATACCAAAAAAATCATGTTTTCATTATTAATATCATACCCTAGTGTAAACATCATATTCTAAGGTTAATGATACACTCAAAATATTATTTTGATATCATCAACTATGTTAAAATTACCATTTTTTCCTTTAGATAAATAAATATTAAAATAGAATCAATAATTTATTAAACTCCATTTATAAGTATCTAAAACCTCTATACCTTTAAAACTATTTATCCTAAATATTATAAAAAATACTCATCAAAATGAATTAAAAAGGAAGAATATCATAACTTTATCATTAATTTAGAAATCAAAATTACAAGAATAATCTCATATAAAAATATATTAAAAAATTGTGTATAATTTAGGATACAAATATCTCATTGTAGGTTTTGACTCCTAAATACACTCCTTTGTTTCAAAATGTTTCTAAAAATTACTTCTAAGGAAATAATTTTTTATGAATAAATTTATATTTACATCCCTAAATTTCAGTTAGATGTTCCACAAATATCATAACCTTCGAAATATCAAGTTTTCCTCGTTCAATAATAAGCAATAGATAATGATTCTACTTATAGATTTTATACACATTAAAAACATCATGAATTCTTATTAATGGTAATGGAAGATCTTTTTGTTAATCTACCTATATAAATGTTTTAGTAACTCAAATGGTCCAATAAACTTTGGTAAAATCTTACTATATTTGGGGAACATTCCTTACCAACATTGAGGATAGACCCATAAGAATACAGTTTCACCAAATATGAAAACCAGTGGTATTATACTGTAATATTAAATGATTAATATCAATGTAAAAAAATCCTCATAAAATCTCAAATCATGTGTACACACTATATCATATTATGAATAATTTCTACAGAAATGATAAAAGACTCATATATGAAAACCCAACATGATATTGAATGAAAATTTAACATAGATGATACATTATACAGTTCCAATTAGAAAAATAAATGATTGTTTTTTAATAGTAATCTAATAAATTCAAATACTCTACCCATACTCCACCAAGGTCTTGAATGAAATCTATTAGTATATCCATCAGTGTATGGATAATTTTCTAAAATTTTCCATATTTTTATTGATGAGATTATTTAATCAAAGATAAAAAAGTTTAAAATTTATATTATATTCCTCTCAACATTTGAGAAGTAAATTAACCAAAAAATAAAAAACTATTTTTTTGGAACTTTATGCCACCTTAATAATCATTCCTCATAAATTATTATTAATAATTACCTCAATTATTTCTCTCTAGTCCATAATAAATGTGTTAAATTCAATAATTTATCCATAAAAACCCAGATTACATCATAGCCTCTAATAAAATAATAAAAACCAGTCAAACATTTAATAGATACTACAGAAAACATAAGGATAAAAATAAACCATCTAGTACTTGATGCTTATCATTTAGCTACATGAAATTAACACATATGGATACAAACTATATCATTGATATATTCAATTTAGGCTACCAAAACCTCTTATTAAAATCATGTAAATAAATTTATGCATGGATAAAAATGAGCTATGAAATTAACCTATAATATCTTCAGGTATCATTAGAGGAATTTATACATATACTTGAAAATTAATGTAAATATACCCACCTTATAAAAACCATATGGAATATATTAATGGACCAAAACATTTATGTATACCTTAGTATTAGGATATTTTTGATAAAACTCAACTAGTTATTACATTAATGAGGAATTAATCTTTATATATCATAAGTATTATCAACCATCCAACTCTTTTGTATCAAGATTAAATGATTCATACTATTCTATAATATTCAAATCCTAACTCAAATCCTAATATATATATATATATAATTATTTTCACTAAATGTTTCAATAATTAGATTACCCTTACTAAGGGTATATGGAACCTCAAAGGCATAATCATATAGAAACACTTCCCATATTACATCACTCATCTTTTCAATGGTGAAATTAGTCTTTGTAAATAGAATGGATGTTTTTGAAAAATTAATAGTTAGGAAAGATAATTAGGGTTTTTTTATGAAAAAACCTTGGGATCAAAGGGATTCATTCATTTTATAAAAAAAATTGGTGTTTGTTGGGTGTTTAAAGTGATTGACATGTTTTTGGAATGATAAAATCAATGATTTTACTATTGGGTTTCGCAGTTTTATAAAATATTATAATACTGTTTGAAATAGTATTAAATTTGGATTAGATAGGTCTCAATGACACATGTTTTATTTTTTTTAATTAATGATAAATTTAATTAGTGTGTGTGAGTCTTGATAAGACAAGTGTTGTATAGGATAAACGGTCCAAGTCTAATATGACGGTAATGATTTGTTTAATGTGTATTTCATTTTTTAGTGCTAAAATATCATAGTGCGGAGAAACATGAGTTATGTGTGATTTTTTATGGTTTAATTATGTTTTTTAAAACTATACAGTTGAAAAACTAATGGTTATTAATATTTTAGAAAATAAGAACATGTCTATAAATCAATCTTACATTGTCATTGTGGATGTGATAAATGCACTCAATTGATTAGGAATGAACCATGAGGGAATATATAGATAGTGTGGATGAAAAATGGTTCCTATTATTATATATAAACAATTTATAATTGAATTTATGTTTAGTAATTTGATGATGAAAGATTTTCCTAGATGAAAAAAATTTATGGTGGTAGAGTTTTTAATACATATCTTTATCAAGTTTTAATGGAATACCTAAATTTTAGTGAACTAAAATCTAGGACAATTAAAAAATTTAGATTCATATTTATAATTAGATTTTTTTGATATACCTAAAGAGTTTAATTAGAGGATTTTGATATGATAATATGGGTAGAAGAGGTCAATGGTGTGTATTATGGGTTGTATTAGAGAGGTGGGCTAGGGGAAGGTGGAATATGGCCATTAAGTTCCTAATATAGATAACGAGTATATATTGATCTATCTAGAGGCATGGGGAAGCCTTTGGTTTGTCCATTAGGATATCTATGGGATTTTACCTATTATATAGTGAGCCAACATGTACCTGTGAGTGTATTGATTTTTTTAATAAGGATAATGGATGTCATTCCACTCTCTGTCCTCACAAGTTTTTAATAGACAAGGGGATCATAAAAATATATCTTAGACTATACCTTCATATTCTCTTCTCACTCTTGGTTTATTTTTCTCCCCATTTGATCTACGGTTTTCTAGGATTGATTGTTCATATATTTTTTAGTCCTGATCCCTCCTTAATTCTTTATTTACTTATCTTATTATTTATCCACTCACTTGGGTTTTCCTTATTATAGATTTAATATTGTATTTAGATAAATAAAATTGAAATTTAATCATGATGACTTGTGTTTTATAAATGGTGGATATGGGATTCCATAAAGGAATAATTTATATAATTGATCACTATTTTGGTGATGTTATGTTCCTCGATGTGTTTTCATAGGGAATTAATTAGGTTTTTTGTAGAATTTATGGTTGTTCAAGAAAGGGTATATGGTCATAGGACTACCAAAACTATAGTGAACCAAGATAAAAATACATATTTTTTATTATTATTTTACATTAATAGTAATTCTATCTCATAAATAATCACCAACCCCAAATAATTGGTAGTTTAGTTTCTTGGGTACAAGAAACTTCAACATCTTATTTTATAACACTTGTTGGCATTTCTCCATAATTATGATCCTCTAGACCCACATCATGAAATCTCATATTATATGATCAAATCAATAACTAATGGATTAGAAACATAAGAAAGGGGTGAGATCGAACTCTCAGTAAGGGATGAATTCATCAACATTTAATCAACAGTTAGATAATAAGCATGAGAGAAAACATGAACATTGGAGAAATACAATAATAAAATGAACATAGAATAATAATAGTTTTCCATAATTCATTACAGAAGGGAATGTAATATCAACAGAACAAAATAGACTATGGTAAAAGAGTTTGGAAACCTAATATAATAAACATGTTGTTGAATTCCTCTTTTTTTGAAGTCATAATAAATTTATTTCATAGATCAACACTTAATAACACAAAAGATATTTTTAGGTTTTGTTTATTGGAAATTATAGAAATAATACATGAATAACATAAAAATTATTTAAATCTATTTGAATGGATTCTTCAAAGGTTCATCCTATGTTACTTTTACCACATCTCATATCCCGGGGAGATGCATCAAAATAAATAGTTAAACATAAAGACCAATAAGGGAATGATGAAAGGAGATATTTAGCATGTGATAATGAGGCATAATATTATGGAATGATAATAATAACATGAGGTATATTATAATATAAATATCATGAATCATAAAATGGATATCTAGATGTAATATAAAAATGATAAATTCATAATCATATAACCATGGTTTGTCACTAAGGTGTCATAAATCATAGTTGCAAAGGTTATTTACCAAGGTATCATAAAACATGTAATCTATAGAGATTAATTCTTTACCCAATACATTGGAATGATATCAGGGTGCACCCTTCATATATAAAAATTTATCGGAGCCATAATTATCATAATAAATCATTTCATCACAAACCTATGTCGAATAAATAATGGGTTTCATATAAAATCATTGTGTACATAAATGATTAAAGGCTATGAACAGTTCATCATTTTTGACCAATGAAAAGGGAATTTCGGTTCCATACATGTAAATCCAAAAATTAGTAAATTATATTTAAATTTTTTTTAAAAACCATGTATAAGGAAATATTTTAGGTATTAAAAATATAATAATGTTTTATATGAAAGAGTGAAATTCTAGAAATGAATTTGACATCATGATAGTATACAATGTGGATTAATGAAATGGCATAATGGGAGAATTTTAAGGTATACCATTGCTAAAAACTTATTTTCTAAGTAATGTTATAATAAAAAATGGTTTGAAATTATTTTAATTCAACATTTAAAATGCATTCAACAAAAGTGGTACATGAACAAAAAATAGGAAGCAGAGAATTCCATTACTTTGAAGAGTTTCTTCCTAAAACATGAGGATTGAACCTTGAGGGATTAAGAAAAACATGGAGGGACTATATGTAGGTTAAAATGACCATAACATCAAGGATTATGGATTTGGAGTGGAGAGGAATGGGGGATGGTAGGGTATTTATAGTAAAAGATGAGGAATTGATTAATAACTTCCAAATATAGATCAAGGAATTATGGGTTGTGGAAAATGAAAAATCATTGGATTTCCCATGCTTTTTTCTCATGGTTTAGACATTTGAGTCATGTTTTATAGTATTATAATCAATGATAACTAAAATATATATTTTAATATTACATTGTACATGAAAATTTTATTTTCTAGAAATTATAGTTCTTAAATCCAAAATTTCAATTTTAGACTTTGGAAAGTCATTTATAGGTTTGGAAATTTATTTAAATCCATTAAAGTAAATAATATTAATTAAATAAATTATTTTTGGTTTTGGATTATATTTTATTAACTATTAAATCATTATTACACATATATGAAGTAATAAAACATATAGAAAACCCAAAACTATATTTTAATTATTCACTAAAAAATAAATTCTTTTAGAGAATTATGAAAAATTAACTCTATCATATTTTGGATATGCGAATTTAAAATATGATATTTATTTTATCTAAATAATTATATAAATGTGAGAATTTTAAATTTTAAATAAATAACTCCTTATTCATTGAAAAATAACATTTTTATGACATAGTCAACCTTCTGACATTTATATTAATTTCCTTGAAAATTGTAAAATTATATTATCATTAATTTTTAAATAAATATTTTTTATAAAACTATTTATTGAAAATATTTTTTATTTATAATAACGAATTTTTTATAATAGTGTATATATTCTCTGAAAAAACAGTTAAGTGTTATTTGTATCAAAAAAATCTATTTATCAAAATTAATCCAATATTCAAGTGTATTTTAATAAATAAAATAATAATGAATATGGAATTAAAGTAATAACTATTTAAATTATAAAAATGAAATTAAAATTTTATGAAACTAAAGTCAATATAGATAGCCCCTTATTACACCAGTATACTCCCTAAGGGTAAGGTGAGTGATGGTGGTAGTTTAACTGGGTGGTTCAGCTAACATCATCTTAGTAGTGATATACACTAACTTGAACATCTCTCATAGTAGACTTCATTCAAGACTCCCCTATTGAAGGTCTAATTTTCATTGATCAAGGGTGAGCCTCAGTGACACTACCTCTCTCCCATGTTCTAAAAAATTGGGCTCAAAAGGCATATGTCTACCAGTTAAGGCCTCCATTTATCCTTTCTATATCCATTTTCAAATTAAATTTCGATTTATAAACACTAATTATAACATTTAAATTGTTATAAATTGTCATAGTTCCCAATGATCATATTGAATAGTGGTCATATTGTCCAATAGTCATATTTTCCAATAGTCATATTAACTAATGATCATATAACAGTCATGTCTCAATGGTTACTTACCCTTTATTCCCAATATATACTCTTACATTCATCAAAATTTACTATATCATTACTGAATGTTTTTATAATTCCATTATAATGTTAATTATATTCCAATTGTTTCTTTTTTTCAATATTTTTTAGGGAAGGTTTAATATTCCTATCATAGTTTGATCCTATGGAGTATACTATTTCATAGTCAATATTATTTGGTTTTTATATCCCTATACTATTATTAGCTTTAGTAATTAGTATTATTACTTAACATGTAATTTTTATTAAAATTATTTCTATATATTTTCATTTTGCAATATAATAAAATATTCATTATGAAAAAATAGAGTTCTTTTATTAATCATAAAAGGAATTTTCTGGTTGTTACACTCCCCCCTTCGAAAATTCCGTCCTCAAAATTTGTGTCCTAATTGAAAAAATGGGGGTATTTTTCCTTTATGGATACATTAGGTTCCCAAGTAGTGTTTTCAAACTTGTGATTTATCCACAATATTTTCTCAAGTTTTGTTTTCTTATTCATCAACACTTATTCCTTTTTCTCAAGGACTTGGATCATTTCCCATTCATATGAAAATTCATCTTTCAAAACCCCACCATTAGTGTCAAGTACATGTGTTGGGTTAGACATATAATTTCTCATTAGCTACACATGGAAGACATCATGTACATTATAATTCTTTTTTTGTTAGTCCTAATTGACAAGAAACTACCCCAACATGCCCAAGAATATTCAATGGTCCAATTTATATTTGACTTAGTTTACCCTTCTTTCAAAACCTCATGACCCCTTACAATGGTGATGTCTTGAGGAATACATGATCCTTAACATGGAACTCTAATTAGTTCCATTATTTATCATTACAACTTTTCTATCAACTTTTAGAAGTGTTGATGTGTTTCTAAATCACTTGTTTCTTTTTTATAGTCTCATTTACAATGTCTGGCCCGAACATCTTCCTTTATCTAACTTTATCCCAATATGTTGTATTTCTACAACTTTTTAAATAGAGATCTTCAAAATGTGACATTTTAATTGTCAAGTGGAAACTCTTGTTATATAATAATTAAATAAGTGAAATATATTGATCTCAACTCCATTTAAAATCAAGGGATCAAGATCGTAATCTGTATTCCATTGTTTAAATATTTATCCTAGACTATCCATCCATTTGAGGATGATTGTCTGTGATCAAGCTTACTTCTATACTCATATCACACTCACCCAAAATTTAAATTAAATCTCATATCTTAGTCAGAAAAAATTGACAGTGGCACTCTATGTTGTCTTACTACATCTTGAATATAGAGGTAAGATAGGTATTCTATGCAGAAATCATCTCTTATGGGAATGAAATGAGAAGTCTTTGTCAATAAATTGATGATTACAAGTATATAATTTTTACACTAGGATGTCTTTGAAATGCAAATAAAAAAGTCCATTGTGATATTATCCCACATATATAAACATATGGGTTGCGATTATAATACCTCTTTAAGAATTGTCTCCCTTCCTTCACTCGTTGACACACAGAGCAACTTACAGTATAATCATAAATCCCCATTTTTTGTATTATACCAACAAAAATGATCACAAATTTCCTTATACATCTTAGTGTTTCTGGGGTGTATATAGGATAAAGAGTTATGGGATACACCCATAAAATCATTCTTTATATATTTAATAGATGTAACACTTATCCTTGTACCAAATTTCAGTACACCTTCTTGATCAATATCGAATTCAATAAAAATTTTATTTTTATAGCCTTTATCATCTTTTGCAACAAAGGATTGTATATTTTTTCTTTCTTAATATTATTTAGTAATGATTGTAAATAAATAACTTGGGATAGGATTAATGGTGTACCTTACCTAATGTATCCCATATCCAACCTTACTAGGTCTTTGATCAATGGATCTATTTAAATCCTTAACATTTCTAGAACCCAGGGATATTTTCTACTGAGTCCATATGTGTCTTTTTTTGGTCTTCTATGTTGATAATAAATTTAGGACTCATAGATTTTAAGATACTATAAACATCTCATATCCCCATGTTCAACTCCTTTTTGGTGAATATATACTTCAAAATTTAGTTGTTTTCCTATATATAATTTTTTTCCAATAAAGATAGTATCTCTATATCTTTATTGAAACAATTACTATAACTAACTCTAGGTCATTATTATGAAAATTATTCTCATGAGGTTTTAACTGTTGATATGAATAGTTGATCACCATATCAGTTTTCATGTGTTTACATACAATACCTTTCAGAGATGAATCACTATAGACAACAAATCCTTCTCTAACTGAGGTTAGAGTTAGCAAGGGTGCACTGACCAACCTCCACTTTAGTTCATGGAAACTTTCTCCTCATTACTTAATCTAGAAAAACATAACTCCATTTTAAGCTAACTTGATTAATTGATTATAAATACATGATTTTTTTTCACAAACTATATATAGTATCATGATAGAACAAAGAAATTGTGAAAATAAATTGAAATAGTAGGATATGGCCATTACTCCATGAAGTCTTTCTTGGAAGGATCAACATAGACTCCTTTATTGGTCATGATGTTCCCTAAGAATGTAACTTATTGTCCCCAAAACTCAAATTTACTTATTTTACTAAATAATTTATCATTCATTGGTGTTTTATATATGACCCTTAGATGATCCTCATACTCCACGGAATTTTAGGAATATATCATAATATATTTTTTCCGATGCTTTAGTCAGGGCACACCTCCATCTCTTTCCAAGGACGTCCAGCTGTTTCCCCACATTCCCACTTTCCAAAGGAAAGAAGCATCCGTTGCTTATTCAGGGACGTTTTCTCCTTGATCGAAATGGGATAATGGGATGTTAGTTCCTCGTTCCTAGGATTCCTCCTTGGAACTCGTTACCTCGTCTGAGTATCCCTCATAGACTTAAAACATTGTTCGTGAAACTCTTCCCAGTGCCATGCCTTCAAGGACGTTGTTTAATTATGATTCTTCTGTCAGGACATTCCAAGGGGTCCAACTAGGGAAGTAACTTTCTGTCAGGGGAGTAGTCATGTTGGACATAACTAGCATGTCTAGACGCTGGAACATTGATGCATCTAGTTTTCTTCACCTTATGATAGATATTCTCGAGGGCACGGAAGCCTGAGGCATCCCACATCAAATGTGAGGAATTGTATTCCATAAGAATATCTATGAGGTTTTCCTTAGCTTTCCATGTTTAATAATGGGTAAACCATGAGTTTAACATCTACTAGAGATAGATCAGACTAGTTGGAACTCTGATGGGAGTGGATCAGATGGGGGAAACCCATGGAGGGAACACTAAGGTCAGGGATAATGCGTGGTTAGTATCCCGATTTCTACTAGGAGCAGTGAGAAATTTTGTGACATGATCTCACTGGGATGTGGCGGTCTGGGTAAGAATCAGGATGAATATGTATGGTTGAGTGAAGTGAATGGATAATGTGAGGGGACTGACGGGAGGGCGATGGTGATGTTTTGATTGAGCCTCGATGTGACATCCTAAGTATCCCCATTGCAGGGAATAAAGTCTACATAGTTCAGGATGGGGCATGGAGTCAGGGTGTGCACAGAGGACAACAACCCAAAGTCATGTTGGGGCTTACGTGTGGTTAGCATCCCAGGGTTGGTCTGATGCTCGAGGGGTGGACCAGAGATGTGGGTCCTCACAAGGGGACACCAAAGCTTACCAGTGCTTGGGGTTTACAATGGATTACCATTGGTTGGGGATTCCAATGGCTTACTATTGGTTGGGGGATCCAATGGTTTACCACTGATGGGGATCACAATGGCTTACCGTTGGATGGGGATCAAAAGGGATTACCACTGGATGGGGATCACAACGGCATACCACTGGATGGGGTGACAATGGCTTACTGATGGATGGGGCTACAACGGCTTACTGCTAGTTGGGGTTTACAATGGAATGTTGCTGATTGGGATGGACAAAAAATTACCATTAATTGGGGATCAAAATGACTTACTGTCGATTTGGGAACAAAACGACTTACCATTGATTGGAGAACACGATGTCTTACCATTGATTAGCACAATGTCTTACTATAGATTGGGGAACATGACGACTTACCATCGATTGGGGAACACAAAAACTTACCGTCGATTGGGGAACATAAAGGTTTACCATCTATTAGGGTTGGACCTCAGAGAGGCTTCCTATATACATTGTTTAGGAGACAACGATCAAAATGCATGTAGTTCAAATGGGTACAATTTAACGTATTGTGGAACAAAAATGGGGTTTACAGTTTAACGTCATGCATGATGAAGGTGAACCAACGTGATGGGTTTGGGACAAGTAGGTGTTGGGCTTAAACCTCAGAGAGGATTCCTACATACCTTGTCTAGGAGACAAGGATTAAAGTCCACATAGTTCGGGAAGTTTGATACAGTTTAATGTCATGCGGGATGGAGGTGAATCGACGTGAATGGGTCGGGACAAGTATGTGTTGGGATTGAACCTTAGAGAGGATTTCTATGTACCTTGATTAAGATAAAATAATCATAGTCCATATAGTTCGATAATGTTTGGGGCATACATGCTAAGACGGTTCAAAGATGATGTCATGGTCGATACATACTCTAAGCCCACGTGTTTCATTCTCAGTGTGGGAAACAAGAGACAAAAAATACCTAACGATCACATCACGAAAGGTGTGTCTGCTGGAAGTGGAGTGGGGATTACACGTGTTTAGCGACCCAAATAGGAAACACGGGCTTACGTGTGATTAGAAACCCATGGATATAGAGGGTGGGACTAACTCTAGGATGGAGGCCTGATGGCGACAAAGCTCGGAGGGAGAGGTATGGGAGAATGAAGGTCCCTATACCCATCTATCCTCAAGTCTATAGCATAGAAGAATAGAGGAGGATAATGGTTTCTACCTCCTGTAATAAAGGCTAGGGGATTACACCATGATAGTTTCCCTTCCCCATAGACAGGCTTCACTCCAGTAGAGAGGATCTCATTACATGTGAGGAAGATCTCACTCCCGTGGAGACGAGAAGATGTAGAGAAAGTTAGAGATGGGGCACATTGTTTATGATGCATGGGGCGAGGCCATATTTTAACGTCATGTATTAGGGATGATGGCACGTGGTAGTTTAACATCTTGCATCTTAGACAAGGTGAGTTCATTCCACACCCCTAAGACTTACATAACCGGCACACTTCAACCCTTGGTGAAGGGAAGGCACCCGCAATGCCATGATGAGGGGGTGTTGTGGAGTGATCCACTAAGGGGATCACATTAGCATGGCTATGCGAAGAAGAAATATCCATTAGAGTGCCCATGTGAAGAAGAAAAAGTCTAAGCAATGCAACGTAATGCAACACCCAAGGGACCTTGAAATCACTTCATACAAACCTGGAGGGTCGAACGAGAGAAAGGTGTGTGGTATAGGTGTGTTGCGCATAAGAGGGGCTCAGACATGGTGACTTAGGGTAAGTAAGAAACATGGAGCAAAAAGGGAGGGTCACACGCAAGATGGTAGGCTGCACGCAAGATGGAATGGATACGCGCAAATAAGAAGGATACCTAAAAATAGGCCTGATGTAGGGGAAACTTGCATGCAAGAGGGATATTTTTCATGAAAATGACTTATGGTAAAATTAAATGGATGAGGATCAAGCCCAAGAGGGCCCACCTGAAGGAGGACCATTGGAGGACCAATTGTGCAAGATCCAATACCTTTATGCCAAAGTGTTTTTCGTGCAGTCACAGAAGGGGTGTCTTTCACACAGCAGAGCATTGCTTCATCTTCTCTAACCATCCACGAAGGGCGGGGGTACACTTTATTTTATAGCATAAATCCTTGGAGGGGCGTGCAAGAGGTGTTTCGTGCAAACTAATGTTCGACGTCGCATTGGGTGTGCAAGGGTTTGCATGCCTAGGGGAAACATGCATGCCAGACTCACTTATTTTGTGCCCTTTACTTGGATGGTTTTTGAGAAGGTGGCTGCAAAAGGTTCCCTTTGATGTTTCATTTAGTGTGTAAGATTTTGCATGCCATAAGAAATCTTGCTCTCCCATATGGGATCTTGCGCACCAGTGCCTTGGTGAGTTCACGGCGGGTTGTTGTGGAAGTCCAAATTTGACATCACATTTGGTTTTTAAGAGATTGTGTGCTGAGAGGAATTTTATGCGCACACCATCATTCTATCATGCACCTCCCTCTCACGTTGTGGAAATATACATTTAGTCAAAAGATGCATTTGGTTTCTTCAAAAGAGCACCCTCATGGCCCTATCAGAAATTTGAAATCAAAAAATGACCCCCCCCCCATAGAATCAAAGCTGAAGGGGGACCCGAAGGTCAGATTCTGAGGGTCATGCCGAAAGATAGAGAAGCTTCTGGTCGGTCTGTGCAAAAATGGTGTTTGGGCGCACAAACTCTTTTTGCACGCGCGTAAGACCTGGTATGCGCCTATAAATACGCTGAAGACCTCTATTAGTTCCCCACTTTGAATTTGTTCATAAAAAATGACTTGGATATTGTGCGCGCAAAATTTTCCCATCCGCGCACAAGTTTCTGCGGCCGATTTTGAGTTTTGCGAGCACCCCGGTGACTTTCGCACTGCCAGCCACTTTCATACAAACTGTCATCCATGTGTGACACAGACTATTTTGCATGTGTAATATTCATTCTTTCATGCACATACCTTAGGATTTCTAAAATTTTTCTAAAATGACTTCCCAACAAACTGATATCGAGAGGAAGGTTAATGCGGCTACAAGGAGGACTCGGATTATAAAAAACCCCCATATTCTTCATACAAGGAGGGTCATGTATAATAATCAAATTCTTTTTGGCATGATTACACAAGCTCAAAAAAATGTCTCAAGTGATAGCCTACTAATATGGAACTTCAACATTTTGGAGGAGGTGCTGATGGCTGGCTTTGAAACTGATACACTGCGGTCATGGGTGACCCATGAGGATAGTCTCCTACAATTCAACATTATGAACAATGACCATCCTTCTAGGGAAAAAAAGAACATATCCATCTAAGTCATGAATCTGAAGACCAGGACTGCCGTAGGGAGTGACCCAGTCCCTAGAGAATCCCCAGCCCTTTATGCAAGCACCTTCCAAAGCATTATTACCAATGAGAAAAAAGGTTGGTATGAGTGGGTCATCATGTCCAGATGTAACATCACAAGGAAATGGGAATGGGTGAATTGGGTAAACAAAACATAAAATGATTTTGGACCAGAGTTATGGTCTATCAATATCGTTAAAGAAGTTTGGACATCCCAATTTCACTTCTACCGGCAGTAGGAACTTGTACCAGAACTATTCAGTCGTTGGTCTCCCGACATCAAATCCTTCCACCTTTACCATGGTGAGGTAGGTATCAGTCTATGGGATATTAATTGTATTGGGGTAATCCCCTTTTATGGGTACCAATATGAAGAGTTCCTCCCAATAGAGAATGTATGGGGGGACAGGACACACACCCTCATCCTGACATGGAATCTACAGAAGCTAGCTAAGGAGGAGTTGAAAATAAATTATGTTATGAAGGGCATACCTTATCCAAGACCGTTTAGTCTTTTCTTAGCACATGACAAGGATACAAAGATTCCATTCTGAGGGAAGCAATTCCCAAATACATATCATAGGGGAAAGGTGGGATCATATTGGATTGTCCTGGTGGCAGGAGAGTGTCGATCATGGGGTTTCAGCATAAATGAAATTTGAGACCCAAATATACTATATATCGGGTTCCTTGATGAATTCTTGAGTGAGTGGCTATTGCTAGTTAGGAATACAATTATGGGGGTGTGCCTGGGGATTCTAGTGATGGAAGGAATCATGGAGAAGAAGAACATGGTTAACCTAGGGTACCAGTACTAGCCAAGCTATAGAACATTCTTGGGTGTACCTCTAGGGGAAGTATGCCTAGGAGGATATGCAGACCATTTCAGATCCTTCATGGTTGGGTCGCAGCCCACTGTGGAGGATATAACTTCCCGAATTCCATTCTCCCTCTAGGCGATGGTATGCAACCATCTCTCTTGAACATTTCTGGAATCTGCATGCTGACGCTCAAAGAAGAATTGATTAATATTAAGATCAGCAGGCATACCCATTTTTGAATTTCACCCACTCCGGACCCTAGTTGGTCAAATGGTAGATGACATGAGGTGCCCATTTAAGCAGAGGAAATACCTAAAAACATCAAGGGTGGTGTTCTGGTAGCCCAAATCGACGAAAAAATATCTTGTGAGCCGTACATGCCAACCAGGTTCCCTAGGTAGTTCGGGTGCATCCAACAGATGAAAAAGAAAGTTTATACAGAGGTTTGGGAATAGAGACATCCCTACATTCTTCTCCAAATTTGGATTATGTTCATGATTTCAAGCCTAGGTGAATTCATTACTCTCCCCCCACTGATGTTAGTGATGGCATGTCAACAGAGTATGCTAAACATTGGACAAAAACATATCTCGAGGTGATTATATATAAATTCATTTGACAAATCAAAGCAGGTAGTGTTGATCCCGAAGAGAAGGGAGGTAGACAGAGTGATATGGGGATATGAGATGAAGAACGGGCTAGGTGGCTAACATGGCACTGGCTGGAACAACTTCATTAGGAGCACCGCAAGGTGAGACCATGCCTCTGCCTTCCGAGGAGGGGTGGTTCCACAGGCAGCCTTGTGGGACAGCTAGGGAACTCGCCGGGAAGCAGCTCAGACACCTCCTGAATCCAACCGCCTATGATATATTTTTGTCTCTTTAGTCTTCCTAGAGGACGAAATAACTATCCATGTCAAATGAAGAGTTGTGGCGGATACTGGTTTATATTGGGCTCAAGTTTCCAGATATAGGGAACATTCAGGTGGCATAAAGTGAAATTTCATTGCCAACATGAAAACTTGATGGCCATGGATATGCACGCATTCCAGCAGAGGAGGTATAAAGAGCCACATCTCCTAGTGAAAATGATGCGCATCAAGGAACATGACTCGGAAAAGCTTCCATCTAAGGATGAATATGTAGAGGAGGAAAAATAGGAAGAGGTAGAGGAGGAACGAGATGAAGAAGAAGTAGATGAAGAAGAGGAGGAAGAAGAGGTTGAAGAGGTTGAAGAGGTTGAAGGTCCAAGTAGGTAAGGTCCTTTAGAAACATACACTCGTCGATGAATACCTCATGAGAGTGGAGAAATTGTAGGCTCCGATGTAGAACTAGCTGAGTAGCTCGAGGAAAGTTTATTTCTTGTCTCCACTAGCCTTCCCCTTTCCACATTCCTAACTTATCAACCAAATTTCATCCTGTTAAGTAACACATGGATGATGGTTCCAAGGAATCTTTCCCCATGGGGGATAAAGACGTGCCCATGGAGGCAATAAGGCATCCTAATGAACTTTTCCTTAGAACCGATAAAGGTGGGGAACCAACTATGGTTGGAGTAGACGACAATGAGCAAGAAGAAATGGAGGAAATGGAGGCCTCTGAGTTCCCCACTATTCCCGCCATTTAGAAATAACCAGTGCTGGTGATTGAGATTACATGTGTCAAGGGATATTCTATAGAGGCAGCTCCTACCATGACACATGCACTAGATACCACCATGCATGGATCTTCTAAGTCTATACCATTATTGAATATCATATTTTATCAGGATGCTTAGCTGACTAAGATATTGATTCCCATGTAGTAATTGAAAGGTTGGAGGCTCTATAGGGAATTGACTGAGGAACATCTGTAGGAGTAATGCTTGTGATTACACCAGCTTTTTCCAAGATAACCATTCATGTTGACCCAGCCCCAGTTCTCTTAGAGACGAAGGCTACAGTCATGGGAGATGATGCAGTCTGGGTGGAGTGCTTGGTTGGTGAGTGTGAAGCTACTAAAGAAGAAATAATTATAGAATAGGACCCTGCCACTGAACTCCTGGTTGTCTTTTCGGAGTATAGACCCACAGACCCTGAGGAGATCGACGATTCTGACCTAGATGCGGTGGAGGAGATCCATATGACGCAACTCAAGGCCTAGAAGTGGCATCTAACATTTTCCCATCCAGTCATAGGAATAATGGCTAATCCATATGGACTCAATTCGTACCTGGCTACATATTATCTACACCAGAGGGGTGGATTCCCACCATCTTCATATAATAACCGATGACTACATGGATGAAAAAATACGAGAGAATAGCCAACACTCTGACATTGCCCAATGCCAGAAGGAGTCAAATAATACTCAAGAATTAATTTAGGATTGAAGATATGGAAAATTAAAAGAAGGTATTCATTTCAACCAGCTCTATTCTCATTGAACAGTTGAGGCCCCAACTAGAAGACGCCCAAGAGAAGGTAGTGCTGGTGAGTCCCCAAATGATTGAGCTCCAAGATGAACGAGCATGAGCATAGGATTAGGATAATGAGTTATGCTATGTGGATACTGATTAAGAGAGGGATATCAGAGGGGAAAAGTCATTCCTGGAGGCCATAAGCCATAAGGTGGCAATATTAAAGAAATATATCAAAGACGTTGATCCTTACAGGCCCTATTTTGGCCAAACTAATGAATCATTATCCCTTTGTTTTCTTCTCCCAAATATAATGTGTAGACTTGTTATCGGCTTGATTTTTTATTTTTATTATCACACCACAATCATAATTGTGTAGTAACAATAAATTAATCCCTAAGATCGTGTGGGTTGTGCCCAGTGTGAGAAACAAGGGATAACCACATTTTTACATCTTCTGATTATGATAGTTACAACCAATATTCTAGAATTTTGGGTGTGAATGGAAAGTCCGAGTACCCAGGAAGAATGAGGGAGGACTAACTGGAGAATGAAGATATCAAAAAAGTTGAGTTTCACTTTTTCCAATGTGCTCTAGTGAACAACCGGAGTAACTCCCGGGGAGTTAGAATCAATCTGAACATAGGGGAATTGAAAGTGTGAATCACGATACAAAAAATTCAAAACACCATGGGTAGGATAACTGCTAACAGTGTTTGAAAGAAATTACCCCTATTATGTCAGCTTAAGATTGGGAAGACATATAAGGGTCGACCACTGACCACATTCAAAACATGGGGCCTGACTCAAAAATGTCATCTTTTAGTCTTTTGGAACATTATCCCAGGACAGTAGGCGAGCCATAGGCCAAGAGTCCATACTGTTAGGGGGTTCCTTTAGACATAAAATAGGACAAGGGTCCAAATAATAGAACTCAAAGCGTGGAAGGTAGAGTGAAGGGTTCTTCGAATAGAGTCCAACACCCTTGAAATTACGCCACTGTGGTGAAAACACATTATGTAGAGGCATCAGTCTAATTAGGGATCAAACTTAATTATGAATAAGAACTATTTGGTAAGGGCCTAGAATGCCTTATAGTTTTATGTCATATGAATAAGGATGATAAAAATTTAGTTTAAACATCGTATGGCAGGGACGGTGCACATAGGTTTAAGGTCATACTACCTAGACCAATATTGGGGTCAAGGGGAAAGAAGGGTTAATGGCCATAAGGATGGTCTCGAGGTGAAAGTCTTGAACGTCACTACATATCCCATATAGATGAGAATCAAGCCAAACATATTTCTTAAGCATGGCGTGGTCATAGATCAATGCTGGAAGGGAGAATCCTCTCTGGTGAGGAAGCTGACGCGTCCTATAATTAGCTTGGGGCATCCTAAACTTGTTCAGGGTAGAACTACAGTCTAATGTCATATATTGAAAACATCATGTAGATTAACGTCATAAGGTAGGAAAAATAGTTTATGGGGAGATCCTAAAAGGGTAGTACAAGATGTGTTAGATATAAACCTGACGTGAATGAGGACATAAGGAGTCTACACCACACCATGTATCCTCAGAATAAGTTTTTTAGGTCAAGGGACCAAAAGTGAAAGTTAGGTTGGGCCCAAGGAAAAGTGTTCAAGTGTTCCTATGTACCTCATTAGGATGGGAATAAATCCACACATAGTTCTAGGATCACAATTTAATGTCATGCAAGATGAAAGGCCTGCGTGGCATAGTTGTACCAGTACACGCCCCACAAAAAATACTAAGCCCACGTGATTTGTGCTCGATGTGGGAAACAAGGAGTAGTGGTGAGATTTTATTGGTATAGGAAGGCACACATTAGGGTCAGTATAATTCTAGGTCAGTGACATACCAAAATTATTGACCCACCTGATTAATGCACATAGATGCGTGAAGGTGTAAAACTGCGAGCGATTGAATTCCACTTGAGTATAAGGGACTGGAATGATGTGGGTCATGGAACCTAAGATCTAGATCACAATGATGGTGGCGTAAAGATAAGGATAAATGTTGAACTTGTTCAAAACATAGTATTTGTTTTTCATCGGCCTGAAATGGGGACATGCAAATGAGGTTTGACGACTAACCATGTTTGAAATGCGAGACCTATCACAAATGTTGTTTGAGGTCTTCAAGGTCGTTGGCCAAAGATGGTAGGTGAGATAATATGGCATGAGACAAAGCTGTAAAGGGGGTCCCTTTAGACATGGAAGAATATGGGGATCTATATAAAGGGCTCATGAAGTTTGGACATTAAATGATGAAATGACCATGTGAAAATTCCACACATTAGGTTCTTTGCCACGACGCATTTGAGTATGACAGTAAGATTCATCCGATAGAGGTATTTGAATCCCTTTCCAATGACAAGGGTCCTAGGGTCTCATGCTCCTAACTTAAGGTCATATGGTGGACCATTAATAGGGGACTTGATTTAATGAAATGCTCGCAGGGTGGTGAATGCACATGAGCCTCAGCCCAGTTTGTGAGGTGTCCTTAAGTGCATCCAAAAGACCCAGGTTCAAAACTAGGTAGAGGCATATCACCTTGGGCCACTGGTTTTGGCTTGGAGTCCTTAAGGATTTTGGGCCACCCAGGCCTTCAGGTGAGTTGGGATTTTGGGCCACCTTTAAGGCCTTCGGGCCACCTTAAGGCCTTCGGGCCACATGCAGTTGCCCCAGACACACTACAAAAAATGAGCATCACCAGAAGAGGATTCAGAGCAGGTGAACTCACTAGAGAAGAGTCAAATGGATTTGTCAGTATGAGAGGGTTTGGCTATGCCATCAGGACCAACCTGTGCTTGTTCGAGAAGCCTAGCTAGACGACCATGCGAAGGTGGAGAGATACTATCATGATATAGATGTTGGGGAGGGGCAGTTCCTTGTAGATAGTATGGTTGAATTATCGAATACCTTCGGGTCATGTAATCTACTAATCCTATGATCCATGTAATCTCTGAGCCTACGGGCCTTGTAAGGGTTCCCCCTCATCCCTCGAAAGGGGGGTTATCAAAAATCTATAAAAATGAAGGCCTTTGGTCCATTCGAGCTCGTAGGGTGGTGAAGTAGTCGAACCTGATGTGTAGTTCCCATAGAGAGATCTTAGTTTAGGATCATATAACTCGGACCAAGATGGGGAGAGGCAAAGAAGAACCATGGTGTAGTTGTCACAAAACTAGACACAAATGATATCCCAAGAGCTTCTCATCACACCACATTCTCTTGAACAAGTTCGGGCCAAGGGGCTGAAAAAAGGGGGTAGGATTTAAGATTCTTAGGGCTCGACCTGCTCATGGAATGTGTGGGCGTTCCAACATATCCCATGAATATGGGAATAAAACCACACATAGTTCTTGATAATGTCGTGTAGTTTGGTGTATTTTGACAAGGACGACCATATCTTAGTTTAAAGTTCTTACAACTTGGACCATAGATAGAAAATATGTGAGGGAGACACATAGTGTGACATTGAAAAATCGGACATGAATGAGGTCATAATCCCATACCACAATATGTTCTCCCTGAGGAGGTTTTAGGTTGAGGGACCAAAAATTAAAGTTGGGCTAGGCCCAAGGAAAAGTGACCAAGCATTCCTACATACCCCATTAGTATAGGGATCAAGAAATACATAGTTATAGAAATGGCATGGTTGGGTACCAATTCTAGTGACAATATTGTCATGCAGCTCTGGCCCACACACCAAAGGAAGTTGCATTTGATAGATATTGTTTGTTATTTAGGATGGATATGTGTTTTTTTGTGAAGAGAAAAACCTAGGATGGAGAACCCAGGCATCGCTGTAGGAATCAATCCATATACATGCATTCAAAAATGTTATGGTGGGTGGCCATTACCAAATATGATTTCCCCTCGAGTGAGAACAACATAATGCAGTGTCGTTTTTGGTCATGTGGCCAGGATGATGATGTCATAGTTTAAGGTCGTATGATATGACCTACCAATGAATTTTTATATCGTGCAATAAATACACAAAAGTTTAAAGTCATGTGGGATCATGAAACACCGATTAAGGACATATGGCTTGGAAACATACATAAGAAATGAGTTTTTAAAAGGAATGTGCATGGAGTGATGAAACATACCCAATATGAATGAGTACATAAGCCTGTACCACACCACGTGCGATTCCAGGGAAGAAACATCAGGCCAAGGGGCAAGAAAAGGTTAGGGAATATGAGGCTAGACCCAAAGACAAAACTTCTAGGTGTTCCTACGTATCCCATGAGGATGGGAGTCAAGCCATAGGTAGTTATGAGAGTGTAGTTTAATGTCATACATGATGAGTGGAAAGAGAGACTATCTCCTAGAAGGGGAGTACGTGGTACGACTATTGAAAAACTGATGTGAGGAAATAATCCCATACACACCATACCATGTAATCCTATGAAAGTCAGATCCAAAATGCCAAATGGAAAATGAAGTTAGGGGGGACCTAAGCTGGACCCGATGAAAAGATGTTCGAGCATTCCTATGTATCCCATAAGGATAGGAATCAAGTTGTATGTAATTCTAGGAATGTCATGCAGTTTTACATCATGCAGAAAGGACATAGAGAGATCTTAGTTTAAGGTCTTAGATCTCAGACCACGGAGAAAAAAGAATCTTCCAAATGGGCACAAACCTCGACTGAATCACTAAGCCCATGTGAGATACGCTCGATGTGGGAAACAAGGGCGGAGAAGGTCTTTTCAACACATGGAATACATTCAAAGGGGAAATCCGTGTGGGGCCCCGAATAACGCCACAATATGTATTTTTCCTCCTAATTTAAAAATGAGCAATGAGGGATAGTACCAAGAGTGTCAAAATTTCACTTGGACATGATGGAGTGAAAAATGATGTGAATGACGCAACCAATGCTTAAGTCTTGACGAGGGTGGTGTGATGATGGAGGATAACTATTGACCATATTCAAAACACATCATCAATATTATGTGAAATAAAATGGAAACAACAAATGAGTGTCGACCAATAACTATATTTGCAACGTGGGACTTGTATAAATTTGTCGTTCGAGGTCCTCGAGGATGTTGGACCGAAATGATAGGAGAGACCTTAGGCTGAGTATCTGTATTTTTCGGGGACCCTAATAGATGTTAAAGATGATGGAAGCCCAAATTAAAGGGATCATGATGCCTGAGGATGGGTGATAACATGTCCATGTAGGATTCAACACTCTAGGTGATGAACCAAAGTGCTCCTGGGAACATTGATGAACTGCCAAAGAGGTTCTAGGGACCCAACATAAGAGATGCCAACTTGAAAAGACAAGTTCAAAATAGAAGGATGAATACCTCTAAAAAGAAAGAGGTATGTGGCATGGTTTTTACAAACCTGACATGAATGAGGACATAAGCTCGTACCACACTGCATGCCCCTCTCCTGAAAAAATTCAGGCCATGTGGGTAGGACGATAAAGAGGATTCTGAGAAATTGTGCTAGACCCAAAGGATAAATGGTTGGGCTGTCCTATATATCCCATAAGGATGATAATCAAGACACTTGTAGTTCTAGAGGATGTTGTGTAGTTTTACATCATGTGTCGAGGATGCAGATAGGGGCAAGGTATCTCAATGAGGGATGTGTACGACATGATGAGTAACCCTATGTGAATGATACCATAAACCCATACCACACCATACAATCCCAAATGATAACTTGGGCCAAGGGTCCAAAAAGGTTGAGGGATCTATGATGGGAAATACTAACCATATCGTAGTTTAATGTATTATAGTGAGGACAAAAGAGGTGGAGATCTCCAAGGAGAGGGATACATGGTGTGGTCATGATGAACTCAGCATGAATGGGGGAAAATCTTGCACCATTCCATGTATTTCGACCTAAGGGAATACCCTAAAGTTGGGTTTGGGCCAATGGATGAAATGTTTTGGTGTTCTTATGTATTCCATAAGGATGGGAATCAATCCATTTGTAGTTATTAAAGGTCCATGTAGTTTAACGTCATGCGATGAGGACATAGATAGGATAAAAGTATGAGGAGGGGCACATGGTGCGATTATCATAATCCCAACATGATCAGCACCAAAGAATCCTACACTACACCATGTGGGATCCTCCAAGTAAACTATACCCAAGGGGATAGTCAAAGAGAAGAGTTTGGGGGATGGACTCAAGAAAAAGTGTCTGAGCATTCCCACATATCCCATGAGGATGGGAATCAAGTCATACGTAGTTTTTAAGGTGTAATGTAGTTTAACATCGTGTCGTGAGGATGAATGATGAGTAGTTTTACATCCTTCAGTCCAGACGAATCACATGTTTTAACGTAATGTGGAGAATATGGAACAGTTTAAGGTCATGTAGGACAGTATAAATCTTAGTTAATGATCATAGAGCTCCGAAATTTTTGTAGTTTATCATCATTTTCAATGGAAAAGCAGTTTAATGTCATGTAGGAAGTAACAGTTTAAGGTCATATAGGACCAGATTTACTCAGTAAAAGTACTGCTTGAGGAATTTGGCATTGGTGGGAGGAGTTATACGCTCACCATCCATGGTAACCAGGGAGTATGTGCCTTTGGATTAAACCTTATGAATGATGTAAGGCCCTTACCATTTGGGTTCTAGCTTAGGAGGTTTTTTACTAGGTATAATTGGTGTTCTTTAAGCCAAAACCAGGTCACCTTGCAAGAAAGAGCATAGGTGAACTCTCTTGTTGAAATATTTGGCTATCCTGTTCTGATGCCTTTCCAGATTGTGCATGGTATGAAGCTTGTTCTCATCAAGCACTTACAATTCATCGAGATGGATTTCAGCTACCTTATCTGGTGCTTTCTAATCATATACAGTTGTGTGTAATGAAGGAAATTGAATCTTGATGGGAATGATAGCCTCTATTCTATACATTAGGGAGTACGAGGTTACCTGGTTGGAATTACGAGTCATTGTCCGATAGGCCCAGAGGTCGTTGGGGAGTTTTTCTGGTCAATTATTATTATTATAACCAACATTTTTCTGCTAGATTTGATAGATGGTTTTTTTATACACCTTGATCTTCCCATTTTCTTGCGTGTGATTGTAGGATGTTTGGTTAGAAGGAATGTTGTACTTGGCGTAAAAATTCTTCAACTCAGTTGCCCAACTGTTGGTGACATTATCAGTGAGGATGGCATGAGGGACACAAAATTGATAGATTATGTTGGATCTCAAGAATTCAATGATAGAATGGGCCTTGACCACCTTGAGTGGAACTAATTCTTCTCACTTGGAAAAGTAATCTGTAGTGGTCAGGATGATACTGCACTGGTAAGCTATCACTGGTGGATATAGCCCCACGACATTGAGTCCCTAGATTGAAAAGTGATAAGAGTAATTGGTAGTGTGGAGAGGCTCTAGAGGCTGATGCAGAAAGTTATCATGGATTTGGAATCTGAGAAACCTTTTGGAAAACTCGATACAGTAATGGATCATGGAGGGAAAAAAATACCCTAACCTCCCGATCTGGTGAGATAATTTCATCTCAGTCTGATGAACCCCACAAGAACCAGCATGAACCTATTTCATGACATGATAAATCTCAACTCCTTGAATAAAATAGAGGAGAACCCCATCATACCCGCACTTGTAGAGGATCTACTCAACACCAGGACCACTCTGGAGGTTAAAATGGAACGTGTGGTGTTCGATTCGATCGCACTCAAATCGATCTGTTGAGAGATTATTGTGTTACAGGTACTCAATAAATGGGGTCCTCCAATCTAAATTCACATCTATAATTTCATCAAGGGGACCTGGGGGTCCTGATGTGGAGGTTTTGGTGGTAGGGTGGCTTACCTGCAGGCTATCATCGTCGTCTGGAGTGACTGAGGAAATGAATCTTCAGTGTGCCATGTGGATAATCAAATAATTTTGATCAGTCTCCCCAATAGATGCATCTAGTCTGGCCAAGGCATTATCTCAACTGTTCTAGGATCAAGGAATATGAGTTACCTCTGGCTGAGATGAGAACTGGGACATCAACTGGTGGGTACGTTCCAACAATGGCATGAGCTTTGGCTTTCTGACGACATAGCCAGTGTTTATTTTCTTGATGACTAGTTCAGAGTCCCCTTTCACATGCAAGTGGGGAATGTAAATCTCAAGGTCTAGATCGAGGCTAGTGAAGAGATCCTAGTACTCCACCTCATTGTTGGCACAAAGTTCTGATAACATGAATTAATATGGAAGAATGACCTTTACTAGAATAATGAAGATGATACCTAGGCCTACTCTGTTGAGTCTAGGGTCATTGAGCCTTCTACTAGTAGGGATCCAGGAAGCTCCATCAAAGTGAATTTTCTAGCACAGAATTTCTTGGTCTACCAAGAGGATTTCCTCATCTATAAAATCAAGGTCCAAAGATGAGTCTTCTGGATATGGATGGGTGGCAAGGAAGTCTTCCAATTTCTTCCCCATAATAGCCTTCTGAGGTACAAACCTGATGTCAAACTGTTGGATGATAACTTCCCACTAAGCTAGATGGAAAGTCAACATGGTGTGGTTCAGGATTTACTTCAACAAATCTACTCGGGACACCAGCTGTACCTCATGGTGCTTCAGGTAATGTCTCAATTTTTATACTGTGAATACCAGTGCAAGACAATGTGGGAATATCCGGTCTTTATGTCAAGGATCATAAAGATGAGATAGTAGATAATATTCTCTATTCCCTCATTATTCTTCTGGGCAAGAAGGGCACCAAGAGATCGCTCTAGGGAAGTCACATAAAGGACCTGTGGCTTTCCTAAAATGGGTGGCATTAGGAATATAGTTTAGAGTGGATACTACTTGATTTCCTCAAAAGAGTCTTGACATTCTTGGTCCCACTGATATAAAATACATTTATTCATGACCTGAGAAATGGGATTGCACTTGCCTGACAAATTCGCAATGAATCTGTATATATAGTCCAAGTGGCCTTGAAATCCGCATAGCTTCCAAATGTTGCTCAGGGGAGACATCTGGATGATGGCCTTGATCTTCTCCATGTCAATCTCGATGCCCATATATCTAACAACGAAGTTGATAAACTTTACGGAGGTGGCCCCAAAGGAACACTTCAATGGGTTCATCTTCAAGTGGAGAGAAAGGAGGAAGCTGAACACTTTCTCAATATCTTTGAGATGGTGTTGATGTTGGCGAGACTTGACCAACAGATCATCCACATAGTATTCCTACAATGTCCTAAGTATCATCTTAAATATGTGATGTATGACATTCTGATAGGTGGCACCTTCATTATATAGACCTAATTGCATTATCTAGTAGCATAAAGTACCTTATGGTGCCCTGAGGATGTAAACTCGTCATAGTCAAGGGCCATTCATATTTTATTATACCTGAAATACCCATCCGTGAAGGAGAGGGCCTGGAACCTAGATATAGCATTGATCAATAGTTATGTCACAGGAAGGAGAAAATCCTCCTTTGGATAGTGACAGTTGAGATCCCGAAATTCGATGAAAAATATGATCTATCCGTTCTTCTTCCTGAAGGGAACAATGTTGGATAACTATATGGGTTACTGGGCCTCCTTGAAAAAATTGGTTCTAATGATGTTATCAAATTCGCCCTCTACTATGGCATCGTGAGAAGGGAGCATCTTTCTGGTAGGCTATTTGAACCCGTGGTGATTTTCAGGAAGATTGAGGTGGTGTAAGGCGACCTGAGATTCTATTCCTAGAATCTAATCATAACTCCAGGAAAAACGGAACTGATCAATATTGGTTTCGGATCCATCTCACTACTGAGGTCCACCTGTACCAATTCATCAACTATGGTGGAGACACCCTCTTCTAAAGTAGGAGGATCATCCTCTAAATCCTATTCTTCACTTATGTATAAGGGATCCCTAATGGGAGGAGTTTACTCTATGTTAACATATCCCAATGGGAGACTAGTTCTAGCCTGAGCGGCGGTAGACACTGCATCGGGGGACTCCTGTGCTGTCAAAACCACAAAAATGAAAGCTGTCGAACCGATCCTATTTGGCCTTAGGCCCAAGGTTCCACACATGATGATATCGAACCAATAGTGTAACATTGTCTTGAGAATATTTATCCCAACCTAGAGGAACAAGAAAGTTTGGCGTATTTTCTTTGCAATGGGGCGGACATCCCAATACCTTATGGGGTGGGGGGATATGGGATCACCCGAGCCTGATTTATGTAGGAATACGATTTGATATTCCAACATATCTTAGACTTGGGAATGTACTTCCCCCTCATTCTAGAAATATCAAAGAATTTTCCTATATATAGGGTCGTATCCTCCAATATATGGATAAAAAAATGTAGGAATCATCCAGGTCTATCCACGAGTTGGTCGCAGCTGTAGCATGTTCAGCCTCGTTAGCCTGAATATTTTTTTCCTTGCTCTTGTAATAGTCAACATCCTGGTAGAGGGATTCAAAAGAGGCAAAGGGAGACATGTCACCTTGGAGTAAATCCACTCAACCATTAAGGTATTACTTAATTCATAGTTAATATGATGAAGGGACTGCCGCATACAGGTGAATCCATGGCCTACCCATCAATGCATAGTAGGCGGTGTCCTGGGAGACAACCGTGAACTCAGTGTTGGCTACTAGACCACCGAACTGGGTCTTTAGGTAGATCTTTCTGACTGGTATCTATTCTTTTCTATCATAACCTTGTATTTTCAGGTCATAGGGACTCAGGTTATCCTTAGATAGCCCTATCTTTTGGAGTATCTCAGTCGAGATTAGGTTGATCGCAGAGCATGTGTCAACAAGACAATGAAAAATATCCACACCATTGAAGTGGAAAGTGATATATTGTGGGCAAATTTTCCCCTATATGGGGGAGACTTCATCTTGTATAGATAAATAGATAACTTCCTAACACTCATCATGCTCAATTTCCTCGGCATGGGAGGCTTCTGTAGCTTCTATCTCTATCTCAAATTGGAGGGGGTTTCTTAAAGCTTCAGCAATGTATTCACACATATTCTCTGAAAGAAGAAGGGCCTTAAAGATAAAAAGCCTCACTGAAATGCTGTAAATATTCTTAAGGACATCATACTTTCGTGCCAAGCATGAAATTTTTCTCATAGGGGGTCATTCTTTGGGGGGTATAATAGGACCTTTCGGTTGAACCAGTGGCTGGCTAGTACTGGGAATGTATCATTGCTGGCTAGTGCTGGGAATGTATCATTGCTCTCTAGTCAAATATTATGGAGTGAATATCATATTTGGATCTGATAAATGAGTCTAGTAGATAATAGTGTGTGGCTGATCAAGGTGCAGTTGGGGAGGCTCTTCCTAATCAAGTAACATAAGTGGCGGTGAAGGTGGAACTGATGACATCGAATGAGAAGGATGCGTATACTGAGCTCTGTGATGGGACTACTATCTAGTTTCGGTGGCATGAACATCCTGAAAGGAAGTACTTACTGAGTCACTCTAATGACCCATACGACCCCATCGATGTTCGCAACGTCTAGGAACATTGGGAGGATCCGTCTGGCACTCTTCGCCGTCATAAATCATGTAGTGGTTTACCAGCTCCATAATGTTAACTGAGGTGTACCCTTGATCATCACCTAAAAAATCCTCTACTACTAGATGGATTCTAGGTGTAATTTCCATTTCTGGGGGCCTAAAATTGCAGAGAGTATGGGTTGATGATGATGTCAGTGAGGGAATTTTTTTTTCCTTGTGTCGCCGATGCTTGCTCTTCGAGGAAGAGGAAGGTTGAGATGTTGATGAAGAATTACTAGTTTCGGGTGACGCAGTGTCTTCTGAAGGCTCAGGTTGATTCAAATGTTCACGGATAATACCATGGGAATTGACGAATGCCTTATGATTCATCCAGTCATCATATGTTTGGGATCTACAGTTAGAAACCTGATGCCACTCACCTTTGTTGTCACTGCCATTGTCTGGATTCATGAAGACACATGCCACATGTGCTAGACATGGGCCTAACCTGACTATGTTGTTATCAACCTGTTCTTGAAGACAATATTTAAACACATAGAACTCTTTTAGGGTGTTCCCCAGTATTTGATGATATGGGCATTAATTGGGGAGATCAGTGAGATCCACCACTTCTGGCCTCCTACATTCGAGAAAATGTAGAATTCCCTATTCCAAGGAGCTAGGAAAATAACTAGGGACTTGAGCCTCATTGAATGAGTAGGTCTGGTTTCTCCTGTCTGAGAAGGGGTCTCTAGGAGCCCATCTCTAACGAGGTGATGGAGGACCCTGTCAAGGAGGTGGATACTGGTTATCTCACTTGGGTGGTGGCAGCGTGTTACACGGGGCGCTTGTCAATTCTGAGATGGGCGTTTTGGGCCGGAGGCTATGCCTGAGGTGGAGGGAGCCAGCAAGGCTATGGAGGTGGATCCATTGGTAATAACTCTAGTTTCTTGGGGGCCTCAATTTGTGCCACTGCGGTGGGCTCAACCTTTGAATCTCTTCTCGTATTAATTGCAGGAGGCAACAGACGTGCCTTCTTGGCCTACTGCAATGATTCCTCTAGGCATTGGTCCTTATCAGATAAGTCTCAGAATCCTCCAGGGTAATTTTGAGTAATGATATAGGGGACTAATTTGGTCTTGATATTCCCTATACACAATGCCAGTAGTTTTTTCTCAGTCAGTAGCATATCCAAGGAGTAGGTGAGACCTTTCCACCAGGCGACAAAGTCTGAGACGTGCTCCCATGGCCTCTACTTACACTTTAAGAGGTCTGCAATACTCATCTTCTGGGTTGTAGAGTTGAACTAGAAAAGGAACTGGGTCAAAGATCATCCCAACTGGCGACTAACCCAATGGGTAGTTGATTATACTAGATAAATGCAGGCCCTTCCAATGTCTGTACGAAACACTGGATTTTGGTGTCCTCTTGCTAAGCCAGAGTTCCCATCATGGGTCCTCACCTTGAGATGAAGTGGATCAGATGCTGAAGCGGGTCACCCATACCATTAAAGGGGGATAAGGTGGGATTTTTTAATCCTGGGGGAGCCAATATATCATCAACCCATGCCGAATATGGCTTGCCACTAGGCGAGATTTCCACATGTCAAGTTTCCAATGCCTCAAGGTGAGAAATGAGCACCACCATCGGTTCTTATGGGAATGGGTTCCTATCTTGACAAGGATCTCTGACAACTAGTGTGTTGGCAGGTTCATCAACATGATAAGTAGGCCCAACTGCTCATGGAGTGGCTAGTGGGATTACCTACGAATCGACTGGGGGAACTTGAGTTGGGTCCCAGGGTTTATCACACCGCTCAGGTGGATTTGATCACAGATACCATGCTCTATTTCCATAATTTCTAGCATCTATCTTATTTATGGGGGTAGGATAGTCAGGGTCACCCAGGGGAAAATCGTTGGTGGGAAGATGTACCTTCCCCTGTTATCCTAGCTGTGGATCATTATAGTCGGGCTTCCGCTCCATGACTTGTTCAGCAAGGAGTTCATCGACCATATTTTTGTGCTCCATGATTTGTTGACACAATGAGGCTTTTTCAGGATCATCCTCCATCTTCTAAATTGATACAAACGGGTTAGATGGTTTAACAGCTCCGAGGAGCTCCTTGCCCTTATTGGAATTCTGGGTGAGGATTAATTCCTCAGTGGGAACAGGGAGACCCAGTAGATTTCTATGCTACTGAGTATCTCTTCCCAATAGATCCAATAGTTGTGGCACTCCCCCCATGGGGTAAGTTCTCATTGAGGCTCTCAAAATCATTCTCCCCCACTGAGAGATCACCCATTTTAGCCGCAAATCAACCTAGAGGAATATCCTCAATATTGCCTAAAAAATTGGGTTGGTTCTGAATAAAACTAAAGTGGAGGGAAGCATAATGTTCCTAACCACATACCTAAACATGGGGGGAATCCTCATTGATAATTCTATGGATCACTTTAAAATCTCTGAAAGCATTATTACTAGAGGGTCTGGTGGAGGCCGAGCGACTCGAGGCACTGGACCACAGGGAGTGCTGCCAAGTTGACCATACAACATTTCTGGCCAATGTACTCAAGGTGTGACTGAAACTTGAGGTAAACCACTCGCTGATAATAGATATGGAACTATGTCACCCATAGGGTTAGTCCAAAGCACGTGACTTCCTCCCGGTTAAGCAATCCTGGTGTGCTGAAGTTTGCGGTCGTAATCGGCCAGAACATTTTTGTGAAGTGATCTAATACAAGGATGTCCCAAAATATCCTAAGCCTAGACTTGGGATCTGGCCCTTGGTTGGCCCACTCATCAATTGGGGGAAGCTGGGGGGATGGTAGTAGAACTGATGTATACCATTGAGATGGTGGACTGGCCAATAGAGAATATGGTGAATGGGCAGACAAGCTGTTACATCTCAGGCTCTCCTGTGATGAATGTATCGACTGAGCCACTACATCTCGGTGAGATAGGTTGGAAACAATGGATTCCAGCATAGGGGTTTCAGTCACTGATGGTAGAACATGCTATTATTCATCCTTTACTGGTCCCTAGAATAACTCTCTATGATCTGTAGTTGAGGTCGAGAATGACTCAATTGATGATAGGGTTGATTCTATGGCCAGACCTTGGGAAGGGTACAAATCATCCTCCTATAAGATGTATCTATGGAGGGAAGAAAGAATCTAATGGACCTCAAATTCTATAATTATAAGGCTGATACATTTCATTCCTTCCCCATCCATCAACACAGAGGATCGATGTGAGGGTTTCATTGTTAAATCGTATTATGACTCAAAATATGAGAAGCAGACATGCCTAATTGTGGTCAAAATCTTCTCATCCCTCTTTTTATGGTGTCATATACCTGACCTCTTTCCCCAATATGGCTCTTAGGGATAGGTTAGATTTTTGGCTCGAGGTGGACCTTCATCCAAATTGATGCTGGGGATGACATGACTTCTACCTGGGTGAGCTGGGGTGCAAGGAGAACCTAGAAAAATGTCAAAGGGAACATAGGGAGGACCTTTGTGTCCACTGGCTGACATGCAGAGGTAATCTCTGTGGGATGTGCTGGAGTAGATAGGACCTCTGCTGGAGTTTTTGGGAGCATTGGTAGGGCCTCTATGCTTATTTACTTGGGCAATGCTGATGTGAGGAGGGTCCTCGTACTAGTCGAGATGAACACTGGTAGGACCTCCATGTTAGGTTCCCATGAAGCGAGGTAAAACTCTACTTCTCTAATTACTAGGATGAGGATGACCTTCATTGGCTGTTGTAAGGACATAGGGAAGACCCCCACACTGATTGTTGATCGGATGCGTAGTATCTTCACACCGGTGACCTGTGACGGGAGGAACAGATCCATACCCGAGGTCATGGGTGTAGAAGAGGCTTATTTATTGGGTGTCATTGCAGTGGGGAGGACCTTCACTAAGATTTAAGGTGTCATGGGGAGGACCTCCATGTTGATCTTGGGAGCGGGGAGGTCTTGCACTCTCATTAGTGATGGTATGGGGAGAACTTTGGTAGTGGATATCATCACCACGGGTCGGCCCGCAATAGACGCCACATGCATCAGTGACTAGGAGAGTCGACCCAGCTATCTAGTGGGGTTGTTGGGGCCTCAATCTATTTCGCAAATACAATTTCCCCTTCTCAAAATAAAAAGTGGACTGATGTTATACGTCAGTGGTGGAACGAGCCACAATAGCTATTGATGTTAATTCCCCTCAGCGGGCCTCCTCCTCGGCCTACACCCGAAGCAGGCATCGGTTCAACCAGACTGGGGCCAGAGGTGTAGTTTTATATCTTACCTACTTTTTAGTTTGTGGGACGGGTGGTGGTTTTGATGTGGCCTAGTGGGATCCCTCCTTAGTGGCCTCTAGGATGGGATTCCAGTAGGGCTAACCCAGACATGCCTCACCTCATTGGTGTAGGGGAGGGAGTCATCAAAGCGTTTTGGGGAGAGGCTTCCGAAATGATTACACATCAATGTGGGGAGTAGTGGATCCCTGTGCTGCCCTTGGGGATGGCGGGGGCGACGAGGCTTAGAATCCTCTAAGTCTTGTCAGGCCGTATCATGGGTTGTGATAATACCCTCTTCCTTGTATCGTTTAATGAGGTCATTTATGACCCTTCTCTGAACTATTTCAGTTGGGGAGATGGTGTGGGGGCACCCAGTAACTATATATGCGGAGGCTTCCATAGGGGAGATGAGGCCACACAGTATTTCTGCATTGACGTTGGCCCTACCCCAGCATTGGTGGGTGGGTGGTGATTGGTTCCCTGTCAAAGCAACTTGGGTCCTAGAAAGTAGGGATATTTAACCATTAGTACTGAAAGAAGGAAAGAGATGTCCAGTTCCCCAGTTCCATTTCATCTTCCATAGTTGATAAGAAGGATCCACACTGACAATATCGCAGACTGGGATTTCCAATGTTCAACTTCCCCCAATTTCTGGTGAGTTTCACACTAATCCCAAAATTTTCTTGGCAGGACCTGGCATAAGATTCATAGATCTGGTGACACGTCAATCCACTAATGTCTTAAACACTACTAATATCCATGTTAAGGATAAGAATTTCACATCAGGTTCACCATTTATGTTTTTTTTTTGCTTTCATTGGGGCACACATCCATATATTTCAGAGGATTCACAACTGTTTCCCTATATTACCACTTTCCAAAGGTGGGAAAATCCATAGCTTATTCATGGATGTTTTCTCCTTGATCGAAATATGATAATGGTATGTTGGTTTCTCTTTCCTTGGATTCCTCCTCGAAACTTGTTACCTAGTCAAGATCTCCCTCATAGAATTAAAATGTTGTTCATGAAACTCTTCTCAGTGCCATTTATTCATGGATGCCAGTTAATTATGCTGCTTTTGTCAGGAGAATCAAAGGGGTATGGTTAGGGAAACAACCTTCAGTCGGGGGAGTAGTCACATTGGACATCGCTGGTGTGTCTAGACATTGGAACACTGATGCGTCTGGGTTTATTCCCCTTATGATAGGGCTTCTCAAGGGTGTTGAATCCCAAGGAATCCAACATCAAATGCGGGAAATTATATTCCATAGGCATGTCTATGAGGTTTTCCACAGCTTCCCATGTTTAACATAGGATACACCACGAGTTTAACGTCTAGCTGAGATGGATATGACTGATCAGAACACTGACGAGAGTGGATCAAATGGGTGCAACCCATGGAGGGAACACTAATGCTAGGGATAACGCATGGTTAGTTTCCTGATTACTACTAGGAGCAGTGAGAATGTGGGTGACATGATCTCACCAGGATGTGGTGGCCTGGGTAAGAATCGGGATTGATATGGATAGTTGAGTGAAGTGAATCGATAATGTGATGGGACCGAGGCGAGGGTAGAAATGACGTTGGGATTGAGCCTTGAAGATACTTCCTACATATCCCCATGGTAGGGAATCAAAGTTCACATAGTTTAGGATGGGTCTTGGAATCGGGGTGTGCGCAGAGGATTATGACCCAAAGGCATGTTGGGGATTACGCGTGGTTAGTAGCCAGGGTGGGTCTGACGCTTGAGGGGCGGACCAGAGATATGGGTCCTAATAGGGGGGACACCAAATTTTACCAGTGATTGGGGTTTACAACGGATTACTATTGGTTAGGGGATCCAACGGCTTACCGCTGGTTGGGGGATCCAATATCTTATCACTGATGGGTATCACAATTTCATACCACTGGATGGGGATCACAATGGCTTACCAATGGATGGGGACCACAATGGATTACAACTAGATGGGGTGACAATGACTTACCACTAAATGGGGCTACAACGACTTACCACTGGTTGGGTTTGACAATGGATTACCACTTATTGGGATTGATAATGGCTTACCATTGATTGGAGAACACAACGTCTTACCGTTTATTGGGAAACACAATGGGTTACCATGGATTGAGGAACATAGTGACTTACCGTCGATTGGGGAACACGATATCTTACCATTGATTTGGGAACACAACCTCTTACCGTTGATTGGGGAACACGACGGCTTACCATTGATTGGGGTTGGACATTAGGGAGGCTTTCTGCATACCTTTTCTGGGATACAAGGATCAAAACCCACATAGTTTGAATGGGTACAGATTAATATCTTTCAGTACTAAAATGGGTCATACAGTTTAATGTCATGTAGGAAGAAGAAGAACCAACATGAAGTGGTCAGGACAAGTAGGTGTTGGGCTTGAACCTCAGGGGGGATTCCTACATACCTTTAATAAGAGTCAAGGATCAAATTCCACATAGTTTGGGAAGCTTGATACAGTTTAACGTCATGCGGGACAAAGGTGAACCAACGTGAAGGGGTCAAGACAAGTAGGTGTTGGGATTGAACCTTATAGAGGCTTCCTATATACCTTAACAAGGAGACAGGGATCAAATTCCACATAGATCAGAAAGTTTTGGGTCTTACACGCTAAAGAAACTCATATATGATGTCATGGTTGATACTTATTCTAAGCCCACGTGAGTCATGAACGGTGTGAGAAACCAGAGAAATTAAAGACCTGTTGATCTTGTCGCAAAAGGTGCATCTGTGGGATGTGGAGTGGGGATTACATGTGGTTAATATCCCAAAGAGGAAACATGGGCTTAAGTGTGGTTAGCAACCCGGGTATATGGAGACCGGGACTTACTCCAGGAAAGAGGCATGATGGCAACAAATCTAAGAGGGAGAGGGATGGGAGTACGAAGGTCCAAGTTCAAATCTATCCTATGGTCTTTGGTACGGATGAAGAGGGGAGGATCATGGGTGTTTCCTCCTATAATAAAGGATAGGGGCTTACACCAAGATGGTTTCCCTTCCCCATGGATAGGCACCGCTCAAGTAGAGAGGATCTCATTCCATGTGTGGAAGATATCACTCCCATGGAGACGAGTGGACGTTGGGAATGTCCAAGATGGGGCACCCTGCATATGATGCATGGGGAGAGGACATAGTTTAATGTCACATGCTGGGAATGATGGCTCTTGGCAGTTTAACATCTTACAGCTCGGACGAGGTAGGTTCATTTCAAACCCTTAGGACTTACAAAACCGACAAACTTTAACCCTTGGTGAAGGGAAGGCACAAAATTTTTTTTGATGAGAGGGTGTCGTGGATTGATCCACTGAGGGGGGCATGTTAGAGTGTCTATTCAAAAAAGTAATATCTGTTAGTGTTCCTATTCTAAGAATCATAAGGATAAGTAACACAATGTAAAGCACCGCCCAAGGGACCTTGAAATCACTTTTGTACAAACCTGGAGGGTCGTATGGGAGAAAGGTGCACGGGATAGGAGTTTTTCACATAAGAGGGGATCATACATGATGCCTTAGGGTAAGGAAGACACATAGAGCACACAAAGAGGGTTGCGTGCAAGATGAGAGTCTACACGAAATATGGAATAGATGCACACAAAATAGGCCCGATGGAGGGGGAACATGGATACAAGAGTGATATTTTGTGTTAAAATGACTTATGGTAAAAGTAAATGAATGAGGATCAAGCCAAAGAGGGCCCACCTAAAAGATGACCCTTGGGGGACCTATCACATAAGATCCAATACCTTAAGGCCATAGCATTTTTCATGAGGTCATGGAAGTGGTGTCTTTCCCATAGCAGAGCGTTGCTTTGTATTCTGTAACCATCCCCAAATGGTGGGGTACACTTTGTTTTATAGAATAAATCCTCAGAGGCTACGTGCAAGAGGTGCTATGCGCAAATGACCATTTGACATCGCATTGGGCGAGCGAGGGTTTCTATGCCTAGGGGAAATTTATGTGCCAGAATCTCTTCCTTCGCTCCCTTTAATTGGATGGTTTTTGAGAAGGTGGCTATGAAAGGGTCCCTTTGACATCACATTGGGTGCAAAATATTTTGTGCATCGCAGGAAATCTTGCACTCCCACCTGGGCTCTTGCACGCCGGTTCCTTGGAAAGTTCGCATAGGGTCTCCATGGAAGTTGACATTTGATGTCACATTGGGCACAGAAGGGATTGCGTTCTGAGGGTAATCTTTCACGCGCAACATCATTCTTGCATGAACCACCCTCTTTCATCGTGGAATTATCTGTTTAGTCACAAAATTCCTTTGGTTTCTTCAAAAGATCCCCCTCATGGCCCTATCTGAAATTCAGCATCAACAATATTCAAAAAATACCCCCACAAATTTATCAAGGTACTCCATAAATACTCTATTCATCGAATAAATAAATATGGAAGGATCATTAGTCAATAAAAATGGCATAAAAACATACATGTAGTGTCTATATCCTATTTAAAAAGTAATTTTTTGGGATATATTCTTTCTATACCCTCAAATGATGATATCCCGATCAGAGGTCAATCATGGAGAAGAATTGAGCCCCTTGAAAAACGTTGAACAAATCATCAATCCTTGGATGGTTTATTTTTTCTTTAATATGATCCCATTAATCTCTCCATAGAAAATTCATAGATACATCGATATATCTTTCATTTTTATAAATAGAAAACGTTATCCCCAAAGTGAAACACTTGATCGAATGAACCCTTCTTCGAAGGAAATTGAATTTTATTATTTAATTTCTCTATCACCTCATATTACATTATATATGTGGTATTCAATAATGGTTTGGATCCAGGTATGAGTTCAATAGGGAACTCTACCTATATTATTAGGGGTATCCATGTAACTCTTCAAATAATAAATTTATGTATTCATGAACAATGAGGAAATTTTCTATCTTTATACTTTTATTTGCTCCCCCATCTTCACCATCATCTTCACAAATAAGTATATAGGTGGTGTTTCTAAAACTATTTCAGGATGGGATTTCTATCCTTTTAACTTAATACTAGGTTTTCCATTCAAGACCATTTATATTTACATTATTCTATTATTGATCATTGAATTATAATTTAAAATCCATTCCATCCCTAGTATAGTTTTGAATTTTAACAAGGGAATTAATAATATATTTGTGATAATATTTAAATCAACAAAGTTGATACTAGAGTATCTATACACCTTGGATTCTTGGGTAATAATTTCAATATTCTTAACTAATAACTCTAATTCTAGAGGTTCTGGGTTTTATTCTAAATTATTTATAAACATGAATGAAATAAAGGAATGTGTATAACCAAATTCAATTAAATTACTTAAAATATTTGAGAGCATAATGAGTGTACCTTCCAACCAAAAATTTGTTGCCTCTGCTTCTTTAATTTTGATTTAAAAAGTATAAAGTTACTACCTCATCATATACTATAGTTGATGGTCATTTCCATCCTTTATCTCTCAATTGGAAAATTGATTTAAAAACTATCCAATTTTTTCAAGCATCAATCATTGAACTTTGGGATATTCTTGAACCATCATCCCTTTATTAGTTTCATTGAAATGTTGAGTCTCCTCCTCACTATGATATTTTTTATCTCTATGTATATCTCTTCATCATATTTAACTCTTTATACTCCCAATAAACCAGTTCCCCAAATTTTTATTCCCACATTTTTTACACTTGGGTAGTTATAGTTTATTTCCTCTTCTTCAATGATAATAAGTATTCCCTGATTTTGACTCCATTACTCTCTTATTTATGTTTTACCCAAGTGACCACTTCCTATCTTCAAACACAAATTAAACCTTCATATCCTTCCACAATATCATTTCATTGATTTCATAGTCTCTATTTACTAGATTTCATTGTATATGGGGTCTCATCCCACTAAATGACCAATAAATATTTCCTTGAGGATCCATAATAAAGCTAGAGGGGTATCAATAATGTCTTTAAAAGTTCATTTTGTCTCATCTCACAGATTAATTTTTCTTATTCTCTATATAAAATAATTCCTTATCCATTTTCTTCTCATTGAACAAAGATAATATTTATAAATAAATATTCTCCTAAACACTTCCCACTCCATGTCATCAATCTCCACTCTTGGATTCATGTTATTAATCAGTTTCCACTATTGATCATCTTCTCCTTCTAAAAAGTATACTACTAAGGTGAATTTCTCTAGATCTGAATAATAGAGTACAAAAATTATCATTTTTATAGCGATCATCCAATGTTTGATAATTAATGTATTATAAAATCCACTAATGGAAGGTGATCATTCATGAATACAAGACTCAACTACAACTTTTCCCTTTATGGTGAGTCTGAATGATCAACATGATTTAGGTTATTATTCATATTATGATATAGTTAATTCATCATCCTTATGAATTTTTCTATTTCAACTTCCATAATATTAGTAAGGTAGTTAGTGTTTCATCGATTGCACTCATAATTTATGTGGTTCCTCATATTTTCCACCATTTTTCAAAAATAAGAAAGCATAAGTGAGACACATGTTACTTTTTTGAATATTTTTATTTTATCTAGAGTTTAAATCAAAGAATAATAGAAATTATTTTTTTATAATTCAATTTCATAAAATCAAAAATTAAATTTTATATATATCCTTTATAATGGTTCGTAATTTTTTTATTAAACAAAAATATCCACAATTGTGTCAAAACTGGTGTGAAACAAGGATAATTATCATGCATTAGGTGATGATTGAGTCAAATACCAGTGTTCTTCTTTAGGGCTATTACCCCTAGGTACAACTATGTCAGAGCCACATCCACTTGTATCATCAAGATAGGTATTTCCTTTCATGGAAACCACTCACTTAATATTTCAACAAAATTCTTGGATGTTTTTATATATTTACACTTATCCTTAGGGTTATTACAAAATATTTGTAATCCTAATTTCAAAAAACAAATAAACCTACTTATGATACCAACTAAGGTATCTCAACCTTTTATAATAAATTAAAGATTCATTACATGGTATGACACTTAATAATACAAAGGATCATTTGAGGTTTTGTTTCATTGAAATTAGAAACATAAAACACAAATAACAAAAAAAATATTTAAATAGACATCAAATACTTCTACATAGGTTTATCCTAGTTTACTTTTACTTTATCTCATATCACAATGACATACATCAAAAGGAAGGGGTGAGAATGAATTCCAATAAGGGAATAAAAGAAAGATATATTTAGCATGTGACCATGAGGTATAATAATAGGGAATGATTATAAGAACATGAGGCATATCATAATTGAAATATCATGAATCATAACATGTAAATATGGATATAACATAAAAATGATACAATCATAAGAATATCACTAATTTTTATCACCAATGTGTCATAAACCATACTTACCAAGGTTATTCACCAAGGTATAGTAAAAAAAGTCATCTCTTGATATTAATTATTTAAAAAATTCATTAGAGATCTAGATGGAAACACTTTTCATATTTCATAATTCATGTGAACAACATTGATCATAATAAATAATTTCATCAATAACCTATGGTGAATAAATAAAGGGTTTCACATAAAATAATTGCATATATAAGTTCTTAAAGAATTTGAACATAGCACCACCTTTTAACCAGCTGGATGGAAATTTGGTTTTCAAAAAATTTAGTCCCTGAATAAATAAATTATATTTATATCTAGGTTCACACCCATGAATTTTAAAATCGATTGGGTATTCCCAATATAATAAATTTTAATGTGAAATAAAAAAATTCTAGAAATGAATTTGGAGGCAAGAAGGTGTAATGTTTGGATTAAGGAAATGGAATAATGGGAGGGGATGAAGGTATACAATTGATAAGAAACAATTTTTTAGTAATGTAAAAAAATTTATGAAAATAATGTAATCCAATATTTAGAAAACATTTAATAGAAGAGGTACTTGAATAAAAAATTGAAAGTGGAGAATTCACCAACCTTGGAGAGTTGCTTCCTAAAACTTACAGATGGATCCTTGTGGGATTAAAGACACCTTGGAAGGACTCTATGGGTGGTAAATGACCATAAATTCATGGATTATGGATTTATAGTGGATAATAATGGAGTATGGGTGGGTATTTATTATAAAATAGGAGGAATTGTTGAATAATTTCCAAATATAGGTCTTGGTATTCTTGGATGTGAAAAATGAAAAAAAATTTCCTCACCTAAGGTTTTTTTATATTTTTAGACATTTGAGTCATGTATTATAATATATTTGTCTATTACAAATGAAATCCATATTATCATATTAATTTGGAAATGGAAAAGTTATTTTTCCACAAATTATAGTTTTAAATTAATAGTTTCCATTTTAGATTTTGGAAAGTCATTTATAGGTTTGGAATTTTATTTAAATCAATTAAAATACATAATATTAAAAAATCATATTTTAGGTCACATATTATTTATAATTAATTTTTAAATAATTATTACATATATTTTAATTCATAAATCATTTAAAAAATAAAAAATGATATTTTTAATATTAATTGAAATATAAATTATTTTAGAAAATTCTCAAAAATCTACCCTAATATAATTTCAACATGCTGATTTCATATATTATTTTTATTTAAAAAAAGATTCTCAATATATAAAAATTTTAAATTTAAAATAAAATCTATTTATTCATTGAAAAATAACACTTTTTATGACAAAGTCAACTTTTTGGAAATTATAAAAAATTACTAGGACTTTGATAAATTAAATTATTATTTATATTTAAATGAATATTTATTTATTATACTATTTCTTGAAAATAAATTTTATTAAGAATAATTGATTATATTTTAAAATTGTATTTAATTTCTTAAAAAAATGTTTTTATTTGTATCCAAAAATATATCTATCAAAATTCATCCAATATTCATGTGTATTTTATTAAATAAAATAATAATGAACTCAGAATTAAATAAGTGTCTCTTTAATTTATATAAATAAAATTACACATTTATGATTCTAAGGTCTATATACATAACCCATTATTACACTGGCATACACCTTGACGGTAAGGTGTATGACGGTGGTTGTTTCATGGGGTGGTTTAGTTAACACCAGCCTAGAAGCAATATAAATTAACTTGACCATTTCTTTTAGTTGATTGCATTGAATCCTCACTTGTTTAAGATATTCTTGGGATTGGTCAAAGGAGAACCACAATGATTCCACCTCTATCCAAAGTTATGACAAATGAGACTCACAATTCATGACTCCACTAGTTGTGACAATTATTTATCCTTTCATCATACACTATCAGTTGTTATTTCCCTTTATAAACACTAATTCTAATTGTAAAATTATTACTAATAGTCATAGTGCCCAATATTCATATTTACCAATGGTCATATTGGTTAATGGTCTTATTGGACAATGGTTATATTGACCAATGGTCATATGATGGTCAGGCCTCGATGGTCAGTTTCCCTTTATTCCCTATATATACTCTTCAATTTGTTGAAATTTACTACTTCATTCCTAAAGTTTTTTATAATTCTTTGATAATATCAATTATATTCATATTTTTTGTTTTTTATTTTAATAATTTTTATGACAGGTTTAATCTTCCTTTTAGTGTTTTAACCTATAGAGTATACCATTGCATGGTTCATATTCATTGGTTTTTATATCCATGTGTAATTCTTACCTATAGTAATTTTTACTATTACTTAACATGTAATTTTATAAAAAATATATTTCTATGTACATACATTGTGAAATATAGTAAAATTTCCATTATAAAGAAGTAATTTATTTTATTAATCAGAGAATAAATTTTCGGGTCGTTACACATGTTCCATGAATAATAATATATAACATAAATTTGAGACATATGAATAAGATTCAATATTCATAAAATTGTAAACATAGCTAACTAAATCAATTTCAAGCTTATTATTGTGAATGTAGGTAATATAGATCAGGTTTATACTCAATACTGTTTATATAGTTAATCTACATCATGTTCATGTTAAATATTGTGGAAGTAGGTAATCTACATTATGTTCAAGCTAAATATTTTTAATTTGAATAAATAGTGTCATGTTCATGCTCAACATATTTACCTTATGAGTAATAAAACATTAACCCCTGAACTAGAGGATGATATAGGACACCAATTATCATCATCCAAACATAATTCTTCCATAAGATATCAATCATTCAAAATATCATGAAAACACATTGTAATGAAAATGGGTTTCATTCATCACATCATGATGAAACCTTGTAAAGAAAAGGGAATTTTAAAATACTTCTAGTTGGTATCACCAAAATTGACCTAAAGGGTATAAATGATTGATACCCAAAATTAAGTCACCCAAAAGAGTATTTCATAGGAACATTTAGAAGATGATTCAACAAAAATTAATTTACAGAAAACTAAATCCACTAGAGATAAAGAAGAAAATGTTGTTTAAATCATAAAAGGGATTTCAAAAATTGAATTTACCTTTGGTTTAAGATATCAAAGAGACCAAAAATCACTACCTGATGACAAACTCTGCTCGTCACGCTCTCTATATCCATCTCTACTTCCTAAGATTGACACATTAAGTAAAATTATATTGAAAATTTAATAGTGGTGTATATTTATATTTAAACATAAAACCAATAACATTTTGTGAACTAAATAATTTTGAAGTTGTTCAATTTACCTAATAACCACCATCCATTGATGAAATATCACCGAGGACAAATCTTGTCATCTTTTGATATAAATCAACCAATGCTTTCTACAAAGAGGATATTTAATCCCATAATTATTTAATTTTAATTTTTATAAAAAAACTCTCTCTAAGAATATCGGGGTATGGAGTGAATAAAACTAGGAGTAAATGAAGCTATAATCCCTAATATACTACAAAGGGCCTTAGATGGTAATGGTCCCAATATCTTTTCATGCACTAGACTAGGATTCTCTTTCCCAAGGACTTTACCAACTAGGTCATATTGGGAGACTTGGAAGGACTGCACGGTATTGCCATCCCATAGTTATTTAATTTTTATTAATAAATAAAATATCAGCCATATTTGAAGCAATACATATTAAAATAGTTATAATAGAAAATAATTTATTATAATTAAAAATTAATTCATTCCCCAACTTATTTTATAGTGCTATTAGCATAACTCCCATTATATTCCTTATGAACATCCAACCACAGTTTTATTTGGGATACTTGGTTCCCTAAATTATTCGACTTCATTGAACAAAGATAAATCTACAATTTAATATATGAAATAGGTTATATTGTCTTATAAATATTTAAACTATTTAAAAGATTACCAGAGTCAATTGGTTTCTAGAATAACTCTTTGAGTCAGTAGTGTGAGGGATGATTTTCTTAGCTCGACTCGATGCTTTATTCCTTGAAACATCCTAACATAAATAACATGTAATTTAATAGTAATGTATGAAATGTCATCTCCTTTTCACATGCAAGTATAAATGTAAAATGATATTAATATAATAATATAAATTGAAATACCTTGTGCTTCTCAGGATGATGGATATCAACAAAAACATTCCATTTCAATTTAGGTACCCCATTGTTACCTTATCATACATTTTCACCGTGCTTAATGATGTATAATTGAATTCATTCCAAATTTTCTATTTAAAACCATTCTATTTCTTTCCCAAATTTTTCAATGCCCACTTTTGTGCTCTAATATCAGTAATAAGAACGTATAAAAACATCTATACTGAGAGATTCTTTTTTAAAATATTAGAATTTAATAACATAATGACATTCAATTAAACAAAAATGTATTTAAATTACCTTTATCATTCAATGAAAAACTTCATTTTTCCAAGATGGTGGTAAATTCCTCCAAAAATCATATGAAATTAGAAGGGTAACCAGATATACTACTTTCTAGACTTAAATATAGCCAAATAATTCTATACTATCATCCATGGGAACCCTATAGCACTCAAATGGGAAAACTATCTTCAGTCCTTTTAGATTCTAGACATATTAACTTTTCATAGTTCTCTCTGTAGTAGAATTTTTTCCATATTTTATGAAAAAATAATTAGTATTATAAAAAATGTGAAATAAAATTACTCATATTAAATTTTTTACCTTTAACTATCACCCTCTAATATCCCCATGATGAAGTGTGAGTGATGACCTACTCCCTCATTGTTGAGGCTGCTAAATGGGGAGGAATTCACTGAGCTACTGATGGGAGGTTGATGAAGAATGTTCCATAAGATGATAGAATGGAGGGTGTAAGAGATAGTTTAGGGGAAACCATAGGGTTTCTTAGATGCTACAGGTAGGGAGACTAATGGATCATCATCTATCTGTATGGTTGAGGGAATGTTATTTGAGATTCAACTTATATCCATAAAACTCTTCCTCTGGCATTCCTTCCATTTAATAAAATAAAATTATCAAAAGAATGTATATTTCCAAAAAATCATGTAGAAAAAATAGAAATGGTAATAGATGCATAGTATTGAAAAACAGAATATAAATAGCTATGATAACAAATGACTACACAAATAATATAAGTGGTTGATAAATGAATGGATGGTTACACATACATTAATGTTTTCTTTCAATCATGTCATTTTCCTACTCTATAAATTTTTCATCTACTTTATCCACCCTTTAAAGACTAATAATTTCAATATCATGATGGAAAAATTAGTTTTCTTCTTATTGTTGATGGGATTCAATGTCAGAGGTCAAATATTCCACTTCACCACCCATATCATAGAAGACTCTTTTTTACATGAGTAACTACACTCCACCCTTCAACCATGACATCTTCCAAATAATATACCACATTTTCTTGTGATGATAAGATATATGGATCATGTGATTCTTGGTCACTAACATCCATCATGTGAGAGAAGTTAAAAGAATTAAATTGTAAGGAATCTCTTTTAACACCCCTGATAATAATGACCCAATTGTATTTGAATAAAACAACTAAAAATTATCATGGTAGTTTAATTATATAATACCAGTCTAAATGGTGTACAAACAAGAGTTTTTGAAATATATTATGAAAAAGAAATTTCAAAAACTATTTTTTGAAATCTTATTGGGCATGTTTATCTCACACCCTATATATAATCCATTGTATGTATGTAGCTATTTCATTTTTTATAATGGTTCTCGGGTCAAATTTCCATATTTGGTGTGTTCTCATTATTCCACTGATGGATGTTTTGATGTGGAGATGACCTCGTGTTTCACACTAGTGATCTTATGGTGGCTTAGATTTATAGTTTATATCATGATGTTTACACCATCCAACTCGACCATCATATTATATTTTATGTTTTCTTTTCGTTTGTACTTTTCTAATATTATTTATGATGGTGTATATTTTCAAATTGAGTTTGGTTATATATATTAATTATTTAATTTTTTACTATTTATATTATTTATAATAATTTATTGTATATACATGGAAATATAATGTATAGATGGACTATGTCATATTCTCAATAAAGATACACTGCATATTTATTATTACTTGATTATGAAACCATCCTCACTGACTTTTATTTGATACTCTATTTTTTTTCACCAACCCATGGTGATCAAGAACATGCTTATAGCATTGTGACATATTATTTTCGATGATTCACTAGGTTAACCCAAGTTGGTTTGTTACATTTCATGTCCAATCTACCAATATTGTAGACATTAATGGCGTATCCTTTTTATTTACTAATAGAAAACATTCTTCTATCAAGTACATCCCCTAGTATCAAAATCCCATTATTTCAACCTCATCATAACTACTTTTATATACCCCAGGGTTATTGGGACCTATAACATCTACCCTATCACTAGTGTTTTCTATTCCTTCGATCACTATTAAGGGTAATAATTCTACCCTTACATAGTGGATGTTAGGGATACTGATTATCTTATATATAGAGAGGTGGATCATTATTAGACATTAAGTAAATGGTATTTCATTGCATACTATTATTTATTTGTATTGATATTTTGATAATATTTTCCGATTTTTATGTTGTTCTAATGCTTCTTATCATACCAAAAACCATGATCATATATGGATGGTTTATTTCTTGAATAAATATACATAGATCATGGTGGACTCTAATGTACCTCATAATTATATTGGTAAAAATTGGAACATATTCAAAAGTCTCAGGGAAGCACTATATAGATATTATGGTACCATTCCCATATAGCTGGTCTCGTTGTGTAATATCAATTCTGCAATCAAGGATAAGTCATGGGAATAGAATTAGGTATCAATATTTATTTATTTTTTATTTGGTATTATTATATGTATTATTATATAATAAATTATTTAATTTATGTTATGTCGATAAAAATTTCTTGGGGGTGAAAATTACTAGGTATCTTTCTTTATGAAGGTAGTTGAACTTTATAGGTTGTATAAATATAGATTATATCATGGATTTTAATTTTCATGGGCTTTAACATCTTGTATGACTAGTGAATTTTTTTTATATGACCCCAGTCATGCCTACTATGTGCAATGTTTTCAAGTAACAGTGGTGGACTAATGATATCAAGTTAATATATTGTTCCCTTTGTATCATGGGAAACAATAAGAAACAAATAACAACCATTCAATAAATTAAAAACATATTAGAATACTAGTAAGATTTATATTCTAAATCGAACCACGATACATAAATAAAATAAATATGATAACATATGTACCCAACATTTCAGACCATTATATCTAAGTAAACCTTTTTTTAATTCGTTGTTCCTTGTGGTGAAAATGAAAATTTTTAACACAATTTACAAATACCAATGTGAAAAAATAGATAAATAAATATCAAGATAAAAAATTAAATATTAAAAATCTAAATGAAAAGGAAGAGAGAAATAAAACCTATATGACCTCACCTTTGTTGTGGGCTCGGGTGAAGGCAATGGCTGATAGAGTGCATGGGAAAGAACAATGACTTAGGCGATGATAAGGGTGGGGGAGATAGTACAAGGGGTTATGAATGTAGTGCCACCAAGGGATTAAGGGGCATGAGATCAAATGGATTGGGAGATTCCCAAGTGCCGGTGAGGGGGGAATCACAGTGGTTCTAGGGTTCATGGTTAGGGGGAAGCGATCTCAGGGGAGAAGGGTGGGGTGCGGTGGAGGGCTCGGGAGTGCAGACAAGGGTGGGGTGGATGGTTCTAGGGTACGAAGTCGGGAGGGGAGCTTGGGGAAAAATTATCTAGGGAGGGAGAAGGGTGGAATGCAGGGAAAAATAATTTTTTTAATAAAAACATGAAATTTAGTGTCATTATATAAAACACTTTCGTGAAATTGGTTACTTTTTAAGTAATTTAGTAAACCAATGCTAAACAAATAATATGTTGTATTGTTGAGGATTATTTAAATCAAATAGTCATAAGATAGATAGAGATTAAAATTGAACTTAAATTATAATGGATAAAACTTAATTCATGATATAATATCACAAATAGTTAATATACACACCACATAAATGGAATTAGGTTCATAATACAAAACACATCTCAAATTGAGAAGTTTGAGATCAAAACCCTTACCTTGGTCTTGATTTTTTCTTCACTTAATCCAAATGTATTGAATAATAAAATGAAATCTATTAATTTCATACAAAATTAAATAATTCATAAATATATCCATTTATAATCCCCATTAATAATTATTCAAACTCCAATGTATCACATGGATAATAAGGAAACAAAGGGAAAGACATTATGAAAAGTAGGAGAAGATTATGAAGAAATCCAGGATTTTCAATGCACCAGATAGACAGTTTTCCCAAGTTAAGCCGATTCACCATCAGTGAGAAAGCCACTACATGCCATCCAATTGAAAGAACTTACACATTTTCCTAGGGACCCATATTTTACTATAAATAGACCCTTGGGGTCTTCATTTGGGATAAAATAAATTCCATGAAGGCCGATTACTGCTCTGATCACCTAGTACTTCATTCAATCCCTTTGAGATCTTCAAGGTAGTTTTATAACACCTAAAGAGAGGGAATTAAAGAGGGATAGTGAGACATCAGTCCATTCAATGTTAAAAGTAAATAACACATGCACAACTAATTCACTAAAATCAACTGATTTATGAATACTAGCACAAGTCACTCTTCCTCAAATAGGAAACTACACTAAACACTTTTGGGAATACCTATTAAGACCCTTGAAGGATTGAGTAAATCCTCACCCAAGTGTATTCATCTAGGATGTTCATCACCCAAGGTGCTTCCCAAATCTACCGAGCATAATTGTGTGGAGCACCTCTTACATGATCCTCCTTGGTTTTCCTCACCTTTAAGCTTGTGTGATCCACCCATTAGGCCTCCTTAAAATACACTCAATGAAATGCCTCTCTTTATTTGTTTCTATTTTAAAAAAGGGACCACTTTGAAACCTCCATCAATACCTCCTGATTTAGAAAACCTTAGGGAAAGTCACATCAGCATTTCTCCCATTTTGATTTGGATTTCTACGATCAGAGCTTTCCCACACTTGTCCTATGAGAGGGTAAGGATCCTTAAAATGTCTGTAGATTTAAATATCTATGGTTATGTATGTTTTTACCCTAGGGATAGTGTTGTAGAGTTCTTGATCTCAAATTCCTATGATAGGACTCTATCCGTCTCTTCTCATCTTTGAGACCTGGAGCCTCCAGTTCCCAACAAGGAGGGTATGTATCACACTTTATTTTACAATAAAAATGAAATGAGATGCTCCTTTAGCTACAAAACCAATTTTAGGGAATACATCCTAGAGTAAGACCATATCCTTTCATATAGGAGGTTTTAGACTTTCTCCTCTCTGCCTCCACTGAGGGTCCTTCTTCCTTCTCCATACCCTAGACTCGTTCCAGGGTAATGTGAAGAGATGGAAGGTGTCATGCCCTCAAACACTTTTACATTTTACTCATCCTCTTCCAACAGTGAATGAGTAAAAGTTTGTGGTTTGAGGAATATTTTAACTCCTCTTGTTACTCACACTAAGTATGACTCACGTGGGATTATAGTTTAGTAATGATCACAACACCTGCATGATCCACCTGATGGAATAAACTATGAGAACTATGATTCCTTTCACAAGGATACATTGGAGGACCACTTAGAGAAAAATATCACTTTCCATCCTACTTATGAGTAATCCCCAATACAAATTCCCTTAATCTGGTCATCCTCTTTAGGAGTAAACCTCGAGTTAAACCCCCAATCTACCATGAGTTAAAACATCTCTCATGTTACCCTTTTAATCAGGGAATCCTTCTCTAGAGTAAGCCCCAATTTTATCCACTCAAAATTAAATATTTCCCTATGAGATTAAATGAACTAGGTGGGGTTTGATTAATATATAAATGGAATACAAAGGAAGCCCCCATGAGGTTCAAACCCAATCATCTTAATTTACACTATTCTTCCTAGGTTGTATTCCTAGTAGGGTTTGATTCAACCAAGGAATCCATTATCATTCATGGTTTCTATAGTACTCCTAGGTATATTTCCAACACCAAACATTGACTAGGCATCTTATTCCTAGATTTCCATCCACTTGATGTTAAACTATATAGTTGGGTCCTTATCACATGACCTGAAAAGGTATTACGTGCCCCATTAAGTAGCATTGAACTGTGTGGGTTCTAATTTATTTAACAAGGATATGTAGGAATCCAATTTAAGTGTTTGATCCAAAAATCAAAACACTTCTCATCACCTTGGATCACGATAAACTCTAGAGTGACCTTCATCTTCCTGGATGAAAATAAATTCTAGAGTGCCCCACTGTGTGGATAAAAAACTAGTATTTTCATAATAATGTCCAAAGAATCTCTAAATAGAATATAAGAGGATACCATTTATATAGAACCTTTAATACATATAGATACTTCCATTGATGAAGAACTTTTAATACATATAGATGATCTTAAATTCAATAAATGATAATAATTTATTGTTAATCTTTGAATAACCTACTTAATAATTTGGAATTAATAAAGGATTCGTGGACAGATCTTAAATCTATAAGAGATTCCCAAAGTAGGAAATAATTCCCCCAAAAAAGGGTGTGATGAGCCTGACCTCTAATCATCTAGAACAATGCAATTTCATAAGAATTGTTGGCCATAATTCCTAATAAACTCTGGCCTTTGGAAAGTATGCCTTTTGGATATAAAAGAATTGGGTGTTTTTATTTCCATGAAAAACACTTTTAGAAACCGTTCAAAAAAATTGATTCCTACCTAGAACAAATATTCTAGGGGAAACAAAAAAATGATAACCTGATGTGAATCCTTAACCATGTTGATAGTGTTACTCATCTATTAATCCCCTTTCAGTTTACAAAAGAGGGACAAACAAGGAAATTAGTGTCGCATGTGTTTATCCAAAAGGATTTTTTCTTTAACAACATTCTTGTTCACATGTATATCACGTATATAGGCACTCATTTTTGTAACTCCATTCAATCCAATGGATTCCTTCAAGTTTTCTCCCATGAATTCTCCAACAGATACACTATCTGGATCTTTGTCTACATGAAAGATTCCTTCACCAACTCATCACCTTCAATATGGGGTATCTAATGCACCGGTTCAAGATTATTTCTAGCACAGTACAATCATGACCTTGGAGGCCACCTGATAAGCACTCCAAATCAACAAGCACCCCCGATCATCTTGTCAGTACTGACCGGTGGTCCAAAAGTAGATGGTGTCGACCACCATCTTCATCCATTTCAGGAGTTTATCCCTAGATCACAATAATCTTTATATCACATATTTTATAGAGGTGGATCAGGAGGCCACTTACAACCTCATACTGAAGAAACAGGGGTCCTTATCAAGGGATTCTTCGAAAAATCACCATCTCCAACACTACATAATATTTAACCCTCAACACTATGAGAGTGTCACCTTTGACTGTCTGGACTAGGTCTTTCAAACCTGGGCATGTAAGATAGTCCACTGAGGATGAAAACTGCATAACAGGGAGCAGGTTCCTACCTTTTCATCTTCTAATAATCCCACTAACCCAATTTGGTGGCAAATATCAAGTGGTCACACACACCCGTTCATATTTAATCATCCAGGTAGTAGACTTATCTGGTGGCATCTAATGAATCCCGCCATTAAAATCTAGTGGAGTACTATATGAAGGAACATAAAATTGCCTAAACTCATCAAGACAACCATCAGTCTCATATATCAACATTCAAATAATCTCACTTACCAAATATGGAAACAACCTGCAAGTGAAAACATACACCTGCCTGCACCCAAATATCCTACCAATAGCTTCATTTGGAAGTATCTAGAAAAGTTAACTAGAATGTCCCGATGAAAATAAAAGGGAAAAATCAACTCTCTACCACCACATAAAAGTACTATTTGTATCCATTGATATAAAATAAAGGAATGTAGTAAGAACATACACCTACACCAGACACAGAATAGAAGTATATCCCCATTCCAGTCACAGATGTTACAAAACACTTCTTAGAAATGGTGAAAGGGTAGATGAAAATTCCTACCCATATCATAAAGACATTCCAGAATATCATAATGGAGGAAAAATAAGTACATGAGGGATGAAAACATAACTATTTCCCCACAAGTAGGGTGGCTCATCAACATGTCACACCGAAGTAGATACATACCTCTATTCTAGTTCAGGAGGGTCATGGGGAAAACTCCCCCATATCATACGGACAACTAGATCATATCCATACGCATGTTCTATTGGGTGATAATTGGGCTATCTTGATGGAAAATACAAGGTAATAACATAAACCTCCTCATGAAAACCTCTTCTCCCAACAAGTGTCTTAAACTTCTTTTAAGAAGTCTTCCAATAATAAGTATTATCAAAACATATTTGGAAAATACAGTGTTGAACCGTGATCTGGATCTGCTAAATGATGGAGTTCTTGAAGCCCTCATACATTTATCTATTTTAGCTCAAGATCTTACCATATCATTACAAAATTATGGGAGAACTATAAATAATTATAAAGTCCCTTTTCAGAAACTTCTTCATTAAGTCTTTCTTCATGATAATCTGGTCAATCTCGATAGCCTATCTCTTGATGAGAGACCTGGAAACCCTCAATGAGGCTAGAAGACTAAGGAGAAAGAGGGTCCAACCCATGCTATAATTCACCATGACGGTCTTACCCATGATGGTATTGTATTCAAAAGTTATCTCTATAGCAGTGATTCATATTTTCAAGACAATTCTCTAAGGATAATTTAGTGATGAGAAAAACCTCATATCTTGAGTCACTTACAAATACAAGTCTAGACATGTCTAATACCTTGTCCCTAGAAGGTGAATTTATTTCTTAACTAGAAGACATCCCAAGGTGATGGTCATTCTCCAAACCACCCGTGGGTCACCTACCTTCTAACATAATACAGTAAATCCCAACCAATCTCATTTTTTATGGTAAAACAATTGGGAAGCATCAACTTTGGTCGAACCAGGTTGAGGAACCTATAATTAAAGATGATGAAGATCTGTTAAAACTGGGGAAAAACTGGATAAATATGAAATACCAGTCATTTTTTGGCCTTTGTACACCCCTAAATACAGTATTCCAAAGCTATTAATGGAAGATTTTATGCATGACATAAACCTCAAGATTTGGAAAACTTTTCATCACCTAAAAGAAAAGGTATTACCATATGATGAGTATCAAACTCATGTTAACGTAAATGGAGGGTTACAATGCCAAATTGAATTGGATTCTCTCATAGATTCCCAAAATCCAAATAGTGAGAAGAAATAAGGATCCCTTCAACATGCATGTATCGATGCATTAATGAGATTGTGAAAGTTGATCACAAATTCCCCATCCAATCATCGTATCATATGATGGGGTGCACATGGAGCATTGCATTTCACTATTCTCCAAATCCACGAAATCACTCCAAAGGTGGTATCATGAAATATAATTATACTAGGCTAGCTATAACATCTATATTTAGTTCACGACCGAAGATATGTTCAACAAGAACAGGCTTTGATCAATTCTCACCAAAGTCAGGCTCAAAGAGAGAAACCTATTGAGATACTTTTTCATCAAGTATCTAAGGACATCAAGTAGGCCTTCCATTTAGATGATTTCAACCATTATATTACATAGATGTAAGAAATAGAAAAATGATCTTCGGAAACTAATGATTTGAGTGAGTGCTAGATAATTCACACAACCCTCATTTGGAACGGAATCCATAAAATCATAAGATCACTTACAATAATATAATCCATAGCTTCTTATAAAACACCTCAGCCCTCAGGGCTGAATGATTTTTTAAAGTAACCTTTAAATACAACAAACAGATCCCTTAGGGTTGAGAAAGATGAAAAGGAACAGCCCTGGTCCTCAAGGCTTGGGCCTTTTTCACATCATTAATCTCCTCCTTAGTGAAAATATGTCTTCTCCTAGTTAGGGAAGAAACTGTAAAATGAATCCTCTCAGCTCATTCTATATTATTATTTAGTTCCATAACATGAAACATGTACAAATGAACTATTAGAGGATTACCTTAGGGTTATTGTCTGCCGAAAAATTCTCAAAGAACTAGCGAAGAGGGGGACAAAGTCTCGTGGATAACGCAGAAGAAGGATATATCATAGAGATACTGACAGAATTCAAGAAATAAATTATTCATCGGTAAAAATCATCAATGTTGTCACAAAAATATACTCTAGAACATGATTCAAAATTAGAGGAGTAAATATAAGAAGTTCATGATCTGTATGAGTCCATAGTGTTATAAATTATGGAGATTTGTGTACCTAAAATCAATATCTCGCCTAAAATTTGGGTGTTCCCTCAAATAATCTACCTCTGCCTCCTCAAAGGGTGCCTAATAGGGAAAAAGGTAAGAGTAAAACGGTGTCTCATATTCCCCCTAGAGAGGGTCAGTCCCTTTCATTAAATGAATGGTTTACTCAGTAAGAGTAGGAGATGATGTAGTTGAGAAGACTCAATGGAGAGTTACTCTAAGGTAATGTTCCTACCAGATATGATCCCCAAGAAGATCCTCAACTAGCACTTCTAGTTTTTGCACATAAACAAATAATAATTTTTACAGAAAATGAGGTAGATAATGAATTTTATCTATTGTATGGGACAACCAAAATAGGGTCAGACACATCCTTACAAGCCTATCCCTATGTGTTACCCATGGGAAAGTTCAGTAGTACAACCACCAATGGTCCTACTAGTCCACACACCCATTTTGGGTCCAGATACCACACCAATTAAGGCAATAGATCATCAAAATATTCCAAAAATTCTTATGAACACCTTTGAGTCTTTGAAAACTAGACTGGATTCTATGAAAGGATGGTATGCCCCAATACAATCAAAAAAGAAGGCTTACCCCAAATGGGTAGATCTGACTCCTCCCCCACCAAACTTTGTGAATCCCATATTTCTAATCTTAAATGAATTAGTACATCTGAAGTAATATATGACACATTTTATCTGTCACTGTGATCCCATGATGGGAACCCCTGAGCAATACGAGGAAGTAAAACTCAGATTATTCATACAATCTTTACAGGGACAACCATTATATGGGACATGAGTTTGTAGACTCGATCAATTACTAGATAAGAAGATCTCCATCAGAATTTCTTATTCTTTGATCTTATGAACTTCAAAAAAAGGGAGAATGCAGTACTCTTATATTTCATTTCTCGGTGGAAAGTATTGACTTACTCCTTAAACCTATTTCTCCCTCAAGAAGAGTTTTTAACCATTTTCATAGATAATATTCTTAATGAGTTTCACACACCATTGATTCCTATGAATTACACAAGATGGTTTTAGGACCTTGCCTCGATTGCTCAATAGTTAGATAATTACATCGTATTGACTAAAGCTAAGACCCAAATATTTCTATCAACTCTGAGAAGAAGACCAGGAAAAGAAGAGACCGCAATAGTTACACTTAAGAATGCCCCTATACCTTATCCTAATTCAAATACCTCATCATATCATAGGGATATAACTCCTATTATTTAGAAGCAATGACCACCTCATCAAGATGATCAAAGAGATCAAAGGTGGAAATATTTTTAGGAGTTGAAAAAATGTTTTATTATTTTTAGAATTAAAGGGTTACCAGATACTTCATCTCAACTTTGGATAACAACCTAGTCTAATTTCCAAATCTCAAGAATCCAAACAAATAAGGTGATGAGGATCTCCCAAATTATTGTCCCTCCCATAAATTGTTTGGGCACCCCATCTAAAAGTGTTTTGGTTTCAAATACATCCAAAAAAATATGGTGGTCTATGGAAAAGTGAAACTGAATATTTCACCAGACCAAGTAGCATGTATTTCTATTACCGATCAAGAGAAAGAAGGTGAGTGACATAAATTTAAAAGAAAAAATACATAGAAGTTAGATGACACGATGGTCATAAATACAGCCAATAGGACTGAGTCAATTTTATGAATATAGTTGAAACAACTAATTGTGCCTCCTACTAAATCTATTATGGCAAATCCAACTTCATCAAAAGCTCAGTCCTATGAAGTAAAATACTCCACGAAGTGACATAGCTGAAAGGATAAATAGAAAACAAAAAAGGTGAACTCATGACAAGGTAAAAGTTTTCATTGAACTTAGTGAATTTAATGTTGACTAACTCAAAATCACAGGCACCTACCTACCAAAAAACACAAAAAGAGTTGACCTGTTTGGAATAATATTCATCAAATAAATATTTGATCTTTGGTTCCATTAATTTTATTCATTTAAAAAATCCATTCTCAAATTATTAGTATGATTATGAACCTTATTTCCTTATGATATTGAGTAATTGAAGGAAAAGGTCAGTGAGGTCAAGGATATAGGGGAATACATCGATGTTCCATGAGTCACTACTTCAACCACACCCATGATCAAACTGTTTATATAGCCAAAACTCATGGAAGATCCCTCCATAGAGCTCAAAAAGAATGACATAAGTCCCCCACATGTGACAAGGTTTTTCCTGACATGATCATATTGGAAGATCAACTAGAGGCTACACCACTATGTCCTCAACATGTAGGTATACCTATACAACCTAATCCACCAAGATCATAAGTAATTCCATCTCCTACCTCAAGAGGGGGTCCATCCATAAGAGGAATATCATCTCTTAAGAAACCAACAAGAGAACATCCCCATATTGGGAAACACAGGCCTTTAGATCAAAATTAGGATATTTAAACTACCTGGCCTAAGTAATGGCCAACTTATCAATCATGGATTCTATGAATCTATAAAAAGATATCTAGGAAGCACTAATTGAGTCTTTGTAAATCCTTTTTGATTTTGATGTTTAGGTTTCTGGTGCAGAAGTGTACCATATATGGAATAATCTAGCCTAATTCCATGTGGTCATATCTATCACAGACCAGGATGAGGATTCTATCATATAAGAACATGTTAGGCCTCTTTACCTATCCTGTAATATTAATGACACTAATATTTGATGTGACTTCAATGATAACGGATCAGGGGTCAATATCATTATGATTCAGAACATTCGCGAATTGGGTCTCAATGAAGCCCACTTTTCTCCCACCACTTTGATGTTATAGGGTTATAATAAGAATGAATAGGAACCTCTCTATGAGATTACACTCAGAATGTAGTTTGGGTATTTAGTGTCTAATTCAAAGTTCACAGTTGTTCCATAGGATACATCTTTCAAGGTTCTTTTTTGAATACCTTGGCTACATCATCACACATCCATTCCTTCATCATACCTCCAATGTCTCAAAAATTTCATCAATTGTCAAATTGGGACATTTCATGGTGACAAGGCCCCATTAAAATCTTGTGAATATCAGTAAATTAATGAAGAGTTCTATCAAAAATGAGTAAAACTGTCCATGAAGGATGATGTTACTCAAATCAATGTCCCCCGATGGCCTAGAGAAGATCCCAACTAACCAATTCAAGCATCTATTTCCATATTATGTGTTTCCCATTAATCAAATTAAAAGGGTATTCCCAAATAAAATCAATTTTTTAGTGGCTTCCATAATATTAATTGTGGAAACTAAATATGATGGATCATGATAAGGCATTAACTCTCCATGTGGAAATGAAAGTTAAGATCTAAATGTATTCATTCCATCCACTGAACTTCAACAAATCTCAACTCCATCAAAAAAGTTGGAAGAAGTTATCACACTAAGGGAAAAAAGACAAAGATGATGATTCTCAATCCTTTATCTTTCCTTTAAAGATTCAAGAACACCCTTCATCATAAGTTGGGCCGAAAATGGTTTCCTCCATTTATGGAGGACCAAATACCAACTCATCCCTTAGCTCTAACAATATTACTTCATCACCTGTTATCCAAGAAGTGGAAGAAGAAGTAACACATGAGGAAGAAGAAGAATGATATCTCAGGGAAACCCCTCTAGAATTTGAGGAAGGAATTTCTATCACTGTGGATATACTCATAGAAATAAATATTGGTACAAAGGAAGATCCATTCCTCACTCTAATTAGTGAGGCCATGACTCTTGAAGATAAAGAGATTTATACATCCTTTCTAAAGAAACATGAGGTTGTGTTTTCTTGGAATTATATAGAGAATCTAGGTCTTGACCCCAAGGTTTTCACCCATCACTTGGGTTTTCCAAAAGAGCATCAAGGATACAAGCAGGACGCAAGAACAACACACCCGACTCAAGATTCTTAAATTGAGGATAAAGTCGAAAAGCTCATCATGATTAACTTCATTTGAGAGGTGAAATATCCAAAATGGAAATCTAATATTATTCAATTGATAAATAATAATGGGAAAATTAGGGTTTTAACTGGTTTTAGAGATCTAACTGACATTTTCCCAAAGATAATGTTCTGCTTCCAATCATAGAACTCTTGATTGATAAAACAGTTGGACACCAAGCTCTCTATTTTATGGATGGCTACTCTGAGTATAATCAAATCTAGATAGCCCCAAAAGATGAAGAATCCATATAATTTATATCCCCTCAAGGCATATTTTTCTATCAGGTAATTCCTTTTGTCTTGAAGAATGCGAGTGCCACATACTATCATGCCATTCACCACATCTCCAAACCCTTCTTGGTAAAATTTGTCAAATTCTATATTGATGATATTGTGTTCAAATCATGGAAATAGTCTAATAATCTAGAATTCCTAGAGACCAACTTTATCATTCTTTGAATATATAATCTGAATATGAATCCCTTGAAATGTGCTTTCAGGGTAACCTTAGGAAAACTCTTTAGATTCATTGTACACCATCATGGCATCAAATTTGATCTTGATAAGTCTAAATATATCCATAGAATTTTACCTCATCAAAACTTTAAAGAGTTAAGGGGACTTCAAGGAAACTATCCCAACATCTATCACTCTATAAACAATCTAGCATGAAATATTTTTCCCTTATCAATATTGATGAAGAAGGGGGTCACGTATCAATGGGACAATTACTATCAAGAAGAATTTGATACCATCTAGAAATAAACCTTCAGCCCACCATTATTGATTCCACTTGTGGAAAGAAATATGATCATTTTATAAGTGAAAACCTTGGATAAATCATTGGATTTCTTCCTTTCATAAAATAATGGTGATGGTAAAGAAAACAACCTTTACTATCTAATTCGAACTATGCTTGCTGTCGAGGAATGTTATTCAAAAATTGAGAAGAGTGTCCTGGTGTTAATATTTGTAGTTTTGAAACTGAGGTACTATCTGCAATGTCACAAGGTCCATTTAGTCCCTCACAATAACCTAGTCACATTTATCCTCATTCTTCCTATGATGACAGGAAATATGGTATGGTGGGAAGTTATTATATATCAGTTAAATATAAAATTTGTTCCTCAAGAAGTATTAAAAGCCAAAGCCTTGAAAGATTTCCTTGTTGACAACCTATCTAGAGAAGATACTCCATTTAATACTGAGCTGCCTAATGATAAAATATTCTCCATTTATAATAGCCCCCAAATATGGGAAATTTATTTTGATGAAACCTCCAAGAGTCCAACAGAAAAAAGAATGGAAGACCCTATGTTCAGTAAAGTTGGGTTATGAATTGTGCTTATTTCTCTAGATAAATTAGTATTTCCATATTCCATCCTATTTCCATAAGGTGGTACTAACAATGAGGAATAATATTAGGCTCCCATTGCAGGTCTAGAATTGGCACTCCAAGTACTGGTAAACTACCTAAATGTGAAGGATGATTCAGAATTAGTAATCAAGTAGGTCAGTAGGTCTAATGCCATCAGAAAACAATAGAAAATTCCCCTGTGTTATTATGTTGAGGTTTAATGTAAAAATTCCCCTCATAGAAATTAATTTCTTATGTCCCGTGATCACAAAATTCTTAGGCCGATTCATTGGAAAATGGAGCGACATCCCTTTCAGATCCAAACAGGGATGAAATAATTATCCACATTTCCCATAATATTGTGGTTTAACCTTTTTATCAAATTATAATGGAGGAAATTAATTAAATCATCCCCATTCCTTCATCATATAGTCCTACAATTGGATATGTGACACCCATCATGGAATATCTCAAATACGGAATACTTTCACTAGATAGAGTTGGAAGAGAGAAGATTTAGTGATGAGAAGCTAATTTCACTCTTTATGATGTACAAAATAACCTAAAGATACTCTATAAATGATTATTCTAAGGAATCCTTCTCACATGAATTGTTGGGGAAGATATTGCGACTATCATGAAAGAAGTATATAAAGGACATGTGGTACCCACCAGTCTATGTACAAGCTCTTTGATCAAATTTCAAGGGTTGGATACTTCTGGCATTCAATGACACATGATAAAATATAATTCACTAATAAGTACCATCCCTTCCAAGTGCATTACAATTTCATCTATCAACCCCCAAAGTTTCTAAAAATAGAAAAATACTTTTGGAAATGTTCTATATGTGTAATGGATATGGTTGGACCATATCCTGCAGCAATGGCTAAGTAGTTCATATACATCCTTACTACTGCCGATTTCTTTTCCAAATGGGATGAGGCAATACCTCTCAAAAAAGTTGTATCCAAACGAATTTTTAACTTTGTTAAAACCAATATCATTACAAAATTTGGTGTCCCTCAAACCATATTGATAGAAAATGACACCAATTTCTATTCTACTAAGGTACATAAGCTATATTAAGAATACAATATAAAATCTGACCATTCATCCCACTATCATGTAGTAGACGATGGATTAATAGAGGCTTTCAACAAGACCCTATCCAACATACTTTATAATATATATAATAAAGATAATAATTCTTTTCTTGACATGATATTTCATTCCTTATGGGCTTATCGGATAACAACCCATAATACAATATGGGAAACCCTATACTCATTGGTGTGTGGAACAAAGGTAGTCTTACCCATTGAAGTTCAACTGAAATCTCTCCGAGTCACCATATATGATCAACTATCCATAGTTGAGAAATATCAAAAATTATTGGATGAGTTAGATTGACTGGACAAAAGAAGATAGAATACCTTGCATCACTTTGTAGTTTATCAGAATTGGATAGTGCGACCATTAAATAAGAAAGTATGCCTCAATTCATTCCTCCAAGTGTAATTGGAATTGGTCCTTAGGACTATGATGATACTAGGAAAGAAGCTTTATATCTTGATATAATGTGGGAGGGACCTTACTCCATACATAAGGTATGTTCTATTGGATCTTATTACTTATTCACAATATATAGAGAACTCACTACAACTCAAACCAATTAAAGGTTCCCGAAAAATTACTTCATGTAATCACATAGAGTATTTTCTTAGATATAGGACATTAAACTACATAGCACAATATAAATCCATGTTTCATGATGTTAAACTATGTAGAATCACTGTCTTTGTCACACAACAACAAACTGCACGAGATGGGGTCCTAGTTTCATTACCTGAAACTAAAAAAATCATTTATAATCACCACACGACATTAAACTATACTGTTAACCTCTCCTTTATTTGATGTTAAAAAATCCCCCAAGATACCACAAGGTGATATTCCTTGTGGTCCCTAAAAATGGGTAGCTTCCATGTGTAAGCATTACTCACCTCAGTTCCACTCCCTGGTGGCACTCGATCCCCATTTCTTCATGTTCTTGGATCAGACCCACATAGGGAATAATTATAAATAACTACATGTGGATTGATTCTTGCTCTAATATGATATGTATTGACACCTGGTTCTTATCCCCTGGTCCAGCTATAATGTTTCTTTCATGTCAGGTGACCCATTTCCTCACTACATGATGACAAAATGCATGATTATTCATGAACTACATGTGGTTTGATTCTCATTCCAATGAGATGTGTAGTAATGCCCAAATCTCCAATCTCGAGGCCAGTTGTGACTATAGAAGAAACAATTTATACTTTCTCTTTATATGATCCAATTATATACTAGGAATTATTCCATAACATATGGATTCATTCTCATACCATATTATGTCTTGAGACCAACAATTTTTATGAAAAATATTAAATGTCCCCTTCCCCACATCAAAACCCAGTTAGTGTGAGGAACCATCTTTAAGAACTATGTGTGTCTTGTTTCTCATCCCAATATGATACATAGTGACACTCAAATATTCAATATTCGGTCCATCCATCACAAAAAATCCCCCCATTCCCTATCTGTATGAATCAAACATGTGCATGGAACATTTCTTCAATAACTACGTGTGGCTTTATTCTTGCCCCCAAAAAGATATGTAGTGATGCTTGAGTCAAATACCCTGTCCTAGCCACAATTTTCTATCTTTTCACATCAGTTCATCTTTTTTCATATGACAGACGTTAAACTACATAAAAGTTTAATAACTACATGTGCCCTAATTCTCATCCCAATGAGATATGTAGTGATACCTGGATCTCCTATCTCATATCTTCGGTCCAGCTGCAAAAAAACCCCTTTACTCAATGTGTGTATAAATAAAACATGCACGGGGAACATTTTAATAACTATGTATAGTTTTATTCTCATCCCAATGGGATAACATAGTGACAACCAGATCTCTAATATTGTGTCCAGACACAATTTTGGAAAAGAAACCCCTTACTTTTCCATGTGCATGAATCAGATCTACATACGGAACCCTTTTAGGACTTATGGATTTATTATCATTACAATGAGATACATGGTGATACCCAAACATCATGATTTAGGCTCTACCATCATCCTAGAAATTATCAAAATCAATTTTCCCCACGTCAAATCCCAACTCATAAGGGGAAAAGTCATCAAGAACTATTCAATGCATAAAGTATGTTAGTTACATGAGAGCTCATTTTCCTGACTATGAAGAACATGCCACAATTAACCTTACATCAATTTCCCACATAACAAGTCTATTTGCCTAAGGATTCAACGTATTGACCATGTAGTATGTTCCCTAGTTGGCATTATATAAAAGAATCCTCATAATGGGTTTGTCAAAAAGTGGTAATTAATCCCTTGGGATAGGCCTCTTCTATCCCATTAATCATTAATAATGGTGTACATGAACATGCACTTTAAAATCAACGGTAATCCTTCGTATATTTTCCCATGTCCTTTATTTTGATTTGAAAGTATCCATGATCATGGTTTACATTCCCCCCTTCATATGTTCAAAGCATATTGGAATGACCTTGGACCTTTTTACCACATATCATCCATCGTTTCCATAATTTTCTGGTTCTAGTTATATGAAATAAAAAAAACAGGAACCATACTTTATACATTTGGGTCAGACCTTTGTAGAGATCCTATTCCCCCCAATTCATTATGAATCATGACTTGATATACCCCTTCTATATTTAGGAACTTTTATCCAACAACCAAACTCTACGCTTGGGAAAATCAGAATCTCCATAAACTATCATCGACTTTTAGTGATAGAATGTCATAATTTTTGAGATCTTCTTTACCTGACAATGAAGTACGTGCCCCAGTTGGCTTTGTATAAGTTTCCCACATAACGGTCATGTAACACAAAGAATTCCACTATTGATTATGCAGTACATTCCCTAGCTATAATTGCATAAAATAGCCCCCTTAATGGGTTTGTCATGTAGTGGTAACTTCATTATTGGAAAATAACTCTTCTAATTCCATTATACTTTTTCCTCAAACCACTATTCATATTTGGAAGTCCCCAAATCATCACTTATGACTCTCTCCTTCCATACTTGAATGCAGTAGCACATTTCCATCGAAATTACTAATAATGGGAGGATAAAATATTTGGTCAATGATAAATATGTTAAATTAAATCCCCCATAATGAATTTATTTAATGAATCTAAACTACATGGCATAATGTCCTTATTGCATGAATTTAAACTTCATATTATAATGTCTTTGTTCCATGACTTTAAACTGCATGGCATAATGTCCTTGTTTCATGACATTAAACTACATGGTAACATTATCATTTATCAGAAAGCATCCTTCCCCCTAACATTAATTATCTAATAAAATCTACCCTCTTTCACAGAAAAGATTCTTGTAGGATTGGTTTCTCATTCAAGACCTATATATGCATAGAAAACCCCTTTATTATTATACATATTTATTGGGAAATCCACCTACTATGTTCTTGAGATATCCAAATCATAAACACCTTTTGTTCATCTGGTGGAGAATATTCGAATTCCTAGGAACTCCTTTACTATACCATGTAGTACGTTCCCCAATTTTCCTTGTATAAATCACCCACTTAACAGGATTTTAAACCAAAGGTTACCACTACATGACTATGCAATACGCTCCCTAGTTGGCCTTTCCTAAAATATCCCCCATAATGGGTTTGTCAACTGAAGGTAATTTCATTCTTAGGATAGACCTCCTCTATTCATACATTTCATGTTTTAGATTCAAAGACCATAAACATCATAACCCATGATTCCCCTTGGATGTATTTTAATAATATCAGGAGATTAACAAACATTAATACTTATTTGGGTTATCATCGCAAAATTAATGGTCTAAGATATTTGACCTAAAAAAATATCTTTATTAGTCCAACATGCATGACTTTAAATAGCCACTAAAAGATACATAGAAATCATTAGGTTGAAATCCTGCAAGGGTAACTCTGAACATAAGTCGAATCCTAACTCCCTAGACCTACACTCTATATAGTTTAGGAAATATCAAGTGATAAAAAGTTAAAATGAATTAAACCTATTAGGATGAATACCTGAAAAGGGAAGCCTAAGAAAAATCCAAGTTTCAACTACTAAGTCTCCCCCATATTGAGCTTAGGAAAGAATTAGGGCAATGACACAAAAGACACAAAGTTGGTAGGGTTGTACATATGACCCTAGTAACAATCAAACTATGTTCACTAAGCCCATTATCTTAGGTTAAAATTAGATCTTACCCTATACCAATCATTATAATTATAATTTTCTTTTATGAATAATTCATACTATAAAAATCAGCTTCGAAATTATGATAACAATAAAAAGGTAGGGATGAAGACATAGATGATCATAAATAAAAATTCTTTTCATTTATGAGAAAAAAACCTAGAGGAACATCCACAAAATAGAGTCTCTATGTTATAAATTACAAGAGGCCTTTGATGTAACACTTCATTTATTGAACAGCCTCTTGATCCCCATCAGCTTCTTGTTGAATTTTAGTCATCGTATTATAAATAGTCTCCCCAGAATAAAAAAGTTCTTCCTTGGCAGTCACAATAGAAATTTTGCCTTCTTTTTGGGCTTCCCCTAATGAGTAGTGGATTTGGTTGAGTTCCCCTTGAGCGACAACTCATTCTCAATGAAGTCATGGAACCTAAAAAGTATTCACTTGGATATTCCACATGAACTATTCTTATTTTTTATTATGATTGGCCTCCACATGGGATAACGCTACTCGAAAATCATCAATATTTATAAGAAATTCATCTTTTATGAGATTGTTAAAATTTTATTCTCTTGCTCTCACCTAATAATATTCTCTTTCATCACCACATGGATTAGAAGGTAATCAAAACCACTGAATCCCAACATGCGAAACAGAACTAAAATTTGTGGGATTCAAGAATGAATTTCCTCAAGGGGCATATTAGATATTATCTTATATATATATTACCAGGAATTGTGATGTGAAATGCAGAGAGTATTTTGTATCTCCATATCTGATTCAGAGTCAAGTTCATAAGGATAGTTGTATTCTGGGACTAGTGCACTCAAAGAAGTGTCATGCTCTACTCCCTCCTGAATATTGGCCACCTTACCTTCCATTGCTGGTTGAGATGATATAGAAGATTTACCCTCATACATGTCCATATAAGCTGTTAATCCTAATTGATGAATTAAAATTATTGTTAGTTTAAAAATAACGGTAAGAGAGGGGGTACAATCACAATAGCTGGTGACCCTTAACCAAAAAAATCATCAGCTTGAGAAGATTCCTACCTAGCATTCATGGCCTCAACAATTTGAGATAGTGCCTCTTGGTGAAGGATACTCCCCTTTGTCTTCCCATGATTTACTATATAAACCTATGGAATACTTCCTTCTTCAAGGTCTATATAATTTCACTCCACCTCAGTAGTGGGATTGAGAGTGATTTCAACATCTTCTCCAATAATAATTACTAAATCAATTTCTATGGATGGAGCTGCTCATTCCAACCAATCATGGTTATAGAATTAAGGAAAAAATCTTGATTGGATGGAAAATAAAGACTCACCTCTATTTGATTTATATAGTGCCCTGAATTCTTATAAAGTGGTAGAAATATTAACATGTGCCAATATTTCATCAGAAGATATGCCAATATTATCTATGGATTCTATTGAAATCCCAAAACCTGTATTAATCTCACCTATGGGAACACTTGGATCATTTGGTTTTTGACCTTTTTTCAATGACTAGAGACCCAAAACAGCCTCCTTGGTGATAGAATTAGGGTCAATATCAGTCATTATAGGATTATCCAGTGCATGAGACAACCCTAAAATGTTACAGAAATAAAAGTTATTCATTGATATATATCTTCTCATTAAGTACATCTATCATAGCAGATGCCTCCTCTATCTCTCTACAATAGTGATAGGAGTAGTTCCAAGAATAGATGATGTATCCTTTGGCCTCGAAATTTCTTCATTTGAAGGATCCATTTCATTCTTGTTGACATGAACATGGTCCAATGCTCCCTCCAAAGTTCTTAGAGATTCATTTACAACTTCCTTGAGGGAATAAACAAAAGGATTTTATGTAATCCTATAAATATTAATCACTTACTCTAGATGAGGATGAAATTAATGATGTCAAGAAGACTAGACACTACTGAAAAAGCATCTAGCTACAAATTTTACTCTTTGGAATCCCTAATTATTCATCTTCTTGAAAGTAGTTTTAACATAAACCTCTTGAAAAATAAGTATTATATGTGGTATTTCTCTCGCTGTCTCTTACTCCATGGCATGTCGACCTGAAGATACCTCTCCGAATTGGAGGGGTGGTCCAATAGCCCCAATCAAAGTGACACTAGGGCTATACCATGATGATTAAACCTTAATAATTTTCCCTTGGACCACTAAAAATCAAGATGATATTTCCCCTCAAAAATAACTCTTTGGATGAAATAAAAAGGAAAAATAGAAAAGAGTATGTGAAGAAGAGAATTGATGTCTTTAGTATTGACAAAATCACACCATTCCTTAGAAGATGAATGATTAATCCATTCAGGAGCACCACATTCTATCATATTTTTCACTCACCTTATGGTAGGTACTAGATTATCAATTTAATAGATAAGAATCCATATCTATTGGATATAAATTCTCACATTAGTAGGATTATCCTCAAAGAGAATACCAGGAGGGGCTCAAATATATCTTACCCCTCGAATATGAAACCTATCACATAGGAGAGACCACATAATTTCAGTATTAAAAGACATATGCGACCACATTTGTAAATCCTCTAACCACATATATTATGAATACATTCCGGCCTACTTTTAAGATGATCATGTGTCCTAATATCATACGGGCTTCCCAATTCATTCCTTCATAGATGATAGATGAGAAAATGGAACCCAATTCTATTCTTGGAAGTGTCAAATAGACTGTCTTGGTATAGATTTAGTTAGTGATTTTAGTGAAGCCCTCTTAATTTTAATAGTTATATTATATCATATCCAAGTTCATTTCAGTGATATGGGGACCCCTTCATCATTACACGCTAACTCATACAACACAGCCTCTGAAGGAGATGAAGCACCTTCCAAGCGAGAAGGATCTTTCTTGATCTTCCTCTTTACTACAACCTAAGGAAAAAATGTTTAGTACCCATTCAAGGTGTGATGTAATCAATTATTTGGAATACCAAGTTTTCAATTTTCTAGTTTCATTACCTGGAGGTACATTGATCACCGCCCATATCAATTTCAAAGTTGTAAGCAGCCATGGTTGTTGATACACCATCAGATGTTTTTCTAATCGAATGTATACTAGAGAGGATATAGTAATTTGTTGCAAGAATTTTAATTATAATGCAAATAGGTAAGGTGTATAAGCATCACATATGATCTCATCATTGATCCTGGTTTCCAATGCACCATCCCTGGAGGCTAGAATGTATGATCTCATCTCAATGTTGGTCGTCCCATTGTTAACAAACCTCCCCATGGGAGGATTCCCATAGGGAAAGAAGTTGAACTCCTTGAATAAACTCATACTTTTATAAATTTCACGAGGTGTCAAGGATAAGGGTGAAATACCATATATATCCTGTATGTACGGTCGGAACAGTCTCCCAATGACTTGGATCTCACTCTTCATGGCATAAGTCCTAAAATGAGTTTTGATCCATCCCCACAGAACCCAGAATGGTTCTACAATTCTGAAAGGAGACCTCCCTTCATAAATGTGCAGTAATCTCTTATGGATATTTTCCAAAATATGGGTAGACAACCCCACTAACCTTACCTATTCTATCATGTCCATTAGAATTAATATCCATGTCCTTATACCCTGTTTGAAATCATAGATAGGAAATAAGGAGACACTAAGCCACATGTCCAAAAATCCCCCGAGATGTGTCATAACTAGAATGTTGGGTTGGATTTCATATCCTCACTTTTTAAATCATCTTTTTAACATTGTTGAATCGAAGATACTAGTTTCACTTCTCTTATCCACCTTGGGACCACTCATCATATGCTTGAATGTGGGTCCTTAACCCTTCTTTCTCGAGAACATTTTCATCCATCCCTCTATATGATTGTTTTGTAGTTCCTTGAAACATGTATTATATTTTTAAGAATAAATGATTCTAGGTGGTTCCCATTAGATTTATTTATAGAACTGAAATCTGCTAAATGTTCTTTACCTAAAAGGTACATGTTTTCTAATGGAAAGCATTTGTTATGTTTAAACTTTACAATACTTAGGAATATACCTTGGTCGAGAGGATGATAGGTCGGACTTGTCACACCCTTTTGGGGAGAAATATTGTCTACTCTGGGACTCTATTTATAAATTTAAGACATTTTCATGACTTTTTATTAATTCACCAAGTATTAAATAAGTTCTCCTTGGAATTTTCAATCACTTATTAACATGTGTAAAATTTAGAATCATCAGTATGTATTCAAGGTTCTTAATCAATAGAGATATTCATATATATTATAGGTTCTCCATAAATGGTATCCTCTAATATATGATTTCAATATTCTTTTAATCATTATTATGATGATACTGGTTTTTAAGACACTCAGCGGGGCACTTTGGAATTTATTATCATCCAGGGAGATGAAGGGTTGTTTTGATCTTGGGATCATCCCCATAAAATGTGTAACCTATATATCCTAGTAAAATGAATCAGAACCCTCATATTTTGGTGCCACTAAATGGGTCACATCATACCTTTTAAGGTCATTTGATAAGGAATCCTAAGAAAAAGGTGCTTAATCAATATTTGGTATGGGACTTATGTGGAAGCAGCCCAAGGAACTTGAAAAGGATATGGGTTTCCAAGTAGGATAAGACCCTGTTGGGAATATGGACCAAAGAGAAGATGGTTGATTTAAGGTATTGGGTTTGAACCTCAATGAGGCTTCCTACATATCCCATATAGATATATGGAATCAAATCCAATGTATTTCGATAAGTCTCATAGGATATTATAGTCCTTTGAGAGAAATGAGTTTGGGCTTACATCCTAAAAAGGATGCCTTAATGATTTTGGGGGTTAAATTTGAGGATTATTCCTAAGGAGGATTCCCAGATTAAGGGAATTAAGGTTTAATTCTTAAAGAGGATATCTAGTGAGCTCGGTCCCTAAAAGGGTTTTATACATATCCTAGTTTTAACAGGAATTAGAGTTCTCGTAGTTCCTTCAATCATGAGTGGTTGTGTACATGTTGTAATCATCACAAATCTCCCAGCCCATGTGATTCATACTCGGTGTGAGAAACTAGAGGATGTGAAAGATTCAACAATGACACTTGCACTTTTAAATTTTTCCTCCACTAGTTGAAGATGGAAAGCCTACGGTGGCGATGATGGATGAGGGAAAGGCAACAAGGGAAGAGGGCGAGGCAACAAGCCTTCCCTCTGTTCTCTTCACATTGAACAAGGGTCTAATGGATAGAATAAGGGATGAATGTTAGGGGATAAAACTAGGATGGATTCCCTAAAATTGATCCTGTTAGGGGAAGGAGACTTCTCATTTACTTGCTTGGAAAATAAAGTGTGAACCATACCTTCCCTACCAGTGACCTGAGGTTCCAGGTTTTAGAGATGAAATGGTGAGGACATAACCCAAACCCTAATCCTATAAACAGGGAACTTCCAAAAACTATTTCTGGGAGTAAGGTCTATGTGACTATGGATATACAAACCCATAGACATTTGATGTATCCTAACACCCTTATAAAACAAATGTGGGAAACCTCTGACTGTGGAAATGCAAACCCAAATAGGAGACCAGCTGATGTGTCATTCCCAATGGATTGATAAGTCAGGAGGTTTTGGTGGAGGCTTCAACTAAGTCCTTTTTAGATAAGGGAACTAAGGAAGGAGATACCCTACCATGAATGGATTTTAAAGAGGGTACTTGACTTGGTATATAGGCTTTATACCAAGCTCTTCTGTGTAGGTACCTCATGTAAGTATGCCGCGTAAGTACCCCGCATTGGTGTGCCACATAGGTATCTCACACAGGTATGTCATGCAGGTGTGGCACGCAGGTGTGGCGCATAGGTGTGGTGCACAGGTTTGGTGTACAGGTATGGCATGTAGGTATGAATGATGACTAAAGAATGTGTTTCACATAGGATAACCAAACCTATGTAAAAATTGTAAAAGACTTTTGAAACATGTTTATCCCTCATAATTATCTCTTCTCTCGTGTTTTAGAGAGCTACCTAAGACAATATGATGGATCTAGGTGAAAGAGCTGCGTAATGGGAGCTTCAGAGAGTATTTCAACTTTTTCAGTCTTCGAAATGGGGAGCCCAAGGGTCCTATTTATAGGAATTGAGGGGACCTTGTCGAAAGGATGTTTTCTGTGCAGGTCCATCGCGTAGGTCCTCTACGTAGGTATTCCACATAGGGGTGTAGAAATTATATTTCCGTATAGGTCCTTCACTTTGGTCCTCTTTGTAGATCTTCTGCATAGGTCCTCCGTGTAGGTCTTCCATGTAGGTCCTCCACGTAGGTCCTCCGGATAGGTCCCTTTGTGATATTTATCCATCTTCTGAGTGCCATAAATTTTGATCTGTAAGTCTATTTGGGCTCTGCGACTAGTCAAATCAAAGGTTTTGAACAGATCTAAACTTATGGAGGTGTTAAATACACCATGTATTTTCAGAGGAAACTAGGATATTGAATTTAATGCGTTGACACCTTTTCACCATTGATCTTGCAAATCCACTACCTACTCATATATGGGGGAATAATTCCACTTATCTATCAGTATGGAGCATTATTTACATATTTTTCCTTTATGGTTAAAACATCTTTACTCGTACTTGACATTATTTTTCTATGTGAGAATAATATCTTTAATTTTGCATAGAAGTGAAAGAAAAAAATTGTGTGGTGTCAACAAAATCCCCCCCCCCCCTTATAATTTGATTCATTAGGAACAAAAATAATGTTATTCTTAGGTGAAAGTAGGGCACTTTGACAGCTTAAAACATCATTTGGTACAATTTGGAGCAACATCAAGTTTGGAAGGATTCTCTAATTTGTTCCCTAACCATGAGGCCTAGCGAGCATAGATTGACTATTTTTAGGGTCGTATAGACAACCCTACAATGATTTTTTATTTTTACTTTTTATTGATCATTATTACCTAAATCATACATAAAGTACGTTTAGTGAGTTTGGAATTGACTTTTTTTCAGATTTCCATTTATGGGTTCTCAATCTAGTGATTACTACATCTTTTTTTGTTGGTAGTTTAGAGTCATACATGTTGGACTATAAAGGGATAATATTTAGGGTCAAATAACTTTGACCATAAATTTTGAAATTAGTTCTTAAACAAAACTCTACAGCTAATAATTGCTTTAATATTATTTAAATATTCCCAAGGGGAATCTTGATCCATGATTTTTATGGACACCAAATTTGAAACCCATATCAACATAATGGGAATATCTTCCAAGAATGAAGTTACCATTATTTGAAAAACAACTGTTACGAGGGTTATAATATGTAGGTCCAACTGGGGCATATGCTACATAGCCAATTAATGACATATTTTGGCTGACAGACCTGTTATGTAGGCAACTTATGCAAGGCCACCTAAAGGAACATATTGTATAGTCAAACCAAAGACATATTTGAAGTTTAACAATTTAATGTTGATATATAGGAGAAAATAAGATTTGGGTGAATCAAGACCACAATGGGTGGTTTTTCTAAGGAATATAATTTTAAGAATAAAGAGATATTTTATGCCAATATATGTCATGAATATGAAAACCACTTCTATAAAAATTTGGTGTATGAAAAATGGTTACAATTTATCAGAAAGGGGAATTTCTAATATCATATTGTGAAATTTTAAGTCATGTAGTGATGACATTGGTACTATGTAGTTTTAAGTCATGCAGTGAGGACATTGTCACTGTGTAGTTTTAAGTTATGCAGTGAGGAAATTGGTACTGTAAAGTTTTAAGTCATGTAGTGAGAACATTGGTACTGTTCATTTTTAAGTCATATAGTGAGGACATTGTGTGGATTTAATTTAAGGTCTTTATCTTTGACCAAAGGTATTAGACTCTCCCAATTTCTTGATAATTTTTTTAGAAATATAATACCATATCTAGGTATGAAATTGAAAATTGTAAACTGTAATTTAAGAATTTTTAAATCTGAGGGATGATATTGGAAAAGGGATAAAATAATTTAAGGAAGTCTTTTCCAAGATTTAAGTTACCATTATTTGACAATCCTGTTATGGGGGCTATGTTATACAGGACCAACTAGAGCATATGCTACATATCTAAATAGTGACATCTTTTAGATGACATGCCAGTTATGTAGGAATCTTACGCAAGACCTGTAACACCCGAGACTTTTTTGTTATATAAATCATCAAAGGAATCTTTTTCTACACAACACTTTCTTGGCTTGCTTTACACGCAATCGCGACCTTCCTCGATAGCTTGCGTCGTACGCAATACCGAGTTTCACTAAACAACAATATGCTATTAAAACTAGCCGTTATGAATAGTAATAACCACTTTTTGAAATTTTATAAATTTTATTTTTCAAAATGGACTTCATTTTTGGACTCAGAATATCGAAATTAGCCTAGGGTGAAATTTTTGTATTTTTCTGAAAACTTTCAATTTTTGATGAATAGTGAAACCACTAAGTGGTAGGTTAAAAACTGAATTTTGCATAAAACTTAATTTTACCGCTTCTGTGAATGGAATTTCAAAAATCCGACAGACACGGTTGATATCAGTAAGTAAAATGTGGTTCAATGAGATAAAAATAATTTTTTGGTGAATAGTAACTTTTTACTTTTTTTACCGCGGTTAATAGTAAATAGGGTAACTAAGGGTAAATATGATATTAATATTACCCTAACACATGTCCTAATTCTATTGGACAAGTGTAATTCGACCAAAAACAAACTTAGGAATAAAAATATGACCATTTAGGTCCACTTGGATTAGATTAGGACATTTATTATTAATTTATTTAAAGAAGGGTTAAAATAGTTAAAATCAAAGTTTAATAAGTAAAGAATTTTTAATATGGGGTTATACATAAGATAAATTAGACTATAAATATTCATTAGAAATCTAAAAAGATTTCCTACATAATGGTATTTTATTTATAATTTTTAGACATTAAATAATTTAATTTATTTATGACACAATGATGATGCAGTAATTATCTTATTAATGAAATATTGACATAATTGATGTTATAAACACAAAAATAAATGTAATTTGAGCCTTTTTATGAATTCCACTAATTTTCTAGGTTACTATGATATATTAATGTTGATTTAAACAACTTGGTTTGAACATATAATTCTGTTATGACTTTCACAAAAATCATATATCAAATAGTGTCAAAATTGACACAAAAATAGTTTTTAAATCAAATATTATATTATTAATTGTTATTTTATTCCTAAAAATCTAAGGTTCGGCCAAATGACTTAGATAAGGATATATATATTAATAATAAACAATTTGTGGTTCGTTTGGCATGTTATAGTAAGTGTATTAACCTTATAGTGAAAGAAAACAAAAAGACACAGTAAAAGTTAAATTATTTAACTTAGAGTTAAATCTAATTGATAAGGTTAAAATAATACCCTAAACTTGTATAAATCCTATTGGTTGATAGGATTTCGAACCATCCCCACTTTATCTTAGAAATAAGACCCTTTGGAACCATTATAAACTGATTTTGACTTTAATATAAAATAATATTTTGAGATATTCCTAAGGTGCCCCTCTCCTCCCTTATAAAAGGGCACCTCCTCCCCCTCCTCCTCGCACCAATTTGAGCACTCAAGCTCGGCCAAACCCTGCCATTTTCTCCTCTCCACTTACCTATAATAATCCTAGAGGTCCTGGTCTTCTTCAAATACCAATCTTAGTTCCCTAAGTGGAGGATTCAAAGAGGCGTTCCAAAGAAGAGGTAATATCCATTACCGATCTTTTCAATTTCTTTCTTCTTCAACTTCTTCTTCTTTAGTTGTTTCATGATAAAGTAATAACATCAGTATTATTTAAATACTGATATGTTATTATAAATATGAAACAACCCTAATTAACCTTCTATCCATCCCACAGAAAAATGAAATCACCGCGCGTGCGTACGTACGGAATACCGTCTCCACGCCGTGGTGTAATCTATTTTCCACCATCACCTTACAAGGATGGTTATAATAGTGTAATGAGTAACTATTTATGATTATTATAAAGTAATATTGATACTGAAATAATATACATATACTCCAATACAATTCCATGATCATAGGAACGATATCATCACTCGTGCGTACGTACGGAATACCGTCTCCACGATGTGATGCGACTCGTTCTACATGATCATCATTACATAGTAATTATATAAATGAATTGAATGAATAAATATGATATATGTTACACTAATACCATTCTGGATATAAGGTATCTATAACCTTAAAAGAAGAATAAGAATGTATTCGGCAAAACACGCATAAGAACAAAAGGCAATAAAGACCCGAGTAACAAGTAACAATGAAATATTACTAACAAAAAGCTAAGAATATGACCATATATGATATCATATCAATATGTATGATTCTGGAATAAGTCAATAACATTATTTAAACTATTATACAGGAGCTTCGGACACGTACAAAGCAAATCGGACCTAAGGTAAGGGAAATATCACAATCTCATTTTTATCCGAGATTGTTTATTCGTAAGTATTTACTGGGGTGTATTTTATCATCCACATCCATGTTTCATCAATATGTAATATTATTTCCATCCACCTAAAATTGTTTAAATCCATTTTTACCCTTCGGTGAGTTTTTTAGTAATATGTATTAAAGGAATCTTTTGTCGTACGAGGTACTTTTTGACTTTTCCGACAAAAGTACGAAGAATGTTTTTTTTAACTTATACGGCATGAATGGATTTTTAAAACATTATTTCCAAGAAGCTTCCTTTACAAGTTTTAAAGTTTATTTTTAATCAACTTCTTTTATTTTAAAGTCGTATGACATGTTATTAAAGGAAAAATGTTTTTGAAGTAGAAAAGATATTTTCCTCAAGAATGGAGTTCAAGTATTTTATCAAAATTATTTTCCATCTAAGACAATAAAAGGGTTCTGTTTTTATCCATATTATTACATGGATTTGATTATGTTGTGATGGAAACATTTTTATGAATTCCTTTATCTTATATGAATTGTTTTATGATGTCATGTTGTTTAAGAATCCCATTTTTATTACGTGGATTACGCTATGATGTATGGTTTATGATTATGTGGCACACATAAGAAAGGATTCATTATAAGATGGGTGGGACCTATATATCCCTCCAATGCATTGGGTAAAGGTTTTATATCTCATGAGATAGACATGGATGGAACGGTAGGTTATACCGGTTCAGTGAAACAGGACTGGAACGAGGGTGACTCGGTTCAGAAAGGGACTCTGTCCACTAAGATAGTCTTGGCAATGAGTCATGACTAACAAGAAATGATGTTCCATGATTATGTGTGCATGCCACAAAGTTTCATGTTTCATGTTATGATTATGGGGATCTCATTTTCACTTCTATGATTTGTTCCATGTTAAGATATTATGATCTCTTTTGCAGGTTATGATTTTCAAAAAGATATGATATGATTTTTATTTCCTTTATTTGCCCTTGCTGAGCATTTGAGCTCACCCTTTTATGTTTTCTTTTCCCCAGGTCAGGAAGATGGATATTAAGTAGAATATGCTAAAAGGGACCCTAGATATGATGAAATAAATGGGAGACACTGTAGAAGATTTATGAACCAGTTGTTTATGTTTCCCAGTTTCTAGAGACACTATACCTATATGGTCCTTTGTGGTTTTGTCATATGTTGTAATAAGTGTGATTCAATTTTGAAGTATTAACAATGTATGTAAAGTATGGGTCGTTATAGTTGGTATCAGAGGAAAGGTATAGTCAACCTTTGGAAACTAGGATGTGAAAGCCTTAGTAAGAACCCTAAGGATAAGTCTAAGCATAGAAAACAATCTTAGTGTTTTAGAAATGGCCATGAATAACCTAGGATAAGACCTTAAGCGTGAAAATTTTATTCTTGAATTATGTGGTTTTCCTATTATAATTAGTGTTGCTCACACTATTCTTCTTGGTTTTAGTCAATGGCTGGAACCCGAAGGAACCGTGTTAATGCGGAATGCGATGGGCAATGCAATGATTGTCCCCCTGAGCATCCAAACGATATGGGAGCTGGAATGCAAAATCTTGTAGCCATGCTCACACAACTTTCTCAAGCTATGAATCATGCAGGACTTCCAAACGAGAAAAGGAAGGAGCAACATTCTGTTGAATCCTTCATGAGGCAGCGTCCACCTTCTTTCAGTGGGTCTACTGATCCATTAGTTGCTGAACAATGGATTAGTACTACTGAAAAGATATTTTCAGTTCTTCAATGTTCTGAACATGATAAAGTCATCCTAGCAGTGTATCGTTTGGAAGGAGATGCTGATCAATGGTGGAATCTTATTAAGAATACGAGGCAAAGGGATGAAATTGAGTCTATGGAATGGGATGAGTTCAAGAACTTATTTTTCAATAAGTACTTCCCTCGTATTCTCCGAACAAAGATGGAGAAAGAGTTTCTTGAACTGAAGCAAAGGGATGATGAATCTGTTGGTACCTATGAAGCAAATTATACAAGACTTGAAAGGTACGCTTCTGGTATTATTATCCAACCTGAGAGTAAGATCGATAGATTATTTAGTGGCTTAAAACCAAGTCTTCGAAGGGCGTTAGCCATAAGGGACTTCAATAGCTATGAGGAAATCGTTCGATGTGCTCTCAAAGTCGAGATGGAGATTGGAGTAACCCATCAGTCATATGGGTTTGATAAGAAGAGGAAAATGGAATTTAAAGGAAAATCTAAAGAGCACACTGAAAAGAAGATGAGCTTTCCCTTATGCTCAAAGTGTGGAAAGAAACATGGAGGGAGTTGTCTTAAAGGGACAAGTAAATGTTTCAAATGTGGAAAGGAAGGTCATCGGGAATTTGAATGCCGCGATAATGGGAAGAAGATGTCTAATGATGCAAACAAAGGAAGGGATACACAGAATGAACCTACTACACTTAAATGTTTCAAGTGCAAGGAGATGGGGCATTATGCCAATCAATGCCAAAATCCAAGGGTTGATGATGATGGTCGAAGTCAACAAAATCTTAAGGCTAAAGACAAAGGAAAGTCACATGCAATTTCTATCAGCGATGTGGAGTACGATAACGAAGTGTTGAAAGTTACACTTACCATCCACTCTAAAGTAGCAAATGTTTTATTTGATTCTGGATCCACCCACTCTTTTATTTCTGAAGAATTTTCTAAGGGTATCACCGTATTACCTCAACAATTAGATGTTGAGTTAGCTGTGACAACACCTAATGGCACATCAATCACATCAAAAGTTTATAATTCTTCTCCGATCGAAGTTTGTGGGAAAGTGCTTCCTACAAATCTTGTGATCCTTCCTATAGTGGAATTTGATGTGATTCTTGGCATGGATTGGATTTCTTTATACGGAGCTCATATCAATTGCCAAAGAAGGGAAGTCACATTTCATATTCCAGATCAATCTATGATCTTCTATCAATGCAAGGATGAACATAACCTTCCAGTGGAAGTTTCTTCCATTTTATGGGTATTTATTCCACTAAATGAAGGTTATTTATCTCAAATGGTTGGTGAGAAACTCACGATTAAGAATATGCCCATTGTACGGGAGTTTGATGATGTCTTTCCGGAGGAATTGCTGGGTCTTCCACCAAATCGTGAAGTTGAGTTTTCAATAGAACTCGTACCGGGTGCTTTGCCTATTTCAAAGACACCTTATAGAATGGCCCCAATTGAGTTGCAGGAATTGAAGAAGCAACTCCAAGAGAATCTTGATAAGGGATTCATACGCCCTAGTGCGTCACCTTGGGGAGCACCTGTTCTATTTGTTAAGAAGAAATATGGATCAATGAGACTCTGCATTGATTATCGAGAACTTAACAAGATCACTATCAAGAACAAATATCCTCTCCCACGCATTGATGACTTATTTGACCAACTACGCAGAGCTCAATACTTTTCCAAGATTGATCTTCGTTCAGGGTATCATCAATTAAGGATCAAAAAGGAGGATATACCAAAGACAGCTTTCCGTACAAGGTATGGACACTATGAATTTATAGTGATGCCATTTGGTCTTACTAATGCCCCTACTATCTTCATGGATCTAATGAATAGAGTCTTTAGAGACTATCTTGATCAATTTGTGGAAGTCTTTATAGACGATATTCTTGTCTATTCAAAGAGAAAGGAAGAGCATGAAGATCACTTGAGAATTATATTGAAGACCCTGAGAAAGGAGAAGCTTTATGCCAAATTTACCAAGTGTGAATTTTGGCTTCAAAAAGTTGCATTTTTGGGTCACATAATCTCAAAAGAGGGGATATCTGTGGATCCAGCAAAAACAGAGGTTATCGAAAGATGGTCGAGACCAACAACAGTAACTGAGATTTGATGTTTTCTTGGTTTATCTGGATATTATCGACGTTTTGTAAAAGATTTTTCACGATTATCTAATCCACTCACCAAGTTGACTCGGAAAGGAGTTAAGTTTGTTTGGACAGAGGAATGTGAAGAGAATTTCAAGGAGTTGAAAAGAAGGTTATCCAGTGCACCTGTGCTCACACTGCCTTGTAGTGGAGAAAGGTTTGTGATCTGTAGTGATGCATCCAAGAAGGGATTGGGGTGTGTTCTTATGCAAAATGATATGGTGATAGCTTATGCCTCACGACAGTTGAAAATCCATGAGCAAAATTACCCAACACATGATTTGGAGTTGGCTACGGTAATCTTTGCATTAAAGATTTGGAGGCATTACCTTTATGGTGAAAGGTGTGATATTTATACTGATCATAAAAGTTTAAAGTATATTTTCACACAAAAGGAGCTGAATATGCGTCAAAGAAGATGGTTGGAGCTGATTAAGGATTATGACTGCTCAATCCATTACCACCCTGGGAAAGCAAACAAGGTGGCAGATGCATTAAGTCGACAAGACCATGCTAGTTTATCCATGATGAGGATCACAAAAGATCCAATATTTATGGATTTACAAAGGATAGATCTTGGAATTATAATGGAAGGGGAAAAATCTTATCTTTCTCAAATGAATGGTCAACCATCTATACATGTGAAGATTAAAGAGTCACAGAAAGAAGATGTCGAGTTACAAAAGAAGGTGAGAAATGTTCCTGAATTCAACCTTGATTGTGATGGGATAATAAAGTTCAGGAATCGGGTTTGTGTTCCTCCCATCCCCAAATTAAAGAAGGAGCTGCTGGATGAGGCTCATAGTTCTTCATTCTCTATTCATCCTGGAAGCACGAAGATGTATAGGGACCTGAAAGAGTACTTCTGGTGGGATGGCATGAAAAGAGATGTTGCTGAATATGTCTCTCGATGCTTGGTTTGTCAACAAGTTAAAGCTGAGAGACAAAAGTCTAAGGGGATGTTACAACCATTACCCATACCCGAATGGAAATGGGAAAACATCACTATGGACTTTGTCACAGGACTTCCTAAAACATCCAAAGGCAATAATGCTATTTGGGTCATAGTTGATCGTCTTACAAAGTCTGCACACTTCATTGCTATTAGAGAGGATTTCTCTCTAGATCAGCTTTCCAGGATATATGTAAAGGAAGTGGTAAGATTGCATGGAGTACCACTTTCTATTATATCTGATCGAGATCCGAGATTTACCTCGAAGTTCTGGCGAAGTCTTCAGCATACTCTGGATACAGAGTTGAGTTTCAGCACTGCTTATCATCCCCAGACAGACGGTCAGTCTGAGAGAACAATTCAAACCCTAGAAGATATGTTGAGAGCTTGCTCTATGGATTTCAAAGGAGGTTGGGATCAACACCTACCTTTGGTGGAATTTTCTTATAATAATAGCTTTCACTCCAGTATTCAGATGGCTCCTTATGAAGCTCTCTATGGAAAGAAATGCAGGACTCCAACTTGCTGGGATGAAGTTGGGGAAAGAAAGCTATTAGGACCTGATCTCGTTGATGAAATGGAAAAAAAGGTCAGATCTATTCAACAACACATAAGAGCAGCTCAGAGTCGACAGAAAAGTTATGCCAACAACCGAAGAAAAGACCTAGAGTTTGAAGTGGGTGATAAAGTGTTCTTACGAATATCTCCCTGGAAGAGGGTTATGAGATTTGGAAAGAAGGGGAAGTTGAGCCCTAGATATATCGGTTCTTTTGAAATACTGGATCGTGATGGAAAGGTAGCTTACCGATTGGCGCTTCCACCGAATCTCTCTCAAGTTCACGATGTGTTCCATGTATCTCTCTTGAGAAAGTACATACCTGATCCTTCACATGTACTCAGCTCAGAAGTTGTGCCGCTGGAGCAAGATCTTTCTTATGAAGAACAACCGATAGAGATTCTGGATCGTAGCGAAAAAGTCCTACGAAACAAGACCACTCGATTGGTGAAAGTTTTATGGAGGAACCACCAACTTGAAGAAGCTACATGGGAGCTTGAGGATATGATGAGGGAGAAGTATCCTCATCTGTTTGTTACAAAGTGACGAATTTTGAGGGCGAAATTATTTTTAAGGGGGGTAGAATGTAACACCCGAGACTTTTTTGTTATATAAATCATCAAAGGAATCTTTTTCTACACAACACTTGCTTGGCTTCCTTTACACGCAATCGCGACCTTCCTCGATAGCTTGCGTCGTACGCAATACCGAGTTTCACTAAACAACAATATGCTATTAAAACTAGCCGTTATGAATAGTAATAACCACTTTTTGAAATTTTATAAATTTTATTTTTCAAAATGGACTTCATTTTTGGACTCAGAATATCGAAATTAGCCTAGGGTGAAATTTTGGTATTTTTCTGAAAACTTTCAATTTTTGATGAATAGTGAAACCACTAAGTGGTAGGTTAAAAACTGAATTTTGCATAAAACTTAATTTTACCACTTCTGTGAATGGAATTTCAAAAATACGACAGACACGGTTGATATCAGTAAGTAAAATGTGGTTCAATGAGATAAAAATAATTTTTTGGTGAATAGTAACTTTTTACTTTTTTTTACCGCGGTTAATAGTAAATAGGGTAACTAAGGGTAAATATGATATTAATATTACCCTAACACATGTCCTAATTCTATTGGACAAGTTTAATTCGACCGAAAACAAACTTAGGAATAAAAATATGACCATTTAGGTCCACTTGGATTAGATTAGGACATTTATTATTAATTTATTTAAAGAAGGGTTAAAATAGTTAAAATCAAAGTTTAATAAGTAAAGCATTTTTAATATGGGGTTATACATAAGATAAATTAGACTATAAATATTCATTAGAAAGCTAAAAATATTTCCTACATAATGGTATTTTATTTATAATTTTTAGACATTAAATAATTTAATTTATTTATGACACAATGATGATGCAGTAATTATCTTATTAATGAAATATTGACATAATTGATGTTATAAACACCAAAATAAATGTAATTTGAGACTTTTTGTGAATTCCACTAATTTTATAGGTTACTATGATATATTAATGTTGATTTAAACAACTTGGTTCGAACATATAATTCTGTTATGACTTTCACAAAAATCATATATCAAATAGTGTCAAAATTGACACAAAATAGTTTTTAAATAAAATATTATATTATTAATTGTTATTTTATTCCTAAAAATCTAAGGATCGGAAAAATGACTTAGATAAGGATATATATATTAATAATAAACAATTTGGGGTTCGTTTGGCAGGTTATAGTAAGTGTATTAACCATATAGTGAAAGAAAACAAAAAGACACGGTAAAAGTTAAATTATTTAACTTAGAGTTAAATCTAATTGATAAGGTTAACATAATACCCTAAACTTTTCTAAATACTATTGGTTGATAGGATTTCGACCCATCCCCACTTTAGCTTCGAAATAAGACCCTTTGGAACCATTATAAACCGATTTTGACTTTAATATAAAATAATATTTTGAGATATTCCTAAGGTGCCCCTCTCCTCCCTTATAAAAGGGCACCTCCTCCCCCTCCTCCTCGCACCAATTTGAGCACTCATGATCGGCCAAACCCTGCCATTTTCTCCTCTCCACTTCCCTAGAATAATCCTAGAGGTCCTGGTCTTCTTCAAAGACCAATCTTAGTTCCCTAAGTGGAGGATTCAAAGAGGCGTTCCAAAGAAGAGGTAATATCCATTACCGATCTTTTCAATTTCTTTCTTCTTCAACTTCTTCTTCTTTAGTTGTTTCATGATAAATTAATAACATCAGTATTATTTAAATACTGATATGTTATTATAAATATGAAACAACCCTAATTCACCTTCTATCCATCCCACGGAAAAATGAAATCACCGCGCGTGCGTACGTACGGAATACCGTCTCCACGCCGTGGTGTAATCTATTTTCCACCATCACCTTACAAGGATGGGTATAATGGTGTAATGAGTAACTATTTATGATTATTATAAATTAATATTGATACTTAAATAATATACATATACTCCAATACAATTCCATGATCATAGGAACGATATCATCACTCGTGCGTACGTACGGAATACCGTCTCCACGATGTGATGCGACTCGTTCTACATGATCATCATTACATAGTAATTATATAAATGAATTGAATGAATAAATATGATATATGTTACACTAATACAATTCTGGATATAAGGTATCTATAACCTTAAAAGAAGAATAAGAATGTATTCGGCAAAACACGCATAAGAACAAAAGGCAATAAAGACCCGAGTAACAAGTAACAATGAAATATTACTAACAAGAAGCTAATAATATGACCATATATGATATCATATCAATATGTATGATTCTGGAATAAGTCAATAACATTATTTAAACTATTATACAGGAGCTTCGGACACGTACAAAGCAAATCAGACCTAAGGTAAGGGAAATATCACAATCTCATTTTTATCCGAGATTGTTTATTCGTAAGTATTTACTGGGGTGTATTTTATCATCCACATCCATGTTTCATCAATATGTAATATTATTTCCATCCACCTAAAATTGTTTAAATCCATTTTTACCCTTCAGTGAGTTTTTTAGTAATATGTATGAAAGGAATCTTTTGTCATACGAGGTACTTTTTTGACTTTTCCGACAAAAGTACGAAGAATGTTTTTTTTAACTTATACGGCATGAATGGATTTTTAAAACATTATTTCCAAGAAGCTTCCTTTACAAGTTTTCAAGTTTATTTTTAATCAACTTCTTTTATTTTAAAGTCGTATGACATGTTATGAAAGGAAAAATGTTTTTGAAGTAGAAAGGATGTTTTCCTCAAGAATGGAGTTCAAGTATTTTATCAAAATTATTTTCCATCTAAGACAATAAAAGGGTTCTGTTTTTATCCCTATTATTACATGGATTTGATTATGTTGTGATGGAAACATTTTTATGAATTCCTTTATCTTATATGAATTGTTTTATGATGTCATGTTGTTTAAGAATCCCATTTTTATTACGTGGATTACGCTATGATGTATGGTTTATGATTATGTGGCACACATAAGAAAGGATTCATTATAAGATGGGTGGGACCTATATATCCCTCCAATGCATTGAGTAAAGGTTTTATATCTAATGAGATATACATGGCTGGAACGGTAGGTTATACCGGTTCAGTGAAACAGGACTGGAACGAGGGTGACTCGGTTCAGAAAGGGACTCTGTCCACTAAGATAGTCTTGGCAATGAGTCATGACTAACAAGAAATGATGTTCCATGATTATGTGTGCATGCCACAAAGTTTAAAGTTTCATGTTATGATTATGGGGATCTCATTTTCACTTCTATGATTTGTTCCATGTTAAGATATTATGATCTCTTTTGCAGGTTATGATTTTCAAAAAGATATGATATGATTTTTATTTCCTTTATTTGCCCTTGCTGAGCATTTGAGCTCACCCTTTTATGTTTTCTTTTCCCCAGGTCAGGAAGATGGATATTAAGTAGAATATGCTAAAAGGGACCCTAGATATGATGAAATAAATGGGAGACACTGTATAAGATTTATGAACCAGTTGTTTATGTTTCCCAGTTTCTAGAGACACTATACCTATACGGTCCTTTGTGGTTTTGTCATATGTTGTAATAAGTGTGCTTCAATTTTGAAGTATTAACAATGTATGTAAAGTATGGGTCGTTATAAGACCACTTCAGGGCACGTACTGTATAGTCAAGAAAAAGATCTCTTTGAAGTTTGACATTGTATTGCTAAAAGCTGAGAAAGCTTATGAAGATTAAAATTTTCCAAAACATGGAATTTGGTTTATGGGAAAAGGTACCTGAATATAGAGAGAGTATTTCCAACCAATATTTACAAAGAATCTGAGGAATAGGACTCCTAATAAGGTTTGACCCAAACATAGGAGTTATTGTGTCTTGTAGTTTTAAGTCATACAACTAAGACTAGAAAAGGAAATAGTATATGATATGTGTAAAAGTTATTCCAAGGTCATTTCATACTACTTTGAACACATCGAGAGGTAAATGTGTAAACCATGGTCATGAAGAGTTTCAAATCGAAAGAAAGATAATGGGAAAAATATACCTGAATGAATGTTTTAAAATACAGATTCTTTTATATTGTCATCAAAGTTTGAATGGAATAAAGACACTATAACCAAGAATGAAATTACCATTATTTGAAAAACTGATTATGGGGGCTATGTTATGAAGGACCAACTAGGGAATATGTTTCATATCCAAATAGTATCATCTTTTGACTGAAAGGCCCGTTATGTAGGCAACTTATGCAAGGCCACCTAAGGGCATGTCCTGCATTGTTTGGAAAAAGTGTTTTGAGGTATTAGAAACTCTATCACCAAAAACAATAAAAAAGATTATGAAGATCTGGAAACATTCAAGATTAAGAGTGTAAAATATGGAAGGGGGTTATGCCAAATGCATATAATAAATATTTAAACCAATATTGGCCATGAGTTTGGAATCCTTTACATATATCTGACTCATGTGTAAAATGGATACATTATTTCTTTCCTCTAAATTAATATTTTTATGTGAAGTTTAAAGTCTTGAAATGAGGACCTTGTACTTAATAAATTTTAAGTCAGGAAGTGAGGACATTATTTATCCCCATAAAAAATTGAAACTACTTGTTCATATAGAGAAGCCTTTTACCCAACTCCTAAGACCACGTGAGCTATGATCGGTGTGAGAAAGAAGGAGCAGTAAGGGTTTTTTTTACAATGCAAAGGTGAAACAAGTGAATAATAGGGGTGTTATATTTCCATGCAGTTTAATGTCATGCAGCAAGGAAGAAGATGAACCATTGTGAAAAAGAAAGACATATTGAAACTACACTAGGGATAAGACCCAGGTGTCATTATGTGTCTTGTTGAAGGCAAGAATCAATTCATACATAGTTCTTACAACATTACCTAGGAAAGTTTGATTCTTATATAGGTAATGAAGGGGTTTTTTTATCGTGGATGGTCCCAAGATTGGAGATCTAGGCATCTCTACATATCTCAAATAGATGAGAATCAAGTTGTACATATTTTTTTAAACAATCATTCCTCACATCAATCGAGTTTGACATTAAGAATGTGGGATTTTTACACATTCTAATAGAATGTTAAATCTTAAGACATATTATGGTATAAGGACCAAATCACATATCTTAAAGAAACAATATGTATAGATTTTATTCATATATAAGAGGAGAAAATAAAATAAGAATATTGTGATTGTGGCTGGGCCCAATATTGGAGATTCAGGTGTCTCTATGTATCTCATTGAAAATGAGAATCAATCCATATGTAGTTCTTGAAATAAGGTCTCTATGCAGATATGACTCAGACATAGGAAATAGAGGGACTCATGTGCCATTAATGAGTAGCGATGATGTTAATGATGTTTGTTTATGGAAGCTTCTAATGTCAAATAGAGAAAACGTAAGTCATATAGTTAAATTTCATGCAATGAGGAAAAATTATGTCATACAGTTTAACATCATGCAAAAAGAATGAAGATGCTATGTATTTTAACGTCATGCATTATTGATTCTTATGGTTGTTGTGTAGTTTAATCTCCTATAACTAGGACGTTGTACTGTGCAGTTTTTAGTCTTGCAGCGAGGACATGAGGGATGTGCAATTTTTTGTCTTTCAGCAAGGACCTTGTACTGGGAAACTTAAAGTCTTGCTGTGAGAATGAAATGTACAACTACACAAAGTATTTATTTAAGAATCTTTCATTGGTTGGAGTTGTAATAATCTCTAGATTCATTGATATTAAGGCATAAGCTCCATTTTAATAAACCTTATATATGGAATAAGGTATTTCCCACTTTTTCTCAAGCTTTGGAGGTTTCTTCCCTGGTATCATTGGATCCCTAAGGACCAATACCAATTCTCTTTGAAGAAATGGACGAAGTTGAACTTTCTTGTTATAAGCTCGCACTATTCTGTTCTGATAGACTTCCAATTGATGCAAAGTATGTAATCTTTTTTCTTCTAATCCTTCCAGCTCATTGAACCATTTCTGAGGCCTTTCATATATATAAAACCGGTCATAGATTTCAACTTTGAGTGAAGGCAATTGAATTTCAATTGGAAAAACTTTTTCAGTTCCATATACCAATGAATAAGGAGTTGCTTGGGTGGAATTACAAGTAGTTTTCTGATAATCCCATAAAGCACTCAAAATTCTATCATGCCATGATTTCTTATCTTTATCCACCATTTTTGGAGTATATTTGATAGGGTCTTGTTTAAGGCCTCTATCTATCCATTTTCCACCACATGATAGCGAGATGAGTGGTTGGATTTGATATTATGATTCTGATATAACTTATTTACTTCAATCAAACAAAAAGAGGTGCCATTGTCTGTCAATATAGTATGAGGGACCCAAAATCTGGTGATGATGTTAGTTTTTAAAAAACTAACAATGCTTTTGGCACTGAATTATTTTAGAGGTATTTCCTCATCCCATTTAGAAAATAAGTTAGTAGCAGTAAGGATATACTATTACTTCTTAGCTTTAGCTAGAGGATAAGGTCCTACTACATCCATTTTCCATGGGGAAAATGGACAAGAGTATTTAGCAGTATGTTGTAACTCCAGGGGTTGATGGATGAAGTTGTCATGCACTTGGCCGGGATTACATTTCTTAGTGAAATATGTGTAATCCTACGTCATTGATATCCAAAAGTATCCAAGCCTTTGGATCTGATCCGAAAGTCTGTTCCCAGACTTTTGGGAACCACAAGCTCCTGAATGTACTTCTTTCATGACAGCTGCAGTCTCTTTTACATCAATACATCTAAAGATAATTCAATCAAATCCTCTCTTATAGAGGATCTTTTGGTGGTATGGACTATCATAAAGTGTAAAATTGGCTGCTTGTCACCAGATCTATTCTTTTTCAACCCTATTCGGTGGAAGTACTCTATTTTGAAGATATTCCATGATGGATGTTCTCAATCCCATAGTATAACCATATGGCTAAGACATATGGATAATTTAATTAATTTACTCCATTATGGTTTGAAAAAAATGTGAGACCACACGATGATGAGCTACGCTGATGGTTGTCTCATCCCGATTTGAATCTTCTAAGGTGGTAGCTACATTAGCTAGTGCATCGACTTAAGAATTTTGTGATCACGGGACACGAGACAATGACATATCTAAGGGAAATTCAGCCATTAACCTTCTGATGTAATCACACAAAGGGATTAACCATTATTTTCTGATAGAATATTCCACATTTATTTTCTTGATTACCAATTCTGAATCATATTTTACCTTCAAGTGAATCATTTTCACCTGATGTGCCAATTCTAAACCTGCAACGAGAGCTTGATATTCTGCCTCATTGTTGGTACCACCTTCCAATAATAGAAAGGAATAAGGTCATACTACCTTTTATGGGGAGATAAGGACAATTCCTAACCCAACTTTGTTGAGTTTAGGGTTTTCCATTCTCTTCCCTGTTGGACTTTTGGAGGCAACATTAAAGTACATTTCCCATTTTTGGGAATTATCCTGAATAGAGAAGACCTCTTCATCAAGAAATTCATTATTTAATAATGTATCCTCTGCAGATGGATTCTCAGTAAGGAATTCATCCAAATATTGGCCTTTTATTGTCTTTTGAGGCACAAACTAGATATCAAACTATTGAAAAATAACTGCCCACCATTCTAGATGCCCTGTAAGCATATGAAGACTGAGGATAAATTTGAGCGGGTTACTGCGAGATACCAATTAGACATCAGGATGTTGCAGGTAGTGACTCAATTTCTAAACTGCAAAGATTAATGCTAGATATTACTTTTCAATACCTGAATATCGAGTTTCTGTATCAATCATAGTTTGACTGAGATATTAAACACTATTTTCATTCCCAACATCATTCTCTTGGTCAAGGAAGTCACCCAATGATTTCTCTAAAGCTGTCACATAGAGGATAAGTGGTCTTCCTTCAACGTGTGGCATCAATACTGGTGGACTCAAGAGATATTTCTTCAGGGTATCAAATTCTTCTTGGTAGTATTCTATCCATTTATAGGGGACTCCCTTATTCATTAATCTAATGAAGGGAAAACACTTGCCTACCAAATTGGCGATAAAGCGTTGAATGTAGGCCAAGTGTCCTTTTATTCCTTCTCATTCCTTCAAATTTTGAGGAGGATACATACCAAGGATTGATTTTCTTTTCTCATGATCAACTTTGATACCACAATGGCGTACAATAAAGCCAAGGATATTTCTTGAGGTTACCCTGAAAGCACATTTCAAGGGGTTCATCTTCAAATTATGTTACCAAAGTTCATGGAATATGGTCTCTAAATCAACCAAGTGATTGGAGAGTTGTATGGATTTGACCACCAAATCATCCACATAAAATTCAACAAATTTTCCTCAGAATGGCTTGAAGATATGATGCATGGCATGTTGGTATGTTTTGCTTGCATTATTTAAGCCAAAGACAATTATCTGATAGCAAAACACACCTTGAGGGGATCTAAAGGATATATATTCTCCATCCTCTGGGGCCATACAGATTTGATTATACCCATAGTATCCATCCATGAAGGAAAGATCTTTATATACCGATGTTGCATCAATCAGAAGCTCTGTAATCGGAATTGGAAAATCATCTTTAGGACAATGATGGTTAAGATCCTTGAAATAAATGGATACTCTAATTTTCCCTTTATTATTTTTCACTGGGACAATGTTGGTTAGCCATTTGGGATATTGAACTTCTCTGAAAAATTTATCCTTTATAAGCTTATTAACTTCAGCTTCAATTTTAGAGGCCTGAGTTGGGTTTGTTCTTCTTATTGCTTTCTTGAATCCACAATGTTCTTATGGAAAACCCAAATGATGGGTGGATACAATAGGATTTTGTCATGGAATTTATGTATAATTACAAGAAAATATATCATGATGTGTTCTTTATAAATGAAGTATACACCTCTTGCTATTCAATGGTAATGGTAGCACTAATTTGAGTGGGGCATGGATCTTCTTATGTACCTAGATTTATTTCTCTGAGCTCATATACAGTGGTAGAGACACCTTCCTCAAATGCTGGAGGAGCAATCCCAAGATCTTACTATTCTTATTCATTACATGTTACCTCTTATGTTTCCACTTTCATAATAGATGATGAGGCAAAACTCCCAGAGTTAAAGGGGGAGTTAGTATTTGATCATCCTCAAGAAGAGCCCACCATATCTAACCCTACTAATGACGAAGGGTCTTCCTGTGCTAATAAAGAGAAAATGATGGATTGAGAATCAACATCTTTGTCTTCCTCTATCATTACTACAATTTCTTTTACTCAGATTGACTAAGTAGAGCCTTGTTGTAGTTCAGAAGATGAAATGAAAACATCTCCATTTAGGCTTCCATCATTTCTTGGTGGATCAATAATTTCTCCCATGTTGTCAGGCTCAGTTTCCGCAATTGACATTATGGAAGTTATTGGATGAGTTCTTGGATTTGGGTTTCCCTTTTCAATTTGATTAACAGGTAGCACATAATATGTACTCAAATGTATGAATGGATTTTTTTGGGATCTTTTTTAGTCCATTCGGAGCATTAACTTGGGTTATTTCTTTTGTTATGGAATTAGTTCCTTTTGTGTGATAAAACTCTGCCTCAATGTATTGAGACTCACACATTTTTAATGGATCCTTGTATCCAAACAATGTCCCTATTTGACCTTTGAAATAGTACTTAAGACATTGGTGGTGTGAAGAAGTTATGGATGCATGTTGATGATGCCAAAGCCTTTCAAGTAGAATATTGAAAGTTGTGTCCTGAAAAACAACCATGAAATATAAATTAGACACAAGATCTCTATAATGAGTTCTGAGTGTGATCTATCCTAGAGGATCTTTCTCATTCTTATCATAATATTGCAACATTAAAGTCGAAGGATATAATTTTGATTTGGTCAGGCCCAATTAAAGAAGTGTACGAATAAGAATGAGGGTGACTCTAGAGCCATTATCAATGAAGGCCTGTTGGATGTCTATGTCATTAACCTTTCCAGATAAATACAAAGGTTTGATATGTCCATGTACGACATCATCTTTATCCTCATGTATAAAATATTTTACTGTATGACATTCTGTAGGATCATTCTCTATACAATAAACCTCAGCAGTAGTAGCTTTAGTTTCAAACTCTTGAGAACTTGAAAAAAACTCAACAAGTGCTTATTGAAGGTCTTTTGACAGATTCAAAGCATACAGAATTGATATATTGGCTAGTACTTGGGCCAATTGTTTCAAAACATAATAATTTTGGTCTAAAAGTCTATGTTTCCCAGCATGGTGATGCAGTTTTTCAGGTGTTTTGGAAGTTGATGCTTCTAATGTAGACGTATCTTGTGTCGAAGAAGAAGCTGTAAATACTCTTGGATTTGGTAGATTATACTAGCTAGATCTATTAAATCGTTGAGAAGAAGACGATTTGACTTATAATCGATCTTCCAAGATAATTGTGTCAGAACCAATCCTATCTTTCCTAGAAGAAACTCCATGTTCCTATTGATCCCACTAAAGGGAACTTCCACAAGTTTCTTCCGCATATATGGTTTGAGCAGGGGTAGAGTTAAAATGGTGGTTTCAAGAATTCCCACCTATTTCCCTGTATCCTCGACCTTGGCCTCTTCCTATGGTTCCCAAATAAGGTATAAGGAATTATGGCTCATTATAATTAGAATCACCATTAGCATAAGGATCTGTTAAATGGATAATGTTGATGGAACCAAAGATCAACACTTCATCTGATGAAGATTATTCTTAATGAGTTAATTCTGGTTGTTCCATTTGGAGGGGTGGTGCCTATGCTTTGGAAATAGATGGAATGAAATCTACCAAGGTTAAGGAAAACTTTGGCCTTAATGTGATCTCACCTTCTTCTAACTTCTCTTTGTACTTATGACCATGTCGTTTCATTGAGGATCAACCTTTTTGGGAAAAAATCTCTCAAGGTATCATTGAATCATTTTTGAGGTGATTATGTTGGTTGAAAAAGTGGGCCTCTTTGTTGTGTTTGTTGACAAATCAAACCATGATGAAAAAATTTGTTGTCAAAGGGGATTTCATTGTGGAATGTCGAGTTCAAGAGATGATGTTAATGATTCATGATTGATTCAAGAACATCAACAAAAGAATGGTCTATCGGGAGGCAGTTCAAAAAGAGAAGATACAAGGTGGTGCCGTTTTCTAGTGTGCCAAATTTTTGGACCTCAAAATCGACAAATGAGAAAAGTGTTTTTGGAAAAGGGACTTATGCACTGGTGTCTTAGAGGCTTTAACTTGCGCACCATATGTTTTTCATGATCATAACATCAAAATATGGCAAAAGAAAAAGGGGCACTCAAGTTTTGGGTTTGGCCGCTCAAGTGACTAGCGTGACAAATACTAGGGTGGCTGGACTTGCGCGCTGAGAGGAAACTTGCGCGCCGACACTCAGGGTGTCCAAATACCTATAAATAGAGGTATAACCCTCTTCATTTAGTAGAGATTTTAACACTTAGAGAAAATCATAGCTCTCATCACGCAGGTGTTGTGGTCACGCAAGTGGTGGTGTGGTCGCATTGGTGTAAATATATTCAAAAGTTGCGTGCCAGTTGATAGTTGCGCACCCAAAGTGGTTTGGGTGAGAAAGGGTGTGAGTCGCCCAAGTTCAGAGTTGAAGAAGGGGGTGTTGCACAGGTGGTTTAGTGACACATTCATTCCAGGATTTGAAGAAGCACGACAGTTGATTGTTGCATGCCAAAATTGGTTTGGGCGTAAAAGGGTGTGAGTCGCGCAAGTTTGGAGTTAATGAAGCAAGTGTCGTGCAATTGGTTGAGGTGAACTTGTGCATCGGTTTGAACTTGTTTGCCGGAACTTGCACGCTGGCTTGGAGAAACGTGCTAGGTATGGTAGAAGTACGCCAGTCATTATAGGGCTGCACAAAATCTAGAAGATTGTCCGATACCTTCGCTGCAAAGTGAGATTCATCTATGGGTGAAAGTTAGACTTCAACATAGCATCTAAATACAACAGAGTATTCATTCATTAGTGATAATGAAGAGACCTACATGTCTATAAACTGTGAGTGGATCCTTCCCAGAGCAGTGAGAAAATAAAGCGGAAGAAGGTGATCCTCTCCACCGACAGTGAGCCAGAGAGAGAGAAACAGGGAGTGACCCTTGGGAAAGTAGTGAGATGACCCTAAACATTGTAAAGGAAGTGAGCCTGGGAATAGAAGTGATCTGTCCCAATCTTTGTAAACAAAATTGTGCTTTTAGTTTATTTGGTACATCAGCACATCGTCGGTGTATGCTCCTTTGATGTAGCCTAGTGAGGTGAACCAAGTAAAAATCATTGTGTTCTGTGCATGCTTTAGTTTTTGTTTATACTTTGCTACAAGAAAGAGAGAGAAGAGAGTCTTGATTAATAGCGAGACAAGATCAATAGGGGCAGTTGTTTTAATCAATCATACCCTGATTCACCCCCCCCCATCTAAGGGTATCTAACCCAGTGGACCTAACAATGCTTTTTATGAAGTTGGTTTTTCTATAGCAGAAGTGTTGGAAGAAACAATTGGTTGTTTCAAATATGTTCGTAAAATGGCATGAGTCTGGTTAATCATTTTCTTGATCATCCAATCATCATATTTCTTCACATTTTTACTTTTGACTTCCCGCTATTCGCCTTCTTCCTCTGGATCGGTAGTAGTAACACATGCTACTTGAGCTGAAAAACATTTTAGTTTCACTTGTCTAGAGTCTACCATCTTTTGAAGGATGTCCTTGAAAACAAAACATTCTTGTATGGTATTCCCTAACATTTGGTGAAAGGGACAATAATTAAGAATATCTTCATATCCTTATTTATTTGGTTTCTTCGGCCTTGGAAACTGAACCAAATTTTTTTCCAAAGCTGAGATGATGTAACCAGGAACTTGTTTATTCTGGAAAGAATAAATTTTTTCTTTAATTCCTGAAACTGTTTCTGGATCTGATCTCTTTGATCATCTTGACGAGGTAGTCATTACTGCTGATGCTCAGGAGGCAGATCCATTGGGTATGATGAAGGTATTGAAGTGAAATCAGGCACACGTTCTTACTTGAGTGTAATTGTAACAGCTTCTTCTTTTCTTATCCTCCTCCCAAGAGTTGGTGGAATTACACAAGTTTTAGCCTTAGTTTCTATAATAGAGTCTTCTATCTGTTGAGCGATTGATGTATAATCTCGAAACTCTCCTAGGTATTTCACAGGGATCAATGGTGTGTGTAACTAGTTATGTATATTTTCCACACAAATTGACAACAATTATTCTTGAGGGAGTTCTAGACTTAAGGAATATGTTAATCCTTTCAATCTCTTAATGAAATCTGAAACTCTTTCATTATCCCTTTTTTTTACAATTTGTAAGATAATTTTTTTTATCTTTGGTAGCATTGAGCTAAATTGAATAAGGAATTTCTGACTGATAGCTTCCCATCCAATAACTGATCGAGATTGTAAACTTGTATACCAGACAAAAGTTGGTCCCTACAACGACTACACAAAACACCTAAGATTTACTACTTCTTGTTGTTGAGGAGTTACCATCATGGGATCACAATGAGAAACATAATGTGTAAGGTGTTGTTCTGGATCTCCTGAACCATTAAAGATTGGGAAGGTGGTATTAACAAAATTGGGTGGGGGGGAATTGCATCCACCCATTCAGTGTAAGCTCTCTTTTCTGGCTGAACTGGTGCATGTCGTTCCTCCATAGCTTCTAATCAAGTTTTTAATGCCTTAATTGTGTTCATAAGAATTTTTGGAACATCTGGATGAGCTAGAACCTATTTAGGTATAAGAACTGGAGCTTGATCTGGTGAAATGATAGGAAAAACCACTAAGGTGGTGCTGATATTTTCTTGGATAACCCAAGGGAATAGGCCTATTAGTAAGTGTTTGATGCTACCTTGATTGTGTGCCCAATGGAGAGAATTAATTTTTCGCATCTGTAGTTACTAAAAATCGTTTTTGTTGAGGAGATCATATAGGATGTTCAAGTTAAGGACCTACCTAGGGAGTACGTCTCATAGAAATGTTGCATCGAAGTAACTCTATATTGAGTCTTTTTAACTCCTACATTTCTTCTTCTTGCTGTGAAAATCTATATTCAAGTGAAAGAGAATGACTGTCTCCAATGGAAAAGTGATATGAAATCTAACTTTTACTTTTCTTCTTGTTAGATACCTTTCAGAGGGGTGGGAGTTGGTTATTTGAAGGCATACCTAGATTTTGGGTAAGCCTCTGATTTTAGGTACACACACCTTTTTCATCTGCCTCAGTGTGTACCATATTATGGACAAGAACATCATCTTCTGATTCCCCATAACTAGACTGATTTTTTGGAGAATCTTTTGTAGTGGTGTTAATGAAATTCACTGATGCATAATGCATTGATGGAATTCTGTCTGTATTTTTGTAAGATTGTCTCCCTCTATATCTTCCATGATACTCTATTCTCCTATATGATGAATTCTTGGGAACTGTTCGGAAGACAGTAACCTGAAGGGAATCCCTGGATAGTTCAGTTGTATGCTTTCCTTGTGGATTCTTCCCTAATCAAGTGAAAAGGACTTCCATTGAGGAGGGGATTGCAGATGTGAAAAATCCCCCAGCCCTACAGGCTGTGGATATTCCTATTCTTCTTATTCAAATCTTTGAACTTTGTCTAATGAATTTGATGATTGAATTAAATGAGCTCCCAGCCTTTCAAGCTATGGTTATTCTTGAACTGCTATGGAGGAAATTTGTGCAATGAATCTTATGATTTTGTGAATTTTGTTTCAAACATTAGCTGGGTACATTATCTGACAACCACTAAAATTACCTGCATTAGCATATCACTTTTCTATTTCAGTAATTTTCATTCTCTGACACCTTACATCCTTTAAGTGGGACACCTTCTCAAGATTCTCAGATGCTTTATGTAAAAGTAACTCAACAACTTCTTTTCTTTGGGCTTGAATCTGTTGAGAGCTGGTTGAGGCTTGTTCTTGAGCGTAAATTTGATTACATACAAATTATATTGATTATGGTCGACTGTGGTCAATAACATTTTCTGAGACCACTTTTGGTAGACTTTGCTTATTTTGGAGTGTAGTGAAATGCAATGCTCCATGTGGACCCCATCTTATGGTATGAACACTAGATGGGGAATCAGAAATTAACTAGCGTAGCCTCTTTAGAGCATTGAGGAATGCATGTTGAAGTATTCTTTTCTATTTTTCAACCTTTGGATGTTGGGAAACTGAGAGAGATGCCAAGTCAATTTGGCATTGAAACCCATCTATTACCTTAACATGATTTTGAAATTCATCATATGGTAATACTTTGGTTTTCAAATGAAGAAGAGTATTCCATAAATTTATGTAGATATCATTAATACAATATTCTAAAATCAATTCTGGAATGTTATACTGATAATTTTCAAAAGGCCAGAACATGACTGGTACTTCTCCCTTAGCCAATTGTTTCCTCATGTTTAACACATCTTCGTCATCTTTCACTAGAGGTTTCTCCACTTGGTCTAACCAAAGTGCATGCTCTGTATTAGAAGAAAAATGGATTATGTGAGGTTCATAGAATGACTATTCCTTTAAGATGTCTTCTGTTTGAGAAAGTATTTCACCTGTCAATGACAAGGCATCAGACATGACTCGCCTTGTGTTTACAAGTGCCTCGATATAGGAGGGTTTTATTGTCACTACATTGTCAATTATATAATTATCTTAAAAATGAGGAATACTACTGTAGAGAGGACTTTCACAGCAAATTCCATCATGGGGAGGATCACCATGGTGGATTACATCAAGGGATAAATCTTCTTGCTCCTATGTCTTCTGGCCACACTGATGGTTGTCGTGGCTCTCATCCAAAGATAGGAACTCTGGATTGAATGAATTTTCATGAAGCAAGCCTTTATGATGAAGTGTCCAATGAGGAACTTTAGAATTACTAATATCACTACAATAATTTGGTAATGAGAGGATATGATCTTGAGCTGCAACAGATAAATGTCAAAGGGCTTCAAGAACTCTAGAAATAAGAGGAGCCAAATAGCTGCTTAACTCTTGATTTTCCAACAATGCTTGGAGAGACTTATTTTTGGATGTTCTCTTATACTTAGTTGGGTCCACTTCATGGGAAAAGTGATTATCATGGGAAAGTGTATGTGCATGTCTTGGAATAGTTACTAGAATAGAATTATTACCTTTAATTGGAAAGGGTGTATGTTCTCGATATTTTTGTCTGTATGATATGGGGGAGTATTCCCCATGACCACCCTGGACTGAAACAGAGGTGTGTATCTATTTTTGGATGACATGTCAATGTTTCATCCCATGTGTGGGGACAGATATATTTGTATATTTACCCAGTACAGTTGAAGTGGTTATTATAATATCTTGGCATGATTCTATAATATGGGAAGGGATTTGTGTTTTCCATTTAACTATTGATAAGACGTGTTTGGTGAATTCAGCAGCTGAAATGAGAGTATTTTTCCATTCTATATCTGTATTAGGTGTATGTGCCTATTCTGGTCCTTCTTTTCCTATCAATGGGTATTTAAAATACTCATGTATGGGGGCAGAGAGTTGGGTCTGCCCCAAATTTCTTATTGGAGCTTTCCGACTGACTTCACTGAGTGTTACCAAACAATATTGTTGGCAGACTTGATGAACATTGGTAGGTGTATGTGATTTCTATTTGTTTCTCATCAAGTATGTTAATGGACTTTCTTCAATACTGGCAGACAAGCCTATTGGTAGAATTGGTGGTTGTAAATAGGTGTATGTTTCCATTTATCAGTTTCCACCACATTAGATTGAAGGGATTCATTAAATGCAGTTAGATGAGCCTGCTAACTAGATGATAACTTGTAAACAGATGTATGTTCTTGTTCATGGTAATCCATCAAATTTATCTGGTGGGATTGGTGGGTTGCTATCAGATGAGTCTAATGGAAAACAAATTTGGACGGATGGGTGTATGTGTCTGCTCGTTGTTTTCCATAACGTTAGGTTGATGGACATCTTCGGAAGAGGTAGAGGTGAGAACCTAGTCCCTGTTGATCAGACATTGTCCCCGGAGGTTTTTCTTTCCTTCCCAGGTATGAGAGTCCTAGGCCGAACGTCTAGAGGCAACACCCCCATCTTGTTGGGGGTTCACTACTGCATGATTCTGCTGGCAGTGATTGCTGGTGGGAGTCATTAGGAAGGACTCCTATATTCTTGAATTTAGGCCATGAGTGGCCTCTTAATTCACTTCCCTATAGTACGGGAAAAATTTATTGTTGCGTTCTAAGGATAAGGACCCAAAATGGTTGAAAATGGTGGTTGGAACCATCTGCTTATTGATCATCGTTCGTCATTAGCTGGATGACTGAGGATTCTTATTGACCTAGAAGGCCTATCAAGCAGCCTCCAAAGTCGGGATTGTACCGTGCTGGAAATATTCCCTTACCAGAAAATTAGAGACCTAGTGTTGAAGATTTTGGGTTTGTGATGATGTTCTTCTTATAGATTGGGATCCAACTTGAGCAGTAGTTGGGAAGTTCACAGATGTTGACTTAAAGAAATCCATTTTGGAGTGAAGGGAATTATGAGAAAAATTGAGACAACAACAAACTCCATTAAAGAAACATCTTTTTATATGGATACATGCGTGATTGATTCCTTTGGCAGGCCTTCCTTTATGAATTGATAGAATCCTAATAGGTGGCTAACAATATTAACATGGTTATGGATTCACATCAGGTTCACCATTTTTGTTTCGTAGTTTGTTGAAATGTGTATTATATTTTTAAGAATCAATGCCTCCAAGTGGTTTCCATTGGATTTATTTATGGAACCTGAAACATTAAATAGTTCTTTATCCAATAGGTACCTTCTTTCCAAAGGCAGTCATTCGTTAAGTTTGAACATTACGATACTTAGGAACGTACATTGGTTGAGGGGATGGGAGGTCAGACTCATCCCACCCTTTTGGGGGGGAAATTATTGTCTACTATGGGACTTTCTTTATAAATTTAAGATATTTTCATGAATCCTTATTAATTCACCAAGCACGACTTGATTTTCCCTTGGAATTTTCAATCACTTATTAATATGTGAAAAATTTAGAATCATCAGTATGTATTCGAGGTTCTTCATCAATGGAGATATCTGCATGTATTTGAGGTTCTCCATTAATGGTATCCTCTAACATACTATTTCAATATTCTTTTAATCATCATTATGATGATACTGGTTTTTAAGCCACTCAGTGGGGCACTTTGGAATTTATTGTCATCCAGGGAGACGAAGGTTTGTTTTGATCTTGGGATCATTCCCATAAAATGGGTTACCTCTGTATCCTTATGAAAGTAATTAGAACCCAAGTAGTTTGGTGCCACTAAATGGGACACATCATTCCTTTTAAAGTCATTTTATAAGGACCCCTATGAAAAAGGTGATTAATCAAAGCTTGGTATGAGACTTATGCTGAAGCAGCCCAAGGAACTTGGAAAGGATATGGGTTTCCAAGTAGGATCAGACCCTGTTGGGAATATGGCCCAAGGAGAACAGGTTTGATTTATGGTATTTGTTTTAAACCTTAAGTAGGCTTTCTATGTATCCCATATAGATATATGGGAATCAAATCCCACATAGTTTGATAAGTATCATATGAGAGTATCGTCCTTTAAGAGAAATGGGTTTGGGATTACTTTCTGAAAAGGATGCCTTAATGGTTTTGGGCGTTTAATTTAGGGATTATTCTTAATGAGGATGCCCAGATTAAGGGAATTAAGGTTCCATTCTTGAAGTGGATATCTAGTGAGCTCGTTCCCTAAAAGGGGTTCCTACATATCCTGGTTTTAACAGGAATTAGAGTTCTCGTAGTTCATTCAGTCATGATTGTTGGTGTACATGTTGTAATCGTCACGAATCTCTAATCCCACGTGAGTCATGATCAGAGTGAGAAACAAGTGGATTTAAAAGATTTAATAATGACACCTACACTTTCAAAATTTTCTTCCACTGGTGGAAGAGGGCGAGCCTACAGTGACGATAGTGGATGAGGGAAAGGCGACCCAGGATGAGGGTGAGGCGGCAAGCCTTCCCTCTATTCTCTTCATAATGAACAAGGGTCCAATGAAAGGAAGAAGGGATGAAGGTTAGGGTTTTAAACTAGGATGGATGCCCAAAATTTGATCCTAGTATGGGAAGGAGACTTCTCCTTTACTTTCATGGAAAATAAAGTGTGAAATATACCTTCCCTTCTAGTGACCTGAGGTTCTGGGTTTTAGATATGAAAAGGGGAGGAAAAAACCCAAACCCTAATCCTCTAAACTGGGAACTTCCCAAAACTATTTCTGGGATAATTTTTCATGTGACTATGGATATACAAACCCACAAACATTCCATGTATCCTAACTCCCTTATAAAACAATCGTGGGAAACCTCTAACTATTAAAATATAAACCCAAATAGGATACACGCTGATGTGCCTTTCCCAAAGGTTTGATAACTCAGGAGGTTGGGGTGGATGCATCAACTTAGTCCTTTTCAGATAAGGGTACCAAGGAAAGAGATACACTTCCATGAATGGATTTTAAAGAGGGTACTTGAGTTGGTATGTAGGCTTTATACCAAGCTCCTTCGTGTAGTTACCATGCGTAAGTATGCCGCGTAGGTACCCTGCATTGATGTATTGCATAGGTATCTCGCATAGGTATGTTGCGCAAGTGTGGCGCGCATGCGTGGCGCGTAGGTATGAATGATGACTGAAGAATTTGTTTCACATAGGATAACCAAACCTATGTAAAAATTGTAAAATACTTTCAAAACATGTTATCCTTATTAATTATATCTTCTCTCGTGTTTTTGAGAGATAATTGAGACAATATGAGGGATCTAGGTGAAAGAGATACACAATGGGAGCTTCAGAGAGTCTTTTAAATTTTTCAGTATTCAAAATGGGAAGCCCAAGGGTCCTATTTATAGTCATGGATAGGACATGGTCGAATGGAAGTTTTCCGTATAGGTCCTCCGTGTAAGTTCTTTATGTAGGTCTTCCATTTAGGGGTGTAGAAATTGTATTTCCACGTAGGTCCTTTGAGTAGGTCCTCCGTGTAGGTCTTCCACATAGGTCCTCCATGTAGGCCCTCTGCGTTGGTCCTCTATGTAGGTCCTCATCATAGGTCCCTTTGTGAAATTTATTCATCTTCTGAGTGCCATAACTTTTGATCTGTAAGTCTGTTTGGGCTCCACGACCAGTAAAATCAATGTTCTTGAAGAGATCTACACTTATGGAGGTGGAAACTGCACCGTGTCTACTCAGAAGAAACTTGGATATTGAATTTAATGTGTTGACACCTTTTAATCATCGATATTTGAAATCCACTACTTACTCTGGGATGGGGGGAATAATTCCACTTATCCATCATTATGGAGTAGTTTTTTGGCATATAGGAATCCATCTCACATCTTCTTCCTTCATGGTGAAAACAACTTTACTCGTACTTGCCATTTGTTGTCTATGTGAGAATCATATCTTTAATTTTGCGGAGAAGTACATGAAACAAATTATGTTGTGTCAATAATGAAGATCCCCTTTTATGTGGGGGTTTTCCTTCTTGATGTCGTCAGCTATTTTAAATAGATAATGTGCCAATGCTGGTGTTTTGATGGTATCATTCCATGTTTCCTTTGGAGGGATGAATTCATCAAACGTATCTCCAAGGATCGGAGCCCCGAAGATCTTTTGGACATCCCACAAATAGATACCCACTTCTCCTTGTATCAAATGGAAGGAATTTGTATGTATACTTCACCAGCTTAATAGCTCCAAAAAAACTCATCATTACTAAATAAATAGGTCTTCCTACCCACGCAACCTAATAAATTTTGATTCCTTCTATATCCCCTTTGAAATATGCAGATGATTGGTGCACCCAATACTCCAACATCCATGCAAGTTTATCCCCTCCCCCCTCCCCATGTAGAAAGTCCCAAACATTCCTCCAGCCCTTTGATTGTTTTATTTATGAATCTAAAAAAATGGATGAATACCAATGAAACTTTAGGATAACTATGTGCAGTTTTATATTTCGAGCAAACAAGATGTGATTCATAAAACCGGCCATAGATGTCATCCTAGCATTAATATATGTACCCGTTCTAGAAGTGTTGGCAGATCAGAAGTTCTTATGGTCTTGAAAACAAGATTCCAAGAGATAGTTCATTGTATCAAGCATGAGGAATTCCCATTGATGGCCATAAATAAAAAGTGACAGATAGGAAATCTTTGAAAAATCATAGTGATACTTCCACGAATACCCCAAAAGATTTGGAAGGGTGGTATCATAGATGTCATAATAATCATGCCATCATTTCTTCAATTATCTTTCTAAAAAGTTTATCAGTAGTTTCAATCTTATTGGGAGCCATTAAACCTATAATGAAATATCAACTTGATTTTAGAGTAGGTATATTTTGAAGAAAATTGAGTAAATAAAAAAATTTAGAAAATTCATTATGGTGCACAAGTGTCTCGCTCAAGTGCACCATGAAAGTGTATCGATCAAGATACTTTCCCAAGACAATGAATCATGAAGAAAAATACATAAAAAATATGCACGAATGAAACATTCATCTAGAAAAGCACTACACAAAATACTTGTGCATGGTGAGCCCAGATTTCCATGTTGCCGAAGTTTTTTCAAAACATTGAAGGCCTTATTAATAGATGAGGAAGACCACCTATGAAACTGACTTACATGGAAGACTAGAGTGTACAAATAAGCATGGAATATTGCATGCCTCGTATATCTTTTTCATCCCTATGCTTTATGATTAGACCCTATTTCTTTGATCAGATCCAATCTTGAGGGGGGTTCTTTTTTGACACTCTATTTTAACACATGGATGAAAATGAAACAAAGGGAAAGACCTTAGGATGAGGAGGATAAGATAGATAAAGAAATGTATGATTTGAAAAGAACTAGAAGGAAATTTTTCTGAAGGTAACCCCAATCATCGTCGGTGCGCAATCCCCTGTGTGCCATCCACTTGCACAAAATTATACCTTTGCCCAATGTCCTATATTTTCCTATAAATAGACCCTTGTGATCTTCATTTAGGATGAACTAATTTCACTGAAGTCTAATTTCTACTCTAATCACCCTATTAAATCACTCAAGCCCACCAATATCTTCTAGGTATTTTTCTAACACCTAAAGACATGAAATTAAAGATGGACAATGAGACTTAAGTCCATTTAGTGTTAAAAGTAAACAACAGTTGCGTGAATTATTAGCCCAACTCCACTAATTTAAGAAGACTAGAACGATCCACCCTTCCTCACATAATAAATAGCACTACTTACTTCTAGGAATACCTATTAAGACCCTTCAAGTATTATGTAAAGAGTCTCCCAAGTGTAGTCATCCAGGTTTTTCTTTTCCCAAGGTTCTTCCCAAATTTTCCAATCCTACTTGCATGGAGTACCTCTTGAGTGATCCTCCTTGGTTTACCTCACCTTATATGGCTCCCTTTTCTGAAAGGGACCACTTTGAAATCTCAACCGAGACCTCCTGATTTAAAAAACATTAGGGAAAGGTACATTAGCATGTCTCCAATTTGGATTTAGATTTTGACAGTTAGAGGTTTCCCACAATTTTCCTACCAGAGAGTAAGGATCCTCAAAACATATGTAGATTTCAAAATCTATGGTTATGTGGATCCTTACCTAAGGGATAGTGTTGTAGAGTTCCCAATCTTAGATTCTAGGGATAACACTTTGTCCACCCCTTCTCATATTTAAGACATGTAGTCTCTAGTTCCCAATAGAGAGGATAAGGATTACACTTTCTTTTCCATTCAGCACAAAATGAGATCCTCTTATAGTTGTGGAAGAAATTATAGGGAATCCTTCCTGAAGTGACCCCCTAGTATTTCATGCAGGAGGTTGTAGTCTTTATACTCTCCACCTCCACTGAGGGTCCTTCTTCCTTATCTGTACCCTAGACACATTCTAGGGTAAAATGAAGAGAGGGATGGTGTCGTACCTTCAGCCTATTCATCCATCTCCCTCCTCCTATTACATTAGTGAAGGAGGGAAATCATGTGTTTTGTTGAATCTTTTACATCCTCATGTTTCTCACACCAAGTATGAATTATATGGGATTAGAGTTATGTGATGATCAAACTACCTACAAGATCCACCCGACGGATTGAACTATGAGATCTATGATTACTTTCACAATGATACATATGAAGGACACCTAGGGCCTACACACATTGTTTATCCTCCTTAAGAGTAATCTCTAATACTAATTCCCTTAACCTAGGAATCGTCTTTAGCAGCAAACCTTATGTTAAACCGCAAAACTACCCTGAGTTAATACATCGCTCATGGTACCCTTTTAATTAGGGCATCCTTCTCAAGAGTAAGCCTTTATTTTATCCTCTCAAAGGGCCATATTTACCTATAAGATTAACTAAACTACATGGGATATGATTTATATCTAAATGTAATATGTAGGAAGCCTTCTTGATGTTCAAACCCAATCATCTGAATCAACCAATTATTACTGGTCCATATTACTGGTAGGATTTGATTCAACCTAGGAATCCATCATCCTTATCGGTTTCCCTAGGCTACCTTGGTATAAGTTCCCCACAAAACCTTGTCTAGGCACCATTAACCTAGAAATCCTTGACACATGATGTTAAACAGTACGGTTGGGTCCTTATCATACGACCTTAAAATGTATAATGTTCCCTATTAAGAGGCACTAAACTATGTCAGTTCTAATTCTTTTCACAAGGATATATAGGAATTCCATTTAAGGGTTCTATACCAATATAAAAACAACTCACATCTCCCTAGATGATGATAAACTCTAGACTTACCTTCGTATACCTGGATGATAGTAAATTCAAAAGTGCCCCACTATGTGGATAAAAACCCAGTATCATCATAATAATAGAAAAAGAATCTATAAATTGTATATGAGAAGATGCCATTGATGGAGAACCTCAAATACATACATATATCTACATTGACAGAGAACTTCAAATACATATAGATGATTCTAAAATCCATACATGCTAAAAATTGATTTCTAATCTTTGAATTACATACTTCATACTTGGGAATTAATAAAGGTTTCACGAACATATCTTATATCTATAAGAGAGTCCCATAATAGAAAATAATTCCCCCAAAAGGGTGTGATGTGCCTCACCTCCCATCCTCTCGACCAATGTGTGTTCTTAAGAATCATTTTCCAAAATTCCTATCCAACTCATTTTGTTGGAATTCATATCCCCTTGGATATAGAACCATTAAGTGTTTCTATTTCTATAAACAAACCCGTTGGAAACTGTTTAGAAAAAAAGTGATTCCTAACAAGAACACATATTCTATGTGAAACAATAATATATATGTATATATATATATTAGTTTTTTTTACCTATTTACCAATATCATGAATTTTGTAATTTTAATGGTATATACTAGTTTCATGGAGAAGTTTCAGTATTCATTATTCTTCAAAAGTTCAAAATTACAAAATACATTATTATAAGTTATGATTTATTGTGATAATTTATGTTTTAATTTCCTTTCATGAATTTTTCATTCATTATCTTAGAATATGGAATCGACTATAAGCTTATTTTGGTTATTCTTTACCAAAAAAGGATGTTAACTTAATTATTATGATAAATATTGATGTACCCTTTCCAAAAATATATATATATTTATGTTTTTATAAAATATTAAATCATTAATTATGTTTTCATATTTATCCATGATATAATTTAATAGCATTGTTCAAGTTGGTGGTCAAACTGACTCAAAAATGTACATACCATGATTTTTGATGATTATGAGTTGATTTAGTTGCAATATCATTATACCCGAAGCATAGTTGTATCGTTTAGTTTTTTATTAGTTTTATATATCACAATTTTAAAATAAATTGGAAAATAATTCCTCAATTTTAATGTATTATAATATTTGAATTAAATATTTTTCTCTTAGTATCCTTATTTTAAATGATTGAATTAGCGATGATCGTTTGTTGATGATATAATTAATATATTCACTATTTTTTCATAAAAAAATTAATGATATCATAAAAACATAATTATACATTATTACCACTTTAATTACCATCCATGTAAGGTGATTATTAAAGGAAAAATAGAAATCAATTGTTCCATGGAGATGGTTGCCCACATGTACGCATGGTTGTAGATTTCATTTTTTATAGAAAAAAACAATTTATAATATATTTTATCATTTCATAATATAAAATATATTATAAATATAATCATTATTTATTAAATGCATCAGTATAACCATTTAGATAAGGTGTTTTAGAGAAAAAAAACATGACACATTGTAGAGGTGGTAATTGACCCACACATATACGATTGTCGTTTTATCCATTCTTACGGGAAAATGGGAAATAATTATTAATGATTATTACCATAGAAAAAAAACTCTATATAAACAATAATTATTTCATTATAATATGATTTTATAATTTCAATTGTAAAACAAAAATATAAAGGAAAGAAGTTAAGTTAAAAATGATAACTCACATTGAGCACTTTTAGAATTCCATGGATGAAACAATGAAAATGGATGGAATTGGATAACCTCTTGTAAAAGTTATATCAAAAGAGTGAAATGAGATTTTATTATAATTAATAATTTTTTATTTTTAGGAGGAAACCTAATATTTATTAGTTTCTTGAATGGTTTTTGAGAGGCCCCTTTTATAAGTGGTGAGAATTCTATTTTTGTAAATATTTCAACTTAATATTAAGGGAGAAAATGTTAAACCTATCGATTTTCTCAAAAATTAAACAATAATATGTATTGTAGGGTGATATATTTTTGTTAATATCTCAATAAATCAATTACAAACATTTTTTTAACAAGTTTTAATCCCTTTACCCCTTGAATTATTACTTTTTCCATTTAATATTTTACTATATGAATTAGTTTTTACCTTAGGATACTTAATATTTATGAATAAAAATAAAGTGGTTATTATTATATAATTTATACCTACTAATTATAAATTATAAGTTCATTTTTAATAATTAAATTTATAAAATTATTAGAAATAAATTTTAATATAATAAAAGTATAATGTATTAAAACAATTTTTCAGAAAAAATATTACTTTTGTCTTAAAATATAAAATATAGTTTTGTAAGATATGATAAATATTTCAAAATGTATAATATAAAATATAAATATTTTGTTCTATATTTTAGATTTGTGCCAAGATTATAATGTATTATCAATATATATATATATATATATATATTTGTAAACATATGAATAAGGTATTATCCATGATGATAAGTTAATGCTGGAGGATAAAAGTGAAATATTATATGATATCACTTCTTATGGGATTTTCTCAAAGTGGTGTAGTCGCATCAATAAGATTAGTTATAGAAGAACTTGGTAGGAATAGAGGCTATATCCATAACTCTAAAAAATCATTTTTTATCATTTTTAAGATAAAAAGTTATCAGTTAGCATTTGGATCAAGTGAAAGTGGGATTCTGTTTGACTTGGTTACACAAAACCAATTGATTTTATACTTTCTATTACCTAAATATTTATTAGTATATTATCACATGATGATTATTCTTCTGTATAATTTTTTTAAAAATATCCTTATATTATGTTTTCCATCGAAAGGTTATAGTAGTTCCCAAATATAATACAAACCTTGAGATTATATAACATTATTCTCAAACATGTATCCTATGGTCAAGATAGTGTATGTGTGAAAGGACATAAATGATGCTTGACTATAAGTTTTTGGAGTCTCATGATACATTGATACTTCTTCTCCTAATTTTTTCACTTGGTAATATCTCATAAGGAAGGTTATAAGGATGGACCCACTAATAGTAATTCCACATGTTATATGTTTTATTGGATATTGTTATCTATAAATGTGTGTATTAGTCCTTAGAGTTTTGATTATTATTATTATATATCATGAATTATCTATTTTGATGTATGGATTAAAATCATGAAGACATATGTTTTTTGGTGAGATAGGATACATTGGGTGAGTTATAAGTTATACAGAATTAATTAAATAAGTTAACAAAAGTATTTGTACATTCTAATTTAATTTCTAAATATTTCATTGGACCATTGATTGAAATTGAACCATTTTATTAAATCCATAGAAATTTTAGTTCGATTATGTATTCATTTTAGAGGTTTAAATAAAGATAAATCGAGTGTGTAGGTTGATGAAAAATAATTTCAACCTACTTGATGATGTATTGAGTCAAACAAATTATATTTAATAGTAGTGTCTGTATGATGGATATTGGAATTGTGACATTAAATGATTTATTTATGGGTTCCATGACATATTGATAGACATTGATCTTGTACTTTAGGTTATTACACCTAATTCTCCTAAGAAATAGAATTAAAGGGTCACACACTGAGTGTATCTAGAATCTCATTAAATAATATTTAACTTAATATCATGAATTATTATTATTCATAGATTTTGGAATAATAATTATTAGAGTATCACAGATATTATAAATTTAATCATAATATTTTTTAGTTTAGATTATGTGAGTTGACTATAAAAATAAATATTTTTCACAAGTTTCTTGAATATTATATTTATTTAATCTCTTGTTTATTATTAATAAGGTAATTAATAAATTAATTTTTTTTCATCTATTTAGTGAATATATTAATATAAATATTTATTTATTTATGTAAATATTAAAATAAATATTTATTCATGATTTTATTGAATATAATATTTATTTATTTATTTACTGAATAGTATTTATTTATTTAAATATGTTGTCATTCATGGTTCGATAAATATAGAGGAGGATTGACTAGTAGAGGGTCCGATGGAAATAATACAATTTGTTTAATATAATTCATATAGATTTTTATTTATTAATTTAACAAATTATATTGAAATAATTTCAAGTCCATGATATAATATTATTATTATAATTATTAAACATCGAAAATATATTATAGATAATATTTTAAAAAGGTCATAATTATCAAATATTAAACACTAATTATATATTTTTCTTTATATTATTTTTGAGGACCGGTGATATTGTATAATAGAAGGACTCTAGAATTATATCAATCCCAAGAGAGAAATACTACTTTAACCCTCTCAAGAAATAATAGAGAATCATATAAATTCATTGTTGTGATTGAAAATGACCAATTAAAAGCACTAGGTACCTATGCATCGGTACAAAGAATACCAAGATAATTTTTTATATATTCATGGAGAATTTGAGGATAATGTTAGATGAACACTATTTTGGATTCTCTGCCACAAAGATGAAACGATATGATTAAAAACTAAAATAATCAACAAAGAAGAATTATCTCATTTGAGGTAATTCCAAATTTAAATTAATGATAAATTTACTTTGAAAGATCCTAAATAGAAGATTTTGAAGTTGGTTTTTCAAGTTATTCATATATTATCTGTTTCGATCAATGAAAAATAATTTCTGGGTACCAACCTAGTGCTTATGTTGTTCCCTATAACATTTAAATATAATAATCAAATAGTTTTTTACTATTATCTCATCAATCCATAAGTGAGAACCCTACCTGATTTTACTAGTACTAGAGTGAGAAGATGCACTAATGGTTTTTACACACTTAAATAAAGTCAATTACCTAAAACTAATTCCTCTAAACTAGACATATCCATTAGAAACAGCTATAAGGGTCATGTTAACATACTATATTCTATTCTTCCTTTTTCATGTATGATGCATGAACCCCAATATAATCCACACATATGGTGAGTGTCTCTCCTAAAATAGTGATAAAAATCATCCCTCAATATTATGTACACATATAAATAATATCCCCTCATTAATTTGATGATAAACTTCATTACCATAACACACTCAAATATGGAAGATGGTTTTAATCATCTAGTGTTCAACACCACCCTCTGGGTCCCTCTATGTGCACATGACCCCAATGTAATTATCTGCAATAGTGATAAACATCACTAACAATCTATGTCCATATACATTAGGAAAATATAGATCACCACCATTGGAAATGGTCAACAACACCACACATCATATCGATGAACCACATCACCCCATATTCACATAATTCACACCCATCACATTCCTAAGGAACCTATTAAAACCCCAAAACCCATAAATCATCACTTAAAAACACTTGTCCACTAGAAAATCATGTCCTGCAACCACTAACAATGAACAATCCACACTCACCGTTGTCTAAGTCAAAACCCACATGAGAATACCCCTAGAAAACACCCTTAAATCAAGAAAAATAATAATTAATTTTCTTCCTAGTTTCCCTTAAAACCTTTCCCATGAAAGAAAAGTACACAATATAAAAACTCATATAAATAAAAAATATATTTTTCACCACTTACCCAGGATCAATATAATCCTTCTGATTGATTATAATCATCTGATTCAAATTCAATTTTAAGAAAACAAGAAAGCAATCATAACACACTAATTTAAGGAATAACTATTATGATAAAAAAATATGATTAGAAAATTATAGAATAGACACGTGAAGATTTATGGACATACCTATAATGACTCCCCATGAAAAACTTTTAATTTATTATACAACAAATACAAGGAACCCCATTTAAGGAAGAGGGTAGAAATGAGATAAGGAAAGAAGGATTAAACACCCATATATTGGTAATCAAAATAAGGTAACCTAATTAACTTAAATATAAATGAATGAATTAATTAATCAAAATAAAAAACAAGGAATAATGGTATCTATTACTCATTAATCTTCCATAGAGTACCCACTAGACACTAGGTACCCATCCTAATTTCATCGGGTGGCCGGTGGACCTCACAGAACCACCTCCACCATTATTGGGCACATTGGGTACACAATACCGGCCAACTGGGGACCTAATGCCATATATCTTCAAATATATATGTCCTACACTATAAAAATCTTCCTAAAACTAACCATTGAGCCTTCACCTAACCCTTCAACACCTTAAATACACCCAATTACACATGGTCAGGCTGAATCTAGACAAAAAATATCTCTTGGAAAACACTTGAACATTACAAGAATGGTGAGATTTAGGTTTTTTATTATATGGGTTAACCTTAGTAGACAAGGTTTAGATTAGTATAATAAAATAAAATAATATAAATTTTAGGTGTTTGATGTGTTATTTGGTGATCAAAATAATGTTATATTTTTGTTTATTTGGGTATAGTTAACCTACCAAGCTTTTAAATCATTAAAGGTTTTCAAAATTGGAAAGTTTTATTTAATGGTTTTGTTATAGGTTTTTAGAATCATGTAAGAAAAATATTCAGTACCTCTATTTATTTATTAGTTTTTGTTTTTTATCCTCAAACCATTGGATATTAGTTTTAGGTCTTTATTGGATTTTTTTCATTATTTATAAAAAGGTTGGTAAAAATTTAATTGATACATGGACTTTGGGATGATAAGTGGTTATTATTTTAAATTTTGGTGGGTTATTGTTTTTTTGTAAATATATAGTGAATTTTTTACATACCCTATATGTACATTGGGTCATTATACCATAATTACTAGAAGTAACATAGGTCATAACCATAGGGACATCCATGATATAGTCAAATAATCTATTTCACATATATTAAAATTGTATAAAATAATGATGAAAATGGTAAATTTGATTGGTATTATGTTGACACTAAAATTATAAAATAAATAAAACTAGAAAAATATATGTAAATGTCATTGCAAGATCAAAAAAAATTAAGAAATAAATGTTAAAATAGTGGGGGTGTTGTGATTAGTTTTTTGATTCATATAATTTCTAATTGACCTATTTTAATCTATACTATCATGAAAACTCAATCCCTCGAGTAATCTATAGACAAAATCTTAGGCTCCTTGATAAAGTTATAGGTTCCCATGTGGTTTCTTATACTAGTTTGACTCGGGGATTTAAATTCTAATATTATAAAGTATTTATGTACCTTGAGTTCTTAGTATATATCCATTATTTGGAATATCAAGTTACTCTATGTAGTCCAAATTTTGAATTTAAACTCCCATTCCTTCACCCATCCTCAAATATCATACACTAGGTGATTAGGCTAGTGAATAATTAAGAACAAAAGAAAAAAATATCTAATAATCAATTCATTCAAGAATTAATAGTGTTTGATAACCCCACGCTATTGAAAACCAACTAATGAACTATCCACTCATGATAATAACATAATAAATAATTAAATATAATGATCTAATAGGCTTATAAATAGTGATTCCTGAGATCCCCCCCCCCCTCGATTTTACTCTCCTTCCCCTTCCTCTATTGAACTATCATTGATGATTAATCTCCCCATGATCTATGTATTCATTCCCCCTTATGTTCTTTATTTAAAATATCCTTAAATATTTGATCAGTCCATATATACTATACATTATGATGTCATTTCATGTGTACAAGTTATACATAACATCACACCTTCATTCATTACCCGTTGAGTACCAACTGTACTAACATTTCTCTTATTCCCATATTTACTCTTCTTACAATAATATTTTTATATGGACTATTATGGAATTAATTTTTCTGGTCAAAAAAATATATTTGGGGGTTCCTTTGGTCCATGTAGGTTGTGAATATATTCCACATGTCTCTGTAATTCATTGATATCTCACAATAATTAATCCTCCCTTCTTAATTAATTAATCATTATAGATCTTTTTGTGTGTTTCTAAACTACTGTTACATTGATTTAAACAAATTGGATCCATTTTAGATAAAATAAATAAACATTAGTAAATTATTGAATAAATATTCTATTAGGTACAACCATTGTTTTCATTAGGAATGTGGATGGAATAAAAAATGTCTCATTTTTATAATATAGAAATTAAAATGGAATACTTATTGTTTTACTCTATATATATCTAACTTTTCATTGAAATGTCATCACTGATAGCAGATGATTCTCTTTTCATGGGCTTCTTTCATGAAATCATTGGACTGGTTTTTCAATTATATTCACTTAATAGATCAAATTCACTAAAAATAGGGGATGAAAAATACTAATTACATTATTTAATTTTCATTACATTGAGTTAACATGTTGAGAATGGTATGCAGAGTTTTTTACCTTGAGTGAAAATTCTTTTAGAATTTCTATTTCAATTGTCTGTATTGGATTTTTCTTATATGTAAGCACATATAGTAACCTTCAATCCTTGTCTGATTAATTGTCACTAGTATGTGTTTTTCATTAACATAGTTGTTTCCTTGGAAAAAAGAAACACCCAATGGTTCTTTGTCCAAAATGACTTACTTTCCAAAGGTAGGTGCTCGTTAGGGATTTTGACCTACGATGCTTAAGAAATCACATTGGTCGATAGGATGGGAGGATGGGATCATCACACCCTTATGTGGGGAATTATTGACTACTCTAGCGATCTCATATAGATTTCAGATCTTTTCATGAACCCTTTATTAATTCCCAAGTATGACGTGTATTTCCCATGAATTAGCAATCAATCATTAATACACATGAAATTTAGAATCATTTGTATGTATCTGAGGTTCTTTATCAATGGATATATCTATATATATCCAAGTATCTTCATAAATGGTATCCTATTATATACTACATAGATATTATTTGGTCATTGTTATGATTATGATGGTTTTCTATACACACAGTGAGGCACTCTATAGTTTATTATCATCCAAGGAGACTAAGGTCACTCTTGAATTTGTCATCCTCTAGGGAGATGAGAGTTGTTTTGATGTTGGAATAAAAACCTTAAGTGGGATTCCTACGTATCCTTGTGAAAGGAATTAGAATACATTTAGTTTGGTTCCTTTTTACATGGCACATCATACCTTTTATCGTCATGTGATAAGGACCCAACTATATAGTTTGACATCCTATGACAAGGATGTCGAGGTGAAAGGTGCTTAGTGAGATTAGGCCCTAAGTGGGCTTCCTACATATCATGGTCAACATGAATCAAATTTCTTATAATTTAATAATTATTTCAGGGAAGTATGTCTCTTTGATAGGATAGGTTGGGACTTAATTGTAACACCCCAATATTTTTTTAATTAATTTATCATTTTGAAAATTTTCATTTCACGTGACACTGTATATAGTTATATATATGTGTGTGTGTGTGTGTGTATATATATATATTAAAATACCAAGTCAAACAGTACTTTCACACAACACTGACTTGGATTGCACTGCATTCAACACAAACTCGGTGTGTGTTATAGGCACCATCGACATAGTGTACATTAGATTCTAGATTGACCTTCCTTGATGGTCTGCATAACATGCAAGACTGAGTGTAACCTAACTATAATATCTTATTAAAAATATGATTATAATGGAATATTAACTATACTTTATGTTTATGGATATTAATATTGTTATCTAAATAATGAAAATATGTAGTGTAAACAAATATAAGATGAATTCATAGGTTAACTATTAATGAATATAAAAACTGATTGAATATAAAAGAAAATATTATTATAGTCACAAGTCTATTTTAACCTAGTAAATTAAATTAATTAAAACTTTTTTTGTGATATTATTTTAATAAATATGTTATATAATAAATCAAATATATTTTTATTCATCAAATATATTTGATAGACATAAGATATGAACAAACCCAATTTTATGCATAAAAACCTATTTTTTATAAAGGCAGTTTTACCGACTTTTAATGGTGAACCCATTTGAAATCCAATTTTTATAAATTTTATAAATTAAATATGTAAATAAAAATTATATTTTTAATATAAACATAATAATTAGGTTGTGATAAAAAAATTTAAATGATGTTATATGTTTAAAAATAATATTTTCTCGAATGAACATCTTTTAATGCCGTTTTGTGAAAAATAATAAAATTAATTTTAGACACATTTAAAAATTTAATTTGATAAAATAAAATTCACTTTTTAATTTATAATTTTATAATTATATATTGTTTAATTTTTGGGAATTTTTATGAAAAACATCAGTTTTGGATGAATAATTAAAATACTAGATTTTAATTCAAAACTACTTTCTAATTAAATTTATTTATAAGGTTAAAATTTATTTTAATTTTATTTATAAGATGAATTAGATAATTTTTTTTCAATTAAAACAATTTTGGTTGTTGGAAACAATTTTACATTGAAATTGGATATAAAGACTTATCAAATTGTTTATCCTTTTAACTTTAAAAAACCCACATCATCGTCCCGTCAAAGCGATTAATTTTAAATTAATTTATGCCACTTATGTGATTAGAATTTGAAAAAACAGATTCCATATTGGGAATAATCATAATTTATAATGTCTAATAAATTAAAAAAAATTGACCAAAAATATTAGTGAAAGTGATTAAAATTAATTACATCGGTTTAGAGAAAAATAGGTTAATAAAGTACTAAACCTTAAATTTAAGTTCAAAAATGACCTAGAAAGTTGGCCAAAACCCAATTTATGAAACTATTTAGACCCTATAATAAATTTTATACACCTTTTTACATTATTGGATCCTCTTTAAAAATGAAAAATATAGGTGGAATTCTCTCTTCAAATATTTAAAAGAGTGTCACTCCTCCTCTACTATAAAAGGCCACCACATTTACTCATTCCTCATAGCTCTCAGAACTTTTTATGTTCATCCAATACCTACCCAATAAACTTCCTAGAAATACCCCTTTTGACCATGAAGCCTAAATTTGGGCATAAATCATCTTAATGAATAATTTTGGAACAAACCAAAAGGAGTTACGAGATTTAGATGTAACATCTTCTCTAAAGCTCTTTTCCTTTATTTTCCTTCTCCACCCCTCCACTATATTTATTGAATTATTGTGTACAAATACTAGAATCCAAAATATACTATAATGTTTTTATGCTTAGGGTTCTACCTAAACTTACACACACCTCTATCTAATGGATATCAAACATATTGTTTCTGTGTATGTTGAACTACTACCTCATTAAATGATGCTTTTTCATTTTTCATCTACCACCTATCATGGTGTCCATTATGATGGAAATATATATTTATATATTTAGTATATTATATTTATTATGTCTTTGATATTATTTATTCCTTTTCAACACACATATTTTTACTTTCCATTTTGTGGTAATACGATAATCTTGTTTGAGGAAGTGTGGACTACCGCCCCCTCGAAGCGATGTGAGTCGTTCACACACCGCATGGAATGTATTAAAGATGGGTTTAGTGAAATTATATGATATAATAATGATAATATAATAATTATATAAATTTATATACAAACATATATACATATTTCATTTACATACATTCTTTTAATACGAAAGTAAAAAAAATGGAAACAACATTCATGCGTATGTACGGCTTGCCATCTCCATGAACGATGAATTCCATTTAGTTCCTCTATATTCTATATATTATTATAATATACATATAATGGTTATATATTATATTTATGTCATGATTTATATTATGTAATCAGAATATTGGTATAAGTACCAATGATATAACAAATTACGACGCATGTGAACAATAAAGTGAATATTACCCGAAGTGAAACTATAACATAGGATTGCTAACAAGTGGGTAATATAAGGTCATAATAAAAAAATATGGTGATATATATAATAATATGATTCTTTAAAATATTTATAATAAACTTATATTTATTATACAGGAATCTTGTATGAGTACGGAGAGATTCAAGACACAAGGTAAGAGGATTTCATCTCACTTTTACTTTATGTGAGATACGTGTTATGTTTTCCATTCTTTCCTTTATGTGTGGTAAATTTAATTACCATTATTTTATTATATGTATCTTATAAATAAATTTATGGGTATTCACATTCCATTTTATGATCCTTCTTTCATTGGGTTTATGTTTCAAAAGTTACTAAATTGGTAAAATGGTTTTGTCCCAATTTTCCTTCTTTAAGACTCATGTTTTGTTATGCACCTAAACTATTTTTTTGAGGTGTATATACTTAAATTTTACATGCTATATCATGAATATAAAAATTTTCATCATATTTTATGATTATTGTAATTTAATCTCTTCCATGGAGAGTATGATCCCAAGTTACCATATTATAAGAGTTTATTGAGACAATCTCATCACTTTTTGAGATTGTTTAAGTTTATGTTTCATTTGATGAAATATTATGATCCATCCCTCAAGTAAATTCATGAAATTTATTATCCTATGGTTATCCATGATATTCTCATGTATTTTTACAATTTTTCTACTCTTTGATCCAAAATATAGTAAAGAATTTGTTTTTAAAAAATCCCGACTTTACCCTCCCTTCGGTAGAAAATATATGTTTTCTAAAAAGGGTTTACAAGAATATTATACCATTATAATATATTATTTAAAATAAATTTTAAACTTTTTTATTTTACCATTATATTCAAGGGAATATTCTATTAGCTTTCTGAACAAGGCATTTCTTCTAACATTTTGACCATGAAAAATGAATGTTCTTTTTACCTCATACGACATGTACTGAGTTACCCGTAATCATTCCTTAAAATATTCCTTTTAACTTTTAAAAGGTTAATATTTAATAACTTTTTCAATGTAATTTTAAATGGAAAATGTTTTCAAAATCATTTTAAGTCTTATTTATATGTTTTCAAGTTATTTGAATTATAAAATGATTCTTAAATAGTTTTTTGTATTAAAAAGACTTTTTTGAATAAGTAAGGATATTTTTCTCAAAAAAAATTGCAAGATTTTTCATAACTATTTTATATATAATATGAAATTAATTGATTCTACTCATTCCCTTTTAAGAAATTATCTAATGGTTTCATTAATATCCTTTCTGTGAATGGGTTACGGTAAATTTCACGGTCTTTATGAAACCAGTTTCTCTTTCATGGGTTAATTGTTTAAGAAATATGTTTCACTTTCATGGGTTATGTATCAATGAAATGTTTAAGAAAACTTACTCTTTTACATAGGTTATTATGTTATGAAATGTTAATTATACACATTTTTTTTTATTTTTTATGATTTTATATTTATAAGACCTATGAATTTTTATGGGTCATGTTATGATGAATGTTTTATTATCTTGTAGCACATTTGTGAATCATTTTACTATGATATTGGTGGTACCAATATGCCCCTCTAATTAATTGGGTAATGATAAGTTTTATATGATACCAAAGGTTACATGGGTTATTTCCCAAGACCAAAAATAATGAGGGTATATGGGTTATAGCCTAAGACTAAAAGAAAGAGGGTATACAGGTAGTATCCCAAGCCCAAAAACAAGAAGGTACATGGGCTATAGCCCAAGCCTAAAAGAAAAAGGCTATATGGGTAGTATCCCAAACCTAAAAAAATAAGGTACATGGGTTATAGCCCAAGCCTAAAAGAAAGAGGGTATATAGGTAGTAGACCAAACCCAAAAAACAAGAACGTACATGGGTTGTAACCCAATACTAAAATAAAGTGGGTACATGGGTTTCTAACCCAAGCCCGAAGTAGGTACACAGGCCATTGGAAAAATCCTTGCATATTATAAAGTTCTTTGTAGGTACCCTTGACATAAAATATTCTATTCTTATATGTATGCCATAAATCCTATGTCTTATTCCTTTGTTATGATTTCATGGCTCATGATGTTTTTTCTTTATGATTCATGTATTACAAACTACCAATATTTATCCCATAAATCATGTTTATAGTCTTTGATATTTAGGGTATGATTTCCTAATGTTATGATCTAGTTATCATACCCCAATGTTCATGTTTATTCTTATATGTCTATCTTGTTTACCCTTACCGGGCATCTAATTTCTTTCTTTTCTTATGTTTTTTTATCCAGGTTATGAAGAAAGGTTATAGGTTGAATTAAAAAAGGTGGAGATATTTATGAGATATGTGGAAGATCTTTAACCAATATAAAAGATTTTTTTTTCCAGGTTTCCAAAGACACTAAACTATTATGGTCTTGGGAATGTATTTTTTCAATGTACTAAATATTAATCTAAAATGATGTAATATCCATGTTTTTTAATCCTAGGTCGCTATAGTTGGTATCAAAGGAAAGGTTTAGTCGACCTTTGGAAACTAGGAAGATTAAACCATAGTTATGTCCCTAGGTATATTTCCAAGTATATGTCCAAGGATGTCTCTAAGGATAAGTATGAGGACGAGTTAACATTTACGAAAATTTCTTGGAATTTTGGTAAAACATAGAGTGATTGGATTCCTAGAAATACATCCATGTCTAGATATTACAAGTTGATGTGGCTTTGGCATAGTTGTACCTAGGGTTAACAACTCCAACAATATGTTTAGGGCTTGAATTTGGGTAATCGGTTACACAACAATGGGCCTTGCTGCACAACTAGTTTGGCACCCATGGGGATATGCTTTGAGAATTCAAAAACTATTCACGAAGCATCATGGAGGATTTAAACCTAAGTTGACTATGAATATCCTAGGTTAAACCTAAGCTATCGTAGATTAAGGAAGGTGTTATGATTTAGACATCATATATATAATTTTTCATGATTATGTGGATTTCTTATATGATATGTGTTTCTCACCCTGTGCTTTCTGGTTTTAGTAACTGGGATAACTAGAAGGAACATTGTTAACCATTAATATTTTAGATGTGGAAATTATGGTTATTATGAGAATTGATTTTTTAATGAACAGAACTGGGTTTCCATCAAACCTAACACCCAAACCGATTTTTCACATACACGAAGGGAGTTCTTGATCCCCCTGGGCTAGCGACAAGCACACAGGCATCGAACAAAAAAATTGAGGGAATGATTTCACCCAACCTGAACAACCACATGGAATACATATAGAGAGAAATAAGGATCATCATAATACTAATAAGTATATATGATATAACTGTAAGGGAAATAGGGAAAACAAAACAATGAAAATAGTATCTAAGAACTCCAAAAGACAACTTTGACTGTAAGGGACTCAAAACCAAACATTTACTCCAACAATGGCATGCTCAAACTCCAACCATCTCACCACCATCTAACCATACCAACTGACAAGAAACTCCCCACCTCACTACAATGCCTTTCCTTTACCTACACTAAAATACAAACATTGGTCTACGCACCACTGAAGTAGTGTATAGGGTGTGAGATAACAAGATCACTAAGATCCCACCCAGGTGCTCCATAACAAGTCTCTCTATATCAAATCTTGCATTGTCATTTTTAAAATAAAATATGGCATGATAAGTAGTAAATCAGTTTTATAGAAAACATGATAAACATCTCCCTTTTCCATGGTTCTAAACAAAAGTAGGTATAATAGTTTCAAATCACATTTTCCATATCATTTTTCATAATCATAAACATGCATATCCAAGGTAACATAGAAATCCAATAAATACAAAATATAAGCACATGTATCATAGAACCAAGTAATAAAAAAGGTCTAGGAATAAAAATACTCATACCATAATAATCTATTGTACAAAAACTGATCCTAGAGCTACAGACCTAGGAATAAGATGAGTTCCCCATGAGTAAACCTCCCAAAATGTCAATATTGGCTGCCTAGAACAATATGAAAAAAAAACAAAGGAAATCCCCATGACAAACCTCCTTGATAATCAAAATTCAATGAAATATGGCCTTAAGTTAAACCTTCCACCTAAGTACCCAATCTAACCTATTTGCAATTTTTCACAATCTCATTTAAATTACTTGAAAACCATTCAAAACATTTGAAAAATCCATTAATTAAAAGCCAGGGAAAACCATTTTTCTTTCAAAAACCTTTTCCAACACACATAAAAAACATGCCAATTTCATAAATCAATTTGAAAAGAAATTTGAAAAGAAAAACAAGAGGATTCATTATCATAGGATATAGAAGGAACCACCTACCACATCATTCGTGTCACACATTCCCTCAAGAGAATCCAAAAGTAATGAGACCCAATATCACCATCAGTGATGGTCCTGGAATCAAACCCGCTCGACAAAGTATTGATTCAAAATAGAAGACAAGGGGTTGGAGGATATAAGAGGGACAACATACCTCAATAAATAATGTATGCTTCACTACAAATAGCCAAGTATTGGTCTTCGAGAAAAGATCTCATAACATATCTAGATGAGGAAAACAAGAAACATCCAGCATGGATTAGATATCTGATAATGCAATGATAGGGAACTATCGTGATCAATTGTAAGGAATAATTAGAGAAAACACTTACCTTGAGTGACGCACCGTAGAAGCAATGATAAACCAGAGCCGATCAGATCAATCCGGAAGGTTAGATACCTCTAAAAAAAATCCTAGAAGTAGTTTAGGATCAAGATCCAAGTGGTTTAGGAGAAAAAAATCTGATCAAAATAGAAAAACATGTGACTTAAACCTGGGGGAGGACCGGGTCATGACATGTACCCCTTGGTCATGACATGAAGTCCACGCTGGATATGTTATGCCAAAAAACCCTTCTCCTTAGGTTAAAAATATTATATTTAACCCCTACATGATGTGTACCTCAGGTACATGACGTGTACCAGCACATGACATGATCTCCCCATTCATGACCTGATCTCCCAGTCCATGACATGCAACCAACACCAAGTACACGACATGTACGTGTTCTATAGTCTATAGTAAACCTAGAAAAATCACATAAACAGATTTATAAAACCATAAGGGAACTTAGAAAAAGGGAGAAAATACGTGATCAAGGTAACAGGATGTTACAAACTTCCCACCATAAGGAATTTCTGTCACTGAGAAGTCATTTGGAAGATGTAATCCCTTGAAAAATATGAGGCCACTACTCCCTCATCAATGACTCGCATTCCCAAGTCTCATGAGAATCTGATCCTTGTTGGAAAAGAAATTTGATCTATAGAATCGAATTCCCATGAAATATTTTCTCTTGAGAGTCAATGATCTCCACTAGTTTTTTAAAAACAGAAGCATCTAGTTCAAACTCAATTTATTCCCAACTCAGAATGTGAGTGGGATTTGGGTGATACTTCTTGAGCTAAGATATATAGAAAACTTCATGAATGCCTTTCAACTAAGTCGACGATTCTAACAGATAAGAAACTTTTCCAAGATGTTCAGTGATCTCAAACAGTCCAACATATCTTGGATCCTATTGTCCATATTTTCCAAGTCAACGATGACCTAACCAAGGAGAAAATTTCAAGAAAAAACAATCACTAATGGAAAACTCCAAAGGAAGATGATGTTGATCTATATAAAATTTTTTGAACTCTAGGCTGTAACAAGACGCCATCACGCCTTATGAATCTTTACTGAGGTCTCCTGAACTAGACTTGGTCTAAGAAAAGGTACTTTGTGCACATCTTACCAACAAATAGGTGATCTTCATGGGTGGCCATACAACACCGTAAAAGGATCCATTTTGATAGATTAATAGTAAATCTTGTGGTAAACAAACTCAACCAGTCCTAGTTGGCTATCTCATGATCCAATGAAATACAAGACACAAGAATGAAGCATATCCTATAGGATCTGAATTACACACTCCATCTGGCCATCTCTCTATGGATGGTAAGATGTGTTCAACTTGACCTGATTCCCCATTTCCTCTAGAATACTCCTTCAGAACCTTGAGTTTAACCTAGAATCCCTATCTAGAATAATGGTAGAAGGAATCATATGTAACATCATGATCTCTTGCACATACAACATACCTAGATATTCAACTTTAGTGGTTTATTTCATCGGAATAAAGTGAGAATACTTCATCCACCGATAAAAAACCACCCAGATGGAATTTGTACCTCGGGGTGTCTGTGGAAACCCAAAAACAAAATCCATGGAAACCTCATCCCGCTTCCAAACCGGTACTAGAAGAGGTTTAAGAAATCTGGAAGGTTTCAAGTGCTCTGCCTATATTCGTTGGCAGGGGTAATAGTGGGACACATAATCTACAATGTCATGCTTCATACCCAGCCACAAAAACTATCTTATCATGTCATAATACATCTTTGTAGAGCCTGGATGAATGACCCATGAATAATTATTAAAATTAAACATTATTGAACTTCTCACAGGTGTTGGGAGGACAACTCGCTTCCCAAAGTGAAGTATTCTATCTGAAGAAAAAGACCAAACAGGAACTGTCTCCTCACCATAAAGGTTTTTTCAGAATCTTCTAAAACTCATCATCTTGTTGTTGACTTTTCAATATAGACTTCGGGAGAGATGATGACAACTGAACACTAGTCAAAACCATACCTGAGACATGCCCCTGAGTGTCCAAGTGCAACTAAACAAAAATCCCCATAAGATTCCACTCCTCCATCGATTATAGAATAGCTTATGATGGTACCTTCCTACTTAAATAATCTACAACTACATTCCCTTTCCCCAAAGTGTAGGCAATGTCAAAGTCAAATTTTTTAAGGTATTCTACCCATCATCTCTATCTGATATTCAAGTCCTTCTGGAAAAAGATATAGCTTGAACTCTTATGATCCTAGAAAACCATGAAATTCTCCCCAAAGAGATAGTGCATCCAACATTTAAGTGCATGCATCACTATAGAAAGATATAAATCATGTGTGGGGTAGTGATTCTCATGTGGTCAGAGCTTATGAGATCCATAAGTTATCACATGGTCATCATGCATAAAAACATATCCAAAACCATCACATGATACATCACACAATACAACCTACCCCTTTCTAGGTTCGGGCAAGATCAGAATAGGCCAGGATGTATGAAATCATTTTAGTTCATCAAAGGAAGACTTGAACTTTTATTCCCATGTGAATTTCACCAATTTATTGGTAAGATCATTAAAAGGTGATGCAAGCTTAGATAAATAGTTGAAAAACTATCAGTATTATCCAATAAGACCAATAAATATTCATATCTTAAAGAAATTCTACGGTTCCTTCTAGGAAAAACAGATTTTACCGTATTTGGATCAACTAACAAGACATGATCAGAAATTATGTGCCAAAATAACTTCACTTATCAAATCCAGTAACTGAATTTTGAATGCTTTCCATATTGACAATGATTTCTTAGAATCTCCAAAACCAAACATAGATGGTGCTCATGCTCACACTCAGACCTTGAATAAACCAAAATATCATCCACAAACAATACAAAAAAAGTTTCAAGATGTTGGTGGAATATTCAATTCATCAAGTCCATAAAAATGCAAGATCATTAGTTAGACTAAAATAAATCAAAATATATTCATAATGGCCATAACTACTTATAAAGGTCATCTTTGGTATGTCAAACTCCCAGAATTTAAGATGATGATAACCTGATGAAAAATAAATCTTTGAAAACCACTTTTCTCCCATCAATTGATCAAAAAAATCATCCACACGAGGTATAGGGTATCTGTTCTTAACTCTTAATCGGTTTAACTTCTAATAGTCCACACATAATCGAAGTGAACCGTCCACTTTCTTGGTAAATAGCACAGGGGCTTCCCAAGGAGAAACACTTGAAAAAATTAAACCTTTCTCTAATAATTTTTTCAACTGAATCTAGAGCTCTTTCAACTTTGCTGGTGTCATATGATATGAAGTCATCGATATTGGATGCGTACTTGGAACCAAGTCAATCATGAACTATACCTATCTCTCTAGAGGAATACTAGAGAATTCATCTGGGAAAACGTCAGGAAAGTCTCAGACAAAAATAGAAATGTCCTCAATAGAAAAAACGTCATCGAGCTCAAACACAATAGCAACTAACAAACTCATGAGCTCTAGGAGGGATGGTCCTTCGTGACCTGACCTTGGGTCCCACTCTCCTTGAAACACATGACAACTCCCCTCAGCACCAAGAAACAAGACATGGTGATGATAACAATCAACCTCATCTCAATTAGTGACAAGACAATCCATGATTATGATGATGTCATATAGATTTAGAACAAGAATGAGAAAATATTAAACCAACACCGTGTCAACTATCGTGAATGAACAAGAAGGAAACCAGAACCTCTGTTATTTCCTCTTTCCAAGAGGTGTTTCTAACTCCATTGTAAAGGGAATAAGTTTCATTGAAAGTTTAATAATATAAACAAAATATGCAGATTAAATGAGTGGGAGGCACCAGTATCAAAAAAAGAAATATATACTAATGTTGTAATAAGTAGAGTACCTATCACGATTTCTGTACCTATATCAACTTACATAGGACACTCATCTACTACATGTAAATGATTCACTCTTGAGGCCTATTTCTAGAGCCCTAAAGTCTTTGAATCTTCTGACTTCACTATAGTAGCATTTGGATCTAATGAACCCTAACCATAATAAGGAATATTCATAGCCTGACAGAAATTCTGTAGATGACCAATACGTCCACAAATATTTCATGTCTTTGCAGGCATAGGACAAGAACGTCTAGTGTGACCCCCTTTATGCACTGTTAGAAAGTAAGAGGCACACTCCTAGCTACAACAGATGGTATGGAGAAGGCTCACAATTGAGACCCACCTCCACCACTCCTGCGATGGTCCTTCAACTTACTATTCATCCCATTCATGCTAATGAAGAAATCACCAATTGGAAGAGAAAATGTGGTGAAGCTAAATTTTCCTTCCATTTTCATCACTTCCAACATTGCTCTGTCCACTGTCTCTACATAGGTAAAATGATTCAACATTAACACCTGTAATCTAATGTTCGATATTAAACCTTTTAGGTACTTCTCCGCCTTCAAATGGTCATTATTTACCACGTCCAGAGAAAAAAAACAAGCTCAAAAAACCAGTTAGAGTATGACAACACCAAATTCTCTCCCTACTTCAATGACAGGAACTCAAAATATTTTTCCAACAATAGATACTCTAAACAAAATTTCTGAAAGAATAGAGTTTTGAAACCCTTCCAATCCAAGACCACATGTCTGTCTGGATGGACCATAGAGTCCCACCAATTCTTTCCAAAACCCTCAAGTCCGAACGATGCACACTTCAGCCTGATATTCTTAGGTGTCTATAGGAAGTCGGAGATTTGATTTATCTTGTCCAACCAATCCTCTTCCTCTTGAGGTTCAGTCATCCCTATAAAGTATAGTGGATTCTCATGCAATAACTCTTACAATCAATCTATTTCCCCTCCATCTCTTGGATGTACATCATCCACTACATTCTAAACTCGTGTAACATCTTGATCAATAGAACAAACTATTCATACGATCATCTCTATGAGATTTGGATCCATGGTTGGATTACCTTGGGAAGCATCATCCGTACCTTCCTAAGGAACCCTTGGAAGATGTCTCGGATGCATACTACCGTATACTAAAACATAATAATGATTAGGCATAGAACAAATCCCAATTAAAAATATAAAACTAATAAGAAAAAACTGTGATTTTTAAAAATAGAAACCAACACTTGAGACACATATCTCGATATCCCATGGTATCTTTAGTCTCGTTACAAAAATAGATAGCCAAGAACTCATCACAACATACTTCTCATGTCCCGACAATCCTATATCTAGTCTAACCGAAATCTCAAGAAAATATTCTTTCAAACATGCCTCCTTTGATACCCAATTATAATGAATTGAACCAGGTTTCCCTAAAACCTAGCACTCAGCCCAATCTGTCACATACTTGAAGGGCGTTATCGATCCCCACGGGCTGCTGACAAGCACCTAGGCATAGAATGACAAAACCAAGGGAATGATTTCTCCCAAAATGAACAACCAAATGGTATCCATATATAGAGACATAAAAGAAAAATGTAATAGTAACAAGTATATATGCCATAACTTTAAGGAAAACAGGGGAATTAAAAAAACAGAAACAGTGGCTAAAAACTCCAAAAGACAAGTCTGAATGCAAGGGACTCAAAACCAAATAGATACTCCAATGATGGAATGAAGAAAATCCAACCATCTCACCACCATCTACCCATCCTAGCTTGCATGAACCTCTGTGCCTCACTATAGCACCTTGCTTTTCCCTGAACTGGAAGACAGACAAAGGTGTACACCCCACCGAAGAAGTGCGCAAGGTGTGAGCTAATAGGATCAGTAAGATCCCACCCAGGTGTTCTATAACAAGTCTCTATATAACAAATCTAGTATTCCCATTTGTAAAATAAAACATGACATGATAAGAAATAAAGAAGTATTATAGGAAACATGGTAAATGTTTCCCTTTTCCATAGTTCTAAACAAAAGTAGGTATAATAGTTTCAAAGAACATTTTCAATATAATTTTCCATAAGTATAAACATGAATATCCAAGAAAACTCATAAATCCAGGAAATACAAAAAAGAGTCACAAGTATCATAGCACCAAGGAATACTATAGGTCTAGGCATCATACTACTCATACCACAATAATCAAGTGCACAAAAAATGATCTTAGAACTATGGGCCTAGGAAGCAGAGGAATACCCCATGAGTAAACCCCCAAAATGTCAATATCAGTCCCATAGAAAAATAGGCCTTGAAAAGAGAGGATTTTCTCAAGACACACATCCTTGATAATCACAAAGAAATGGAAGATGGCCTCAAGCTAAACATTCCACCTAAGTACCCAAGGTTACCCATGTGATCTTTTTCACAAAACCATTTCAATGCCTTGAAAACCATTCAAAACCATTTCAAAAATCCATTAATCAAAAGGTAGGGAAAACCCTTTTTTATTCAAAACACTTTTTCAACACACACAATTATTCCAATTTCATAAATCAATTTATAATGAAATTTGAAAAGAAAAACTAGAATGTTCATTATCATAGGCTGTGGATGGAACCACCTACCTAAATGTTCAGGTATCACATGCCAACAATAGAATCCAAAAGAAATGAAACCCAAAAAATCCATCAGTGAAGGTCATAGAATCAAACCTACTCATCAAAGGATTGATTAAAATTAGAAGACAGGGGGTTGGAGGATAGAAGAAATCCCACGTACTTTAAGAATGAATGCCTGCTCCACCACAACTAGCCAAGGAATGACCTTCGAGATAAGATCTCAAAACATATCTAGATGAGGACCACAAGAAACATCCAACTTGGATTAGTGGATTTAATAATGAAAGGCTAGGTTTCTATTGTGATAAATCGCAAGAAATAATTGGAGATAACACTTACCTAGAGAGGTGCACCATAGAAGCAATGATGAACCAAAGATGATTGGATCGATTCCAAACATGAGTCGCCTCTAAAAAAATTCTTAGGAGTAGTTTATGGTTGAGAAAGAAGAGGATCAGGAGGAAAAAAGGCCAATCAAAATAGAAAAATGTGTGACTAAAACCTCGGAATGGTCTGGGTCACGATGTCTACCCCTTGGACATAATGTGTAGTCCACACTGGATAAGTTATTCTGAAAACCCCATCACCTCAAGTAAAGAAAAACAATATTTAACCCCTACACGATGTGTACCTTAGGTATACAATGCGTACCATATCACGACATGAGCTCCCCATTCATGACATGATCTCCCAGTCCATGACATGCATCCAGCACCAAGTACACAACATGTACTTCCAGTATAAGGTGTGTACCTATTCTGTTGTCTGCAGTAAACCTAGAAAAATCACATATAAGGATTTTTAAAACCATAAGAGAACTTATAAAAAGGGAAAACATACCCGATCAATGTAATGGGATGTTATATATTTCGTAAGTGGAAATATCATAAAGAGAACCAGGAAGGTGTTATGAGTATTGGTTATACTTCTAAAGATAAAGAGACCGCAAATGACATGTGAAAGGTATGTGATATTCTTCCAGTATTATTTATATTAAACATAAGAAGCATGGTTAGATTGAGGTTGAGGAACCTTAAGACATGATTCATATTTTATATTCTAGAAAAGTGGTACAAATGAATAAGTTGATGAAGATTGAGTAATGGATTAAGAATAATGTTGGATGAATGAATACAGTAATTATGTTTTAGAATTCAGAGATTATGTTATATGAATCATGAAATATATAAGTATTTCATTAAGGATTTAAAAGGATATGATTAATGGTGATGAAGAAATAGAAAATTGATTTCATAGAAATGTGATATTTTGATTAAGGGAAGGTAACCCTTAATTAGTGTCTAATGTTGAGATAATGTTGTTTGGATAACGATATTTTGGATATGAATAAGAAAATTGGACTGTATTGACTACCTTGTAACTAAGTATGTATTTTTCGATATGTGGTTTATATTATCACCGATGAAGATTATAACTTTTTTGTATTTATGGAATAGATCCAATACAATTTGGAATAAGGAATAATGCATGTTTTCCAAAGTATTAATGGAAATTCAAGTTGTTACCATGTTTCAAGAGAATATATGATGAGGGAACTCACATGTTTGAAATGTGACAACTAAGAGCTACATTTTGATATATTGGGGATCAATGTTAAGCGTATTTCATGAAATTATATCCAAAGAATTAAATTTTGATATTTCATAAGGATTATAAAGGTAACCATTTATGGAAAGACTAAGTTAAATGTAACACCCCAAGATCTCATAGTATGTTATCTCATTAAAGTAATTTAATAGCTTGCGCTACACGCAACACCAAGTTTGAGTGCACCACTACCAAACTAGCCATTCAAAAAGTGGTTATAAATAGTATTAACTTCATTTTGAATATTATATACTATATATAATTTTAACATCCATATTATGTGTTTCAAATACATAATATAAGAACAAATTTACTTTTTTCAGATAAAAGAAGTATTTTTCAAAAAATTCAATTTTACCACCTTTTAATAGAGAACCCTTTTTAAATCCAATATTTGACACTTTTATATATTCAATTTGAAAAAAATAAACTTCTTCTTTAGAATTGGGACATAAAAATTTAGTTTCGATGAATTTTTGATATTTTTCTGTTAACTTTCATATTTGGGTGAATAGTTAAAATTACTAAATTTTAACTGAAAACAACTTTTTTAATCAAAATAATTTACATTGTTCAATTATAAATTTGAATGGTTTGGAAGTATAATTAGATTATATTTTTATCATTTAATACAATGTTGTTCATTTGAAGTAATTTCACTTTGAAATTGTTCATAAACAAGTGTCAATCTTTTGAGAGTTATTATTTCATAAAAACATGCTTTTTGGTTTTGAAAACATGAATTAATTTTAAATTAATTAATGAAACTTCTATGTTTCGAAATTGGTAAAATATAATTCATTTTTCAATTATTAATATAAAAATTATCTTAGGGATATTTTTCGGTTTTTTTGAAAACATTCAATTTTTGATGAATAGTGAAAAACATTGAGTTATTGTTTAAACTTGACTTTTTATTTAAATAATTATTTATTTTATTTAAATTTATTTTAGGTCCAAATAGATACATAATACCTATATAAGTTCAATATAATTCATTGGAGTCTGTTTATAATAATTTTAGATATATAAAAATTTTATCGAACCTTTTACCGTCTTTTAGCCACCTCCAAGGAGCATTTGCAAATTTGAATAAAACATAATTTTACCACTTCTATGAATTGAATTTTAAAAATCTGAGAGACACGGTTGATATCAGTAAGTAAAATGTATTTCAATAAGATAAAAATAATTTTTTTTGAATAGTACATTTTTGAATTTTATTTACCACATTTAAAAGTAAATAGGGTAATTAAGGGTAAAAATGATATTATTATTACCCTAACACATGTTCTAATTCTAGTGGATAAGTTTAATTCGACCAAAAACAACCATTTAAATAAAATATGATCCTTTAGGTCCACTTGGACTAGATTTGGACATTTATTATTATTTAATTCAATGAAGAGTTAAAAGTGTTAAATTCATAGTTTAATAACTAAACCATTTTTAATATAGGGTTACACATAATATAAATTCGACTATGAAAATTAATTAGAAATATAAATAAATTTCCTACGTAATTTTATTTTATTTATAATTTTTAGACATTAAATAATTTAATTTATTTATGACACAATGATGATGTAGTAATTACATTATTAATGAAATATTAAATTAGTTGATATTATAAATACCCAAATAAATGTAATTTTAGAGTTTTTATGAATTACACTAATTTTATTGGTTAATATGACATGTTAGGGTTGATTAAATGAATTTTTTTCGAAGTAAAAATTCTTTTATGAATTTAGCAAAAACAAAATACCAAATAGTATCAAAATTGACATAAAAGAGTTTTTAAAAAAAATATTATATTATTAATTGGTATTCTATTCCTAAAAATATAAGGTTCATCCAAAGTTCTTAAATACTTTTATATATGTCCTTAATGAACCATTTGGGGTTAACTTGAAAATTTATAGTAAGTTTATTAACCATATAATATAAACATACAAAAAGACATGGTAAATGTCAAACTATTTAACTAAGAGTTAAATATAAAAGATAAGGTTAATATAGTGACCCAAACCTATCTAAAACTTATTGGTTGAGTGTTTTTTGACCCATAACCACTTTAGTGTTTAAATAATACATTTTGGAGCCATTAAAAATGAAAAATGATATTATTATAAAATAATATTTAAAGTTTTTTTAAGGTGCCCCTCACCCCTATTATAAAAGGGAACTTCCCCTTCTCTCAAATTAACATCTCCAAATCCATTTGGCTCAGCCAACCCCTAACCAAATATCCTCCCAATTATCCTACCTTCATCCTAGAGGTCTTCCTTTGGTCATAAAGCCTACCTAAGGATCCCTTTTTATCAAATCAAAAGGAAGAATGCGAAGAAGAGGTAATGATTTCACCACCCTATTTTGAGTTCTTTTATTCTTCCGCTTACTCTTTCTTTGTTATTACCATACCAAAATAATAAATCTTGTACCTTATTTATACTTTTATGTTATTATAAATATGGCACAACCATATTCACTATTCTACCCATCCTATGAATGATAATGTCACCATGCATTGTACGTACGGCTTACCGTCTCCACGTCGTGGTGTAATTTGTTATTCAACACTATGTTATTTGGATGGATATAATGAAGAGGAATATGTATATAAATAATGAAAATAACATGATAATTTCTTTTTAAAATTAATATACCATCCAATTCCACACCTTTAAGGAAATGATATTGTCACTCGTGCGTACGTACGGATTACTGTCTCCACGACACGATGAGATTCATTTAAACGTTCATCATCATCGATGATTAAAAATATATATATTTATAATAAGTATGTAATATATGACATAATAATTATACTGGATATATATATATATCTACTTACATATATCTAATTCACTTACTTTCGTTCAATACGATATGAAAACAGAAACAATGTTTATGCGTACGTACGGCCTACCGTCTCCATAAACGGTGTTTTCCACTTCATATATCTATCTATTATAAATATTTATATTCTAAATATATATTATATATGAATCAAGGTTTGTATTATGGAAGTATTTAAATCATGATCAAAATTATACGGTCAAAAATAACAAGTTAAAATACGTACGATAAAGAAAGTGATTATTACCCGAAATATTAAATTAACATAAAAATAATTATTAAATGGGTAATATAAAGTCATAAATGAATCATGTATGATATAATAAATATTAATATGGTTCTGGTATAATATAATAACATAAAATGTTCATTATACAGTAGGTTAAACGTACCCTCGACCAAAGGAAAGTGCAAGGTAAGGGGTTTTCATCTCACTCCTTATTCCCGTGAGATGCATGCTATATTGCCACTATTTCCTTTTGTGTGGTGTTTGTACTTAACATAATCATATTATTTGTGTAATACAATTTAATTTATGTTTATATACATCTTCATTTTATGATACTTCTTTCATGGGGTGTATGTTTCATAAGATACCAAATTGGTAAAGGTTAATTTCATAATCTCTTTATTATTCGAGGTTGTTTTTATGTAAGTATCTATTGGGACATATTTTTTATCCATGTCCATGTTTCATAAAAGAGTTTTCAAAGGGATTCTTTTAAAGTTCTTTTTTTACTGAAACATCATTTTTAATGTTTTAAATATTTATTCTTATAAATCATTTTCATTAATGTCTATTTTTTCAAAATGGTTTTTAAGGATTTATTTATATGGACATGAATGTTTTTAAAATTATAATTACTTTCAAAAGTTTCAAAGTAGTATGGGACAATTTGATTCAAAACTGTATTTAAATGTCTTCTTTCTAAATTTTTTAACTTTTAAATGTTTTCATGAAAAATGGATATTTCTCTAAAAGAGTTTTACAAATCATTTTCATCTATATCAACATCCTTTGAAGGATTTTAAGCATGTTTGAAGTTGATTTATTATTATACAAATCTTCCATATTGTATTGATGATTTTGTGATATGTTTGACTATGGATGTGTTATTTCTATACCATTCATGGTTTATATATAATGTACTGACATTTCGTATGCTAGTTTTAATATGAATGCTTATGTATGTTTAAAACTTTTCGTACGAGGAATGCATTGGACTTAGTAAGTGATGGGTGGAGCCCACTATAGCTCCTAGATGGATCTATAGGTCTCATGATACAAACTAGTGTATTGGAACAAGGACTTGACAAAATATTATTTGTAGTCTCAGCACAAGGCCTTGACTATGTGGTTATGATGTCTGGCATTATACATTCCATAATTATGAAAGTGGCTATTGATATTGCATGTGATTATTCAACTAGTATAATATCCATGTGAATAAGTAAATGGATTTTTTTTTTATTGTATCATTGCCATATTATGCTGATGTTTATGTTTAAAATGATTTTGTTTTAGTCGTATAAATTTCCTTATATATTTATGCTTATTTATGAAAGTTTCCTCTATATTTTTATCCTTACATTGCATCTGAGGTCACCCCTTTATGTGTTTTAATTTTCCCAGGATTCCAAGAAGTGTATTATGATTGATAAGAAGGGTTAAGCTAGGGGATTAATGACATTATCAAAGGATAATTTATCTTGTGTTTTACTTTCTAATGTGTAATGTAATGTTCATGTATGTAATCTATTTTCAAAGACTGCTAAACTGATCGGTCTTTCGAGAAATGATTCCTTGTAATCATGCCAATGTATTAAAATATTGCATTGACTTTGGGCTTCTGGGGTCGGGGCATTAGAATTGGTATCAGAGTAAGTTTAGCAACAACCTTGGAAATAGATTTAGATCAACTCTAATTAGAGAACACCACCCTAATATAGACTTTGAGGATTAGTATATAAGAACATCCTATAATTTTGGTAAGGTAGAGATTTTGTGAGTTTTCCATGCAATACTTCCTTGTCTGGATACGAGCAGGTAGAGGTGGCTATGGCACAGATGATCCTAGTGGTAAAACCTGAAAACACCACTTTGAGCTAGACTCAAATAGGAACTGGTGCATGACAACAAGCCTTGCTGCACTCTTTGTTACGACACTCCTGGGAGATATGCATATGATAATTCACATCTTCATTACAATCCATTATGAAGGATTTAGGAGTAAATAATTCCACAAAGAAATTTTTGTATGATTGAGGATTATATCCATAAACTGTTTAATTTACATTAGGTATTTTACCAGTTTGGAATTATTCATTGTGATTCTTAAACTGACCTAGTGTAAGCCATTGTATATAAATGGCACCCAGTATAAGGAATGAGAAATCCAGCAATACGTATGATCCAAAGACTAAGAAGTATCGTATCATTCATGGTATTAAGACAACATTTAGAATGGTAATAGTCTCTCATGTATTCTCAACATATGAAGAAATAATATCATGTGTTAATAAGATAAGTAATTAATTATCTAAGTCTTATGGCTTTGAAGGGAAGCAAGAGAAGAAAAGGATGGTAGAGAGAAAGGTGGATAAAGGGAAGAGGGGAAAGAAGGATTTTCCCATATGTGATAAATGTGGAAATAATAACCTTGGTAAATTATTGAAGGGAATGGGAGTTTGTTATAAGTGTGGAGAAAAAGGACACCAAGTACATGATTGCAAGGGTAAGAAAAATGTTTCAAATGTAAAATGCTTCATCTGCAAGGCATTGGGACACTACGCGAATCAATTTTCCAGTCATTAGAGTATACCACAAATGATGTTATTGGATAATAATCAAGTTATGACACTACCGAAGATGAATAAGAATGATTAAATTTTTATGTGTTATTAAAGTGTTGTGTCATTTGAGTATTTTATTATAGATTATATAAGGATTTTACTGCAGTACAATTTCATTAAGGACTTGAGATTGTGTGGAACCAAGAAAAGTGACTCAATTTCAAGTTAAACTTTTTGGAAAATACATGGTTAGAGAAAAGACAAAAATTAAATATGGTACAAATACTGAGGTATTTATTTTGGAAAAGGAGATGATTGATTTATTATATTGGATATTATTGACATCCTTGGAACTGGTAAATGGTTTGTTTGTTTTTCGTCATTGTTGGAGTTTACAACATTTTTGGATAGAAGGAGTATATCCGGTATTCTATAAATAATAAGGTTGCATGAATGTAATCAACAAGGTTTTATGGTAATTTAGGGTGTTACCATGTTTTAAAAGAATACATGATTAAGGTATTTACATGTTATTACATGGAAAAAAGGATCTTCACTGTGTTTTCCTTCCTTATAAATTTTAGACTGTGAGTTTGGATAGAAGTATTTTGGATAAGTCTAAAGGTTAGAATCGATTAAGTTTGACATTGCATACTATTGTTAAGGTTAAATCATTTCATGAGATTATTTTTAGATATTCATAAAAATGACAACCCGGAGGTCCGGTGACAACCCCTCGTGTCCGTCATGGTCGCGAGACTAGAAACCGCAATCGTAGGGCGACAAGGTTGCATCACCTACCATTGGCCTACGTGATGTCTTGGCTTGTATAATGTAGTTTTTTAAATAGTATGACAAATGAATTATAAATTAATTATTTTTGAAACCTTATATGATTAGGATAAATAAAATATTTTTAATTTCTATTATCTTTTAGAGTGAAATATGAGTTTTCGGTAGAAATTTGTTAAAGGATGTAACTCTACTTGTCAAGTGTATATATATATATATATATATATTTCAATATTATTCTATGACTAAATTAATTATTAAAATTTAGTTAAGGGACTACGTCTAAATATCCTTTCATTGAGGCATATTTTGTTTTAATACACGAAATTATTTTATACGCTGTTTAAACACCTTTGACTTTTCATTTCATCCAAAGGGAATCTTTTTCTATGAAGCATTTTACTAAACAAAAAAAAGGAATGTTTCTTTTTAACGTAAGCAGTGACAAAGACCTTTCCACCCCCACAAGTTTTATTTGATATTTGGCTTCCTTAACAAGCCGAAATGTTTTTAAAAAAGAAAATAAATACTATATACTATTTTTACGTATTTTGGTATTCAAAATGGTTTTGATAATGGATTAGTTATGTAAATATATTTAAATGATATATTGTGATTGATGAACTCAATCACTCCCTATAAATATTTAAGTTTTATCTCTAATTGTGTGCCTTTAATTTCCACCAATGTTCTCTTAATCGAGATCATAATTTGGTGGTAACTTTTTAATTTCGGTTTCCCTCCTACAAAGACTAAATTTAATTAATCTAATTTCCGATTTGGGTTTTCCACAAAGGTATTTCTCTATTTTAACCTTTTATTTTCAATGAATAGTTTCAAATTTTGAGGATTCAATTTATTGAAGGAGGGTATAATGTAACACCCCAAGATCTCATAGTACGTTATCTCATTAAAGTAATTTAATAGCTTGCGCTAGACACAACACTGAGTTCGAGTGCACCACTACCAAACTAGCCATTCAGAAAGCAGATATAAATAGTATTAACTGCATTTTGAATCTTATATACTCTATATAATTTTAACATCCATATTAGGTGCTTATTATACATAATATAAGAACAAATTCATTTTTTTCAGATAAAAGAAGTATTTTTCAAAAAATGCAATTTAACCGCCTTTTAATGGAGAACATTTTTTAAATCCAATATTTGACACTTTTATATATTCAATTTTAAAAAATAAACTTTTTATTTAAAATCGGGACATAAAAATTTAGTTTCGATAAATTTTTATGTTTTTCCGATAACTTTCATGTTTGGGTGAATAGTGAAAATTACTAAATTTTAACTGAAAACAATTTTTTTTAATAAAAATAATTTATATTGTTAAATTATACTTTTTAATGGTTTGGGAGTATAATTAGATTATATTTTTATCATTTAATACAATTTTGGTCATTGTAAGTAATTTCACTTTGAAATTGGACATAAATAAGTGTCAATCTTTTGATAGTTATTATTTCTTAAAAATACGTTTTTTTGTTTTGACAATGAGAATTAATTTTAAATTAATTAATTCAACTTCTATGTTTTAAAATTGGTAAAATATAATTCATTTTTGAATTTATAATATCAAAATTATCTTAAGGGGATTTTTTATTTTTTCTGAAAACTTTCAATTTTTGATAAATAGTGAAAAACACTGAGTTATTGTTTAAAATCGACTTTTTATTTAAATAATTATTTGTTTTATTTAAATTTAATTTAGGTAAAAATAGATACATAATACCTATATAAGTTCAATGTAATTCATTGGAGTCAGTTTATAATTATTTTAGATATATAAAAATTTTATCGAAGTTTTAACCGTCTTTTATCCACCTCTTAAGAGAATTTGAAAATTTGCATAAAACATAATTTTACCACTTATGTGAATTGAATTTAAATAACCCAAGACACACATTTTATATCAGTAAGTAAAATCTGATTTCAATAAGATTAAAATAATTTTTGGTGAATAGCAACTTTTGACTTTTATTTACAACGGTAAAAAGTAAATAGGGTAATTAAGGGTAAAAGTGATATTATTATTGCCCTAACGCATGTCCTAATTCTATTGGATAAGTGTAATTAGACCAAAAACAACATTAGGAATAAAATATTATCCTTTAGGTCCACATGGACTAGATTTGGACATTTATTATTATTTAATTCAAAGAAGAGTTAAAAGTGTTAAATTCAACGTTTAATAACTAACATGTTTTTAGTATAGGGTTAAATATAATATAAATTAGACTATAAAGATTAATTAGAAAGATAAAAATATTTCCTACATAATGGTATTTTATTTATAATTTTTAGACATTAAATAATTTAATTTATTTATGACACAATGATGATGTAGTAATTAACTTATTAATGAAATATTAAAATAATTGATATTTTAAATACAAAAATAAATGTAATTTGAGAATTTTTATGAATTGCACTAATTTTATAGGTTACTATGACATGTTATGGTTTATTTAATGAATTTTTTTCGATGTAATAATGCTATTTTAAATTTAGAAAAAACAAAATACCAAATAGTGTCGAAATAGACATAAAAGAGTTTTTAAAAAAATATAATATTATTAATTGGTATTCTATTCCTAAAAATATAATATTCAGAAAAAGGTCTTAAATACTTTTATATATGTCATTAATTAACCACTTGGGTTTCTCTTGGAAGTTTACAGTATTTTTATTAACCATATAATATAAAAATACAAAGAGACATGGTAAATGTCTAACTGTTTAACTAAGAGTTAAATATAAAAGATAAGGTTAATATAGTGATCCAAACCAGTCTAAAACCTATTGGTTGAGTGGTTTTATACCCATACCACCTTTTCCTTTAATTCAATCATTTTTTAGCCACTATAAACCCAAAATTATTTTATTATAAAAAAACATTTTAAGTTTTTCCTAATGTGCCCCTCACCCCTCTTATAAAAGGGCACTTCCCCTTCTCTCAAATTCACACCTCCAAAGATATTTGGCTCGACCAAACCCTACAAAAATATCCTCCCAACTATCCTACCTTAACCTTAGATGCATTCCTTTGGTCATAAAGCCAACCTAAGGACCCATTTAGATCAAATCAAAAGAAAGAACATGAAGAAGAGGTAATGATTTCACCACCCTCTTTCGAGTTCTTTTATTCTTCAACATACACTTTATTTATTATTACCATAACAAAATAATAACTACATTACCTTATTTATAATGTAATGTTATTATAAATATGTACAACCATATTCATTATTCTATCTATCCTATGAATGATAATGTCACCATGCGTGCGTACGTACAGCTTACTGTCTCCACGTCGTGGTGTAATTTGTTATTCAACACTGTTATTTTTATGGATATAATGATGAGTAATATGTAAATAAATAATAAAAAACACATGATAATGTCACTATAAAATTATTATACCATCCAATTCCACACCTTTAAGGAAATGATATTTTCGCTCGTGCGTTTTTACGGATTACCGTCTCCACGACGCGATGAGATTCATTTCCACGTTCATCATTCATCGACAATTATAAAAATATATATTGCTAATAAGTAGGTAATATATTAAATAATAATTCTACTGGAGATATATATATATATATGTATATATATTTATGTACTTATATATATCTTACTCACTTACTTTCGTTCAATACGATATGAAAACAGAAACATCGTTTATACGTACGTACAACCTACCATCTCCATAAATAGTGTTTTCCATTTCATATATCTATCTATTATAAATATTTATATTATAAATATATATGATATATGAATTATGGTTTTTATTCTGGAATTATTTAAATCATGATATAAATGATACGGTAAAGAACAGTAAGATAAAATACATACAATAAAGAAAGCGATTATTACCTGAAATGATAATTTAACATGAAAATCATTATTAAATGGGTAGTATAAAGTCATAAATGAATCATTTATGATATAATAAATATTAATATGGTTCTGGAATAATATAATAACATACAATGGTCATTATACAGAAGGTTAAACGTACCCTCGACCAAAGGAAAGTGCAAGGCAAGGGGTTTTCATCTCACTCCTTATTCCCGTGAGATTCATGATATATTGACACTATCTCCTTTTGTGTGGTGTATGTACTTCCCATAATCATATTATTTGTGTAATACACTTTAATTTATGTGTATTTACATCTTCATTTTATGATACTTCTTTCATGGGGTGTATGTTTCATAAGTTACCAAATTGGTAAGGGTTAATTTCACAATATCTTTATTATTCGAGGTTGTTTTTACGTAAGTATCTACTGGGACATATTTTTTATTCATGTCCATGTTTCATGAAAGAGTTTTCAAAGGGATTCTTTTAAAGTAATTATTTTCATTGAAACATAATTTTAAATGTTTTAAATATTTATTCTTCTAAATCATTCTCATTAATTTCCATGTTTTCAAAATAGTTTTTAAGGATTTATTTATATGGACATGAATGTTTTTAAAATGTTAATTACTTTCAAAAGTTTCAAAGTGGTATGGGACACTTTTATTAAAAAATGTATTTAAATTTATTCCTTTCTAAATTGTGTAACATTTAAATGTTTTCATGAAAAATGGATATTTATCTCAAAGAGTTTTAGAAATAATTTTCATCTATGTCAACATCCTTTGATGGATTTTAAACTTGTTTGAAGTTGATTTATTATTATACAAATCTTCCATTTTTTATTGATGTTTTTGTGATATCTTTGACTGTGGATGTGTTATTTATATACCATTCTTGGTTTATGGATAAATTATTTACATTTTATATGCTAGTTTTAATACGAATGTTTATGTATGTTTAAACCTTTTCATATGAGGAATGAATTTGACTTAGTAAGTGACGGGTGGAGCCCCCTATAGCTCCTAGATGCATCGGTAGGTCTCATGATACAAACTAGTGTCTTGGAACAAGGCCTTGACCTAATCTTATTTGTATTCTTGGCACAAGGCCTTAAATATGTGGTTATGATGTATGGCATTATGCATTCCATCATTATGAAAGTGGCTATTTATATTGCATGTGATTATTTGACTAGTAGAATATCCATGTGAATAAGTAAATGGGATTATTTTATTGTATATTTTCCATATTATGTTTAATATTAAGTTTAAAAGGCTTTTTTAGTCATATATATTGGATTAAATGTTTATGATTATTTATGAAAGTTTCCGCTATATTGTTATCCTTACTGAGCATCTGAGCTCACCCCTTTCTATTTTTTTATTTTCCCTGGATTCCAATAAGTGTATTATAATTGATAAGAAGGTTTAAGCTAGGGGATTAATGGAATTATCAAATGATCATTTATGTTGTGTTTTATTTTCTAATGTGTAATGTAATGTTCATTTATGCAATCTATTTTCCAAGACTGCTAAACTAATCAGTCTTTCAAGAATTGATTCCTTGTAATAATGCCAATGTATTAAAATAATGCACTGACTCTAGGATTCTGGAGTTGGGGTGTTACATTAAACTTCAGATAAAGTCAGTAAGATTAAATTTTTGTCTCTCCATGTGAGGATTTATATTGGATATCATATTCAAAAAACCTTGTGTTGATGGTGACTAATTTAAAATGGGATGGTATATCATGGGTCTCATGATCTCTTAATCCTTTTTGAATGAAAAAGCCACCTTCTGTTTTTTGAGAAAGATGTGAAGTCGATCAACAAAAAATAAAGGGTGACGTTGTCCAAAAATAATGCATGTATAACTTTTAAAGAAAATTATTTAACTTTATAAAAAAGGATCTTTAAACCAAGAATTTGGTCATATTCCTACTTTTTTTATGAATCAGAAGGTCCCTTAGGTCATTACAGATTTATGGATTTATGGTTGTTATCTTTCTTCTAACATTGTTCTATATTACTCTCCATCAAAACTTGATGGTGTGATTTTACTTCTATGTACATTTCTTCACTTGTCATATATGTTCTCCCATGAGGAAACCTATTTATATTTTACTTTGGGTAACTATTATGGTTCCAAATTTTCTTTTTTAGGGGACGTTTTAGTATCCATTTTTACAATGTGGGATTCTATAAATGAAAATTTTGAGTATAAAACCTTTTTTAACCCAGGTGAATTTCAAGGGATAAATTCATTTTAAGGGGGTAGAATATATCACCTTGAGAATTTTTGAATTATTTTTTTCAAATTAATTTATCACTTTGATAATTTTCAATTCACGTGTCAATGGAAATAGTTACTTTTTATAATATATATATATATATATAACAATAAAACAAACATTTCTTTCATACAACATCGAATTTTATTGTGCTAGACGTAACACCGACTCGGTGTACACTACACACACCATTGAGTTATCGTACAGTACACACAAGATTGACCTTCCTCGATGGCTTGTGTAACACACAAAACTGAGTATAACATAAATATAATATATTATTAAAAATATTATTATAATGGAATATAATCTATACTTTATGTTTATTTATATGATTATTATTAACTAAATTATGAAAATATGTGTTGTACAAAAATATAAGATTAATTCATAGGTTACCAATTAATGAATTTGAAAACCAATTGAATATGTAATAAAATATTATTATAGTCAAAAATATATTTTAACCTAGTAAATTAAATTAATTATAATTGGTATGTGATATTAATGTATTAAATATTTTATATAATCAATCAAATATTTTTTGTATATTCATCTAATATATTTGATAGAGATAAGATTAGAAAAAACCCAATTTTATACAAAAAACCTTATTTTTTATAAAGGTAGTTTTACCACTTTTTAATGGTGAATCCATTTTAAATACAATTTTTATAAATTTTATAGATTCAATATTTAAAAAACAACATTATATTTGGAAGAGAAACATATGAATTAGTTTAAGATAAATTTTTTGTTAATGACCTTATATGTTTAAAAAAACTATTTTTTGAGATGAACCGCTTTTAATGTCATTCTATGAAAAATAATAAAATTAATTTTAGAAACATTTTGAAATTTAATTTTATAAAATAAACATCATTTTTAAATTTATAATTTCAAAATTAGCTTATGTATAATTTTTGGGATTTTTATTACAAACTTCATATTTTGATGAATAATTAAAAATACCGAATTATAATTCAAACATTATTTTTAATTAAACTTATTTATATGGATAAAATTTATTTGGATTTGATTTAAAAGATTAATTAGATAATATTTTTATCAAGTAATACAATTTTGTTCATTGGAACAAATTTCACACTGAAATTGGATTTAAAGACTTAGCAAACTTTTGATTCTTTTTACTTTAAAAACTCACAATGTCATCCCGTTAACAGGATTAATTTTAAATTAATACATACCAATTATGTGATTACAATTGGAAAAATTGGATTCCATGTTTTGAATTAGAATAATTTATAATGTCTAATAAGGTAAAATTTGTTTCTTACCAAAAACATTAGTGAAAGTGATTAAAATTCATTGCATCAGTTAAGAGAAAAATTTGGGAAATGAAGTATTAAACCTTAAATTTAAGACCCAAAAAGACCTATAAATTTTTCCAAAACCCATTTTATGTCCATATTTATACCCTATAATCAATTTTATTGACCTTGGTACATTAGTGGATCCACTTACAACATGAAAAATGTGGGTGGATTATATTTTATACCTCTATATTCTATAGATTATTATAATATAAATATATTGGTTATAAATGATATTTATATCATGATTTAAATTCTAGAATCAATATATAATTATAAGGACCAATGATATAATAAATTAAGACACATGTAAAGAATAAAGTGAATATTACCTGAAGCGAACCCATAACATAGGATCGTTAACAAGAGGGTAATATAAGGTCATAATATGAAACATATATAGTAATAGTTATAAGAATAGGCTTCTATAAAATAATTTTAATAAAATTATATTTATAATGCAATAATCATGTACGAGTACGAAGAGATTTAAGACACAAGGTAAGGGGATTTCATCTAACTTTTAATCTCCGTGAGATACATGTTATGTTCACCACTCTTTGATTTTTGTGTGGTGTATATACTGAAAAGGATTATAGTATAAGTATTTATACATAAATTTATGGGTATTTACATTTCTATTTTATGATCCTTCTTTTATGGGGTTTAAGTTTCAAAATTTACCAAATCGGTAAAATAATTTTGTCTCAATTTGCCTTCTTTGTGACTCATGTTTTGTATACACCTAGACTCATTCCTCAAGGTGTTTATGCTTCAATTTTACATGTTATATCAGGAATATAAATATTTTCATGATACTTTAAGCTTAATTTAATTTCATTTCTTACATGGAGAGTATGATCCCAAGTTACCAAGTTTTAAGAGTTTATTGGGACAATCTCATCACTTTTTGAGATTGTTTATGTGTATGATTTATTTGATGAAATATTATGATCCATATCTCAAGTAAATTCATGAAATTTATTCTCCTCTGGTTATCCATGATATACTCATGTATTGGTACCATTTTTCTAGCCTTTGTTCCAAAATATAGTCAAGAAAATACTTTTAAGATATCTTGGCATTACCCTCCCTTTTGTCAGAAATCTATGTTTTCTAAAAAGGGTTTCCAAGAATATTATACCATTATACTATATGATTTAAAATAAATTTCTACCATTTTTGTCTTTAACAAATATCTTCAAGGTAATATTCTTGTTGCTTTTCTAACAAGGCATTCATTCTAACCTTTTCACCGTGAAAAAGGATTGTTATTTTTACCTCGTACGACAAGTAGGGATTTACCCACCATCATTACTTTGATGATTCCTCTTCACTTTTAAAAAAATAATCTTCAAAAAATTGTTTTCAAATTTAAATATAAAGAAAAAATGTTTTCAAAATTCTTATAAGTATTCTTTAGAAGATTTCATTTATGTATTAAAAAGACGTTTTCTAATAAATATGAAAATTTTCCTCAAGAAACATTATTGAAAGATATTTCAAAACAATTTTCCATATATGATGAAATCCATTGATGTTAATCATCACCTTTTAGAAAATGATATAAAGGTTCCATTCATATCCTTTCAATGAATGGGTTACAATTAATGTCATGGTCTTTATAAAATATGTTTCTCTTTCATGGGTTATATGTTTATGAAATCTAGTTATCTTTCAAGGGATATGCATCGATGAAAATGTTTTGAAACATATCTCGTTTACATAGGTTGTGATGTTATGAAATGTTAATGAAACCCATTTTATTTTATGGGTTAAGATTTGATGTTTGTAAGACCTATGTCTTTTTATGGGTCATGATATGATGAATGTCTTATTATTTTGTGGAAAATTTGTGAATGATTTTACTATGATATAGGTGGGACCTATATCTACATAAAATAAATTATGTAATGATATGTTTTATAATAGATCATAGGGTACACAATTTGTATCCCATGACTGAAAACAAATAGATTATATGGGTTGTAGCCCAATCCTAAAAGAAAGAGGTTATAAGGGTAGTATGCTAAGACTAAAAACAAGAAGGTACATGGGTTGTAGCCCAAGTTTAAAATAAAGAGGGTATATAGGTAGTACCCAAATCCCAAAAACAAGAAGGTACATGGGTTTTATCCGATTCCTAAAAGAAAGTGGGTACACAAGTAGTAGCCCACACCCAAAAACAAGAAGGTACATGGGTTATATCCTAAGCCTAAAAGAATGAGAGTACACGGGTTGTTAGCCCATTCCCAAAGTAGGTACATGGGTCATAGCCCAATCCTAACATATTATAAAGGTTGTGGTGGGTATACTTGATATAAAATTTTATATTTTTACAAGTATGACACAAATCCTATGTCGTATTACTTGGTTATGATTTCATGGATCGTGATATTTTTTACATATGATTCATATCTTATGAACTTACATTCATTACCCCATAACTCATGTTTGTGATCTTTGATATGCGAAGTATGTTCTATTAATGTTTAAATCATATTATCATACCCCAATGATCATTTTTATGCTTACATTTCTCTATTTTTTATCCTTACTGAGTATCTGAGCTCACCAATTTATTATGTTTTCTTTATACATATTATGATGATAGGTAATAGGTAGAATTACTAAAGGTGGAGATCTTTATGGGATATATTGAAGATATTTCACTGAGAAAGAATATTTTGTTTCCAAGTTTCCAAATACACTAAACTATTATGGTCCCCAAGCAGTTATTTTTTCAATGTACTAAATATTCATTTAAATGATGTAATATCCATGTATATTAAGCCTACATTTCTATATTAATACTGAAGAGGATGATCTATAAAAGGAACTATGAGATATGTTTTAGGTTATGGTAATTTGGGAGCTAAACATAGGGATTACTCTTGAGGATGATGTCCAGATTAAGGAAATTAGGATTGGGGATTACCCCTAAGGAGTTTTTCGAATGATCTCAAGCCCTATGTGGGATACCTAGGTATATTGGTTAGTATGAATAAGAGTTATCATAGTTAAATCAGTCACATGATTCATGTGGATTTCAGGATAAAGATTTAACCACTAATACCACATGATCTATGCTCAGTGTGAGAAACAAAAAGAAGAAGAAGATCCAACAAACCACACAATCTACTTCTGTCAACTGGTGGACATAGAGACAGAGCTTACAGAGAAAGGGATGAGGTATTTATTTCACTCATATTTTTTCCCTCAGGATGATTCTGGAAGAGGCCAATGGTATGACACATCCCTCCCTTTACTTCACCCTGAAGAGGAATGAAGGTAAAGGATGTGGTGGTAGAGAAGAGAAAGATTGAAACCTCCAACCTGAAAGTCTAGTGTCTTAATCAAGGAAGGATTCCCTAAAATCATTTCTAGAGCTAAGGAGGAGGATCACTCCACATAATAATGAAATGAATGTGTGATCCTTATCCTACCTACTATGAACTGAAGGCTCTGAGTCTTAGAGATGAGAATGGGCATACATTTTCCAAAACCTAATCCTATATATCGGGAACTCTTCTACACATTACTTGGTGTAAGGGACCTTGTGAAATTAGATATAAAAATATACATATGCCTTGAGGATCCTGAACCTATGGTAGGACAAGTGTGGGAAAAGTCTGACTGTAGAAATAAAAATCAAAATTTTAGAAATGTTGATGTACCTTTACCCATGGTTTTATAGATCAGGAGATCTTGGTGGAGGTTTCAACTTGGCCACTTTCAGACTAAGGAGCCAAATAAGTAGAGGCTCTGTCATGATTTTCTTTGAGTTAGTCCTCATGAATGTCTCATGTAGGCTGGAGATTAGGGTGAACCAAGGAGGCTCACACAAGGGGTTCTCCATATAGTTAGGCCTAGCCAAATTGGGAGCAGCTTGGGAGAGGGGCCATCTAGGTGACTACACATGGGAAATACCTTTCGCAATCCTCCAAGTTTTTCTATTGGTGTTACCAAAGGTAAGTCATCCAAATCCCTGGTTATAGAAGGGTGACTCGTGCTAGTCTTAGTTATTTAGGCGTTGGGAAAATGACACACACAGGTGTTGTTTACTTTAAACCCCCAAAGGACTTAAGTTCTATTTTCCAACTTTAATTACCCATTTTTTAGGTGTTAGAAGACTTACTAGGAGTCCTTATAGGGATTTAGTTAATTACTTGGGTGATCAAAGTAGCAATAGGCCTTTGGGGAAAATCCTTTGTACAAATAAAGGCCCCAAGGTCCTATTTATAGAAAAATATAGGAAATTAGGCATAAGAGATTTCTCATGTAGGTGTTTCACACAGATCATTTTCACTGGTTGGCCACATAGGGTTTTGTGTAGGCACCTTTCATGCCGATTCTATTTTGGGGGACTTGAGTGGCTCACTTGGGTGAACCTAATATTCCATACCATGGGGCTGCACCCCCACACCCCTACTCAGGATCACTGTTGAGCTATAGTATTGTCCCTTCAGCCTAGTCCCTACACTACCATCACTAAAGAACATGAAAAATGAATTGTCAAACCGTAAAGATTTCAAGCCTGGTCGAGGATGTTTTGGGTCACAACACATGGAAATATAATCTACTCCCTCTTTCTGCATAAAGACATATTTTTACACAAACTCAACATTTGGAGTCCATGTGAGGTTTACATCTTTTATTTTGTAGAAACGTGAATGGAACGCATTTCATTGTGTCAAAAAAATCCACCCGCTAGAATTATATTCATTTGTAATTAATAGAATATGGTTCTAAGATAACTTTAGGGCACTCTGATGAATTCCAACAACATCTTCGGGGTTTTGGAGCTACGTCAATTTTGGAGGGATTCCTTAATTTTTTCCTAATCCATGGGACCTAGTGAGAATAGTTTGAAAATTTATAGGGTCATATGGAAAACCCTAAAAACATTGTTTCTTTTTATGTCATTTCCCAAATTTCTACCTAATCTCAATATAAAGGTGACATAGCGAGTGAGACCTGAATTTTTCTTAGACCGCCCCTTTTTGGGTTTTCGGACTAACAAGTTGTGTTCCTATTTTTTTCAATTCTCAATATTTTTTATTAATCCATTAAAATCATAGGTTTAACAGGATAAGACTTGACTTTTACCTAGATTTCACTTTGTGGGTTCTAAATCTAGCAAGTACTATTTCTCTTTGTATGGGTAGTTTAAAGTCATTCGAGTTGAACTAAAAAGCCTAGTATTTTAGGTTGATCACCTTTGACCATAATGTTTTGAAATAATGGCCCAAATAAAAAAAATTGGTCATGAATGTTATGAAATTCTTCAGATACCCCCAAGGGGAATCTTGAGACATAGTTTTGTGGTTTCCAAATCTAAAACATGGTATTTAGGAATAGAGGAGGTCTCTTATAGGTATGAAGTTACCATCAGTTGATGAAACAATTAAGAGGGTTGTTTTTTGCAAGGCTGAATAGGGTGCATACAACATATCCAAATGGTGGTATCCTTTGGATAACAGACCTGTTATGGGGGTGTCTTATACAAGTCCAATTGGGGCACGTATTGAATAATCATGCAATGGAGTCCTCAAGAATTTTAACATTATATTATTGATGACTAGAGAATGTTTATGGAGATTCAGATTTCTCAAGACCAAAAGGGTGTATTTTCCAATGGAAAATGTCTAAGAATTAAGGGAATGTCTATACAGGCATTGAAAATGAATGAGAAACCACTCCTATATGATTAACTCGAGTGGAGGAGAGCACATTTTGTGGGATGGCCATCGTCAGGGGGGAAGGCCCCTTTCTAAAAATAGTTAATGTATCATGTAGTTTAAAGTCATGTAGTAGGGATATTATGTTGTTCAGTTTAAATTCACACAACAAGGAAATTATGTTATGAAGCTTAAAGTCAGGCAGCAAGGACATTATTCTATGTAGCTCAAAGTCATGCAGAAATGACATTGTGTTATGCAGTTCAAAGTCATGAAAAAAATACATTATGGGGGATAAAATTTCAGGTCTTTAGACTTGACTGAAAAGTTCAGTGATTCTCCCATTCTTGGAAATTTTCTTGGAAATGTTATAATCTATTCAGGTGTGAGAAGAGAAAATTTTAATCTATAATTTTGGGATTCCTAGATCTGAATAATGATATGGGAAAAGTAATTATAACTTATAGGAGGTATATCTTGAGGATGAAGTTACCATAAGATTAAGAACCACTTTTTTGGGTTGTTTTAGGCAAGTAAAGATAGAGAATATACTGCATAGTCAATAATGGCATCCTTTGGATGATAGACCCGTTGTCGGGGCAGCTTATGAAAGGTCAACTAGGGAATTTACATCATAGCCAGTCAAAGAAATCCTAAATATATCTGATATTCTATCCTTAAAATCCTATGATTTTCTGACAATATTTGAATTTCCCCAAGAACAGAGTTTGGTTCGTGGGAGGAACGCACCTAAACGCAGAAGGGATATTTTAAGTTAAGATTTCCCCAGAATGGGGGAATGATGTTTCCTACGTTGTTTTGATCCAAGTGCAAGAAATAATTGGTTTCTGTAGTTTTAGGTCATATGAATAGGACCATAATATCATGGAAACCACATGGGATATGTTTCCTTATTTAACCAAGGTCATTCTTGTATATTTTGTACATGAGGAAGGAAATTCCAAACCACGATCCTAAATATTTTCAGGTTGGGAGAGAGGATACAGGACATATATGAAAAGGATGACTTGTGATATTGAATTGTGGGTTCTAGCATATCATCATCAAATCTCAAAGGTATAGAAGAGGCTTCTCCCAAGGGAAAAATTACCACTATTTGAAAAACTCATTATGCAGGTGAATTATGCTAGGCCAACTAGGGCACATACTACAAATTCAAATATAGGCATCATCTAGCTAACAAGCCTGTTATGAGGGATACTTATGCAAGTCCAACTAGGACACGTATAGCATATTTAGGAAAAAGGGATCTCAGGTATCAGACATTATTCTACTAGAAGCTGAGAAAATATTATAAAGATCTGAAAGTATTCTGGATTAGGAGCGTGGCATGTGAAGGGGAATTCTATAATATACAAAGGAATTGTTTGGATTAATATTGTCCATGAGTTTGGAGTCCCTTACATGGATTTTAATCATATATAAAAGGGGACATATCTTGGTTCCTTGGTGGTCTCTTTAATTATAGGACCCAAAATAAAATCTCATGCATTGGTCTTTTGTTTGAATGTTAGAGAGGAGGAATTGTTTATTTACCCCATGGTTAGGAATGTGATTTAAGGCCTTGTATTTACTATGTATCTTAATGTGATGAGAATAAATCCATACATAGTTCTATAGATACCATACAGTTTAATTTCATGTAATAAGGAAATTAGCCATATAGTTTAATGTCATGCGGTAAGAATAAAGGTGACTCAATATAAAAGGAAACATTACAACTGGACCAGGGTATCAGACCCATGTATTAATACATATTTTATTGGGGAATGAATCAACCCAATTGTTGTTCTTAAATAAAGGTCCCCAAATATGATTGAATTCATAAGTGGTTGATAATGGGGTTTTTTAATATGGGATCATACATAGGATGATAACTCATAATTAATATCCTTGTGTGGATCTGAATCAAACATGGTAGAATAGTGTCATTAATTGTATCATGTTGTTTCTGGGTGCAAGATTGAAAGTCTGGATGTCGCTACGTATCTCATAGAGGTGAAAATCAATCCAGACATAGTTCTTGAAGAAGATTGTGCAGTTTATTATCATGTGATGAGGGAATCTGGTGTGCCTTTTAAGGTCTTACAGGATCATTGATATCCCTAATAAGAATTGAGACACCTTATTTTTAAAAAGAACTCATGTAACAAACTCCTAACCCCATGTGAGTTGTTCTCAGTGTGATAACCAAGGACTGGTAAAATTTCATCAATAGAACAATGTTAACACAAGTGGATTATAGGGGAATTTAAATTATATGGTAGATATTCTAGGAGATATAGTCCATGCCTTGCAGCATATCTCATTAGGATGAGAATAAAGCCATACATAGTTCTTGAAATTACCATTCAGTTTAATGTCATGTGGTATGGATAAAGATGAACTAACAAAAAAGGATGGAAATACTATGGCTAGGCAAGGGTGTAGGACCCATGCGTCACTACATATCATTCTAAGGAAAAAATCAATACAAATGTAGTTCTTGAAAATGATCCCTATGAAAATTTGATCTATACACATAGGGAGTGGAGGGACCTTTTGTCGTGGTCATGGATGGACCCATGATATGAAACCTAGGAATCACTACGTATCTCATTAGAATGAGAGTCAAGCCACACATAGTTCTTGAATATGGTTCCCCACAAAAACTGGGTTTTGATATAGGGAAGGGGTTTTAATATTTTCCAGAATAGTGCTTGGGCCCAAGACACCATATGGTGTGAGGATTAATCCATATGTTTTATAATAATTCCATGTATGGATTTAGTTCATACAGAAATAATATGTGACTTTCCTTGTGGTTATGGATGGACCCTATATTGGAGATCTGGGTGTCATTGTGTATCTCATAATGGTGATAATAAAGCCACACATAGTTCCTAAAATCATGTGCAGTTTAATGTCATACGTTATGGACAGAAGGGGCAGTTTAATGTAGTGTAGGACAAAGGGGAAATTTTCCTTTTATGTTCATATAGAAAGGGCCATCAATACTATGAAATTTAAAATCATTTAGGATTATAAGGATCTTAGTTTTACATCATATAGCTCATCTCATGGGGGCATAACTTCATGAAGGATGTTGGATGTTGTGAGTTCCATGCATTTTAACATCATGCGGTAAAGGTGAATAGTGTTTTTAGTTTTAGGTCATGAAAATAGGACCACGTGTATAGACTTTTATCATAATGTGACAAGGAAGGTGATGTTATTCAGTTTAATGTCATGAAGAGTGTATGTATATGGTGTTATGTAGTTTAGCATCCTGTATCTAAGAAAAATTTTGTGTGATTACACAAATTACTTCTTTAGAAATCTTACATTGGTTGGAGTCATAATGAGTTTTCCATCCATTAAGATCATGGAATAAGATCCGTTAGAGTGGAATTTGTGTAAGGAGTAAGGCCCCTCCAAATTTTTCTCAATATTTGGAGGCTTCTTTCATAGTTTCAATGGAATCCAAAGGACTAATACCAATTTTCCTTGAAGGAACGAATGGAGGAATAATTTCTTGTTGAAAGATCTTGTTATTCGATTATGATAGGATTCCAAGTGATGCAAGGTATTAAATATCTTTACAACCAGTTGCACTAATTAGTACAATAGTTTCTAGGATTGTTCTTGTATGGATAACTGATCACAGATGGCAACTCTGAGTGATGGAAACTGAACCTTAATGGGAAAGACTGCTTCTGTTCTATATACCAGCAAATATGGAATCACTCGCATAATAATATGGGCCATAATTCGGTAATACCATAAGGCATAAAAGAGACTATCAGGAAAAGACTTATTATCTTTATCCACTATCTTTTGGAGAACTTTTGATAAGGTCTTACTGAAATCCTCTATATGTACATTGGCCACTACATGATAGTAGGATGAGTGGTTAGATTCAATATTATACTCCTGATACAACTTATCTATCTCATTAGAATAGAAATTGGTGTCATTGACCATCAATATGTTATGAGGGACACAAAATATTGTAATGATGTTATCTTTGATGAAGATAATGATGATTTTGACCCCAAATTATTTGAGATTATTGCCTCATCCATTTGGAGAATAAATCAGTAGCAGTAAGGATACACTTGAATTATTTGGCCGTATCTGGAGGATATGGTTCCACAACAAACACTCCCTTTGTGGATAATTTCCTAGACTATTTTGATGTATTTAATATCTTTGAGGGTTGGTGGATGAAGTTTTAATTCACTTGGTAGGGATAACAATTCGTAATGACTTCTATACAATATGAAGTCATTGAAGCCCAAAAGAATCCAAGCCTTTGGATTTGATCAGAAAGCCTATAACTTGATTGGTGCTACCATAGGATCTTGCATATAATTCTTCCATAATAGTTTTAGCCTCTTCTCCATCAAAACATCAGATAAGGACTCTATCAAATCCTTTTTTATATATGAATTTATGGTGATTTGGGCTATCATATAGTGTAAAATTGGATGCTCACCAGAGGATCTTCTCTCTTCCAACTCTATACAGTGAAAGGATTCCATCATAAAGGTAGTTGATGATGGTTATCGTACATCACATGGTAGGTCCATATGTCTTGATAATGGGATTGATTTCATTAATCTCATGTATTCTGATATGAACACAAGGTGATAGCATGTGTTGATGGGCAATGATGATGACTATTTCATCCTAATTTGGATCTTCTATGGATGTGGCTTCATTTGACAATTCATAGGCCTGAGTGCTCTATGATTTTGGGACAAAAAAAATGTTGGTTTTGAGGTAAATTTATTCATTAACCCTTAGACATAATCACATATGGGGATTATATCCTCTTTTCTGATAGTGTAATCTTAGTTGATCTACTTGATTACCAACTCGGAGTCACCCTTCTCCTCCAAGTGGTTAAAAATTACTTGAAATGACAATTCAAGGCCTAAAATGATTTACTGATATTATAATTCATTATTGGTACCACCCTCTGATAATAGGACGGATTATGGAAATACTTCTTTCCCAAGGTAGATAAGCACAATCCCTAACCCAACTTTGATAAGCTCAGGGTCTTCTATTATCTTCCACATTAGACTCCTGGATGCACCATAGAAATATATTTCCCACATTCAGGGGTTTTCCTAAATAGACAATGCCTATTTGTTTAGTAATTATGTATCTAATGACGTCCCTTATACAGATGGATGCTCATTGAGGAAATCTACCATGTTCTAGACTTTCAATTCTTTCTAAGGCACAAACTATATATCAAACTGGTGCATAATAACCACCAACCAATCCATAATTCTTGTCTATGTAGGATGACTGATGATAAATATGAGCGGGTTATTGTAGGAAACTAAGTGGTCCTCATGACACTAAAGATAGTGCCTCAGCTTTTAATTGGAAAATATTAATGTCAGGAAGCTATTCTCGATATCTGAATAATGAGTCTCAACATCAATCATGGTTCAACTAAGATAAAAAATGTTGTATTCATTCCTAGAATCATTATTCTATGCAATAAAGGCATTGAGAGAGCATTCTAGGGTCAAAACATACAGAATGAGTGGTTTTCCTTACACAGGTGCCATTAACACCAATGGGATCATTATATATTTCTTGAGGATATCAAATTATTCTTGACAAGTATTGATCCATTAATACGTGACCCCCTTCTTCATCAACTTGTTGAATGTTGAAAACTTTCCTGATAGGTTTTATATAAAGCTTCCAATATTGGCCAAGTTTCCTTAATGTCCTCTTAAATCTTTCATGTTTCTAGAAGGTGGCATGCCAATGATGGCTTTATTAGTCTCAGGACCAAATTCAATGTGGTGATGGTGTACGATGAAGATGATAAATTTTCTTGAGGTTACCCTGAAAGAACATTTCAAGGGGTTCATCTTCAGATTATGCTGTCAAAACTTACTGATGATGGTTTCTAGGTCAGCTAAGTGGTTATAACGTCGATGGGACTTTAACACTATATTATCAACATAACATTCAATAAACTTCCCCAATAAGGGTTTGAGGATTTGATGCATGGAACATTGATACATGGCATCAACATTCCTCCAGATAAAGAAAACTAATCAATACAAAAATACTCCCTCAGGGGCTCTAAAAATTTTGGATTCCTCATCTTATAAGGCTATAAAAATTTGGTTATACCCTTTATAGCCATCCATGAAGGATAGGGCTTGATAACCAATTGTCACATTAATTAAGAGATCCATGATTGGGATCAGAAAGTCATATTGGGGATAATTTCGGTTCAGATCACTAAAATCAATGAAAAATCTAATTTTCCTCTTATTATTTTTCACACAAAAAATGTTACCTATCCATTTTGGGTATTGTACCTATTATATAAAATTATACTTGATGAGTTTTTCCACTTCAACCTCAATTTTGGAGGCATGAGTCGGGTGCATCATCATGTTTTCTTGCTTCTAACCCTTATGATCTTCTAGAAAACCCAAGTGATGGGTGGCCACCTCAAGGTCAAGGCATGTAATCTCTATGTGGTTATAGGAAAACAAATCCCAATGATACATTAGGAAGTATTTACATATTTTCTTCTCTTTTGGTTTCATGGATTCACTAATCATAGTGGGGTGTGGATCTTCTTTGGTACCCAGATTTATCTCTCTTAGTTCATCCACGGTGGTAGAGATTCTATCCTCAAATGTTGGAGGGGCATCCCTGAGATCTTCTTCTTCTTCCTCATGATCATGATCCACTACTTGAGCGTATTCCTATGGAGGATATGACAAAAAATGTTCCTCATAGATAAGAGGGGAGCTTCCATTTGGAAATTCAGAAGATGAAGTATTCTTTTCAGTATTACTAGCTAACATGAAGCCATATTGGAGTCCCAAAATGGATAAAATGGATAAAGAATGAGTACCTCCACTTTATTATATTGTCACAATAGATTCTTAAATCATGGATGAAAGAACCATAATTTTTTGGATCACAAGATACAAAATGATAACATTTTCATTCGATATTTTTACACCACTTGGATAGTTGATAATTTCTCAAGTTATAGTTGATTCAACTATTTCGATTGAAATTATAGAATATGTTGAATAAATGGTTTATTCGGTCCCACCCATTAAATTTGATTAATATGAAGCGTTTAATATATACAGATCTATTGGAAAGGGTTATCTGGGATCATCTCCAAGCCATTTGGGGCATTGATTCGAGTAACATCATTAGTCATGGAATATTTTTCTCCATTATAATATAATATGGTATCAATGCATTATTTCTCTTAGTATTTTAATGGGGCCTTGTCACCATACAATTTACCATTTTAGAAATTGAAATGATATTTAAGACATTGGTGGTATGGTGAAGGAATACCTACATACTGATGTAACCAAGGTCTTCTCAGAAAAACATTGAATGTTTTATTCTGGTTCGATAACCATGAATTTTGATTCTGACATGATATATCAGAACTCGGTTCTGAGTTTAATATCGCCAAGTGGTTCCTACTCATTCTTGTCATAACCCTGTAATATCGGAGAGGAGGGAGACAAGTGGGATTCATTGAGACCTAGTTTGTGAAGTGTCTATACCGGATTCAGGTTAACCCATGATCCATTGTCAACAAAGGCTCATTGGATATCAATGTAACTGATTCTTCTAGATATATACAAGGGTATGATGTTTCCTTACTTGACAGTATCTTCATCTTGGTCTATGAAAAAGATAATCACATGGAATTATATGGGATCATTCTCAGCATGATATACCTCAAAAGTAGTAAACTCGACTTCAAACTCTAAAGGGATTGAGAAGTCCTTAATGAGTGCTTCCTGGAGGTATTTTTATAGACTCAGAGCATCCAGGATTGATAACTTAGCTGGAAAATTTTCCAATTATTTCATGACAACATACTTCTAATCCAAAGTACTACATTTTCCAACATGAGGGTGTGTTTTCACATAAGATTTAGGGGATTATGTTCAATATTTTTATGGATTGTCCGTTGGATCAGGAGTTGGTAGTGCTTCCATTCTAGGAGGGTTATGTTAGTTGGGTCTTCCCACACATCTGGGTGGATGGAGAGATGGAATATCCTCCAATCAATATTCTAGGATAATTGTGTCGGGATGGATCATGTCTTATATGGGTAGATTCCCCTTTTTTCTGATGATATAATTAAAGAGATCTTCAATGATTTTCAGCTGCATAGACGGTTTGAGCAGTGGTGTGGTTAGAGCAATGACTTCTAGAATGACCATTTCTTCCTCTATAACCTCGACCTTGATAGCCTATTCCTCTAGTTCCCTAATCAAGCATGGTTAATTTAGGTTCATGATCTTAACCATAATCTATTAAGGATTCCATTATGTGAATAACATTAATGAACCCAAATATCACCTCCTCATCTGATAAAGATCCAGTCTGAAATGTCGACTCTTGTTGTACCATTTGGCATGGCGGTGCCTGAAAGGTTCTGGGGCCTGCAGCGGAAGCCAGTGGGCTAGGGATTTTTAAATTTTTCATCAACGGGTCAACAATAATTGTCTGAACTAAAGATCTGATCCCCAAAAAGGTATGAGGATCTCATGTAAATTATAAAGATCACAAAATAAAATGGAAAAAATATCATTCCATATCTGAAGGCACGCTCGATTGCAACTCATCACTAGTGATCACTACTTGAAGAATCCATTGAAGGATACCTCTTTATCATCCACACGTGATTCAAAAATCCGATGGAATGTCAATCGTTGAATTCCAGGTTCTAGAACAATGATTTGATGATGTCTTTGATGTCCAGATGATCACCACATCGAGATGCCTTTGATGCTTGAGGAAGATCTTGATCCTAGAACTTGGATCAACTTATTATATCTCTAGGTAGTTGTGGGAGAGAGATGTTATCATTTTCATTCCATGAAAAAAATGAATGAATAGTTAGAATAGCCACACAAGAGAGAGAGATACCTCTTTTATTTATAGTGGAGTTGATAAATACCTGGTTGGGTTCCATGACCCCATTTATTTCAAAGTCCACTAAATAAATAATTTTGACGAACTAAACTGCATCAATATTATTTATTATTTTATCACATACTTGTAATATATATAATATATTACGTGATAAAAACTATTCCATTTAACTTGACTCTCTATCCTACTTTATATTAAAAGAAAATTGAATATTAAAATAATATCTATTCAATTAATATTATCTCGTATTTAAAAAACTTGTAATTACATTAAATAAATTCAATCCTAAATATTCATAACATTAATATTAATGAATTTATTTAATTCTTTTGGTGATTGAAAACTTAAACAACACTCGGACCCCTGTGGTGTGGCCCACTATGTCCATATACCTATTCAACTGAATAAGGCATATTCTTGAATACACTATTGTGTGTGACCCTCTAGGACCTTATCTCGATAGTAGTGAATAAAATCCATAGACCAAGAGTGTAGTCTAGAAACCCAACATGGCCCTTAAAGAGATAATGATTGTCATCGAAATGACTACCAACCTATGAACACTGACTGTGTACTATAATCTCTTTTGTATTAAATATTTCATAAAGTCGGACACACACTTGTGTCATCCTCCTTTTCTTGCTTTATTATTTGTTGATCTATCTGGACATATTTTCATTTTGACTACTTTGCCCAAAGACATATTAAAGCATCAACATCCTGATAAACCAGTCTTGATATATAAAACTTCCTAACCATTGAAGCGACAAATCCTTTCTTGATCATTCAACCAATGTCATACCATCAATGATGCACCCAACACAAGCTACGTCACCACAATTTCAATACCATGGTTTTTCCTTACATCAAAGTATGCGATTAAATGGTTCACACTGGTAATTATCCCAATTCAAGAGACCAATACACATGTACGTAGATAGGAACGACCATTGAAACCCGAAACATGTGGTGTTCCTATTGGTGGGTCTATTCTCATGATCTCAATACTAGAGATCACCAAGTGCAAACTTCATCAGAAGGAGTATCAATGCTTTTGAGCCCCTAGAACCTGATAGTCAAACATCTACTGTGTCCAGTCAGTAATATGTATCTAGACCATAGAACATATATTTAATATTTATTTCATAGTATCTCTAGGTTCTCATTATAGCCTGGGATCTTCTATAACCTCTCGACACGACAATTAATCTCTGGACATTACCATTTCAATAGTGGATGTAGAAAAGTGTACACTATAATGGTAAGATGACATCATGCATATCAAGTTATACACATGATGTGGTAATCAAAAATACTACATAGTTGGGTCTAGGGAACCCACTATTTCTACACTCCCACTTTCACTAGATCCAAATCTCTAACCAAACATGTTATCTACTCACATGATTAAGATCATGCTGCTGCTGAGTAATGGATTTAATTACTAGGCCTGCCACATTTTTTCTATGTTGCATATCTACTGTATGTGACCTCATCTCCTTGATTAAAAATTCTCAAGAGATATTATCCCCGAGTATATCTTTTTTGTCTATTGTCATAACCTATCTACTTGGATAGTAAGAATGTCATAATTTACATTATGATAATACTTCTCTCACTAGGTACGATTCCAATAACTAAAAAAAATCATTGTGATTAATAACTAAATCTTAGTTGCCTTAGAAGATGCAATATACTTTTTATTTGTATAAATGGATACCATAGGCTTTTATGATCTTGAATCGCTCATCACCTTTAGCTAACTGTGAAACTAGATCAAATTGATCTAAGGATTAATATTTTTTGTCCCACAAAAAGTAGTATAAATTCTTCTCCATATACCATGTACGTATCATTTGTACTGACCAAAGTACATGATGATAGTTCTAACTGCATCACTTGTAGTGATCCTTGATATAATTGATATCTGCCTACTATAATGTATATCCTGGCAGTATCAATTCTTGTGTATATTATGGCATACATGATTGATCAATATTTAAAGTGTGTGGAACTCAATTCACAACTTTAATATCTTCCCATGTTCTGAAAATTTCAACCTGGAGAGATTAGGCCATGTGACATTGGCAACAATACTGAATTTGAATTTTTCCAACTTGTATTTATTTTAATATAATGTCACTTTATGTACGATTGACTAGGTCCAAGAAACCATTAGATCTATTTCGATAGATCCAGTTCCCTTGAACATAGGTTTCTACTTTAAGTCAATCACTGGAGAATTAATTTTAACATGGTCTTATCTAACTATAAGACCAAAATCTAATTTCCATATTTTGTACAGATTTCTCTTGGAAAACATTGGCACTCCCACTAACCTTTGTTAGACATAAGGAAAATATTCATTTTAAATTTCTTCTCTAAGATCTTGTTGATTACATTAATCTAGACCTGGATTTTAGTAACTTGCAATCCTTATTGGCATCATATGATTTCATCATCCCTTTTTGGTTGCATTGTATAGACACCTTCCAAGAAAGATGATCTTGACATCCAATTAACAATAGAATGATCTTAGATGTTTATCTATAATAGGTAAAATTCTAATGGATTTAGGCATACCGACTTAGTATAACCAATTGATCCTTATTGGTACTAGGCTTGTACAATCCATATATCATCTAATTTGAATACCCACCACAATATTCAATTTATAATCCCCTTTTTAATTTGATACATGGAATACATTATTGAATTTTAATTGATCATGTCAATCTTAGCTAATTTCAATATACTACTTGAAGGATTTATTATTCTTAATGAATAATTTATCACTGGTCATAGTGAATATAAAACCATCACTATGGTTTCATCATTCCAATGCAACATGTGTCTCGAGAACATTCTTATTCCACATGAACTTGTGAAACTTGTTCCTATGTCAACCATTTGTGCATATCGATCATTGACCAAGTCCATGTCAATTCAGCTCCCATGATCTATAATAGAGATGTGTACCCTTATATATAAATGCAGTCTAATAATTAACTACATCATTTCTATCTTAGAGATTTTTGTAATATCCAAAACAAATTTTAGGATATTTTCGTAGATGCACCATGTGTTTATCTTGATGCATGTTTGTTTATATATCAACAAACTCTTGGAATCCTAACTCATGATCTATGACATAATGTATTTTTATCATACTGTGACTTGTATGATATACATTTTTCATTTTAGTTGTCACATTTTTTATGGGTTTACGCCATTATTTGCAGAGCACATCATGAAATATGATGGAAGTTACTGCACATGGTAACATTGATATAACTTTGATGTATAAAATGTGCATTTAGTAATTTCTCCACACTACATTTTTTTATCAATTTTAATATGCAAGAATCATCATATATCCTACTTATGAACATCAATATCATGATGTAGATAAGGTAACATGCATTTAGGAATTAATCCATGCTACATTATCATGATCGGTGAATGTTTGGTCAAGATATTTTTCAGCATGTCGATCTGAAGCAACTCATATATTCTGACCATGAATATAATTCACTATTACATTACTTAATAACAGGAATTTTATGAGGTATCATTACCTCTATCTTTCCATTGTAATAGTTCACACTCTCTTGTTGAAAAAATAATGGAAGCTTTCTGGCTTTCCTTTATTTATAAAGTTTTCTTTGTCTAAACTAAAGATATCAATAATACCAAAGGTGTTTAGTTGTGTCGAGCCTAAATACCAAATTGGGTATATCATTGACGTCCAATATTATTTTTACTTGAAAAATAATTATTGTTCCACAACTGGGTAAGTATTACATTTTTATATTCATCATGTATTGCCTATAATTAAAGTATGTCTGAACTATTTGTTGAGTATTTTTCACCACAAACAACATTCATTCAAAAACGTGGAATAATGTATCATTATGTATGAAGGGAATATGAGATAATTTTTTTTGGTTATACTCAACAACTTGTTCATCTAGAATCATTCACTTGGAAATTAGTAGTTATGTGCTTCTCACCACTGACTTAAGAATCACCCTTTCTGAGCTGTTGGAGAAGACACCTTACTTATTATAATATTCCTATACTTATTTGGTTACTGTATTTAAATAAACATATGTTATCGGCATATTGTATTCAATACCTAATAAGTATGTTAGAAACATTAATTTATATTTTATGAATATCAGATGAATGATAAGAAAGTACTTGCTTTTAGTATTTCACTTCATTACATTTTTAAACATCCATAAATTTGTTTAATTATATATAATGAAAATAACCTCCTATGAAATAACCAACCTCTTTTCATTGAAGGACATGAAAATTTTGTATTTGGAATAACTTTCCATAGGCCTATTCACTTTGTCATTCAATTTATTCACCATAAGAATAAAATGTGGTGCTACCTTTAATATTTTTATTACTTGGAAAATGTTACTTTAAAGGTAATGAAGTGCTTACCCTACACCGTTAGTTTTTATCCTTAAATGAAAATAGATTAATTGGGTGTAAAAGGCATAAGAATGGGATTCCATAAAAGATTATGAAAATTCTTTCACTTTACACAAAGTGAGTGCAATCATCACATTCATATATTGCTTAGCTTTCTCCTTGGAAAACTTTGGAGATGAGACTACATGTAACATCATCCATCCCATTATTTAGAGACTGAAACTAACATCAGTAGTTGATGATAGAATTATGACAGAACCATCATATTCTTAATTAAAAAGTCTTCTATAAGAAATTTTACACTATCGCTTCCTGAGGAGGATTAACAGGTTCGATCACAAGCACCCTAAATTTATGATATAGTAGTAATGTGTGCAAGCACATATACTACTCTTGAAAATTCATGTTAGTTTGGACATTAACTTTTTCCAATATTTATCACAGTTTTTTCTTATGGTATTACTTTCCGTTCTCTACAAAATATACTTTATCATATTAGTACTTTTTATGTTGATTACCTGCCTGCCAATCATTTTTTCCCATTTTCTAAAAGCCGGTTTAAGGGTTGTTGGTTCCCAATACAGAAATTCACAACATCTCGTCACAACATCCAAACAAATTCAAATTTCAATTTCAAAATAGCCATCTAGAAGACAGTTGTTCTCACGCACCGCACCTCCATCCATCACCATCAGAAAAACTGTGAGAAATCTGCTTCAACCAGAATGCGATCGAGCTCACCATCATCTATCTTCTTGGTCCATGACCAAAACGACCAACCTCCAAGGCCAAGAACAACCAGGCCGTAGCCGAATATCCTCCCAGAAACATCAAAAACACAGAAGGAAAATTCGAAAAGGGAACACAGGACAATGCCTTCGCAAAACACCATCAACTAGAGCAACAAATTCAAACCCCATCTTGCCAAGACACAAGTTGGAAGGAAGAATCCAAACCATATCTGAACTGGTCATGAAACAATCCACAAAAACAAAAGGATAACATCGGTAATCAAGCCCTACCACACATAGAGAACCACTGCCTGCGAACCCCACCTACCAAGAACAAGGGTTTGTCTGACAAACCCTCTTGCCGTCATCCTCATCTTCTCAAAACAAAACAAGCTCCCAATGCTGCCATCCAAAAAAACCATAGATGCAACGCTCAACCTCCAAAACTCCCAGATCAATGGTCGAAGTGATGATCTCAAACCGCCATGCTAGGGACTGAGGCACAGAATCAACACCGAGTCGTGAAGACCCCATTGCGTGCAAGACGAGCCGATACAAGGCCGCGACAGTATAGAGAACACCACCTCAAACCACCTCAAAACACTTATTAATTTAATCACTAAATGTCTCCCACTAGTTTTTCAAATTCTTGGAACCCTCTATACTAGAATTGGATTAATATATAATTTGAGTATTCAAGTGGAAAGGATCCCTGAACCTCCCTCATAGTCTATAAGTTATACCTACACCACTACTTAGAGTGTTCAAGGTAGTCTTTTGGCTACCCAACCACATTAACTCGCAGTTCCCTGATCTGTTGAGTGAAGTCAGTACTTCTAAAATCATGATCTAATTTACTCCACGCTTGACTCTAAAATTACAACAAGCTAGCTATGGATAATTCATTGTTTCAATTTTAGTTAAGTAGACCCACCACCCTAATAAGAACTCCCCAATAGTATGTGGGACCCTTAGTTATGACATGTCCGGCACCCCAAACACTCAGTTTTGTTCAAACCTGAATGATGGAAGGTTGTTGTGACTTAATATTACTTTGAGGGTTTTATGTTTTTCTCTCGATGAATTTAATCTATTTCTGTTAAACTTGTTCATATATGTTATCACTCTCACAACTAAACTTTAATAGAAAAACATACACCACTTCTTTATGAATTTTATTATCTATTATTTTATGTATTTTCCCATTGTTATAAAATGTATAAAATAATAAATAAATGCATAATGTTAAACTACTACCCGAATGGTCCTGAGAATCTAAACGACCTAGGGGCATCATACCTGAGTCGAAGCTTGACTCATAGTGCAGCTTTCCCCTATCTTGCATGATCGCTTCGCATATAAAGTATTGCCTTGTCTTGGCAGGGTCCATGTCACCTCTTGAAGTACCACCTCATCTTGGCGGGATCCACATGTCGACTTGCACCGTCTTGATCAACGTACACCACCTCGTCTTAGAGGGGTCCATGTCATTCACTGTCTTCATCGTAAGTACAAAAATTACTCATGCGTAGATGAGGGAGTCTAGGGGTATAAATGTACGTCAGGTAAATTGTTCAACTAGGTCATTATACATTTTAACAAAAAAGAACGACAATGCGCAAACCTTTTATTTAATAAATTAAAATCATCCCACATAGTTAAATACTTAACTAAATAAATAATAAAATGCAGACATACAAGGGTTGGTGCTCAAGACCAGAATGACGGTAAATAATGCACGATAAAATTAAATTGCATTAAATAAGTATGAGAGTTATAAATTAAATTAAAGGAATTAAATAATTCAAATAATTTAATTAATTATTGATCCTTTAATTAATTTATTTTTTATGTGAAAATTAAATTAATTAATTAATTCAATTTCATCTCAAAATTAAATTAATTCATATCCCTGGTATTAAAATAATTAACCAAAATTTATTTTAATAAATTTATTTTAAATACAAAATTAAATTAATTAAATTAATTATTTTTGATTAATTTAAATTGGCCGGTCCTCGAAACACCACTGTAGGGCATGCGCGGGTCGGGTAAAACTCGCGTAGGGCCCTATGAGGCCGTGTAGGGACAAACTGGGTCAGGTCAATCTACCCACACCCTTTCCAAGTTAGGAAAGTCCACCCGGACTGCTTTGGGGCTAATTTTACCCTACAGAAAGACTTACAGACAAAAGGGGTACCTCCCAGTGGGCGACCTCGAGGGGGCGGGACAACGGGTGCATGGCCGCAATAGGAGTAAATTAGCAGAGACGTGGATAAGGGCGTTGACTTGGGCACTACCGACAGGATGGATCCACTCCTGTGAATTAAGTTTTCTTAATTCCGTTTTTCTTTAGTTTCTTTTTCATATTAAAATTGTGATTTAATTTTTTTTTACGCCTTTACTGCTTTTGTGGTAACCTGTGCCGCTTCTTTATTTTCTTTGATTGACACGTTGGCAATCAGTTTTGAGTTGGCTGATTAAACTGGACCGTTGATTATGTGTGCCGAAAACTTCATGCTGGCCATACATATTTACTGGGGATACCCATTCCGTTCGGGTTTCTGTTTCGCCGCTTTAGTACGTGGCTGCCCCGGATAGGGCAGGTTGTTACAGCTCTTGATGGCTCGTAGGGGGTTTGAATGCCCCTGCCCGTCTCTTCCCAAAAAAAATCATCCCAATTTCTCTCTCGGTGCTACAGCGTACTGATCTGATCTCCTTCGATGAACCCTAGCTCTGTGGTTCTTGGTGTAAGCCTCCTCATCGGAGCACGATCGGGCTTGTCAATCTCCTTCAACCTCATCACAAGACCAGACCGCGGTGGAGATTGACGTCCTTCCCCGATTGGAAGAAGTGAGGCTCTTTGATCATCCAAACCAGGAACTCCTGCACGAGTGGTGGGTGGATGCGCCAAAAGATCCGGGAGCCGGTGCTTGCGACCTCGGCACGAAGCGATTAGGACCGCCGGACCATTTTTTGGTTCTGGCTTTGTGAGTATCAGCTTACTTTTTTCTTTTGGTTTTGAGACCTGAAAATAGTTATTGTTTGTTTTTTGGGTTTCCTGGTTGGTCCGTTGATTGTACTGCTTCTGTTATGTTTTCTTTCAAAGAAATAAAATGTGTGCGTGGGTGCGGGTGGTGTTCTTGTCGTGCAGTAGGTCCCCAAAGGGGCCGAAGCACGTTAAATCTCTTGTTCATTTTACAATTCTGCATTTGATTCCTGCTTTGATTGTTTTTGAATTAATCGGCACATATCTCCAGCACGATCCTTGCATGCTTTGGTTGTATTTCTTTATTCCACTACACAACCAAATCCCTACATGTGGTATCAGAGCCAATCTGGCTGCTGTGTTTCCTGATTTACCTTTGTGCACAATCTACCTTGATGTTATTACACATATATTCCTTTGTTAATTGGTTTACATATATCTTGTTGTTGTTTCCCTAATTTTCCTTCTTGTTTCATTGGTTAACAGCCTGTTTCAAGTTGTTTCTTTGTGTTTCCTAAACCTGGTTATTTGTATTACTGTTGTTTACTTCTCGAATTGTTAATATCCTGGCTGCCAGCACCCTGCGGTCAGTCTCTTAACATTCTGATTTCAACCTAGTTTATTAATTTGGGTTTCTGTTTTTTTCCCGCAACTAATCTCTGTTTAATTCTGCCTGTTTAAATTGATTTCTATTTGTTAATAGAAACCATTGTATTCATTGAAATCCTCTGATTTTTGTATCTCGCGGTACATGTTTACCCTTTGAGATTGGTCAGTTCTTGGGGGCGTACACCTAACATTGTCCCCAACCACTCAGCATCCACTCATCTGGATAAACATGACTACAATGCGATACGAAATTGAGAAATTAAATGGAGACAACGATTTCAATTTGTGGAGAATTAAAATGAGAGTCTTGCTCATTCAACAAGGATTAATTGATGCCTTATGCGGGCCCAAGAAACCCATTACATGTGTTAATCAAGCTGGTCAGACTGTTGTAGAATACCAAGATGTACCCCTTGATGTGCTAGTTAAGGCCCATAGCTCCCTTTTACTTTCTCTAGAAGATAAGGTCCTTAGAGAAGTTGCTTTCGAGTCCACTACTGCCGGCATTTGGTTGAAATTAGAGAAATTGTATATGACTGCTTCATTGGTTGATAGACTGTATAAAAAACATCGCATGTTTACTTTTAAGATGAAACCTGGTAGTTCTATCAAATCGCATCTTGACGAGTTTAATAAAATCATGCTAGATCTTGCCAATATAAATGTAGCGGTCGATGACGAGGATCAGGCAATGATTCTCTTAATTTCTCTTGACAACAGTTATAGTTCTTTGGTAGAGACTATGATGTATGGTATGGACTCGCTGACCTTAGAAGAGGTTAAGTCCGCCCTTCTTTCAAAAGATTTGCAGGCTAAGAATGGGTTAGGATCAGTGGGAGAGGGGCTTAATACTGCAGGTAGAACAAATGATAGGGGACAAGGGAAAAGAAATGATAAGGGTAAAAAGAAAGGTGCAGGTCAGTTTAGGACACTAAAGTGCTATCAGTGTGGGAAACCAGGACACTTTAAAAGGGATTGTCCTGAAAGGAATGGTTCAAGGGTTGATGGGGCTCAGTCTAATGTAGTTGAGCCCGGTTTTGACGATGTCGTCGTTCTGTAGTGCGTCTAGTGTGCTGCAGGGGGGAAGAGTTGTGGGTCCAACTTTGGGTTTGTTTTCTTCTTTGTGTCCTAGGTGTGTTAGGCCTCTTGGGAGGTAACCTGGAGTGAGGACAGTGTAGCGTTGGGCAGTGGTTAAGAGAAGCAGATCATGGGAGGTGTCTGGATGATCACCAGACTGCATGATGGGGGTGCTGCTGGTATCTCTTTGTCGGCATTGGATGAGTACCTGGGAATAAGGTGCTTGATGTCGCTGGTGGGCTAGACTAGGATGGTTTTTCCCTAGGTCGGTAGCGGGCTGCCCTTGCTTGTTGGGTGTGTTTCCTCGTGGTTACGAGTTGGCTCTAGGATTGGGGTTGTATGGGTTTTACAGCGGTTGAGGTTATGAAGTGTCTTCCCCTGTTACATGTGTCTAGGCAGTGTCCTGTCCTTAGGTGGGGAGTGTTTTCTGGTCTGTCTTAGATTCAGGTGGAGTAAGTAATTTGATTGCTTTGAGACTTGTGATTTGTTTGCCTGTTTTGCTTTCATTTGCATGAGCTGGTTTCTTTGCTACTACTGTTTGCATTTGCACTGTTGAGTTTATGTTTATATCATTGTATTGCTGTTATACTTTGAGGATTGGTACTGCTGTGTTTGCTGCTTATGTGCAGGTACTTGTTAGCAGTGTGAGACCTTCTCGATGACATCGTTTTAGAGGTCAGCTCAGGTAAGTGCAGGTATGTTTTTTGTTTATGTTTAGAGAGTTTACTTCTAAGAATGTTTAAGTAGTACTTTAGATTGAATTGATGAGGGAAAATGTGTATCACATTGATACACATGTTGGACATAAGCAGTGAATAGTTTGACAAACATTGTTTATTGTCGTTTTTGTTTTGTTTAGGTTGTTTAGCTTAATTGCCCAATTCAATTCATAGGTTAGGTGCAAGAACATCGCCAAATTTTAATTGAAAATGGTGGAGATTTGTGAATTAAGTTTTATTAATTCAGTTTTTCTTTAGTTTATTTTTCATATTAAAATTGTGATTTAATTTTTTTTTACGCCTTTACTGCTTTTGTGGTAACCTGTGCCGCTGCTTTATTTTCTTTGATTGACACGCTGACAATCTGTTTTGAGTTGGCTGATTAAACTGGACCGTTGATTATGTGTGCCGACAACTTCATGATGGCCGTCCATTTGTGCTGGGATACCCATTTTGTTCAGGTTTATGTTTCGCCGCTTCAGTACGTGCCTGCCCCGGATAGGGCAGGTTGTTACGGCTCTTGATGCCTCGCAGGGGGTTTGAATGCCCCTGCCCGTCTCTTCCCAAAAAAAATCGTCCCAGTTTCTCTCTCGGCGCTACAACGTACTGATTTGATCTCCTTCGATGAACCCTAGCTCCGTGGTTCTTGGTGTAAGCCTCCTCATCGGAGCACGATCGGGCCTGTCAATCTCCTTCGACCTCATCACAAGGCCGGACTGCGGTGGAGATTGACGTCCTTCCCCGAGTGGAAGAAGTGCGGCTCTTTGATCATCCAAACCAGGAACTCCTGCACGAGTGGTGGGTGGATGCGCCAACAGATCCGGGAGCCGGTGCTGCGACCTCGGCGCGAAGCGATTAGGACCTGACCATTTTGGTTCGGGCTTTGTGAGTATCAGCTTACTTTTTTCCTTCGGTTTTGAGACCTGAAAATAGTTGCTGTTTGTTTTTTTTTTTTGGGTTCCTGGTTGGTCCGTTGATTGTACTGCTTCTATTCGGGTGCCAGTGGTGTTCTTGCGGTGCAGTAGGTCCCCAAAGGGGCCGAAACACGTTAAATCTCTTGTTCATTTTACTATTCTGTATTTGATTCATGTTTTGATTGTTCTTACATTAATCAGCACATATCTCCGGCACGATGCTTTGGTAGTATTTCTTTATTCCGGTACACAACCAAGTCCCTACAACTCCGGCAGAGAGTGACCGACCACCGGGACTTAGGTGCGCTATTGCGGTGGGGAGTTGCCGGTCGGCTGGGATCCGGCCAAGGTAGTAGTTGACAGCTACGTGGAAGCCAGCGGCGAAAGCCCACACGGTGGCCAGGAGGTGGGCTGGAGGAGAAGGTGTTGGGTTGCTGGTTCTTGGCATCGGCCTACAGTGTGCTTTTGCGTGCCACAACTTGGGGAGATCATGGCCGGGACACAGCAATGCATGGGATAAGAAGGATGTACGGGCAGCAGAAGAGGAGGGCAGGTCGAAGAGACGATCAACTTCTACAAGTTTGATCTGGACGAAGTAGCGGCAGGGGTGGAGGAAGCTAGGATGATGGGTCGTACGGCGGTATGGGGAGGGAGGCCGAGTGTAGGGCGAGGGCGCCCGGAGGTCGAAGGCGCAACGACGTCTCCGGGAAGGCTGGACAGCGGGGAGCTCCTGCGCTGTGGTGTGCTATAGAGGGCGGCCCTAGTTGGTGGCATCCGGAGGAAGCCGAGCTTCTTGAGGTCCAAACGGACCCCCCCCCCCCATTTTTTAGTTTTTTAGTTTTTTTATTTACTTTAATTTCTTTTTAATTTTTTTAAAAGGAAGTCAAGTCTACACCCCTTTTTTTAAAGGAAGTCTTCTCCAATAAAAATTTCCAAGTTCTCTCTCTTTTGGTTTTCCAAAGGCTAATATTAACCTTTAAAATTAAATAATAATATAATTATTATTATAATAATGTGTTATTTTTTCATTATTATAATAATAAAATTATTATTATAATAATAATAAAAATATTGTAAAAACTATTATATTATAAAATTATAATTTGCACAATTTTAATTATATCGGATGAACCGATTTAACCTAATTGGTTCTGCTAGATGAAATCAAATTTTAGAACCCGAGATCAAACCACATATTCGATCCAATCCGAAAAATTAAACTGACCATAACTTGGTCATTCGACATCAGATAGACATGCGGTTTGAACCGCTGATACCTTTTTTGAACCCTCTACTTAATTGTAATGAAAATTTAATTTTCTAGGATTAGAAAATATAAGAGATCCCTCTGATAGTACTGAATGGTTTTTGGACACGCAGTGGAGGATGTTGGGATGAGGATTTTAAAATTTTTCATCGACGAGTCGATGCGACTTGTCACCACTGACGATCCAAGACCCAGAAAGGTTTTAGGATCTCATGTAAATTATAAAGAGAAAAAAATAGAACTAAAAACAAATCGTTCAAGATACGAAGGTGCGCTTGATGACAACTCTTCGCTGGCGATCGCTACTCTAAGAATCCATAGCAAGATCCCTCTATATCGGCCACACACGCTTCCAAAATCCACTGGAATGTCGATCGTCGAATTCTGGGTGCTAACGCGGAAATCCAACGATGTCTTCGACGTCCCAACAATCAACACATCGAGATTCCTTCGATGCTTGAGGAAGATCTTGATCCTAGCACTTAGATCAACTGATTCTCTGTCTATGTAGCAGGAGGAGAGAGAGGATCTCATTATCATTCCATGAAAAATAAATTAATAGTAAGAATATCCACACAAGAGAGAGACCCTACTCCTTTATTTATAATGTAGTTGATAAATACCCATTTGGCTTCCTCGTCCCCATTTATTTTAATTTCCACTAAATCAATAATTTTGATGAAATAAACTATGTCAATATTATTTATTATTTTTTCACATACTTGTAATCTATATAAAATATATTACGTGATAAAAACTGACCCATTTAACTCGATTCTCTATCCCTCTTAATATTAAATGAACATTGAATATTAAAATAATATCCGTTTGATTAATAGTATATCGTATTTACTAAACTTGTAAATACATTAATTAAATTTAGTCCTAAATATTTATAACTTGAATATTAATGAATTTATTTAATTATTTTGGTGATCAAAAACATGGAAAACACTCGGATCCCCCTGGAAAGGCCCACTATATCCATATACCTATTCAATTGAATAGGGCAGATTCTTGAATACGCTATTGTGTGTAACCATCTAGGCCCTTATCTCGATAGGAGTACATAAAATTAACAGACCAAGAGCGGAGTCTAGCAACCCATTATGTCCCATAAAGAGATAAGGATTGTCATAACAACAAAAACCAACCTACAAACAATGACCGTGTGCTACAATCTATTTGTCATTAAATATATCATAAACCAGGATGCACACTTGTTTCATTATCTTTTTCTTGCTTTATTGTTTTTTGAACTATCGATATGGATTTTCCTTTCGACTAATTTGGCCAAAGACATATGAAGGAAGCACCATCTTGATCAACCAGGCCTGAGATATACAACTTCCTAAACTTGGATGAAACAAATATTTTCTTGACCATTCAACCAATGTCATACCACCAAAGATGCACCAAACAAAAGATACCTCACCACAATTTCAATACCATGGCTTTTGCCTTGCATCAAAGTACGCAATCAAATGGTACACACTAGCAATGATTTCAAGTCAATAGACCAATCCACATGTCCATAGATAGGAATGACCAATGACACCCAAAACATGTGTTGTTATTATTGAAAGGTCTATTCTCATGGTCTCACTACTAGAGATCACCAAGTGCGAATTTCATGAGTAGAAGTCTTAATTCTTATGAGCCCCTAGCACCTGATAGTCAAATATCTACTCTGTACAGTCAGTAAGCTATATCTAGACCGTAGAACATACATTTAAGATTAATTTCATAGTATATCGAGGTTGTCATTTTAGCTTGGGATCTTCTATAACCTCTCGACACAACAATTAATCTTTGGAAATTACCATTTAAATAGTGGATGCATAAAATTCTACTATATAATGTTAAGATGACATCATGCATTACTAACTATACACATGATGTGGTAATAAAAAATAGTGCATAGTTGGGTCTACGGAACCCACTATTTCAACAGTGCCCATGATTTTGAGATAGTTGGCATGTAGTCTATTAAGGTCAAGGAAAACATTGGCATTGGCATGAAATCTTCTTCTTATGTATTCTTATTACCTTTATGGAAAGGTCACTTCATAGAGGATTGGACTTTAGAGGACATGGATTTTGATAAAGCTAATTATGCTATAGTAGAAGTGGCCGGGGGCACATTTGGTTGTTTCAAATACATTCAAAAAATAATATGAGTCTAGTTGATTGTTTCTCTAACAATCCAATTTCTAACCTTCTCTGAATTCTCTCTTTTAACTTCTTTTCATTCACCTTACTACTTTTGATTGGTTGCATAAATACATGCTACCTGGGCTGGAGAATTTTCAATTTCAATTTTCAATATTCCCTCATCTTCTGTAGGAGGTATTAGAAAAAATAATCCTGGATGGGGTGCCCCAAGATTTAATTTAAGGGGAAATAGTTCAGAATATCTTCATCACCTTTTTTTCATGATTCCTAGGCTTTGAAAAATGAACTAAGTTGTTTTCAAATGTTTAGATGATGTGACCAGGGACTTGGTCATTTCGAAAGGAATAGACCTTGTTTTTCATCTCCTCAAACTTTTTTTACCTCTGATATCTTTGATCATCCTGATGAGGTAGCTATTGTTTCTGAAGCTCGAGATGGGGTTCCCTATGGTATGATGTGGTATTTAAAGTATTAGTGGGTAAATGGGACTTCCTAAGTGTAACTGTAGTGGCCTCTTATTTTCATGTTCTCCTTTTATGAGTTGATGGAAATACCTAGGATTAGGCTTTGGTATCACTAGTGAAAAAAACGTTTATCAGATCAGTATTTTTCATGTCGGTTATATAAAACCAACGTGAAAAGATGGAAAAATTGGTTTATCACATCTGTTATAAAATATCTGAGGTGATAAATTGTGAGAATCGATTTTTTATGTTGGTTATAAAATAACCAACGTGATAAATCACCGGGATTAGATTTATCAAGTCGGTTATTTTATAATCGACGTGAAAGATCGAATCTGGGTGCTTTATCAAGTCGGTTATAAAATAACCAATGTGATAAAGGATTTTCTATGTCAGTTATTAAATAACTGATCTTATAAACATAAAAAACAGTTTATCACACCGGTTATTAAATAACTGACGTTATAAATCTTTTAAATGATTAATCATGCCCCATATTTGGTCATTCTATTTTCTTCGATTGGGAGACCTGCGACTCATCTCTCTCATTCAGAAAACCTATAAAGGATTATTCGAAGTCATTCCCTCCAACCTCATTTTTACAACATCATTCATCATCTTTATTATCAAAAAATCTATCAGGTCGACTCGGAACACTAAAGTAAGCCTCACACACCTCAGTTTCATTTTTTATTTTTTGTGTTGCCCTAAACATATGTTTTGAGATGTTATTTTTCTATCTTTGTTCTTGCTATCATGGTAAGTTTCATAGTGTTCTTTTATACCATGCTAAATTCTTCTTTGGTAAAATAAACCATGGAAGTGATATCATGAAAGTTTACGATTTTTGTGTGTTCTGTCATGTGTGTGTGCGTGTACTTTCATTTGTGTGTGTGTGGGGGGGGGGGGGGGGGGGGGTCCAGGGGGTGGGGTGTCCGGGGGGGGGGGGGGGGCTGTATAAGGGGGTGGGGGTGTCCAGGGGTGTCCAAGGGGGTGGGGTTGTCCGGTGGGGGGTGTCCAAGGGGGTAGGGGTATCCCGGGGGGGGGGGGGGGTCCAGGGGGATGAGGGGGATGTCCAATGGGGTATGAGGTGTTCAGGACGTGGGGGTGTCTATGAGGTGGTGGTGTCCAAGGGTGGGGTGTCTAGGGGTGGGGTGTCCAGGGGTGGGGGTTGTCCAAGGGGGTGGTGGTGTCCTGGGGGTGACATGGCTTTCTAAGGGGTAGGGGGTGTCTGGGGGGTGGGGGAATTTCTAGGGGTGACTGTCTAAGGGGGAAGAAGTGTCTAGTGGTGGGGGGGGGTTTTCCAAGGGGGTGGGGGTGGTTTCCAGGGGTGAGGGGGTTGTCCAATGGGGTAGAGGGTGTCCAAGGGGGTGGGGGTGGTGTCCAGGGGTTAGGAGTTGTCCAAGGGGGTAGGGGTGTCTAGGAGGTGGAGGGATGTCCAAGGGGGTAGGGGTGTCTAGGGGGTTGGGGGTGTCTAGGGGGTGGGGAGTTCAGAATGGTGGGGGGGGGGGTGTCCAGGGGTTGAGGGGTGTCCGAGGGGGTGGTAATGTCCAGGGGTGTCCAAGGGGGTGGGGTGTCCAAGGGGTAGGGGTGTCTAGGGGGGTGGTGGAGGGTGGTTTCCAAGGGGTGATGGAGCTGTCCAAGGGTGTAGAGGGGTGTCCAGGGGGGTTGTCCAGGGGGTTGGGGGTGGTCCATTAGGGTGGGGGTGTCTAGGGGTGGGCGGTTGTCCAAGGGGGTGAGGTGTCAAGGGGTGTTTAAGGGGGTGGGGGTGGTGTCAAGGGGGTAAGTAGTGGGTTGTCCAAGGGGGCATGGGTTTCCAGGGGTGGGGGGTTTTGTACAGGGGTGAGGGGGCTATCCAAGTTGTAAGCGGTGTCCAGGGGGTGGGGGTGTCCGGGGGGGGGCTGTCTAGGGGGTTGGGGGGCTGTCCATGGGGGTGAGGGTGTGTAGGGGGTGGGGTGTCCATGGGGTGGGGGATCTCTAGGGGTTTGGGGACTGTCCATGGGGGTGGAGGTGTCCAGGGGATGGGGGTGTCTAGGTGGTGGGGGCTATCCAAGGGGGTAGGGGGTTGGACGACCCCCTCACCCATGGACACCACCACCACCCCATGGACACCCAGACCCCATGGACACCCCCAACCCCTTGGACACCACCCCCACCCCTTGGACACCCCCTGGATACCCCCACCCCCATGACCCCTTCCCCCCCACACCCCCTGGACAGCCCCTCCCCCCATCCCCTTGGACACCCCACCCCCCTGGACACCCCCACCCCCATGGACACCCCCACCCCCATGGACACCCCCACCCCCTGGAAAGCCCCCACCCCCTGGAAACCCCCCTGGACACCCCCACCTCTATGGATAGCCTCCCCACCCCCTGTACAGCATGTATTCCAATGGTTCTTGAACAGTTGGTATATATATATATATCCCATCAGTTTCATTGAAATCATTGTCATATATTAACTTCAGGCAGTCTATACCAACTGTTCCTATAGAACTGTTGGTATAGGGCTATTGCAACAACCATCATGCCAGCATTATGTGAAACTGTTGGGATATTCTTTCTAAATGGTTTCAAGGGCCATCCCAATGGTTTCAAATCATCGGTATACGTTTAATTTTCAGTAGTGAATGTATATATATTTTAATATTTATACTTCATATTTCTTGTTTACAGAAGGGTGAATTTGGTATCCAGTTGCACCAGGATGTATTCTTTGTGTACCTTAAGAAGAAAGGATCCAAGATGAATTTAAAACTATTATATCTAACTATATTTTCTTTTTAAAATCATTTTAATGCATATATTTTTCAAATACGCATATATATTTTTTTATATTTCAAAATTTTTTCCATTCAAATTATGATATTTTTCATATAAATATAATATTGTATTATCTCAACAAGATGTATAATTTTGATATTTGTTATAGGTAAAAATGATTCGATGAAGGATTATGGAACATTGAATGATTAATGAATATGAGGAAGGTATTGGTGGATTTTGGAATTTTATAAACAAAATGTTCCCATAACCGACATTTTTTTTTCTATCCTTGCCTGAAATTTTTGAATATAAAGATGTTGAAAAGTAGATAGATCAAAGATCATCTGATTTGTCATGGTTTTAATCTGAGTTACATCTCTTGGATTTGGCATGATGAAATTGGATAGAATTTCATATCTACTAATGATGATGATTTTCAAGATGGTAAAACTGATGGAATTGAAGAAATGATTTGTGATATTGCAGTAGAAAAAATTGAGATAGAACAGACAGTTGCAATTCAATATGGAGATGCTGAAAAACCATTGTATTCTGGTTGTATGGAATTTACAGTTTTGTCTGTGGTTTTAAGATTGATTGACCCAATGGAAAAAATGGATGGAGTGATAGAAGTTTTACAGAGCTGCTACAATTATTGAAAGACATATTTCCAAAAGGCAATGATCTTCTAGAGTCACATTATAAGGAAAAGAAAATATTATGCCTGATGGGATTGGGATACAAGAAAATACATTACTGCCCGAATAACTATATGATATATAAAAAGGAATATAAATTTCTGTTAGAGTGTCCTAAATGTGGGACATCATGGTATAAGATGAAAAAAATCACAGGCTGATGTAGAGATTACAGAGATCCCTACCAAGGTATTTTGGTATCGCCCTATAATTCATCGTTTTAAATGTTTATTTGTTAATTCACATGATGAAAAAAGGTTAATATGGAATTCTGATGAGTGGATATGTGATGTAAAAATACATCTTCGGATTGATTTTCCACAATGGAAGAAAATTGATGAGCAGTATCTTACATTTGGAAATGAAATTAGAAATCTCAAACTTGGGTTGTGCACAAATGGAATAAATCCATACCGAACCCTCGGTAGCACACATAGTTCATGGAATGTTTTATTGTTAATTTATAACCTCTCTCCTAAAGTTTTTATGAAGCGTAAATATGTCACGTTGAGTATAATGATCTCTGGTTTGAAGCAACACATAAATGTTATTGATGTTTTCTTGATACCATTGATTTATGATTTGAAACTTTTATGGGAGGATGGTATTAGGGTGTATGATTCTTATAAAATGGAATATTTTGAACTGAATAAAATTCTTATGTTCACTATAAATGACTTCCCAGCATAAAGAAAATTTTCTGGATATAGTGTTAAGGGGCATAAAGCATGTCCAATTTGTGAACAAAAAACTTTATATTGTCAATTGCATCATTGGAGGAAAGAATTATACATGGGTAATCGAAAGTTTTTGCCTATGGATCACTCTTATAAAAGACTAAAAAAGGAATTTAATGGCTCACAAGAATTTGATATTATTCCAAAACCTTTATCCCCTAGTGTGTATTATGAGAGGGTGCAAAACATTGATGTGGAATTGGGAAAGACACATAAATATGGTAATGATAGATATATTTGGAATAAAAGGTCAATATTTTTGGAGCTACCATATTGGAGATATCATGAAGTGAAACATAATATTGATGTCATGCACACAGAGAAGAATATCTTTGATTGTTTTATTGTAACATTGTTAGATATTAATGGAAAGAATAAAGATGGGTTTAATGCATGATTAGACTTAGTAGTAATGGTAATACGTTTGGAGTTAGCTCCCACTCTTAATGGAAGATGAACATTTCTACCCCCAGCTTGTCATACATTATCGAAGAGGGAGAAAATTAGATTTTTTAGCATCTTCATGATATCAATATGCCTTAAGTTTATTCTTCAAATGAAAAAACTTTGGTCTCTTTGAAGGATTTGAATTTGATAGGTATGAAATCTCATGATTGTCACGTCATGATGCAAAAACTTCTACAAGTTGCATTGCATGGAATATTTCCCATCTGTGTCAGAAAGACTATAATGAAGTTGTGTTATTTTTTTAATTCAATTTGTAATAAGGTGATTGATGTGAATGCTTTAAAATTTTTGTAAAATGATTCAATTTCTATACTTTGTCAATTGAAAATGTATTTTCCTCTATTTTTTGGATATAATGGTGCATTTAATGGTTTATCTGGTTCTAGAAATCATGATTTTTAGACTTGTATATCTTCTTTGGATGTATCCTTTTGAAAGGTATATGAAAATATTGGAGGGGTGTGTTAAGAATCCATATCAACCTAAATCCTCTATTATTGAAAATTATATTTCTAAGGAGGTTTTGGAGTTTTGTACGAGCTACTTGGATACTATGGAGCACATAGCTTTGCCTTTATCTTGCCATGAATGAGTTAATAATGGGGGAAAGGGGATTCGTGGATTGAAAGTCAAATAGTTTTTAGCTGAACAGATAAACAAGGTAGAATTATACATCTTGAATAACATAGATGATGTTCAATTGTATATCAAATTGCATATTAATGAGTTAAAATAATGTCATCCAAAGAAGAAAGAAATGTGGATTTTGAATGATAAAAACAAAACATTTTTTCCATGGTTTAAAAAGACCATGCTTGGTAGATTAGATGTATCAGAGACAATAAGATGGTTAGTGGGTAGTCCAAGTTTAAATGTGATAACATGGTCTGGGTATGACATTAATGGCTATACATTTCATAAGAAATATCAAAACAACAGAAGTGCAGTTTAGAATAGTGGTGTGTTGGTGTTTGCAGAAGCAATGCATTTTTTGAGTTCTAAAGACAAAAACCCAATTTCTGCATCAAGTGCATATTATGGAGTCATTAAAGAAATATGGGAGGTTGATTACTTTAAAATTAAAGTTCTTATTTTTAACTAAAAATGGTTTATCGGTAACAACAGTGTCATACATGATTAATTTGGAATGACAGTCGTTAATTTGAATAGATTGGAATACACAACACTTTTATAATGGAAAAACATGCAAACAAATTTTCTATGTAGTTGATCAATCAGATACACAGTGGTATGTTGTTTTACAAGGGAAAAACAATATTTTGGTGAAGATCAACTTGATGAAGATTATTATTTATGTGAGATCCCTACTTCCATAGAAAGATTAGTATAAAATAATGATGATCATGTTAAAGACATGGTTTGTGCCATAAAAAATGACCATGATAAAGGAATTTGGGAAAAAATCCATTTTTACATTCCTAATATAACATGTAACATATGTTTATTTCTTTTTTACATTTATTATTTTCATAAAATGTTAGAAATTGTTGTTTATTTTAATTTTTTTAGTTTAGTTTATCATGTTTAGCTTTAATTAACTTATATATCTATTGATTTTGTTCAATGGAAATTACTTTACCATGTTTACCATGTTTACCATAGTTTACCATAGTATAACTTTACGTAGCTTATATATTTAATGATTTTGTTGAATGAAAATTACACTACCATGTTTTCCATGTTTACCATATTTACCATTTTTTAACATGCTTACCATATTTTCCATGTTTACCATGTTTAACATAGTTTACAATAGTTTACCTTCATGTAACTTATATATTTATTGATTTTTTTGAATGAAAATTACACTACCATGTTTACCATGTATACCATATTTACCATTGTTTAACAAGCTTAACAGATTTACCATTTTTACTATTAGATAAATTAGTTTATTTTTCTGATTTTTGTTTACAATAGTATTGTAATATTTGAATTTTTATATTTGTGAAATAATGTTTGATTTTTTGATTTGAAGGATAATGACAGATCAATTCGTTTATCAACCACATGATTTGGGAGATGAGCATCATGATCATACCTCTGGGGAAGAACATTCACATGCTCCTCTTGATGTTCCCCAATCTTCCTCATGTGCTCCCATAATGAGAAAGAAGAGATCAAGAGTTGGTAAACGTGGCTGCACATGTTTACCAAAATTATCACTTTCCCATAGCCAGCACCAGAGGATACTCGTTTATTTGGATGAGAATGATATTCCTAGAGGTCCAAATGAAAAAGATTTTAGGAGTTTTGTATCAACATAGGGTAAAAGAAAAGTAATAATTTTGTATGATGATTGGAGGAGTGTGGAAAAAGAGATAATTTCTTAGTTGTGGGAGATGATTTTGTTAAGATATTTTGCTATTGTTTGACTAATCATTAAATGTTTCTAGTATAATATGTTTTACATCTTCTTTATCAGATGACATTTGATATTCCTGACACTAGAGGAGTTATGAGGAAATGTTTATTGATGGATGTAAGGAGATGGATGGATTTCAAATCAACCCTCACATCAAATTTCATTTTTGGTCATAGAAATCATCACAATCCATGTCATTTGTATCCTTTCATAGACGAAGACACATAGAGACAATTTTTTGAAAGTATAAGAAAAGATTCATTTTTGTAAGGGAAATGTAAAATTTTATAAGATTTATTATATAAATTATATTATTAATGTTTTGTTAATGATTTATTATTCTTAATTTATAGAAAACAAGGACATCTAATCAGGATATCCAATCTAAAAATGTATACCCTCATAGTTTATCTCTGAGAGGGTATACTTTATTGGAAGAACAAAGGATGGTGGAAAAATTAAAAAAATAGAGAGCTAAGTCTTTAAGCTCTGGAGAGGTTTCCCCTCCATCCCCTCCATCTAGAAATGAAAAATGGAAGAGAGAACAAATTGGAAAAAAGGGGAAATATATTTCAGAAGAATCAAGAATCATTGATGAGAGGATTGTAAGATATTTATTTTATTTATTTAAGTCAATTGTATTCTTTATATAATTTGAATCATTACAAAAATGTTCAATTAATTAATACAAGATTCTCTTGAAGAGTAGAGATCATATGGGGTATTTACAGTTGTTGGGATGCAAGATATTTTATTTACAGCATGTGGAAATCCCAAACAACCCGATCGTGTACGAGGATATCTGATGGGTGTATAATTAAAAAAGTGTTTTCGCCTTCTTCAACTCCTTCCATTGATGGTGTTTATAAAAAAAATAGAATCCTTGGAGGCTAAATTTCATAATATTAATGTGACGATGGATGAAAAGATAATAGGATCAGTATAGTTTATGTTTTCAGACATGAAAAGACAATTTTAGACTATAGATCTCACTCCTCCACCTCCCCCTACAGACCCCATTATTTATCCTCCACCTCTGATAGTAGATCCCACTCCCCCACCTCAGCTTGCGGACCCCATTTTTTTATCCAACTCCTCCTCCATAACTTTATAATTATTGTGAGTTGTATATTGATGATCCTCACCACCTTATAGTTGCATATGGGCTGGTATATTTTATAAGAGATATATTTCATCATCAAAAATTAGTGGTAGAAAATCATAGGGTCACTGTACAGAATATTATAGATAGATCAGATCAAGTAACATTACCTACAGATGAGGTGACAACAATTGGACATAGTATCGGTTGCTTTTTAGTTTGGCCATCCGGACTTCTACGACTCATTTACATAGAGGTATTTATGTTATATATTTTATTTTATTTTTTTATTAAAGTTGTTTTAATATTTGAAAACTAATATATTTTTATATTTATTTTTACTAGAATACTTAAAAGGTAAAGGAATACTTTGTATACAACAACAACAAAAATGGCTATGACATCAGATACAAATTCTAGTAGTCTTGAAAGATTGCCAAGATATTCAAATTGTTTGGTGGATAATTATGTGTTTCCAATGGATTATCATTTCAGTGGACGTGAAATAAATGTGGGGATTGTGAAAAATGATATCATGGAGCTTGTTACTAGAGATAAGTTGGGTATCAACATGGTGCAGATTTTTTCCATGTAAGTATTAACACCTTTCCCTATGTTATATTTATTAAAAATATATACTTATGTTTGTTTTGTATTAGGTGTATTTATAACATGTTTGAGAATAATTAGTGGATATATGTATATGGATTCATGGACCATCATTTTATTTCCTCTGAAGAACATGCATTGGATGAGGAACAAAGAACACTTTATATTAATGAATGATTTGAACATAATATAATCATGCAATGTTGGATGATGCCTTTTTTTGAGAGGTATGAAAAATATATCTAGAAACTTGTTCATTATTCTTTAACATAAAAAACCACTAACCTTAACTTTTCTTTTATATCAGTGATCATTGGATGTTAGGTGTTTTTTGTCTAAGAGAGAAAACACTTTATTGGATATGCTCTGTCCATGGCGATGTGTGAGGAAGTTTTAAAAATATGTTGGAAAAGTAAGTTCCAATTTATTAATAGTTTTTATATTATAATGAATTTTAAATTTATCCCATTCATATTATTTTCTAACAGGGTATGGGTCTACTTTAGAAAAAACACAAAGAAAAAAGCGCCAATATCAAATATATAAAAGTAAAGGTAAATATCCATTTATAATTTTTAATTTTTGATGTATTACATAAAAATGATATTTTTATTTGACAATAATTTAAACAGAATTGTCATGAACAACATGCAGTCGTCGAATTCAGATATTATATGTTAAGATTTATGTATAAAATAATTACAACTAGAACACTTGTGAAGTTTGACATGGTAAGACTTCCTTATAAACTTTTCCATAATATTTCATTTGATTTATTCATTATACATGTTAACTACTATCCTTTTAATTTTTAGATATTTGATAACCTTAAAACCTATATTTCTCAAGAGGTCAAACACTTACAAGTGGAATGGTAAAATTATTTTACAGGTTTGATTGGATTTTAGTTTTTTTGTAGTGTAAAATGTAATTTTGAATATTGTAATTATAATTGTGTATTTGGTATTTGTTTTGGTTTTATTTAGGTTTTTTAAGTTGATATTATATGTTTTGAATGATATATATGTGAATGTTTAATTTTTATCTGGTTCTTCTTATTTTGGTCTAGTTCTGATGTTTTTCCAGTATAGATCTTGGTTTGGTTTTGGTATGCTTTTGGTATGGTTTCTACTTGTTTCATACATTGGCAGAACATTGTAATGGTTTCATGGGGGGGGGGGGTTCCATAGGGTGGGGGTGTCGAGGGGGTGGGGGTGTTTAAGGGGTAGGGGTGTCCAAGGGGTGGGGGTGTCCAGGGGGTGGGGGTGTCCATGTGGGGTGGGGGTGGTGTCTAGGGGTGGGAGGGTGTCTAAGGGTGTAGGGGGTGGGAGGGTGTTCAGGGGGGTCAAGAGGGGTGTGGTTGTGTCTAGGGTATGGGGGATGTCTAGGGGTTGGGGGACCTATCCAAGGGGTAGGGGGTGTCTTGGGGGTGGGAGGGTGTCCAAGGGGGTAGGGGGAGGGAGGGTTTCTATTGGGGTGGGGGACTGTCCAGGGGGTGGGGGCTGTCTAAGGGGGTGGGGGTGTCCAGGGGGTGGGGGGATGTCCAGGTGGTGGGGTCTGTACAGGGGGTGGGAGGGTGTCCAGGGGGTGAGGGTTATCCCGGGGGTGTCCAGGGGGGTGGTGTCCAGGGGTGGAGGCTGTCCATGGGGGTGGGGGTGTCCAGGGGAGTGTCCATTATGGTGGGGTGGTGTCTAGGGGTGGGAGGGTGTCCAGGGGCAGGGGCTATCCAGGGGGTTGGAGGGTGTCCAAGGGGGTGGGGGTGTTCATGGGGTGGGAGTGTGTCTAGGGGGGCTTTCTAAGGGGTGGGGTCTATCCAGGGGGTGGGGGATTTCCAGGTGTTGGTGGGTGTCCAATGGGGGTGGGGGTGTCCAGGGGGTGGGAGGGTGTCCAGCGGGGTGGGGTGTCTAGGGGTGGAAGTATGTCTAAGGGGGTTGGGGCCAATCCAGGGGGTGGGGGCTGTCAAGGGTAGTGGGAGGGTGTCCATGAGGTGGGTGGGTGTCCAAGGGGTGGGAGGGTGTCCAAAGGGTGGGGGTTGTCCAGGGGGTGGGGGTTCTCCACTAGGTTGGGGGTGTCTAGGGGGTGGGCGGGTGTCTGGGGGGGTTGTTGAGGGGGTTGTCCAGTGGGGTGGGGTGGGTTCTAGTGGGTGGGAGGGTGTCGAGGGGGTGGGTGTTGTCTAGGGGGTGGGGGTTTCTAGGGGTGGGAGGGTGTCTAGGGGGTGGGTGTTGTCCAAGGGTGGAGGGGCTATATAGGAGTTGGGGGTATCCAGGGGGTGGTAGGTAGTTCACGGGGTTGGGGGGGTGTTGTCTAGGGGGTGGGGGTGTCCAGGGGGTGGGGGTGTAGAGGGGGTGGGCTATCCGGGGGGGTTTCAGGGGTGGGGGTGTCCAGGGGGTGGGCAAGTGTCTAGGGGGTGGGGGTGTCCAGGGGGTGAGGGATGACCCGTTTGGTGGGTGGTGTTTAGGGTGGTGGGTGGGTGTCCAGGGTGGGGGGATATCTAGTGGGGTAGAGTGGTGTCCAGGGGGTGAAAGGGTGTCTAGAGGGGTTGTCTAGGGGGTGGGAGGGTGTCTAGGGGGTAAGGGGTGTCCAGGGGGTGGGGACTATCTAGGGGGGTTATCCAGGGGGTAGGAGGGTGTCCTGGGGGGAGTGGGGGATGTCTAGTGGGGTGGGGAATGTACATGGTGGTAGAGGTTGTCCAAGTGGTTTTTGGTTTTATTAGTTTACATTTTAAATTTTGACTGTTAGGTATGTGAATGTTTAATTTTTATTTGGATATTCTTGTTTTGTTCTAGTTCTGATGTTTTTTTGTATGTATTCTGGTCTAGTTTTGTTCTATTTTCTGCTTGTTTCAGGTATTCTTTGGCAGAGCACAGTAATGATTGAATGGTTTTATTAAAAAAATTGGTTTTTAGGTCTGTTATTTTATAATCGATGTAATAAATGCATGGTAATGGTTTTTTATGTCAGTTATTTAATAACTAACTTAGTATATATGTTTTAACTCCAGTTAAACAATAACCGACAAGAAAAATGATTCACAAACTGGTTATTACATTGGTTATTTTATAAATGACATAATAAATGAATGGGAATGGGGTTTTATGTCGGTTATTTAATAAATGATGCAGTATATATGTTTTCACATCAGTTAAACAATAACCGACGTAAACAAATGCTTCACAGACTGGTTTATAATGTCAGTTATTAAAATAACTGACATGATAAACTTGTTTTCCAGGTCAGTTTTCTAATAACCAATGAAAAAAACACTTCACAGGAGCGGTTTATTTCATCGGGTATTACATAAATTACATAATAAACAACATACCACAACATTTATTTAAAAACCAATATAATAAATCATGACTTCGAAGAGTTTTCCACATCAGTTTTTTAGGAACTGATGTGAAAAACGCTTTGGATTTATGTTTTTTACGTCGATTTTAAAATAACCGACATAAAAACAATATTTATAATTTCTCATGTAATAACATTGTCCAAAAACCAATGTAAAAAATAAAAAATAACCCACATAAAAAATGTTTTCTGCACTAGTTTTTATGTAATTGAGTTTTCCACATATTGAGAAATTGAGTAAAATCACAAAACCCTCATATGAATTTTATAGGGATCAATGATGTTCATAACTCATCATAGATATTTTACACATAGATGGGAAACATCTATTATTGAGGAATCAGTAGGTTTTAAGGATAATGTCAACCCTTTCCACCGAGAAATGAAATTCGAGACCCTTTCATTCTCTCTTTGTTGGTAATTCGTATGATCAAAGACTATTGTCTTCTGCAACTTTGGGTTAAACTAAAAGATAAATTTCTGATGAAGATCTTCCAATCTAGTAATCAAACTAGACTGCAAACTCGTGCACCAAACAAAGGCTAGTCCTTTCATTGATTAAAATAAGCACCAAAGTTTCACCACTGCCTGTTGTTTAGGGGTACCCATCATGGGATCACAGTGAAATAATAAATGTATCGGTTGTTTCTCTAGGTCTCCAAAAGCATTGAATATTGGAAATGGGGTATTACCAATTTTTGGAAGGGGAGGAGTCAGATCTACCCATTCATTGTAATCCTTCTTTCTTGGATGTACTGGGGTGATCCATTCTTCCATATCTTCTAATAGAGTTGTTAATGACTCAATGGTGTTTATCAGAATTTGAGGAACATATGGCTTACTGGGACTTGAACAGGTGTAGCGGCTAGAGCCTGAACAGGTGCAGTGACTAGTAGTGCCATTGAAGGAGGCCCTACTAGAATCTATTATGGGTAACCCATAGGGACATTCCTGTAAGGATATTCCTTACCCAACTCTGGTTGTGCACAAAATGGAGGGAATTATCAATCTACTTCATGGGATCCAAATATATTGGTAGTTGGAATCCCGCATTGAGAATATGTTCCATATCTACCTTAGTTGCTATAAAAACTGTCATTATTAAGGAATGTCAGCTGGAGGTGCAAGTTGAGGATCTTCTTATAGAACCCATCTGGAAGGAATGTTGGCACAAGGTAATTTTTCATTGAGTCTCTTTAATTCTTCCATCCCCTCATCCAACTGAGTGAAAATTTTCTCCAGATATAGGGACTTACCTTATCTATAAGGGAGGCAATGTACAATCTAGTTTTTAACTTTTTACTTCTTTTGAGGAGGTAAAGATAGATTGTTTGAGGAAGAACCTATATTTAAGGAAAGCCTCTAGTTTTAGGTGCGTACACCTTCTTAAAATGTTTCAGTGTGGACTACATCATGAACCATAACCTCATCCTCTAACTCTTCCTCTGAATCATCCTAGTGTTCTATAGAATCAATGGGGGACGTGTTGATGAAATTCATTGAAAAGAAATGCATTACAGACATTCTATTAGTGCCTTTGTGGGACTATCTTTTTCTACACCATAAAATAATCCTTATACTCCACTTTTCCATTATTCTAAGAGAAATTCGGTGGATAGTAAATCTAAGGTAATCCCCATATAATTCATTCGTACATTTTCCCAGTGATGGAACTAGGTGACGGGATGCAACTAACTAAGAGGGTCCACTTTGCTGCATTTTCCCTAACAAGGAGAAGACTAATTACCACTAAGGAGGAGATTTTTGAGGTAAAAAAACCCCATACCTATGGGTTGTGGTTGTTCTTGTTCATCCTTCATAACCCTTCGGGTCTAAATTATTGACCCCAAGGGTTGGGCTAGAAAATACCTCAGACCTATGGTCTAGTGTTTCTCTCAAACTATTGTGGTTGATATTACCTTGGCTTCTCTTATGATTTTATGGATTTTGTTCTGAACATTGGTTGGGTGCATCATTCAGTAACCACTTGGATCAACCAATTATAAATATAGTTTCATTATTTCCAAAATTTCTGGTATCTTATGGTTAACATCCAATAGATAGGACGCATGCACTATATTCTCATAATCATGATGCAAAAGTCTCTCAACATTATTCTCTCTTCGGTCCTGATGTTGGTGAGAGTCAATCAGGGCCTGTTTTTGTTGATTATATCTTCATTATAGAATGGATTCCATTTTTTATATCTATCTTGGGGTAATAAAATTCCATGATACTACCTTTGGAAGGATTTGTTGGTTAGGGAGCACAGTGGAATGCAATGCTATATGTGTATCCCATCCTTTGATACGAACACCATATGGTGTATCTATGATCATCCATCGCAACCTCATTAATGCATCAAGGCATGCACGTTGAAGGGATTATTGTTTTTTCTGGATCTTTGGAAGTCGGTAATCTAGGATAGATATAAATAAATTTGGTGTTTTAACCCTTCCACAACCATGACATGAGTTTCATAATCATCATATGGTAATACCTTTTCTTTTATGTGAAGAAGAGTTTTTCATATGTTGAGGCATATTTCATCTACACAATCTTCAACCAACATCTCTATAATACTATATTGAAGGGTGGATAAATACCAAAACATGGATGGTATTTCATCATTAGAAAACTATTTTCTTATATTTAACAGATGATCTTTGTCTTTCACCAGATGTTCCTCAGCCTGGTTCGACCAGAGTAAATGATTCCCGATTGTTTTACCATAATAAATGGGATTGGTTGTGATTTTCTCTGCTATGTTGGAAGGTGAATGACCCAAGGGTGGTTTGGAGAATGATGGTCTCCTTGGTATATCTTCCAATTGGGAAAGGATTTCACTTACCAATGACAAGGCATCAGGCATGAATGGCCTCATGTCTACAAGTGCCTCATAAAAGTGTGATTTCTCATCACTGGATTTCCAATTAGAGAATTCTTTTGAAAATGTGCATCACTACTACAGATAGAACTTTTGTAGTGAACTTCGTCATGGGGATCACCACCATAGTGGATTATAGTAAGGGGAATACCCTCTTGCTCCTTGGTCTTCTGACCACATAGAGGTTTTTCATGGCTCTCATTAGGGGATAATATCTCTAGATCGACCAAATCTTTCCCATTAAGTAAGCCTTCATGGTGAATTTTCTGATGAGAAACTTCAAAATTATTACTACTAATTCTGTAATTTGGTAATAGGAGGGTAGGATCTTGAGCTATGAATGATAAATGTATGAGGCTCTCAAAAACTCCATTATTAATTAAAGCCTAATTATAGATCGGATCTTGATTTTCCAATCATGTTTGATGAGGATTCTTCTTAGATTATTTCTTATGAGAAATTTGGGACACATTCTAGGATAAGTGGTTGTCATGATCAAGTGTTTGTGCCTGCTTTGGAGTGGACATTGGAATATACAGATTACCTCTTATTGGAGAGGGTTTATGTTCCTGATCCAGTTGTCTATATATTATGGCAGATGCTTCCCTATAACCCTCCTGGATGATAGAAGTGGTGTGTTTCTACTCTAGGTTGTTATGTTGATGATATACCCTATTTTTTTGGGGAAACGTTATGTGTCCATCCCTTAGGTGTTTCTATCATCTCTTTTATGATGTCCTGACAAGTTTTTAGGATGTGGGAATGGATTTACCTATGCCTTTTCACAATTCCTAATATATGATTGGTGACAACAGTGAATGTAACGAGGACATATTCCCATTATGAATCTAGAGTAGGTGTATATAACTAATCATGTCCTCCATTTTCTATAATTGGATACTAATATTACTTATGTGTGGGGCAGAGAGTTGAGTCTACCTCCTATATGTTATTGGGACTTTTTGACCGACTTCTCTAGGTGCTACTAGATGAGGCTGTTAGTAGGATTGGCTGGTATGGGAAGGTGTATATTCTTTCACACAAGATACTACCATATTTGAATAGTGGTATTCTTTGAATACAACCAGATGAGTATAATGTCTAGCTTAATGAAGGTGGACCGGTGAATGTGAATGCTCAATGTCTTCCACCAAATTGGGTTGTTGGGATTATACGGAGGGGTAAAAGGTGTGAAACTACTCCCTATTTACCATTTTTTTCCTTATCAATCCATATTTCATTCCGGTTTTGAATTACCTGGGCCGATCGACTAAGGATAAAACCCTCATCATGTTGAGGTTTAACATTTTCAAGGCATTAGTGACAACGATAACTAGCAATATACCTTGAGAAGGACAATTGTGTCTCTTGGATTAGTTTACAGGTGGACTCTAGATCCAATTCCAGAAAATATGGGAGGGACTGTTTGTGGAATTTTGGGTATAGGCTTCTAAAACGATTGAAGACGGTGGTCGATGCTGTCTACTTTAAGACCACTAGTCATAGTTGACCAAATGGTTGCGGGTCCTACACATAATGGATGGATTTTTGGGTAGTCTCTATGTTTAAGATCATACCATTTTGATGATACACCTAGAAAAGTAAGTCTAATACCCAATGTTGAAGATTCCAGGTTGGTGATGGAATCCTTCTCATGGATGAACATCTGTTTAAGTAGAAATCATGGCATTCATTAATGAAAACGAGAATGAGGCCATTGGATTGAAGGGAGTTCTAAAAATGAGTACTTATATATATGACATACATACTTAGGAAACCCCTATTAAGGTATAATATTTTTTTATGAACACATGAATGGTAGATTCCCTTGTCTGGACCACTTTTGTAAAGTGAAAGGGGCCTAATAGGTGGGTGACACTATTATCTTGGTTAAGGATTCAAGTCGGGTTCACCATTTTTTTTCCTTAGGAAAAAGAAACACCCAATGGTTCATTATCCAAAAGGACCTTCTTTCCAAAGGTAGAAACTACATAGTCATTTTGACCTATGATGCTTAAGAACTCACATTGGCTAAGAGGATGGGAGGTCATTCCTATCACACTTGTTTGAGGAGAATTATTTCCAACTCTGTGATGCTCTTATAAATTTAAGATATGTTCATGAATCCTTTATTGTTTTCCAATCATTTCATCTATTTCCATTGAATTATCAATCATTCATTAATAATCATGGAATTTTGAATCATCTGTGTTTATATGAGGTTCTTCGTCAATAGAAATATCTATATGTATATGAGGATCTCCATCGATGGAATCCTCTTAAATACTACTTTGATATTCTATGGTTATTATTAAAACTATTCTGGTTTTATAGCCACATGGAGGGGAACTTTGGAGTTTATTTTCATCTAGGGAGACTAAGCTCACTCTGCAATTTATCATCATCCAGGGAGACGAGAGTTATTTTTATGTTGGGATTGAACCCTTAAATTGGCTTCCTTCATATCCTTGTTAAAAGAAACAGAACCCATGTAGTTTGGTTCTACTTTATAGGGAACATCATATCTTTTAATTTTATGTGATAAGGACCCAATCATATAGTTTAACGTCATGTGGCAAGCACGTCCAGGATAAAGGTTCCTACTCAATGTTTGGTGTGGGACTTATACCAAGGTGGCCTAGAAAAACCTAGAAGGAGGATGGATGCCCATGTTAATTTAGGCCCTACTGGGGATATGGACCAAAGGGAATATATTTGATTCATGAGGTTGGTTTTGAACCTAATGGAGGCTTCCTAGGTATCTCATTTATAAGGGAATCCAATCCCATGTAGTTCAGTAAGTGCACCAGGGGAGTATGGCACTTTTAGAGGATAGTTTGGGGCTTACTCTTGAGGAGGATTCCCTATAAATGGGAGCATGAGAGATGTTTTAACTCATGGTTCTTTGGGTGATTAACTAAGGGATTACTCCGGAGTAGGATACTTTAATTTATAGAATTTGGATTAGGACATACCTAGGAGGAGGATTCCTAATGATCTTGAGCCATAACTGTGATTCATGTGTAGCCTAGTTATAAGGAATTGGATTTCTCTTAGTTCAATAAGTATTGAAGTGGAGTATGGCCCTTTGAGAGGATAGGTTCGTGATTACACCTAAAAAGTATTACCTATAAAATTAACCATGAGATATGATTTAACTAATAGTAATTTGGGGGGCTTAACTCGGGGCTTACTTCTTAAGGGGATGCACAGATTAAGGGAATTAGGATTGAGGCTTACACTTGAGGAGGATGCCTGGTGAGCTCAGGCCCTAAGTAGGATTCCTACGTTTCCTGGTATTTAGGAATCATAGTTCTCATATTTCAACCAATCACATTGATCGTTCGGATTTCATGATCACCATTTAACCTATAAGCCCACATGAGTCATGCTCAGTGTTAGAAAAAAGGTGAAGCATAAGATCTAACAAACCACACAATCTGATTCCATCCACTGGTGGAAATAGAGACACAACCTAGTGGTAGATGGATGATGTGTTTAGTGCACTCATATCCTTTCTCTTGGGACGACAGTGGATTAGCCTGAGGGTACGACACATCCATCCCTTCACTTCACCTTGAAAATGAATGAAGGTAAAGGATGTGGTGGTAGAGAAGAGCAAGACTAAAACCTCATTCCCAAAAGGATAGAGGATTTATATAGGATTTATTCCATAAAATTGGTTATACAACTAAGGAGGATCACTCCAGGTGAAACAGAAATGAAAGCATGATCCTTGTCCAACATGAAAGAAACAAGAGGCTCTGAGTCTTAGAGATGTGAAAGGAAAGACATCTCCCAAACCCTAATCCTCTAGATCAATAACTCCTCAACACTATCCTTAGGGTAAGGGTCTTTATGATTGTAGATATATAAATCTACATACACCCTGAGTATTCTGACCCTCTCATATGACATGTGTAGGAAACCTCTAATCATAGAAATACAAATCCAAATGTTATACATGTTGATATGCCTTTCCCTAAGGTTTTGTAGATCATGAGGACTTGGTGGAGGTTTCAACTTGTTCCATTTTAAACTAGGGAGCCAAATATGGAGAGGCCCTACCATGAGTGTCTTTGAGGGAGGCCTCATGAATGGATCATACAGGTCGGAGATTATGGTGAACCAAGGAGGATCACATAAGGATTGCTCCACGTAGGTGGGCCTCAAAAAATTGGGATAATCATGGGAAATGGACCACCTAGGAAACTACACTTGGGTGGTACCTTTTTCAAGCATATAAGGGTCTCCATAGGTGTTCCTAGAGTTAAGTCACCTAGGTCCCTGGTTAAGGAAGGGAACCTCTCACTAGTCTTTGTTATTTAGGGGTTGGGTGAATGCCTCGCGTAGATGTTGTTTACATTAAACCCTAAGAGGAATTAAGTTCCACTATCCCCCTTTAATTCCCTCTTATTTATGTGTCAAAAAACTACATATAAGGTTTAATAGGTATTGACCAAAGTGATAGATTGATCAGAGCAGCAATCGGCCTTTGAGAAAAATACTTCATACAAAAGAAGGCCCCAAGGTCCTATTTATAGGAAAATATAGTACCTTGGGTGAAAGGGATATCTCGTACAGGTGTCACAGATATGTCATTCGTGCTGGGTGGCCATGCAGGGTTCTATATAGGTACCATATGCACCGACGCTATTTTGGAGGACTTGAGCAGCTCACTTAGGCAAACCTGCAATTTCATACCATGGGGGATGAGACTCTGCTCTCATGCTTCGAATCTCTATCGGGATATGGTTACAGCCCTTCAGGATGGTATCTTCTCTAACATCACTGACCCCCATGAAAAATGGATAGTCACACCATGAAATTTTCAGGCCTCATCAACATCTTTTTGGGTTACAACACATGGAAATGAAATCTGCTCCCTCTTCCAGCATAATGACGTATGTATACTCAAACTCAAAATTTGGTGTCTAAGTGGTCTTCAATTCTAAATAAATGTGCATGGAACACATTTCACACTGTCAATAATAGTATTATAAAAATGATGCATGCAACATCTAGGAATTTTCATACCATTGAGATATGATTCTATAATAATTTAAATATTTTCACACCATTATGATTGGATATATGAATAGTTGGATTCGTTCACTAATTTCAGGTCTGACGTATATAGTTTTGGCTTTCCAATTATCCCTCTAAAATATATTACTTGAGAAGTGATCTATATATATTTTTTGATTTGTAAATGATGTGTATAAGAACCTGATTTTTTTAGTGTATCTCAATTTATTTATATACATCCCCTTCATTTCACATGTAATCTTACATGCCTCGATATATCCCACATATAAAAACATACAATTTGTTGTGAATAGTCAATATGAATCATGTTTCAAAAATTATCTTGAATAAATTAATTTTCAACTATGAATGGACACAACTAACTTATTGTTTTTAAAATAACATAAGGCCTATAAAATACTGTATTACTAAAAATTTTACTAGAAAATCATGAAGAAAAATACTAAGATACTGTAATAAAACCATGAAAATTTTGTGCAAATAACATTTCCCTACACATGAGAATTTAATTTTACTTAAGAAATCAATTTCAATAAATTTCCCACAAGATTCCACTTAATCTAAATTTATATTCATGGTTCAATGAATCTTAAATCATAAGGTATTAGGAAAATCTTGATTTTAAAAAGAAACAATTATTTCAATATCTTTATCTTAGGATTGTAATCAATTTTTCAATTTCACTCTTCCTTAATTAATATATATATAATAATATAATACTTAATTTTTATCTTATTTATTTGATTTTTGTATTCCCCATCCCTTTCATTTCCCTTGAAAACAATCCACAAAATTTTTATATATTTTCTTAATATATTCTTATGTATTTCACTTATATAATAATTTTAGCTATTTTGAAACAAAACCAATCTAACAGAATGCATCCCCCAATGTTAATTGTAAAAACATTTCCATGTAATCAATAATATACATCTATCACTCATATTTTTTTTAAATAGTATTTATAAATTTTCTTTTTCACTCACACACCCTGTGTTAATATTTATTAGAAAAATTCTATCATGGTCCCAAAATTCTCATTTTACTTCAATTCATATATCTTATAAAATTTTTATTTAGAATGATTTGTTGAACTATTACACTTGGACTATATTTTATTCCATCAATATTGAGTTTAATAATTTAATATATTTACAAAAAATTGATTCACCTAAAACCTTTTAAATTAAAATTTAATTCACAATTTATATAAATAATATATTCCATGGTCTTTAAATAATTTTTCTCCCATAGTTTGATGGAAAAAATATTCTTAAATGGTTTTTCAACAATAAAAATCACAACACTCTTCCATATTATTTATTTTTTACTTAATGGTCATGATGTGTCTATATAGAAAAATGAATGTAATTAATCATAGTAAATCCTACATAAATAAAATTATAATATAGGGAATAATATAATATCCCATTACTTTTTGGTTACCTTCATGAACTATATATGTCTTATATATTTTTTATTTTCAATTATTCTCCTACCATATTGTAAATTTCAAGAAATGCAGTCAAAGGAGTGAATTGATATTTATTCTGAGAAAACTAAAAAATTGGAAAAATACTATGCTTATTATTAATCCCAAAAGAACTTGTTTTAAACTCATCAACCTGACTTATTTATCTTCAATATTCAAGTTTATTAAAGGGTATTTCACCACCTTAACTCCTTTGATGTGTGAATTTAAAATTTCTCCCATTTACTAAAAATGATTATCCCTCTCTTCCAAGAATTCCAACATCACCATTTAGATTGATATTAAACACTATGAATAGTAAAAACCATTTAAATTTATATTTTCTTGTTAATAACATGAGTCTGGATTTGAACAATAATATTTTTTACAACTCATTGAATTCTTTTTTTCGAATCATCCTATACTAAATTAAATTATTCTTCTCTTTATTGATCCTTTCACTTTAATATGAACCTATTTTGGAATTTTTTATCACTTTCAAATCAAATTTTCTTTTCTAGGTTTCAATTCTATAATAAAGACTCTCTATTTGAAAAAAGCTCAAAAATATTTCTGTTCAATTTTAATATGAAAGTAACATTCCATTCTAAATATGATTCTATATGGTAATATTATAATTTTTTTCTAGATTTAGTTCTATATTCCCACAGTGCATTCTCAATCATTAATGTCCAATCCTTTTTATGAGTTTCACACTATTTTCTATGAAATCCATTTCTATTCGCTATTTTATACTTTGGCTTATCTACTAGTTTATAGATGATATTTTTTTCATGTTTTTTATTTTCTTATATAATTTCCCATCAATGATTTAAAATGACTATTATAAAGGTAGACTTTATTTTCACTAATTATATTTGTTTTCACTCTATATAGGTAAAATATGTTTCCAACTTCACAATTAACGATCCCATGTTTCTAGTAAAGAAACAACTTCATCCAAATTATATACATAATCCATTGAAATAAGTATATATTCATTTACATGATATTTTGGAAATATAACCATGAAATATAGTCCCCATAAATTAAAAATATTCATCTTAAATAATTTTTGATTATGTCATTTCTTTTCTTCTTAGTATTTTACCCATTATCTGTCATCTGTTTTAGTTTTTTTACAAATTCTCTAGCATCTATAAAAATGATTTTCTAGTAAAAAACATTGTAATACTTTTTATACTATTTTCACAGTCCTATAATTTCTTCTATATAGAAATTAATTATAGTGATTCAAAATAAACAACACATCTCCTTATAATACAAATATTCTATTAACTCTATCATATAACTATTTGTGTAACAATGTATCCTCCCATATGAAATATTTAACATGATCATTGAATATCTTATTCTCATTCTATGAGATTACTTCTAATATTATTTTTATATTAATTTAGTTTATAATCCTGGAGTACCAAGGTATACCTCTAGTTTTGATATTAAAAAAATAATCATCAAGGGAATCAACCTTAATTTGGTTATATTGATCCTCCTTGGAGTCTTACAATCTAGAAAAGTGTTTTATAAAACTATTTTCAATTCCCTTTTTTATTTAATTTTTATATCATACTCTTGTAATTGGATAACACATATTATTAGTCTTGGTTTGGATTATTTCTCTGAGATTAGATATTTTAATGTCAAATGGTTAGTTTTGACTATCACCCTACTTTCAATGAGGTAAGGTTTCAATTTTTCTATGGAATACACAACTTAAAAATTCTTCTTTTCTTTTGTTTCATAATACCAGGAACGCGTAGCCAGAGGCAGAACCCCTGACCATTTATTAAAATTAAAGAAAAAAGTAGGAAACAAGCATTACAGACCCAACACAGTCACAACATGTCCTCAAAGTCACACCCCTCACCACCTCCATGACAAACAGACTCTTCCTCAGTCGCCATTTCCCACACCGAGCTCTCATAGTGCTTCAGAACCTTTGCATACTTCCTCCTCAGATTCAATCGCTCCAGCTCAAGAAACTCAGTGGAAGAGTTCATACTCCTGACAGTAGATCGGGTAGGCATCGAATTTGCCAAATGGGAGTAGTCCTTCTTCATCCTTCCTCACGGAGAGAAAATCACCTTGTCCTAGATCACTAGCAGCACCTTGTTACCCACTTGGAAAATCTCACTGTATGATGTCTTAACCGTGTTCCCATAATTTCTTTATCACTTTCAATAAGATCCCCCCATTTCCCATGGCATTGTATCTCTTGAAACTTCACTAACTGATTTTGCTAAAACTGGTTATTCATATCAATCGTGGCCAAATATTGAGGTTGTTCCACCATTTCATGTTCAGCATCTATCCCACCTTTACCCACTGCTACATCCTCCTTTGACTCATTATGCCTGCATCCACTTCCACATAAAAGAGGCATTTCATCCCCAGTTTCCATGCTTAACTCTTGGAACCGATTCCTCGTGGGTACTATGATCATCACACCACTAGCAGCATTACCTTGGCCACTACAGTTGCCAACAAGATCCATTATTCTATTATCCTTACCTCCAGCAGACCTAATTTTCTTCATAGAAGGAGAAAACCCCTGCTTTTGGTCCATTTCAGAATTCGAAACAATCCCATGCATGCCCTTACACACAACATCACTACTACTCCCCTTCCTCTGATTATCCACACCAGTATCAGTCCGATTGACTTGAACATTGACATCCTTCATCGGCACAGTAGAGGTCGCGGACTCCTGCTGAAATGCTGCAACCTTGGGTTCATCAGAAGGGTGTGACACACCACTAACACCAGCACCCTTGGGGTCAATTTCTTTCAGGTAATTTCCCCTATTCAGATCCTTCCTGAGTCAAGTGAAAATAACAAACACCAATGGGTTTGAAGGAACACTCGTGGAAGTGTCAACAGACAATGTGCCCTGGGGTCCCAAGTTTCTTGTCGCAGGATCAACCACAGTAGGTCTCATGTTCTCTATGAGTGAGCTCAGTTCTGGTGACCTCCTGCTCTGGATTCCAGCATGATACGTCGAACAGGATTGGCCCAATCTCTTGAAGCTTGAGCAATAATCAACCTAGGATTCGTAGACAACAGATTTCTTCCATCGAAATTCCTCCCCGACTGATATCTAAACCCATTCCACTAGTGGCCTAGAAATTTCCACTTCAACGTAGCACCAGGGATTAATCGGGTGGCTCAGAGTAGACGTACGCACATTGGAGCATAAAAACGACCTATCATGTTCCCAAGCATACAAAAAATCTATGGATTTTGAAAGGGTAAAGGTATATTGGGAAGACTCACCCAAATCATAATGGAGGCAGGATATCGGTTCATACAGAAATCCATCATCCACCGAAATAGAAAAAACTTACAACCATTTCAACGTCAGGGAGCACTAGACCAGGCACAAACTAGGTCTTCATCGGAGGCAAAAAAGATCGTTAAATGATGATTATCAAGAAGGCCAACAACTGCTCGATCCCACAAGTCCCATTTGGAAAAGACAAACTGATCAAAGTCATCAACAGACGGCCTTCGGGAGTTGAAGTGAGCCACTAGAGTTAGATCAAGATATTTCGTCACTTCAGAGAACTCCGACACTGAGATCGGGAGATGAGGATTTCCAAGATGAAGATCAGGCACCTTCGTATTTAAAGCAATCGACGGAAAATCAGGAATAAAGTTAGGGTTAGTAAAAGGAACAAAGGGGATCCGAGGCTTCAAAGGAAGTAGAACTGAGATTTACTATAATATGGTGATGTAATGATTAGAACTGAGATTTACTTATTTTTTTAGTTCAATGCCTCAAAAAAAATTCATCAAACTTGAATTTAAAATATTTCCCCATGATTTAATTGAATGGTTTTTTATTTTTGAAAATTATTTAATATATCTTATAAAAAAATCTTGCATGCCCCAAGAATCTTCTAACTACCTTCATCGTGTTTAGTGGTGATATTTTATATATTATATTTATCATTGAATTTCCAACTTCCATTCCATATTTTTATATTTTATGTCCCAAAAAAATCCTTTTTTCACTATAAATTTATATTATTCATATTTTAATAAAACATTGGTCACTTCATACATTTCTAGTAAATTTCAAGGATTTCATAAAAAAATTCTCAAAATTAATTCTAACCAAAAATAATTCATCCATGAATAATTCAATTATCCTTTCCAACAAGTCAAATAAAATAGACATCATGAAATCTTAGAACGTTTTGGTTTCACCAACTAACCCAAAATTCACCCTTATATATCAAAATTTCCTACATTTATGGGTTATTATGGCCTTCTCTTGGTTTACTAGATAAATTGGAACTTGATTATACCGTAAATAAATGTCAAGTAAATATAAATGTGAGTTCTTATAAATTATTTCTAACATATGATAAATAAATTAAATTTTTAAATAATAATTTATTATAATTGAATTGAGTTTTATATAATCAATAAATACTCTTAATTGAGTGACATTTATTTTAGAAATAAGGTCATTTATCTTATTATGAATCACAATAATTTTACCTTTATTGGGTATAACATGAATTGGAATCACCCATGAACTATCTAAAATAAAAATATACTGTTACAAAATCTAACAGATTGATGATTTTATCCCTTAAAACTTATTTCATGTTTGGATATAATATCCTTTGTCACTCCATAATTGATTTCACCTCATCATTCATAACGGTTTTATGCATGAAGATAGAATGAATCTTCCCCTATATATGAAATTTTATAAGCTATGAAAGCCTTTTATTTTTCAATAAATCAAGAAAAAATTCTTCTTATTCATTTTTCTATATCAACTATAATAATCACTAGAAATTTATTTTTTTATCCAAGGTATGTATATTTCATATTTGAAGGTAATTTATTCAATTGGTGTGTTGGTGTTTTTTATACATGATGGTATCATCACCAGTTAGTTTTCACCGGTCTCTTCCCTCGATTACATATATGAATTTCTATAATAGTATTTTAAATGATTATTACTTTTATCTTCCAGTGTCTCTTTCTATTAGGTCTTATTTTCAACTGGTTTATACTCCTAAATAAATTCATCACTCTACTGGATTTTAAATTCCCATTAAACCACATTATCAACAATATCAACTGAGATATAATCATTCAATATATGTGGGTGTTTCTGGATTGAAAAACATTGAGTATCTATTTTTTTTCTCCTGCTTGGAAGGTCAATTTCCCTTACGTCAATTTAATGAAAAATCAACTAGTTTCCAAGAAATTCCTTCCAAGTATGATAAGTACACATATATTTATTCTTATATCAAGAATCAATAATTTTACAAGTAAGATAAGCTTTTAAATTATCACCAAGAGGTATTAAATGAAATTTGTGGGATATGTGCTTTATTTTTTGAAAAGTTTAAAAGCTATTGTTGTTGTTTATAACTCTCATATTTATGATTCCCTGCACAGTATTCAATGAATAAGCTTTATTCAATCTCCTAAATCAACCAAATAGGTAAATTTCATTTTTTAATCAAATTCATAGGGATTATTGAAACTCCCTATGTCATTTAAATTATGTGCATTAATCCTAAGAATGAATACACTACATTTCTCAGTCAATATAATAGAGAAATACTCCTCAAGAATCTTTTTGTTATAGATGATGTTCTATTCCAATATTGAATATGGGGGAATTTTTTTTAATGTCCTTATAAATGGAATTTCCACCCTAATATTTCTAAATATTTGTATGAATATTTTGAAATATATTTACTTATGTCTATCAAGATATATATCTCTTTATATAAATAGTTTAGGTGTCTTATATACATTCCCATTACGATATGAACGCTTCAATGTGACTCTTATATGGATGATTTCCTCCATTTCATCCCTTATCTAAACATTTTAAGTGGTTTATTTCACCTATTTAGGACAATTTCTATCTCACTTTCCATGATTTTAATTTTACTCTTTTAGATTATTCACCAATACATAATTTTCAATCTTCTCATTATCTTTTCCTTTAATTTTTTTCCTCCTCTTATGGTAATTAACATTAATACCTCTCTTTAGTTAGTTTTAGTGGTTCCTAGAAACTTCACCATGTCTCCCATAGTGTTTTTATTAAAATATTTCTACCTGTATTACTTAGTTATAAATAGCATCTTTATTTATTTGGATTTATTTAAATTACCTTGAGATGTTTGAATTGGTTCTTTAAACAAAATTATCTACACTTATCTGATTATTTTTTAACTTTTTTAACTCATCCATATTTCATTAATTTTCGTTATTAACCTAGGTCGAACATAAATCTTGTTGAATATAAGTTACTTTTTGACTCCTAACATGATATTATTGTTTTAAAAAATATTTTTGAGGCAGAAGTTACTTAAAATTACCTTACTCCTACAAAGAAATATTTTTATGATTTTTCTATCCTTGAATGTATGCTTTTTAGAGTGAATCATTTCTTAACTTCTACCTCCCACAATTTCCCATGAAACTCACTTCCTCCACGTTGGGTTTTTTAATAATTTAAAATTTTCATATAAAATTTTATATATTTTATAATACTATAACCATACTTTCAAAAATATTTACTAATACTTATTTTTTTGTGTTTTATACACAATATTTTTAAACTATTTTTCAAGGTATGTAATTTGTGTATTTATGTCATCTTTCAGTACGAATTCATTAACAATAGAACTCCATCCACTAATAATTTTTGTTTTGAATTCATGTAAAGAATATTGTATATGTTTTTTATCTCTTATGTTATATTATATCCATGGTATCCTCTTAGATCTAGATCTATGAGATTCTACCCTATTGATTTTAGTCCATTATAAAATAGATGTAACAATAGTAAAAGTGGGAATTGATAATTTCTTAATTTTTGGAAATAATATCTAAATCACTCTAATGTCACATAAAATGGTTCTTTTTCATTATATAAAAAAAATGATATCATATTCAACAAATTCATGGTTCTATAAGAAGTGTATAATATCTAATAAAAGCATTATTAAGGAATTACCCATTTACTGTAAAATCCAATTTTGATTTTTTCCATTCATACAGTAAGGGAAACATCTCAATATCAGTTAATCTTAAGATACACAATAAAGTGGTACACACTAGACAATTGTGAGAGTATTTGATGAAATTTAGTGAATCCTTTTTCAGTATCCCATTGGATACTAATAGGTACTATAAATGGTGATGCTTCAACTCATAATTCATATTATTTAGTATAATCCAAATATATGATTTATTGCCCAATAATCTAAGAATACTTAAGTCCCTAATACTTTGTGTAATAATATCATTCTATATAATAGAATATAGAAATTGTTGAGATCCTACTAATTTTCATCCTTCTTGGATTGTGTTCCTTCATATCCTTAGTTGTTTTTTCAAAGATTCTATGAAAATGTCTCTTTATCATTGGTTTCAATGAAATAAGGTATTAAATCAATGATCTCCTTGTGAATATACACCTATAACATTAGAAAATATTTTAAAATTATAAATAAACTAATGAAAATATGAAATTTTTAATGATTTATATTGAATATAATTCCTTGTTTTTGTATTTTCTATGTAAAATATAATCTAAAATTATTAAAAGAAAATATTTAACTTAGAATTTTTGCTATAATATATTTGTGTAAATGTGTATACACACTCTATAAGTGTATATAGTCAATGAAACATAATACTAATTAAATACTAAGTTATTTATCCCTATGGGTAGGTTTCAATTACAAGTATTCTTGATTAGTTTTTATTGAAAATGAAGTATACGATGAGGTGTAAAAAAGTATATAAATTAGTATATATGGGAATGGTAATTCCCCAAATTGAATCACTAGGTTCATTCTAGTGAGCTATATGTCCTCATGAACACCTCCTCATATGCAAGATATCATCAACTAACAGTGAGGGTCCCAATGATGCATTGGAGAGACTATACCATCAATATCAAAATCCATATATCAAAATCATATCAATGATAGATTAATAACATGAAAGGGAAAATATAAACTAAATAATAACAATGTTATAGTATATGAAATGTAATGTATCTTAGAGTTATACAAGGTAATAAACTAAGGACCCCTAATGTGCCAATTAAAACTGCAATAGAAGAAATAAAGTAGGAAAATAAATAATTACTTAATAGAATCACTCCGTAGTAATTATAGGTGCTATATATGAATATAAAACTCAGTCTCCTTAGATCCCTATCATTGGTCAATCTACCTTTCCTAGATCCTTAATCCTGAAATTTTTTCATGCATCATGATTCCCATGCAGGGTATAAATATAACCAAGTAGGACACCACTAATGTGTTCTTAACATAAGTTCCCATGAATAAGAGGTGTGTTCCATGAAAATAAGTAAATGTGAAAGTAAAAATAAATCTATTATGTGTCAATCAGTCTGGTACTAACCAAGATACCATGAACCCTAGTTATACTTACATCATCTCCACATCGGCATAACAATCATAACAGAAGTCATGATCATGGGTCATCCATAATCCTATCATATATATCCCTGAGTAGCCACATGGTCAAAAAGCCTTGGGTCATGCCATAAGGTTTTAATGTCTAGTCTATATCACGGGTTAGGCCAAAAAATTGTCATACCCCATTTCTATCTCAAGTTGGGCCATAAAGTCTTTATTCCCTTCCAATACCCTTGGTTAGGCCACTAAGACATCATTCCCTTGCACTGTGTCTAGCTCCATCATTGTTATCATCGCATGTTATACATGATCTCCCTATAAGGGATAACCAATCCAAAATGGTCCACCAATCTACAATTAATAAAATAAAACCTCCACCGAACAAACATTCACACATAATAGGGATCATACATATATGCACAAAAATAGCATAGAAATCATGTGTGTCAGTATCCATACACACATACACATGTAGTTCATATCAAGCATGGGTACCACGAGTTACACACACACAAAATAATTAAGAAAGAAAAAAAAATTATAAAATATCTATAAGTGGTAAGGAGCTTCCAAACTCAAGAGTGTGATGCCAACATCATGATTCCAAGAGCTGATACCAAAATCATGATCATGCACCAACCATAACAGTCCCACACACCAATGGTACTAAAAAAAATCTGAATTCATTTCAAAAGTTATTCAAGAAAAGGATTCATGAAGAATGTGGTTACATAAGATTAAAAACAATTAGTCATACACAATAATGACCACTATTAATAGATTTTATAGATTCAGACTACGGAAAAGTCTCCAACTGAGAAAAAAAGTCAACTTCATCAATTATTCACCATAGACCACGCAGTTCATTACATTTCATGACCATATCCCATTTTTGGGTGACAAATGGAGAGAAAATCGAAGAATAAGGAAGGAAAACTAAATAAAATGGGACATGAAATCACTTATAATCACCAAGATTTAAATCCCCAATGTTGATAATGAATCAATGTGCTTTAGGGAATAAAGTGATCTTGATGATTCCCTAATGTAGCTCATGGTTTGAATGAAAATTCTAGGAAAAGGCAGGTTTTGAGGGACCTTGTGAATTTATAATAATTCTAGGAAAATATGCATCATGGAATAGTACTTGAGGCTATGCTGAAATGGGTTTAAAATATGTAAGAACCATACCATAAATGATACTTTCATACAGAAATCATACCTGGTAAAAAACATGTTTTGAATCCATGCCATTTTCAATTGGGAGAACCTATCAATTATAAAATGGGATCATATTACAAAGGATCCACCACACCGTATAATTAAAAATATAAAAGAATAATGACATGCCAATGCCAAGATATATGGTGTAGCGATACCACATTTTTAAGAACTACCTGAAATCCACCTTTTAGGGATTCACATCCTAGCTAATATTCCATGAAAAATTTTTACCAAAATAAAAAAACCCATCAAACTAAATTTCATGTTGTAGTTCCCTAAACACATAGTAGCCACAACCTCCATGGAATAGAATATACACTATTCCATGGAATCCAGTTTCATCAGCAAAATCTATTCAACTTCCCTCTTTTCCCTCCAAAACCAACCCTGGGATATTCCCTCAAACAAAAACTACTCAAACTCAAAATATTAGAAGAAATCACTATTTAAACCAAAATTAACCTATAATCCAAAGTGTTTTACAAACTCCATCTCTAAATGAATTCTAATACCTGAGAATATTCTCTAGTGGTATTGATCGAAAAACTTAGGACATTAAGAACATATGTTAGACTCTAATTCCCACACCTCCTATTGGATTATTCCATGCTACCCCATAACTCAAACAAGCGGTGTCATATTTCCTCTCTACAATTGTTCACTTTGGTCTAAAATATGTATTGGCCTCTTGACAAATGATTCATCTAGTTATAGCTTGATATCCTTATTTTAGATCATATACATATGATCAAGATCATACCTCCAAATCCAATACACACGGAACATGTCATCAATACCTTGATATCATGGAGGTAGGTATAATCAGCAAGCCACTATTTTGACACATTTAATGATCTCAAAAGGTATTATAAAATGTAGTTTTATATACCCTTTCCTTCTCAAATGATGATGGCCCAATCGATGTGACACCTGCAAGAAAACATAGTCTATAACTGTAAATTCAAATGTTATATCCTATAGTCAATATGAGAGCATTGTCTTCTCTAATCAGCAACAAGCCACTTCTTGATCAATGGCACCCTCTCTGAGTTCTCTTGTACTATATTTGTCCCAAAAATAGATTCCTAACCCGCTCAATGCCAACACAATAGTGAGTGAAATGTATGAAAATAAAGATCCTCAAAAGGTGTCAAATGAATCAACTCAGAGAAACTATTATTGTACATAGACTCCACAAAGTATAGATGATCATACCATGTTCCACTAAAGTCCAGGGTATATGATCGAAGCATAATCTCTAAGGTCTGGGTCTCTGATAGCCTGCAGGGAATTGTTAATTCCTACGGGGATAAAAAACATTAATAATATATACAAAATATGACAACCTAACTAAAAATGAAGTACTTGGAAAGTATGAGTGTCAAACCCATAGGGACAGAGCGTATGTTCTAAATTTATTACAGAAATTATAATTGAAATTGTTTTATTTTTTTTGAAAATAATTAGAACTACAATATCAAGGATTGGGTTTGATATTAGGATAGATGCATCCCAGGTTAAGTGATTTCAGGTTTGTGTGTTAGGGATTCAATTGAAAATAGATTTATTCAATTTTGGTGTCATAATTGGGTCAGTAGGGATCCTTGTTCTTGTTATCCCACCATAGATCTATTATTTCACCTTTGGAATGGTCATCTACTTTGTGAAAACACATAAATAGTAAACCCAAAACTTTTTTTAAACATAATTGGCCTAGTATTTCATAATGGTCGTATACAAACTTAGGAGATTAATTGATGAAACTAAATGAAACTTCTTAATTAACAAGAAATGGTCAAGGAATTACAAAATCAAGATATTTGAAATTGATAAAACGAATTGAATCAATCCAAAACATGTGTAATAAATAAAACCAATCCCTAAGCATCACTCCCCCTACAATCACATTACCTAAAACTAAAGAAAATACTCTCTCATGCTAGGCATGATGAGAATGAGAATCATGGGTACCCAAAGAGGAAAAGTGGTGAATAATGGTGGAAAATAGGGACTTGGATCATCACTTCATGTTTTGATGCCCCTATTGGTGTTCCACTCTCTCTTGCTAGTCCTAGAGTGCTTCTGAAGGGTGACTAAGGGTCTCTATTTATAGGAAATCATGTCAAAGCCTCATACCACATTTCATTTATTTTTCTGCTCACTGAAAAAGTTAAAATATGTAGCTATGTTACATAGTGTTTAATCCCAATCTGAGTTTCCCTCTGCGTGTGTGAATCTCACGTGAACTTTGAATCCTTTCACGATGTGTAACTAGGACTCACGACATGTAACTTCTCTTCATAGCATGGAATATATTCATGAATTTCACTCTGAGGCTATTTACTTCTGAAAAATTCAGGATTTTTAATTGAATTACATGATGTGTTATCATTCTACATTAGTTTTCTGGCTCCGATCTCTTCTCAAAAATCTAGTGTTGCGATGTGAGTGAAGCGAAGTGGAGCGAAGTGTCTTTAAGCTCATATTTTCATCCATTTTCATTAATTTTCCAAATATCAGTTTTTTACTATCATATATCATAAAACAAGTTAAATCATTTTAAAATTTGGAAGATTATTCATTTAAAAACAAAACATCAATACATAAAAACACTCTAATATATATTCATGAAATACACTTATCAGTCTCCAACATTAATTATCAATCAGTCCATGGATGATATTCCATACTCATTTTTAACTATGTTCTTAAATCCTCATACAAGACCTTACAAAACTAAAATATAAATTTCACATGTCTATCTAATATAAAATTTTAAGGAACTCCATGTAGTCATACAATCTCCAAAATATAAATCTTTCCCAACATAGATATTGAGTGAGTTTATCTGGTCGGAAAGAAATGTTCCACTTTCTTCATATGATCAATTATCACCCAAATAGTCTCTTGACATCCCAGGGTCCTAGGAAACCCATTCACAGAGTCTATCGTCACCTTATCCAAATTCCACATAGACAAGGGAAGTGTCCAAAGTAATATTCCTGGTCACTAATTCTTTTTTTTATCCACTTCTAGGTCAGAAAATTAAAGGGGAATCTTGAAATGTCTCTTTTAATTCTTGGACCCAAAAGTATTACCTTATATCATGATTCATATTCAGAGAATCTAGGTGCACTTCCCACTAATAGGCATGGGAGTCACTTATTATATATTCCCACATTAAATCACATATTACAACTCTCCCATGAATATAGATCACATTTTCACTATCCAACAACCATCCTAGAATTGGGTTACTTCCCAAAAACCGTTCTCGCATCACTATTCATTCAGGGTTTGAATCTTTGCAAGTCTATACCCAGTCCACCAACATCAATTTGATAACTAAGGGAGAACATTTCACCACACTTCATTCCTAATATGAATTAATAAAATAGTCATCCAACAATATCATCAAGTATCATTCTTCCTCTAAAGGTCACTCTCTAATATCCTTCATTTTCTTACTAAGATAACATATAACACCATTACCTTTCCATATAGAATAATCCATATCAAAATCAAAGGAATATAGATACTCCACCCAAAACCTCTATCAAAGATTCAAATATTAATGATATAATATGAAATGAAAAGTCTTGTGGTGTATATAAGAAAATTCTATCATCAAAGTGATAATGGAACCAACACTTCATAACAAGGGCCATTGCTTCAAACTCTAAGACATTCATAGGGTAGTTTCACTCTTGGGGTCACAGCTGATGACACCCATAAGATACTAAATAATTTTGTGCATTATAATGTCCCTGAAACCAACACTTGAGGTACTATAATAAAATTAATATCAAATATTAGGCTTTGTAAATGTCAAGATTAGAGTTTTCTTCAATATACTCTTCAGTTATAAGAAGTATTTTTACAATGATATTTCCATTAAAACTTCACACCCTTCTCAGTAATCCCTTTCATAGGTGTTTACAAATGGGATAAGTGTTGTATGAAATGTATGTAATATCCTATAACTCGGGTAAAATTATGATATCAAACACATTTCTAGGGTTTGTTTAGGATATCACATCATCTACCTTATTTATGTCTATAAAAATTACCACCTTATAGATCACATTCCAAATAAGACACACATACTGGATATAAAGTGACTATTCAAGAGCTTGGAATAGATATGTTGTGCTTGAATTCTACTCAATACAATCTATAAGTGACTATAATTCACTTATGAGGTCCATGAGAATATGGTGAATTTAGAAACAAACACTGTAATGAAGGAGTCAAGATATGGTTGGAAGATCCTATTCATGAGATATATGAACACCATTGGTTTATTTTTCAACCCAAAAGGCATAAAATTATAATCATATAAAACATATCTACTCCTGAATTATATTTAGGATTATCCTCCTAATTTTAAGCTGGTGGAAGACAGACCATATTTCAATCAAAGAAAACCACGGACCTCCCCACATCTGATAAAATTAAGTCATTAATCCTTGAAAATTAGTATCTATTCTTCACCGTAACTTGGTTTATCTTCTATTAGTTAAAACAAAATTTAATAAAATCATTCACCTTCTTCATGAAAAATACTGGAGAACCCTAAAGAGATGTGCAAAATCTGACAATTCCCTTTTCCTCAAAATATTCAAGCTACACCTTGAGTTCCTCCAACACATCCAACTCCATATAATATGTAAAATTTAAAAGATTGTTCACCTCTAAGATATATTCAATATCAAAATAAATTCCTCTATCAGGATGATGTTTCAAGAATTAATCAAGGACCAAATCCTGATAACGGTCTACAATAGGAGGAAAATGAGGGAAGATACTACCTGGTCTTCCAAAAAACCATGCCTATTAACTAAATTTTAATTGATGAAAACTTATTCAGGTATATACCTATTTATATAGATCCAACATCCCATTAAATTTTCAAAATATGATTCTCTTCCCAAGGAATGTTAAAGTTTAATCATCATCTATAGAAGTTGATGTGTTCGTAGTAACCATTAAACCGGTCTATGCTAAAATTAACATCAAAACTAGTCATCTAAAAAATCATGAAATCCCACAGATGTCCATAGCCAGAAACTACTAGGTGATATTCCTGACATATATAGATATGATTTAATTTCTTTCCCAATGGTGTATCAATAAATAATAACTTATATTATAAATTTACTGATAAGTCAAAACAAGCAACAATTTGAGAAAATATGAATGAATAGGAAGTTATTATATAAAAAAGGTAGAAGATAGAGTAGATTTTGTCAAAACCAAACTAGGAACATTTGATGGTCCCTCTATATCATTACCTATAACCAGGTACACTACATAAACTCCTCTTATCTTAGCGCCATGGGCATGACCCTGAGGAACATAATTTTCTATGTTGTCAAAGTCTATGGGGTTTATATCTACTATTTAATAACTCATCTAGATCCCTAAGTCATAGTATATAGCTCCCCAAACTGCTATGAGAACCTAAACATGATAACCTCAAAAAAAACTACTGAAGATGCCCCATCTTAGCACACCATCAATACTTTCTGTGTGTTTCTATAAAATAATTATGATAATTCAAACTCTATACATGGTTTAAACACTTGGGACCTCCTACTCCCATAGACTAGGATAAATAAATCCTACTCTACTATAGTTTCCTGCCATGACCCTATTGTAACTCATTGGTCTTCTTCTTTTTGTTACCAAAAGATTCACCCACTATAGGACTAGAAATCATTACAGCTACTCCCCAATGATTAGCAAGAATACCTATAGTTATGTTTTCCATAGACATTTCTTGGTCATTAAGTCCTTGTGAAGAAACTCTGGATATGTTGTTAGTTCAAATCTCATGACCCGCTGCCTCAACTCCATTCAAAGGGTGATATTGAATTTATAGGCCTTTTTTTCCTCATTACTAACTAAGAGATGAGTGAAATGAAGAAACTCCATGAAACTAAAAGAGTAATTGGACACCAAAATCATTCCATGATGAATCTCTATAAACTCTTGAACATGATATATCTTACTCGTATTTGGAAAGAACTCTTTGAGGATGAGATCCTTAAAGGTTACCCATGTAAGACCCTCCCATATTCCCCTTGTTTATAATATCCCCCACATCCTGGTGATTCTTTGAAGTATGAAAGGATATAACTTTACTCGTTGATCCTTCAGGGTCTCTACCAGATCAAATATCCCTTCAATGATGTAATTCTAGTCCTCAATATCCCAAGGTCCTCTGGTTCCATATAAAGATGGAGGATGCTACAGTTATAGGCCCCATGCATAATCAAACATTTTCCCAAAATATCCTCCTCCTTGAATAGACACTATGTCGAAGACTCCTAGAAATAGCAGTTCCATCACTACTAAATAATGTAAAAGAGCATGCTCAACTACATACTCTAGTCAATCTAGTGGTCAAATAGGATCATCCTCCCTAGTGAGGGAATTATAATTTATGTATACCGATTATCCCCTTATACATATTCATGGAAGAATCATATGCACTTCCAAAGAACACTTATAACACCTGCAATAGTTTACTTATGATAAAAACTGAATCATTTTTTAGGAACATAAGGGATTCATATAGAAGACTTGTCCTAGGAGGATATCCACAATGATAAGGCATAATTATCTTAGCACTAACCAAGGAACAATCATAGTTATTTGTACCAGAACATTATTCACATTAATATATATATATATATACAGAAAAATTAAGCATTCTCAAGATCAAGGAATATAAATTTCCTCATAGTATACTACAAAAAAATGTGAATACATTTAATTAAATAAAATAAAGTGCATAAAAAGCAACAGGTATACATGACATGTGATCATACATTCCTAATAAAGATGCTTGAATGAACCCAAATACCATAAATTGTAACAACACAAAATTTAATAGATTAGCATGAAACTGTAAAACCACAATTTTAATAGTAGCCATATCACTATAAACTTGATGATATTTCATACAAGAGTTGGTTATAAAATTACAAGAGTCTCTAAAATGAGTTTTACATAGCCTATTTAATTTATACTTTTCCCTAAATACAACCAAGAAAAAGGAAAAGAAAACCACCTTTGATACCAATATTGAAACACTGTGACCCAAATGACCCAGTTGGAGTCGGTGAGATACATGACCTCATGCAAGTCTCCTCATACACAATAGGCTGTTGATTAAGAGAGAGGGACCCAATAAATTAGTGGGGAGACTATACCATCATTATTAAAATCCACACACCAATTTCATATCAAGAAAAGGGTAAAAACAAGAATGAGCATAGTATAACTAAATAATTAAAATGTTATAACAGATTGAATTTCAAGTATCACAGATCCATACAAGGTAATAAACTAAATACCCCTAATGGGGCAGACCAACCATAGTATAATCAATATATAAGAAAAATAAATAAAGGCACCACAACATCACTATAGAGTTAATCCAAGTATCACCTCCAAACACCAAGCTCCATGACATCAGCTCCCCATTGCTAAACCTTTTCCATTTCCTATATCCCTAATCAAGAAGATTACACATGTATTGAGATACCCTTGCAGGGTGTGAGTATAACCTGATTGGATACCACCAAAGATTCCTTAATATAAGTGCACATTAATAAGGGGTGTATTCCATGACAATAAGTAAATGTGTAAGAAAACAATAATCAAACATGTGTTAAGTGGTTGTGTGCTAACCAAGACACCACCAACCCTAGTCATACCTACTTAAAACTACTATAAAACAGACCTTTAATAATGTTGTACTTTATTAGTGATAGCAAAAAAATGATAAAGGTGTCATTTAACAACACTTTATTTTTAGTACCGATAAAGGGTTTACTTTATCATCACTTTTTAGTGCTTATAAAGGTCCAAATTAAAATGAAAAAAATAAATAAAATTTAAAATTTAAAAAAAATATATTAACAATTTTATTAATTAAATAATTATTGATAAAAAAGAATAAATTTAATATAAATATATATAAATTATAAATATTAATAAGTAGTTTATATTATATGTGTTTGTGTTTGACTGTTTAAAATGAATAACATGAAATAATGAAACAAATAAAAATTAATAATTAGTAAATGAAGAAAATTACTAAATATATTATTAATTAAACAATTATTGATAAAAATGAATAAATTTAATATACATATATAAATTATAAATACTAATAAATAGTATATATTAAATATAGTTAAATAAAATTAATAAATTGTAATAATTAAACAAAAAAATTTAAAATGAATAAATTGTAATTATCAAACAAGTAAATTGAAAATTACTAAACTACAATACTAATAAAAATATTATTAATGAAACAATTATTAATAAAAATGATTAAGTTTAATATATATATATTAATTATAAATATTAATAAATAATATATATTAAATATAAATATATATAAATGAATAAAATGTAATAAGTAAACACATAATAATGTTTTATTCATTTTTAATTTTGTTTTATTTTTCAATTTAACATATATCAAATGTGTGTTACATTGATTTCACACACACACACACACATATATATATATATATATATAAAATGTAACGTCGTGGTTCTGGGTGCCGCCCAAAGGTGCCCCTTAGTCGGTTGGTCACATGACCCAAAGAGAATTTCCCCAAATGCTAGAGGCTGTTGACTAGCAGTGAGGGATACGGTCTGATAGTTGGAAAACTATATCCTCATTGGCAGAGTATACACAACAGAATAAAAAAATAGTAAATAGTAGTGGAAGCAATAATACCATACAACAAAATTAAACAACAAAAGACTGATAGTATAAAAAACTAGAGCATATATATAAATAAATGATGCATGTCATGTGTATCTAGGGAAGCATCCAAACAAGTCACAATACTGGAAATAAAATACTAAAACCAAAGTACATAAAATAGTAAATAAAATCCAACAGAATCTCAAGCCTCAGATTAGTCTCATTCTCTCAAACTCCAACATTAATTAAGTACCTAAAGTAGAAGGGCGCTTTCACTTATCTATACCTAAGACAATATAACATGTTTAGGTCAAAAATCATGACCCAAATAGGATGTGAGAAGAATCCCAGTAGGAAACCACCAAATGATCTATTCCTAACTATCAGTGAATATATATAGCAGGAAATATTAAAAAATAATGGAATAAACTAGGAAGTACTCAAAAGTAAACAATCCTGCAGTTTTCAATTACATTCATTTTCATTTATAAATTATTCAAACCTTTGACTAAAGTAAACTAGGGATTTAGCCTGATATCTGTATCCCCCTATATAATAAAACAAAAAGATGTCTCAAAAGACCATCTAAACAAACCATGTAAGATCGAGTAAAAGCTTGTGCTTTGGCTTGGCAGACACGTCACAATCATTAAATCATTCAAAGGAAACCCTCTAGGAAAGTTATCAAAGTCTAACCCCTGTGGTTTAAAATATCATCAATTCAATAAAATATTGACCCAATGGGAAATATCAAACGGTCTAACCCCTTTGGTCCCATATAGCACTAATAATTTACAAATTACCTCCTAGGTATCTCTCATGGTCAACACCCCCTTGGTCTGTATTGCAACAATAAAATATAATGACCTCTGGTAGCTCTCACAATAAATTCCCTATGGTCCAACATTCATTTAATAATGTCCCTCTAGGTAGCTCTCACGGTCTACCCCCTATGGTCAATGACCCCATAATAGCTATCATAGTCAATAACTCTGGTCAATCATAACAACAATTCATAATTAAATTACCCTACCTTGGGAAGCTCTCACATTCAATTCCCATTGTTCATACTTTCATAATGTGAAACACATCCATCTCATATAAACAGAAACTCCATCCTAACAACACTAGGCATGGAAAACAAAGCAACTAAACATGCTTCCTAGACCCAACGATCGTAAAGAATCTAACATGGGAAAACATCTATAATTAATTTATAAAACCTTATGCATAACCAAAAACCCATTTATCAATCAAAAACATAATAAAAGGTCTTAAACAGGGTTAATCTCCAAAACATTAAATACCCTAAACATGGTTATTTGGAACTTTTACCATATATAATCTGAATACATTCATAGAAAGGAACAAACCACCTACCTAGAAGTTGTATGGTGAAAACTCTAGAATGTAGGCCCATAAATTGGCCGATAACATGGTAGATCTATAAAAAGGTTAAAATAATTCAACCTTGGATAAATCAAGAGAGACAAGAAATCAAGAAGTTAGGATCTAGGAAAAGATATAAATCACGGGTGGGAATCCAACACACCCAGTGACGTCTCAGTCGGAGCTCGGATGGAGGAATGGGAAGAGCTCGAATATCCTCGGGCATACCTCTCTCTCCTGTACGAGACATGGGAAGAAGAATATTGATCTGTAAATGAGAGGTGGCCCAAATCTGTTATAAAAATTAAAAATAAAAGTACATGGAATGTTCATTTAATGTACATTCCATATACTATACTCAATCGTCCCCCACTTTAGGAAGTCTACTAGGTCACCCACATAGCCATGTACTCGACCAATGCATGGCCAGTACATGACCACCCATGGAAACTGGGCACATGGATTGTACTCAAGAGTACAAGGTGTGTACTTAGATAATTTCCATCTGTTTCTTTTTCCTAAAAAACATGAAACAAAGATCCATAGTTGAAATGAAGATCTGGGTTCTTACAAACTTCCCCCTTTAATAAATTAATCCCCTAATTTCCCTTCCAAGGGTGATGAAGAATTAACCTCCAAAAACTCTGGCCACTATGATCACATATCGACCTTCCAATCCCAAGTCTCATCCTGTACTCACCCATGATGCCATAGCACCCATACCAGAGGACCATATCAGCCATGGAGAACCTTCATTTTGTGATCCAAAACCCAAATAAGGTGATCCTAAAAGGATGAATCCACCTCCAACTCAACCTCCTCAGGTTGAAAAACGTGAGACGAGTCTGAAAAGTAACATCATAGCTGAGAAACATGAATTATGTCATGCATAGTCTGGTACCTATGTAGTAACTATAACTAATAGGAAAACATCTTTAATCTCTCCAAAACTGCAAATGGACCGAAATATCTTAGTGAAAGCTTTCCTTATCTCCTACTTCTCTTGTGTCCCAACCTCGGTGTGACACATAAGAAAACCTGATCTTTGACCTCAAAATCCAATGGTCGTCTTCATCGGTCAGCATAATATTTCTGTCGAGACTGTGTAGTATCCATCCTCTTCCAAATCAACTGCACCTACTCAATGGTCTACTGGACAAGATGAGGTCCCAACATAGCTGCCACTCCTGCCTCCATCCAATATAGGGGTGATCGGAATGGACTACCATAAAAAGCATCCTAAGGTGCCATCTATATTGTCACCTAAAAATTGTTATTATAGGAAAACTCCATTAGGGGTATGTGTCTCTCCCAAGAACCCCTAAAATCCAGGACACAAGCTTAGAGAATGTCCTCCAAATCCTGAATCATATGCTCGGACATGCCATCTTTTTGGGGGTGGTAATGTGTACTCAAAACTACTTGTGTACCCAATGCCCTATGTAGTCCCTACTAGACATGAGAATTAAAATGGGAATCCCTGTCTAAAATGATAGAGTGCATAACCCCATACAAATGTACAATCTCTCGGAAGTACAACCTTCAATGCTCATAAACCCTAAAGGTTTCCTTGATTGGAACAAAATGTGAATCCTTCGCGAGTCTATCAATAGTAAACCAAACTTCATCATTTCCACAAGGCGACCTCGATAAACCCTTTACAAAATCCATCATGACATTATTCCACTTCCACTCAGGAATTAGTAACTACTTCAAAAGCCATGCTGGTCACTGATGCTCTACCTTTACCTAATAACAGGTGGAACATCTCATAAAAAAACCAGAAAAGTCCCTCTTCATACCTGGCCACCAATACTGATGGTGTAGATCTCGATACATCTTGGTGCCACCAGGATGAACTGCCCAAACCGAGGAATGAAAATCCTGCATCAAATCCTCACGTATGTCTTCTGACACCCATATTTTCTCATGAAAATGAATGATCTCATTGTTTCCTATGGTCCACCCAAGATTAGGGTCCTCTCCTGACACACTCTCTTATAGAACTAAACCTTCCAAATCTGATATCTACCTCAGTCGCACTTGATCCAGTAGAGTAGAGATAACAGATATAGAAGAAAGAAACATATACCCCTATCTATCGTACACCTCCAAATTCATCTCATAGAATAGATCCATAAGCTTCCACTCACTGCTGGCCTCCTAAAATTCCTATATCTGAGTCCTTCTACTCAATGCATCAGTCACTGCATTGCTTTTCCTAGGCATGTAGGAAAGATCAAAGTTGATGGATTGAAGGTACTCAAACCACCTTCACTATCTCAAATTTATATCACAATGAGTAAAGATATATTTGAGACTTCCATGTTCAGTGTATACCAAAAAATTCACTCCCAAAAGATAATGTCTCCAATAGCATGAAGCATTCACAACTACAGCTAACTCAACATCCTGCATCGGGTAATTCCTCTCATGTGGCCTCAACTTCCAAGACCCATACACAATGACTCCTCCCCCCACATAAGCACTACTCACAACCCAATACCTGATGCATCACAGTAAAAAATGTAACTCTTTACTGGCTCCGGAAAAATTAGTATTGGTACTGAATTCAATCTCCCTTTTAACTCCTAAAATGATGAATCACAGAAATCTATCCACAAGTACTTTTCACCCTTCTTAGTTAGGCTCGTTAGTGGTTCTATTAAGTGTGAAAATCCTTGTATGAAGCACCAATAGTAACCAAACATACCTAGAAAGCTTCGTACCTCAAAGATGTTATTTATGTACTCCGAAGAAATTACTACTCAAACTTTCTCTGGTTCTACTGATACTTCTATCTTTGAGATTACATGACCCAAAAAGAGAATTTAGACCATCCAAAAGTTTCACTTTGTGATCATAGAATATCACTAGTGCTCTCTCAATGTACTCAAAATGATCCCAATATGGGTTGAATAGTCATGTCGAGAGTGAGAGTACACCAAGATAACATCCACTAATACTACCACAATAGAATCAAAGTAAAGATAGAAAATTCGGTTCATTAGTTTCATGAAAACAATTCATGCGTTCATGAGACTGAATGAAATAACCAAATACTCTTATAGAATATACCTACTCTGAAAGGTTGTTATAGGTATATCTGATGGCCTAACATGAAACTGATGATAACCAAATCTCAATTCAATCTTTGAGAACACTTGGGCTTATTGAAGCTGATCAAAGAGATCATCAATTCTTGGAAAAGGATATCAGTTCTTGACCATCAACCAGTTCAGCTTTTGATAATCCACACAATGTCTGAGGGTACCATCCACCTTTGTTGCAAAAAGGACAGGTGAACCCCAAGGATAAGTACTAGGTCGGATGAAACCCTTCACTTGCAACCCCACTAACTACTTCTTAACATCCTGTAACTCTATTGCTTCCATCATATAAGGAGGAATGGACACCAGTGTTAATCTTGGCACAAGCTCAATAGATAAATCTACCTATCACTCTGAAGGTAAACCTAAAAATTCATCTAGAAGGACATTCCTGAAATGATACACCCTTAGAGGAATGTACATTTGTGAAGTACCCTAGTCATCTAGATATAAACTAGAAATCAAGGCTATAATTCCATCTAACCTTTGATGCTTGGGTCCAGCTCCACCCACCTTTACATACCATTCTCTATTGTGTATAAAATACCCTCCCTCTGGTGATGTGAAACTCACCCTATGGAGATTGTAGTCAAAAAATTCCCTAGAAAGAGACTAACTAGTCCATTATAATAATGAATTCGAATCCTATCATCACTAAGACATAGAGGTACCATAAGAAGTGACACCCACCAACCTCAAGAGGGAACTCCTTGTACTAATGTCCACTATTTTTTCTAATCCCCAATGATGTTTCTAGTGTCATAAAATTCATATAACTAACGATATCGAGCTTAAGGAACTCCACAATAGCAATATATATAAAACTATATGGATCCCCTGTATCAAAAAGATCAAAAGCTAAAAATGAGGCAAATAGAATCGTACCTCTCACTATAGAGGGTCTGGGATCATGATCTTTATGGGCCTACTCCACTACAAAATTCTAACATGTATCATGACACTATAACCATTCCTGAATACCCTGAGCTAATCCGCCCTGATGCCATTCAAAATCTTTTGTCTGGCTACCAAGATCATGACCTCCTCCTCAACCTTAACGGTCTGACAAACTCTAGTTCCCTGACTGATGAGAAACTGGTGGTCCTATTCCTGAATGTGGAGTCATAACAGAACCCCTTTCAGTAGCTTCTAATGAGAACACTTGGAAAAAATGATGAAGATACCCCATCCTGCTGCAAGACCGGCACTCAACTGGGTCCTTTGGGAAATGTGGTCTCGTTTTCCCACTCTTTCCGCACTGGTAGTGTACCACCTGGCTACCTAAAGAATCATTACATGAAATCTACCTACATCACTTCCTGCTATCTTTGGATGGAGTACCTACCCTGGATACTAAACTGATCTAGCTTCTAGCTCCCAAAACCCTTAGATTGCACTCAGTAATCAATGTCTGGTTTACTATTGATGTCACCGAAGTCATCCGGAAGACATTCACCTATGATCGGATTTCATACCTGAGACCATCCTCAAACAGCCAAGCCAAAGATAACTCATCACCTCCCAATACAGGTGTGAATAACTGATTTTCTGTAAAACAAGAAGAGTAATCCATCACTGAAAGAGTGCCCTTCTCCATATTCATGAACTCTCAATCTTTATCATCCCTCAATGTCCCATGATAGAAATAATCATAGAAGATCCTATAGAACTCTTCCCAAACCATATCCTAATAACATCCCACCTGTGAGATAACATCCATCCATATCTGGGAGGAATCACATAGCATGTACATATAAAGATTCAACCTCCTCTTTGGAGGCATCTCAAAATTCTTAAAGATAGCAAGAATAGCCTTCAACCATGACTCCACAGCCTGTGGTCCTCCATCCCATGAAAAAGTGGGAGGAAACTACTATTGGAACACCTATGTCAGTTCTTCCATAGATAGGGTAGGATGTGATGCTCCTTGAAAAGTCTGTAACATCCTCAAAAAACATTCATGGAACTGTGCATCCGCACCTGTGTCCAGTATAATAGCTAGTTCCAAAACGAGCACGATGGGAGGATCTACTGGTAGTCCCCAATCTATTTTTTCTCGTGTCTGGTCATCATCCTGCACCTAGTATACAACTAGAGGATGTCTTTATGGCATAACTCTACAAGGTCAAGTGCACACCTCAGTACAAGAGTATCAAGCACAATAAATTAGAAGTGAAAGTAAAGAAAAAGGAGAAAAAACATTCAAATTTAAAAAAACAGGGTTGCATGGCTTGTATAACCCCTAAATAGTGTATTACCTTAAGATTTTAACATGGTTTGTATGTATGATAAACCTGGTCATGTAACACCCATACACACGACGTGTTCCTCCTGAGATATGGTGTGTACTTGATTTTTCCCTCCTGCCCAGGTTCCTCCACACGGGTGAAACTACACAGTTCTCTCCTAGTTAACACTGCACAACATGTTCACCCTAGACATAGCGTTTACTAGTACAATTCCTTCTACCCGTGTCATTGGTCACATGGTAGGATACACGGTTGACTCTACACGGCATGTACAAGCTTGACACATTGTGTACAACCTAAGTTTCATCCACCTGTGTCATTGGTCACACATCTTAATACATGGTTCTCTACACATGTTGTGTACAATCTAGACACAACATGTTTACCAAATGTTTCCCAACCCCGTTTCTCTTCTCACAGAATCAGTAACATGTTCAGGCACTACATGGTGTGTACTCCTAGTACACAATGTGCACTTAAGAAAAATTGTTTCTTCCAAAACATTAGAACACATGGTGTGTGTTCATGACATCGCATGTCATGTTGTATAGGTTTCTAGAAAGTAATCCTCTGAAACATATTCAGAACCCTTAAAAACTTAAAATTTTGTCTAAGGCATGAAAACTACCAACCCAAGAGATCCCATACTCTCGCGAATCAAAGTTTGGCATCCTTATTCATTTCAAAACATTAAAAAAATAATTAAAGTTCAAGCATGATCCACAAAATTCCGATCCAAGAGGGATCATAACACCTATTGGATCAAAGTTTGGTGGCCATCCAAATGAAACTTTACATATTACAATACCCTATAAAAATTGTAGTTATTCAATCACTTCATCTTTCACAACAGTATGCATGTCTAGAAAAACATCTATCACAATAGCATGAAATCAGTAATGCACCCAAAATGGCATGACAAGAATGCATGACATGTGATCTCTATCAAGTGCCTATATGATGCATGAGATAGAATACCCTCATCTCATTAGGTTTCAACAGAAATAGAACATCACTATAATCAATGATAACATCACAAAAACATGTGAATCTCCTAATGGTGAAATCAAATCAACTATAACAATTGTAAAACCATAAAAATTGCCATATCCAAGGTAACTTGACTTTTCCCTCTACATGGATTAGCTACTCCCAAGAATGGATTATTAAAAGCTACATATTCCTTCATATCCCTACCTATAGGCTCCAAATATTAATACAAATCATAAAAGAAACAAATTTGATACAAATTTTTAACGTCCCGATTCTAGGTGACACCCAAAGGTTCCCCGTACCCAGTTGTTCACATGACCTAAATCACATTTCCCCAAATGCCAGAGGATGCCGACTAGTAGTGGGGGCCAAGGTATAATAGTGGGGAAACTATTACCTCATTAGAAGAGTATACATAGTAGACTATCAAATAGTAAATAGTAGAGGAAGCAGTAATACCATACAATAGAAGTAAACAATGAAAGACTAATAGTATAAACAACTACAATATATATATATATATATATATATATATATATATATATATATATATAAATGATACATGTCAAATGTATCAAGTAAAGTACCAAATAAAGTCACAATTATGGAAATAAAATACTAAAACCAAAGTACTAAAAATAGTAAATAAACTCTAATAGAATCGCAAGCCTCATCTTGGTCCCATGCTCTCCAGATCCAATAACAATTAAGAACCTGAAGTAGAAGGGATATTTACCTTATATATACCTGAGACAATATAATCACTTTGGGTCCAAAATCATGACCTAAAAATGGTGTGAGATGAATCCCAGTAGACAACCACCAAAAGATACGTGCCTAACTGTCAATGAATATATATTGTAGGCAATATGAAGAAATGAAGAAATAAACTAGGAAGTTCTCAAAAATAAACAATCCTACATTTTTCAATTACATTCATTTTAATTTATAAATTATTCAAACCATTGAATAATGTAACCTCTGGATCTATCCTAAGCTCTGTATCTCCTTATATAATATAAAAAATAGACATCTTAGAAGACCATCTAAACAAACCAAATAATACTGAGTCCAAGCTTGTGCTTTGTCTTGGTAGTCTCGTCACAATCATTCAATCATTCAAAATTAACCCTCTAGTAAATTTCTCATAGTCTAACTCCTCTAGATTAACATATCATCGATTAAATAAAATAATGACTCTCTGGGAAAACTCACATAGACTAACCCCTTTGGTCCCACATATCCCTAATCATTTAAAAAAGACCTCTTGGGTAGCTCTAATGGTAAATAATCCCTTGGTCTGTATAGAAATAATAAAATATAATGACACCTGGAAACTCTCACAGTCACTTCCCTATGGTCCAACCTTCATTTAAAAATGACCCTCTAGGTAGCTCTCATGGTCTAACCCCTCTGGTCAATGACCACAATATAGCTGTCACAATCAATACCCCAATTCAATCATAAGAACAATTCATAATTAAATTACCCTACCTTAGGAATCTCTCACAATCAATTTCCCTTGGTCATACTTTTGTAATGTGAAACACATGCATCTCATATAAATAACAACACCATCCTAACAACACTAGGCATGGAAGAAAAAGCAACCTAACATGCTTCCTAGAACCATCAGGCATAAATAATCAAACATGGGGAAAAAATCAATAATCAAGGTATAAAAAATTATACAAAACCAAAAACCCCTTTCTCAATCAAACACACAATAACATGTCTTAAACAGGGTTAAGATCCAAAACCCGCAATACCCTAAACATGGGTATTCAACACTTTTAGAATATATAATCCAAATAATTCCAAATAAAGGATCAAACCACCTACCTCAATGTTGTACGACGAACACTCTAGAATGTAGACCCTTGAATCGGACTATAATTTCATAGATCTACAAAAATGTTAAAATCGTTCAACCTTAGATTACTCAAGAGATATGAGAAATTAGGAAGTGAGGCTCTAGGGAAAGAGACAACTCACCGGTTGGAATCCAATGCACCCAGCGTCATCTTAATTGGAGCTTAAATGGAGGAAAGAGAAGAGTTCTAATATCCTCAGTCGTACGTCACTCTACTTTATGAGACACGAAAATAATAAGATTCACCCGTAAACGAGACACGACCTTTCTCCGATATAACAAATAAAAAATAAAAGTACTTGACATGATCATTTAATGTACACACTGTATTGTAGCCTCAACTAACCCCCACTTTAGGTGGTTTTCCAGGTCACCCACATAGCCTTGTACTCAGTCGTTACACAAACAGTACATGGCTACCTATGGTAACTGGGTACACGGTGTGTACTCAAAAGTACAGAGTGTGTACTTAGAAAATTTCCATTTCTTCCTTTTTCCTAAAAAATATCCTAAAACAATATCCATACCTAAAATGAAGATTCAAGTTGTTACATTTAATCAATGAATTTTTATATACAATACACACACATAAATATTTATGCAATTAATTAAATCTTATATAGAAACACATACACATAATATTTATGTAATTTATCCAAATTTCAGTATATTTTAGAATTTCATTATAACATGATACATTCAATATATTATGTTCTTAATCAATCAATTTTATATAGGTATTTTTAATACTATTATAGTTTGGTATTACTTATTCATTTTGTAATTTTTTTTAAACTTATTCATTTCCTATTTTCTATTTATAAATATTTATTTAATATGTTTTAGTACTTTCAATATGTATTCATAATTACTTCAATATATATTCATTTTTTTAATAATTTACATCTAATTAATAAAACTTATCCATTTAATTAATATTTTTAATGTGTACTCATTTTTAATTATACAATTTCACTCATTTTTAAAATGCATCTATTTAAAATTATAAATTCATTAATAATGTTAAAATATATTTGTAAATAAATATTCATAGATAAATATATTTATAAATATATATTTTGTATATTTATAAATTTATATATTTATTATTATATAAATAAATAAATATTATTTTTCAAAAAACTGTTAATATTATTATAAAAAATTAATTATATATCTTTTAATAGTTATAAAATAATAATAAATGTACTAAAATAATGAATATAATATATTTTTATATTTTTTTATTATTATAAATATATATTTATATTAATATATTTGATGATATAAATATATAAATATAATTTTTATAGAAATAATTCATATATTAATAAATAGTTAATTTTATATCTAAATAATTATAAAATTATAATAAATATACTTAAATAATCAATATTTTTACAATATTTTTTTTATTTTTTTTATTTATATTTATTATATATATAAATATATAAATATAAATATATTGATAATTATAAATAAAAAATTATAAATATATTTACAAATATATTTATTTATAAATATATGTTCACTATATTTATAAAATTATATATTTATAATTGTAAATAAAAATAATAATTTAAAAAAATGTATTTATGTAATTATAATTAAATAATTATATAGTTAAATAATTATAAAATTAAAATAAATAAAGAAATAATTATATAAATATATTTAAAAAAAATATTTGTAATTATAATTATAAATCATTTATCATTGTTAAAGTTTTAGCATTGATAAAGATGTATATTTATCAGTTATTATAAATTTAGCATTGATAAAAGTGTCCCTGGTCTATTTAAAACAACCCTAATCGTTACTGATATAGTCAGGATTCATAATCTCTCGCGGAACTCCCTCACTACCTGTGCTCCTCCTTTACCTTCTCTCGGTCGAATAAATACTAGAATCCAAGGTATGTTATTTTATCATTTCCTCTCTCATTGATTTCTTGTTTGGGTTCTGTGGTTTCCATTTTTCGATGTTATCAACCATTATGAATACTACTTCTCTTCTCCCATAGAGAACCAAGGACATCGACTAATTACTAACTTCGAATCACCGATGATCGGTTGCATCAAGTTGGTGTGATGTTGTGAGGCTTTGTGATGAGAATATTGGAAATCGTCTTATCATTTATGATTTTTTTTGTTTTTGAAAGTTCCAATTCAATTTTTAATTGGGGTAGAAAATGAACATTATTTTTTTCCACATTTGGAATAGCATTGGAACCACTATATAGAATTTTATTTACGAAGGATTCAAATCCCTCAATTTACAGACTTTATCATCACAAAATTCAATTTGAAAAACTGAGAAAATGTATAAAAAACTGTATCAAGTTAGAATTCTTTATTTATGAAATATTTGATATATTTTTGATATATTTTTACTCTAGTAATGGAAAATGGAAATGGGATGTGTTCTTCACATATTATAGACCACCATGATTTGTATTTCACACGTTCCTTACATTTTTCAAAATAATGCTAATTGATAAGTATATTTATTTATATAAATATGTTAATATTATATTGATTTTAATTTAATCTAATGTTTTAAATGATAATTTGGTTCAAACAATATTGATTCTCACCTTATATTATTTGATTTTACGGTTTTTTCTAAAATAATTTTTTTATTAAAGTGAAGAAAATGAAAAATTATGTTTAAATAATTATATTTCTGAAATGTAATATGTTATAATCCATCATTAAAATTATATTAAGGTAATTTTTTAATATGAGTGGGTTTAGAGTATACTTGGGAGAAAAATAATTTTTAAATATAATAAGTACTAGGTTTTATTTTGTTTTTGAAAAAAATTTGTCTTTTATTTTTTGTTCTAATTAGATGTAAGAAATATTTTCTCATTAAATTTATAAATTACTTCGTGATTTCCTTTAAGGATAAGTTTATTTATAATAATTTCACAATATTTAGATCGTGTAGGATATGTAATAGTTTATAATGTATGTATCTTATAGTATATTTTTAAAATAGAGAATTTATTATTTATTAACCATTTAAATATCTTTTTCATGACTTAAATAATTCAATTCTAATTAAAAAAATCCATTTATATGGGTTTTATATTGTTTTTGAAGACAATCAATGATATCAAATTGTTTTAATTATGCTAGATTTGAGAAAATAAGGGTGATATGGAATTTTTATCAATTATTATGTATTACACATGCAATAATAAAAATATTTATGTGATTATCATGTTTTATTATCCGATTAAGGAATTTAAATAATATAATAACAGATTGGTTATGGATTTCATATAAGTATTTGAAATTTTATTTTTCAGATGAAATGGTTCATAATATATATATATGTGAACATGATAAATATATCCTTCAATTTTTTTATGTAATCATACACAAATATTGTTTTAACAGTCTTTATATTGTAAAATAAACCCATACAAATTTATAAAAAAATTTTGGCATTAGAATTTTAGGAAATGAAAAAATTATGTTAATTTTATTTAGTAATTATTTATTTTCATATTTGTATCCATATTTTTACTCTTTTTTTAACAAATGTTTTTTGTTTTCTAGTCTAATAATTTGTTCTCTAGAGTAATGTTTTTGAACATTATTTTATTAAATGTAATATGTAACAATTTTTTTTAAAATTTTGATAAATCTTTCCTTGTAATATTTTCTTTGAATAATCACCATATATTTTTTGAAAAGATTTTTAATGTACCACTGAATGTATGATTACAATAATTTTTTGTTAGTTCCACTAGGCTAGATACCCTAAGAGGGGGGGTGAATCAGGGTATGACAGATTAAAACAACTACCCCTTTTGATCTTGTTTTTTTGTTAGACAAAACTCTTTTCTCTCTACTTCCCGTTGCAAAGTATGAATAAACCTTAAAACATGCACAGGACACAACAATTTTTACTTGGTTCACCCTCACTGGGCTACGTCCAAGGAGCATACACTGACAGTGTGCCGATGTACCAATTCCACTATAAGTGCACTGCTGATTATAAGTTCGAAGTGGACTAACTGTCCCTCCTAATTTATAACCACTCACAATTTAAGAACTTACTACTCTCTCAACTAATGTGAGATCACTGCTTCTTTAGAAGATCCACTCACAGTTTATAGATATGTAGGTATCTTCATTACCACTAATGAATACATCCTCCACTGTATATAGATGCTCTATTGAAGTAAAAATTTCATCTATTGATGAATACCCCTTTTACCCTGAACACGGGGAAATTCCTTTGGAAATACGTTCTCAAATCACACTACTACGCGAGGCTCCAAAATCCATGAAGTTCAAACAAGCCTTCGCAAAGTCCTTGCCTTTTCACGAAGAACACACCTTCGCAGAGCTCCTGCCTCGTAGATCACACTAATTTCGTGGAACATAGACCATCACAATTCTCAGGACTTTACAAAGCATAGTCTATCGCAGATCTCAAGTCATCACAGAGCGACTTCCTTCACAAATCTCACTGAGCCAGCGCGAAGCACACCACTTTTGCAGAGCTAAATTTTCTGTTGTGAAGATCCTTTCTTCATGAAGCACACTGCCTTCGCGAACCACCATTGTGAATCGATAGCAAAATACTTTCTTCGAAAACACTCTCTACTTCTCCTGAGGGGGTCTAAGTCTATTTATAGGAAATTCCAACGACCCTCAAACCTTCCTCGCTAAGTCAATACCACGTCATCTCAAATCTAGAAGCTTCGAAGTTCCCGCCAAAATTATCTCAAAATCGCAAAGCCCCAAAGAAATTTTCTGACCGCGAATCTCATCATAATCACATAGCATCCTATCAATTCCTTCACACCTTCACCGAGAATCTCCACTTTCAATACTCTTTTCCGCTGTAATGCTCTTCAACGCTTCCATTCACGAAGCTCGTTGTAATCACGAAGAATCACCGTCAACATTCTTCTGGTCTTTGTGAAATCCAAACTATGAACCCTATCTTCACAAAACTCATGCCTTTTCTATATTTAAATTAGATCTTCAAGGAAATCCAACTTTCACAATGCTCACCAAACTCCAAATTTTGGACACAAAAATTTGGATAACACTGGGAAACGACACCACCTTGTATCTCCTCTTTTTGTACCTCCTCCAGATCATCTATTCATTTATCATGGTTTTTTCTCAATATGGATTGTCAACAAACTCTCTAGAACTTGACAATTACTCATGGAAAACCACTTTGTCAATAAACACAATCAACCCAAAAATGATGCAAGGTTGCCTTAATGGATTTTTTCCCAACATTTTCTAAAAGAAATGCATGTGTGGATGTGATAAAAATAATTTTAATTATATATTATAATATTATGTGTATTATGTGATAGTTAGGTATGGTATGTTAGAATATGATTGACTATCGACATGTTAGTGATTAATCAAGGGATAGGGTGAGGTTGATTTAACATTTGTGCTATTGTTTGTTCTTCTTTATAGTTTTCTAGAAGTTGGGTTTAACTAATGTATTTTTGCACCCATTGTGTAGTTATTTCCTAAGATAACCAATTGTGTTTAGTTATACCCATATTTCTAATGAAATTCCTAAGAAAAATGGTTATGTTTTACCCATTTCAATATTTGGATGCAATAAATACATGTGATAGTTTTCCCTAAGGAATATTCTTGGATGTCAGGGGTCATACGTCTAATTTCATGGTAATTGTTTTGTGGTTTTTTCTAGAGGGAGATAAATAAATTTTTTTCTTCGTATAATTAAAATTTTAACCTCTCATTAGTGAAATGATTTGAATTTCAAGGAATAAACATGGTATAAAATTATGGTATGTTTAGTATAATTTACTGGTGTGAAATAAAGTTCACACATTTGATTATCAAGGTGTCCTGGTTAGTGCACAAAAACTTGAATTACATGTGTATTTTTAGTGTTATTAATTTGAACATATACTCAAATATATGCATTGTTGTATGTTTTAGGGGTCCTGTTAGTATTTAAATGTTTATTTTTATACTCAAACTCTGCACATGAACCTTAGTGGATATAAATCTTTTATATTTGAGATACAGGAGAGGGAAAAGGACTAGTATCATTGATTAGAGTCAGTACATCTCAGTGGGGATGAGTTGATGTTTGTTTGGTAGTTTAAGGGACCTTTTAGTAATTTGATATGAGATTTTAAATTTTAAATTAAGATGTGGTAATCAAAATATTTTTATGGAGAAAAATTTCATCTCCCAAAAAGTTGTTATTTTATTTTGTTTCTTGACACTCATCCCCCATATCTTCTGTGTTTCAGGAACTAATCTAAAAATTAGTCAACCAAAATGATCCCTGGTACTCGTTATATGATTAATATTTCTTTGAGTAGTTCAAAAAACATAGGTGAATGTCCAAAATATATGGAGGATGATCCTCAAGAAATAAAATTCAATAATAACTATATGGTAGATGAAGCTCATGAGGATGAAAATTTTCTATAACTTTCACATTTTTATGAATTCAGAGGATATCACCTACTATAGTGGAGTGATTCTTTTCTTAAATTAAATTACCCATTTCTTTCAAATTTATGCACACTAATATTTTGACAAAATAGTATGAATATTGAGTTAAAGAGTTCATCAATTATGAAATAGGGAATGCATGCGACCCTTCTAAAATCCTTTGTATGTCTTTATGTTGTTGTTATTCAAGACAAATTAAAATTTTAACTAATAATGTATAAAATGTCTTGTGAACATGATGATGTTAGAAATACCAAGTAAGAACATACTATTGATGATGTAACTTTAGAATTATTAAGGGATCAACAACATTTTTGTAAAAAAAACAATGAAATAGCATCATAGTGTTGAATAAAATTAAAAAGGAAAGGTGTCGGGGTAAAAAAATTGAGATTTGTTGGAATCAATGTGGCCAACCTATTTACCCCAAAAATTCATTGTTCATTTTTTATTTTGGGTTCACAATAAAGATGAATTTTCTTATTGATAGTGATTCATGGTGCCACGTCCAACCTAAAATGATGGAAACCCTTTGAAAAGATATAATGGTAATGTTACAATACACTTTCTCTATTTTAATGAAAAATTATATAATGAAATATTGATTTAATTTTATTTATTCCTTACAAAGTTCATTTATTTTAGAAGATTTAATAAAGAAATTTCTCTTAATGGTTGTTGTAAAATCCCATAGAGGCTTCTGGACTCTTTTTACCAAGTTACATCTTAGGTATTCTGAAGTGGAATTAAATCCCCACCCACCAATTGATTATGCGCACATTATAAATAAGTAAAAATGTGATTCTTTCATCAATTATCTTAATGAAAAATAATTTCAGATAAAAAAAATTTGATAATATATTATTTTATATTATTTATTTTATCTAATTTTATTCAAAATAGTTAATTTATGAATTTTTAAAAGAGTGTTGAAAATAAAGAACGTGCATCAAAACCAATGCACCCCAATCACAAAGCACAGATGGGGTACACAACACTAGATAAAAAATGGAATGTATTATAAATCAATAATAAATGTTTTATATGATATAAAACAACATGTATTCTTTTTTTTTATATGAATATTTATGAATCAAAATCCAAAGCCACTCTCATCCCACATCGTGTTATATGGAAGGAGTATCATGTAAATAATGAGGGTAAAATAGTTGATGGAAACACAAAAGAAGTCTGGGAAACATGTGTAAGTGTGACATAATTGTTATTATTTATTATTTATAATAATATTTCATAAAAATATCTATTTATGTTCATATTTTTTATACGATTTAGACACAAGACTCGGTAGTGAACGTACCGAAATAAAAAGTACATTAAGTATCCTTGAAGTGGCTGGAACAATATGGTCGTGTTGGAGGATTAGTTTTTGGAGTGTCTCCTCAAATTTATTTTGAGAAGATAAAACCACATGAAAATTCATATAATATGGTGAAACAATTTTGGACACAAATAGATTTATTGCTATATATTATGATCTAGTCTAGTTTGGAATACCAATGTATAAGAAATGATCAAAGAGAACCGGTGGTGGAATAAATATTCATACATAAACCAAATGATCACACTATATTTAAGGCCAATCATTCGCCCAGCCACATATCTTACCCAAGGTAATAAATTTTTATATTACTCTTTCTCCAAAACGTGAATAAAAAAACTTTATATAACTTCATATTACAAATATTCTTTAAGTTATAGTTGTAGGTTATTTTTATCTATTAACACCCATGCACCACCTTGTTGTGAGGGGTGTAGTGTATAATATCCCAGAAGATAAGATACACCATAATGAACTCTCAAAAGATCACATGAGATTGGGGATTGAGGTAGCTGATGAGATGACCACTAAGTTTCCTATTTCACTTGATGATCAGTATATTACAATAGTCAATGATGCTATTGGAACCTTTATAGCATGGATTCCAAATATTATAAAGATACATGATGTATATACTCAAAAAAAATCATATTAAGAACCTATAAAATTTGATGAAAAATTCATGAAGTGGGGTGTGATATTATATATGGATAAAGGTATGGGGAAACGAAATCAAAATGACCTTTTGAGAATACCTTCTCCTTTTCCAGTTCCAAATAAACATTTATTCTCAATAAAAATTCATGAAGATACCAGATTTAAAGATAAAAATATGTATTACATTCCATATTAAAAATAAAAATATGGAAAATTCATGATAGTTGTAATTGCTCTCGAGATTGTAAATGAGATTATCTAGCATGAATGTTTGGGTGTCTCAGTTGTGAATACATATATAAAGTACATATTCAAAATATGACTATCCAAATAGTCATCTAACTTGTTTATTAATGTCAATAACTATTAATATTTTCTATATGAGTTTATACTACATCTATATATATGTAAAATTATGTGAAGTATGATTTGGATTCATTAATCCTAATATCATTTCTATGGAAAAACATAATTTGTATAAGTAATAAATTGAGAAGAAAAAAGATAAGATAATCGAATCATTTGAGAAAAAAATATCCTACGACAAACCATTTTTTATACCAATAATTAAAAAGTAAAACTCTATAATCTAATATCAAGAAATATATTTTTAGTTTTTTCATTACTTGTTTGTTTTCATTTTTTTAGGAAACACTGGATGTTGATCGCAATCAATCTAGGTACCCCAAATATTTATATTTTGGGTCCAATGAATGTATATCCAACAAACCAACCACACATAATTTATATTGTAAATTATTAGTATAATATAATCAACATTTTATATATAATATGTTTCTATCTATATTTTAATAATAATTTTGTTATGATAGGTTGGTGACTAAATATAGGCTAAATCCTGGCATGAAGTCGGTGTCTAAACAGATAAATCATGTGGATTAAAAAAATGGAAATAGATTCAGGTATATATATAAATATTTAACTATAAAAACATATTTCAATATAATTTACTTATTTTGGTCAATGTTTTTCTAGTGTATAAAGCAAGGCGATTGAAATAATTGTAGATATTATGTTTTCAAATTCATGATAGAGATCATAAAGCATGAAAATACTAGCATACCCCAAAAGGTATTTTAAAATTTTAATTATATTTTAAATAAATATATTTGATAATAATTTTTGTCTGTATTTTCAATGTACTATCAAAATTTCAGACAAATTTCGTGTTCAAAAGAATAAGTAAATTTGTATAGAGATAAGTTGGCATTGCACATGTTGTCAGAATAGTTTTTGACAAAACTTTTGGTGATTACCTTCTATTTTTGTGATATACTATGAGCTATGACAATAGAATTATATTTGGGTTATGAAGAATTAATTTAAATATTATTATACATTATTTTTTATATGTTTCTCATGGAGAAGTAAAATGGTGGAAATCAATTTTTTTAGATGTGTTGACCTAAAAATAATAAAATTATTAGAAAATGGATCAGGTGGAGGTAGAAGAAAAGGTGGAGGTATAGGAAGAGTTCGAGTTAGACACCAAGGTGGAGGAGGAGGCAAAGGAGGAGACCAAGATAGAGATTGAGGTAGATAAAGAGATGAAGTTCTAGCTTGAAAAAAACAAAATTGATGGGAAAAGGAGTAGAATGAAAATCATACCAAGGTTTTGTTTAAGAAAAAGTATTGTATAGTGTGTACAACACATGTAACTTAAGATAATATCAATTTTGATGTTGTTTCAGGTGGATTATTGAAAAAATGTTTTCCACCATTTGTTCAAGTGATTTTATAAAGGAATTTGAGTGGAGGAATTCTTTTTCACAAACAAAACAAACACCACTTATTTTTTCAAACTGATTATCATAAGATCCAATTTCTATTATAACATTATAAGTTCTAAAAAATATTGATGATGTGTAAAATAACACCTACCCAATTACAAAATGAACAAAAAATATATGTAGTTTCTTGCCCATTACTTTTCTACACTGTAATGAAAGGGTCCTAGTTTTGGAGACAATGGTTACTTGAGAGTTATACAGAACCAATCAAATCCTCAAATGGGTAAACACTCCAAATAAAATGTTTGAATAAATATGTTTGCAATCAACAACCGAAGCTAGCATGTGTATAAAGGAACTATTAGAGGAAAACTATCATTTTGATATCATGGTCATCAAAGAGGGAAAGAGTAAAAGGAAACATGAAATCAAATGAAAAGAATCCACTTTATTATGAAATCCCTGAAAATAAAAAATACCATTAAAATAAAATCATGAAACACAAAAAAATCCAAACGAATACCACTATTAAAAAAATCTAATAGCTTTATCCAAAACCTATAAAAAATAATTAATTAAATAATTTCATTGACCAAATCTTGAATTTTCAGAATAGAAAAATATTGTGGTTTTACTTTGTTCTGTGGTGGAATTATTTGGGCTATTTGATCGTCAAGTAGATTCATGATATAATATCACAAATGCTTATGAAATCCATTAAAGTAACATTCATTATGTATGTGCACATTCATTATATAAATTTATCGATATTCACAAGCTCATTAATAAAAAACTCATCATCATTATCAATAAAAATACATGTGAATATGGATGTTCTAATTTTGATGAATAAATGGTTATGATTTTTTGTTAGATTTTATCATCACCCAAATTATTGAAAAGGATATACTAATATATATCACCATCAAAGAATACTTCATTGATGCACTATATTTCAGTTTTATTTGGATTCTATAAAGGGATATACTGATGTTTAATACTGTAAAAGGGGGGAAATTATAATGTAGTTTAGTGTATTCTGAAAATACAAAATGGGTCACACTAATTTTTTTTCCATAAATGATGGTAAATGGATTATCATGGATTTATTACTCTCTATGATGGTTAAAGTGTAAGATATGTTTTTATATCTTCTAAAAATACTCATATATAAACATTTATTTTAGTTCAATCAATGATTGTTGATAGGTTTACACTAATGGTTAATGTTTTCTATGAATAAATGTCTTTGTAAACAAGGAAGGTTCACTCATGTATTATAATCATCCACTCAATAAGGATGATTTACATATAGTGATTCAATTTTCTTTTTATTCTCTAATACATTCCACATTATGAGTTATCAAAATAAAATATTGTTAGATGACCTACAGTGTTAAACGCGCAGTAACATCCCAGGTAAATAAATAGTATTATATTTTCATATTTATTAATATTTTTGAATTAAATATTAATTTTAATTTAAAGGTAATGCTAGGTTATATGGAGTACTTGACAAGAAACAATGGGTTTCTCCGAAAATCTCTTGTTGCACATAAGGCTGATTCATACTGAAAAATTATAATATTATATTATTTTAAATGGTAGTTAACACCTAGCCGTTGTATTGAAGGGAATGAAATGAACTAACTAAAATATGATTATACATGTTTTTTAAATTTATTTACATTTATCCAATAAATTTTTTAGGCTTAAAATGAGAATGGATCCAATTTTAGGCATAAATACTCTAATATTCTTTAAAAGGTTGATTTACTGCCTTTTAATGGAGAACCCTTTTTAAATATAGTTTGTGTCACTTTAAATGTTCTATTGGAAAAAATAAAATTATTATTTAGAATTGGGACATCAAAATTTAATTTCGGTAAATTTTTTTTATTTTTCTGACAATGTTAATTTTTTAATGAATAGTAAAAAATAATGCATTTTAATTCAAAACTACCTTATCATATAATTGATTTATATAGTTAAATTTTTATTTTAATTAATTTTAAAGTGTTATTGGATTATAGTTTTACCATTTAATCCAATTTTGTTCATTGGAAGTAATTTCACTATGAAATTAGACATAAACAAAGGTCAATCTTTTGATAGGTATTATTTCTTAAAAAAACGCTTTTTGGTTTTGACAATGGGAATTAATTTTAAATTAATTTATACCACTTATGTGTTTTGAATTTGAAAAAATGGATTCAATATTTTGAATCAGGAAGTCGAAATTCTGTAAATGGGAAACTTTTATTTTTAGATATTATGAATATTTACTTCAGTGAATATTTTACTTACTATGGTTAAAGGGTAAATATGGTAAATAAGGGTGAAAATAATATTATAATAATATTAAGTTTCCATTACACTTGTCCTAACCCGATTGGATGAGATATTTATGACCATGCGCATCCTTAGGTCGATTTTGGGACCCCATGTAGCCACTTGGGAGTGATAATGACACTTTATATTAATTTATTTAAAGTAAAGATAAAAGTAACATAAATATATATCTTTTAGTAAAAAACATTATATGGTGTTATGTAAGTGATATATTAAACTATAAATATTAATTTTAAATCTAAAAATATTTCATACATCATATTATTTTATTTATAATTTTTATACATTAAATATATAACTTAATTATGACATAATGGTGATGCAGTAATTGCTTCATTAATAAAGGATTCAAGTAAATGATACTATAAATATTAAAATATTTTTGTTTGAAACTTTTTTTCCATAAACTAATTTTGGGGATAATAATTAATTTTTATATTTGAATTAATGAAGGTTTTTCTGAATAATCAAGTTGTTATAGATTTTTTAAAAGTCTTGATATGAATAGGTTATAAATTTACATAAATGAGTTTTTAAAACAATTTATATTTTAGTAAATTGTACAATAATCCTAAAAATATAAGATTTATCCAAATGACATATATGATGTCAAAAATGTCATTAATGATCTATTTTTGATCAATTTTTCTTTTATAGTAAATATATTAACCATATATTATGAATATATAAGAGGACATGGTAAAATTTAAATAAGTTAACAAAGGGTTAAATGGAAAAGATACGGATTAAAAAATATCCAAAACCTGTCCAATTATTATTGGATAATTTTATTTCTACTTATATGCACCATATATTATAATTAAATATGTTTTTACCTTTTGAAATAGAAAATCATTTTATACAAAAATAATACTTTCAAACTTTCCTAAAGAGCCCCTCCTCCCTCTTATAAAAGGACAAAACCTCTAACCCATTACTCACACCTCTCAATCCCCTTGTCTTGTCCAAAATCTACTCCAATAATCTCCCAAAATTCTTCTATTCTTCCTAGAATCATTACTTTGGGTATAAGGCAATTCAATAAATCCATTTGGTTCAAACCAAAGGGAGTTAGCCGATTTAAAGGTAACATCTTCTCTCAAATTATTTTCTTTTATTTTCCTTATAAAACCCCCTAAAATCATTTTATTACATTATTTTATAACAACACCAGTACCTTAAATATACTAGTATGTTCTTCTGAGGAAGATTCTAACTACACATCCACACACCTCCATCTAATGGATAAGAACATACTTTTTTTGTGGACAGTGAACTAATGCCTAACGAAACGATGATTGTTCAATTATCTTCTACCGCCTATCATGGTGGACATTATGATGAAAGTGTATTTATATGTGATATATATTATATTTTTATTGTCTCTATTGTTATGTATTTTTCATTTAAATCATACCTTTATGGTTTCCATAATGGGTAAATACGATAATTTCATTTGAGGAAGTGCGGACTACCACCCCTTCAAAGTGATATGAATCATTCATGAGATACATGGAGTTTATAAAGTATAGAATTTATGAACTTATGAAACATATATAACATATATATTAAACTATAATTATAATATAACTATGTGTCATTTAGTTTTCGTTCCTTTTAAAAATAAACGAAAGTAGCATTAATGTGTACGTACGGATTACCGTCTCTATGAACGGTGCATTTCATTTCTTATCTACAAATGTTATGGAACATTACAAATATATATATACTAGATATATATGATATCTAAATAATTAATATCATTCTGTAGATAATTTACTTTTGACCACATTGACATCTTGTAATTATAAGAAGTTCATTTTTGACTCAAGTACCAAATATCGAAAACATGAAAGTTATTAACTTAATTTTTTTTTCATTTTATAACGTGGTAATCAGTAATATAAAATGAATAATTAACTTTAAAAAGGTTCTTAATCAAATATAAATTAACTTTATTTTATTATTCAGGAGATTAAAGAACAAACGAGTCAATTCAAACATGAGGTAAGGGAACTTCTTAACCCAATTTCTATTCCTTGGGTTAAACTTCAACCTCTTGATTACATGGTGCTATGAATATGTGTGAATGACCTATGATTGTTTTAAAATTAATATCAACTTATATTGGGTCTATTTATGTTTGTCACACATAATTATTTCATTAATTTATCTTTAATATAATGATATGATCTTTGTAAGTGACTTTGTCTCGATCTCCTTTCATTGAGGAATCTTTTGATTTATACATGACTTTATTTTATATGGTTTATAAACCCCTTTGAATTTTTATTTCATTCAAAGGGAATATTTTCCTATGTAGCATTTTACTAAACGACAAAGGTAATGTTTCTTTTTAACATACGCGGTGACAATGACATTTCTACCACCGCGAGCGTTATTGGATTTTTGGCTTCCTTAACAAGCTGTAATGTTTTTAAAAGGAAAATAAATACCATATACTCTTTTAAATATTTTGGTATTGAAAATGATTTTTATAATGGATAGATTGTGACAATATATTTAAATGTTATATTTTTATTTCAATGTGGAAATGTTATCTTTCCTTTATGTTTGTTCATGTGTTATGATTATGTTATGGTTCTTGGGCATCTTTTACGTATATGGGTGGTTCCATGATAAACCTAGGGTGGGTGAGCCCGAGATAGCTCTCCAATGCATTGGGTAACGTGACATAGGTAAACGTTAATGTTTATCCTAATAGATTTAGGGAATATACCGTGATGGGTATTCCAAACGTAACTCCCTATGTAGCTATGAAAGCTACAATGTAAGTATGTTATGGATACCCCAAGTTACCTTTATGATTTATGATTTCTATGTGTTATTCATAAATCTTATGATTTCATGAGGTATGTTAAAGAGCTTAGGTTTTATGATTGAAAGTATTATTTCATTGATTTGTATGTATTGATGGACTAATGTTTTCTTTCCTTGTTTTATAACCTTTTCTGAGATTTTTATGCTCATCCCATGTTTTTGAAATATTTTTCACAGAGTATAAGGAAGGGTAATAGAAAATAAAAATTCAAGAAGATTTATATCAAGAAAAGAACTATTTTTTATTTAAGGAGTTTTATTATTGTGAAAAAATTTGGATAGAGTAGAAGTGTATACTTTGTAATTTTTTAATTGTAATGTAATAGTTATGACCTAATTCTCTACAAAACTAAACCTGAAAAGATCCTTAATGTGAATTATTAACTTAATTCAATATTATGTAATGTTTAAGGTTGGGTCCTTATAGTTGGTATCATAGGTCAGTTTAGACAACTTTAGGGATTATGATTTTTTTTAAACACATGGTTAGTCTATATGTCTACTCCTTAAGTTAAATCCTTATTTTATAACTTTTTAAGATAAAGGAAATTCTGTTACAAATGGAAGGAGGAGGATCTCTAATGAAATTTTTATCTCTTCCTGATGATTTTCTTGTAATAATTATTGAAAATTCCTGTCCAGACGATTCTGAACCTTTTTCTAACATAAAACTCACTTGAAGCAATTGTTTGAGATATCAGACACCTCTACTATACCTCAATACCATCATGGATCATGGGTTTTATTTAATCAGATATGATTTTCTCAATATTTTAATATTTTCAAGAAAGTTAAATATTATCAAGGAATTTTCAAATATTTTACCTTATCACAAGATTTTGAGTCATATTATGATTTTGAAAAAGGTGCTGAAGAAGGAGACCCTTACACAACCTATTTATATATTTTTTAAATTGTGGTCTTTTAGCACATTCTTATGGTATTTTAAAAGGACCATTGAATGAATGTTTCAACTAAAACTCACTCTGACTGTTTCATAACAATAAATTTTTATTAAATGTTTTGAAATTATATGTTATACATTATTATTTTTTGAAACTATTTTTCTGTGAACAAAAATATGACCCAAGTCGTACGAGATGTATTTGGATAAAGGAGGCATATGATTTTGAAGGATATATAACACAAGATGGTGAAAACAAGTCGCATCTGGGAAGGCCACGAGAATCAAACCCACGATCTAAGGGTGAAAAGGGTGCATCGCCTACCACTGACCTACGAGAAGTCCCTGATTAGTGTGACTTATTCTTTTTAGTTAAATGATTTTATGGATCAAGAATAAGATTATTTTGGGAACTTATGTTTTTTTTAAATGGATATCCTTAGTGGAGGAAAATTATTTTGTGATTAAGTGACAGGGGTTATTTTGGAAGACATTATCTCTTTTGTGGAACATTATATGCTTAAGGGAAATAGAATACTATGGGATCTCATTTGTGGAGTAATGGTTGAAATTTTATTTTGGAAGAATCTATCTTTTTATTATGGACATATAGTGATTTGGGTTATTTATGGATATGATTAACCTATCATAGAGAATATGTGATTAGGTTAATTACTTTTTAGTACAATACCTTAATAGTATTTGATGTTATTTGGAGATAAATGTTAATATTTATCGTGGAAGACTATGTGATCAAATTATTCTGAGTTCTGGGTTTCAATCTTAGTTTGGATTATATTGAATAATTTTAAGGACAATTCTATATGGAATGGTATTTGTTGAACTTTGGGTACTGTTTGTTGAATTTTGGAGATTAAGAGTAGTATTTATTTTTATAAAGGATTATCATTTTGGGGATTATCTGATCTCATACTAACCATTTTGGTTTTGGTTGATGTCTAAAGACAATTGGAATATATAGTTCATCTTTTTTGGATTATGTGATTCTCTAAAAGTCAATTCTAGCACTTTTGATGTGACCAAGTCTGTTAGAATACTCATCGTTTGGAGAAAATATGAGTTTTTGGTAGAGACATATTAAAGGATGAAATTATACTAAAAAGTAAGAATATTTCCTTATATTCTTATTCAATCCCATAAATAAATACTCCAACTTTATGAAAGGGAACCTAAAATAAAAAAAACATTGTCCGTTTACTTTTTCTACTGGGGAATCAAAGACTGTTTAACCCGTTACAAGTTTGTGATTTTCTAGTGGTTAAATTTCTCCTAATCATGTTTTATATCACCCTCCATCAGAACTCCATGATTAGTTTCTCCTCCATATCCATGTTTTCTGACATGGACTCCTAGTATGGTTTATCTTGGTTGACCTTTGTAATTCTCTTTATTTATTTTCAATTGATAGTTATATTGAATCTTTTTCGATGGAGGATTTTCAATGAAGTTTTTTAGCCTAATTTTAAAATTTTGAGGACGCAATTTACAAAATAGAGGAAGGATGTAACATCCCAGGTAAATAAAGAATATTATATTTTCATATCTATTAATATTTGTGTAAATATCTGGAAATTCCATGTAATTTTTTTTAATATTTTGGAATTTTTTGAGTACGCAAAAATTGACGGTGCGTGATTCTAAGTCCTGGTGTGCCCGGAATGAATTTCTGAACTTTTTTTTCAGGTATGTTCAGTAAACGTACAAGCGTGTTTTTATAACTTTTGAACTGATGCTCAGAATTCAAATCTAAGGGCACTGTTGAACTCACAGTGCCAACATTCTCTAAACGATACCTTCACTCTCAACCGTAGTGGGTTGATAGTGAAGGATAGTTTTTGTGTTTTTTGTGAAAGAATAAAATAAAATAAAAATGTGTAACATTTTTATTTCCTTTTTTTGAAACCTTCCATGTGGATGTTTTAATTGTGGGGACCACCTGTACTAAAACCTATCAACATAGGATATGGTGGTGGGGACCACCCGAGCCTAACCTCCCATGTGGGTTATGGTGGTGGGGACCACCCGAGACTTAAAGCCCCTTAAACCCATTTGAACTCCCTCTTAATGGGGAGAAACCTCTTGAGCTCCCCCACATAATTTTTCCAACTCTCCCCTTTAATTAATTAATCCAACCAATCAGTTAATTAATTAAGCTATTTTAAAATTATTCCATCAAACATAATAGATAACTTATTCTATTATGTCGGATACCTTTCATTTAGGAGGAATTGGAGTGAGAAAAACTATTGGGAGAAAGATCTCCAATGATGAACGCCAACGAGGAACATCTCCAATGATGAACGAACCAATGATCAAGGAAACGCTGACGTCACCGACGTCTGACTATCCCCAATGACATCATCTCCTTCCCCGTGGCCTTCGTCAACAAACCTTCGAGGTAAGGGTTGTTATTTAATTCATGAAATTCCTCGTTCCTGGATAGCATGGATAACGCGGATCAACCTAAACGAGTTGATCCGCGATTTGTATGAAATTATAGAGTTTGACGATTCTTGATTCATGATTTTGTTGGGCTTTTTGCTACCGCCCTAACGTAGAGGGTACGGGCTAAACAAACATGGCACGACCCCTCTGTCATTATTCTTTTGTGTGTTATTCGTGATGGTGATGGCGACCGGTGTCGGCATTTGGCACTGGTGGAACAGGAGAATGACGGCTGACACTACCACCGGCCGTGACGAAGACAACAGTGCCGCCTCGTGGCCATTGCGCCGCCTGCAGCCCCTCCCATCTACGGCCTCTGTCGTCCATGGCCTGCGCCGCCCCACGGCCCGACCACACTGCCCGCCTCCCCACAGTTGTGCCGTCCACGGCCCCACCGCGCCGCCCCATAGCCTCGCTACCCATGGCCCCGCCTCACCACCTTGCGGATCCCCCGCCCCTCGACCCCACTGCGCCACCTGCGGCCCGGCCGCACGGCCTTGCAGCTCCATTTTCTGTGGCCCTGCTGCGCCACCTAGCGGCTTCGCCGCCCTCATGGACCTGCGACCTTCACGTTGCTGGGCCGGGCCACCCAGCGCGGGCTCGACCTCCCATCGCGGGCCGGGCAGCAACACAGTCCGAGCTAGGTCGACCCAAACCGGGTCAGACCGGACTCGGACCCACTACGACCCATTTATGATCTTTTTTCCATAACTTTGGCACTAAACGTCCATTTGACGAACCTTTAGAGGCATTGAAAACCATGGTGTGAGACAGTCCCTTTGATTATACCCCACATGAGATTTGGATAAAGTTGGAATACAGTCAGGTTGGATCGAGCATGAATCGAACAGGGCCCTCGAGACTAAAAGGATAATAACTCACAGACCGGGTGTCTGATTGACGCATCGTCTGTTGCGTTGAGACTCCTATGACGTGGAAGTCCTTTGAGATACTTCTTAATGAGACTATGTGGTATTTGGAGTATCAACCAGTGGATTGTGGAGAGGACTCTCCCGGAGACGAGCAATCCTAGTGCAAAAACCTAGTAGTTGGATTTGACGTGAAGAATGAAGAGCGATCTTGTGTGGGTCAGCACCGAGTGATCCTGTGTGGGTAAGCACCTAGAGATCCTGCGTGGTTTAGCTCCTAGTGATCCTGTGTGGGTCACCACCTAGTGATCCTATGTGTGTCAGCACTGAGCGATCATGTGTGGGTCAGCACTGAGTAATCCTTTGTGGGTCTACCTCTTAACAAATTAAGATGATTCAATAGTTATATATAATCATATCTACTACTGTACCTATGTTATACCTGGTGTGATATGAGTCTAAACCTGTGTGGTACTTTCTTCATGGTAATAATTTGGTGGTATTATTTAGTGTCGCGTACCTCTGTGGTACTTGCCTTCATGGTATTTATTCCTTTGCGGAACAATTGAGCTTGGGGCTTTGTAGTTGGACTCTGTGTTTTCCTCATGATTGAGATGGGTTTACTTGATAACTTAGGTATATGTATGGGAATATACATAAGTAGGGTTATCAGTTGTTTCCTTACTGTGTGGTTTATCCTTGGTGTATTTTTTGAGACCTTGAGGGTCTCGGTGTCCCTACTGAGTATCATTATACTCACCCCTGTACAGGCTATGCTCGTACCCTGTTGTGTTTACTGCAGATGACAGATAATGCTGAATGAGGAGGATAGTACCAGGACTGGAGGTGGCTCGAAGGTGGACGTTAGACGAGGCGAACCATAGAGATGGTCGTTCTTGATCTGTACCTACCCTTCAGGTAGGATTCATGGTGGATGATCCAGGAGCTTCTTTTCATCTATCAGTCATCTTGTACCTTCCAGTTTTCCTTGTAGATTCCAGTTGGGCTTGTAGTCTAGCCCCTTTTTCTAATTGTACTCACTCTATTCACTATTCAGTTTACTTGAGTTTGTATCTTTTTGTGTGCTTGGTTGCGTTTTATTATAGGTTATAAAGGCAATGCCTTATTAGTTTTAGAAAATAAACCTTTGGTGCTAGTCGCCAGCCCCTAGCCTATGAAAGGCAGGCTTGGGGTAGTCACGACACAGACCCTAGGGGATGGGTCATGAAAAATTTGTATTAGAGGAGTCGGTTATACTGTAGAACATAGGACTCTGAACTTCTTAATGGAAATAGTGGTAAGTGTAGTGAGTGTGGTTATGAGTTTAGGGAAACTAGTGTTGGTGTGGCGGCCGATGTATCCATCCACTAGGACCTTGACGTCTGATTTCTGACACAGTGCACAAAAACACTGTTTTTTTGTGTGTTTTCAAGAGTCTTATTTGTGAAATCCTTGATTCATCTCACCAGGTATAACTTATTGACCAAGTCCCACCTGTTTCTTTTCAGGATGACGCCATGCAGATAGCAAGCTAAGGTTCTGGATATAGTACGCACGGATAGGCTACCGAGCGACGAGGCCTTGGTGTAGGGCCCTCTTCCTGTAGATGCACCATCAGAGGCACCAGTGGTACCATTACCCATTGAGCCACCGATGCCACCAGCCCCAGAAGCAAAGGGTGCATGCCGCTTGAGCGTGTTTCACGAGTTCCAGTTCTAGAGCCCATCCATGTTCAGGGGGGAGACAGACCCACAGGCGGCTGAGGATTGGCTGGAAGCTGTGGTGAGAGTCTTTCAACTAGTAGGGTCACCTGCCGATCTCATAGTGATCCTTACCGCCAGTCTTCTTCAGGAAGCAGCAGGAAGATGGTGGAGCTTGATGCTTCAAGCTCACGACGAGGTGACACTTATCTGGGTAGACTTTAAGAGCCTGTTTTGAGTAGAGTTTTTCCTAGTGACTCTTCGCGCAGTGTGCATATAAGAGCTTCTTCATCTGCAGCAGGGTAGTATGACTGTGGATAAGTACTCAGCGAGGTTCACTGAAGTCTCACGCTACTCCACAGATATGGTGCGGGACCCATTCTTCAGGGCCCAGACCTTTGAATAGGGACTCAGGCGGGAGATCATGGCTTGGATGATCTCACCTAGCATCTTGACGCATGCGGGGGTGTTAGAGAGAGACCTCCTAGTGGAGAGTTTCTTTGCTGAGTAGTCACCAGCAGTGAGACCCACTACCCGTCATCACGCAGCAGAGTCTTTTGTAGCTGGCATCAGATAGATGACACAGAGGTCCAAAAGGACCAGACCTTCTGGTGGACGACTGTAGGATTCAAGTTCGGTTGTGCGGGGCACCCTAGGCAGAGCCAGTCATGCTAGGAGCAGGCAGTGTTACGCATGCGGTGGGCAGGGTCACATGGATCATGACTGTCTGAACCTCCATACGGATGTTCAGCATAAGGTTGAAGGACCGCCCAGGTAGAGATAGAGATTCGACCGAGGAGGTCTGCAGGGAGCAGGCAGACGTGGCAGAGGAGATGGTCGTGCAGCTGGAGGTGGGCGACGATTCAAGATGTTACCTCCACCACCACCAGGATGTCCACCCCGACCACAGGGAGCAGGTGGACAGGGGAGATCACAGCTCCAGGTAGCTGAGGCCAATGATCACGACACTCCGGAGATTACACAAGTTACAATCTGTGTCTATTCTACCTTAGTTGTAGTACTTATAGGAACATGTTCCAGTCATTATTTTATTTCCACTACCCTCATTTGGAGCTCGGAGATTCTTACAGAGCTGTTGGATTGATCCTTACAGATAGAGACTCCTACGGGAGTAGATTTGATGATTACGCACTGGTACCGGAGGTGTGAGCTTACTCTAGGAGACGAGAGATTCATCTGGGATCTCTTAGTAGCAGCGTCGAGGCCCTACAATGTCATATTGGTAATGGAATCGTTATCTACATTTCATGCTCATATTGACTATATTTGGTTCAATGTGTGGTCTGTACGCACGGATGGGACCAGGTTTACCTTCATCGGTAAGAAGGCAGCCTATGCAGCAAAAGATGGACTTACCTGGAGGAGATTGCAGACAATCACTCATCAGTTGGCTATACTTACCCTCGGAGAAGTTGATGTGGATAGTCTGAGCTATCCTGTAGTGGTGGAACAGTACGCGGGTATCTTCCCTGATGATGTTTCGGGTCTACCTCTTCATAGAGAGGTGGAATTTTACATTGACATGTTCCCTAGGACAACACTGATATCTACACCAGCATATAGGATGGATCCTATGGAGCTTCGTGAGCTTCGGGTATAGCTGGAGGACTTATAGGGGAAAGGGTTCATCTGGCCCAGTGTTTCCCCTTGGGTAGCCCCGATTTTGTTCACTAAGAAGGTGGATAGGAGATTGAGACTTTGTGTTGAATATCGGCACCTGAACCAGGTGACCGTGAAGAACAAGTACCCACTTTTTAGGATTGACGGCCTCTTTGATCAGCTGAATGGAGCATAGTGGTTCTAAAAGATAGACCTCAGATCAGGTTATCACCAGCTTAGAGTATGGGATGAGTATGTATAGTAGATGACCTTTAGATGTTGGTACGGTCACTACGAGTTCTTGGTTATGCCATTCAGTGTAACCAATGCTCTATTAGTGTTCATGAGACTCATGAACATGATCTTTTATCCATACATTGATCATTTTGTAGTAGTATTCATCGAAAAAATTCTTATCTACTTGACTACTGAGGATGATCATGCTTATCATTTTTGGGTAGTAATGGACACTCTCTAAGAGCACCAGCTTTATGGTAAGATCTCAAAGTTCTAGTTCTGAATCAGATAGGTTCACTTTCTGGGACATGTCATATCGGATGTTGGGGTTGTAGTAGATACAACGAAGATTGAAGTGGTACTTTCTTGGGAGCCACCCAGGAGTATGACGGAGGTACGGAGTTTTCTGGTTTTGGATGGATACTACTGGAGATTTGTGCTAGATTTCTCTAGAGTCACAACACCTCTATCGGCGTTGAAAAAGAAGGGGAAACCCTTAGTGTGGCTAGAGAGATCCCAGTGGAGCTTTCAGGAGCTGAGGCGGAGGTTGACTAGCTCCCTCATCTTGAGGCTACTGGAGGAGGGTGTAGGGTATGTAGTCTACTGTGATGCATCAGTGACCGGGCTCAGATGTGTCCTGAGGCAGGAGCGAGCAGTGATCTCATATGGTTCTTGACAGCTGAGATAAAATAGCAGAACTACGCTACCCATGACCTGGAGTTAGCAGCAGTGGTATTCACCTTGAAGATGTGGCGACACTATCTGATGGGAGAACGTTTTACAGTGTACTCTGATCACAAGATTCTGAGGTATATATTCTCTCAGAAGGATCTGAACATGAGACAATGACATTGGCTTGAGTTCCTCTAGGACTATGACTTCGAGATAGTCTATACTCCTGGGAAGGGGAATGTTGTAGTAGATTCATTCAGCCAGGGATCTGGTATACAACTTCTAGGTGAGGTGACAAAGCAGTTGGCCACTTGGAAGATATCCTTTGTGGATAGGGATGAAGAAGCTTTTCTTCAGTCTCTTACAGTCACTCCCCCACTTCTTTAGTGAGTTAGAGAGTCACAACGTGGGGACACTAACTGTGAGACACGACATGCTCAGATATCCACAGGACATGCACCTGATGGATTTTATGAAGGTGGGGAGCAGGTCATCAACTTCAGAGGATGTACCATGGTAAAAATGTCACTTCAGTAAGAAGTGACGAGGGAGTTTAACACATCCCCTCTAGCGGTACATCCAGGAGTGGTGAAGATGTACCAGGATCTCCGACGATAGCACTGGTGGACAGGAATGAAGAAATTAGTATCAGAGTTTGTCTCTGGGTGACTCACTTGTTAGCAATTGAAGGCGGAGCATCAGGTACCTGAAGGCTTGGTACAGCCTTTAGAGGTTCCATAGTGAATGTGGGATGTTATATACATGGACTTCTTGACAGGACTTCCACGTACATCCTGGGGTCAAGAATCGATTTGGTTGATCATCGACTGACTCACCAAGTCGGCCCACTTCCTACCGATCAGAGAGCAGGGTTCATTAGAGAGCTTGGGATGCCACTATGTACAGAATATTATGCGGCTACATGGAGTACCCTCAACAATTATCTCTGATCGTGATACACGTTTTACTTCCTGACTATGGAAGGGGTTTCCAAAGGCTTTCGGGATGCAGCTTCATTTGAGCACCGCCTTCCATCCTCAGACGGATGGCCAAACTAAGCGGACCATTCAGACTCTCAAGGACATGTTGCGTGCTTTCATCCTCGACTTTGGTCACAGTTGGGAGGATTAATTTCCTTTGGTGGAGTTTGAATACAACAATAACTATCACTCCACCATTGGGATGACACCTTTTGGGGTATTGTACAAGCGACCTTATAGATCACCTTTGTGCTAGACTGACCCAGGGGAGTCTACACTAGTGGAACCAGAGATGGTACGAGCTACCATAGAGAAAGTGCAGATTATCCAGGAGTGGATGAAGATTGCATAGAAAATCCATAAATCTTATGCTGACAGGAGACAGAGACCTCTAGAGTTTGATGATGGTTACCACGTCTTTCTATGGATCTCACCTCGATGAGGTTTGCAGAGATTTGGCTGAGGCAGAAGGTTATCTATGAGGTTCATCGGATCCTTTCAGGTCCTCAATAGAGTTGGTGAGGTGGATTACCACTTATCTCTTCCGCCTCAGTTGCACTGGGTGCACGACTTCTTCCATATATCCCAACTGAGGAGATTCATGCACGACCCTTCTCACATCATCGACCATGGAAAGCTGGACGTCAATGATGGGGAGACTTTTACAGAGGTTCTAGTAGAGATTGAAGATCGACAAGATTAGTTCCTTCATGGGCGGTCGATACCTCTAGTGTATGTTCATTAGCAGCACAGGAACCTCTAGGAGAGCACATGGGAGCAGGGGGCTCAGATTCCTGCTCAATACACCCACTTGTTTTCCTATTTTTTAGTTGTGGATTATGGGGATGAAAATCCCTGAGGTGGGGAGAAATAAAGACCCGAAAATTCCATGTAATTGTTTTTTAATATTTTAAAATTTTTTGAGTCCGTAAAAATTTGACGGCACGTGAATTCGCAGCGTTAGTATTCGCTTAAGGAGACATTCACCTCGACCATAGTGAGTCAAGAATGAAAGATATTTTTTGTGTTTTTCATGAAAGAATAAAATAAAATAAAAATGTGTAACATTTTTATTTTATTTTGTTGAAACCTTCCATGTGGATGTTTTATTGGTGGGGACCACCTGTACTAAATCCTCTCAACATAGGATATAGTGGTGGGGACAACCCGAGCCTAACCTCCTATGTGGGTTATGGTGGTGGGGACCACCCGAGACTTAAAACCCCTTGAACCACTTTGAACTCCCTCTTAATGGGGAAAAACCTCTTGAGATCCCCCACTAAATCATGCCAACTCTCCCCTTTAATTAATTAATCCAACCCATTAGTTAATTAATTAAGATATTTCAAAATTATTCCAACAAACATAATTGATAACTTGTTCTATTATGTGGTCTACCTTTCATTTTGGTGGAATTGGGGAGAGAAGAACTATTGGAAGAAATCTCTCCAACAAAAATGCCAATGAGGAATATCTCCAACGACAAACGAACTGAATATTGAGGAAACACCGATGTCACCGACGTCCGACTATCCCCAACGACCTCGTCTCCTTCCTCGTAGTCTCTGTCAATGAACCTTTGAGGTAGGGGTTGTTATTGAATTCATGAAATTCCTAGTTCTTGGAAAGCATGGAGAATAGAGATCAACCTAAACGAGTTGATCTATGATTCGTATGAAATTGTAGAGTTTGAGGATTCTTGATTCATGATTTTGTTGAGCCTCTTGCTACTTCCCTAACACAGAGGGTGGGGGCCAAACGAACACGGACCGACCCCTATGTCGTTCTTCTTTTTTATGTCCTTTGTGATGGTGATGGCGACCGGTACCAGCGTTTGTCACCAGTGGAACATGAGAACGGTGGGTGACACCACCGCTAGTGGCGATAAAGACAACGACGCCTCCCCCCAGCCACAGCGCCACCCGTGGTCTCCGCTATCCACGGCCAGTGCCGCCCGCGACCCCACCGTCCGCGGCCCTACCACACCGCCCCACGGCCTCACCACTTATGACCTCGCTGCTCTACCCTACAGCTCCACCCCTCGTGGTTACACTGCCACACGGACCTGCCGCGCCGCCCCGTGGCTCTACCATCCGTGGCCCCACCACACCTCCTCACGGTTTCGCCCCCCTCGCGGCCCCACGGCCTCCGCGCCACGAGGTTGGGCTGCCCAGCGTAGGCCGGGCCGCAACACGGGCCGGGCCGGACCCAATGGGCGGGTCCAGGTCGACCCAAACCAGGTCGGCCCAGGCCGGGTCAGGTCAGGTCGGTCTGGACCCAGACCCACTACGACCCATTTACACTCTTTTGGCCCTAACTATGGCATCAGACGTCTGTTTGAAAAACCGTCAGCGACGTTGGAAACCTTGGAGCAAGATGGTCCCTTTGAGTATACCCCAATAGAGATTTGAATAAAGTTGGAATACAGTCGGGTTGGATCGAGCACGAATTCAACTGGGCCCTCGGGACTAAAAGGCTAATAACTCACAGACCAGGTGTCCGATTGACGCACTGTCTATTGCGTTTAGACCCCTATGACGTGGTGGAACTTTTAGATACTTATTTGTGAGAATAAATTGTAGTTGAAGTATTGGCCAATGGCCTGTAGAGAGGACCCTCCCGAAGATGAGCAGTCCTAGTGCTGAAACCCAGTAGATGGCTGTGATGTGAAGAATGAAGAGTGATCCTGTGTGAGTCATCACTGAGCGATCCTGTGTGGGTCAGCACCTAGAGATCCTATGTGGGTCAGCACCTATTGATCCTTTGTGGGTCATCACCTAGTGATCCTCTTTGGTTCATCACCAAGCGATCCTGTGTGGGTCAGCACCGAGCGATCCTATGTGGGTCGGCCTCTTAATAGAGTAAGATGGTTCAGTAGTTACATCTAATCATCTCTACTATTGTACCTAAGTTAAACCTGGTGTGAGCTGAGTCTGTACCTGTGTGGCACTTTCTTCATGGTAATACCTTGGTGGTATTCTTCTGTGTGGTGTACCTAGGTGGTACTTTCCTTCGTGGTATTTCTTCCTTTACGGAACAGTTGAGCTCGGTGCTTTGGAGTTGGAATCTATGTTTTCCTCATGATTGAGATGAGTTTACCTGATAAATTAGGTATATGTATGGGCATATAACTATGTAGGGTTATCATTTGTTTCCTTGATGTGGGGTTTATCCTTGGTGGATTTTGTGAGACCTTGATGGTCTCGAGGTCCCTACTGAGTATTGTTATACTCACCCCTACATGGGTTATGCCCGCACCCTATTGTGTTTGGTGCAGACGATGGACAATGCTGACTGAGGACTAGAGTACCAGGACTGGAGGTGGCTCAGAGGTGGATGTTAGATGAGGCGAACCACAGAGACGATAGTTCGTGAGATGTACCTACCCTTCAGATAGGATTCGAGTTGGATGATCCAGGATCTGCTTTTCACCTATCAGTCGTCTTGTACTTTCAAGTTTTCCTTGTACTTTCTAGTAGGGCTTGTATTCTGGCCCCTTTTTATTACTGTACTCACTCTATTTAATATTCAGTTTACTTGAGTTCATATATTTTTGGTTTCTTAGTTGCGTGTTCTTATCGGTTATAAAGGCAATGCCTTCCAAGTTTTAGGGAATATGCCTTTGGTGCTAGTCGCCAGCCCCTAGCCTATGGAAGGCAGGCTTGGGGTAGTCATAGCTCGGGCCCTAGGGGATGGGTTGTTAATTTTTTTGAATTAAATATTAATTTTATTTTAAAGGGAATGATATGTTCTATGGCTTACCTAACACACAACAATTGGTTTCTCTGAAAATCTCATGTTGCACATAAGGCTGAGTCATACTGAAAAATAATAATATTATATTATTTTAAATGGTAGTTAACACCTAGCTGTTGTATTGTTGGGAATGAGCAGAACTAACTAAAATATGATTATACATGGTTGTTACATTTATTTACATTTATCCAATAAATTATAGAGGCTTAAAGTGAGAAAGAATCCTATTTTAAGTATAAATACTCTAATATTCTTTAAAAGGTCGATTTACCACCTTTTGATGATGAACCCTTTTTAAATCTAGTTTTTGTTACTTTTATATATTCTATTTTACAAAATAAAATTCTTATTTCTAATTGGTACACCAGAATTTACTTTGGGTAAATTTTTGGTATTTTTATGATAAAGATAATTTTTTAATGAATAGTGAAAAATATTGCATTTTAATTCAAAACTACCATTTCATATAATTAATTTATATAGTTGTTTTGTTATTTTAATTAGTTTTAAAGTGTAATTAGATTATATTTTTACCACTTAATCCAATTTGGTTCATTTTATGTAATTTAAATCTTAAATTGGACATAAAAATGGTCAATCTTTTGATGGGTATTATTTCTTAAAGACACCCTTTTTGGTTTTGACAACGGGAATTAATTTTAAATTAATTTATGCCACTTATATGTTTTGAATTTCAAAAAAAGGATTCCATATCTTAAATTAGGAGGTCCAAATTGTGTAAATAGGACACTTTTATTTTTATACCTTATAAATATTTACATTAGTAAATATTTAATTTACCATGGTTAAAAGGTAAATCTTGTAAATAAGGGTAAAAATAATATTATAATAATATTAAATTACCCTTAAACATTCCCTAAACATATTGGATGAGATATCTTAGACCATGGTCATACTTGGGTAGATTTGGGGACCCCATGGAGCCACTTGGGAGTGATAATGACACTTTATATTAATTAATTTAAATTAAAGGCAAAAGTAACATAAACATATATCTTTTGTAAAAGTATTTTTATATGGGATTATGTAAGTGATATATTCGACTATAAATATTAATTTTAAAGATAAAAAAGATTTACTACATCATGGTATTTTATTTATAATTTTTAGACATTAAACAAATAAACTTAATTATGATACAATGGTGATTCAATAATTGCTTCATTAATAAAGGATTCAAATAACTGATATTGTAAATATTAAAATAAATTTATTTTGAAACTTTTATGCCATGCACAAATTTTAGGGATACTAAGGAATTTTTATATTTGAATTAATGAAAGTTTTTTTAAATAATAAAGTTGTTATAGAGGTTTTAAAAGTATTTATATGAATAGTTTATAAATTGATATAAATGAGTTTTTAAAACAATTAATATTTTATTAAATGATAAATTAATCCTAAAAATCTAAGATTCATCCAACTGAAATATATTATGTTAAAAAATTCATTAATTATCCATTTTGGGTCTCTTGGAATTTTATAGTAAATATATTTACCACATTGTATGAATATATAAGAGGACATGTTAAAATATAAATAAGTTAACAAAGGGTTAAATAAAAAATATAAGGATTAAAAAATATCCAAAACCTGTCCAATTATTATTGAATGATTTTATTTAGACTTATACTCACCTTATATTATAATTAAATAAGTTTTAGACCTTTTTAAACCGAAAATCATTTTATAATAAAATAATACTTTTAAACTTTCTTAAAGAGTCCCTCCTCCCTCTTGTAAAAGGACACCACCTCTAACCCATTAATCACACCTATAAAGCCCCTTATATCATCCAACCTATGATCCGATAATCTCCAAACATACATATATCCCACCTAGAATTCATACTTTGGGCCGAAGGTACTACAATAAATTCTTTTGGTTCAAACCAAAGGGAGTTACCCGATTTAAAGGTAGCATCTTCTCTCAAGTTCTTTTTTTCCATCACCAAACCCCTAAACTATTTTTATTACATAATTTTATAAAAAAAAATTATCTTAAATATTCTAGTATGTTATTATAAATATTATTTGAACTACACATCGACACACTTCCATCTAATGGATATGAAAATATTGTTTATGTGGATAGTGAACTACTGCCTCACGAAACGATGACTGTTCAATTATCTCCTACCACCTCTCATGGTGGCCATTATGATGGAACTATATTTATATGTGATATATATTAAATTTATATTGTCTATATGCTTCAATATTTTTCATTTAAATCATACCTTTATGGTTTCAATAATGGGTAAATACGATAATTTCATTTAAGGAAGTGCGGACTATCACCCCCTCAAAGTGATATGACCCGTTCTTTCTATACATGGAACGAATAAAGGATGGAATTTATGAAATTATGTAACATATATAAAATATATATTGTTATTTAATTATAATATACCTATGTATAATTTATTTTTCATTCTTTAAAAAAAATGAAAGTAGCCTTCATGCGTACGTACGGCTTACCGTCTCCATGAACGGTGCATTTCGTTTCTTTCATCCAAATGTTATGGAATATTCTAAATACATATATAATGGATATATAATATATATATATATGATATCTAAATAATTAATATCATTATGGGGATAATTTACTTTTGACCACATAGACAACTTGTAATTATAAGAAGTTCATTTTTGACTCAAGTATCAAATATCATCAAAATGACCATTATTAACTTAAATGATTTTTCATGTTTATAAAATGGTAATAAGTAATAAAAAATGAATAATAAACTTGAAAAAGGTTCCTAAGAAAGTATAAATAAACTTTATTTTATTATTTAGGAGATTCAAGAATGAACGAGTCAATTCGGACATGAGGTAAGGGAACTTCTTAACCAAATTTCCATTCCTTGGGATAAACTTCAACTTCTTGATTTTGTGGTGCTATGAATATGTGTGAATGACCTATGATTGTTTTACACTTAATATCCACTTATATTGGGTGTATTTATGTTTTTCACACATAATTATGTCATTAATTTATCTTTAATGTAATGATATGGTCTTTGTAAGGGACTTCATCTCTATCTCCTTTCATTGAGGCATCCTTTTATTTATACACGACTTTATTTTATACGGTGTATAAAACCCTTTTAATTTTAATTTCATTCAGAGAGAATATTTTTCTACATAGAGTTTTATAAAATTTCAATGGGAATGTTTCTTTTTAACGTACGGGGTGACATTGACCTTTCATCCACCGTGAGCATTGTTAAATTTTTGGCTTCCTTAACAAGCAGTAATGTTTTAAAAGAAAAATAAATACCACATAATCTTTTACATATTTTGGTATTGAAAATGGTTTTTATTATGGATTGATTGTGAAAATATATTTAAATGTTATATTTTTATTTCAATGAGGAAATTTTATATTTCATTTATGCTTGTTCATGTGTTACGATTATGTTATGGTTCTTGGGCCTTGTTTACATTTACGGGTGGTTCTGTGATAAACCTAGGGTGGGTGAGCTCGAGATAGCTCTCCAATGCACTGGGTAACATTATGGAGGTAAACTTTAATATTTCTCCTAAGTTATTTAGGGAATATACCGTGATGGGTATTCTAAATGTAGCTCCCTATGTAGCTATGAAAGCTACAATGTAAGCATGTTATGGATGACACAAGTTACATTTATGATTTATGATTTATATGTGTTATTCATAAATATTATGATTTCATGAGGTATGCTAAATATATTATGTTTTATGATTGAAAATTATGATTTAATTGATTTTTATGTATTTATGGACTAATTTTTTCTTTCTCTGTTTTATAATTCTTTCTGATCATTTTATGCTCATCCTAAGTCTTTTAAATGTTTTTTCACAGGGTATAAGAAAGGGTAAGAGAAAAGAATAATTCAAGAAGATTTATATCAATAAAATAACTCTTTTTTTATTTAAGGAGTTTTATTATTGTGAAAAAAAAATTATATAGTAGAAGTGTCTACATTGTAATTTTTGAAATGTAATGTAATAGTTACGACCTAATTCTTTAAAAATCTAAACTTGAAAAGATCCTCAATGTGAATTATTAACCTAATTAAATATTATGTAATGTTTAAGGTCATGTCCTTATATGAAATGTTGGATAAAAATACATGGTTCAATCAACTATAACACAAATAAATACATGATGCACCCGATATGACTCAAATTGCATGGTTTTAGTTTAAAATTAACATTTTATTAAGGTATTGTTTCATATTTAAGAATAATTTATTCCTTTATATTATTACTAACATAAGATAAGTTTAATTATATAGTTGGATTCTTTTTCTCAAGTTGGGGTGGTTTTTTTGAAGCTTCTCATGCATGTGAGAGATTGTATTTTGAGGCCACAATAAAGATAACATCAACCAGGAAAGGGGTTGAAAATATGTATAACCACCATGAAAAGGTGAATTCCTAAAACTTATTTAGTTAATTTTTTCACTATTTTATCTACTATTTAAAAGTTTATTTTCTTATCATTTTTATCTAATATTTTTTCCGTACATATTTTGGGAAGTCATATTTTTTCCTTCAATCTTCTACAATAATCCAAAAAAAAATAGAACGTGGTTCTTTTGGATAAGGCATTCCAGGAAGCATATGGTTTCTTCTTCCATCCAAATGGAACATTTATTTCTTTTTTGGATTGGTTCAGGGTTTTTAAAGGAAAAAAGACATCACATAACCAATCATCGACACCTCAATCTGATTCATGGTGTGATCGGTATGACCCGAATATTATGTTTTTAGTTTATAATTTAAATTTTAGTTTAAAACACAAATCACATAATAAAAACTGGTCATATACATTTGGATTGTTTTTATACATTTGTAAAATGATACATAAATAATTTAGGATGTGTAGGAATCGTCTTCACCTCAATTCGATGCATGGTATGATTGGTATGACTCAAAGTGTGACTTTTTTACTTCAAATTGAAATTAATTTCAGTAAAAAAGAAATATGACATACTCAAAAATGATCAAACACACTTGGATTATTTTGATAATTTTGGAAAAAAATACATATATAATTTATTATGTGTATGAATTATCTTAAACTCAATCTGATACATGATGTTCCCAGTATGACTCAAAAATATCTATTATCAATTTAAAATTGATATTATAGTTTAAAAATTATCACTTACATAAAACCAAGAAAACACACTCGGATTGTCTTGATAATTTAGGAAAATAATTCATAATTCATTTTTGACTTTTACAAACTATCTTCACCTAAAACCCACATATGATGTGATGGATATGACTCAAAGTACATGTTTCCAGTTTGAAATGACATTTTAGTAAAAATAAAAGTGATTTACTCAAAATTGAGAAAAAACATTTGGATTTATTTTATATTATAGGAAAATAATTAATTATCCATTCTCGATTTTTAGGAATCATACACACCTCAATATGATTCATAGTGTGACTGGTTTGACTCCAAGTGCTTCTTTTTTATTTCAAATTGACATTAATTTTATTAAAAAATAAAACTAGCATACTCAAAAATGAGAAAACACATTCAGATTGTTTTTTTTAATTTAATAAAATGACCTATAATTCATTTTTGACAAGTAGGGATCATCCACACCTCAATATAATGCACGATGTGCCCGGTATGACTCAAAGTGTTTGTTACCAGTTTAAAACTTACATTTTAGTACAAAACAGTTCTACTCACTAAAAACCAATAAAAAATGATCATATAGTCTTTATAATTTAATAAAATGATTCATAATTCATTTTTGATGTTTTCGAGTATGTCTCACATCAAACCCACACAAGATGTGACTGATGTGACTCAATGTGTGTGTTCTAGTTTAAAATGACATTTTAGTAAAAAACAAGTGGCATACTCAAAACCTTGAAAACACATTCATATTATTTTGATAAATTAGTAAAATTATACAAAATTTATTTGGAACATTTATTAACTATCCACACCTCAATTCTATGAATGGTGTGATCAGTATGACTCCAAGTGTGCCTTTTTTTTTAAATTGATATAATTTTTTACAAAAAAAATAAAATAGTCACACTCAAAACTGAACAAATGAATTCTTATTATTTTGATACTTTACTAAAATTATACATAAGTCATTGGATACCTGTAGAAATTATCTTAATCTCAATATGATATGTGATGTACCTAGTATGACTCAAAGTGTCCATTATCAATTTAAAATTTTCATTTTAGTTCAAAAATTATCACTCAATAAAAACCATGAAAACATGATCATATTGTATTTATAATTTTGTAAAATTATTCATAAATAATTTTTGATATGTAGGAATTAGTCTCACAACAAATTGACGGATTTTTTGACTAGTATGACTCAAAGTGTATGTTTTCGGTTTAAAGTGAGAGTTCGGTAAAAAACAGAAATGGAATTCTCAAAATTAAGAAAAAACATTTGGATTGTTTTGATACTTTATTAAAATTATCCATAATTCTTTTGGGACTTTTAGTAATCATATACACCTCAATCTAATTCATTTTGTGACAGGTATGACTCCAATTATGTATTTCTATTTAAAATGACATTAATTTTAATAAAAAAACACAACTGATATATTCAAAACCAAGAAAATGTATTCGTATTGATTTGAAACTTTATAAAAAAAATACCTATGTAATTTTTGACATTTAATATTCATCTGAAACTCAATTTGATACATTATGTGTTAGGTATGACTCAATGTATACATTATTAGCTTAAAATTAACATTTAAGATAAAAAGTGTCACTCACTGAAAATCAAGAAAATACACTTAGATTATATTGATAATTTAGGAGAATAATTCCAAATTTATTTATGAAATTAAGGAATAAATATTATATCAACCCCACACACGAGGTGACTAGTATGACTCAAAGTGAATGTTTCTAGTTTAAAATTACATTTTAGTATAAAAAAAACAAGTGGTGTACTAAAAAATAAGAAAACGCATTCATATTTTTTTGATACATTTGAAAAAAAATACATAAGAAAATTTTCATGTATAATAATCTATTCCAACTCAATATCATGCATGGTGTGTTCAGTATGACTCCAAGTGCATCTTTTTATTTAAAATTGACCTTAATTTTAGTAAAAATACAACTCACATGCTCCAAACTGAGAAAACGTATTAAACTTTATTTGATACATTAGTACAATACTCCATAAGTCATTTTTGACATATATAAATCATCCAAACCTCATTCCAATACTTAATGTGCCTGGTATGACTCAAATTATCTTTTACCAATTAAAAAATGTCGTATTAGTTCAAAAACTTTTGCTCACTAAAAACTGTTCAAATGCACTCGGAATATCTTTATAATATAGGAAAATGATTCATAATAACTTTTTTACATGTAATAATCAATATCATATAAAACCTTGACATGATGTGACTGGTGAGACTCAATGTGCGTGATTCCAGTTTAAAATGACATTTTAGTAAAAAACACAAGTGACATAATCAAAAGTGAGGAAATTCATTAAGTTTGTTTTGATAATTTAGAAAAACAATCCATAAGTCATTTGGGACATGAAGGAATCATCTGTACCTCAATATGAAACATGGTGTGACTGATATGACTCCATGTGTGTCCTTCCAATATAGAAGTGTCATTTTAGGTTAAATCATGCATCAAATCGCCAAAACTAAGCAAACAAGACTATATTGTTTTCCAATAATTATATTTGATATTAATTAATTAATTTATTTATCATTTATATCTTATAATTATTTATTTAATTTTCAAAATATAATTCTTGAAGATGAACAATAAATTGTGTGACGTGGAAGAATCAACTAAAACACAATCTGATACACATTGTTCCTGGTATAACTCAAAGTTTATTTTAAAATTTTCACAATATATTCAATTTATTACTTTATATAAATACTAATATATGATTTTTTTCTAATAATGTTATTTTCTTTTCCTCGAGTATAGGTGGTTTTTTATTTTACATAGGTGCATAATTTTTCTTTATAATAGTGTTTTTTCATGTATTTGTCTTGTAAATATTATTTAATATGTATTCTATTTTTGTATCTAATTTTTCTAATCTATGGTGTTGTTTCTAGTGTTTTTGTGTGCTATTATAGAACACTTTAGTATGCTCTATATATTTTTTTGTAGTGTGATGTAACAACACACTACAATATGCCTCTTTATTAGTGCCACTAAATGCACTAATAAAATATTTCCTTATCAACTCTTCTAAAAGTGCTCATAAAGGGACCCTTTTTCAGTACTTCTACAAGTGTTGATAAAACATGCCTTTATCAATTCTTTTATAAGCACTAATAAAGGACCCCTTTTACATAGCTTAATAAAATAACTGATAAATGGTTCCATTTATCAACACTTTTCTAGAAGTGAAAAAATCCTATGTATTTTAACCATGCTTTGGTATTAAGTGATTTTTTAGTGCTGATAAAAGCATATTATAACACTATTAAAGGACTCTTTTATGGTAGTGTCTGCTCCATGCTAGAAGATTAATCATAATATAAGTCAAGATCAAGGGTCAGCAACAAGGCCACTATATATATATATATATGTATATATGTATGTATGTATATCCCTTAGTAGCCACAGGTCTAAAAAGGCTCGAGTCAGGATAAAAGACCATCATGTCTTAAATGTATCATGGTCCAAGCCACAAGGCCATCGTACCCAATCTCTACCTAAATTCATTCTACAAGGCATTCATATCGCACCATTTCCTCTAGTTGGGTTACAATGGTTTCATAACCCTACTCTATATCTTGGTCCATCATCTTTATCATTTCATATCATACATACTCCCCTTATAGGGGAAAACCATTTCATGATGGTCCACTAGTCACCTGCTACTAGATGCAAACCTCCACAAACCAAATATTCACATACAATAGGGAAAACAAATATAGGCCCAAACACAATATATTATGCATGAGGGTCATCAATCATATATACATACACATGTAGTCAATATCATTCATGGATCTTATATGCTACACATGCACACACACATGTTCATTACCAAGGAAACAAACTTATATAAGATCTCTAAATGTTGAATAATTTACTACCTCAATTGTGTGATTCCAACATTAATATTTTCCAAGTTTTTTTCCCAAATCATTCCTAGGAACCGACCAAAATAATCCCATAAACCAAGGATCCTAGAACCAATCTCAATTTTTCTCAAAAGGTATTCTAGATTAATATTCAAGAAAAATATGGTGACATTGTCTTAAAAAAATTCTATAAAAACAACCACCATCAATGGTAGGTTTAGATCCAGTATAGTGATGGGTTACAAACCTAGAACAAATATTTCTTCATTAGTTACACACCATTTTCTGAATGATTCATCCATATTTCATGACCACATTCCCTTCCTAGGTGAAGGATTGATAGAAAACTGAATGGGGGAGGAAATCCTAACAGAACAGGAGATGAACTCCCCTATAATTACCAATAGTTGATTCTACAGTGTCTAGGATAGAGCCAATAGTTTTTGTGTAGGAAGTGGTCTTGAATATATGCTAGAGTAATTTGAGGTTTGAGATAAAAATATAAATAATTAAAGGGTTTTGGGGCCTCAATAATTTATAGGTAATCTTAGAAAATAAGCTTCATGGTGCGGTACTTAAGGAAATGTCGAATTGTGTCCTAAATTTACAAGAACCACAACTTAAAGGATACATCCATGTCATAATATTTCTTAGTCAGAAAATATTATGAAATCAACACTATTGTCAAAAGAGAGATCAAATAAACTAGGTAAATGGACCATGTTGTAAAGAAACCACAACACTACAGAATTCAAAATTTAAAGAATAAAGCCACACTATATCCCAGTATCATAGTGTAACATTACTAATTTTTTAGAACTAACTAAACTCTACCTTCCAAGAATTCACACCATAACCATCACTCCATGTTGAATCTATGCCAAAAAAATAAGAACCATAAAAACTGACCACCATATCATAGTTCCCCAATCATTCCATAGCGACACCATCCAAAACATATAATATGTACCATATTGTGGAATCGAGTTCCATCTAGAAAATTAGTTTAACTTTCATATTTCTCCTCTCAAACAAACCCGATTCTATTCCTTAGAAAACTAATAACTCAAACTCCATATATTATAAAAATAATATGTTAATAATTAAACTTTAAAAAACCATAATATTTTTGGGGAATTACATGAATTAAAAATAAAGATTACCTAACATAAATTTGATAATGATGTAGTCCACTTCCACATGGAGTGAATGAAAATTTAGTAGAGAAAGAAATAAATAAAAATTTCCTAATTTTACTTATTTTTTATGTTAATTAAATGGGAAACCATAACTACCTACTTAGAGGTGTTATCTTAGTATATCATCAAGACTTTTCAATAAATAAGTATTTATAAGGTTTTATAAAGATCTTAAAATGTGCGATATTTTATTTTAGCTTAGATGTTGCTGATGTTTTTATTGTCTCACTATGTTTCAATATTTTTTACTTGGATTTTTTCAATTATAAATTGGCGTGGTTGTCAATCACACATGTGTAGAGTTTCACTGCCTCATTCCTAACTATTGATGTGCTCCTCTAGCTTTAGCTCGTACCACTAGAAATATCCTCACGCTCAGTTAACCCTTATTTGAGATTGCATTCTTCTAATCCCCTTGAATCTATATATTTATAAGATAAGATTTATATCCCCTATTTATTATTATTCCTTAAGTGGGATCCTCCCTCATCCATCATTATTGAATTCCATGGAACATTTACACATAGAAAGAGACATAAAATTGATTATTTCATGAGGAAAGTGAAATTATTCCTTCCTAGATAAGCAATAAATTTATAACCAAGCTAATGAGAACTCATTTTATTGCTCTATCCAACATCATATTCCATGTGGCATTCTTATTATATCCTTAGTTAATTTGGTTAGGCACTTATGTATTGGGAATATTTTATGGTTCCCAATAACTTTCATGTGTTCCATATGGATATAATATGATCTATATTGTCACACTTATTATGTTTTAAACCCTCTCTTTCATTATGCATGTCCCATGAATATAATTATGATCAATTGAATAAACAGTTCTAATGGGTGAAAATTAAAATGAATCAATCTCTCTTCTTAATTTATGGGGAGAACTTGGGTTGAATTTTTCTTGGGTGTGAACACATACTCCATTGGATAGTCATCACTGTCTATGTTGATGTCAAGAAAGGCGTTATAAATGGAATTTAGGTGGTGTTGGTGCTGCACAATATTCTGTTTCATGTACACTACCTGTATTGTTGTTATAGAATATATGGGAGTGTTGAGATAGTGGAAGTGTGACTATTTATTTCCCCTAAAATTTAGCATCAAAATTAATATTACATTCATCTCATAATAAAATATTGTAATAAAATATATATTGAATTGAAATGTGTTAATTTCATTTTTATACTATGCATACCACATTGAATGTGGTATTTGTTTGTGTTGTTATCACAAACATATTTATTTTTTTAATGTTCTCCTTTGAATTCATTATGGTGGTGTTTTATTTACAACATAATCCAAAGATCTTATACAGGTATTTTTGGCATATGTATTCATGTCATCCATGGACATAGGCGACGGTGTTCTCTTATACCCCCATGTTGTGTTGACATTGGCAATGTTCCCTCTTATTCACAATCTATTAATAATTCCTATAATTAAATAAATAATTATGTTAGTTATTAAAAAATAATAAAATGAATAAATATTTAATTAGTATAATATAAAAATTATATAAGAGTAAACTTTCCAAAATAATTTTATCTGAGGAGGAAAAATGTATGTTAAAAATGATATTTTAAATATATTCAAAAATGACTATAAATGGCCATTAATTTCTTGTTTTTTTTAAATTTATGTATACACAAAAATGTTTAAACTCAATTTTCATACAAAACATATCAAAAAGTGAATGGTAAATTTTGAAAAAATGTTAATCATTATGCCTTGTATGAAGAGAGAGTGTTGACACATTATATTATTTGTTGAGATTATTATTCATATATTACCTTATTTAGGTAGGTGATATTTGGTTTTCTGCTTTTTTATATAGTATTGGCATTCTAAATTTTTTGAACTAGTATTCCTTGTTTTTGTGGGTTTTTTTCCTTACTTCAGTGATTGGTTAGAATCTTAGAATTTCAATGATGAAAATATATTCTTGTTTTATCCTAGGTATTGAGGGGGTGTTTAGATGAACTCATGGTCATTATGGATTTTGGAAGTATTTATTTATGGGGTTTAAGGTTCTGTGCTTAGAAAGTGAATAACCACGGTTTATTAATCCTTATAAAATTATTTTTTGTAGCCATAGTCTAAATGTGGAATGGTTGGAAGGGCCAGTTACACTAGGTGAGAAGTGGGTTACACTCTTATGATACTTCTATATCATTAACCATAATAATCATAAGGATTATTTTCTCCTACTATGGAGTTTTTTAATAAAAAATTCCTCATGATATTTATTTTGGGTTGATTGTGATTGTTGACAAGGTTTGAGGTTGTTGACAAAGGTTAGTTGTCAAAGAAGGCATGGAGAGTTAGCATGAATGGTGAACTGAACTCATAAGAGAAAATGCTAAACTAAATTCACAAAGCGTGAATGCTGAATTACTCTTGCGATGTGATCATGTGATACACTCATAGTTTCATTTTAACTCATGATGGTTCATGAGAAGCATTATAATATAACAATATTGAAAATCCCAAGATTGTGGGAGATTGTCTTTTAGTCTCTCAGTGAGATCTTGCATAGTGTACATGATTATCTTTGGATATCACAGAGGGATCTCACACAACACTCATGATGATCTTTGGATATCACTGAGGGATCTTGTGTAACACCCATGATTGTCTCTAGAGCTCCCATGCATATCTTTCTCAAAATGTGAATAGGACTCATGCTCAGGACTCGTGAAAGCATATGAAGATAAAGGAAAAATAGGGAAATGATAGAAGGTCTCACGGTGGTTGAAGATCCCATGAAATGCATGATTGTCTTTGGTACTCATGTTAAGATCTCATACAAAGCATGAATGCAGACCAAAGAGTCACACAAAGTTCAAATGCGAATGCATACCAAGGGCTAGCGCAAAGAGTGAATACATACCAGGGACTCATGCTAGGGACTCACACCCGAATCTCATGCAAAGCATAAGCATATATCGCACCTGTATATCATGGTGTGCGTGATTCTCATAAGGTGGACAGTTGTCCTTGATTTATAGAGTAAAGGCAGTGGAAACACACCTATAAATATCCTAAGACCAATCCTTAAACATTTATGATGTTTTGTATAAAATATTGATATGAAAATCCTTTAATGAAACGACTCATGGACAGATCTCACGAAAGAGGCTCACGAAGAAGGATTATATGCGATTGACATCATGTAAATCTTTCACGCCATCGAAACAAGGTCTATCACAAAGAGGACTCACACCAAGGTGTTACACATGATTTTAACAAGGTCTTGAAAAAATAATGAAAGATGACAATTAATAGGATGCACAAAAGTAGACTCGTGACAGAGATTTACAGAAAGTGGGACTCATGGAAAATGAAAATAGGGGTTCACAACAAGGTTTCAAGGTGAAGGAGGTTTGAGCTATGGGTTCACAGCAAAGGAGGTTCTCACCAAGGTTTCATGATGAAAGAGGTTTCTGCTAGGGTTTTGCAGTGGAGGAGGTTTATGGAGAGGACCCACAAAGAAATTTACATTTTCTAAAGTATTGTGTATGATTTAAACAAAGACCGACAGAAAGAATGAATGGGGTTCATGACAAGAACTTTCAGAAAGAATCAACATGGGTTCGTGATGGGGGACTCCTACAGAATGAGGCTCGTGCAAGATGCTAGGGGTTCACGGCAGGGTACTCATGCAAAGTGGGACTTCGCAAGGAATCAATGATTCATGCTAAGAGACTCACGCTATGTGGGACTTCTGCAAGGTGCCATGGTTTCACTCCATGGGACTCGAAAATAGAGGTACTCGCCCAAGGTACTGGGGGTTAGTATCAGGGGAATCATGAAAGTTTCTATAGGTTCACACTAGGGTAAATTCTAGGGTCTCGTGAAAGGAGTTATGAATCGTTGTCTCCCCCATGGGTATCACACTAGAGTCTTGAACATAGAGACATGTGCCTATATTACCCTGTGAGAAGTATCATTGTTATATTTTATATCAAAAGAAGAAGAATAAGATAGAGGATCTACACCATTAGAAAATACTTGCAGAAGGATTTTTTCACTTCTATATTCATTGCAGCGAACGAATACTTGGAATTACTTGAAGATCTTTCCAAAATTTAGGTAATTGTTGTGTAAATATTAATAAGAAGTCTATTTGAGTTGTCTAGAAAGTAGAACTATTTCATCAAATAATTTTCATAGAAGTGAATGATCAGCCCATAAAGAGCTTCAACATATCATCTATCTACAATTGATGATACATTCATTATAGATAATGAAGGGACCAATATATCTATAAACTATGGGGGAATCCATTCAAATTGTTGTTAGTGAAGGAAGAGGAATAAGGTGATCATTTCCATCAGAAGTGAGAAAGAGAAAGAGGCTATGGGAGTGACCCTTGGGAAAGTAGTGAGCTGACCCTAAATCTTGTAAAGGTTTTAAGCCTAAGCATAGAAGTAATCAATCCCAAACCATGTATTGGTAGTGATACTGATTGGATTTGGTACATCAACACATTTTTAGTGTATGCTCCTTGGATGCAGCCCAGTGAGGGTGAAACACGTAAAAATCCACGTTCCCTTGTGTTTTATTTCCGGCTTTTATTTTAGTGCATCATCATCAGATAAAGAAGAAAAGAATTAGTTCAGTGTAAATACTTAAAATAAAATAAAACAACCATTATAATAATGAGTTCAATATCTAGTGCACCAGGAAGAATTGATGAAAATAATAACCATACCCTGCTTCACCCCCCACTCTTAGGGAATCTAAGACTATTTTGGATCAAAAAATTGGAATGAGATCATAAGTTACCTTTGTTCATTATTTTTTCTCTGATAAGTTTTACTATACAATTGGGATTGAAGTTTCAGTTTACTCTCATCTTGGTGTTCCATGGAAAATGGAATAACTACAAAGAAGGAGAAGAAGTTATGTGGTGTTCCTCAGTGTGGAAGTTCATATGGAAAAAGTGTGATTCAATTAAAGGAACCCAGCAGTGTACTAAAGAAATTTATGGATGAATCAGATAAAGAAAATATATACTCACTCAATGGTGCTACATGAATGATTGAGGAAACTGATATTTCGTATGACATCGAAACTACTGAAGATGAAGAATATCCAAGAAGGAATAAAGTGAAAGTTGTCTATGAAATAAAGGAATTGGATCCTAAATTGGATGAAGAAATTAAATCTAATGATTTATTAATCCAAGTGTAGGAAATTGATGTCAACAAGGTAAATGGATTAAATTGAAGGATTTTTAAAGTATCTACAGATCTAATAGAGAATAATGATTCCTAAGATGAAGAAATGTAAAATATGTCTACAAAGATAGAAAAAATTAAAGATAATGGCAAGGGAAATAATTTGAACATAAATGAAATTCAAAGTCTAAAATCTAGAAATGATGATCTTACTACACAACTATTTGAACTAATTCAAGAGAAGCAGAGGCCACAATAAGAAAATGCATGCTTTAATGATTTAGTTTCCCAAATTAATTTTAAGTTAATGGAAAAATATGACATGATAAATAAGTTCACCCAATAATTGGAAGATGAGATGAGTAGTGGGAAGAATCAAGAGATAACATAATTCTCAACTTGAATCCAGAGATAAAAAGATTCAAAATTTGGGATTAGAGATATGATTAATCAAGAAAGAAGTGGATAAATCTAATTCCAAATGCAAGCCCAATATGAAGGATGCTTTTCACATACAATTTGATTATCCTTCAAAGGGTGATAATTTAATGAAAATAAAATATACTACTTCAAATTGAAAATAATTAAATGATTTTATCATCCCAAAGGCCATACCATTTTGGAAAATCTAGTATTGGATATGATGAACCCTCTACCATGCATGATATTGCGAAAGCTATGAAAAGTTCTAGAAATAAGAAAAATCATTTAGGTTCTAGAGATTGACCTAAAAATGTTTTTACCCAAATTAGTGATAACATAGTCTATTTATGTGGGATGCATGGTCATACTTTGAGTTTTTGTTTTGAGGATCTGGAATATATATTTTTTGTTTTGAAGATAGAAATGTTTATAAATCAAAGAATAATCTAAATATTCTTTAATATTTTGAATGAAAAACATCTTAGAATAATGTAGTTGTCAAATTCTATTACTATGGAAGACAAGTACACACCATGCGTAGATGTCAAGAAGCCCAATGTCTTAATATTAGAAAAATAACTTTGGATGCATCAGCATCTCACCTGAGAAAGAATGAAATGAGTATTTACTTTAATGTAATATGTTTTATATGTTCTAATAATGGTAATTTTTAAAGAAATATCAGCTAGAATAAAAAGTTAGGAGATGGTCCAGTTTTGATTAAGAATAATGTAAATTCGGTAGAATACTCAACCCCAATAAGAAAGGGTGGAATGAATCGAATAATAGATAAAAGAAAAATGAATAAATAATTTCTCGAAAAATATACATGTCATTCCACATGTAAAGAAGTGATTTAGGGATAAAGAATCCCTCAATGGAGGAATAGGCAAGATAAGATGACCAGTAGAAAGATTACTGCTTAAAGAAATAGTCTTGAAAAATGGTATATCGGTGGATCATCAAAGAAAGAAATTTGTTCAAATGGGTTTAAACCCAAAATTTTGAAAAAGGAAAAGACTAAAGAGTCTAAATATCAGAAGAAGACTCAACATTTCAATAAATAATGTTTATTTATATGGATAGAATAGTTGAATTTGGTCAGGCAGTTGAAACAAGAACAAAAATAGTACAGTGCTTTGCAATAAATTATCAAAGGGTTGATCCATCAGGATTGAACACAATCCTCTTATTAAGTATTAAAACGGTTCCCCTATCCCTGTGTGTATAAATTTTATTAACTAATTATCCTGTGTATAAGGTTATGGGGAGATACGATCCAAGTGAAATTGGTAAATAAAGATGCAAATTGGTGATGGGATATTCTCCAAAATGTCAACTGATTCAAATCAGTTACCATAGTTGAAGAAGAAATATAGAATAATTCCTTGAAAGTAGTTAATGGTCTATGGATACATGAGATATATGGAATTATTTTAGTTCATTGGGAAGTTATAGTTTTATTAAATTTATTTCTCATTTTCTATACCATGTTATGACTCAGTAGGCTTACTAGTTTTGTTGATGTCTCATTGCTAAGTGGTAAATTCACCCATGGAAAATATCATTAAAGTCAGCTAAAACTGGAAAATGTTATTAGGCTAGATATTCTCCCGAGATAAAAAATAATAATTTCATTGGAACCAAATGGGTCTTTCAAAATAAAATGGATTGAATAATTCACCAAGATCATGGTACTCAAAACTATATAAGTTTTTGAAGAAGATCAGTTTCCAGTGTGGCTGAGTTGATTAAAATCTATATATCATAAATGGAAGTAATAAAAGGCTGATGATGCTGGTATATGGTTATGAAATAACATTTAGTGGATTTTGGATTACTGTACAATGAAAAATATCAGTAAGATTTATGGTGATATATAGATACAGATTGGTGTGGATTAGTACATGATAAAAACAATTTCATGTCGTGCATTCTATCTTATAGTATTATGTATTTCTAGGCTAAGAAAGGAACAAGATTTCTTTTCATTGAGCAACAAAGAATCTCAGTATATTGCTTCTACTCAAGTGTGCATGTAGTTATTATGGATGAAATCGTATCTTGATGATATAGGATTTTAAGTGAAGTCTCCAATCGAAATCCATTGCTATAATTCAAGTACTATCAATCTTAGAAAAAATAAAATCCATCACTTGAGGAAAAAGAACATTGAAATCAAGTTTTATTTTATCATGGAGAATGTGGATAAAGGTATTATGAAGTTGGAGTATGTTCCTATAGAACAAAATGTTGTGGAAATTCAGACAAAGTCCTTACCCAAAGAAATGGTTGGAAGGCATTGACTGAAATTAGGAGTTCATTCGATTCAAAAAACATGAAAAAGTGTGAATGAGGGATTCCCTCTCCCTAAGGTATGCTATGTTTTTTCCTGATATGTTGATCTGTTTTCTTCACCCAATTTATGAACACAATTAAGTAACCTTCCAATTCATTGACAAAAGGGAGAAATTTTGGCTATAAAATGGGAGAAATGTGTTAAAAAATATAGGAGGGTAATCTGATTGGGGGACTAGTGGAGTAAGGGGAGATTTAAATCTTATTATGCTAAGTATGATCAATAAAATGATATATATCACAAAAACTAATGTTCATGATGAACGAAGATGAGTTTTTTGGAATTAAATAATGTGATTAATTGATGAACACTACATGATACTATTGTTTCTCACATAAAGCATTGCTAATGTGGGATTAGTGTGTGAGTTGAGTAAATCTCTGATTGATATTATAATCATAAGAAGAAAATTTTGGGAAGATAATGGGAGAATATTTAATGTGGTATCCAAATATAAAGTGTTTTCAACAAAACCAAAGGTTTATATTGTTAGGAAAAAACCCCTCATGAAGGTGATTTTGGGTTGATTGTGTTTTTGGACATGTTTTGAGGTAGTTGAAAAAGATAGGTTGTTAAAGAAGGAATGAAGAGTTAGCTCAGATAATGAAATGAACTCACAAGAAAAAATGATTAACTAAACCCATGGGGCGTGAATGCTGAACTACTCATGTGATGTGATCAAACACGATACTCATAGTTGTCTTTGGAACTCACGATGGGTCACAAAAATCATTAGAAGACAACAATATTGAAAATGGAAATTTTTCTTGTGATTTCATTTGAGTCTCACATTGAGATATCATGGGACACACATGACTTTATTTGGATCTCATAGAGGGATCGTGTGCAGCACTCAGGATTTTATTTGGATCTTGGAGAGGGATCTTTCACAGCACTCATGATTTTCTAGGGAGCTCGCACCCAAATCATATACAAAGTGTGAATAGGAATCATGCTCAAGACTCATGAAAGCACATAAAGACAAAGAAAAAATATGGAAATGATGGAAGGTTTCTTAGTCATTGAAGATCCTATGAAGCACAAGATTATATTTGGAAATCATGCTCAGATATCATGAAAAGCGAAAATGAAATCGAAGGACTTATGAAAAGAATGAACATAAATGTAGACCAAGGACTTGCGCGAAGCACAAATACAGACTAGAGACTCACGCTATGGACTTGTGCATGGATCTAATGAAAAGTACAGGAAGATCTCACACCCAGATCTCATGAAGCACGTGATTCCCATGAGGTGGATAGTTTTCCATGATTTGTGGAGTTATGGTGGGGGAAACTCACCTATAAATATCCCAAGACCCATCTGTCAACATTTATGAAGTTTTTTCTAAAATATTGATCTAAATCTTGTCTAGAGAAGATACTCACAGAGCGATCTCATGACAGAGGCTTGCAGAGAACGAGTATATGTGATTGACATCACATAACCCTCGGGCTTGATCTAAACATGGTTTGGTGAAAAGAGGACTCGCACCAAGGTTTTACACATTATCTGAACAAGGTCTCATGAAAATAGGACCCGCACTAAGGTTTTGTGCATGATATGAACAAGGTCTTGTGCAAAAGAGCAAAATAATACTCGCAAAAGAGGACTCACGAATTTAGACCCATGGAAGAGACTTGAGTAGAGTGGAACTTGTGAAAAGTGCAAACAAGGGTTCACGTTAGGGGTTCATGGTAAAGGAGGTTCAGGCTAGGGGTTTTCCCAAAAGGAGCTTCATGCCAGGGATTCATGTAGAAGGAGGTTCATGCTAGGGGTTCACAGTGAAAAAGGTTCATAGAGAGGACTCGTGAAAGAATTTAAATTTTCTAAAATGTTATGTATGATATGAACATATTCTTGCACAAATAATGAATAGAGTTCATGATAAGAAGTTATGAAAAGTGTGAATAAGGTTTCACGCAAGGGGACTCATGTAGAGTGGGAGTTGCACAAGGTTCTAGGGGTTCGCACCCAGGGACTTGCATAGAGTGGGACTCACGCAAGACACTAAGGTTTTTCCCTAGGTGACTCACACAGAGTGTGACTCACGCAAGGCACCTGGGGCTTGTGCCAGGAGAGTCGTGTATAGTGGGACTCACACAAAGTGTCATGGGTTCGCGATGGGGACTCCCGCATGGTGAGACTCGCAAAAGGTATCAAGGGTTCACACTAGGGAACTCATGGAAGGTGCAATGGGTTTGCGCTTGGATCTAACAGAAAAGTATGTGCTAGGATATCACACAATGGTATGTGCTAGGATCTCGTGCAAGGAGTCATGTGATGTGGTCTCACATAGGGGTATCACACTAGAGTCTTTATGATTGAGACATGTGCCTACATTACCCTATGAGAAGTATCATTATTAATATCTAGTATCAGAAGAAGAATACTGAGGTTATGTACCATTAAAAAATACTTGTATAAGGATTTCATTCACTTCTACATTCAATGAAGAAAAAGGTAGACTTTAAGTCCCTTGAAGATCTTTATAAAGTGGAGGTAATTGTTGGGTCAATAGTAAAGATAATTTTTTTTTCAGTTGTCTGGAATGTGGAAGTGTTGCATCTGAGTGTTTTCATAGAATTGAAAGAGTGACCTAGAAAGATATTCAATATGGAATCTACCTATAATTGAGGATCCATTCATTAGAGATAATTAAGGTACTTACATGTCCATAAACTATGGGTGAATCCCTTATAAAAGAAGTGAGAAAAGGAAGAGGGAGAAGGTGATCCTTTCCTTAGGAAGTGATCCAGAGAAAGAGACTCAAGGAGTGGCCCTTGGGAAAATTGTGATCTGACCCTAAACATTGTAAAGGCATTGAACTTGGGAATAAAAGTGATCTATCCTAAAACATGTATTATTAGTGAGCCTTAGTGGATTTGGTACATCGACACATTGTTAGTGTATTCTCTTTGGATGTATCTCAGTGAGGGTGAACCAACTAAAAATATATATGTCCTTGTGTTTTATTTCCTACTTTAATTTCAATGCATCATCATCAGATAAATAAGGATAGAATTAGATTATCATAAATACTTAACAGAAAATAAAGTTACCCTTATAATAAATAGGACAATATTTAGTGGTATAGGAACAATTTACAAATATATATATATATACCATGATTCACCACCTCCCTCTTTGGGTACTTAATCCCCTTTTGGATCTAACAAGGTTTAAAAGGTATGTACCTGAATATAAAATATTTTTTATTTATATTAGTGGAGCATGAGATATTATAATAATCCATTAGGAGACATCCCAATGGATGTATTTTATAACATAAAAGGATTCATATATCATGTTTATCATGGTAGTGTTGGTATATGTTTATGATATTTCTTAGTTATGGTTGATTCAGGGTTCTAAATTAGTATATTTAATTTATTTTATTATTTGATTGTTTAACCCTTTTTTATTTCCCATTTTTTTCTTTATTAGTTGATATGGTTTTATTATAATGTGTGAGACCTCATTGAATTTCTATGGTTATTTATTTATTAGGATAATTATTTAATTCATTATTTGGTAATGTCAACCACCAAGTATATCATTATTATTAATTCAAAAGATTCCTTGTGATTTGTTTCCATTCCATTGTGTTTTTGGAAATCACAAACACATTTCCTTAATAATTCATTCTATATATAAGGAAATTTATTTGCAACATATTTCTATAATAATTTTTTATGCATTTTAGTTTTATAGGGAAGTCTAACATTTTTATTCTTAAGTCATAATAGTTACTGGAACAAATCAGATCCTTAATCAAACCTTGAATCTTTCACTTTCTCAATTCCGAATTTTTCAGAAAATCAAATTCAATTTTTCTTTCTTACATTCCGATTTTCCAAGATTTTCAATTCTTAATCACCATGTTTCTTAGATTCTGAATCACTTGGAAAAAAAATTCTAAATCACCCTATTTATTAGATTCCAAATCATTCATAAAAATTAATTTTGAATCACACTGTTTCTTATATTCCGAATCACTCAGAAAAATTGATTCTGAATCACGATGTTTCAACAATTCCAATTTTCTTAAATTTTTGAAATCTGAATCAGTCCATTTCTTAGATACAGAATCACTTAGAAAATCAAATTAGATTTACCATGTTTCTTATATTCTGAATATAGATATTTTTTATATATGTTTATCATAGTTTCTTATATGTTATTTTATTTTATATCTTTCCCAATGCTTCTATATTTCCTTAATGTTATGATTTCATAAACTTCTTAAAGTTACTCTATTTCCTTAATATAATGTTTCTTACATTAATATTCTTACATATTATTACAAAAAATCTATTACTTGTGATAGTTTTTGTTATCTAAGCAGTTTCATTATTTCAGTTACAATATGAACGTTACAAATTCTACAAGTCCAAGTCACTTTGAAATTTCAAGAAAAATATGACTATTGGAGGAAAATTATATTGTTGGAGATCTCTCCATTAAATACCCAATTATTTAAATGTATTCTATGTTTTGAACTTTTGGGAGAATCAATTAAGCTATGAGAGATTTGGAAAATTTTCTTCATGATAAATCCTAGAAGAGTTTATGTTGTGAATAGCTTGTTCCAGTAACATAAATATTTAATAAGATATGTTTTCCTTATGAGATTCTGATTATTGATATATACAATCGAGGGATTACAAGATGAAGGAATACATATGAGCTGATTACCTATATAATCGAGGGCTTCCAAGTTGAAGGAAGACAGAGGTGTCGATCACCTCACAGATCGAGGGCATGCAGGGATAGTAAGACAAATACCGATCTTCGTATCGAGGGCTTGCCCTGGTGTGGTTAAGATATACTTTTTTGAAATTATAATTCAAGGTACCTTTATCCAAGGTGTTTTGGATACCATACTCTCTGGGTTAAAATACTTTTACTCTTTTAATTGTACCTTTATTTCCACTATATTATGTTATAAATAGAAAGTGTAACTTTCTAGAACTTTCTCATTCTATTGTAATTCTGATATAATATTCTATAATCATTAAAGAATAATTTTATTTAAGTATACTATTGTTCTTATTTCTTTATAATAGCTTTATATTTGGAAAATAGGACCTTTCAATTTTTTTATTAAAGATGGTAGAGGGTTATTTAAATCTTGTTTGTTTAGATTTGTTAAAAAAAGTTTCCTTAAGATTAAAAACAAAAATATTTAAACATACAATTCAAACCCCTCTTGTATTTGAGTATCTACATATCATATTTCGATCCTATAATTGGTATAAGAGGAGGTCTTTGAGATACTAATACTTACACTATGTATCTAAGGCATTTTTTTCACTACTTATTTTACCTAGACATGGTTTGTTTCTTCAAGTTGTTTATAAATTTTCTATATAAACTATTTGTTTATAAATACATACTACACTAACATGTGGAGTAAAAAAGTTTTTTTTGAAATATGGAAGAAATAAATGTCAGATCCTTATACAATATGAATTCTAAAATACCACCTATTTTTTATGGGAATGATTGTGAATATTGGAGAGAGAGAATGAATATTTTTTTTATTAATTCTGGTGTTGACAATTTTTTTATGCTTACAAAAGATTTCAAGATTTTTGATGAGGAAGTTATAACTTTTATAAATCAATAAAATAAAAAATAGAAGCTAAACTATAAGGTACGAAATACTTTTCTTTATTATATGACCAAGAATATATACAGTTAAATTTCATCTTTTGAAGCTGCTAATAGAATTTAGAAGAAACTTAAAGTGACACATTTCGGTACTTTGAAATTTATTAAAGCTAGAAGACCCATGATTATAGTAGATTATCATGGTATTGTTTTTCCTTATAGATAACATATATTTAATGTTCTACAAATATTCATGAATTTTGTGAATATCTTACAATCAATGGGAGAAGAGGGCTAGATAATGAAATTATTGTAGAAAAGATCATTGATATCATTCCAAATGAGTGGGAATCAAAGATAACTAATATTGATGAGTCTATAGATGTTACAACTACTACTCTTGATGAGATATTTGGGACTCTCTTACAACATGAGAATATATTTAAGGGAGATGCTGATAATATTAATAAGAAGAATGGGAGTGTTTCTTATATTACTACTTTGAATTAGATGAAAGCTAAGACTCCTATGAAAATTAATAAGAAAAAAATTCTAAGAAGGTTGATATACAATTAGATTCAAGTGAATCTAAATAGTTAGAGAATGAGCCATCCAATGTTGCTCGAAGTATGAACAAGATTCTTAGAAAGAAGGGATTTTAGTATAGATACCAGAAGAATGATATGAAAGATAATAAAGATTCAAAAGTCACATGTTATGAATGAAAGAAAGCTGGATATATCATACGTGATTTTCCAAAGATAAAAATGAAGGAAAAGAAAGATAAACACTATGAAAGGAATCATAGAAGATATTATTAGTATAAGAGAAAGAATGTCTTAAATGAAAATTATTCTTATAGTTCAAGTGGTGGAGACTCATCTGATGAGTCTTCAGATATTGAATCTTCTGGAAAAAAGAATATTTCTCTTATTGCCCGAATACCAACAGATAATAAATGTATTATGGATAAGATGCACACTGTTAAATCTTTAACCAATATATATTTATTTTCTAAGTATTCTAATGAAGAAAATTATGAATCTTTGGATAAAGAATATTCTTCAATATAAATTAATTCTTTACCTTATTTTGAATAAGTATCTAGGTTTTCCATGTTACTTGAGAATGTAAATCAAAAAATCAATAAGAAACATGACATGGAAAATTATAGAATCAATATTTTAGAAAAATAAGTATTATATCTTTTGAAAGATCTTGATGAAAAATATTTTGAAATTTTTCCTATTTTAAAAAATCTTGAGGAAGTTATTTCTAAGAAGGATAACATTTCTAAGAATTTTGAAAATGTAATTTTAAGAAAAATGTTTTGTAGAATAATTATAATTCTAATACTAATGACTATGAGGCTAGGATTTTAGTCATTATACTATAATATGAGACATTTACTTAAACAAACTTTTTTCAAATTTTACTTCTGGTAAGTAATGTTTTGATAAAATGTATTCACAACTTCATCCTCTTAGGAATAGTTCTGGATTTGGTTATTCTCACTCAATACTTATTTTTATTCATAAATATTTTGTTCCTCAAATTTACCCTTTTTTAACTCTGTGTCATAATGGTGGAACTTGGGAGAAAAATGTTCTTTAAACAGAATTAAATCCTTAGTTTTTCATAAATACAACTTATCTAAGAAAATATAGATTCCTAATATACTATTTTATAATATTTCTGGATCCAAGAAAGTTTGGATTCTAAAACTCTAACTATTTTATTTTCAAGAAAATAAAAGAATTACCAACAAAAATATATATTACATGGATAGTGGATGTTTTCAAAACATGAATTGTAACAAAAACTTCTATGAAAATATTTTGAATATGAATGGTGGAAGAGTCGTTATTGGGGAAAATTATCAAGGATAAATTGTTGGTATAAGTAACATTGTTTTTCTTAGAAAATCATTAATTTAAAATGTCTTTTTTGTTAAAGTTATTAAGAACAACCTCGTAAGCGTAATAAAATTATGTGATGAAGTTTACCTTGTGAATTTTAGGAATGATAAATTCTTAGTACAAAATTCCAAGGATGAGTTCTTTCTTTCCGTCCATTGGCATGAGAATGTTTATACACTTAACTTAGAAGTCCTTAAAAGCCAAGAATTACCTTACCTTAGTGAAATGGAAGACCAATTTTGGTTGTGGTATAGAATACTAGGAAACTGTGACCTTAGAAACTTATATAAACTATCTAAGAAAATACTTGTTAAGGATCTAGCAGATCTTAGATTTGATTTTTCAGAATTCTGTGATCCTTGTCAATATTGCAAGAAATATAAGTCATCCTTTAACTCTATTAGTGAAATCTCAACTTCTAATGCATTATAGCTAGTGCACATGGACTTGTTTGATCCTATAAAAACTAGAAGCATTGGATTCAAATACTATGTATTTTTTTAGTTGATGATTACATTAGAGTTACATGAGTCTATTTTCTAGTAAGGAAATATGAAGCCTTTTCTTATTTCAAATATTTTTCATCCAATGTTAAAGATGATAAAAACATTCCATTGATAATTATTCATAATTATCACGGTGCGGAATTTGAAAATTCATATTTTTGAAACTATATTTAGTAAGAAAGGAATTACTCATAACTTCTAAGCTTCTAGAAATCCTTAGAAAAATGGTGTTGCTGAAAGAAGAAAACGAATTATTTAAGAGATAACAAGAACCATGTTGAGTGAATAATCAATTGATAAAATATTTTGGAATAAAGCTGTTATTACTTCTTGTTATACTATAAATTGTGTGTTCTTAAGGCTATTTCTTAATAAAACACTTTAGGCTTAGTGGACATAATGAAAACCTAAGGTTTCATACTTTAGAGTGTTTAGATGTAAAGTATTCCTCTTGAATAAAAAAGATAACTTACAAAAATTCACACCCAAATATGTTGAAGGAATATTCATAGGCAACTATACAACTTCTAAGGATTATAGAGTATTTAATAAAAATTGTTGCATTATTGAGGAAATAGAACATGTTAAATTTGATGAAACTGTTCCCTTTATTTTTAAACAACCCCAACCTACATCTTCAGATGTGTTTTCAAATACATATTACCAACCTTTAATGGAAGATTCTTCTATTTAGGAGAATACTCAAGAAAATGTTTCTAAAGTATTCACTCCATAATATTTTCTACACTGTGTTGATGAACAAGTTTTACAAAACCCAAGTGAGTTGTTTCTATGGAATCATCCCAATGATAGTATCATTGGTGATGTACATCAAACTGTACGGAAAAGAAGTTCCTTAAGGAATGAAGCATAGAATCGAGAATTTCCTTCCCAATTAGAACCTAAAAGTACCGATGAAGCTTTAGGTGATGATTTTTGGATTAAAGCTATAAAAGATGAACTAAATGAATTTGAAAAGAAAAAAGTCTAGACCATGGTAAATATACCTAAAGAAACTTCTGTAATTAGAGTAATGTGGGTGTTTAGAAATAAATGTGATGAAAATGGAATCATAGTAAGAAATGAAGAAATATTATTTGTTAAATGATATAATCAACAAGAAGGAATAGACTATAAAAAAACCTATGCTCTGGTAGCTAGACTTAAATCTATTAAAATTTTATTTTACTTTGCAAGATTCTTTAACCTAAAACTTTTTTTAATGGATGTGAAGTGTGTTTTCCTTAATGGATATGTTCAAGAGAAAGTTTATATTTGAACAACCTCCTAGTTTTTAATAAAAAAATATCCTGAACATATTTTAAAACTTACCAAATCTTTATATGGTCTTAAACAGTCCCCTAGAACCTTATATGATAGACTTACATGATATTTGTTACAAAAAAAATTATGTTAAGGGAACTACTGATCAACCCCTTTTTATAAAGAAAGAAAATAAAAATGTTTTAATTGTTTAAATTTATATTGATGATATTATATCCAGATCAACTCAAAAATCCTTAATTGATTCATTTGTGAATCTTATGAAATAAGAGTTTGAAATGAGTATGATGGGAGATTTAACATTATTTCTTGGTTTTCAAATTTCTAAAAACCCAGAAGGAACCAATATATCTCAACATAATTATATTAAATATATTTTTAAAAAGTATGGATATGAAAACACTAAAAGTATAATTACTTCAATCAGTACATCTAATACTCTTAATCTTGATGAAGTTGGGAAATGAGTAGATCAAAAATATTTTAGAGGTATGATAGGAATTTTAATATACATAATATCTAGTTGTCTAGACTTAATGTTTTCAGTACTCTTAATTTCAAGATATCAATCTAATCCAAAATAATCGAATTTTAAAGCGATGAAAATAAATTTTCATTATTTGAAGGGAACTATGGAATTATGATTTTTTTATTCTTCAAGAATTTTTTTTTGTTTTAAAAAAATTGTCTGAATGATGGATTTTGTGGTTAAAGAATGGATAGAAAAATCACATCTAGAAATTATCATTTATTTAAAGATTCATTTGTTTCTTGGTCATGTAAGAAACAACACTCAGTAGAACTCTCCACTGCTAAAGAGAAATATATAGCAGCTATATGTTTTTATGCTCAAGTGTAATTGATGCAACACACACTCACAGATTGTGGAATGAGTTTTAATGAAACTAAAATATAATGTGATAACACTAGTGCCATATCTTTAAGAAAATACCCTACACATAACTCTCATGAAAAACATATATATATTTGGAATCACTTTCTTAGGGATCACACACTTAAAAGAGATATTATTTTACAATTCATTGGAATACATGAACAACATGCTGATATTTTACAAAAATAATTACCTTTTAATAGATTTGAATATATGAAACAAAATTTAGGAATGATAACTGTAAGACCATCATTCATATCCACTTTTTGTTTAAAAAATATACTAACATTAAGATACTTATTTTCATAGGGGGTACATTTGATGAACCTAATAATGTTTTTAAGAACATAATAAGATTTTTTCAAAGCCTAATAATGTTTTTCAGAACCTAATAAAATATTTCATAATCTATTATTTCTAAGAATTGTCTTATCAGACACTAACAAACCTTATGATTACTCTGAAAGGTACATTTTCATACCTATTACTTCTCATATTTCATTTTTATGTGTTGGTATTTAAAACTTAATTTAAAAAAATATCAACATTTTCAACATTCCTTAAATCTGTTTTATTTATTTAAAACCTAAAAATATCGAAAACTATTAATTTTTTTTTTGAAAAATATCAACTGTCAGATTAAATCTAATAAATATCAACTACTAAATCAAAATCTTATGTCTCTGGATGAGAATATTCAAATTTAGTAAGAAAATATTGAGCTTCTTGAAAATAAGATTAAGGATCAAGAAGAGCCTATCGTGAAGTTCCTAAATAGTCACATGGAGCTAAAAAAGTTTAAAGCTATTATCAAAAAATTAATGCCAAAGAAGGATGACTAATTTCCATTAATTTCGATCTGTTTTATAAAAAAATCTCTTTAATAAAAATGTTTTTATAAATTATTTCATGTTATTTTTTTTGACCCTTTCAGGTACATTATATTTTTTTCTCATTTATTTTTGTAAATCACAAAGGGAGAGAATAATGTAAAAAAAAGAATATTTGACTTAGAAGAATAATTTTTAAGTAAGCGGGATATATTTCATTATAGAAGGATGAAAAAAATATAAAGACAAAATACAATCCTTAAGGGGATTTATTAACCTAATGGGGAGTTAGTCTTATTTACATTATGTCATAAACTAAGGGGGAGATAATTATTTTTTATATGAATTCTTATTGTCTAAATATTAATTTATTAAATTGATTGTTTGTGCTTTCCAAAAAGGGTGAGATTATTAAGTCAAAAGTTTCCTTATTATTTTTTCCATTCCTTTATGTTTTATAATTCACAAACACATTTACCTAATAATTATTTATATCAATAAGGAAATTTATATCCATCATATTTCTATAATAAATTTTTTGTGCATGTTAGTTTTATATTTTTGTCTAACATTATGTATCTTATTTCTTAAAAGTTACTGGAAAAGAATGGATCCTTAATAAAACTCAGAATCTTTCACTTTCTCAATTTAGAATCATCAAGAAAATCGAATTTGATTTATCTTTATTATATTTTGATTTGCCCAGATTTTCAATTCCAAATTACCTTATTTATGATATTCCAAATTTCTTAGAAAAACTGATTTCGAATCACTCTATTTATTAGATTCCAAATCACTCATAAAACCCGATTCTGAATCACCCTATTTATTAAATTCCAAATCTCTCAGAAAAAAATGATTCTGAATCACGCTATTTCTCAAATTATGATTCGCTTAATTTTTTCAAATCTGAATCGTCACATTTATTAGACACCAAATTACTCAGAAAATTGGATTTGATTTACCATGTTTCTTAGATTTTAATTCATAATATTTTTTCAGATCTGTTTTTCATAGTTTCTTATATGTGATATTATTTTATATCTTTCTTAATGTTTTCATATTTCATTAATGTTACGATTTCATAACCTTTTTAATGTTACTCTATTTCTTTAACATAATGTTTCTTACATTCATATTCTTATATATTATTTCAAATCTAATATTACTTATGACAGTTCTTGTTTTATAGATAGTGTTGTTGTTTCACTTACAATATGACTATTAGAAATACCACATGTCCAAGTCCCTTTGAAATTTCAGTAAAATATGATTGTTGGAGGAAAATTCAACCATTAGAGATCCCGCCTATAAATACCAAATCATTTAAATGTAGTCAATTATGTGAACTTTTGGGAAAAAAATTTGCTCTACAAGAGCTCTTCCAGATTTGATTCATGTGAAAGCCTTTGATATTTTAAATTGTGAACATATCTTTCCACAAAATTTAATATTAAAAAAGATAGGTTTTCTTTATGATATTCTAATTATTTTTGTATACAATCGATGGATTTCAAGATGATGGAAGAAAGATGTTTCGATTACCTCATTAATCGATGGCTACCAAGTTGAAGGAAGATAGAGGTTCCAATCACCATACAGATCAAGGGATTTTGGGGATAGAAAGAAAGATATTGATCTTCATATCTATATATTACCTTGGTGTGGGTAAGACAAACATTCTTGAAATTATAAATCAAAGTACCTTTATCCAAGGTGTTTTGGATACCATAGTCTTTGGGTTTAAAGACTTGTGCTCTTTTACTTGTAATTTTATTTACACTCTATTTTGTTATAAATAGAAAGTGTAACTTTATTAAACTTTCTAATTCTATTGTAACTCTGATATAAGATTCTATATGATTTAAGGTATAATCTTACTTAAGTATAAAAATGTGCTTATTTCATTATATTATCCTCATATTTGGACTTTGGGCACTTCCAATTTATTTGTTAAATATTGTAAATGATTTTGTGAATCTTTTTTTAACATTGTTAAAAAAAGTTTTCCTAAGATTAAAAACAAAAAATTCCAAACATACAATTCACCACTATGGTAATTGAGTATCTACATCTCATATTTCAATCCTAAAATTATTTGTGAACTATAATTGGAGTCAGATATAAGAAAATGGAAGTTTGAGTGTATATAAGTGTGTGTTGGACCTTGGTTTGATTCAGGGTGATCATATTATATAAATTGTTTGAATTTTATTTACATTATATTGTATATATAAATTATTATCATTTTATACCATGGGGTGGATTAAAAGATTTCAACTGACATTCTGCATGCTTCCACAATTATCACTTTTACATAGGGATGTGAGGATGGGTGGGAAATCCAGATGGGTCGATAAATCCACTCCTTACCCATGAAGATGGTATGGTTTCTAGTTTTTAATGGTAAACCTTCCTTATTTATGATGTATGGTAGTACAAGTTGAACATTTTTTTAATGGTTAAAATTTTAGGTGAGTAGTGTTGTGGATGTTGGTGTACAAACTGGAGGTATCTTGAGTAAAACCATACACTATTATCATTTTATTTCCTGTTTGAATTAATCATAATCAAGATCTATTTTTTACATCATAAAGAAAAAAATTACTATTAAGATTGAGTGATAACCCCTATATCCTTTGATCAAGTCAAACTAAAAAACCAAAAATAGAAAACACCAAAACAACAAATAGAAAACAAAAAATTCACAATAACAATTCAAGTCATGAGAAGCATAAAATTATTTACAAAACTGGAACATAATGTCGATTTCAGAATGACACCCCTAATTTTAATCAAAAATATATACTATTAAATTATAGACCATCACAAAACCCTCAATGGAGAAATTAATAGGGACACATTCTAAATATAGTACATCATGTTAGGAAATATAACATAAATAAATGTCATTATTAAGGCCCTATGTTTTCCTCCCATCCTTTTATATGGATAATTATTCATGTGTCACATCTAAATCAATGTAATTTACCTCATTTCATTCATTATTAGATGCATTATCAAATTTATTATAGGCTATTTTAATAATTTTGGGGAATTAGGGAGGGAAGAAGAAGTAATTATAGCCTTATAGGGAATATATGACCACTTCAATAGACTTTATTGGCACAATAAATTTTATAGTTAACCTAGTCATCATCATTTTGGGAAAGGTAGAAAAATACTTATGGAATCTAGTATTTTTTCCTAGAGTCAGAGTGAATTATCCCTATTTAATAAAGGTATTTTTTCATTTTCCTGTATTAAATAGAAAAAAAATCCATCAAACTCTTCATCATTCTCTAATGAAGCCTATGAGTAATCCTTATTCCACATGGAATTTTTAGAGGAATCTTCCCTACCCTAAATGATAAAATACTTTAAAGTGGTTTCATGTTTCAAAACAATTGGAGGTGTCTTGGGTTTTCCATGAGAGTCTAGGATATTTACACCAACACCTAAAACATGCTTTTTTAGTTATTCTAAAAACTATTTTTTATCAGTCACCTTCTTCTAAATTATCCTCTAAAGTATTAACTACATAGATGTATCAATTCCTTGACTCAATAACTGCAAAGGATTGAGATAAATTATAAGGTGAGATACAAAGAACTACCTTTGTACAACTTTTGGTCTAAATCCCAAGAAGGGGTAATCTCTATAAAATTCAATTAAGAACCTTTGAAAATTATATAAATATGGTAATACTACTGTGGATAATAGATTCTATCTTTCAATGAGGCCCATGAAAACTTCCTCTTCATTGATGAAGAAGTATGAATGCTCAAATCTAGGGAGAAACTATAAAGCATCCTAGCAAAGATGATCCTTTAAATTTCTCCCTCCAACATAGCCTTAATTTAATCTAAGTAGATAAGGATAGTTTGGAAGGAATTTCCCCCAGGCTATGCACCTAATATATCTAATAGTTATAATCCATCATGGTTTCTTAAGGGATTGGGTTACTATTAGTATAGAATGAACTACCACTACTTCTATGTGATTAATTTCATGTATTCTCCTGAGAAATTAAAAGACACCTACCACAATAGGAGTGGGGATGGACTTTCCAATGAAAATGATAGTAATGGTTTCTCTAGGATTCAAACTAAAGAGGTAAGAAATATATATATTTTCCCTCTACTATAAAACAAGTGAATTCAATAGGTGGCCATAAATGTCCAGTTTGATGAAGACACACACCATTTTAGGGTGATTGAAGGTATAATTTATTCAATCAATACACAGTAAATAACCAAAAATTTTATTAATTTATCGTAGAATATACATATTCTGGAATGGTGGAGGAAGACTGGGGAGTTGAACCTAGATGTACAATGTGTATGGGTTGTGGTTCATATAAATATTAAACCTCGAGTTAAGAATGTAGAAATTAAGTCCATGAATAAATATGAAGGACCATAACCAATTTTGAACCAAATATTTCTTCTCATAAAAATGAATGAGCATTTACCATGTGTTAGGACTAGTTTGGGATAAACCTAACATTGAGGGGGGTTTGAATCCGTGTTAGGGACTTTTTCTTCCAATTGCATCTATTTATCCCTTTACCTATTTGACCAGTAAGGATCACAATTCTCTTATTATCTTTTACCTATTACATGAAAGAATATAAAAGTAGTAAAAATAAGAAAAAACTATTTTTATAATGTTCACTACTCAATAAGAGTATAATTCCTTGGAATGGATGGAAATAATCCTAACCACATAACCACTATAATACAATCCTTTATATGTGGTTACAATGAGTAGGATATTCCCTTACACTCGTGAATCATTTTGAAAGCAATCCAGTAGTTCGTGTTTTATAGATATTAGATAGATCTTTATAGTACCATCTAAGATAGTTTTTTCCCTGTTGATGATATTTTGTAACACCAATAAAGTCTTCAACATGTTCATACTTTTTGGGATTCTCATTACTACTTTGTTCTTACACTCTTCACTTGTTACTTGCCTAGAAGAATGCAAGTAACCCTTCTCGCTTCTTCTCAGCTGAAAACATGATAGCTACACAATATTCATCTACTTCTTCTTCAGTGCAAAACCAACTACACCAAAACAAATTCTTCTTCTTGCTGGAATGATAAAATTCGTTTGTGATTATCAAATCAATGAAGATCAACTCAGTATAGCATCATCACAATTAAACTTTCCTAAATAATTATCAATGTTTAATTGATCACACTCTATTCTACTTGGTGTAGTAGATGTTTTTTCAACTAAACTACACTATATCAATTAATATCATCTTGAATTAAAACCCAGTTTGATCACATGAATCGTTTTTCTATTGATATTTTATGATCAATATTTAAGAGTGTTTCGGGTATCTCAAATGGTTTACTTTTTCATGTATTCCTGAAAGCAAGCATGAAATGTTTTCCTCCAATTTTTATCATTTCAAAACTCATGTAGGGTGTCAAATTGTTCTAAAAAAGTGCATGGAAGCAAACACTTGTTTCTTGGTTCAATCCACTATCCACTTTTTGTTTCCTAGCACGCACACAATATGCCTTATTTTCTTCTCCTTCTTATCTTTTAATACACACAAACTTTGGTGTTTTATACCATGCCCACGAGTTAATGTGATTGAAACATTCGCAGAGTGTCCTTTTCCTCATGCACTCAATTTAATTATATACACAAACCACAACATATGTGGATCACTATATTTTAATTCATGTAACACAAGTTCTTTGTTTGGCAGTGTCTTCTTCTTTGCAAACACAAACACGGGTTCACTCCTTCACACACGGTTGTCTCAAACTTTGTGAAATCCATTAGTTCACTGATAAATAAATTTTAGAAGAAGAGTAATAGTTATACACTCATGAACTAGATCAAAATAATCTGGAGATCATTGAGTTTTTTACACATTTTCTAAAAAAATTAAACTGGCATAGGTTAATTTTTATAAAAAATACACCACAAAGGTGGCATCGTTGATGCCGCCTTACCTCCTCTGCACAACCTTTAGCCCAGGTCGATGAAATGGAAAAGGGGATGGTGGGTATGCCACCTTTTTCCTTACCCAAAGGCGAAATATGGCATCGATGATGCCACCTTTGTCCTTACCTAGAGGTGAAAGGCGGCATCGACGATGCTGCCTTTGCCTCAGCTCCCTATAAAAGGGCAGACGACCCCCCCTTCTCCTCACTCAAGTTTCCCCTTCATCTCTCCTTAATCTACACCATCTATCTCTAAAAAACATTTTATGTGTGGGTTTTTGTGAAGCATAATTTAGAGGTATTTTTATTTAATTAATTTAATGTTTTTTATTTATTTAATTGAATTCTTTTAGTTTTAAATATTTCATTTATTATGTAGTTTAGTTAGTTATAAATATTTTGTTTATTAGGTTGTGTAATTAGTTATATATAGTTTAAAATAATTATTGTTAGTAGTATAGATTAAGTATATATTAAGTATAGAATAACATAGTATTAACTTAGGATTAAGTATTGTGAAAATTTGGTAGCATAAGGATTATGTGGTTATCTAAGAAATCAAATCATGTTCTAGATACAAACAAGTGGATATGGATTTGTAAAAGATGTACCTATGAGTGAAAACTCCGACAAGGAGTTTTGGGCTTGACCCAAGGTATCCTGGAACACAACAATAGTCCTTGTTGCACTCCTGGTTTGACACTCCTGGGGGATATGCTTAATATGATTCATATTTTCTTTATAAATAACTAAAATATCTAAGAAAAGAAATATAAAATAAGTATATTTATCAATGATAAAATGATAATTATGATGTTATATAATGAAATAAGGACAAAATAATTAACTAATGAAAGTTATAATTAGTAATTAAAGATGTTACATATTAATTAGTTTAATTTCTTATATATAGTTTAGAAATAATACTTATTATTAGTAATGATTAATTATAAATTAATTAATGATAACATAGGATTAACAATTAATACATATGATTAATTAATTATAATTAATTAATTAATATAATATTATTAATGATTAAAGAATCAATAATTAAAGAATAACATAATAATGATTAACTAGTGATTAAAGAATGATTGATTAGTTAAAAATTGTACTATGAAAATCAATTGATAAAATGAAAATTATGATTAGATAAAATGAAATGGAGAAAATAATGTTTTAAAATGTTAGTATTGTAAAGATGATATAGTTTAGAAATAATAGTTATTATTATACATGATTAATTATAGAATAATTAATAAATAACATAGGATTAAAACATAAATCCATATAATTATTATCCAAAAATACTTATGATCATATAAAGTGAAATGAAGAATAAAAAATGCATTAAATAACACATGAATTATTTATGACATATAATAAATTCATTTAAATTTTTTCAATAGAATGAGGTTTGGATGAGATGATTCTCACTTCATACATGAGGTAAAATTCATCTTTTTTGTAATTGGTATCTTAATAACATCTTCAAAGGATATATACTTAACTTTTGAACATTCAAAATATTTTTTTCCTTCTAATGACATCTAAGATGAACTCTAAGATATGTCATTATAAGTTCGAAAGCTTTTAAAGGTAAAAAAGTGAAGTACATATCTTTTGAAGATGTTATTAAGCCATCAATAAAAAATAAGTTGGATTTTACCTCATCTGAATAGAGGTTCATCTCATCCAAACCACATTCTATTGAAAAATGTCAATGAATTTATTGTATGATATAATGAATACACATGTTATTTAATTCATTTTTTCTTCTTTATTTCACTTTATATGATCATAATTTTCATTTTCTCAATGATAAATAGACTAATTTGACGTTTCTTCTTCTTTTTACCTCAGTTTCCAAAATGTTATGTGACTTATATTCTAATAAAATTTTATATAATGAAACACTACTAACATATTTTAGGGTATAGAAAGGAGTCCTAAAATTACATTCTAATACATATTATATGTTCAACCATCATTGTTAATATTTTTTACACTATCATAATTTTGATGAAGGAAACATTTTTGACTTTGAGAGTCATGTTTTCCTATGTGTACTACTATGAAGAGGTTATTCAAACTGAGCAAGAAGCTTCTTACAGTAAAAAACCAATAACGGTGGTTAGTATAGCTGATTGTGTAACTATAAGTGACCTTCAAGAGAGAAATCATGGTTCCTTAAATATGGGACCCAATCAAGAGATCAAGTCTATGAGCTATAGAAATTTTCAATTCCTAGAAAAACTGTGGCATCTAGCTTATCTATTGGTTGCTGATTCACATTGGGTATAAGAAATTAATTTATTTTCTCAATGTTCAAATGGTACCATGATGGAGTTATACATTCATGTTTCTACTGTACAACAACAACATCCAGTTGTATGAATACATATAATTATAAGAGTGGTTGAAAATAGTCCACCCCATGAAATGGAGCCTATTGAAAATGATAAAGTAGAAGAGGACAACCAAGATGATATCACAGATATACATGCCAATATGACTTCTAATGAGGAATTTCATAATGACGTATCATATGGTGACAACAGTACTGATGAGGAGGGATCGACGGAAGTTAGGAAGGAGGTTTTGAGAAATGAATTAGTTTTACATCAACCTTGACCTATAATAAATCATCCACCACTCATTTCATCTTGGTCAGAAGCAATGACATGTGTGCCTGAATTTGACAATAATGTTCTCACACTGGAAATTGAGTTCCCCAGAGTTTTACCAGACAGGTTTAGTGAGTTGGACAAAACCTTATATATTAGAGGGAATTTTCCAAGTAAAGATGCATTAAAAATATTTCTAAATAGATTTAACATTGAGAGGAACTGTAACTATATTGTTCATGAATCATGTCATGGTAAATATTTCATATAGTTTGAGAAGTATGGGGATGATTGTAGATTTCTCTTGAGGGTGATTATAGACATTACATTTGGATGTTGGAGAATCTAGAGGATTGAAGCAACTCATACTTGCGATCAGCCAAGATTGAAACAAGATCATACCTCATTGGATGCAGAATTTGTGCCATCTATTTTGTTTGAGATTATTAGGACATGTCAAGATGTTTTGATATTCCTTTTGAAAGAGAGGATTCAACAGAAATTTGGTCATAATATTTCCTATAATAAGGCATGGATGGTGAAACAGAAGGAAATTGTTAAGGTATATGGTGATTGGGAAGAGTCATATTAGGTGATTCCACAATTACTAGCCATATTAAAGCATCATAACCAAGTTTTATTCCATCTTTATACTATCAAACATGTGTCTCACAATAATTGACTTGATCCATCTCATGTTCACTTTCATCAGTTGTTCTGGGAATTTCTTCCATGTATCTCCACATTTCATTTCATCAAGAAGTTCATTCATATTGATGGAACATTTCTATACAGAAAATAAAAGGGCGTATTGTTGATTGCAGCAACCCAAGATGGAAACCAGTCACCTCTTCTGCTTGCCTTTTCCATTTAGATAAATAAATCTATGAATCGTGGAGTTGGTTTCTAGCATGTATCATCAACCATTTCACCAACATTCAAGGTGTTTGTTTGATATATGATCACCATAAAACAATTAATGAGGCAATCAATGCAGATCTTGATACACAGAGATACCCAAATGCACATCATCTGTTCTGTATTAGACACATTGCTAGCAATGTGCATAAAAAATTCCACAATGAACCGATGATGAAGGAAATCACGAGGCTTGGTACGCATTGTATTTGTTAGTTTTTACTATTCCAACATAAAGATAAAATCAAGTTATGTGAAATATCATCTTTTTTGTGTAGCATATGATTTGGATCAACGGTGGTCTGAAGAACATTTTGAACAAATTCATTATACTAATTAAGAAGTTTATGATTATGTGATGCAGATTCCAAAAGAAAAATTGGCATTGGCATATGACGGGAGGAAGAGGTGTAGACACATGACAAAAACCATTGTGGAGTTCCTAAATGGTGTCTTTAAATGGATTCTCAAGATACCTATAACTGCCCTAGTTCAGGAGACATTATATCGATGTGTGAAGTACTTTGTTGATAGACAAAAACTAGAATCAGATGAAATACAGTAGGGGATAAGGTGTGTAAGACACTTTCAATGAGATATTGAATAGAATATTGAAGAATATTCTGGTTATCATGTCTACCTTTTTCGATGAGAAGACTCTCGATTTAAAGTTTAAGAGCATTCAGACCCCATCAGAAATTACATCGATGAAAAAATGGTGGTATTACTGGAAAAAAGTCAATGTCAATGTGGAAACTTTCAAGCCTTATGGTTTCCATGAACACGTTCCATCACAGCATGTTCCTCTATGAACATATCATGGGAAACATATGTTGATCCAATGTACTAGATGGATAACATTACTAACTATTATTCTGCACCATGGACACCTATTGGGGAGTATCTTTATTTCCCAATGCCCGAAGGCCAGCCGATAGTGATACCTAACATTAATTGGTTGTGTACTAATGGGAGACCAAAGTCCAGTAGGATGTGTATTGAGATGGATTGGCCTCAAGAACTAGGGAATAGGTTGAGATGCACAATATGTCATAAAGAAGGTCATAACCAGAAACGATGCCCTAATGTTGTTGGGTCGAGTTCACAGTCTCATCCAGAATGATGTATTGTCTTCATTGTGACATTATCATATTGTAAATTAAATATTGTTGCCTCTTCTTTTTTTCTCAGCTTTCTAAACCCCAAAACCCAAAATCAGAACACTTAACCCAAAAACATCATTCCTAAACCTTAATATCAAAATTCTAATACCTACACCTTGAAACCTAAACCATAACCCAAAAAAATATTTCCTTTACTATGGTTTTTATAACATTATGTGTCTGGTATTTTAATAAAAAATTATATAACAAAATAATATTATCATAATGATTAGCATAATTTTGTCAATATATATAATTAGATAAATTCCTAAAACATCATTAATAATTCGCATGGTTTATCTTAATCAAATCCAGAATTATTTAATCATAAATCTCCTCCAAAATATGTCTAACCAAATTCATGACCCAATAATTTATAAATATTATAACTATGATTGTAAAAATCAGTATACCATTATTATAAAAATGTATAACTTAGTGACACATACCTAATATCAAAATACCATATTAATATAAAAAATATAAACCCTAAACCTAAAAATTCATAAACCTAAACACTAAACCTTAAAACAAAAACCCTAACCCAAAAATCATAAACCTAAACCCTAAAAACATAAAAAAATCCAAAAACCTCGATATATTTCCTTAAAACATGTATCAATTAATAAAATTATTACAAAGATATATTCATTAATAAAATTATTTAACAAGATAATTATTTCCATCTGTTTTTTTTCTCTTCTTTCCTCTTGTTATATTTATTTCATTCAAAAGAAAAAGACATGGAGAATTATAATTATTTTGGTAAAAAGAACTTCAAAAAATAATGTGAATAAACATGTCACGTCTTGCATTCTATAAGTCATAACATTATTCTAACCATAACGTTATATTTACATTTTACACTTACAACTCATTTTATTTGTTTATATGCATATGGATGATACCACACTACTCACTTAGTATTGTACCCATATTTTTCATGACGTGTTAGAGGGTGGTGCTGATCAATCGATTAGGGTGCATCAAGTGCACTATTTTCATCACAGGGAGCCTCCACATGCCATTAGACCATACTTGCACTGTGCTGGCATCTATGGCCTTGATGTATCATATTTCACATTTATAAACCACTACCTACTTGCTGCCCTCATTGAGAGGTGGAGACCAGAGACACACACATTCCGCATATCTGAGGGAGATATGACAATCACCCTCCAGGATGTGGAAGTGCTTCTCAGTCTTCCAATTTAGGGGAGACCTATTATTGGACTCACTCATGTAGCATGGATAGACCTTGCTTAGTGCTTGTTAGGTGTTGATATTTTTTCCGACCGTATGGCTACAGATGGAGCGTCCATATCTATACCTTGGTTGGAGTCGAATATTCCACATTTACAGGATGATGATGACGATCATACTGTCTTGCGTTATGCTCGTGCATATATATTATGAATCATTGGTGGGATCATGTTTACTAATCACTCAGGGATGCACGTGAACATGATGTATCTACCCCTAATAGAGGACTTTGATCGGGCTAGGATGTGCAGCTGGGGATCAACCTTCTTGGAATATACGTATAGAGCATTATGAAGGCTATCCCACAGTGAATGCACAGGTCTCAGGGGGTTAGTCATCATTATTCAGATTTGGTCATGGGAGCGCATCCTTGTATTTCGTCTGGAGCATGCTGGTCCACCGGTCGAGATGGAGTTGCTGCATGACACTTCACATGGACACTGGTATGATCAGTTATTTCTATTGGTTTTTGATGGTACTATGAGTTATTGAAGTTAATTTCTCATTATTTTCCACTATCAATGATGTATTTTACAAGTGGTGTCAGTGAAACAATTTTGATGTGGTCCAAGATAGTATTTGGGAATATATCTTCTCTAATTGGATTGTCTCCTACCTGATTAGGTATGTATATATAATCTATCAATGTCTAACATATTTTATAATATAATAAATTTTTTTTAGTTAGGAACATTTTTGACAAAGTCACATGTCATTTCATATTTCATGGCTTCTATACTGGAGTATTATGGACCAGTTGCTAGAATACTGCACTATTGGGCTTGAGGATGCTATGGCTGTAGTGACCCTCATTCACTTCCATATTATTGAGTGGTAGCAGTCTGACTAATTCATGTGCCAGTTTTTTTGCACTCAGCCGATTCCATTACCGTCGAGACATACAGACCGGCTTCATGGGATGAAGCTGACAGGGAGGCAGGATGATGACTGGTCCTGAGTACATTCCATCTTTATCGACTGCTGGAATAGATGTGCAGAATTTCATATTCAAGGTGTTCATACAAATCAATTCTTTCTTTCGGAGCAGGTTGAGTATGAGACATGGTATAGATTGAAGTCAATATTTAATCTTATCCAAACCAACATAGATATGCAGAGGATGTTAAGTCAATAAATTTACATTAGTTTGTTTATTGAACTATTTTCTAACTCAATTTGAATCTCTTTACAGGGAATTCACACAGATCAACTTGTTCTCTTGTGGGATGAAGAGGAAGAGGGGGTCTTTAGCTAGGTAGTCATTCATGCTACAATGCTTAAGGTGAGGGAATCTTTTCATGCGATTTCCAGGAGCATCTTCGCACGTCCGGCCCGGAGAGAGGAGGTTCCTGCCCCAGAAGAACATCCTACAAATTCTTCTGGTGTTGAGGAGCCACGACCATAGTGATGTAGATACATGTGAGGCCTCACCTATTCCACATGTAGAGGTCGGCCCTCTAGTAGTCCTAGATCAGCGGATTCAGGTAATACCTCAGGTGGCATGGGATCCATTTTTCCTGATAGGATATCCGCAGTTTTTTCTATATTGGGTTCTAGATCCATCACAGCCTTGGGTCTTGATCCATTATATCATTGGGTTCCATATCCATCACAGTCTTGGGGTATTGCTCCATCACAGGCTTGGTTTCCCACTACGATAGAGGCAGGTCCTTCTACCACCCTAGTGGGAGAAGGATTCGTAGGGTAGTATGAGATGCAGTTGAAAACTCCTCCCACTAACACACAGATAAAGGATGCGCGAATCAATGTTCCAATGATTGAGGATCATCCCTCTCCAGGTCATCAGACCCCACTACGCACTCGATGCGTACGTCTTATTTGCAGACCATCATGTGGGATATAATCTCCTCTATATAGACATAGAAATTGATTGTACATGTTCATTTACATGTTTTATGTCTACTGAAATGAAAATACTATTATTAATATTATCTATTCTTATATGTTTATTCAGTATTTTAGTTTTATATTATATTTTAGGAATAGTTTATATTTGACATATTTCAAAGTCAACTACTTGAAACATATAAGTAATTAGTAAATTTAATGTAAATAATTGTAAAATATTAAAGAATATACAGTATAAAAACAATGTAAATAAAATTTAAATGGTATCCTAATCATCTAAAAAGTTGTTTAAAATAAAGAGTTTCATAAATAAAATTAATAAATGATAATTAAAGGAATGTAAGAAAAGTAACTTAGAAGTGAGAGTGAAAATAATGAATGTCGAGGAGGATCCTAAGCCACCAACTTGACATTGAAAGCCTATAAAATATAAACTATAAGACCCTTATACATAAAAATTAAAAATTAAACTACTTTTTAAATGTTTAATCAATGTTTAAAATTTTATTTATATTGGTCTTATTGTTAATATTATATAGGCTAGCAAAGGCACGTAATTGAAACATTTTTAAGTTTCAATTAGTTGGATTACAAATCTTATAAATTATTTTTCATCAAAATTTTGTAAATTTTTTTTTATTTTAGACTACTTGTTATATGTCTAACCAATGTTTAAAATTTCATTCATATCGGTCTTATAATTTATATTATATAGGCTAGAAAAGACACGTACATGAAACATTTTTAAGTTTCAAGTAGGTCGATTAGAAAGCTTATAAATTATTTTTCATCAAAATTTTATAAAAAAATAATTTTTATTTTCGACTAATTGTTATAGGTCAAACCAATGTTTAAAATTTCATTTATATCAGTCTTATAGTTTATATTATATAGGCTTTCTAAGTAACATACTTGAAACATTTATAAGTTTCATGTAGGTGGACTAGAATTCTTATAAATTATTTTTCACGAACATTTTTTTAAGATATTATTTTTATTTTAGACTGTTTTTTATATGTCTAACCAATGTTTACAATTTCATTCATATCGATATTATATTTTATATTATATAGGCTAGCAGAGGCACGTACTTGAAATATTTTTATGTTTCATGTAGGTGGACTAGAATGTTTATAAATTATTTTTCACCAACATTTTTTAAGAAATTATTTTTATTTTCAACTACTTGTTATATGTTTTAGAAATGATTAAAGTTTTATTCATATTTGTCTTGTAGTTTATATTATATAGGCTAGAAAATTCACATACATGAAACATTTTTAAGTTTCATGTAGGTGAATTAGAAAGGTTATAAATTATTTTTTATCAACATTTTTTAATAAATTATCTTTATTTTACTTACTGTATGTTTAATCAATTTTTAAAATGTAATTCATATCAGTCTTATATATTATATTTTATAGGTTATCAAAGTAACATGCTTGAATAAAAGATAAATTATGTTGAAACACTAAGTTATATATATATATATATTACCATATGAACATAAAAATAAAACATTAAAATTTTAAATACATAAAAAAATAATTAAAATAGAAAAAAAATGTTTTAGGGTAAAGTTAGCCTTAGTGATGCTTTATTTAATGTGTATTTTTTAAAAAAATATATCCTAGGCCGTTTAAAAATAATTCCGAAAGAGTACAAAAAATTACAGAGATTGTTCATGAACTAGGAGGGTTTTGTAGATCTCATATCATCACGAAATCCTGGGAGACATGTTTTCATTGTCCCTTTTCTTTGTGTAATTTTGTTCTTCATGAATATAATTTGAGGGTTCTTTTCACTTGTCTAAGACATGAGGGACTCCTCTCTTCACAATTCTTAGAGGGCTTGTGAGACTCTTCTTGTCCTTCACGGAATAGAAGCTCGGGGAGACGAGAGGTTTTTCAATATATGCAGTAGAAAACCCTCAATCGAGGGCTCTTTATTTATAGGTGTGGATCGCAATTCCTTACACCACCTATGATCCTCATTTTTTCCTCATAAATTACTCATTAAATCCATGAAAAATATGTCATACATTCGAGGCTTTGAATTCTCTAGATCATTAATATAAAATTACTTAAACATGATTAAAAGATATGCCACCAAAGATGGCATATTTTGTTTTATTATGCAGTGGAATATTCATCTACAAGTGCTCAATATCTCATGAAATATTTATTTAAATCCAATCTTGAATCATCCACAAAACTATGATGAATGATGTGGCCTCAAATTTTTTTTTCTTCAACCAATCTGAGTTATTCACAGTCCTCGTATGCGTGAAAGACATTAGTAACATGCATGATCTCAATTATATTATGATATGATCATTCAAGGGACATAGATTGTACATGGGGATTCATCCATGTTTCTGCATAAACTCTAATGAACAGAATGTTGCTCGGATGGCGGAGGAAGAAGATGGTCGCATTACACAATCAGACGGCTCAGATCAGTCGCATCTGACAGCTCCTATTATATGCGTATCTTTTTAAATGGGTAAATAGTAACCTGCTTATTCTTATCCCACATCTGTCTTCTTCCCTTTTTCTCCATTCCTTATAAATCAAGATTTGTTGGTGAAAGTTCAAAATTATTCTCTCCCCCTCCTAGAACTGCCCTGTAACAGTTCTATGGGAGATCTCTATGCCAACCTCTTCTCTATGCGACCCTTACACCATGCGAGTGTTACGAACCCATCCCATGACACATATGGTCTTTCCTGGGATGATTCTTATTAGTGTGGTTAAACTTGGTCCCACTATTTCTCTCGATTCATCTAGCCTTGGCAAGCCCTTAGGTTGGCCATTTTTTAATTAAGACCTAATTCATATAAGACCTTCAAAATAAAGTATAAAATGTCATATCAAATCATATAAGACATTCAAAATAAAGTATCAAATGTCATATGAAATCCAACTTTTTAATACCAAGATCATCTTCAATTCTTCTTTAATTATGATTTGAATAACTTCATTAAAATTACATGAATCTTTTCTTTTTTCATTATCACCCTCAAATATTCAAATATCCAAATAATCCCTCATAGAATAATACTTGTCTCTTCAAATAAGATATTTCATAGTTCTCATGCAATAGTTAAGTATTGCATTACCTTATTCAAATCCTCAATTCATTTGGGGAGTATTTCTTTATATTGATGAACATTGAAAATTTTTGACAATATTTGAAAAAAATACAACTCATACAAAAAAGTGGTATAAACACCATGGATCATGGTTGATGATGATCATTCACTACTTCAAACCTGATTCTACATTCAAATATTTTTTAGAATGACAAATAATTGGTCTTCAATAAAAAAACCTAACAACTAAGGATGAATATCGCATAAACTAAGGTACATGGAATTCTAGAGGAGAAATTGGGACCACTAGTTGAAATAGAATAATTTCAGTGAACTTGGAGATACTTAAATTTTGGATAATATCAAAGTTGATTTGTGGGTGAATACAACATGAAACTCCTAAAAAATCCATAAAATATAAGTTATTGTCAAAAAATATCAAAACTGGGGAGCCTCCCCAATCAGTGGAGGAGGGTTTGTTGGATATTCCATTACCAATTATAAAATCTAAGGGATGATCCTCCCTCAAAACATATCACTATCAATTTTGTATTAATTGATGAGACCTTATATATATATATATATATATATTCTCATTGATTATGTGGGTGGTTTATTCCATGAATTTCATGAGTATGTGTGTGTTGCTTATATTTTTTTTCATATTTTACTGTATTATTCTCACTAAAAATAGTTTTTGGAATGTTTTATGGGTAGTTTAATTTTTTTTATAAATTAATGGAATTATCTCTTTAAATTATAAGTGAATTTATTTCTACTTATTACAATTATCTAATATGTGGGGAGGTAAATCTGAGGTTTATGATTTCTTCATCTCTAGACATAGAATATCCCAATATAGTGTATTATATCTTGAGTATCAATCTCCACACTTCATATACTATCATCATTCCCAAATCAATAATTCTAAGTGTATCTTGATTACGATCCACCACAACCCATTTTATCAATATGACCAAATCAATGAGGTTAATTAGATATCTGGTATAAACTAATATAAGGTAATCATACTACCCTATATCTAAATCATCCTCAGTATAATTCTTAGGCAGAAATAAATAAGAATACTTTAAAATAATCCTTATATACTGAGCACTACTACACTTTAAACATAGAATTTCAATCTCTACCACATTGATTTATGTCCAAATATTACTATAATTAGAATTAATCTATCAAAAATGATTCCATATAAAAATTTATCCATGGATTTTATGATGTAAATTAAATCACATATATTGTTTTTACACAATTTTCTTATAAACATACATAATAGGTATTAAACACACACCCAAAACCCATAGATTTGGTGCATTTGGGAATTATCTATATGTTATAATTACTTAAACATAATTTTATAAAAATTTATTTTGTCGGGTAACATAATTATATTATAAAAAATTCATAGAAATAAAATTTTATGGTATATCTTAGGGAATATATATATATATATATATATATATCAAAGGGTGGTTAAATATCCTAGTAAGATGAAAAAATATGAGATATCAAAGGAAGGTGTATAAGAGATCATGAAATACATCATAAAATAATGAACATATAAATAACACGTATTAAGGAATTATAAGTAAAAAACATGGCACAATAATGTAACACATATCTAATAACATGAACTTATAATTAGAATTCAAGGCTCACTTTTGAAACATCATTATATAGTATACCAGGACTACTACACATGTCCCATCTATAAAATCTCATGGAATATATGTTTTACTCAATAAATTTCCATGATATATAATTTTGGTCCCAATTATTACATTATAATATGTTCTTAAATATGTATTCCTCATGGAGATAAATTAATCAAATTGATTGTGCATCAATCATAAGGAATAATAAAATTATCTTTTAAAAAATAAAGTGTCACATTAAATTTTAATGATATGTCAAATAATTATTAATTAAAGATATTGGATGGTATAGATCATATAATTACCTTGAATAAAGTTTTAATATCACAATATGACTTAAAATTATTAGATATATATAACTAAAAAATTAAAAAAAAATATGAACCTTAAGGAGGTTGATAAAAAATATTAAAAAATAATGAATGAATTATTTTATCATTTATATAACGTGATATGTTAACACAAACAAAGAGAGGATATAAAAAATGACATAAATAAAAATTATAACTAAAAATATGGAATACATGGGGTTTATATTATATTCCTTACAAAATTTCCCAATGAATCTGAAAAAATAAAAAAGGATTTAAAGAAGCGAGAGTGGTTCAGAGGAAAATCCCCATAGTCAAACTTCTAACTCACTTACACATATTCTAAATATTTTTATAATAAAATTTATTTTATTAATTATATATCTAATAATATTATTTATATTTATTTGATTTATTTTTACTTATTTATTTATTTTCTATTATTTAGTATGTATAATTCATATTATACACTGAAAATATTTGTGTCATGTTTTTTATGTTTCTTTTGGTATTGTTGTCATGATTATTGTTAAATATTCAATGTTTTATTAATATAAAAAAATAGTCAAGGAAATGTTTCCATAATATTACCATGATTCACAATGTTCTAAGGAAATTTCATTGGGTAAATAGTTTCAAAAACAAAATCAATATTTCATGGTGGTGTCCCAAGGATGTAAAGGAAAAGTAAATACAAGAGTGGGTAAATTATAGTTTTCAAATAAAAAAAAATCAACATTTACCAAATTATAATATTGGTTGGATTTATAAAATAATGATCATTTCATAATTAGATTAAAATAGTTCATGTAGTGAAAATAAAAACTATATAAAATTTAGATAACACGTTGGAAATAAGTTTGATATAATTTTATGAAAATACAATGACATTAATATAAGATGTGGAAAATGAAAATTTAAATCAATAGAGGTTTAAAAACTAAACTAATAGTATTGGTTTACAAATTAAATACTATGTTAAAGGATATATTCAAAATACACTTTTAAATCAAACTATAAGGTATGTATTTATAGTATATTTATGGTATCCATGACTTTCAAAATATCGTAAGGTACACAATATTTTATATCCTATTATTAGGTTTGTCTTCCTATACATATAATCCCTTAACTAAACCTTTTGGTATTATCTCACTTCCCCACATTGAAATTACATAGCTCTAACTTCCTATACATGATATCCCTCTATCACAAAAATAAGAAATTATTTTGTCTTCCTATCCCTAGATTCCTTTGATCACACAAGATTGTAAAAAAAAAATTAGAACATAAATTTATATGATTATTATAAATAAAACCTTAAAAGGATAGCTCTTAACAAAAAACTCAGAAATAAAATGATTTCAATGACCAGTAGTGATCTCAAAAACAAGAAATTTCAATGCTTCCAAATGAACAACAACATTCAAAATTATGGATGTGTAATCAATAATTATTCTTTTGATGCTCTAGGTGAGACTCTATTAATAAGAATCATTGTAAAAAACTTAAATAGTCAAGTTATACAAAACGTATAATCAGATGTAACTACATCAGCATCAACTTCATCATCTACTGATGAACTTAGTAAAATTATACATCTATTAATGAGTTTTTTAGACACTACTACAATGCTTCAAAAAAGTTATGGATGTAATCTATCATGGAAGTTCTGATTACTATATTTTCATAAAATAGTTTTAGTTCTTTAGTATTTTAGTTACCATAGTCCCATTATTCACAATCATTTAAAATAAAAAAACATAAGTTATGTTATTTTATTATGAAGTGTGTTTTGGTTTCCAAAATAAAAAAAAAGAAAGTGATTCACTAACTCAATAATATCCCCCTTATTGGAATGCACAAGAAATGTATTAAAGTTTTAAAATAATAACTAAAAATAAAAAAGGAAATATCCTTGAAATATTTATAGTTGATATCGTATCACCATTGGATTTTAAACAAAATTAAACAACCTTAATTAGATAAAAAATAACCATCTAATAAAGATTTATTAGGCAGATACACAGAGGAAAAAAATTCTTAATTTTCTCCCACTATGATTTCCAAAAATAAATAAAGAAAAAATAAATAAAATAAAATAAAAAATAAAAAATATAATTATATTTTAGAATTTTCCAATCATATGTTTTGGTGGTTTATAAATATTATAAATCTTTTGGAATCTTTAAGGAAATTAATTTTAACTTGGTTGATGTAATCATATTTTTATACATCAATTCCATTTCAACCATTTTTTCTAGTTTATCAAGATATTCTTATAAAGTGTCTCTAGGTTGAAATTCACTTTACCCACCATTATTAATAATCTTATCAGGAATCTCTATATAATGGTGGATATGATTATTCTTTATAAGTATTTAAACTTAACCTTCTTCACCATTGATTAGTAATAGTGTTTTGGATGTATTTAATTCACTTACTATTTTGGTAAGGGGAATTTAAGCTTTAAATATATACTTTAGGGTTTCTTGGGATGGACTCTCATAAATATACTTCTGATGAGAAACACTTCAGTATGGAAAAAAGATGATTGGAAATTGTACACAATTGATATCCTTCATATTTTAGTCCTCATATGAGAATTTAATATTTCAATCATCCAATATATTTCACTTTTATGTATGAGTAGTCACCAATGATTCAAATGGAATTCAAAAACATAAAACATGTGTCATACATATTATTTGAGGAACTAAATAAAAATAAAATTGAATGGGAAATGAAAAATGTTACCTTACAAAGAATAATAAATAATCCTCCTAAAAATTAATTAATAAATAACAATAAAATATTACCTTTCATGATTTTTGATACCCCCCATGATAAAAAATTATATCATGGGAAGATTAAATTAGTAAAAGATATAGCTAAAAATATTAAACCTTCCTAAAGTTAAATTCAAAAAGTAATGGATGATCTTATTCTTTCAAGGATAGTTCAGAGAAAATTTTAGAAGAAATAAAAAATATTTCACAATTTAATTGATTATTCATGTAAATTTTATGAAAAAGTAGATGAATATTTTTTTAAACAATGATAAAATTGAAATCCTAATATAAAATTTCCCCAGTTTTACTCAGTTATTTTTTAATGCTAGAAGATATATGAAAAAATAATTTGATTTAATATCACTTTAGGTTGATCATTCCTCACATCTATTTAATAAATTTGAATCTATTAAATAATAATAGTTTTATAAAAATATCAGCCAGCTGATTTTCTACTTTGATAAATTTAAGAATTATATCCTCTTATTTAAGGTGATCCCAAATGAAATAATGACTTACATATATGTATTTTTATTACTATTGATGTTATAGGTAATTATAATAATATATATTATTAGTATTATCACAATGAATTGGAGTTCAACTAAAACTAAAACCAAAATTCATGATTCTAAGTTGCAATCACAACACTTGATCACAAAAACTTTAGGCCACTTTATATTCAACTTTATCACAAGGTAGTTCTATAGAATTATTTTTCTTGCTTGAATGACCGACTATAGATTATACTAATAATGAAATCTTCTAAAAGTAAATTTTCTATATAATCTATAGCCTATAAAGTTATCATATAAAATAACTTTTAATTACATATTCATTTCTAGAATAATAGAATAATCTATGTTCAGAAGTACATTTAAGGAATAAAAAATTTCATTTTACCGCTTTTAAGTGTGATTCGTGTGGTTTAGCATAAAATATTTCACAAAAGAATTTTTAAAATATAATATATGGTTAAATTTTTATTATTTATATTAAAATTATAATCATACTTTTGTAAAGTTCTTGATCTTCCATTTCACCGGATTCATCAAGATCAAATTTGATAGAAGTTACTACTTGAGTACTTATACATGATGAATTATCAAAACCCAAAATTTTGAGTGAGTATTTGATATATTTATATTGAGTTAATATATTTTCATATTTTTTTTGATAAATTTAAAAAATATAGACAAATTTAATTTCCCTCATAACAATCATTTCAAACATATTTTTAATAATTTCATAAAAACTATCAAAAATTTATTTTCTAGTTGAAAAAATTAGTGTTATTGATATGAATTTGAATAATGATGGTATATTTAATAATATCATTCATAAAAAGTTTTGTATCAACACTTCCTTAAACAAAATTATTTTTGTGTAAGTATTTGGTAAGTCTATCATACAAAACTCATGAATCTTTTTTGTGTCTATAAATATCCTTAGTGAGTTTAAATTTTTTTTTTGAAATTTAGTATCTTGAAAACTAGGAAGTCATTCAACATAAAATTACTCTTGAACAAATCTATTATGAAAATAAAATTTAATTTCTATTTGAAATAATGAGAAATTCATATGTGATATAAAGGAAAAGAATATCTTAATAGATTCTAATCCTTCTACCTATGAAAAAGTTTCACTATAGTCTATGCATTCTTCTTAAAAAAAACCCTACCGTCAATTCTTGATTTATTTTAAAAAATTGTTCCATTTTCATCACATTTGTTTCCAAAAACCCAATTTTCTCTTATTTCCATTATATATTTAGGTCATATATGTAATGTATAAAATTTATTCCATTCAAATTGATTGATATCTTCTTGTACAGACCCAATCCAACTTTCATCACCTATGGAATCCTATTCAATTTTAAGTTTAAATTCTTTTAAGAATGCATGATGATCATGTAGATTTATTAAGAATATACTAGTCCAAAATAGTTTAGTTGCATCACTAATAATATTATTGATAAAATAACTCCTTTAGATCAACTAACTTTTAGGTAAATCGGTAAGTTGGTTATCAACTATCGGAAATATATATTCCATTCATGTTAATTTAGGATATTGAAAATACAATGATCTATCTTCTGGAGGACCTATAATCAAAAAAATTATATTAAATTTCAGTAAATTCTTAGGATTTTTTTTAAAAAACATCATCTGGATGACTTACTATCCAAGTTTTTACAAAAATAGAAGGGTTAGATTCATTAAACACTAAATGACCCATTTCTTTAACAGAATTAATTTTTTTTAAAGACCCTATAATACTTAAAAGTTATAGAGTAACTAATAAAAATTATTATATTATCCTTATGATAAAATCTATTTAATAGATATTTAGTATTCAAGATGAATATTTTACATCCAAAAACATTTAAGTAATAATTCTTTGACTGTTTTACATCCCACTGCTCATAAGGATTTTTATTAATAAAGGATTTGAGTAAAAAATAAATTTATAGTATAAAAATATATACACATAGCCTCATCATAAAAATATTTAGCAATGGAATACCCAATTATCAAAGTTAAACTAATTTTATAAATATTTATATTTTTCATTCAACTACACTATTTTAATGTGGTGTTCTTAGTGTTGAAAAGTAATTATTAATAACATTTTTACTACAAAATTTTTAATAGTCATAGTTTTAAAATCTACCATTGTGATCACTCTGAATAATAAATAAAGGTGGGTATTTCTCATTTCTAAAAATAGTGAAAAATAATTTAATTAAGATATTTGGATTTTTTATCAAGAAAATAAACCTAGTTAAATATAGTGTAATCATCAACCAATATATACACATAGTATTTGTCCCTAATACATTATGTTTGTGTAGTGACAAATAAATCCATGTGCACTAACTATAAATATTTAAAATTTGGGACCTTACATTGAGATTTAAAACTAGAATTATGTTTTATACTAAATTTACAAGGATCTATGACTTTGGTTGAAATAAATTTATGTACAAGTAAATCCCTAACTTTTACTTTCACAAAGAGTTTATCTAAAGGCTGGAAGTTTCAGTGACATAATATCCTATTAAAAAACCAATTTTTTTCTTTAGTTACACTAAAGAAACGAATGTTATAATGATATAAGTATTCTATGTTAAGAATGTCAATATTCTCAAGCCTATTGGTAGATTGAATGAATATACCTTCTAAACTTTAAATAAAACATTTATCACTCATGAAGTTCAAAAGAAAAACCTCATCACAAAACTAACATATGTTTATAAGGTTTTTCTTATGAACTAAAACATATAAAACATTATAAATTAAATTTATACCAAGAAAATAAACATCACTGATTCCGATGATTTCATCTTATGCATTATCACTGAATATCACTCTTTCTCTATTCATATTTTTTCCAATTTTGGAAATTAGTCTTGTCTTTAGTACTATTTCTAGAATAAAAATTGTTCATGTATCATTTGTTTTGGTTATTGGTATTCAAAATATTTTCCTGAAAAATATAAACCTATGTTCTTGGTACCTAGACTTCCTTGGGTTCAATTACATTAGAAATCAAAATTTTAGGAACTCACATCTTCCTATATCTATTATATTGATAATTTTATAGTTTTTTAGAAACAAATTAATTATCAAAAACAAAATGTTGAACTTTTTTTAAAATAGAAATATAAATTCTGTTAACCTCTCATTTGGCATTTATCATAAAAGGTGGAATTTTTGATGAAAAATAACTTGATTCAAAATGAGATTTATCATAATTAAAACCAACTCCATTAAAAGTTATAGAGGGTCGTATTTTTTTATAATTTTTATTAAAATTTTCTTTCCAATAAATAAATATTGATAAAACTTTCTTTAAACAATAGACTTCATATTCAGGATTTATAATAAAATTATAATTATCTACATTTTGATTATAAAAATTCTGGTTGTCAATTTTTCGGTAAGCTGAATTCGTATATGAATTATATTTTTATTATAATTTATTTTAAATATTAGAAATTTCTGTAGTTAATTTTAAAATAATTTTATTAAATTTAATAGTATTTTCACTAGAAAAATCATAAACACTCTCCAACTTACTATTTTTTATTTCCATGAGAGTTACATATTTATCCATTTCATTAATAGTAGTTAAATCTACCTCATTTTCTAATGTATTTACCATTTCATCATCTAAAGGATTATCTTGTTCATCATATGATGATTTTGAATAGTAATCTTTGTAATTATATGAAAACCTAGATTCTAAAGATATATTTTTAAAAGATTCAAAAGTTACCTCTTTCATATAGCATTTTTCATTCTTCACAATATTAAAATATAATTCAACTATATTCTAAATTTCAATTCCACTATCTTACAATGAACTATCATAATATGAATCCATTTCACTGTAATTCAACATGTACAATGATTTTTATATTTTATTTCCTTTTATTTTAGAATATCTTATTGATTCTTTGTCGTTATTCTTTAGTTTAGGATATTCAGTTATAATATGACCTGTCATTTTACATTCATATAAAATTACTTCTTATGATTCCTTCTTATAAATTCCATCTTTCCTATAAGTATTCTATAATAAATAATTACAATATTTTTTATTCAGTGTACTTATAATTTGAGAAAGTTTATTATCATTATCATCTAAACCACTTTAATATAAATTATTATATTTCCTTCTTAAAAATTGTGATATAGAAGTATTAGTACAAATATTAAAATTATTATAAGTAAGATTAAAATATGTAGAGGAAAAAAATACTCCATTATTCCTCTTATATTTTTTATTATCTCATCTAAGCCTTCTCTCATACTGCATTAATGTTCCAATTAAGTCATTCAAAAATAACTTGGTCAAAAACCTAGTATCATTTATGATTTTTTTCTTAGATACTCACTATTTAGGAATAATATCAATTATAATTTCAATGAGTTGATATTAGGATTACTCTTTATCATCCAATGATTTTAAACTATTTAAAACAATCATAATATATTGATGCATTTGAGTTAATATTTTTCTAGAATGAAAATTAAAGGCCTGATAATCATCTCTCAATATAGCTCTATGAGTTTCCAAAACCGTAGAAGTTATAAAATGTGTAATCTCTAGATCTTTCTAAATTCCATTTCCCATTTGATAAGAATATATTTGTATATAGATATTAATACTCAAAAAACATAATAAATTATTAAAAAATTTAATATTTTTTTTGATAATCAAGATTTTCCTCTCAAGAAAAACAATCAATCTCTTTCTTTGGAACATTTTAATTTACAATTATCATTATAAAGTTGTATACTATAGAATTAATGATATAATAATTAATGTGATAAAGATATTGATCCTAACCATCTACATAAAAAATATATTTTCTAGTCATATTTAAATTTTTAAGTGTTTCAAGTTTAAAAACTTCCATTAAAAGAATATTTCATCTACCAACACTGTTATTGTAATGAAACTAAAATAAAACTTTGATAAATTAATAAAAATTAGAAATTGATAAAATTTCAGATCTAGATACATACAACATCTGATTTCAATTTTCATCCCAGTGATGTAATGTAAATGTAAATATAAGAGGGGGATAAAATTTTAGTTTTAAGACAAACATACAAATTTCAAACTTTCATCAAGTTTAATGTTGATAGGATTTATTAAACACCTAAGAATTAATTATTAAACTATAATAGTGCTTGTAGTAAAAATATAGACTATATGAAATATAAATAGTATAGTAAAAGGAAGTTTATCAAAAGTGTATAAAAATATAATTATGGTAATAAAATTTGTGTAAATAATAAATTTGAATTAATTTAAGTTAAAAAAATAAACATAGATTATTGGTTTGAAAAAAAAAACTTCTTTAAAGGATATATTCAAACCAAAATCATAAATAAATTGTATGGTGTACCTTCATAATAAATATATGTTTCACATGAAATTCAACCATTCATAAGGTATCCCTAATTTTATAAGCTATCATAAGGTATAAATTCGTATCCCCATAATCCCTGGATTAAACATATCTGTAACAACTCTCTTCCACACAATGAATTTTTTGGGATCTAATTTCCTATCCACACCATCCATCAATCCAAAAGACCAGGAATTACCCTATCTACCTTTCCTTGGACACCCTCAATCACATGATATTGGTAAAACAATAATTGAAATTTAAATTGCTAAGATCATTATAAAGAAAAACTTATAACTGTGTCTCATAATAGAAACACTCTAAAATAAAAATAATTGAATGATTTGGAGAACTCCCAATAAAAATAAATTTAAAAGATTAAAATTAATAGTAACATTTAGAATGAATTATTTATAATAAATAATTATTTTTCTTGATATTGGGGTCTATCTCTAATTATAAGTGTAATTGTAAAAAAAATATGAATGATCAGATTTTGTAAAACTCCAAGTTAGTTGTAACTACATAAAAAATAACTTATTCACCTACTGATAAAATTAAGAAACTTCTAAATATATCTATGAGTTTATCAAGAACCACTATAGTGCTTCAAAAAAATAAATTTAATCTATAATGGAAGTTCTTATTATTGTGTGTTCATAAAATAGTTTAGTTCTCAGATATTTCAGTTGGTGAAAGTTCATTCTACACAAATATATTAACTTAAACAAAAACTCAAGTAAGATCATTTATAAATAATGTTTATTGAGGTTTTAAATATAAATAAAGAAATTTATTCATCAAATAAACACATGGTTTTTTCATTTAGAATGGTTTTTTCAATCATGAAGAATTATTTTAATAATTTTTTCATGTACATATCATGGACATTTTTCTAATATTATATTATCACACACACAGATATATATATATATATATATATATATATATATATGGTCATAGCCCTGAATCTGAATCACCAGAAGGAACCACCTAGATTCCTATATTTTTTATCCTTTATTACTCAACCGTCCCACATCATAAATTATATCCAATATAAAGAGGGAATGTAAACTCATTCCCATGTCCCTTGGGCTCAAACAAATCATTTTTTTCCAGGATATGGTGCACTTTCATACCACCAGTGGTTTGAATGGTTCAACTCATGAAATTATCAAACATGATCCAGTCACCAAAGATCATTTTAATTCCTATTGGACAGACAAAATAAAGATGAATGAAGTTCCCTAAATTGTATATTTTCATGCGCTAAACTCCCCACTAGGTATATAAAAATCAATGACTTGAACCACACCATGACATGACAGTTGAGAATAATTATTTTAATAATTATTTTAATTTATAATATTATCATTCAATAACATTACATATAATATAAATAAATAATTTATTATATATTTAAAAATTAATTAACCATCCCTGAAGGTGCTATAAATTATAAAAAAAATAATGTTCATTTATGTGGTCAAACTAATGCCAAAAATGGATTTCCTAAAAAAATTAAAGAGAAAAAAACTATTAGTTAATGATTAAATATCTTATTATAGAATCTATTTAAATATAAATTTACATAATTATAATTATTAGTTATATTTACTAATGGTTATAATGAGAAGATAAAATAAAATGGATGAGAAAAAGTTATCTCTACTACGAAGAAATCAAACCTTCACTTATAGGATTCTTTGTGTTGAAGACTTATGGACTACATAAGACCAAAAACACTAAAATGTGTATAATATGTTTATTAGGGATAGTTTCTAATAGTTTCATGTAAATGTTGAATTTTGTTATATTTTTATAATTTTTTATGGGAATCCTTTATATGTGAAAATGGGTGCCATTCTTTAAAATAATCACTTCTTAATAGAGAGGGAATGTAATTTTGTATGAATTTTGACCTAAAATGGAATAAATGGATGCTATTTAAAGTGTTAATAATTTATCAATTATATATATTATTTTTATTAATATAGAATCATTTTTACCATATGTCATATTTTACTATATTTACTATTCATTGGTGCATTTTACTATTCATTCATGTAATTTATATTTAAAAAAAGCTATTCACCATATTACCTAATTTTTACATCCCTATTTCAAATATGGAATATATTTTACTAAAATAAATCTTTAAAAATAGAAATTTTAACAATTAGAAAACTCATAATTATTTTAAAACATTCTATTAGCAAAAAAATATTTATTTACTCAGAAAATATTCAATTTTTATTTTCAGGTTATCAAATGGTTAATAATTATTAATTTATGTATATATATATATAATATTATTATAATGGTTAATATATATTCATAACTTCTACTTAAATATTACATACTAATTATAACAAATTATAATATAATTAACAAATATAAACTCAACAATTATGATATACCCATATACTCAAAATATTCATAAAATTATTTTAAACATATAAAAACCTTTTATATTATTTCATATACTTATATAAAAATCATTCATCTCATTCTAATTTTTTGCTTAAAAATTTATATCATATTATTAATATTTTTCTTTCTTTTTACAATTGTTCTAGAATTTATAATATTTTTGGGAGACTGAAAATGTATCGATTTCTACCTTATATAGATATCATTACTTATATTTATTTTCCATTTTTATTTATTAAAATTATATTGAATATATAAATATATATTACTATTATTATTTTTATAATGAAATAATACCATAATTCTTTATGGGTTTTGTTTTTTGAAATAAAACATTGTATTATGAAAGAGAATATTGTTTTAAATAGTTTATTTAATAAAGAAGGAGACATAAAGTATTTACATGTAATTACTCTTTAAAATAATATTTAAAAACTTTCATTACATAAATTTTTTAATATTTTAAATAATTTTAAGAAATCAAAACACAGTGTGTTATTCACTCATGCTATCGAGAACACCTTTTTACTGATAAGTGAACAAAGAAGAATAGGAGAAAACTATCATGATATCCATGACATTTTCATTTCAATACCCCTTATTACACTTTAAATAGATAGAAAATTAATACCAATGATTGACATAGACCTCATTCCAAACATTATAGATGAAGTATCAGTAACTATGGAATGAATGTATCCAAATAAGGATTCAGTAAGTGGAAAAAAAGTTATTCCATTTAACAAATTACAATTCCATCAAGTCAAAACTGAGGAATTAAAATACTTAAATAAAAAATTAATCTTTCATGTTTTGTTTCCTCGATATTCCTATAGGGAAGATTTTATATACCAATGTGTGATTCCATATAAGTCAAAAAAGACATACATAACTTCCATAATAATCAAAATCTTTCATTATATCAACATAATAAAATAAAAAATATGATAATCTGAATAATTAAGAATGATAAATAACATTAAAGTCAATTATATAATAGAATCAACCATAATTTAATTTTTTATTCACTGTATTCGACATACCATTTGATTGTGATGAATTGTATACTCATTATAGAAAACATTTTCATGATTTAATCATACAGATTAAAAATTAAAGATATATATAGATTCCTAACGCAATATACATGATTTATCATCATCCTTTTCTTATAATTATTCATTCATGGTTCTTTGAAATTCATGTCCACTACACACCAGGAGACTTAATATAACACAAAGAGTGTTTATAAAACTTTTTTTAGAATAAATTATTTTTTGTTGATATCATGTGTTGCATGAAACATAAATTTGAACTTTTGTTATAAGTTACACCATGAAAAATATGTGCTACATGTAACACCAACCTGGCTTTCTTTACTCACAACATTGAGTTTCTATGAAACATCATTTTATTATTATAATTATATGAACATGATAATTATAACCTTCCCATTAAAATTATTAATATGAATATTAATAAATAAATTTTAAAATATTCTGGTCTTATATAAATAAATCATATTGATAATAAAATAGGTAATTTTTGGTAAAGTCATTAAATGTTTGGAAATACTATTTTCTCAAATGAACTACTTTTTATGCACTATTGTGAACAATAATAAAATTATTATTAGAATTTATTAGAAATTTAATTTTACAAGATAAACTTAATTTTGTAATTAATAATTTCAAAATTATGTTAGATTTATTTTTTGGTATTTTTTTGAAAAAAAACATCATTTTTGGATGAATACTAAAGAATATGGTGTTTTAATCCAAAACCAATTTTTCATATAATTAATTTAAATAATTAAATTATATTTAAATTTGGTTTTAAAGTATAATTAGATCATTTTTTCATAAATTAATCCAATTTGGATCATTGGAACTGATTTCACATTGAAATTGGATATAAAAACATTTCAAACTTTTCAACATTTTACGTTAAAAATCCTCTTTGTCATCCCCCTTACGAGATTAATTTTTAATTAATTTCATCCAATTATATTATAAAAAATTTAAAATAATTGATTCCATATTTGGAATCAGAATAATTTATAATTTATAATAATTTCAACTTAGTTTTTGACCAAAATAGTTATCAAAGGTGATTAAAATTAATTACAGTGATTAAGGTAAATATTAGTTTACTAAATTATTAATCTTTAATCTTAAGAGTATAAATACCCTATACACATGTTAAATAGCCATTGGATATATATATTTATACCAATTCACCTATTTTATCTAATTTTATCAATTATTGAATGCTCATGATGTAGGGGAGACCTCTCAATAGTGATTACGTTTTTATATTTATAAGAATTCCACTACTCCTACATTATAAAAGGGAACTCACTCCCTCACTTCCTCACACCTCTATAGCCATTTTTCTCACCCAAAATCTACCCAAATATCCTACCAAATCCACTACATAATTCATATAATCCTATATTTTTGTCTTAAATCCAACCAAGGAATCCCTTCTATGCAAACCAAGAGGGGTTACCCAAAGAAAATGTAACAACCTTCCTCGAGCTTCTTAGTTTAATTTTTATTCTCCACCACATAAAATATTTTTGTTACATGATTATATTATAACATAAATGTCCTAAATATATTGATATTTCTTTTTCTCATAATTTTTCTATCTAAACTTACACACACTTCCATCTAATGGGTAAATAACTTATCATTTTTGTGTATGGAGAACTATCGCCTCACGAGACGATGTTGTCCATTTTTCCTTTACCACCTATCATGGGTTGAAATTATGATGTAAACTCTATTTTTATATGATATTTATGTTATGTATGATTTATTTATACATTTTAATTATTATATAAAATATAACATTATTCTTTCCATTTTTTTTAAATACAATAACGTCATCTGTGGACGTATAGACTACCGCCTCCTCAAAACAATGTTATTCATTCACACATTATATGGAATGTATTAAGGATGGATTTAGTGAAATTATATGATATATATTAAATAATAATTATAATTTAATTTAATTATATATATATATATACATATATTACATTTACTTTCTTTATTTCAATATGAAAATATAACGGAAAGAGCCTTCATCCTTACGTACAGTCTATCGTCTCCCTGAACGGTGTATTCCATTTCATATTTCAATACATTATATATTATTATAAATATATATATATATAATGAATATATAATATATTTATATTATGTTATAAATTATTCAAAAATTAAATCATGATCTATGTAAGATTATCTACAATAACAAGTCAAAACATGTACGAAAAACAAAGCGAATATTACTTGAAACATAACATTAACATGGAGTTGTTAATAAATGTAAAGACCCATAAAATTCAAGGAAATTTTTTTCTTAATTTTCTTGGGAATTTTAAAAGAATGCAGTTTCTGACAGCACCTGATTCTGAGGCCCGGTGTGCCCAGAATATTTTTCCGAAGTTTAGCTCGGGTACGTTCAGTGAACGAACGAGCGGGTTTTTCTAACTTTTGAATCGGTGCTCGGAATCAAATTCTGAGGGCACCAACGGAATCGCAGTGCCGATAATTGCTTAGTAACACCTTTTCTAGAGTTGCGTTTTCTCGAGTGTGGTTTTTAATTTTTGGGGTTAAGTTAAGGAATAAAATAAAGTGGTGCGACATTTTATTTTATTTTACTTAAAGCGGCTTAACCTAAGTTAAGCGGATAAGGTGGAACCCACAATATCCTACCCACTTGGTAGGATATTTTTGAGGTGGGGCCCGCATGAGCCCCACCGTTTCTTTCCTTCTAAGTAACGCACCCGCACCCCCTCTTTTAATGAAGTCAACTGTGCGTTTATTCTGGTTAAGAAACGCCTCATTAAATTGGGCGGTTAAATAGTTACAATTAATTCATTGAATTAATTGTTCATTTCTCTTCTTTTGAATTTCAAAATCTTAGGTTATGATAATCAAATAAGTGTTGAACTTATTTTATTTCGTTGGATTTATGGTTGTGGAATCCTTTGGGAGAAAAAGAGAATCTTGAGGATTCTTCGTTCTTCGACGAAGAATGCGAAGAACGCACCGTCGCCGACGAATAACACTGACCTCCGATGGCAGACGACGGCGAGAGACGCCTTCCTCGGAGATCAACTAACGCCAATGACGTTCCTTCCGTGACTCTTTCTTCCACGGCGATCCTCTTCTTCTGTGACGATTCTCTTCTTCTGTGAAGGTTAATTCCGCGACGAACTCTCGTTCGATGACAACGTTGAGGTAGGGATTTATTTTATTGTTTTGTTCGTGATTACTTCTATCTCCATCTTCCTTTCTTTTTGAGCCGCCAGATATCGCAATAATGGGAGGAGGTCGGATCGCACGAACACAGCCGACCCTCCTCCCCCTTCTTGGTTTGATTTTTATTGCGGCACGAGCAAGGCAACACGGTGCCGAAGCACCGCGCAGAAAATATTAAAGAAGGGGAAGAAGTACAGTGCCGTCGTGCCGCGCTGTTGAAAACGAACCAAAGAAGCGGCGCCATTGCGCCGCACCGGAGAACTACGAAAGCACTGCGGTTGAAGCGGGGCCGCGGCGGAGGGGCGCGGCGCCATCGTGCCGCGCCGGACGGACGAAGGTCGTGGCCGGTTTTGGGCCGCGGCAGAACAGGGGAACCGGCGGCCGGTTCCGGGCCGCCGGCATCGGAGCAGGGGGGACCGGCCTTGTCAGTCCCGTGGCGGCAGAAACTGGCCGTCCGGAGCGGGCCAGCCGGACCGTGGAAGAACCGGGGGTTCGAAACCCCCGGCTGGCCGGACGTGAGCGGCCCCATTAAGGGGTCGCGGTGTCTACACGCGGGGGAAGCGCCCCCCGCATCTGAATGGCTCAGCCGTTCGGTCGAGCCCCTGGCCAGCGCGTCGTACGCCGGGCCGGCTGCCCTGGTCGGTCCGCCAAACCGGGCCACCAGTCCAGGCCGTGCCCAGCCGGGTCGGGCCGTGTCCAGGCTGGGCCGGGCTGTGCCAAAGCGGGCCAGACCCGGACCCGGTTCGGGTTGACCCTGTTCGGGCCGACCCTGGGGGTATCGGGCTGGGTCGAACCGAGCCCGAACCCCCTAATACCGAACCTTTTTGGTCTATTGACCATAACTTGAGATATGGGCCTCCGATCGACGCACCGTTAGTTGCGTAGCGATCCTTGGATCGAGACTGTCGTTTTGGTATATTACACTTAGGGTTTCAGAGAACTTTGGGTTCGCCGGGTTGGTTTGTACACAAAACCAACCAGGCCCTTGGAGTAGAAACACTTATAACTTGAGCTCCGGACGTCCGATTGATGTGCCATCGACTTTGTTGGATTCATCTTAGTGAGACGGACCATTTGGCTTACTCCACTCGGGGTTTGGACGCAGGTGGAGTACGGTCGAGTTGGTTTTGACTTAAAAACCAACCGGGCCCCTGGAACGAAAAAGCCAATAACTCTCAGACAGGGTGTCTGATTGACGCGCCGTCTGTGACGTTGAGTTCCTGTTGACGATACAGAAATTTTGGATACATCAACTCTAGACTATGTGTCAGTTGATGTATCAGACTCTCGGCTCATGGAGCGGACCCTCCCAAACGAGCTTTTTGTGTGCGGGAACCCTAGAGCTGGCTGCGATTGTGACGATGACAGCGACTGTACAGAGATCCTCAGTGGATTCGATGACGACGACTACAGCACTCAGCGATCCTGCGTGGATCAGTGCTACTGATCCTATGTGGGTCAGATCCTATGTGGGTCAGCGCTCAGTGGTCCTGTGTGGGCCAGCGCCTACAGATCATGTGTGGGTCCGATCCTGTGTGGGTCATTGCAGGGGTTAGTTACCTATCGATCTTGTGTGGGTCAGATCCTTTGTGGGTCATTGCGGGGGTTAGTTACCTACAGATCCTGTGTGGGTCTGATCCTATGTGGGTCATTGCGGGGGTTAGTTAACTATCGATCATGTGTGGGTCAGATCTTTTGTGGGTCATTGCGGGGGTTAGTTACCTACAGATCCTATATGGGTATGATCCTGTGTGGGTCATTGTGGGGGTTAGTACCTATCGATCCTTTGTTGGTCTGATGACTTAGATGAATCAGGGGCTATATCTGATCATCTCTATCGTCATACGAAGAAGTATACCTGTGTGAGCTGAATCTTGACTTGCTTTCTTATGTGGATTATGTTATGCTTTCCTGTGTGGATTGGGTTGTGGTTTCCTGTGTGGACTGGGTTGTACTAGAGCTCGGATGTTGGAGCTGAACGAGAATTAATGACTTAGGTATATGTATGGGAATATACCTAAGCAGTGTCTGATGTTACTTCATGATTGTATCTTTCCTTTGTGGATTATCCTTTGTGGATTCAAGAGACCCTCGGGGGTTTTGGGGTCCCTACTGAGTATCTTATACTCACCCCTACACGGGCTATGCCCACACTACGTTGTGTTGGTTGCAGATGATGGACAGCGCTGATCGTGGTTGAGGCTTGCGGAGCAGGACGGTACCTGGAGGTGGACCACTGGGTGGGACGTACTCGGAGCGGACGGTTGGACCTGAGGAGCTGTGGAGGCTATCTGTACTCACCCTTCAGGTGGGACTTCCAGTGGACGGCTCGACATTGCAGCTTTACTTTCAGTGGTTGTTTTCCCTTTCCAGTTGTACTTTAATTTCAGTTTGGGTTTGTATTCTGGCCCACTTACTTTTCTACACTTACTGTTGTACCCAGTTTTTACTTAGTGTTTACTTCTACTGCTTGCTTGCTCTATGGTGTTTTTTTACTTTACAAAGGCAATACCTTCCCTTTTTACTAGGATTTACGCCTTGGTTCTAGTCTCCAGCCCCTGGCCTATGGAAGGCGGGCTTGGGGTAGTCACGGCACGGGCCCCGAGGACGGGTCGTGACAAATTGGTATCAGAGGAGTTCGGTTCTACCGCAGAACTTTGGACTCTGAACTTTCTTCTATGTGAAACAATAGTGTTAACTGTATTGAGTGTGGTTATCAGTCCAGGGAGTCTAGTGTTGGTGCGGCGGCCGACGTATCCGTACACCAGGACCCTGACTTCTGATTTCCGACTTAATGCACGGAAACATTGATTGCATATGTGTTCCAAGTTTTCTTTGTGATTACTTTGGGTCAGCTCACCAGGTATACTGTTTGACTGTGTCTCACCTGTTTCTTTTCAGGATGGCCCCACGACGGAAGCCATCTAGGGTTCCGAGAGTTGTGCGTGAAGACAGCCCACCGAGCGACGAGGTCTCAGTACAGGGCCCTTTGACAGCAGAGGCACCGGCGGTACCTCTCCCCGCCGAGCCACCGATGATACCAGCCCCAGCCGCTGACGATGCACGTCACCTTAGTGAATTGCATGAGTTTCAGCATCAGCGACCGCCCAGGTTCCACGGGGAGATGGACCCTCAGGCAGCCGAGGATTGGCTGGAGGCAGTTGTACGGGTTTTCAGGTTAGTGAGGACACCAGCAGACCTCATGGTGATCCTCGCAGCGATCCTACTGCACGCGGAAGCAGGCAGATTTTGGAGCTTGATGCTCCAGGTGCACGATGAGGAATCTCTCCTCTAGACGGAATTTGAGAGCCTCTTCCGCTCGAAGTTCGTCCCAGCCACCCTCCGTGCGGTGCGCATCCAAGAGCTTCTACAACTACGGCAGGGCAGCATGACGGTCGCCCAGTACTCGGCGAGATTTACCGATCTCTCGTGCTACTCGACATACATGGTACGGGACCCATTCTTCCGGGCCCGGACCTTTGAGCAGGGATTGAGGCATGAGATCATGTCATTGTTGATCTCCCTCAGCATTTCGACTCAGGCAGGGGTACTGGAGAAAGCCCTTTTGATCGATAGCTTCCTTGGTGAGCCTTCATCAATAGCGATACCTACCGCAGGGCGACACGTAGCAGAGTCTTTTGCAGCAAGCAGTCGACGGATGACTCATGGGTCTAGGTAGACCAGACCCTCAGGCAGACGACCTTAGGTCACTGGCTTAGCAGTGCGGGGCACACAGTGCAGATCTAGTCTTTTGAGAGGCAGACGGTGCTACACATGCGGCGGGCAGGGCCACATGGCTCGTGACTGCCCGACCCGCCGTACCGAGGAGCAGCAGATGGTTGAGGGGCCACCCAGACAGAGGCAGAGGGTCGACCGTGGCAGTCCGTAGGGAGCAAGCGGACGAGGCAGAGGAGCTGGCCGAGCAGCAGGTGATGGGCAATGCTTTGAGGCTCTACCACCACCACCATCAGGAGGTCCACCCTGACCACAGGGAGCTGGCGGGTAGAGATAGGCACAGCTCCAGGCAGTGGAGGCCTACGACCACGGCGCGCCCGAGATGATTCGAGGTACTATATGTGTCTATTACACCCTTTATGCAGTTCTTATAGACACAGAAGTGATTCGTTCTTTCATAGCCACTGCCCTTGTTCGGAGCTCGGAGATTCCGATGGAGCTGTTGGCTCGATCCTTACGGCTAGAGACTCCTACGAGAGCAGACTCGACGATTACACACTGGTTCCGGTAGTGTGAGCTTACTCTAGGAGGCGAGAGTTTTGGATGGGATCTTCTTATAGCGGCGTCGAGGACTTATGACGTCATCTTGGGCATGGATTGGTTATCTACAGTCCATGCTCAGATTAACTTTATTAGGCGCAAGGTGCGATGTGTACGCACTGACGGGAGCAGGTTCACCTTCACCGGAGAGAAGGGAGCCTTTGTAGCACAGTATGGACTCTCGTAGAGGAGATGACAGCCCATCACTCATCAGTTGGCTAGCCTCATCCTAGGAGTATTTGAAGTTAGGAGTCCTAGTTTTCCTGCAGTGGTGGATCAGTATGCAGATGTTTTTCCCGACGACGTTCCAGGACTACCTCCTCGCAGAGAGGTAGACTTTTATATTGACCTGTACCTCGGGACAACCCCGATATCCACTCCAGTATATCGGATGGCCCCCGCTGAGCTTCGAGAACTACAGGTACAGTTGGAGGACTTGCAGGGTAAGGGATTCATCTGACCGAGTGTTTCACCCTGGGATTCCTCGATATTGTTTGCCAAGAAGGCGGAGGGGAGCTTGCGACTTTGTGTCGAATATCATCGCCTGAACCAGGTGAAAGTGAGGAACAAGTATCCGCTACCGAGGATTGATGACCTCTTCGATCAGATCAAGGGAGAACGGTGGTTCTCAAAGATAGACCTCAGGTCAGGATATCATCAGCTCAGAGTTCGGGATGAGGACGTGCAGAAGACGGCCTTCAGATGTTGGTATGGCCACTATGAGTTCTTGGTTATGACATTCGGTGTAACCAATGCTCTATAAGTGTTCATGGGCCTCATGAATAGGATATTTCGGCCATACCTTGATCGATTTGTTGTGGTCTTCATCGATGACATTTTGATATACTCGACCACTGAGGAGGAGCACGCCTACCACTTACGGGTTGTACTAGACACACTCCGAGAGGACCATATTTATGGAAAGCTATCTAAGTGTTAGTTATGGATATGTGAGGTCCACTTCTTGGGACACGTCATCTCTGGGGCAGGAGTTGCAGTAGATCCTGCGAAGATCGAGGCAGTGCTAGCTTGGGAGACACCCAGGAGTGTGACGGAGGTGCAGAGTTTCTTGGGTCTAGCTGGATACTATCAGAGATTTGTGCCAGACTTCTCCAGAGTTTCAGCACCACTCTCAGCTTTGAAGAAGAAGGGGAAACCCTTTGTGTGGTCAGACAGATGTCAGCAGAGCTTCCAGGAGCTGAGACAGAGATTGACCAGCGCACCTATCTTGAGGTTTCCGGAGGAGGGAGTAGGGTACGTAGTATACTGCGATGCATCAGGGACCAGACTCGGATGTGTCCTGATGCAGGAGCGGGCAGTGATCACCTATGGATCATGTTAGTTGAGGACGCATGAGCATAACTATGCTACCCATGACCTGGAGTTATCATCAGTGGTCTTCGCTCTGAAGATGTGGCGACACTATCTGATGGGCAAGCGCTTTATAGTCTATTATGACCACCAGAGTCTCAGGTACATCTTCTCACAGAAGGACCTGAACCTGAGACAGCGATGATGGCTCGAGTTCCTTCAGGACAATGACTTTGAGATAGTCTATACTCCTGGGAAGGGGAACGTAGTAGTTGATTCTCTCCGCAGGAGGATGGAAATTCAGCTACTTGGGGAGGTGAAAGAGCAGCTAGCTACTTTGAAGATATCCTTCGTGGATAGAGATGGAGTAGCCTTCCTTCAGTCACTCACAGTCAATCCTCTACTACTGCAGCGGGTCAGAGAGGCACAACATGGGGACGCTGACTGTGAGACGCGGCGTGCGCAGATATCCTCAGGACAGGCACTTGATAGTTTCTCTTTAAGAGAAGAGCACAATTTTCTTTTCAAAGGACGTACCTTGGTACTAGTTGCTTTACGGAAGGAGGTGCTGAGAGAGTTTCACACTTCCCCTTTGGCGGTACCTCCTAGCGTAGCGAAGATGTACCAGGATCTCAGATGACAGCACTGGTGTCCAGGCATGAAGAAGGTTGTGGAAGGGTTCGTTTCTCGATGCCTCACATGCCAGCAGGTGAAGGCAGAGCATCAGGTAACAGAAGGCTTGGTACAGTCCTTGGAGGTCCCGGAGTGGAATTGGGACGGGATATCTATGGACTTCGTGACTGGACTTCCACGCACTTCCAGAGGTCACGACTCCATTTGGGTGATTGTCGACTGACTCACCAAGTCGGCTCACTTCTTACCCATCAGAGAGCAGGGCTCAGTGGAGAGCTTGGGACGTCTCTATGTTCAGGAGATTGTGTGGCTTCATGGTGTTCCATCATCTATCGTCTCAGATCGAGATGCTCGCTTTACTTCCCGGCTTTGGAAGGGGTTGCAGGAGGCATTCGGGACGCAGCTACGTCTGAGCATCGCCTTTCACCCTCAGATAGATGGTCGGATGGAGAGGACCATACAAACTCTCTAGGACATGCTCCGTGCATGTGTCATCGACTTTGGTCGCAGCTGTGAGGAAAACCTACCCTTGGTGGAGTTCGCATACAACAACAACTACCACTCCACCATCGGGATGACACCATACGAGGCGTTGTACGGCCGACCTTGCAGATCTCTTTTGTACTGGACAGACCCTGGGGAGTCAGCACTTGTGGGACCAGAGATGGTCCAGGCCACAACAGAGAAGGTCCAGGTCATCCAGGAGTGGATGAGGACAGCTCAGAGCTGGTAGAAGTCTTATGCTGACAGGAGGCGGAGGCCATTAGAGTTTGAGGATGGCGACTACGTCTTCTTGCGTGTCTCACCTCGACGTGGTTTACGAAGGTTTGGCTGAGGCGGCAAGTTATCTCTGCGCTTCATCGGACCTTTCTAGGTCCTCAGTAGGATTGGTGAGGTGGCTTATCACCTGGCTCTACCAACTCAGTTGCACCGGGTGCACGACGTCTTCCACGTATCCCAGCTGAGGAGATACGTGCATGACCCGACACATATCATTGACCATGGGGAGCTGGACGTTGATGATGGGGAGACTTTTGCGGAGGTCCCGGTGGAGATTGAGGATTGATAGGAGTGGGTCCTACGTGGAAGGTCGATTTCTCTAGTGCACATCAGATGGCAGCACGGGAACCTCCAGGAGAGCACTTGGAAGTGGGAGGCTCAGATGCATGCTCAGCACCCACATTTGTTTCCCTAGTTTTTGATGTATCTTTACGGGGACGTAAATCCCTAAGGTGGGAGTGATGTAAAGACCCATAAATTTCAAGTAAATGTTTTTCTTAATTTTCCTGGGAATTTTACAAGAACGCAGTTTCTAACGGCACCTGATTCCGAGGCCCGGTGTGCCCGAAATCTTTTTCCGAAGTTTAGCTCGGGTACGTTCAGTGAACGAATGAGCAAGTTTTTCTAACTTTTGAACCAGTGCTCGGAATCGAATTCCGAGGGCACCAACGGAATTGCATCACCGGTAATTTCTTAGTAACACCTTTTTCGGAGTTGCGTTTTCTCAGGTGTGGTTTTTAATTTTTGGGGTTATGTTATGGAATAAAATAAAGTGGTGCGACATTTTATTTTATTTTACTTAAAGCGGCTTAACCTAAGTTAAGCGGATAAGGTGGAACCCACAATATCCTACCCACTTGTTAGGATATCTGTGAGGTGGGGCCCGCACGAGCCCCACCATTTCTTTCCTTCTATGTAACGCCCCCCCCCCCCCCTTTAATGAAGTCAACCGTGCGTTTATTCTGTTTAAGAAACGCCTCATTAAATTGGGAGGTTAAATCGTTACAATTAATTCATTGAATTAATTGTTCGTTTCTTTTCTTTTGAATTTCAAAAGCTTAGGTTATGATAATAAAATAAGTGTTAAACTTATTTTATTTCGTTGGATTTCTGGTTGTGGAAGCATTTGGGAGAAAAAGAGAGTCTTCAGGATTCTTTGTTCTTCGATGAAGAACGCAAAGAATGCATCGCCGCCGATGAAGAACGCCGACCTCCGAAGGAGGACGACGACGAGTGATGCCTTCCTCAGAGATCACCTAATGCCAACGATGTTCCTTCCGTGACGCTTTCTTCCATGGAGATCCTCTTCTTCCACGATGATTCTCTTCTTCCGCGATGGTTAATTCCACGACGAACTCTCGTTCGACGACAACACTGAGGTAGGGGTTTATTTTATTGGTTTGTTCGTGATTACTTCTGTCGCCATCTTCCTTTCTTTTTGAGCCACCTGATATTGAAATAACGAGAGGAGGTCGGACTGCATGAACACGGCCGACCCTACTCCCCCTTGTTGGTTTGATTTTGATTGCGGTACAAGCAAGGCAACGTGGTGCCGAAGCACCGTGCAGAAAATATTAAAGAAGGGGAAGAAGCGCAGCGCCGTCGCGTCGCGCCGTTGAAAACGAACCAAAGATGCAGCGCCGTCGCGCCGCACCGGAGAACTAAGAAAGAACCGCGGCCGAAGCGGGGCCACGGCGGAGGGGCGTGACGCCATCGCGCCGCGCCGGACGGATGAAGGCCGCGGCCGGTTCCGGGCCGCGGCAGAGCAGGGGAACCGGCGGCCGGTTCCGGGCCACTGGCATCGAAGCAGGGGGGACCGGCCTTGCCGGTCCTGTGGCGGTAGAAACTGGGGCCGGAGCGGGCCCGAAGGACCATGGAAGAACCGGGGGTTCAAAACCCCCTGCTGGCCAGACGTGAGTGGCCCCATTAAGGGGCAGCGGGCCCCCGCATCCGAACAGATCGACCGTTCGGCCGAGCCCCTGGCCAAGGCGCCGGGCCGCCAGGCTGGGCCATGCCTGGCAAGGCCGGGCCACGCCCAGGCCGGGCCGGGCCGCGCCAGCCGATTAGGGCCATGCCCAAGCGGGCCGGACCCGGACCCGGTTCGGGCCGACCTTGGGGGTATTGGGCCGGGTCGGACTGGGCCCGAACCCCTAATACCGAACCTTTTTGGTCTGTTTCCCATAACTTGAGTTACAGGCCTCCGATCGATGCACCGTCAATTGAATAGTGATCCTTGGATCGAGACGGTAGTTTCGGTATATTACACTCAGGGTTTCAGAGAACTTTGGGTTCAGCCGGGTTGGTTCGTACACGAAACCAATCGGGTCCTCAGAGCAGAAACGCTTATAACTTGAGCTCCGGACGTCCGATTGACGTGCCGCCAACTTTGTTGGATTCCTCTTAGTGAGATGGACCTTTTGGCTTACTCCGCTCGAGGTTTGTACATAGGTGGAGTACGGTCGGGTTGGTTTTGACTTAAAAACCAAACGGTCCCCTGGGAAGAAAAAGCCAATAACTCTCAGATTGGGCGTCTGATTGATGCGCCGTCTATGACGTTGAGTTCCTGTTGACGATATGGAACTTTTGGATACATCAACTCCGGACTATGGGTCAGTTGATGTATCAGCCCCTCGACTAATGGAGCGGACCCTCCCAAATGAGCTTGTTGTGTGTGGGAACCCTAGAGCTGGCTGCGACTGTGACGACGATGAAGACTGTACAGAGATCCTCAGTGGATTTGACGGCAATGACTACACCACTCATCGATCCTACGTGGATCAGTGCTACCGATCCTGTGTGGGTCAGATCTTATGTGGGTCAGCGCTCAATGGTCCTGTGTGGGCCAGCGCCTACAGATCCTGTGTGGGTCTGATCCTGTGTGGGTCATTGCGGGGGTTAGTTACCTAGCGATCATGTGTGGGTCAGATCCTTTGTGGGTCATTGTGAGGGTTATTTACCTACAGATCATGTGTGGGTCCGATCCTGTGTGGGTCATTGCGGGGGTTAGTTACCTATCGATCCTATGTGGGTCAGATCCTTTGTGGGTCATTGTGGGGGTTAGTTACCTACAGATCTTGTGTGGGTCATTGCGGGGGTTAATACCTATCGATCCTTTGTGGGTCTGACGGCTTAGATGAATCAGTGGCTATATCTGATCATCTCTATCATCATACGAAGAAGTATACCTGTGTGAGATGAATCTTGACTTACTTTCCTATGTGGATTATTTTATGCTTTCCTATGTGGATTGGGTTGTGGTTTCATGTGTGGACTGGGTTTTACTTGAGCTCGGATGTTGGAGCCGAACGAGAATTAATGACTTAGGTATTTGTATGGGCATATACCTAAGCAGTGTCTGATGTTACTTCGTGATTGTATCTTTCCTTTGTGGATTATCCTTTGTGGATTGAGGAGACACTCGGGGGTTTCGGGGTCCCTACTAAGTAGCTTATACTCACCCCTACACGGGCTATGACCGCACTACGTTGTGTTGGTTGCAGACGACGGACAGCGTTGATTGTGGTTGAGGCTTGTGGAGCAGGACGGTACCTGGAGGTGGACCACTGGGCGGGACGTACTCGGAGCGGACAGTTGGACCCGAGGAGCTGTGGAGGCTATCTGTACTCACCCTTCAGGTGGGACTTCCAGTGGATGGATGGACGTTGCGGCTTTACTTTCAGTTGTTGTTTTCCCTTTCCAGTTGTACTTTACTTTCAGTTTGGGTTTGTATTCTGGCCCACTTACTTTTTTTCACTTACTATTGTACCCGGTTTTTACTTAGTGTTTACTTCTACTACTTTCTTACTTTGTGGTGTTTGTTTACTTTACAAAGGCAATGCCTTCCCTTTTTACCGGGATTTATGTCTTGGTGCTAGTCGTCAGCCCCTGGCCTATGGAAGGCGGGCTTGGGGTAGTCACGGCACGGGCCCCGAGGACGGGTCGTGATAATAAATGGGTAATATAAATTTATAAATGAATAATATATTATATTAGATATAATAATATGGTTCTATAATAAATTTATAATAAACTTATATTTATTATACATGAATTTTGTATGAGTACGATGAGATTCATGACATAAGTTAAGGGTTTTCTCATCTCACTTTTATTTTTATAATATTTATAACTTATTCACCACTCATTTATTTTTTTTTGTATATACTTCCCATGAATATATTATATTAATATTATACTTAAATTTATGTGTATTAACTTATCCATTTGATTATCTCTCTTTCATGGGGTTTTATGGTTCAAAAGTTATCAAATCAGTAAGGTAGTTTTCTCTCAATTTGTTTTCTTTGGGACACATGTTTTATGATGAACCTATATTCATTTATGAGGTGTTTATACTATAATTTTAAATGTTTTATAATTATTATAATTCTTTTAAAATTAATTTAATTTCATTTTCTTACATGGGTAGTATGATTCAAAGATATCAAGTGGTAAGAGTTTATTGAAACAATTTCATTCTTTATTGGGATAGTTTATGATTATGCTTCCATTGATGATATAATATGATCAATAATCTCAAGAAAACTCATGAATTTTATTCTCCTATTTTTATCCATGATTTCTTCATGAATTATTACAAATTTTCCACTCTTTGGTACTTAAGATAATTAATATTTTTTTTAATAAAATTTGATCTAATTTCTCATTTTTATAAAAAATCAGTTTATTTAAAAAACCATGTTTTCAATAATGAATTTTTAAATATGTTTTTAAAAGGATAATTAGACATAATTTTAATAGGAAATGAATTTTAAAAATGTTTTATGGATTTTAGATCTTCCTCTGCAAGTATTCAAAGATATTTTCAAAGAAATAAGTTTTCAAAATGTTTTTAATATTCTTTTATAAGATTTTAAATAAGAATGTTTTCAAAACGTTTTCAAATATTCATTTATAACTTTTCAAAGAAAAATGTTTTCAGAAATGATTTATATTTTAGAAATCATTTTTCAAAGAATAAGGGATATTTTCTAAACCAAATGTTTTTAAAGGATCCTTACAAAATATTTTCTATATAAGATTCCATACATTTGTGTCAATATTGAATTTATTGGAGATTATCCAAAGGTTACATTCATATTCTTTCTCTAAATGGTTTATTCTTTGATGGAATTATGTTTATTAAACCCATTTCTCTTTTATAGGTTATATGTTTATAAAACTCATTTGTCGTTAACAGGTTATATGTTTGTGAAACATATTTCTATTTTATGGGCTATATGTTTATGAAACTGAATTCTATTCATTTGTTACTCTATGATGAAATGATTATTAAACTTATCTTTCTTCCACAGTTTATGATATGGTGACATGTTTATGATACCCATTTCATTTAATAGGTAATTATATAATTATTTATGATCTTGTGGAACACGTATGTGTGATTTAATTATGAGATGGGTGATACCTATATCCCACTCCAATGCATTGGGTAATGATTTATTTATCATGATATATACATGTTTGGAATGGGGAGTGAACTCGGTTATGTAAAGGACTTTTTCTACTAATATGGTCTTAGGAGGAACATTGACTACAAATATGGTCATGGGAGTGAACCATGACTACCAATATGGTCATGAGAGTGAACCATGAGTACCAAGATTGTATTGGGAGTGAACTCATACTAATAAGATGGACTTGGACGCCATTCCTTGACAATTATGAAAATAATTTTATATGATTTTGTACCTTCCATAACTCTATGTATTATTAATATATTATACTATCATGGCTTATTCTCTTGATTCCCTTATGATTAATTTTTTATGAACTACCAATATTTATGCCATGATTCATGTCTATGATATTTGTTATGAAGGGTATGATCTTATAATGTGTTGATCACATTCTCATACCATTATTCCCATGTTAATTCTTACATGTCTATTTTTTTACCATTACTTAATATCTTAGAACACCCCTTTATATGTTTACATTTCCTAGGTTATGAAGTTATGTATTATGTATCATGTGTTTAATAATGGTTATAGTCATGAAGAACACAGTGGGAGATAATTTAGATCACTTATGTAGCATTTTTTACTTTTCCATGATTCCAAAGGAACTAGACTAATTCGGTATTTGGGTGTCTATTGTGTAATGTAATATGTATTCCTCAAATATTATGTAATGTTAATGTATGAAAATAAAGGGTCTTTATAGTCGGTATTAGAGTAAAATTTCAGTAAAACATTGGAATCTAGGATGATAAACCATAGTGTGAACCCTAAGAACATGTTTGAGGATAAGTTTTAGGATAAGGAAATGTATAGGAAAATGTCTTGGATTTTAGTAAAGGATATAATGATTGGTTTCCTCAAAATACATCCCTATCTGGATACTACATGTGGATGTGGATATGGTAAAATATACATAGGGGTAACAACCCCAAAAACACTATATTGAGATAGCCTTTATCAGGAGATGGTGCGCGACAATAGGCCTTACAACACACCAGGTTTGACACTCCTAGGGGATATTATTTGGAAGTTTACAAACTATTCATGAACCATCATGAATGGTTTAAATATAATATGTCCATTAATAACATTGGAAAAAAATTGAGGTGTCATGAACTAAGGAATTTTTCATAATGTATAAATCTTAAAAGTGATTTTTCATGATTATGTGGTTTCTCACTATGACAATTATTTCTTACTATATGCCTTTTGGTTTTAGTCAATGGTAGGAACCTGAAAGAATTGTGTTAATGGTGACTATAATGGAAAATGCAATGAGTTTTGTCCTGAGAATCTAAATGCTCTGGGATATGGAATGAAAAACATCATTATTATGGTCACACAAATTTCTCAAGCTATAAATCATGTTGGACTTCCAAATGTGGAAAAGAGGGAACAAAAATCTCTTGAGTTCTTCATGAGGAAACTTCCACCTTATTTTAGTGGGTCTTCTAATCCACCTTTTCCTGAATAATGTATGAGTACCATTAAGAATATATTTTCAATTATCAAGTGTTCGGAACATGAGAAAGTCATTCTGGCTACTAATCAGTTAGAAGGAGAAGAGGACCAATGGTGAACTATAACCAAGAATATGAGGAATTAAGATAAAATTGAATCCATGGATTTGGATGTGTTTAAGAAATTATTTTTCCATAATTAGTTTCCTCCGATTTTTTTTAAAAAAATGGGTAAATATTTCCTTGAGTTAAATTAAAGGGATGATGAATTAGTTGGAACATATGAGGGTAATTTAATAAGACTTTCAAGGTATTCTTCAGGTATTATCATCCAATGAAAAGGTAAAGTTGATAGGTTCTTCAGTGGATTAAATCCAACTCTCATAAGGGTGTTGTCCATAAAAGACTTTTGTATCTATGAAGAAATTTTTCATTTTAAAACCATGGTTGAAATAGAGGTTGGAGTTATGTGTCAATTTTATGGTTTTGAAAAAAAGGAATATGGAGTTCAAAGGAAAATATAAAAACTTGAAGAGAAGAAGATAATATTTCTTTTATACTATAAGTGTGGAATGAATCATGGTGTAAATTGACTTAAGGGGTCTAATAAATGTTTTAAGTGCATAAGGGAAGGTCATCAGACATTTGATTTCTGAATTAATGGGAAGAAGTCAGCTAATAATATGAATGGAGAGAAAACTGCACAGAATACACCTTTCCCTATTCAATGATACAAGTGTATAGAGAATGGGGATTATGAAAACCAGTTACAAAACCTGAGGTTCAGTGATAATGATCGATATTATAAACCTATTAATACAATGGAAAAGGGGAAATATCATGTAATTACTATTTTTGATAAGGGGTGTGATAATGACGTGGTTGAAGGTACATTTACCATCCACTCTATAACTACTAATATCTTATTTGATTCTAGATCTAACCACCCTTTCATATATAAATAATTTTATAAGGGTATTAATATTCCACCCAAACGATTAGATATAGAATTACCAGTGAAAACCCCTAAAGGTATGATGATTATATCTCAAGTCTATGATTCCTCCCCAGTTGGAATTTTGGAAAATGTGATTTCTACAAATCAATTCATTATTCCTTTGGTATAATTTGATGTCATCTTATACATGGACTGGATTTATCTTCAAAAATCCCACATAAAGTTTCAAGGAAGGGAAGTCACATTTGATATGTCAAACCATCATATGATTGTCTACCAATGAGACAATAATTATGGAATTATTATGGAGATTGCATCATATGTATGAGTCGTAATTCCCATTAAAAATGGGTTTTTATCTCAAATGTTTGGTGAGAAAATATACATCAATGATATGCCTATTGTTTACATCTTTGTGAATTTATTTAGGGAAGAGTTTCATTGCCTTCCACCAAAACAAGAATTTGAGTTCTCAGAAGAGATCATTTCTGATTCCACACCAATTTCAAAGAATCCAAATAGAATGGACCAAATTAAGTTTCAATAATTTCATTGTAAAAGAATTTTTCTAGGGGACTCCCTTGGATTGCATCACTTTAGGCCCATTAGTTTTCTTTCATGATTGTTCTATTTTGGTTTGTTGTGGGACTCTTTCCCCTCCTCAACCCATTTTCTTATAATAAAAAATATTCAATTATCAGTCAGTCAGTCAGTTTTGAGTAATTGAATAATAAAATCCAAGAAAACCTTGATAAGGAATTCATTCAGCCAATTGTGTCACTTTGGGGTGCACCTATATTTTTTTGTGGAAAATAATGATAGACCTACATGACTCTGCATTGATTATCAAAAGTTAAAAAAGATCACGATCAAGAACAAGTATTCTATTCCCTATATTTATTACTTGTTTGATCAATTGTGTTTGGATAAATAATTTTACAAGATTGAACATTGTTTTGGATATCATCAATTGAGGTTCAAGAAGGAGGATATACCTAATACAAAAATCTGTAAAAGGTATGGAAACTATGAATATATAGTGATACCTTTCAGTCTTACTAATTCCCCTACTATATTCATGGATTTTATTAATAGATTATCTTTTTTAGTTTGTGTTAGTATTTATATATTATATTCTTATCAATCTGAAGAGAAAGGAAGAGAATGAAGACCACTTGAGAATTTTACTAAAGACCCTAAGGAAGGAAGATATTTTTAAAAAAATTACAAAGTAAGAATTTTGGAAAAAAAATGATTCATTTTTGGGTCATATAATCTAAAGAGAGGGTATAACAGTATATCCATCAATGAAAGAAGCTATTTAATGTTATCTTAGAGAAACAATGGTGACTAAGATCTATAGTTTTCTTGGTTTAGTTGGATATTATAAACAGTTTGTGGAGAATTTCTCATGAATATCCAATCCTCTGACCATGTTAACATGGATGGGTTCCATGTTCCCCTGGATAGATGAATGTGAGGAAAATTTCATGGAAATAAAGAGATGGTTAGTTGGTGAACTTATTCTTACATTTCCATGTAGTAGAGAAGGGTTTGTAATCTATAGTGATAAATCAAGAATGTATTCATATTTATTCTTATGAAAAATAATATGGTTATATCTTATGCCTCACGACAGTTTAATATCCATGATAAAAAATACCCAACACTAGATTTGGATTTAGAAATGGTAATTCTTGCTTTAAAATTTTGAAATATATAAAATTTCTTAAATAGAATGTGCACGTGGTTTTCTTGAAAAAGTGGAATAACTCCCAAATGGGGGTCCGAAGTAGAAATATGAGGGCACCATTGAGTTTAGAGTGTTGGTTCCACCCTAACCGTGACATAATCATTGTCAGAATGGGACTTTTATAAAAAAATTGTCATGGACACAAAATTAATAAAATAAATTGATGTAAGAATTTATTTTATTTTATTCAATATAGTGAAAAACTTCCTATTTAAATACATGAATATATAAATTCTATCATAATTTTCCTCTAAAACCTAGATATCTAGGACCCTTCAGAGGTGGTGTTTTAGGAAAACGATGATGGGTTGGGATCAGATTACATATCATTGCACCAACGGAGTCGTAAGATCTCATCAACGGTGAAAACACAACCGTTTTTCATTAATGAATGATCCAAACTCTAGATAGGATGTTTTTTTGATTGTATTTATTCCATTATATTGATTTATATGATGAACATGAATTAATGAGCGAACAAATTGGTCCAAGGTTTGTTCATCTTGTGATATGTGTTAGATTAATCATGTTTTTGGAGAATAATTTTTTAATTATTTATTTCTTCATTTTTATTCTAATGGAAACAAATTGAGATCAACATGAACATAAATCAAGATATGTTCCTCTTATTTTTTCTAGTTCTTTTCTCTTTAGATTCATTTTTTCCCATAGGCATTCTTCGTTTTGCAAAGGGTTGGAAAAATCACGATTAATCGATCATTTCACACCCATTTCATAGTGCAATGATCCAAAATCATATATATAGGATCATCACAACATGAAGATGATGTGAATATTTAATGTCATATAATTGGATGGTTTGGGATACCTAATTTTCCATTCTTTATGGTATGAAAAATATCAGAATATAGATTTGTTTTCAAAGCAGATTTGATGGACAAACACATTTTTCGATGATGGGAAGGATTAGAAGAGACCCGATCTTGATTTCCCTAATGAAATGGTCACTTGATCGGTGGCTGGAAATTGGATGAAGGCACATGCATCAAATAATATTTTCTAGGATTTATCGTACTACACGACATGTGATCTAGATCTACACACCATGTGGACACTCTTGGTTGTATTTCTAGGGTTTTATATGGAGTTAAGTATCACATGACATGTGATACTTATCACAAAGAGTTTGACCCCTTCCATGTGACTTTTTGTGTACATAAAATGGAACACATACATGGTTAAAAGTATACATCCAAATGTTATGTTGTGTATTGTACATGGACATAAATTTTTGTACATTGTCTAGTACATGGACATGGACTCAAAACACAGACATAGCCAAATGACATGAGTAGGATACTGCGTGCATCTACATGTTGTGTACTTCTTCTACATTCCATTTATATAAAGACTACATGTTTTGTACTATTATGCCACATGGGAAGTCATGGGGATAGTTGGATATGCCATGTACTCCTTAGTAGACATCGTGTACCCCCTCAAGAGTGAATGTGGCTCTTCATTTTATTAGTTTTGGATAGTATTGGTCGAGTGTGTTCCCTTATTCCTTTCCATCAAGGTTAAAGTGTGGAATTATATCCATATTAATAGATTTTTATCCCCTCTAGAGGGAGAGTCTCAGATAGAGTTGTGGTGTCCCCCCATGAGACTAGAGTGTGATCCTCTATCATCCTTTGTTCCTTAGTTAGTGTTTATGGAAATGGGGTGACTTCCTTGAGTAGGGAATTAATCTGTCATCTAGCTATCCATATCGGTAGGGTTTGTGGAATTATTAACATACGATCCCCTATGTAGAGGGTTGATCCAAATTAGGGTTCGTGGTGTCCCCGAATGGTTTTGGGCATAACCCCCTATCTATGAATCAAAGTCTTCTTAGACCAATGAGCTGCCATTGGGAAGGGACCAATGGGCTAGACAACTTTGTGAAGTGTCTCTGATGGTATCATGGCTCAGGGAGTGGATTCTACCAGAATGATCATTTCTTCAAGAATAATCATGTGGCTCGTAGTTAGTTATGACATCTAGTATTGTGGTACCTTTTTTGAGTATATCTGAGTGTTTATATTATACATTGATTTTTATATCTTATATTGATATGACTATACTTGGTGATTCATTTTTAGTTTTCTTATGGTGTCCTAATAATTATTTTTATACTCACCCCTTCAATAAATTTTACAACAAATTTCTTATCTTATGCATACTACAACCCTTTTGATGGTGACCTAGGAGGACAAGGAGCATGTGGAGTATTGTTGAAGCTTAGAAGACCGAGGTGTTTTACCGGGAGATTTCTTTTGACCTATTCCTCACCCTTGGAGTAGGTTGTAATTTTATAATTTTTGGTAGGGATTGTATTTAGACAATTTTTACTATTTTATTAGTTTTAATATTATAATCTATTATGTAATATTAGATTTTTTCCTGTATTTTTCAGTTTTTTTACATTTCAGCATTGTGTGGGCTTGGAGATGTGTGTGTTTGTGTGTACAGGTTCTATAGGATTATGCCTCCCATTGGTGGGATATGCCTACTCGGTGCTACTCTCTAGCCTTTTTCCTATTGGAGGAGAGCCTAGGGTAGTCACTAGTCTGACCTCAGTAGGTCGGGTCATGATAGAGTGGTATTAGAGCCTTTCGTTCAACCTTAGGACTAGAATTGGTGAGATTATTTTGGGGAAACATTGTTTAGTTTTTTAGTTCTGATTTTAGGACTCTAATTATATTTTTGGTGTGGTGGATGATGTATCCATACAACAGGACTCTGATCACCTGCCATTAAACTAGTTACATGTAAACATTGGTTGCAGGGAAGATTTTTGGAACATTCATCATATAAGAATGGTTGTGTTTTCCATGTCCTTCTTGACTCTTCTCCCTAGATATGCTCTATTGAATGTGGCACATCTTGTTTTATTTTAGGATTCTTCCACATAGAAATCCATCTAGGATTCCACTACATGATCACAAGGATGACCTGGCAAGTGATGAGGCATCGGTACAAGGGCCTATATCGGACATAGTACCTTCAGGTGGTTTATTAGTTTTACCACCACCCATTGAGAAGCATCTATAGTTAGAAGTACCAACTAAGGATGCATGAAGTTTGATTGTGTTTCACAAGTTTTAGATGTAGATACCTCCTTAGTTCTAAGGTGATCTAGACCCCCTGGTGGCTGATGACTTTCTAGAAGCAATCACTCACATTTTCCACCTTGTGAGAATGCCAATAGATCAGATGGAAGTCCTCATGGAGAGTTGTCTTCACATATCTGATGGGTGATGGTGGATCTTGGTGACTTACTCACAAGATGAGATAGGTTTCTATTAATCATACATTGAGAATCTCTTCATGGAGGAGTTCTATCTAGCCACATTGTGATCGGAACGTATACAGAAGCATATTCATCTACAGCCGGGAAGTATGTCTTTGGTGGAGTATGCTGTGAGGTTTACTGATGTCTCACATTACTCCTTAGATATGGTGTGGGACCAATTATTCATATATCATACCTTTGGTAAGGGATTGCATCAGGACATCAGGGCTTCATTAGTGTCCCTTTTCATATCCACCTATGATGGGGTGCTTGAGTGAGCCATGTTGGTGGAGATCCATCTAAAAAAGTAGATACCCTTAGTTCGAGCAAGTAGTGGGAACCTAGTAGATGAGACCTCAGTAGAAAGTATCCAACTATAGTCATAGGGATCCAAATGTGTAAGATTCTTCGAGAGGTGATATCAGGACTCAAGGCTAGGAGTGTGTGGCTCTCAGGGTAGCTCAAATCATCCAAGGGATAGGTGGTATTTTTCCTACACCAGTTAGAACCATATGTATTTATATTGTCTAACACGTCATACAACACATTGTGAGATATTCCAAGGACCACTCAGATAGAGAAGGAGGAATTATCAGGGTGGTCTAAAAGGTAACAAACGTATAAGAGGGGATACTACAGTAGTAAGAGTTGGTTGTAGGTTCTACCTATTACCACTACCACCCCTAGGTGGTCCATGCCTGGCTCAGGGAGCTGGTGGGAAGGGATGAGTCCAGCTGTAAGCTATAAGGTCCTATTACCTCAAGGGTAGAAGAATGATCCAAGGTATGATCTATGTATTTTCTACTTTAGAGTTAGTATTGATAGACATAGGTGTTATCCTTTCCTTCCATTCCACTTCTCAAGTTTTATACTTGAAGATTCTAGTTGATCCATTGGCTTGAACCTTGTGGTTGGAAACTCTAACAGGCGGTGACTCAGTGATAGCAAACATATTCTGATATTGTATTTTGATTCTTGGAGGTGAGAGGATTTTATTGGATCTCTTTGAATCATCAATTAGGCCTTACGACATCATTTTATGTATGGAATCTCTATCCATAATTCTTTTCATGATTGACTGTTTTTTGGAGGATGATGTGGTTTGTCCACAATGACAAAATGAGGTTTTACTTTTTTGGTGAAAATGAAACCTCGTAGGAGTAGGATGAGCTGAGAAATAGGATAGTGCATCTGATAAATCACAAGTTTGATAGCCTGACTCTTAGAGTAATAGATTCTTAGGGAAACCAATTTCCTGTGTTGGTGGAAGAGTATGAGGATGTATTTCTTAAGGATGTACTAGGTTTACCTCCCCACCGAGAGAAGGAATTCCACCTTGAATTTAATCTTGGGATATCACCGATATATGCTCCATAATATCATATGTATCTCGTAGAGATTTGAGAGATGAATTTAATATTGGAGGACTCGTTGGAGAAGGTTTTTTGATACCCAATGTTTTCTCCTGGGTAGCACCAGTGTTTTTTTCCAAGAAGGTGGATAGAATATTGAGGTTATGTGTGAATTATGAATTCTTGGATCATGAGACTTTGAAGAATTAGTATCAACTACCAAGGATCAACATCATCTTTGATCAGTTGAGAGGGAAATGGCAGTTCTCGAAGACTGACCTCAGGTCAGGATACCACCTTTTTTGAGTACGAGACAAGGATATACTGAAGATGACATTGTTATTTCATCACGGTCACTATGAGTACTTTATGATTCTATTAAGCAAGAATAATTACCTAGAAGTGTTCATAGGACTTATAAACAGGATATTTTATCCTTTTTAAGGATATTTCATGGTAGTATTCATCAATAACATGATATTTTATTTGGAATTTGAGGAGGAGTATGTGAGACACTTGACTATGGTCATGGACACACTCTAAGAGAACTAAATTTATTGTAATCTCTTGAAGAGTAAGTTTTATATTTGACAGGAACACTTTTTTTAACATTTCATCTCAGAGATAGGAGTAGTGGTGGATCCAACAATGTTTGAGGTAGTGCTTTATTGGGAGCCACCCAAGCATGTTATTGAGGTACAGAGTTTCCCTGGGTTGGTAAGGTACTATCACAGTTTTTTACCTGACTTCTCCATAGTTTCATCGCCCTTGATATCCTTGAATTAGAAGGGGAAGCCTTTTATGTGGATATAAAGGTGCCATTAATGCTTTCAAAAGCTAAGGTATAGGTTGATGATCACCCCATCATGAGATTACTATAGGAGGGTTTCGAGTATGTAGTGTTCTATGATGCATTGAGGACCAGACTTGGTTGTGTTTTGATGAAGATTCAGGTGTTAATTACCTATGGTACATGCCAATTTAGAAGACATGAGCATAACTACAGGACTCATGATCTTATGTTAGTAGTGGTAGTCTTCGTTTTGAAGATGTGGTGATATTACCTGATGGGATATTGGTTTATCATTTAATCTAACATCATGTGTCTCAAGTATATCTTCTCAAATAAGGATCTTAACTTGTGAAAGAGGTTATGGATAGAGTTATTCTTGGACTATGAATTCGATATTATCTATACTCTTGGAAAGGGGAACATGGTGGAAGATTATCTCAGCAGTAGATCTTATTCTTAGTTTTTTACTAATGTGTTAGATAAGTTTCCCTCATTACAATTTTCCTTCATTTATAAGGATAGAGATTTATATCATTAGTCGATGGTTGTTACTCCAATTATTTTACAATATGTCAAGAATTCTTAGTGTGGTGTTGTTGAATCTGAGGACTTACACACTCAAATATCCATAAGACATGTTCTTAATGGATATTTTGAAGGTGGGGAGAATGTTATCATTTTCAAATGAAGGAATATAGTACCTTTTACATTGGGGGGGAGTTTCATACATACCATTTGGATATACATTCAGGTGTGAAAAGGGTGTACCATGACCTCAGACTTCAGTTTTAGTGTCCAAGTATAAAGAAGGGAGTTGATGAGTTTATAACGACCCATAATTTACATACATTGTTATTACTTCAGAATTGAAGAACACTTATTACAACATATAACAAAACCATGAAAGGACCGTATAGGTATAATGTCTTTAGAAACTGGGAAACATAAACAACTGGTTCATAAATCATCTACACTGTCTCCATTTTATTTTATCATATCTAGAGTCCCTTTTGGAATATCTTACTTAATATCCTTCTTCCTGACCTGGGGAAAAGAAAACATACAAAAGGGTGAGCTCAAATTCTCAGTAAAGGTAAACAAAAGAAATATAAATCACATCCTATTCATAGGAACATATCATTTTGGGAATCTTAACCTAAAAAATAGATCATAATTTCACAACATGGGATAAATCATAGTAGTGAAATTTAATCCCAATAATCATAACTTAAAACCTGAAACTTTTTGGAATACACACATAATCATAGAGAATCATTTCTTATTAGTCAAGACTCATTTCCAAGACTATCTTAGTAGACAAAGTCCATTTCTGAACCGAGTTCACTCCTCATTTCAGTCATGTTTCACTGAACCGGATTAACCTGTCATTCCGGCCATGTATATATCATGAGATATAAATATTTACCCAATGAATTGGAGGTAGATATAGGTCCCACCCATCTCATAATTAAACCATTCTTATGTGTGCCACAAAATCATAAATCATATATCATAGCATAACCTATGTAATAAAAATGGGATTCTTAAACATCATTCCATCATAACATAAATCATATAAGATAAAAAGGACATCATAAAAGTAATTCCATCATAAAATATTCAAATCAATGTAAAAATAGGGATATAAACATAACCCTATATTATCTTAGATGGAAAATAGTTTTGATAAAATGCTTGAACTCCATTCTTGAGGAAAATATCATTTCTACTTCAAAAACATTTTACTTTCTTAAGATGTCATATAATTTTAAACTAAAAGAAGTTTATTAAAAATAAACATGTAAAATTGTAAAGGAATATTCATGGAAATAATGTTCTAAAAGTCCATTCATTCCATATAAGTTAAAAAAACATTCTTCTCATACTTTGGCCGGAAAAGTCAAAAAGTACCTTGTACTAAAAACGACAAAATATTCCCTTCATATCTTTTACTAAAAACTCAAAAATGGGTAAAATTGGATTTCAAAAATTGTAGGTGGATGGAAATAATATTAAATATTGAGGAAACATGGATGTGGATGATAAATATGACCCAGTAAATTCTGAAGTATAAACGATCTCGGATAAAAATGAGATTGTGAGATTTTCCTTTACCTTAGGTCGGATTTTGCTTCGTACGTGTCTGAACCTCCTTTATAATGATTTAAATAATGTTATTGACTTATTCCAGAATCATAACCATTGTTATGATTTAATATATGGTCATATTCTTAGATTCTTAGCTTCTTATTAGTAATATTTCATTGCTACTTGTTATTCGGGTGTTTATTGCTTTTTGTTCTTATGCGTGTTTTGTCAAATAAATTCTTATTCTTCTTTTTAGGTTATATATACCTCATTTCCTGAATGGTATTAGTGTAATATATATCATATTTATTAATTCAATTCATTTATATAATCATTATGAAATTAAGATCATGTAGAACGAGTCGCATCACATCGTGGAGACAGTAGGTCGTACGTACGCACGAGCGATGATATCGTTCCCATGATCGTGGAATTGTATTGAAGTGTATGTATACTATTTAAGAATCAATATAACTTTACAATAATTATATATAGTTATTCTTTACACCATTATACCCATCCAAGTAAGGTGGTGGTGGAAAACAGATTACACCACGGCGTGGAAATGGTATTCCGTACATACGCACGCGCGGTGATTTCGTTTTCCGTAGGATGGATAGAAGGTGAAATAAGGTTGTTTCATATTTATAATAAAATATCAGTATATGAGTGATACTGATTTTATTACTTCATAATGAAAAAACTAAATAATAATAAGTAGAAAAATAAATAAAGTTGAAAGAATCGGTAACGGACATTACCTCTTCTTTGAAGCGCCTCTTCTTAACCTCCTCTTAGGGAACTAAAGATGGTCTTTGAAGAAGACCGGGACCTCTAGGATGTTTCTAGGGAAGTGGAGAAGAGAAATTAGCAGGGTTTGTCCGAGCTTGAAGGCTCAATGTGGTGTGAGGATTAGAGGGAGGAGGCGCCCTTTTACAAGGGAGGAGAGAGGCACCTTTGGAAAAACTAAAACTATTATTTTATTATAAAGTCATTCAGTTTTTAATAGCTCCAAATTGATTTATTTCGCAGATAAGGTGGTTATGGGTCTAAATAATCTCATCGAATAGAATTTAGGCAAGTTTAGGTTTCTATTTTAACCTTATCATTTAGATTTAACTTTAAGTTAAATAATTTTACTTTAACCACATCTTCTTGTTTTCTTACACTATAAGGTTAATAAACTTACTATAACAATCCAAAAGAACCCCAAGTTGTTAATTATTAATATATATAATATTATATAAGTCATTTGGCCAAAACTTAGATTTTTAGGAATAAAATAACAATTAATAATATAATATTTTTTTAAAAAACTATTTTATGTCAATTTTTACACTATTTGGTAATTGATTTTTGTGAAAATCATAACAGCATGATTAGTTCAAAAAAAAAGTTAATTAAATCAATACTAACATGTAATATTAACCTATAAAATTAGTTTAATTCATAAAAAGTCTCAAATTACATTTATTTGGGTATTTATAACATCAATTATGTTAATATTTCATTAATAAGGTAATTACTCCATCATCATTGTGTCAAAAATAAATTAACTTTTTTAATGTCTAAAAATTACAAATAAAATATAATTATTTAGGAAATATTTTTATATTTATAATTAATAATTATAGTCGAAATTATCTTATTTATAACCCTATATTAAAAATGTTTTAGTTATTAAACTTTGATTGTAACTATTTTAACTCTTCTTTAAATAAAATAATATTAAATGTCTTAATCTAATCCAAGTGGACCTAAATGGTCATATTTTATTCCGAAGGTTTTTTTTGGTCGAATTAAACTTATCCAATCGAATTATTACATGTGTTAGGGTAATAATAATATCATTTTTACCCTTAATTACCCTATTTACTTTTAACCGTGGTAAAAATAAGTAAAAAGTTACTATTCAACAAAAAATATTTTTATCTTATTGAACCACATTTTACTCCTTGATATTAACCGTGTCTCTAGGATTTTTGAAATTCCACTCACAGAAGTGGTAAAATTATGTTTTATGTAAATTTGAAAATTCTCCTAGGAGGTGGGTAAAAAACGGTGAAAAGTTCAATAAAATTTTTATATATCTAAAATTATTATAAAATGAATCCAATGAATTACTTTGAACTTATATAGGTATTATGTATCAATTTTGACCTAAAATAATTATTTAAATAAAAAGTCAGTTTTTAAATAGTAACCCGGTGTTTTCACTATTCATCAAAAATTGAATGTTTTTAGAAAAATACCAAAATTTCATCCTAGACTAATTTTGATATTCCAAATCCAAAAATGAAGTCCATTTTGAAAGATAAAATTTATAAAATTTCAAAAAGTTGGTATTACTATTCATAACGACTAGTTTTAATAATATTTTAATAGCATATCATTGTTTAGTGAAACTAGCTATTGCGTATAACGCAAGCTATCGAGGAAGGTCGCGATTGCGTGTAAAGAAAGCCAAGATAGAGTTATGTGTAGTGAAAGATTCTTTTTATGATATATATAACATAAAAACAAAATATTTCTCATAAAAACACCGGGTGTTACATTCTACCCCCCTTAAAATGAATTTCGCCCTTGAAATTCGTCACTTTGTAACAAACAGATGAGGATACCTCTTCCTCATCATATCCTCAAGCTCCCATGTAGCTTCTTCTAATTTGTGGTTCCTCCATAAAACATTCACAATGCGAGTGGTCTTGTTCCGTAGGAATTTTTCGCTATGATCCAGAATCTCTATCGGTTGTTCTTCATAAGAAAGATATTGCTCCAGCAGTATAACTTCTGAGCTGAGTACATGTGAAGGATCGGGTATGTACTTTCATAGGAGAGATACATGGAACACATCATGAACTTGAGAGAGATTCAGTGGAATCTCCAATCAGTAAGCTACCTTCCCAACACGATCCAGTATTTCGAACGGACCGATATACCTAGGGCTCATCTTTCCCTTCTTTCCAAATCTCATTACTCTCTTCCAAGTAGATATTCGTAAGAACACTTTATCACCCACTTCAAACTCTAGGTATTTTATTCGGTTATCGGCATAACTTTTTTGTCGACTCTGAGCTGCTCTTATGTGTTGTTGAATAGATTGGACCTTTTCTGCCATCTCATCAACAAGATCAGGTCCTAATATCTTTCTTTCCCCAACTTCATCCCAACAAGTTGGAGTCCTGTATTTCTCTCCATAGAGAGCTTTATAAGGAGACATCTGAATACTGGAGTGAAAGATATTATTATAAGAAAATTCCACCAAATGTAGGTGTTGATCCCAACCTCCTTTGAAATCCATAGAGCAAGCTCTCAACATATCTTCTAGAGTTTGAATTGTCCTCTCAGACTGACCGTCAGTCTAATGATGATAAGCAGTGCTAAAACTCAACTATGTATCCAGAGTATGTTGAAGACTTCGCCAAAACTTTGAGGTAAACCTCATATCCCAATCAGATATAATGGAAAGTGGTACTCCATGAAATCTTACCACTTCCTTTACATATATCCTGGCAAGATGATCCAGAGAGAAATCTTCTCTAATAGCAATGAAGTGTGCCGACTTTGTAAGACGATCAACTATAACCCAGATAGAATTATTGCCTTTGGATGTTTTAGTAAGTCCGATGACGAAGTCCATAGTGATGTTTTCCCATTTCCATTCGGGTATGGGTAATTGTTGTAACATCCCCTTAGACTTCTGTCTCTCAGCTTTAACTTGATGACAAACCAAGCATCGAGAGACATATTCAGCAACATCTCTTTTCATTTCATCCCACCAGAAGTAATCTTTTAGGTCCCTATACATCTTCATGCTTCCAGGATGAATAGAGAATGAATAACTATGAGCCTCATCCAGTAGCTCCTTCTTTAATTCTGGGATGGGAGGAACACAAACCCGATTTATGAACTTTATTATCCCATCACAATCAAGGTTGAATTCAGGAACATTTCTCACCTTCTTTTGTAACTCTACATCTTCTTTCTGTGCCTCTTTAATCTTCACATGTATAGATGGTTGAACATTCATTTGATAAAGATAAAAATTTTCCCCTTACATTATAATTCCAAGATCCATCCTTTGTAAATCCATAAATATTGGATCTTTTGTGATCCTCATCATGGATAAGATAGCATGGTCTTGTCAACTTAATGCATCTTCCACCTTGTTTGCTTTCCTAGGGTGATAATGAATTGAGAAGTCGTAATCCTTAATCAGCTCCAACCATCTTCTTTGGTGCATATTCAGCTCCTTTTGTGTGAAAATATACTTTAAACTTTTATGATCAGTATAAATATCACACCTTTCACCATAAAGATATTGCCTCCAAATCTTTAATGCAAATATTATCGCAGCTAACTCCAAATCATGAGTTGGGTAATTTTTCTCATGGATTTTCGACTGTCGTGAGGCATAAGCTATCACCATATCATTTTTGCATGAGAACACACCCCAATACCTTTTTGGATGCATCACTATATATCAAAAAAATTTCTCTACTACAAGGCAGTGTGAGCACAGGTGCACTGGATAACCTTCTTTTTAACTCCTTGAAATTCTCTTCACACTCCTCCGTACAAACGAATTTAACTCCTTTTCGAGTCAACCTGGTGAGTGGATTATATAATCATGAAAAATATTTCACAAAACGTCGATAATATCCATCCAAACCATGAAAACTTCGGATCTCAGTTACTATTGTTGGTCTCGACCATATTTCGATAACCTTTTTTTTTTGCTGGATCCACAGATATCCCCTCTTTTGAGATTATGTGACCCAAAAATGCAACTTTTTGAAGCCAAAAATCACACTTGGTAAATTTGTCATAAAGCTTCTCCTTTATCAGGGTCTTCAATACAATTCTCAAGTGATCTTCATGTTCTTCCTTTCTCTTTGAATAGACAAGAATATCGTCTATAAAGACTACCAAAAACTGATCAAGATAGTCTCTAAATACTCTATTCATTAGATCCATGAAGATAGCAGAGGCATTCGTAAGACCAAATGGAATCACTATGAATTCATAGTGTCCATACCTTGTATGGAAACCCATCTTTGGTAGATCCTCTATTTTTACCCTTAATTGATGATACCCTGAATAAATATCAATCTTGGGAAAGTATTGAGCTCCATGTAGTTGGTCAAATAAGTTATCAATGTGTGGGAGAGGATATTTGTTCTTGATAGTGATTTTGTTAAGTTCTTGATAATCAATGCAGAGTCTCATTGATCCATCTTTCTTCTTAACAAAAAAACAGGTGATTTCCAAGTTGATGCACTGGGGCATATGAATCCCTTATCAAGATTCTCTTGGAGTTGCTTCTTCAATTCCTACAACTCAATTGGGGCCATTCTATAAGGTGTCTTTAAAATAGGCAAAGCACCCGGTACGAGTTCTATTGAAAACTCAACTTCAAGATTTGGTGGAAGACCTGGAAATTCCTCTATAAAGACATCATCAAACTCCCGTAAAATGGGAATATTCTTAATCGTGAGTTTCTCACCAACCATTTGAAATAAATAACCTTCATTTAGTGGAATCAAGACCCATAAGATGGAAGATATTTCTACTACAAGGTTATGTTCATCCTTGCATCGATAGAAAATCATAGATTGATCTGGAATATAAAATGTGACTTCCCTTATTTGGAAATTGATATGATCTCCATATAAAGAAATCCAATCCATGCCAAGAATCACATCAAATTCCACTATAGGAAGGATCACAAGATTTTCAGGAAGCACTTTCCCACAAACTTCAATCAGATAAGAATTGTAAACTTTTGATGCAACTGTTGTTCCATTAGGGGTTGTCATTGCTAACTCAATATCTAACTGTTGAGGTAATACAGTGATACCCTTAGAAAATTATTCAGAAATAAAAGAATGGGTGGATCCATAATCAAATAAAACATTTGCTACTTCAGAGTGGATGGTAAGTGTACCTTTCACCACTTCATTATCGTACTCCACATCGCTGATAGAAATTGCATGTGAATTTCCTTTTTATTTAGATTTAAGAGTTTTTTTATGTCAATCATCATCATAAACCCTTGGATTAGGGCATTGATTATCATAATTACCCATTTCCTTGCACTTGTAACATTGAAGTGTAGGAGGTGCACCCTGTTTAGACTTTTCATTGTTCACATCACTAGACATCTGCTTCCCATCAATGCGGCATTCAAATACCCGATGAACTTATTTTCCATATTTGAATCATTTACTTGTCCCTTTAAGAAAACTCCCTCCATGTTTCTTTCCAAACTTTGAGCATAAGGGAAAACTCATCTTCTTTTCAGTGTGTTCTTTATATTTTCCTTTGAATTTTGTTTTCCTCTTCTTATCAAACGCAAATGACTGATGGGTTACTCCAATATCCATCTCAACCTTGAGAACACATCGAACGATTTCCTCATAGCTATTGAAGTCCCTTATGGCTAATGCCCTTCGAAGACTTGGTTTTAAGCCACTAAAGAATAAATAGATCTTACTCTCAGGTTGGATAATAATCTCAGAAGCGTACCTTGAAAGTCTTGTAAAATTTTATTCGTAGGTACCAACAGATTCATCATCCTTTTTCTTTAGTTCAAGAAACTCCTTCTCCATATTTTTTCAAAGAATACGAGGGAAGTACTTATTGAAAAATAAGTTCTTGAACTCGTCCCATTCCATGGACTCAATTTTATCTCTTGGCCTCATATTCTTGATAAGATTCCACCATTGATCAGATTCACCTTCCAAACGATATACTGATAAGATGACTTTATCATGTACAGAACATTGAAGAACTGAAAATATCTTTTCAGTGGTACTGATTCATTGTTCAGCCACTAATGGATAAGTAGACCCGCTAAATGAGGGTGGACGCTGCCTTATGAAGGATTCAACAGAATTTTGCTCCTTAATTTGCTCATTTAGAAGTCCTGCATGATTCATATATTGAGAAAGTTTTGTGAGCATGGCTACAAGATTTTTCATTCTAGATCCCATAACATTTGGTTTCTCAGGGGGACAATCATTGCATTGCCCATTTCATTCCGCATTAACATGGTTCCTTTAGGTTCCAGCCAATGACTAAAACCAAGAAGAATAGTGTGAGCGACACTAATTATAATAGGAAAACCACATAATCAAGAATAAAATTTCACACTTAAGGTCTTATCATAGGTTGTTCATGTCCATTTCTAAAACACTAAGATTGTGTTCTATGCTTAGATTTATCCTTAGGGTTCTTACTAAGGCTTTCACATCCTAGTTTCCAAAGGTTGAATAGACCTTTCCTCTGATACCAACTATAACGAACCATACTTTACATACATTGTTATTACTTTATAATTGAAGAACACTTATTACAACATATAACAAAACCATGAAAGGACCGTATAGGTATAGTGTCTTTAGAAAATGGGAAACATAAACAACTGGTTCATAAATTATCTACATTGTCTCCCTTTTATTTTATCATATCTAGAGTACCTTTTGGCATATCTTACTTAATACCCTCCATATTTACCTGGGGAAAAGAAAACATACAAAAGGGTGGGCTCAAATGCCCAGTAAGGGTAAACAAGAGAAATATAAATCACATCATATTCATAATAACATATCATTTTGGAAATATTAACCTGCAAAAGAGATCATAATTTCACAACATGGGATAAATCATAGTAGTGAAATGTAATCCCAGTAATCATAACATAAAACATGAAACTTTGTGGAATACACACATAATAATAGAGAATCATTTCTTATTAGTCAAGACTCATTGCCATTTCTATCTTAGCAAACAAAGTCCATTTCTGAACCGAGTTCACTCCTCGTTTCAGTCCTATTTCACTGAACCGGATTAACCTGCTGTTCCAGCCATGTCTATCTCATGAGATATAAATATTTACCAAATGCATTAGATGGAGATATAGGTCACACCCATGTCATAATGAAACCATTCTTATGTGTGCCACAAAATCATAAATCATATATCATAGCATAACCCATGTAATAAAAATGGGATTCTTAAACATCATGTTATCCTAACATAAATCATATAAGATAAAAAGGACATCATCAAATTAATTCCATCATAACATATTAAAATCAATGTAAAAATAGGGATAGAAACATAACCCTATATTATCTTAGATGGAAAATAATTTTGATAAAATGCTTGAACTCCATTCTTGAGGAAAATATCCTTTCTACTTCAAAAAAATTTTCCTTTATTAAGATGTTATATAATTTTAAACTAAAATAAGTTAATTAAAAATAAACTTGAAAACTTGTAAAGGAATCTTCATGTAAATAATGTTCTAAAAGTTCATTCAGGCCGTATAAGTTAAAAAACATTCTTCTCGTACTAAAAACGAAAAAAGATTCCTTTCATATCTTTCAGTAAAAACTCACCAATGGGTAAAATTGGATTTAAAAAATTGTAGGTGGATGGAAATAATATTACATATTGAGGAAACATGGATGTGGATGATAAATATTCCTCAGTAAATTCTGAAGTATAAACAATCTCGGATAAAAATGAGATTGTGAGATTTTCCCTTACCTTTGGTCCGATTTGCTTCGTACGTGCCCGAACCTCCTGTATAATGATTTAAATAATGTTATTTACTTATTCCAGAATCATACCTATTTTTATTATATCATATATGGTCATATTCTAAGATTCTTAGCTTCTTATTAGTAATATTTCATTGCTACTTGTTATTCGGGTGTTTATTGCTTTTTGTTCTTATGCGTGTTTTGTCAAATAAATTATTATTCTGATTTTTAGGTTATAGATACCTCATTTACTGAATGGTATTACTGTAATATATATCATAATTATTCATTAAATTCATTTATATAATCATTATTCAATGAAGATCATGTAGAACGAGTCGCATCACATCATGGAGACGGTAGTCCGTACGTACGCACGAAAGATTATATCAATCCCATGATCGTGGAATTGTATTGAAGTGTGTGTATACTATTTAAGAATAAATATCACTTTAAAATAATCATATATAGTTATTATTTACACCATTATACCCATCCAAGTAAGGTGGTGGTGGAAAACAGATTACACCACGGCGTGGAGACGGTATTCCGTACGCACGCACGCGCGGTGATTTCATTTTCCGTAGGATGGATAGAAGGTGAAATAGGGTTGTTTAATATTTATAATAACATATAAGTATATGAGTGATACTGATGTTATTACTTCATAATGAAACAACTAAAGAAGAAGAAGTAGAATAAGAAATAAAGTTGAAAGAATCGGTAACGGACATTACCTCTTCTTTGAAGCGGCTCTTCTTAACCTCCTCTTAAGGCACTAAAGATGGTCTTTGAAGAAGACCAGGACCTCTAGGATGTTTCTAGGGAAGTGGATAAGAGAAATTGGTAGGTTTTGGCCGAGCTTTAAGGCTCAAAGTGGTGTCAGGAGGAGATAGAGGAGGTTCCCTTTTATAAGGGAGGAGAGGGGCACCTTTGGAAAAACTAAAAATATTATTTTATTATAAAGTCATATTCGGTTTTTAATAGCTCCAAATTGATTTATTTAGAATATAAGGTGGGGATGGGTCTAAATCCTCTCATACAATATAATTTAGAAAAGTTTAGGTTTCTATTTTAACCTTATCATTTAGATTTAACTTTAAGTTTAATAATTTTACTTTTACCATGTCTTCTTGTTTTCTTACACTATAAGGTTAATAAACTTACTATGACAATCCAAAAGAACCCCAAGTTGTTCATTATTAATATATATAATTTTATCTAAGTCATTTTTCCAAACCTTATATTTTTAGGAATAAAATAACAATTAATAATATAATATTTGTTTTAAAAACTAATTTATGTCAATTTCTACCCTATTTGGTAATTGATTTTTTTGAAAATTATAACGACATGATTAGTTCGAAAAATGTTAATTAAATCAATACTAACATGTCATATTAACCTATAAAATTATTTTAATTCATAAAAAGTCTCAAATTACATTTATTTGGGTATTTATAACATCAATTATTTTAATATTTCATTAATAAGGTAATTACTGCATCATCATTGTGTCAAAAATAAATTACCTTATTTAATGTCTAAAAATTAAAAAAAAAATATCATTATGTAGGAAAGATTTTTATATTTCTAATTAATAATTATAGTCGAAATTATCTTATTTATAACCCTATATTAAAAATGTTTTAGTTATTAAACTTTGATTGTAACTATTTTAACTCTTCTTTAAATAAAATAATATTAAATGTCCTAATCTAATCCAAGTGGACCAAAATGGTCATATTTTATTCCTAAGGTTGTTTTTGGTCAAATTAAACTTATCCAATCTAATTAGGACATGTTTTAGGGTAATAATAATATCATTTTTACCCTTAATTACCCTATTTACTTTTAACCGTGGTAAAAAAAGGTAAAAAGTTACTATTCACCAAAAATTATTTTTATCTTATTGAACCACATTTTACTCCTTGATATTAACCGTGTCTCTCGGATTTTCGAAATTCGACTCACAGAAGCGGTAAAATTAAGTTTTATGTAAATTTGCAAATTCTCCTAGGAGGTGGGTAAAAGACGGTGAAAAGTTCAATAAAATTTTTATATGTCTAAAATTATTATAAAATGACTCCAATGAATTAATTTGAACTTATATAGGTATTATGTATCAATTTTACCTAAAATTAATTTAAATAAAATAAATAATTATTTAAATAAAAAGTCGGTTTTTAAATAGTAACCTAGTGTTTTCACTATTCATCAAAAAATGAAAGTTTTCAGAAAAATACCAAAACTTCACCCTAGGCTAATTTCGATATTACAAATCCAAAAATGAAGTCCATTTTGAAAGATAAAATTTATAAAATTTCAAAAAGTGGGTATTACTATTCATAACGGCTAGTTTTAATAATATTTTAATAGCATATCATTGTTTAGTGAAACTCGCTATTGCGTATAACGCAAGCTATCGAGGAAGGTCGCGATTCCGTGTAAAGTAAGCCAAGTTAGTGTTGTGTGTAGTGAAAGATTCCTTTGATGATTTATATAACATAAAAACAAAATATTTCTCATAAAAATCTCGGGTGTTATAGAGTTTGTCTCTCAATGCCTCACTTCTCTATAGGTAATGGTTAAGCACCATGTTCTTAAAGGTTTATCTCCACCCCTTGATGTTCCAGAGTTGAAGTGATATCAGATATCCATGGACATTGCGAAGGGATTATGATGTGTGTCCAGGAGGCATGATTCTATCTGGGTGATCGTAGACCGATTCAACATTCCATCCCACTTTCTAGATATTTGAGATCAGTGTTCTGTACAATTCTTGAGGAGCCTCTATATGTAGGATATAATTCAAGTTCATGGGGTTCCCTCAACGATCATCTATAAATATTATATTTTCTTAAAATATCTTTCATGGAGAGGATTACACGAGGATTTTGGGACTTAGTTGAGCTTGAGCACAACATTCCACACCCAGACTGACAACCAGATAGATCAAACCATTCAGGTCCTGGAAGACAAGTTTTGGGCTTAAATTTTTTTCTTTTTCCATAATTGTGAGGATTTAATACCCTTTTTGGAGTTTACATACAACAACAGCTACTATTCCACCATTGGTATGGAACCATTTGTGGCTTTATACGGGTGATCATGCGGGTCCCCACTTTGTTGGACTAATCTAGATAAACAACACTCATGGGTTTGGAGTTAGTATGAGAATTTATAGAGAAGGTTTCAATCATCTGGGAGAGGATAAAGACTATAATGATCTGTCAAAATTCTTATGTGGACAAACGACAAAGACCTCCGGAGTTTGAGGAAAGAGACCATGTGTTCTTGTGGGTCGCACTTTGATGTGGATTGAGGATATTTGGTCATGGTGGAGAGTTATCTTAAATAATAATTTTTCCATTTTAGATTCTATGTAGAGTTGTATTGTTGGTTAACACTTAGCTCTAAAACCATAGTTGAACCCGGTACACCGCCTCTTCCACCTATCACAGCTAAGGAGGTACCTTCACGACCCATCACATAATATTGAATGGGGTAAAATGGACATCAAGTATAGAGATACCTTTGTAGAGTACCCAGGGGAGATTGAGGATTGGTAGAAGAGGATCCTTAATTGGATATTGAATACCCTTGTGTGTGTTTGGTGCCACCACGGAAATATTTAGGAGAGCACATGGGAGTGAGAGGCTCAGATTCATGCTTAGTACCCACATCTCTTTGAGTAGTCTTTATTTTGGATTCTCAAAATGTAAATCCCTAAGGTTGGGAGAATTTCATGTCTTATATTTTTGTATATTTATTTTTGATGTTATATGGAATATTTTTGAGACTAAGAACTAATACATAGTGTAATTCTGAGGCCAGGTATTCCCAGAATAAATGTTTGAAATATATTAAATAGAATGTGCACAAAAGTTTCCTAAAAAAGTGGAATAAATCCCCAAAGAGGGGGCCTAGATTGGAAATATATGGGCACCTTTAAGTTTGTAATGAGTGATTTTTCCTAGGAGAAACAAAATATTTGTGAACATATGGTGTTTGTGAAAAAAATTTCATGTTAAATAAATTAATAAAATAAGTTAACATAATATGTTTTATAGAATAAACCCACTTCCTCTTTAAATATATAGTTATGGAAATTTTCTTAGGGTTGCTTAATAAAACTTGGAGGTCTAGGATCCATAATAGGAGAGTGTTATTGGAAAAAAATGATGGATCACATATTGTTGTGCCAACACAATCAGAGGATATCGTCAATGATGGAAACACAACCATTATTCATAATAGAACAATTGAAACTCTAGAATGGATTTCCCCCATTCTTCATTTCTACAATGAACACAAATCAATCAATGAACATATTTATTTTCATTTAAGTCAAATTGAGGGATGGATTGGATTATCGGGATTTGGGAGAATTACATTGTAATTTTTGATTTCTTCATTGTTATTCTCGTAACAATGATTCGATATCGACATGAATATTGATCGAGGTCCATTATTCTTGTTTGTTCTTGTTATTTTCTCCCCCTGTTCTTCGTTCACCATGGGATTTATCTGTTTGACCCAAGTTTCGATATATCCTAATCAATCGACTATTGTGCACCTATTTCTTAGTGAAACAATCCAAAATCATATATTTGGGATCATAACGATATGACGGTGGTGTGATGATGGAAGTGGATGTGAATCGAATGGTTTTAGTTACCTGATTTTGCGTTCTTTAGAATTATTCTATATGGAATGAAGAATGACAAGTAGATCCTTTTTTCGAACAAATTTGATATAGAAACATGTTGTTTGGTGAAGGATAGGTTCTAATGAGATGGGATCTTCATTTCCCTAGTGAAACGACCACCATATTGGTGGTCGGATGATCATCCAAAGGAACATGCAGCAGATCAAAGTTTCTAGAATTTTTGTAACACCCCAAGATTTGATAGTAAATTATCTCTTTAAAGTAATTTAATAGCTTATATTTCATGCAACACCGACTTGCCTTGCGTTATACACAATATTGAGTTTCTATGAAACAACACATTAGTATTATAATTATTTAAACGATATATTTATTTATCAATAAAACATTGTAATATAAAAAAGTGAAAAATAAAAAATAAATTTTATTTATAATGTTTTCACATAAATAAAACATATTTATAATGAAATGTATAAGTTTTGTTAAAATGGATATATATTTAGAAAAAATATTTTCTTAAAAGAACTACTCGTTATGTCCTTTTGTAAACAAAAATAAAATTAATTTTAGACACTCCTAAAATTTTAATTTGTTATAATAGACTTGATTTTTGAATTCATAAGATCAAAATTAGTTTAGGGTTAATTTTTGGTATTTTTCTGAAAACAATCAATCTTTTATGAATAGTGAAAAATACTGCATAGTACATAAAAACTAACATTTTCATTTAAAAAAAAAATTAATAAAAATTTATCTTAAATTAAAAAATAGATACATAATACATATATTAGTTCAATTTAATTCATTTGAGTTATTTTATAATATGATTGGATATATAAAGTTTTATTTAACTTTTTAACGTCGTTTACCCACATTCTAGGTACATTTGAAAATTACAATAAAATGTAATTTTACCACTTCTGTGAATTGAATTTTAAAAATTGTACAGAAACGGTTGTCGTCAATAAGTAAAAATTGGTTCTATAGGATGAAAATAAGTTTTGGTGAAGAGTAACTTTTGAATTTTATTTACCACAGTTAAAAATAAATAGGGTAATTAAAGGTAAAAATAATATTATAATAATATAAAATTACCCCAAAACATGTACTAATTCTATTAGATAAGTTTTTTTCAACCCAAATCAACCTTAGTAAAAAAATAAGAACATTTTTTATCCATTTGGGTTAGGTTATGAAATTTATTATATTTTATTTAAAGAAGAGTTAAAAGTGTTAAATTCAAATTTTAATAACTAAACCATTTTTAATATAAGGTTATACATAAGATAGAATCTACTATAAATATTTATTAGAAATATAAAAATATTTCCTACATAATAGTATCTTATTTATAATTTTTAGATATTAAATAATGAAATTTATTTATGACACAATGATGATGCACTAATTACCTTAATAATGAAATATTAAAATAATTGATATTATAAATATTAAAATAAATTTAAATTGAATATTTTAATGCCATAAACTAATTTTATAGGTTAATATGACATTTTATGGTTGATTAAATGTGTTTTTATAAGGAATCAAGATACAATGACTTTAACCAAAACCAAATACTAAATAGTGTCAAAATTAACATAAATGAGTTTAAAAAAAATACAATTTTATTAAATTATATAATAGTCATAAAAATATATTATTCTACAAAATGACTTATATAATGTTAAATATTTCATTAATTAACCACTTGAGGTTATTTTGGCATTTTATAGTAACTATATTAACCATGTAGTATAAAAAAATAAGAAGACATGGTAAAAGTTAAACTATTTAACTAAGAGTTAAATCTAAAGGATAAGGTTAATATGGTTACCTAAACATGTCTAAAACATATTGTTTGAGATAATTTCTAACCATAGACACCTTATCCTATAAATAAATCAATTTGGGTCTATTATAAATAGAAAATCATTTAATAATAAATTAATATTTTAAGTTTTTCCTTAAGTTCCCATCACCTCTCTTATAAAAGGGAACCTCCCTTCCTTTTAATTTAAACTTCCAAATCCTTTTGTCTTGGACAAAACCTGATCAAATATCCTCCAAACTACCCTCACTTCAAACTATATCCCTTACTTTGATCATAAATCCAACCTAAGGATCCCTTTTGTTCAAATCAAAAGAAAGCACCCGAAGAAGAGGTAATTATTTCATCACCTCTTTCAAAGTTCTTTTCTTCTTATACTTCTTATTTATATGTTATTTTGATACTAAAATAATAAATCCATTACCTTATACATTTTTAGAATTTATTATAAATATGGTATAATCATATTCATTATTCTATCTATCCTATGAATGACAAAGTCACCATGAGTGTGTACGTATGGCTTACCGTCTCCATGTCATGGTGTAGTTTGTTATTCACCAATTATTATTTTGATGGGTATAATGATGAGTATAATTAATTTAAATAATGAGTATTAATTATTAATTATTTTTTATATATAATATAATATACAATTAAACACCATTTCACCATCAATATAATGATATTTTTACTCGTGCGTACGTACGGCTTACCGTCTCCATGGCGTGATGAGATTCATTTTCAATGATCACCATTCAATAATTTTTATAAAAATATATATACTGATTATGTATGAGATATATGAAATAAAATTTCTACCATAATATATATATATATAGATAAATATATGTTGTTTACTTACTTCCATACTATACAATAAGAAAACGGAAACAACGTTCATGCGTACGTACATACTACCGTCTCCATGAATGGTGTTTCCATTTCATATATCTATCTATTATAAATATTAATATTCTGAATATACATGATATATAAATCATATTTTATATTCTAGAAGTATGTAAATCTTTATCTAAGTGATACGATGAAGAATAACATGTTAAAACACATAAGATAAAGAAAGCGATTATTACCCAAAATATTACTTTAACATGGAAATTATTATTAAATGGGTAGTATAAAGTCATAAATGAATCATATATGATATCATAAATATGATTATGGTTCTAGTGTAGTTTAATAACATACTATGGTCATTATACAAGAGGTTACACTTACCCCCGACTAAAGTAAAATACAAGGTAAGGGTTAATTCCTCAATCTAATTATTATTTGAGGTTGTTTATGTGTAAGTATTTACTGGGACATATTTATCAACCAAGTCCATGTTTAATAAAAATGTTTTTCAAAAGGATTATTTTATGGTTTTATGGAAGGGAATATTTAACTAGATCATCATTTTAAATGTTTTAAATATTTATTTTTCTAAATTTATTTAATTATTTTTCATGTTTTCAAAATGATTTTAAGGATTTATTTATATGGATATGATTGTTTTAAAATTTTAATTCCTGTAAAAGTTTAAAAGTGGTATGGGACACTTTGATTAAAAAATTTCATTTAAATGTATTCTTTTATAAATTGTGTGAATTTTAATGTTTTCAATGTAAAAAAGGGATATTTCCCTCAAAGGGTTTTAATGAATTTATTAAATTATTTTCATCTATATCAACATCCTTTGTTGGGTTTTATGCAGGTTTGAAGTTGATTTATTATGATAAAATATTCCATATTGGGTTAATGGTTTTGTGATATGTTTGACTATGGATGTGATGTTTTTATGTCATTCATGGTTTACGGTTAATGTATTAACATTTCATATGCTAGTTTTAATATGAATATTTATGTTATTTATCAACCTTCTCATATGAGGAATGCATTAGACTTAGTAAGGGACGTTCGGGGCCCGTAATATCCCCTCGATTCATCTATAGGTATCATGAGACATGTAACACCCCAAGCTTCCACAGTATGCTTCTCTTTGAATAATACACTAGCATGTGTTGTACGCAACTTCGAGTTCTAACACACGCCACAACCAATCAAACTAGCCCTTATGAATAGTAATACCCACTTTATGAAATTTTATAAATTTTATCTTTCAAAATGAACTTCATTTTTGGATTCATAATATCAAAATTATCCTAGGCTGAATTTTTGGTATTTTTCTGAAAATATTCAATTTTTGATGAATAGTGAAAAAACACTGAGTTATAGTTTAAAACCGAATTATTATTTAAATAATTTTTTATTTTATTTAAATTTAATTAAGGTCAAAATAGATACATAATACCTATATAAGTTCAATTTAATTCATTGGAGTTATTTTAGAATAATTTTAGATGTATAAAAATTTTATAGAACTTTCCACTGTCTTTTACCGCATCTTAGGAGAATTTTCAAATTCACATAAAACTTAATTTTACCACTTCTGTGAGTGGAATTTTGAAAATCCAAGAGACATAGTTAATATAAAGTATTAAAATGTGGTTCAATAAGATAAAAATAATTTTTGGTGAATAGTAACTTTTTACTTTTATTTACCACAGTTAAAAGTAAATATGGTAATTAAGGGTAAAAATGATATTAATATTACCCTAACACATGTCCTAATTCTATTAGACAAGTGTATCTCAACCAAAAACAACCTTAGGAATAAAATATTATCATTTAGGTCGACTTGGATTAGATTAGGACATTTATTATTATTTAATTCAAAGAAGAGTTAAAAGAGTTAAAATCAATCATTAAATACTAAAACATTTTTAATATAGGTTTTTACATAAGATAAATTCGATTATAAATATTAATTAGAAAGATAAAAATATTTTCTACATAATTATATTTTATTTATAATTTTTATACATTAAAAACATAATTTATTTATGACATAATGGGGATGCAATAATTACCTAATTAATGAAAATTTAAAATAATTGATATTATAAATATCAAAATAAATGTAATTTGAGACTTTTTATGAATTTAACTAATTTTAGAGGTTAATATGACATATTAGTATTGGTTATATAAATTTTTTTTGAATTAATAATGTTGTTATAAAATTATCAAAAACAAAATACCCAATAGTGTCAAAATTGACATAAAAGAGTTTTTAAAATAAATATTATATTATTAATTGATATTCTATTCCTAAAAATATACGGTTCAGCCAAAGAACTTATCTAATGATATTTGTATCATTAATTGACCACTTGGGGGTCGCTTGGAGGTATATAGTAAGTTTATTAACTATATAATATAAAAATACAAAGAGACATGGTAAATGTCAAACTATTTAACTAAGAGTTAAATATAAATGATAAGGTTAATATTGTGACAAAAACCTGTATAAAATATATTGGTTGAAAGGATTTCGACCCATCCCCACCTTAATTTTTAAATAATCCACTTTGGAGCCATTAGAAACTGAATATGAATTTATTATAAAATAATATTTCTAGCTTTTCCAAAGGTTCCCCTCACCCCTCTTATATAAGTGCACTCCCCCTTCTCTCTAATTCACAACTTAAAAGCCTTTTGGATCAGACAAAACCTACCCAAATATTCTCTAAAATTCACTCACTTCAACCTAGAGGCCTTAGTTTGATCAGAAATTCAACCTAAGGAGCCATTTTGATCAAATCAAAAGAAAGAACCCGAAGAAGAGGTAATGTTTTCACCACCCTCTTTCAAGTTCATTTATTCTTCAACTTCTTATTTGTTTGTTATTTACATTATAAAATAATAAATACAGTATATTATATATAAAATGATGTTATTATAAATATAGTGCATCCATATTCATTATTCTATCCATCCTTTGAATGACATGTCACCATACGTGCGTACGTACAGCTTACCGTCTCCACGTCGTGGTGTAATTATTATTCAAAACATTATTATTTGGATGGGTATGATAATGATGTGTAATTTATGTAAATAAAAAATATAACATGAAAATGATTCTTTATATATGATATAATATCCAATTATATATTATTTTAATATCAAAATAATGATATTGTCGCTCGTGCGTACGTACTGACTACAGTCTCCACGAACGCGATGAGATTCATTCCCCATCGTATCCATTAAAGTCTAAATCTCATTTTATGATTAAAAATAATTTTTAAGGACTTGATAAAATTATTTATATGAATAATATACAACCTATCCATAACAAACACGACTTATGTAACAAAACATATAAAATAAAATGAGTAAGTTAACACCTAAAACGACGATAATACTAAGATATTATTAACAAAGCAATGTTAAAAGATCATATATGATATAAAATTAATGTATATGATTCTTGTATAATTTAATAACAATTATTTCAACATTATACAAAATTTTAACTTACCCTTAACCAAATAAAAGTACAATGTAAGGGTTTATTTCACAATCTCTTCATTATCCGAGGTTTTTTATATATAATTATCTACTGGGACCTCTTTATCATCCACATCCATATTTCTTAAAAATGTAATTCAAATCTTTATTACTATTTTATAGACTATGGTTTTAAGTCATTTATACCCTTTTTTAATTTTTATAAGATGTTTATAAAGTAATTTTTCCATCATTTTCCAAACATGGTCCTTTTTAACCTTTTTGACAGAATTAAGGTAAGAATGTTTTTTTAACTTATACGGTGGGTGCGGCTATTTTTTTCCATTATAAAATATTAAAATCTTACCTTACAGGATTATAAGGATATTTTAAAAGTAAATGTTTTATTTTATAATTATGTGACTTTTAAATGATTTCAAAAAAAGAGATATTTCTCTCAAATAGTTTTGATTTCATCTATGTCAACATCATTTGATGGATTTTAAGATTATTTGAAGTTGGTTTATTATGATACAAAACTTTCATATTGTATTTAAGGTTTTGTGATTTGTTTGACTATGGATGTGTTATTTTTATACCATTCATGGTTTATGGAGAAACTATTGACATTTCGTATGCTAGTTTTAATACGAATGTTTATGTTATGTTTAAACCTGTTCATATGAGGAATGCATTGGACTTAATAAGTGACGGGTGGAGCCCACTATAGCTCCTTGATGCATTATTAAGTCTCATGAGACAAACTAGTGTCTTGGCACAAGGCCTTGATGTAATCTTATTTGTAGTCTTGGCACAAGGCCTTGACTATGTGGTTATGATAGTCTAGAATTATGCATTCCATCATTATGAAAGTGGTTATTGATATTGCATGTGATTATTTGACTAGTAGAATATATATGTGAATAAGTAAATGGCATAATTTCATTTTATTTCTGCCATATTATGCTGAAGTTCAAGTTTAAAAGGATTTTGTTTTAGTTATACATTGCCTTAAATGATTATGCTTATTTAGGAAAGTTTTCGCTATATTGTTATCCTTACTGGGCATCTGAGCTCACCCCTTTATATGTTTTATTTTTCCCATGATGTGAAGAATTATTTTATGAATTACATGTAGGGATAATATGATGGGATATGAGTGTGGACTATGGGGACTATTTTGTTGTAGTTTTCATTTTATGATGTAATGTAAACTTTTTGAATGTATCTAGTGATTCCAAGGATTCTAAACTAATCGTTCTTTCGAGACATAATCTTTTGCGATCATGCCAATGTTATGTAATAATGCACCGACTCTAGGTAACTAGGGTCAAGGCATTACAGTTGGTATCAGATTAAGTTTAGTACAAACCTTGGAAACTAGATTTAGATAAACTCTGATAAAAACACATAGACCTAAGATGGACTTTGAGGATTAGTATAGAAGAACTTCCTAGAATTTTGGTATTGTAGAGATTTTGTGAGTTTTCCAAGTAGTACATCCATGTCTGGATAAGACCATGTAGAGGTAGCTCTGGAACATATGTACCTATGTGTAAACTCCAAAAACACCACTTTGAGCTAGACTCGAACGGGGACTGGTGCACGAAAACAGGCATTGCTACACTCTTGGTTACGACACTCCCGGGGGATATGCTTAGGATAATTATCATTTTCTTTATAAACCATTATAAAGGGTTTATGAGTATATACCTCCTAAAAGAAAACATTTTTATGATTATGGATTATATCCATAAACTGTTCAATATATGTTAAGTGTTTTATAAGTTTGGAATTATGTATTTTGATTCATAAACTAATCTAGTTTATGCCATTGTTTAGAAATGGAACCTAGTGGAAGAAATGGAAATTGTATCAATGCATGCACTCCATGTAGGGATTACCCTCCTACTCAAGATAATTATAGTGGAGCTGGTGATGCAACTGGTGTTGATCAGCTAATCACCATAGTGGGACAACTAACTCAGGTTATGAATAATAACCTTACCCGTATGGAGCACCCCGATCTGAAGCATGGAGGATCCATGTTAGATCACTTCATGAGGCAACAAACACCAACATTCAATGGGAGTAAAAATCCCTTAGTAGCTGAGCAATGGATAAATTCCTTAGAGAAAATATTCCATGCTCTGCGGAGTAGTGAAAGGGAAAAAGTTATCATGGAATTTTACCACCATACTGGAGATACTGATCAATGGTGGTCATTGATTCAAAATACAAAGTAAGATGATGAAGTATCAAATATGTAATAGAAGGAGTTCAAAGAGGTTTTCTTCGAAAAATACTTTCCTCGTGACCATCGAGCATATATGGAAAGGCAATTTCTGAGTCTGAGGAAAAAGGAGGATGAGAATGTCAACAAGTATGAGGCTAACTTTACAAGGTTAGTGAAGTATGTTGCAGATTATATACGTAACCCAAGAAGTAATATTGATCATTTCTTTTATGGGTTAAAACTGTTTTTCTGTTGAGAATTAGTCTCACAAAACTTCTCGTTGTACGAAGATATTGTCTCATGCGCTATCAAGACAGAAAAATAATTCTCTAAGTCTTACGACTTTAAAGAAAATCAAGAGAAGAAGAGATCTGATGATCACTCTGGAAATAGAAATAAGTGGAAGAAGGGAAAAGTTGAATATCCATCCTATAGTAAATGTGGGAAGAAACACCCTGGTACTTTCTTGAATGGAATGGGAGTCTATTACAAGTGTAGTGAAAAAGGCCACCAAGCTTGTGATTTCAAGGGGAAGAAGGAAGCTACCGATGTTCAATGCTACAACTGCAGGGAGATGGGAAATTATGAAAATGAATGTCCTAAGCATCAGGGGAACTTACCTCAGAAAAGGCTAAGGGATCAAGTCCAAGATTATGCTATCACTACTGTTGAGGTTGATGCTCCGAAAGACGTGGTGGCAGGTAATTTAATGGTTTCCTCAAGTTTAGCCAATGATTTATTTGATTATGGATCATCGCATTGTTTCATATATTCCCATTTTTCTAAGAAAAATAGATATTTACAATTTTATTTAACAAGGGAGTTGTCAGTTAAAACTCCTAAGGGACGTATCATTGCTACAAAGTTCTGTGGATCCGTTTCCATCAGGGCATATAAATGTTCTTTATCTGCTGAACTCATCGTCATACCTATTATTGAGTTTGATATAATCCTCGGTATGGATTGGATTTCAGACCATGATGCGTTGATTTATTGTAAGAATAAGGAGGTTACAATTTTTTATGATGATGATAAAGAACACCTTATCTTTAGAGCAGAATCTTCACCCCCTGATTCTTATCTAGATCCACCCCGAGTAGCTCAACTAAATTCAATTATCGGGGAGGAAGAGAATGAAATAACTGTAGGTGAGGAAAGGAATGTTCAAATAGAGGATGTACCTATTGTGAAAGAATATTTTGATGTGTTTCCGGAAGATTTACCTGGACATCCTTCAGAACGAGAAATTGAGTTTTCCATTGATTTAATTCCTGGTTCAAGGCCTAAATCGAAGAGCCCTTATAGAATGGACGTTGTGGAATTAGTTGAACTAAAGAAACAACTAGAAGAATTGAGTAATAAGGGATTTATTCTCCCTAGTGTTTCTCCATGGGGATCCCCTGTCCTTTTTGTTAAGAAGAAATATGGATCTATGAGGTTATGTATCGACTACAGGGAGATCAATGCTATAACAATAAAGAACAAGTATCCCTTACCTCGTATTGATGATTTATTTGACCAACTGAATGGAGCTCAGTACTTTTCAAATATTGACCTTCGATCAGGATACCATCAGTTGTGTGTGAAGATGGAAGACATTCTGAAGACAACATTTCGAACTAGGTACGGGCATTACGAGTTTACAGTAATTCCTTTTGGGTTGGCTAATGCACCCTATGTTTTCATGGATCTAATGAACAGAGTTTTCAAGGAATATCTCGATGATTTTTTAGTGGTATTTATTGATGATATCTTGGTATACTCTAAAATATACAAAGATCATGAAAATCACTTGCGCATTATCCTGAAGACTCTGAGAAGACATGATTTTTATGGGAATTTTAGCAAGTGTGAATTCTGGCTTCAGGAGATTTCTTTTCTTGGCCATATTATCTCTAAGGATGGAATATCTATTGATCCGTATAAGACTAAGGAAATCCAATAATGGCCAGCCCCGATGAGTATAACTGAGGTACGTAGTTTTATTAGTTTAGTAGGATATTATCGGCGTTTTGTCCAGAATTTTTCCCGATTGGCTAACCCATTAACGAAGCTCACACGTAAAGGGGTTAAATTTGTTTGGACAAAAGAGTGTGAAGAATTTTTTGAAGAACTGAAGATAAGATTAGTAAATTATCCTATATTGACTCTACCATCGGGGAATGATGGGTTTGTTATTTATAGTGATGCATTGAAGAAAGGACTTGGTTGTGTTCTTATGTAGAATGATAGACTTATTGCATATGCATCACGATAGCTGAAAATTCATGAGAAAAACTATCCTACTCATGATCTTGAGTTAGCTGCTGTAATATTTTCTTTGAAGATATGGAGAAATTATCTCTATGGTGAAAAATGTGAGATTTATACTGATCACAAGAGTTTGAAGTACATTTTCTCACAGAAAGATCTCAACATAAGGCAAAGGCGATGGCTTGAACTACTCAAGGATTATGATTGCACGATACACTACCACCCGGGGAAGGAAAATAAGCTGGAAGATGCTTTGAGTAGAAAGGATCATGGAGTTTTGAACAAGATGAGAGTTGAAAAGGATCCTATATACATGGATCTAGTAAAGATGGATATGGGAATCACCATGGAAGGTGAAACATCGATACTTTTTCAAATGGTTTCCAAACCCTCATTACTAGAAAGGATAAAGAGTTCTCAGACCGATGATGAAGAATTTGAAAAGAAGATTAAAGCTGTGAATGATGAGAGATTGAATGACTTTGTGTATGAAGATGGAATTTTTAAATTGGGGAAGAGACTTTGTGTTACCGATATACCTGATCTAAAAAGGGAATTGTTGGACGATGCTCATAGTTCCATTTTCACTATACACCCTGGGACACCAAAATGTATAGATATTTGAAGGAACATTTTTGCTGGAACAACATGAAGAGGGAGATTTATGATTTTGTGTCACGATGTATGGTTTGTCAAAAAGTTAAATCTGGAAGGCAACATCCTGGAGGATTCATGCAACCTCTTCCCATACCTGATTGGAAATGGGATAATATCACTATGTAATTTGTCATGGGACTACCAAATACTCATAGAAAGAAATATGCAATATGGGTCATTATTGATTTTCTTACCAAGTCAGCACATTTTCTTGCTATAAGGAAAGATTTAACACTTGAAGGTCTAGTAAGAATATATATTAATAAAGTTTTGAGACTTCATGAAGTACCCATATCGATTGTTTATGATCGTGATCCACATTTTACTTCAAGATTCTGGAAAAGTCTTCAGAAATCCATAGATACTGAACTTCATTTGAGCACTGCCTACCACCCCCAAAATGATGAACAATCAGAACGGACTATTAAAACCTTAGAAGACATGTTGATATCATGATCACTTGACTTTCAGGGTATGTGGGATCAATATTTACCTCTGTTGGAATTTTCCTATAACAATAGCTTCCATTTAAGTATTCGTATGGCACCATATGAAGCATTATACGGAAAGAGATGTCGCACACCAACCTGTTGGGTTGACGTTGGTGAAAGAAAACTTGTAGGACCCAAAATGGTGTAGGAAACGATGGAAAAGGTAATGTTAATCCAAAACCACATCAAATCATCTCAAAGTAGGCAGAAGATCTATGCCGATAACTGAAGGTAGGATTTGGAATTTCAGTAAGGAGATCATGTTTTATTGAAGGTATCTCCATGGAAGGGAGTTATAGGTTTCGGTAAGAAGGGTAAATTGAGTCCCAGGTACATCAGACCTTTCGAAATTCTAGAATGAATTGGGGATGTAGCTTACCATTTGGAAATTCCTCCAAGTCTCTCCAAAGTTCATGATGTGTTCCATGTATCACTGTTTAGATAATACTTGCCTGGCCCAATGCATGTACTCACTTACGAGGAATTAGAACTGGAACCCGATCTGTCTTAATGCGAAGAGCCTGCCAAGATTCTTGATACAAGAGAACAAGTACTGAGAAATTGGACGACTCGTCTGGTAAAAGTTCTATGGAGAAACCATAAAATGGAAGAGGCAACGTGGGAACCCAATGAACTTATAATGAAGAACCACCCGAGTCTTTTTATGAAGTAATATTCTAGAAATTTTGAGGAAAAAATTATTTGAAGTAGGGGAGAATGTAACACCCCAAGCTTCCACGGTATGCTTCTCTTTGAATAATATAGTAGCGTGTGTTGTACGCAACTTCGAGTTCTAACACACACCACAACCAATCAAACTAGCAGTTATGAATAGTAATACCCAATTTTTGAAATTTTATAAATTTTATCTTTCAAAATGAACTTCATTTTTGGATTTGGAATATCAAAATTATCCTAGGGTGAATTTTTTGTATTTTTTTGAAAACATTCAATTTTTGATGAATAGTGAAAAAATACAGAGTTATAGTTTAAAACCGAATTTTTATTTAAATAATTTTTTATTTTGTTTAAATTTAATTAAGGTCAAAATAGATACATAATACCTATATAAGTTCAATTTAATTCATTGGAGTTAGTTTAGAATAATTTTTGATATATAAAAATTTTATAAAACTTTTCACCGTCTTTTACCCACATCCTAGGAGAATTTGAAAATTCACATAAAACTTAATTTTACCTCTTATTTGAGTGGAATTTAGAAAATATGAGAGAATCAGTTAATATCAAGGAGTAAAATGTGGTTCAATAAGATAAAAATAACATTTGGTGAATAGTAACCTTTTACTTTTATTTACCACAGTTAAAAGTAAATATGGTAATTAAGGGTAAAAATGATATTAATATTACCCTAACACATGTCCTAATTATATTGGACAAGTTTATCTCAACAAAAAACAACATTAGGAATAAAATATTATCATTTAGGTCCACTTGGATTAGATTAGGACATTAATTATTATTTAATTCAAAGAAGAGTTAAAAGAGTTAAAATCAATGTTTAATTACTAAAACATTTTTAATATAGGGTTATACATAAGTTAAATTCTATTATACATATTAATTATAAAGATAAAAATATTTCCTACATAATGATATTTTATTTATAATTTTTAGACATTAAATAATTTAATTTATTTATGACATAATGGTGATGCAGTAATTACCTAATTAATGAAATATTAAAATAATTGATATTATAAATATCAAAATAAATGTAATTAGAGACTTTTTATGAATTACACTAATTATATAGTTTAATATGACATATTAGGATTGGTTATATGAATTGTTTTCTAAGTAATAATGTTGTTTTGAAATTATCAAAAACAAAATACCCAATATTTTCAAAATTGACATAAAAGAGTTTTTAAAACAAATATTATATTATTAATTGATATTCTATTCCTAAAAATATAATGTTCGGCCAAAAGGCTTATATAACTATAGGTTTATCATTAATGGACCACTTAGGGGTCGCTTGGAGGTATATATTATGTTTATTAATTATATAATATAAAAACACAAAGACACATGGTAAATGACAAACTATTTAACTAAGAGTTAAATATAAATGATAAGGTTAATATTGTAACCCAAAACTGTGTAAAATCTATTAGTTGAAAGGATTTTGACCCATCCCCACCTTAAAATTTAAATAATCAACTTTGGATCCATTAGAAACCGAATATGAATTTATTATAAAATAATATTTCTAGCTTTTCCAAAGGTACCTCTCACCCCTCTAATATAAGGGAACTCCCCCTTCTCACTAATTCACACCTTCAAATCATTTTGGCTCGGACAAACCTAGAAAAAATATTCTCTCAACTAACCTCACTTCAACCTAGAGTCCTTAGTTTTATCATAAATCCAACCTAAGGAGCCCTTTTGGTCAAATCAAAAGGAAAAATCCAAAGAAGAGGTAATGTTTTCACCACCCTCTTTCAAGTTCCTTTCTTCTTCAACTTCTTATTTCATTGTTATTTACATTATGAAATAATAAATCCAGTATATTATATATACAATGATGTTATTATAAATATGGTACATCCATATTAATTATTCTATCCATCCTTTGAATGACATGTCACCATACATGCGTACGTACGGCTTACCGTCTCCACGCCGTGGTGTAATTGTTATTCAAATCATTATTATTTGGATGGGTATGATGATGATGTTTAATTGATGTAAATAATAAATATAACATGATAATTATTCTGTATATATGATATAATATCCAATTATATATTATTTTAATATCAAAATAATGATATTGTCGTTCGTGCGTACGTACGGACTACCGTCTCCACGAACGCGATGAGATTCATTCCCCATCATATCCATTAAAGTATAATTCTCATTTGATGATTAAAAATAATGTTTAATGACTTGATATCATTCTATATATGAATAAGATACAACCTATCCATAACAAACATGACTTATGTAACAAAACATATAAAAGAAAACAAGTAAGTTAACACCCGAAACGACGATAATACTAAGATATTATTAACAAAGCAATGTTAAAAAATCATATATGATATCATATTAATGTATATGATTCTTTTATAATTTAATAACAATTATTTAACCATTATAATGGAGGTTAACCTACCCTCAACCAAGTAAAAGTACAAGGTAAGGGTTTATTTCACAATCTCTTCATTATCTGAGGTTGTTTATACGTAATTATCTACTGGGACCTCTTTATCATCCAGATCCATGTTTCTTAAAAATGTATTTCAAACAATTATTACTATTTTATATAATATGGTTTAAAGTCATTTATACCCTTTTTGACTTTTTATAGGATGTTTATAAAGTAATCTTTCCTTCATTTTCCAAACAAGGTCTTTTTTAACCTTTTCGGCAGAATTATGGTAAGGATGTTTTTTTAACTTATATAGTGGGTGCGGCTATTTTCCGCCATTATAAAATATTCAAACTTCCCTTAAAAGCTTATAAGGATATTTTCTAAGTAAAGTCTTTATTTTATAATTATGTGACTTTTAAATGATTTAAAAAAAAGATATATTTCTCTCAAATAGTTTTGATTACATCTATGTCAACATCCTTTGATGGATTTTATGATTATTTGAATTTGGTTTATTATGATACAAAACTTCCATATTGTATTGAAGATTTTTTGATATGTTTGAATGTGGATGTGTTATTTTTATATGATTCATGGTTTATGGAGAAATTATTGACATTTCGTATGCTATTTTTAATACGAATGTTTATGTTATGTTTAAACATGTTCATATGAGGAATGAATTGGACTTAATAAGTGACGGGTGGAGCCCGCTATAGCTCCTCGATGCATCGGTAGGTATCATGAGACAGAATAGTATCTTGGAACAAGGCCTTGAAAAAATCTTATTTGTAGTCTTGGCAAAAGGCCTTGAATATGTGGTTATGATAGTTTGGCATTATGCATTCCATCCTTATGAAAGTGGTTATTGATATTGCATGTGATTATTCGACTAGTATAATATCCATGTGAATAAGTAAATGGAATTATTTCATTTTATTTCTGCCATATTATGCTGAAGTTCAAGTTTAAAAGGCTTTTGTTTTAGTTATACATTACCTTAATTTTTTATGATTATTTATGAAAGTTTTTGCTATATTTTTATCCTTACTGGGCATCTGAGCTCACCCCTTTCTATGTTTTATTTTTCCCAAGATGTGAAGAAGTATTTTATGAATGACCTATATGGATAGTATGAGGGGATATGAGTGTGTACTATGGAGACTATGTTGTTTTAGTTTTCATTTTATGATGTAATGTAAACTTTATGAATATATCTAGTGATTCCAAGGCTACTAAACTAATCGGTCTTTCGAGACTTGATCTTTTGTAATCATGCCAATGTTATGTAATAATGCACTGACTCTGGGTAACTGGGGTCAGGGCGTTACAAGACAAACTAGTGTCTGGGCACAAGGCCTTGATAAAATTTATATTTAGGTTCTTGGCATGAGTCATTGGTTTTGTGCTTAAGATATACGACATTATGCATTCCATCATTATGATATTAGTTATTGATCTTGCATGTGATTATTTGACTACTATAATATTCATGTGAATAAGTAAATATAATTATTTGATTTATATTTTCCATATTATGTTGATGTTTATGTTTAAAGGTCTTGTGTTTCAATTGTATACCTTTATATAAAAGTTTATGATTAATTACGACAACATCTGCTTTATTTTTTATCCTTACTAGGCATCTGAGCTCACCCCTTTCTTATGTTTTATTTTTTCACGGATTCCAAGAAGTGTACTATGATTGGTATGTAGGGTTAATCTAGTGGAATAATGTAATTATCAAAGTATTATGTATGTTTTGTTTTATGTTATAAATTATAATGTGTCATTCATGTATGTAATCTATTTTCCAAGACTGTTAAACTAATAGGTCCTTTAGGAATTTTTTACTTGTAATCAAGACAATGTATTAATATAATGCACCGGCTCCGGGCTTCTGGGGTCGGGGAATTACAGTTGGTATCATAGAAAGTTTAGTAACAACCTTGGAAATAGATTTATAAAACTTATATTAGGGATGATAACCCTAATATAGAATTTTAGGATAAGTATTGAAGAGAATCCTAGAATTTTAAAATAGATATTATGTAGGTATTCCTAGAAAATAAATCCCTATCTAGATAATATAAGTGAATGTGGTTCTGTAATGGATGTATCTAGGGGTGAAAACTTCAATAAGGTGTTCTGATCTTGACTCGGGGTAACCTGGTACATGACAACGAGCCTTACTGTGCACCTGGTTTGACACTCCTGGGGGATATGCTTAGGATAATTCACATTTTCATTTCAAACCATTATAAAGTATTTATAATTAAATATTTTCACAAATAATCCATTCTTATGATTATGGGATTAGTTATGCATACATTTTTTTCAAATTATGTTAAGTATTTAACTAGTTTAGAATCATGAATTATGATTCATAACATAATCTAGTGTATGACATTGTATATAAATGGTGCCTAGTAGAAGGAATGATTACCCCCACCAATGAACATGTTCCAAAGAGTAAGAAGTATCCTATATTTCATGGTATTAGGATAAAATTTTGAAGGTAGATAGCCTCTCGTGAATTATTATCATAAGAGGAAATAGTATCATGTGTTAACAAGATTAGTAAAGAATTTTCTAAGTCCTTTGGCTTTGAAGGGAAGCCAGCGAAAAAAAGGATGGAAAGAGAGAAATATGGATAAAGGGAAGAAGGGAATGAAGTATTATCCCATATGTGATAACTTTAGAAAGAATCACCTAGGCAAGTGCTTAAAAGGACTGGGTGTTTTTTATAATTGTGGAGAAAATGGTCATTAAGAAAAACAATGCAGTGGAAAGAAATAAAATACTAATATTTAGTGTTTTAACTTTTGTGAAATAGGGCATTACGCAAATAAATGTATTAAGCTTCAAGGAAATATAGATCATAATAATCAAAAGGATCATGGTCAAGCATAATCTATTACTATATTCAACATGGAATAATTAATTTTTTAGTGTTTCTGGATTGAAGAATTATGTCATTTGAGTTTTTATAAATGATGTACTAGTTATATGAAATATTTTAATAAATAAGGATTGTACTGTAGTACTATTTCATTGAGGATTTGATATTATATGGTACTAAGAAAAGTGACTCAATAACAAGTAAAACTTTTTGGAAAATACATGGTTGAGGGAAAGATAATCCTTAATATGATCCTGATACTGAGGTAGTGATTTTGGAATAAGAGATGATTGATTTTGATAAATTATATTGGATATTATTGACTACCTTGGAACTAATTAATGGTTTATTTATTCCATCATTATTGGAGTTTACAAAAAAATTATTTAAGGATTATATCCAGTATTCTATATGGAATAAGGGAGGATAAATGTATTCAATAAGGTTTTATGGTAATTTAGGGTGTTACCATGTTTTAAGAGATATCATGATGAAGGTATTCACATGTTATTATGTGGAAAAAATATATCTTCATTATTTTTACCACCCATATAAATTTTTGGACTGTGATTTTGGACACAAGTATTTTGGATAAGTCTAATGGTTGGAATGGAGTAAGTTGAACACTTGATATTTTGTTTTAGGTTAATGTATAATTTATTGGATACATTGACCATACCTTTTGGATTTAAGTAAACACATAGAGTATTAAGAAAATACATGAAGGCCTTATTATTTATCAAATGTGCTTCAGGAGTAAAAAAATTAATTTTCAAAATTCACATCCTAGTGTAAGGGATAAAGTGAAAATATATTAAAGCATAACTAAATGATGAGATTATGATTATGATGAGTAAGGAAATCAAGTATGTTTTCTTGAGTTCCTGTCATAATAGTAAATTAATCCCTTATCTTCAAAAAAATATCTCAAAAAAATGTGTTATCCTAATAACTTATGTTTTTTTGAACAAATTTTACTTTAAATCATCATAGATTATGGCTTTAAGGCCCTTAATTTTCCATTTATTTTTCACTTTTTTGTGATCGATGACCTCAAACACCCCTATAAATGTTTACATTTTCTCTCCAATCATGTGTCTCTAATTTTCAACAATGTTATTCTATTATAAATCATAATTTGGTGGTGAATTTATCATTTTCCTTTCCCTCTTATTAAGACTTAATTTTATTAACCATATTTCCAATGCGGGTTTTCCTCAAAGGTATTTTCTATTTTCAACCTTTTATTTTCAAAGAACAATTTTAAATTCCTTGGAAACAATTTATTAAAGGAGGGTAGAATGTAACACGCTAATATTTCATAGTAAGTTATATATTTAAAGTAATTTAATAGCTTATATTGCACACAACACCGACTTGGCTTGCGTTGTATGCAAAATTGAGTTTCTGCAAAACAATACATTAGTATTATAATTATTTAAACGATATATTTTTTTTATCAATTGAACATTGTAATATATAAAGTAGAAAATAAATTTTAAATTTTATTTATAAAGTTTTTACATAAATAAAATATATTTATAATGAAATGTATAATTTTTGTTAAAATAGTTATATATTTAGAAAACCAATTTTATTAAAAAGAACTACTTTTTATGTTATTTTGCGAACAATAATAAAATTAATTTTAAAAACTCTTTAAAATAAAATTTGGTAAAATTGAATTCATTTTTTAATTCTTAATATCAAAATTATATTAGGGTAATTTTTTTTTATTTTTCAGAAAACATTCAAATTTTGATGAATAGTGAAAAATACTACATAGTACATAAAAATTGACCTTTTCATTTAAATAATTATTTTTAATTAAAATTTATCTTAAAATAAAAATAGATAAATAGTACATATATTATTCAAATTTAATTCATTTGAGTCATTTTATAATTACATTGGATATATAAAATTTTATTAAACGTTTTAACATCTTTTACCCATCATCTAGGCACATTTGCAAATTTGCATAAAACATAATTTTACCACTTCTGTGAATTGAATTTTAAAAATCCAATAGACATGGTTGTCATCAGTAAATAAAATATGGTTCAATATGATGAAAATAATTTTTGGTGAATAGTAACTTTTGAATTTTATTTACCACAGTTAAAAGTAAATAGGGTAATTAAAGGTAAAAATAATATTATAATAATATAAAATTACCCAAACACATGTCCTAATTCTATTGGATAAGTTTTTTTCTACCACAATCAACCTTATAACTAAAATAAGATCCTTTTTTATCCATTTGGGTTAGATTAGGACATTTATTATATTTTATTTAAAGAAGATTTAAAAGTATTAAATTCAAATTTTAATAACTAAACCATTCTTAATATAGGGTTATACATAAGATAAATTTGACTATAAATATTAATTGGAAATATATATAGATTTCACATATCCTAGTATTTTTTTATAATTTTTAGACATTAAATAATTATATTTATTTATGACACAATGATGACAGAGTAATTACCTTATTAATGAATGATTAAAATAATTGATATTATAAATATTAAAATAAATATAAATTGAAACCTTTGTTGTAAAACACAAATTTTATAGGTTAATATGACATTTTAAGGTTTATTCAATGTATTTTTTTTAAGGAATCAAATTGTGATGACTTTAACTAAAACCAAATACTAAATAGAGTCAAAATTGACATAAATGAGTTTTTAAAACAAATACTATTTTATTAAATTATATAATATTCATAAAAATCTAATATTTTTTCAAATTACTTAGATATTATTAATTAACCACTTGGGGTTCTCTTGAAATTTTATAGTAACTATATTAACCATGTAGTACCAAAATATAAGAAGATATGGTAAAAGTTAAACTATTTAACAAAGAGTTAAATCTAAACTATAAGGTTAATATGGTGACCAAAACATGTATGAAACCTATTGGTTGAGATGAATTAAACCCATAACTACCTTATACTTGAAATAAATCAATTTTTATCTATTAGAAACCGAAAATAAGTTTATAATAAATTAATATTTCAATATTTTTTAAAAGTGCACCTCACCTCTCTTATAAAAGGTCACCTCCCTTTCTTTAAATTAACACCTCAAAAGCCTTTTGTATCGGCCAAAACCTAATAAAATCTTCTCACAACTACCCTAACTTAAACCTAGAGGCCTTAATTTGGTCATAAAGCCAACCTATGGACCACCTTTGTTCAAATCAATAGGAAGCACCCGAAGAAGAGGTAATTATTTCATCACCTCTTTCAAAGTTCTTTTCTTATTGCACATCATCTTTTGATGTTTTTTCCATACTAAAATAATAAATACAGTACCTTATACATTATTAGATATAATTATAAATATGGTAAAACCATATTCATTATTCTATCCATCCTATGAATGACAAAGTCATCATGCGTGCATACGTACGGCTTACCATCTCCATGTCATGGTGTAGTTTTTTATTCAACACTTATTATTTGGATGGGTATAATAATGAGTATAATTAATTTAAATAATGAATTTAAAATGTTAATGATTCTTTATATATAATATACCATCCAATTAAACACTGTTTCACCATCAATATAATGATATTTTATCTCGTGCGTACGTACGACTTACTGTCTCCATGACGCAATTAGATTCATCTTCAACGATCACCATTCAAGAATTTTTATAAAAATATATATTGTTTAAGTATGACATATATGAAAAAATATTTATACAAGAATAATATATATTTATGTAGATAAATATATGTCGTTTACTTACTTCCATACTATACGATAAGAAAACAGAAACAACGTTAATGCGTACATACGAACTACTATCTCCAGGAATGGTGTTTACATTGCATATGTATATCTATTATAAATATGTATATTATGAAAATATATGATATATAAATCATTTTTTATATTCTTAAAGTATGTAAATCATGATCTAAGTGATACGATCAAGAATAAAAACTTAAAACACGTACGATAAAGAAAGTAATTGTTACCTGAAATGTTACTTTAACATGGAAATTATTATTAAATTGGCAGTATAAAATCATAAATGGATTATATATGATATCATAAATATGAATATAGTTATGGCATAATTTAATAACATACTATTTTTATTATACATGAGGTTAAATGTACCCTTGACTAAAAGAAAGTACAAGGTAAGGGTTAATTCCTCAATCCCATTATTCTTTGAGATTGTTTATGTGTAAGTATTTACTAGGACATATTTATCACCTATGTACATGTTTCATAAAAATGTTTTCAAAAGGAATATTCTATGGTTTTATGGAATGGACTCTTTAACTAAATCACCATTTTAAATTTTTTAATTATTTATTTTTTCTAAATCTATTTAATTAATGTCCATGGTTTCAAAATGATTTAAAGGATTTATTTATATGGTCATGATTTTTTTAAAATGTCAATTTATTTCAATAGTTTCAAAATGGAATGGTACAATTTGATTCAAAAATTTCTTTTAAATTTATTCTTTTTAAAATTGTGTTACTTTTAAAGTTTTCAAAGTAAAAAATGATATTTCCTACAAAGGGTTTTAATGAATTTATTAAATTATTTTCACCTATGTCAATATCATTTATTGGATTTTATGATGGTTTGAAGTTGATTTATTATGATAAAATCGTGCATATTTTGTTAAAGGTTTTGTGATATGTTTGAATGTGGATGTAATATTTTTATATCATTCATGGTTTATGGTTAAAGTATTAACATTTTGTATGCTAGTTTTAATATGAATGTTTATGTTATGTTTCAACATTTTCATATGAGAAATTCATTGGACTTAGTAAGTAACGGGTGGGGCCTACTATATCCCATATATGCATAGGTAGGTCTCATGAGACAACCCAGTGTCTTCACACAAGTCCTTGACAAAATTTATATTTAGGGTCTTGGAACAAGGCCTAGACTTTATGGTTAAGATGTCTGGTATTATGCATTTCATCATTATGAGATTAGTTATTGATGTTACATGTGATTATTCGTCCAGTATAATATCCATGTGAATAATTAAATGGAATTATTTGATTTATATTTTCCATATTATGATGAATATTATGTTTAAAGGGATTTTGTTTCAATTTTATACCTTGCCATAAAATTTTATGATTAATTATGGAAGCTTCCACTATATTGTTTATACTTACTGAGAATCTAAGCTCACACCTTTATTATGTTTTATTTTTTCCAAGATTCCAAGAAGTGTATTATGATTGATATGTAGGGTTAATCTAGAGGAATAATGGCGGTCTAAAAGAATTATTTATGTTGTGTTTTATATTTGAAAGTGTAATGTATCATTCATGTATCTAATCTATTTTCCAAGACTACTAAACCGATTGGTCCTTTGGGACATAATTTCTTATAATCCTATTAGTGTATTAAAATAATTCATTGGCTCTGGGATTCTGGGGTCGAAGTGTTATAATTTTTTACACTATACTTTGTGTATTCTGAATCTATATGTCGTGTGGACCCCCTGGTTGTGGTGCTAGGGTTTCAACCATAGTTAAGGATCACATGGTGTATGACCCCATTCACATGGTGTGTGTCCCCTTACATGTGAGTCAACATGTACGTTAGAGAGTACACAAACACATGTAAAAGTACATATCCAAATGAAACATTGTGTACATGTGCATGGACACAATTTGATGTACATGAGCCAATACAAAAAACAAGGCCTCGGTACAGGTACATTTATAAGGGATACGAGAAGGATACCATGTGTATCTACATTTAGTGAAATTATTAAACATTCCATGTATATTGATACTACATTCCATATGAGGTTCTTCTGCATGGGTATGCATGGGGATAGTTAGACACACCATGTAACCCCTGGTACACACTATTTACCCCCTTCAAGTGTTCTTTTGGATCTTTGTTTTCTTAATTTGGACTAGTATAGGTAGAGTGTGTTCCCTTGGTCCTTTAACTCATGGGTATAGTGTGGAATTAAATTTATATCATTGGATTGTGATCCCATCAAGAGGCTGAGTCTTAGATATAGTTATAGTGTCCCTCTGTGAGACTAGATTGAGATTCACTATCACCCTTTATTCCCTAGGAGGCATTTTTGGAATCGACATGGCCTCCCTTAGTAGGTAATTGATCCTCATTCTAAATATTCATATTGGTAGTGTTTGTGGAATCATTGACATACAACCCCATACATAGTTGATTGATCCATATTAGGGTTTGTGGTGTCACCCTGTGGTTCTGGGTGTGACCCCTTATCATTGTATTAGAGTCTTCTTAGACCAGTGAGATTCCATTAGGTGATGAATAATGTGCTTGACCTCTTTTTCATGTGTCTATGATGGTAGCATGGATCGGGGGATGGATTCTATTGGAATAATTGTTTCTTTGAGCAGAATCATGTGGATGGAAATTGGTAATAACCCCCAGGTGGAATGGTACCTTTTTTAAGTATGTCTGGGTGTTTCTATTATGCATTTATAGTTATCTATTTTAATGAGATGACTATACTTGGTGCTTCATGTTTAGTGTTTTTGGGGGGTCTTGTTGATTATTTTTATACTCACCCCTGCATGGGATTTTCCCACACATGTTGTGTCTTATGTAGATGATGTCCCTTTCCATGGTGTCTTGGGAGGACATTGAGGGGTGGATCATAGCTAAATCTTGACATATATATGTGTTTTACTAAGAGATTTCTTTTGACCTTGTCCTAACCCTTAGAGTGGGTTGTACTTTTATAGATTATGATTGGGCCGGTATTTAGCCACTTTTTCATATTTTAGTACTTTTACTATCATACTATATTGTGGTATCTTATATTTATGCATGCACCATTTAAGTTGTTTTACATTTCATCATTACTTGGTCTTAGAGATGTGTTTGTGTGTGTATTTACCTTAGGATAATGCCTCCCATTTGTTAGATTTTCCTATTTGGTGTTGGTCACCAGCCCCTAGCCCATTGGATGTGGGCTTGGGGTAGTCGCGGGTTGGACCTCAACAGGTTGGGTCTTGATAGCTTAATACATTACCACCATGGAAAAGAAAAAAGGTATCTAATGATTTTAGTTGAAATGATCATGCATGGATATCTATGATGATGATTGAAAAAGAACCAATATTTATATATTAACTAAGGAAGAATATGTAAATCTTGAAGAAACGGGGAAAATCTTATTTTTCTCAATTGAACGTTCAACCCTCTATCCAAGTGAAGATTAAAAGGTCTCAAAAAGAATATTTATAACTGAAAAGGAAGGTTAGAAGTGTTCTTGATTTTGACCTTGATCATGATAGATTTATAAGGCTTAAGAATAATTTATGTGTTCCTTCCATACTGTATTTCAAGAAGGATATATGAGAAGAAGCTCATAGTCCTCCACTCTCAATTCATCGTGGAAGTATGAAGATGTATAGAGATTATATATAATACTTCTAGTGGGATGGAATGAAGAGGGATATCATAGAGTGTGTATCTAGGTGTTTGGTATTATGGAAAGTTAATGTTTAATGACAAAAGTATAAAGGGATGTTGCATCCATTAACCCTTCCAAAATGGAAATTGGAGAACATCACTATGGAATTTTTTCATTATACTCCCAAAAACCTCTAAAGGGTTTCACTCTATATGGGTGGTAGTCGATCCCCTTTCCATGTCAGCACACTTCATCACTGTTATAGAATACTTCCCTCTGGACCACATTTCTAGGATATACATTAAGGAAGTGGTAAGGTTTCATGGAGTTCCATATTCAATTGTATATGATCGCGACCTGAGGTTTACCTCACTGTTCATGAGAAGTATTCATCAAGAACTTGATAAAAAATTGAGTTTTAACACTGCTTACCATCCTCGGATGGATGGTCAGTCTGAAATTAAAATTCAAACCATAGAGGATATGTTGAGATCTCATTCAATATATTTCAAAGGTTGTTGGGTTCAACACCTTACTCTAGTTGATATTTCCAACAATAATATATATCAATATAGAATTCATATGGATCCTTATGAATCCCTCTATGTGAATAAATATATATCACCAACATGATGGGATGAAGTTAGAGAAAGAAATCTATTGAGACCTGAGGTAGATGAAGAAATGGTAGAGAAGGCTAGTGTAATTTAGTAGTATATCAAGTAAAAATTCATTATAAAATTTATGTTGATAACTAATGTTTTTATCTATAATTTTAAGTTATATATAAGGTTTTTCTATGAATATACTTTTAGAAGAAGTTTATGAAATTCAGAAAGAAAGGGAAACTAAGCCCTAGGTATATTGTCCCCTTTGAAATTATTGATCGTATTGGGAATGTAGCCTTTCATTTGGAACTTCCTACAAATATCTCTTAAGTCTGCGATGTGTTCCATGTATCTCACTTGAGAAAGTACATACCTTCCCATTAACATGTACTTAACTTAGAGGTGATAACACTAGAGTAATATCTTTTTTAAGAGGAAAAATAGTTGAAATGATGGGTCGTACAGAGAATGGTCAACAAAACAAGACCACTAACCTAGTCAAATTTTTTAGATAAATCCCTAGTTAGAGGAAGAAATGCAAGAACCTGAGGATATGATGAGGCATAATTATCCTCATTTGTTTGTTTCATAGTGATGAATTTCGGGGGAGAATTACATTTTAAGGGGGTAGAATGTAACAACATAGGTTTTTATGAATTTTTTTAATTAAATTAATGTCATTTTATTTCTTTTATCTCACTCTAAACCAAGTTAATAATTCTTTATATGTTACACTACAAATAATTTTCACTGCACAAAACACTGATTTGGCTTGCATTACACGCAACAGTGAGTTTCTATGAAACATAATTATATTATTATAATTATTTAAAATAGATTTTTATAACCTAGAAATTAAACTTATTAATATTAATTTTAATAACTACCTTTTTAAATATTATATTTCTATATAAATAAAATATATTGATAACAAAGCATGTAAGTTTTGGTAAAGTCATTATATGCTTGAAAATAATATTTTCTCAAATGAAATTCTTTTTATATTCTTCTGTGAAAAATATTAAAATTAATTTTAGACACTATTAGGTATTTAATTTGACAAATAAACATCATTTTTTAATTAATAATTTCAAAATTAACTTAGTGTGAATTTTAAGAGATTTTCTAGAAAACTTTTTTTATGAATACTGAAAAATGTAAAATTTTAATTCAAAACATCTTTTTAGTATAATTAATTATCATTGATAAATTATATTAAGTTTAGTTTTAAAATTTAATTATATCATTTTAACATAAATTAATACAATTTAGGTCATTGGAACCAATTTTACATTGAAATAGGATATAAAATATTTCAACCTTGAACACTTTAACTTTAAAAATCCACTTTGTCATCCTGTTTGTAGGATTATCATTAAATTAATTTCTAAAACTTTTATTATTATAATTATAAAAACTAGATTCATATTTTTAATTAGAATAATTTATAATCTATATTAAGTTAAACATAGTTTTTGACCAAAAATATCAGTGAATGTGATTAAAATTAATTACATCGATTAACGTAAAAATTAGTTTACTTAATGATTAAACCTCAATATTAAGAGGTATAATACCCTATAAACATGTCTAAAAGTCGTTGGGTGTCTATATTTACACCAATTATATTATTTTACATAATTTTATCAATTATTGGATTCCCATTATGTAATAGATACCTCTCAATAGTGTTTATTTTTTTATATTTACAAGAATGTCACTCCTCCCCCATTATAAAAGTAAACTCACCCCCACCCCTTCACTTCCTAACACCTATCAAGACCTTTGGATCACCCAAAATCTGCCCAAATATCTTCAAAATTACCCTAAATTAATCCTAGAATCCTCATTTTTAGAATAGATCCATCCAAGTAATCCTTTTGGTGAAAAACAAGAGGAGTTACCCAATGAAGAGGTAATGTTATTCCTCAAACTCCTTTATTTTATTTTCATTCTACATTACATCAACTATTATTATTATATTATTATATAATAAAATAATTATCCTAAATAAACTAATTTTTTTTATTCTATGTTTTCTACCTACACTTACACACACTACTATCTAATGAGTAATGATCTTACTGTTTTTGTGTACGGTTAACTACCACCCCACGAAACGATGTGGTTTGTTTTTCCTTTACCACCTCTTATGAGTGGGAATTATTATGGAAACTCTATTTTTATGTGTTATATATAATATTTATGATTTATTTTTTACTTCTATAATAATTATATAAAATATATCCTCATGCTTCCCAGTTTTTGTAAATACGATAACTTCGTTAGTGGATGTGTGGACTACTGCATCCTCAAAGCGATGTGATTCATTAACACATTACATGGGATGTATTAAGGATGGTTTTAGTGAATTTATATGATATATATGACATAAAAATTATATTATAATAATATTATATATATATACATATATTTCATTTACTTTATTTCTTTTAATATGACAATATAACAGAAACAACATTCATGAGTACGTATGACCTATCGTCTCCATGAACGTTGTATTTTATTTCATATTTCTATATTTTATAGATTATTATAAATACATATATTATGAATATATATAATATTTATATCATGTTTTAAATTATTTAAATAATTAAATAATGATCTATGTTATAGGTTCATGTATAAGAAATCAAAACATATACAAAAAACAAAGCGGATATTACCCGAAACATAACATTAAGGTGGATTTTTTAATAAATGGGTAATATGGAGTCATAAAAAATAATATAATGTATTATATATAAGAATATGGTTCTATAATATATTTATAATAAAAATATATTTATTATACATCATTTTTTCACGATTTCAATGAGATATAATATATAAGTTAAGAGTTTTCTCATCTCACTTTTATTTTTGTGATATTTATGCCTTATTCACCACTCATTTATTTTGTGTGGAGTACATAATTACCCAAAAAATATTATATTAATGTTATCTTTATATTTATGGGTATTTCCATATCTATTTTATTATCTCTCTTTCATGGGGATTTACAGTTCAAAAGTTACCAAATCAGTAATGTAGTTTTGTCTCAATTTTACTTCTTTGGGAGGCATGTTTTGTTATGCACATATATTATTATATGATTTGAATATAATAACATTTTACAAGTTATATAATTAATATAATTATTTTAAAGATATTTTAAGATTCATGTAATTTTATTTTCTTACATGAGGGATAAGATTCAAAGTTATCAAGTGGTAAGAGTATATTGCAACAATCTCATAATTCATCAGGGTTGTTAATGATTATGCTTCCATTAATGAAATATTATGATCCATATCTCAAGAAAAATCATTAATTTTATTATACACTATTTATACATGATATATTTTTTATTATTTCAATTTTTCACTCTTTGTAAGCTAAGATAATTAAGAAAATATTTTTAGGAAAATACGATCTCATTTCTCTTTTCAGTCTGAAATTTGTTTATTCCAAAATCCATGTTTTCAAAAATGTTTTTTAATGGTTTCAAAATTATATTTAAAGATAATTTTCTTGGAAAAGATGATTTTAAAATTTTATTATGTCTTCCAAATATTACTTTATAATTTCTTAAATAAATTTTCAAATAAAAAGGTTTTCAAACTTTTTTCAAGAATCCTTTATATGTTTTCAAAGAAAAAGGTTTTTAAAAGTTTTTCAATGATTAATTTTTATGTTTTAAAAGAAAAAGATTTTAATTTTTTAAAAGATTATTTTATAGGTTTCCAAAGCTATTTTCAAAGAAAAATGTGTACAAAAATGTTTTATACTTTAAAAATAATTTTCAAAGAAAAAAGAAAATTTTCATCAAGAAATGTTTTTAAAGGATCTTTCCAAATTACTTTCCATCTAAGATGAAATCTGTTGGTGTTACTCATTCCATTATGAGAAATTATCTAAAGGTTCCATTAATATTATTTCTTTTAGTGTTTTATGTTTTGATAACACGATCTTTATAAAACCCATTTCTCTTTCATGGGTTATATGTTTATAAAACCCATTTATATTTCATAGGTTATATGTTTATGAAGCCTATTTACCTTACATAGGTTATATTACTATTAAACAAACTTCTTTTCATGGGTTGTTCTTTGATGAAATTATTGTGAAAACTGTATCTTTTCCACTGGTTATATATGATGACACGTTTATGACACCCATTTCAATTCATGGGTTATGATATAATTATTCATGATATTGTGGGATAGATATGTATGATTTTATTATGAGAAGGGTGGGACTTATATCTCCCACCAATTCATTGGGAAAATATTTATATCTCATGAGACAGGCATTGATGGAATAGGGAGTTAACTCAGTTCATTAAAGGATGTTGTCCACTAAGATGGTCTTGGTAGTGAACCATGACTACTATGATGGTAATGGTAGTGAACCATGACTACCAATATGGTAATCTGAGTTAACCATGAATATCAAGAATGTATCAGGAGTGGACCCATACTACTAAGATGTCCTTAGAACTAATGCCTTGACTACTGTGGAAATCATTTTATATGCTTATGTGTCTACCACAATTCCATGTCTTATTCTTATGTTAAGCATATATGGATTATGATATTGATTACCTTATGATTTATGTCTTATTAAATACCAATAATTATTCCAAATTTCATGTCTATGATATTTGTTATGTAGGTTATGATCTTTTAATGTCATGATCACTTTCTCATACCCTTATTATGCTCATGTTAATGTTTCAATATCCCCTTTGTTTACCCTTACTGCGCATCTGAGCTCACTCCTTTCTATGTTTCCTTTCCAATGTTATGTATATATGTATTTTTGTATTATGTGTCTAATAAGGTTGATAGTGATAAAGAACCTAGTGAGAGATAATGTAGCTCACTTATGTACCAGTGATTATGTTTCCATGTTTACAACGAAACTATACTAATACGGTCTTTGGGTGTCTTTTGTGTAATGTATTAAGTGTTCCAAAAAAAGTGATGTAATGTTAATATATGAATATAAAGGTTTTTTATAATCAAATATTCCATTAATGTAGAGAATATTGGAATAATTTTTGAAAAAATAAATGTCATTTATCATGACCTAACTCCAATAGAACCCTTCCTGGATTAGTAGTTAATCTTTGTGTGATCCCCTAATCTGAACTCTAATAGGATATGGGTTGGAATTTATATTTTAGAAAATATAAAATGAAATATAGGAGAAATTACCCTCTTTAATCCTTGTAAATAAGGAAAATTCACATATCAACACTAATCACAACAAAAAAATAAACTTAATATCCTAATGACAATGTATCAATACATGTAATGTTATATAATCAAAGAAACTATATACAAAACCAAAATGAAACAACTCTTAATGAATATTAGGTCCTATAAAATCCTCTAGCCTGAAATATTATGATCTTATATGTTCAAGTTCAATACCAAACACCATTATAAAAATCAAAATAAAAGTATATAAAAGTATGGGTGAGCATATGAGTATACACAATATATTGCTCCCTAGGAACTCTCATGAGATGTTTAAAGAATCATGGTAAATACTAATTTAATAAAAAATGAAACCAACAAGTGTCCTATCCCAAATAATATACAACTTATCTCATCATATTCTCACCCTCTAAATATGTATATAATATAAGTATAATAAATTATGAAAAAATAGAAAATGAGGTACCTGATACCAACCTCCTCGGTGATCTAGATATCATCACATTCTAAAAACATATATCCTTGAGTTCTCAACCATTCCCATATCTTTATTACATAGGCTCATAAAATATTCATTTACAAAAAACACATACCCACTCAATACCACAATTATATACCATATACATATAACATAACCACATACCACAACCACTATTACTACCTTTGCTAGAAGGATGTACATGAGAGTGGGGGAGGTCATATATCCAATTCCACCACATCCTAGATGTTGGGGGGTTCACCTGGTATCAAAAACGTCATATGGTTGTTAGTTAAGAAATTTTAATTTTGTGGTGATATGTAAAAAATATAAAAATATAAAAATATAAAAGATATCTCAAAATCATATACTAGGTTCCACATTATATCAAATCATCCCTAAAACTATATCACAACACCAACATCATCTATACTACAAAAATACTATAGCCATATCTATCACACCCCAGTTTTTATATTTAACCTCTTTCTTGGTTTATATTTTTTCATTCTTTTTTCCATGGATATTTGGTCACTCCAGATTGAAATTCGGAGTTTTGGGATGTTTTTTTTCGATTGAACGGTTTAGGTGCACAGTTAAGGGGTAATAATGTGGCTTTATGATGCTAATCCTCTCTTCAATTCATTTTTAACTTACATGGTTTGATTTTCATATCTTCAACATGGTTTGATCCAAACCGTGCAGCTCCTAGAAGAAATTGTGCGGGTCTTTGGATGTCTCTGGTTGAGGGCGCATGACTTGAACATGTTTATCCAAACCATGTGGAATTAATTCACATGGTTCTACAATTTTTGATAGAACAATGTTGCATGGTTAGTGAATGGTTTCCCAAACCATATAGCCAAACATTGTGTGTGTCCAGTGTTTCCAATAAGAGGTTCACAGTTGGCGCACTATCTCGGAAACCATCAAAACTAACAATTTATAGTTCCCTGATATCTTAAAAATGTGAAATTCCATTTCTACCCTCTTTATATTTTAACCCCAAAACACTTTATTCCTCCCCCATTCTATTTTTTCAACCCTAGGAGGCTCCTCCCCTCTTTCTCACGCCTCCCACCTCTTTCCATGGTGATTCTAAGGGGACTTATTCATGTTTTGGGTGAATCTTCAAGGAAATCTCCACATTTCTTATTTCTTTTCTTTCATCTTCTATTTTATTTGGAGTTCCACTCCTCCCATGGACTTTTATTTATATGGTACTTGTCTCCCTTAGGTAAAATTGGGGTTTTTTATTATTAGGGTTCCTTGAGGATGTCCTTTCTTCTTAGAACACTTGTGGTGTTTTTCCGAGTTGTTTCTAGGGAAGTGCTTCTAATTTGAGGTAGGTCCCCTTTACATTTACCCTTTAAATTTAATATCATGTTGATTTCATTCATTTTTTACCTCCCTTATAAATTAATTAGGGATTTATATTTTTTAGAATAATTTTTTGATGTAAATGAAGTCATTTTATTCTTGTTTTAAAGTGTGTGGACTTGTTTTGTTAAGTACCGTACATCAAATTTTTTATTAATTTTCTGGTTGACATTAGTAAGTGATTTGTGATTTATAAGGATTTATTTGGTCTTGGTAAATGTTTTTTGGTTTTGTAAATGTATTTATAAATGGTTTTAGACTTATAAATGGTTTTTTTTCTTCTTTTTGAAAAGGGTGGTATTGGTTCTTTGAAAATATTTTATTACTCAAAGATTTCATGAGGCTAGTTTGGCACTTTCTTTTATTGGTCCTCTTTTGAAAACTATCCTTGGATGATCATATTTCCTTGTTTGTGTTTAATGGTGTGTAAGGTTATTGTTATGGGACTCCCTTTGGAAAAAAATGGTTGAAAGTCAAGGTATTAATCCTTGGGGTGACTTGAGGGTTTGTGCCTATGTGTATATTCATGGTTGGTTATTTCTTTGGTTTTGTTTTTCACACCCACTCTTTACTATTTTCATGGGAACCTAGTATAGATAACAGATTTTTTAAGTAAAGTTGATGTAGAAGTTTGGATCATGTGTTGGTTAGTGGCCCTTGGTTTGAATCTTACTCGACTTTGGGATTGTACCCCTCGGTTAGACCAGGTTGGGTAAGATTGAGCATGTAGGAAAATTGATTTTATTTGGTGATGTATTCCTATAAGATGATTCAAGTGTTAGTATGTTCTTGATTACCCATTGAGATGTAACGACCCGAATATGGATCCCCTCAACTGGTGCCTCGTGCCTGGTTCGCCACATGACCTCAAGCGCATTTCCCCAAACGCCAGAGGCTACTGACTAGCAGTGAGGGCCTTGGTAAGTTATTGGGGAAACTATGCCCTCACTTGGTAAGGTATACAAGGTACAGGAAATAACAGTCAATAGCAGAAGCAGTAAACAACATACGACAAATGAAACTAAACAACAGAAGAATTGTATAATATAATAATGATGCAGCACGGTACATGTATCTAAGGAAAGCAGCAAACACAACAACGTGCTGAAATACAACTAAGAACAAAGCACTAAAAGTAAAAAGCAACTCCAGCAGCATCGCAAGCCTAAGCTCGGTCCTATGCTCTCCAGATCCAACCAACAATCATGTACCTGAAGTAGAAGGGCCACAATATCTATCCACACCTGCAACCATATAACCTATTTGGGCCAAAAAGCAGGACCCAAACAGCGTGTGAGACTAATCCTAGTAGGAAATCACCACAAGATCTGTGCCCTAATGTCAGTGAGAAATATAGAAAAAGTAAAGGAAATAAATGAAGCCGAGAAACAAGATTACTCTAAATTAAACAATCCTACCAATCTACATTCACATTTATTTATTAATTTAATTCACTCATTAAATTATCAACCAAGGTATCTAGCAAAAAACTCTATATTCTCAAGGCATAGCAAGTAACACAATAGGTATCTCAGTAGACTACCTAAACAGCAAGAAGTGAAAAACTCAAGCTTGTTATTTGGCTTGGTGGACTCATCAAAACCAACAAAAAAATAATCATAGTGACTCTATGGGTGGCTCACACTGGCAGACCCCTCTAGTCAAGTAAATATACAGAGGCACAGACACTCTGGGAAGTTGTCACCATCAATTCCCATGCGGTCTTGCAACGATAGCTATAGACTCTCTGAGGAAGCACTTATGTCTAAATCCCCCTATAGTCTCGATACATAACTAATAACACTCTAATTAAGCACAAAGTCTCATTCTCTTGGGTCTTGTGAACGATTCTAATTTATAACAGACTCTCTAGGGAAGCCCTTAATCGTCAATTCCATCTTTAGTCTACCACACCAGGTTCCCACAGTCCTGAGTAGTGTAGTCGTGCATAAACTACTATTAGAATCCCAAATTAAGCTCAATAAACTACTAGGATAATAGATAAAATGCATCAAAATCATATAAATAGTATCCATACATGCAATCAATTATATCAAGGCAGGTAAACAATGCAACAAGGTATGCCTCACAGGCATCCTAAGCCAAACAACGATAAACAACTAAAACAAGGGGAACACCCATGGGGTGATCCTCAAACATGCTAACAAGTAATTATAAATCATCTAATAACCTCAAGAATACATGCAATCTAAGGCAGATAACAATACATGATCAAAACCCTAACCTGAGATACCCGATACATGGGTATCTGGTATTTTTTCACCAAAAACTCAAAGACATTCATCGTAGGGCAACGAACCACCCACCTCGATCCTAGGAGATCGATATACTTGAACCTTGGCCTGTGAATCCGTCTAGAATGGAGAATATCTGCAAAAATTTCTAAAACTTTCAACCTCGGATAACTCTCACAAGAAAAGGAATCAGGAAATGTGGCCAAAGAAGAACCAAGAACTCACCACTACAATTCTATTTCAACCGACGGTGTTCGATTCGGATAATCGGTGACGGATCGGTGGCTCAGAGAATATTCGGCCTCCTCGGATGCTCTTTACATAATTAGGCGGAGAAGAAGATGAAAATAGGTTTAAGACGCGACCACGGTCTGATTAATGAAATAAAAAAGAAAAGTACATGGTGTGTAATTCATGAGTATATGGCGTGTACTTGCCCTTTCCGTACACCCCATTAAGCGGCCTCCACATCATCACAACACACCGTGTGTGTGGCCCGAACAGGGCCAGAACACGACCTCACACGGGGGAAAATTACATGACATATACTCATAAAGTACATGGTGTGTACTTAGAAAATTTCCAGATTTTCTTATTTTTCTCAAAAACAACTAGAAATGGAAAAACATACCTGAAACGAAGATCCGGGTTCTTACAAACTTTCCCCCTTAAAGAAATTCATCCCCGAATTTCCCTAACTTGGTGGTGAAGAAGAAACCTCGAACAACTCTGGCCACTGTGATCACATATCACCCTCCCTCTCCGAAGTCTTGTCATGTACATGGTCGTGCTTCCATAGCACCCGTACCAGAGGAACAGACCGGCCATAGAGTATCTTTGCACTACGATAAAAAAATATCGCTAGGATACTCCTAGAATGAGGCATCCTGCTCCAGATCAACCTCCTCGGGTTGAAAAACATGAGATGGGTCTGAGAAATAGCGGCAAGGCTGAGAAACATGGAAGACGTCGTGCAGAGCCTGGTACCTCTGAGGCAACTGCAACCTATAAGCAACAAGCTCGACTCTCTCCAGAACCTCAAACAGCCCGACGTATCTCAGTGAAAGCTTACCTTGTCTCCTGATCCTCTTGTGTCCCAACCTCAGGGTAACACGTAGGAAAACCTAATCCCCGACCTTAAACTACAAAGGTTGTCTCTGCTGATCAGCATAAGATTTCTATCGAGACTATACAATAGCCATCCTTTTTCAAATCAACTCCACCTGCACTATGGTCTCCTGAAAAAGACGAGGTCCCAACATAGCTACCTCTCCTGCCTCCATCCAACACAAGGGTAATCCGCACGGCCTACCGTACAAAGCCTCGTAAGGTGCCATCTGAATAGTTTCTTGAAAACTATTATTATAGGAAAACTCCAATAGAGGTATATGTCTCTCCCATGAACCTCCAAAATCAAGGAAACATGCTCGTAGCATGTCCTCTAGCACCTAAATTGTGCGCTCTGACTGGCCATCTATCTGGGGATGGTAAGTTGTACTCAGATGTACCTGTGTACCCAAATCCCTCTGTAGCCCTTTCCAGAAATGCGACGTGAAGTGGGCGTCCCTATCTGAAATGATAATACTCGGAACCCCGTGCAAGCATACAATATCACAGATGTACAACCGTCCAAGATCATCAACACTGAAGGTCTCCTTAATCGGCAAGAAGTGAGCAACCTTCGTGAGCCTGTCAATGACAATCCATACCACGTCATTCCCTCGAGGCGATCTTGGTAACCCTATCACAAATTCCATCGCGGCATCATTCCACTTACACTCAGGAATGGGTAGCTGTTGTAAAAGCTCTGCTGGTCGCTAGTGCTCTGCCTTCACCTGCTGACAGGTGGAACATCTCATGACAAAACCAGCAACATCTCTCTTCATACCTGGCCACCAATACTGGCGATGTAGATCATGATACATCTTTGTGATGCTAGGATGAACTTCCCAAAGTGAGGAATGAATGTCTCGCATCATCTCCTCGCGTATATCTGCTAGCACCCATACGCGTCCCTGGAAACTCAAGATCTCATCCTTTCCTATGGTCCATCTGGGAAGAGGGTCCTCTCCTGACATGCTTTCTCATAGGACTAGGCCTTCAAAATCTGATAACTTCCTCATTCGAAACTGGTCGAGAAGCGTAGAGGTAACAGCTACATAAGATAGGAAAGTCAACCCCTGTCTGTCGTGCACCTCCAAATGCATCTCAGAGAACATAGCCATAAGTTTTCACTCGCTGTTGGCCTCCTGAACTACCTGTATATGAGTCCTCCTGCTAAGTGTATCAGCCACTGCATTTCTTTTCCCAGGCATATAGGAAAGCTTGAAATCGAAATACTGTAGGTACTCAACCCACCTCTGTTGTCTCAGATTCAAGTCACGCTTTGTGAAGATGTACTTGAGGCTCTTGTGGTCAGTATACACCAAAAAATTCTCTCCCAAAAGATAATGTCTCCAAAAACGAAAAGCATGAACAACTGTAGCCAACTCCAGGTCGTACATAGGATAGTTCCTCTCATGCGGCCTCAACTGCCGAGATCCGTACGCAAAAACATGATCCTCCTACATAAGCACTTCTCCAAGACTAATTCCAGATGAATCACAGAAAACTGTATAACTCTTGTCCGACTCCGGCAAAACTAGAATTGGTGTTGAATTCAATCTCCCTTTCAGCTCCTGGAAGGATGAATCGCAGGCTTCTGACCAAACATTATTCACCCCTTTCTTAGTTAAGCCTGTCAATGGTTCTGATAGGCATGATAATTCATGTATAAACCACCTGTAGTAACCAGCCATCCCTAAGAAACTTCGTACCTTGAAGACGTTTTTTGGTTGCTCCCATGTGACTACTTCTCTCACCTTCTCTGGGTCAACTGATACTCCTATCTCTGAGATGACATGACCCAAGAAGTGAACCTCATCTATCCAAAAGTGGAACTTTGAGAGCTTATCATATAACTGATGCTCCCTCAGTGTACTCAAAATGATCTCAAGATGGGTCGCATGGTCGTGTCGAGTGTGGGAGTACACCAAGATGTCGTCCATGAAAACCACCATGAAGGAATCCATATAAGGATGGAAAAATCTGTTCATCATCACCATGAAAACTTATGGAAAGTTCGTGAGACTGAATGGAATAACCAAATACTCATACAGACCATACCTGCTCCGGAAGGCTGTAAGAGGTATATCAGATGGTCTGACACGCAACTGATGGTAGCCGGATCTCAAGTTGATCTTTGAGAACACTCTGGCTCCTCAAATCTGATCAAAGAGATCATTTATCCCTGGAAATGGATATCAGTTCTTGACCTTCAACTGGTTCAGCTTCCGATAATCCAAAAAAAAGCATAAGGTTTTCTTCTGCCTTCTTCGCAAATAGGACAAGCGAACCCCAAGGAGAAGTACTGGGTCGGATGAAACCCCTCATCTGCAAATCCTCCAACTGCTTCTTCAGCTCCTGCAACTCAGGTGTAGCCATACTATAAAGAGGAATGGACATAGATGCCGCTCCTGGAACAAGATCAATAGATATGTCTACCTCTCGCTCCAGAGGAAAAAATGAAAAGTCTTCTAGAAAGACCTTTGGAAAGTGATCAACCATTAGAAGAAAATTTACCTAAGAAGTTCTGTGGTCGTCCAGATATAAGCTAGAAATCTGGGCCGTAACACCACCCAACCCATGATGCTCTGGTCCATCTCTGCTCGCCTGGACATCTCATTCTCCCTTGTGAAGAAAAGATTCTCCCTCTGGTTATGTGAAACTCACCCTACGGTGATAGCAATCGACAAAGGCCTGGAAGGGAACTGACCAGTCCATCCTAAGAATGACATCATATCATGCCATCTCCAATACATAGAGACTTGATGAAAAACAACACCCACCAACCTCGATGGGGCAGTCTAAGCATTGACACACTCTAGCAGTTCTAATTCCCAAGGGAGTGTCTAGCGTCATCATATCCTCATAAGTATAAACAGTAAGTCTAAGGCTTTCCACAGTATGCACAGAAATAAAGCTATGAGAATCTCCTGTATCAAAAAGTACAGAGGATAAAACTAAGGCTACTAGAATCGTACCTCGAACTGTAGAAGGTCCAGGATCCTGCTCCTGATGAATCTTCTCTATAGAAAAATTATGGCCCGTACTGTGGCCCTGTGTTGCAGCCTGAGATCCATGTGCTGCTCCTCCCTGAGCCTAACCACTGCGTCCACGGCCTCTACCCTGGCCTGAACGACCTGAAGAACTCCAGCCCCCAGTCTGATGCGGAACTGGTAATCCTTCTCCTGTACACGGAGTCGAAACTGATCCTCCTTCACTAGTCGCTGGCAGAAGAACCTTGTAGAAGCACTGTAGATGACCTATCTTGCCACAAGATCGGCACTTCAATGGGTCCCTTGGGAACTGGGGCTTCTTATTCCCACTTCTTCCACACTGATAACACACCACTTGGTTTCTAGAGGGAAGATCCCATCTACCATAAAGAATACCTTGCTTCCTTGAGTCACCTCATGTAGACTCTCGGTGGCGCTTCCTTTTATCTTTCTGGAGAGAATCAGCCTTGGATGTTGAACCGCCCTATTCCATAGCTCTAGCCTCCCTCAGGTTTCTCTCCATAATAAGCATATAGTTGACTATCATAGTGATAGAATTCAACTGAAATACATTCACTTGTGACCTGATATCCGGTCTGAGGCCTTCCTTAAACTTCCTTGCCAAAAACAGCTCGTCATTCCCCAGAATGGGAGTGAAACATTGTAACTCTATAAAGCGTGAGGAATAATCCATAACTGTGAGAGTGCCTTGCTGCAGGTTCATGAACTCTCTGGCTCTGTCAGCCCTCAGCATCTCCAGGTAGAAGGAGTCGTAGAACATATGCTAAAACTCATCCCAAGCCATAGCCTGTTGGCGCCCTGTCTGTGAAACAACATCCCACCATCTCTTGGTGGAATCTCGCAGCATATAAGTCGATATCTTCACTCTCCTCTCCGGAGGTGTCTCCAGATGCTCGAAGATGGATAGCATGGATTCTATCCATGACTCCGCAGCCTGTGGTCCTCCATCCCCTGTGAACATGGGAGGGTGTTGCTGCTAAAAACCCCACGTCAGATCTACCATAGATGGGGTAGGATTCTGAGCTCCCTGGAAGGTCAGCATGAATCTCATGAAACCCTCTCTAAACTGAGCATCGGCACCAGTGTCTGGAATCACTGCAGGTGCCATGTCCGGAACGATAGGCGAAACTAATGGTAGTCCCTGATCTGCCGTATCAGGCGTACAATCACTGCCTGGTTCCTGACGCGCAACAGGAGGGCGTCTTGGTGCCATATATCTGAAAGGTCAAAATTACACCTTCATTAACGATGAACACAGATGAAACTTAAGAGAGCAAAACAGAACAGGAGAGAAAATCTTTAAGGTTTGGGAAAACATGACTACACGGCGTGTAGTACTACTACACGGAGTGTTTCTTAAAATTTTACCTTGGGTGTGTACCTTGGCCATACATGGCTGTTCAAACCACCTGGCTACATGGCGTGTTCTTAAACTGCACGGCATGTACTAAACCTTTTCATCCCTACCCATTCACTCCTACACGGCTGGGAACACGGACTGTCCCAGCAGGAAACTACATGGTGTGCTTGTCCACTACATGACATGTACTTAAGATCTCTCCCTTGTCTGTGTTGTTAGTCACACGGACTGGTACACAGACCTCTACTATACGGCGTGTCAAGGGAGACATAGCGTGTACTTGACATACCTTACCTGGCCTGTGTTGTTAGTGACATGGCCTGACACACAGTCAACACTACACGGCATGTTCCATACGGACACGGCATGTACGCGAAAGTAAAACACCAACCCATGTTGTTGGATACACGGACGACTACATGGTCAAGTATACATGACATGTTCCCAAGGGACACGACATGCACTTGAAGGAAAACCCCGACCCGTGTTTTTCGTGACACAGCCGGATACCTATTCCAGACTACACGGCGTGATAAGCTGGTACATGGAGTGTTCCTACAGGAAACTTTACACCCTCGTGTCTCTGCCCAACATAGTCAGGGACATGGCTAAAAACTACACGGCGTGTATGCATAAAGTGCACACCGTGTATTCTGGGTTTTTCCAGACATTAGCCTAAGAACTACACCGGAGCCCATAAAACACAGAAAACAAGTGTTAAGGTTCCAAATTCCGATCCATGGGGGCCCATACTCCCCGTGAATCAAAGCTTGGCATCATGACAATGGATATAAAGAGTAAAAATTATAACAACTCACGATCCACCAAATTATGATCCTTGAGGGCCCATAACACCTCTAAGACCAAAGTTTGGAATCCATGATAAAGAATCTCTAAACAAACGATACCATATCAACATAGCAGGTATTCCGTCACAGTAGTTATCACAATATCATGCATCTTATATCACAAATTCTATCAGAACAACATGAAAATTCTAATGAAATCTAGATGGCATGGCAAAATGCATGACATGTGATTTTCTAACAAGTGCCTATATGATGCATGAGATGGAATACCCTCATCTCATTGGGTTGCAACAAAATAAAACCACAATCATACCAACACTAATAGCACAAAACAAGTGCACCACCCAACGGTGAAATGAATTAAACTATAACATTTTCAAAAACTTGAAAATTGCAATATTCGAGGTAATCTAGATTTTTCCCTGTACACGGGTTCTAGAAAGCCCGGGCACAACTATTTTCCATTTACCTATTCTTTCATATCCCTGTCTAATGTCACTAAATATCAAGTCAATAGAAAAGTAAAGAAACCCCTCTAATACCACTTTATAACGACCTGAATCTGGAGCCCCTCAACTGGTGCCCTATGCCCAGTTCGCCACATGAACTCAAGTGCATTTCCCCAAATGCCAGAGGCTACCGACTACCAGCAAGGGCCTTGGTAAGTTATTGGGGAAACTATGCCCTCATTTGGTAAGGTATACAAGGTACAGGAAATAACAGTCAATAGCAGAAGAAGTAAACAACATACAAAAACTGAAACTAAACAGCAGAAGCAATGTATAATATAATAATGATGTAGCATGGTACATGTATCTAAGGAAAGTATAAAACACAAAAACGTGCTTAAATACAACTAAGAACAAATCACTAAAAGTAAATAGCAACTCCAGCAGCATCGCAAGCCTAAGCTCGGTCATATGCTCTCCAGTTCCAACCAGAAATCATGTACCTAAAGTAGAAGGGACACAATCCCTATCCACACCTGCAACCATATAACCTGTTTGGGGAAAAAATCAGGACCCAAATAGGGTGTGATACTAATCCCAATAGGAAACCACCACAATATCTTTTCCCTACTGTCAGTGAGAAATATAGAAAAATTAAAGGAAATAAATGCAGCTGAGAAACAGGAGTACTCTAAAGTAAACAATCCTACCAATCTCCATTCACATTTATTTATTAATTTAATTCACTCATTAAATTATCAACCAAGGTATCTAGAAAAGAACTCTATATTCTCAAAGCATATCAAGTAACACAATAGGTATCTCAGAAGACTACCTAAACAGCAAGCAGTACAAAACTCAAGCTTGTTCTTTGGCTTGGTGGACTCATCACAACCAACCAAACAATAATCATAGTGACTCCTTGGGTGGATAATACTAGAAGATCACTCTAGTCAAGTAAACATACAAAGGCACAGACACTCTGGGAAGCTCTCACCATCAATTCCCTTATGGTCTTGCAACGATAGCTATAGACTCTCTGAGGAAGCACTTACATCTAATTCCCCCTATAGTCTCGATACGTAACTAAGGACACTCTAAGGAAGCACAAATTCCGATTCTCATAGGTCCTGCGAACGATTCTAATTTATAAAAGACTCTCTAGGGAAGCCCTTAATCGGCAATTCCCTCTTTAGTCTGCCACACCAGGTTCCCAAAGTCCTGAGTAGTGTAGTCGTGCGTAAACGACTATTAGAAGACCAGAGTAAGATCAAAAAACTACTTGGATAATAGATACAATGCATCAAAAGAATATAAAAAGTAGGCAATACATGCAATCAATTATATCAAGGTAGGAAAACAATGCAACAAGGTATTCCTCACAGGCATCCTAAGCCAAAAGGTGATAAACAGCAAAAACAGGGGGAAAACCCATGGGGTTATCCTTAAACATGCTAAAAAGCAATTATAAATCATCTAATAACCTCAAGAATACATGAAATCTAAGTCAGATAACAATACAGTATCAAAACCCTAACCCGAGATACCCGATACATGGGTATCCGACACTTTTGCACCAAAAACTCAAAGACATTCATCGTAGCGAAACAAACCACCTACCTCGATCCTAGGAGATCGATATACATGAACCTCTTCCTTTGAATCATCCTAGAATAGAGAATATCTGCAAAAACGTATAAAATGTTCAACCTCAAATAACTCTCACAAGAGAAGGAATCAGGAAACGTGTCCAAAGAAGAACCAAGAACTCACCGCTGCGATTCTATTGCAACTGACGACATTCGATTCGGATAACCGGTGATGGATTGGTGGATCAGAAAATATTCAGCCTCCTCGGATGCTCTGGACATAATTAGGTGGAGAAGAAGATGAAAATAGGTTTAAGATGCGGCCCTGGTCCGATTAATGAAATAAAAAGAAAAGTACACGGTGTGTACTTCATGAGTACACGGCGTGTACTCTCCCTTTCCGTACACCGCATTAAGCGGCCTCCACATCACCTCTACACACCATGTGTGTGGCCCAGACACGGCCAGCACACGACCTCGCGTGGGGGGAAAGTACACGGTGTGCACTCATATTGTACATGGTGTTTACTTAGAAAATCTCCATATTTTCTTCTTTTTCTCAAAAACAACCAGAAACGGAAAAAAATACCTGAAATGAAGATCCAGGTTCTTACATGAGATACTAGGTACTCCCATGTTACCATGTCACTATTTTTTCTACAATAGATAAATTATGTTTCTTTTTGGTTGGTTACTCATGTATGCTTTATTCCATTTACCTTGTTATGTTATCATTTCTTATAATCCTTTGTATGATATCCATATTTTTTTCAAAAGTTATAATGTGTTTTGAAATATTTTATGGGAATATGTTAAAAACATTCACCTTATTTTCCTTTTAAATAAGAACATTATTTCTTCCCCTCTTCCTCTAATTATAAAAAATAATAAATCTCCCATCTTTGAAAATAATATGATTTTTAAATGAAAATGGAAAATGGGCCATGTTTTTCTTTAAAGAGAAAATGTGTGGAAACCTATGTTTTATATATTTTATTTCAAAAATTCAAATTGATGGATATTTAAATTAAATGAAATACATTGGGAATAAATATGGTTGGTCATGTTTATTGAGTTTTAATACTCACACCTTGACAAATTTCTTGATTTCATCTTCTGATATAGGTTCCGGATTAGTTTCAATCACAGTTGGATATGTTAGGATTTGGGATCGGAGAGTGACCCTCAGTGTCACATAGATACTTAGTGGTTGTCAGGACTGGTTTGTTTTTTTACCTCTTGTTTTTGTATGGTCATTCAATTACGTATTGTATTTTTATATATATTTATTTTCTATAATTAGTTTATTTTCATTGGTAGAAATCATTCCCATTGGTTCTCACTAATGTGCTTGGCACCTATCTCAAGATCAGGATGATTAGGAACGCCTCTTGGGCCTTGTCATGGGTCGGCCAGGGTGACTGGTTCATGGCCGATATAGTGTGGTTCATGACAATATCTAACCATAGAACAAGTCAATACATCTATAATGAAATTCATTTAATATTTAACCACATTATTCTTTCTATTTGATAATCACTTATCAATTATTACATCATTCACCTACCACCTTTCACCATTAACATTAGTATTTTATCAATTCATGTAAGAACTCGGGTTTTTAGAACGGGTCAAAATCCCAACCCTGTTTTATTTTTGACTTTCCCCTGAGAAAACTGGGAAAATATGGGATGTTCTGGAAATTTCTAGACAACATTCCATGAACTATAGAGTACACACCATGTCTAGGTTAGGCAAGTCATGGTTGTGTACTCGGCGAGTACATGTCGTGTGATGACCGTGTAGAAATTTCTTACCACACGGTGTGTAGTTATAGACACGTCGTGTACCTTTGACCGTGAAGAGGCCATACATAGTGTGTGGTCCTGTTGGCCAGGTATAATCATTTAACCAAGTACATGCCTTGTCCTCCTTGGACACGCCGTGTAGTCCAGCCGGGTATGAGGGATATACATGGCATGTGGGTCAGTCGACGAGGAAGAGAATAAAAACTAAGTACATGTTGTGTACCCCTAGGTACACGCCATGTACTCATGTCAGCAGGTGATGGAAAGTAAGTTGGCAGAATTTCAGCTGTCTTATGAATAGTAAAATGATAAATGATGTGTAGTCAAAAAGAACACGCCATGTAGTTTCTTTTTCTTCACTAAAACGGGAATCATCCTCGTATTGAGGCAGAACCTCAATATTTCATCGAGTTGAGTGGGGAGAGCCGGTTGAGATTTCATTCCCCTCCCGTTCCTTCACCCGATACCCAATTCGAACACTGATTTATCCGTTTGAACCCCCTCAGTAAGGCCTTGATTCCTCTTGAGCTGTTTTTCTTGATTTCTATTCTAGACAGAGTTATTGGGTTTTGAGCGGTTTTGACTCTTTGGTAGATGTACCCCATTTTATACATAATTGGAGGCTGATATCAGAGGATTAGCATCGTACAAGTCTCAGGTAGGTGGTGCATACCCCTTTTTGTGTTTTTTGTGGTTATTTGGGTGATGCGGCCTTCAGCGCGTTTTCGTATATTTTGGGTGGGACCCATTTTTATCTGATATTGCATATTATATTGTTCAATGACCTATGGGATACCTTTGGGTATGGCTGTTACCTGTGTTTCTTGAGTGGGGCTAGGTGAGTGGTCATCGATCATAGGGGCATTTTTGGCTGGGGGAGCCAAAATGGTATTAATTGAATTGTTTTGTTCTAAACTGTTGAGTATAGTTTACTGAACCTTGATATGACTTGTTAGAGTCTTTAAAGACCTCAGTGTTGTTTTTAGATAACTATTGGGCTAGTATAATTCAACTTTTTAGTTTGTTTTGCCTGTTAATGTGTTTTTTAAATGTGTATATATGTAATTGTTGAATTGAATATGATGGAACCCTTTTGGTTGTGTTGGGCATGGCCCGAATGTTGTTAAGTGATGTTGATCACAGGTTGGGCTTGGCTCGGGTTACATTGGGTGGTTCTGACCATGGGATTGGGCGTTATGGGCATCGGTTTGAGTCAGGATGACTGTTAGTTTGGGCATGGCCTGGGTTACTAGGATGGAAAGGCCATCAGACTTGAGCGGCATGGTTGCAGGGACACGCGGTGTCAGAGGTGTTGTGGTTTGGGTAATATTTTGGTGATTACCGCTCACCCGGAAACTTTGAGTAGTGTGCACACATAGAGACTCTATGAGGAGGTGGTTCTGACAACTCGTGTGGGTAGAGGCCACCATTAGTTGTGGTTTAGGTACTATTAGTTTGGGGGTGCTTTCCATATGAAGCCACGTGGAAGGTGGGGAGCCTTCAGGGGATAGCATTGAGGCTATCAGGTTGGGGGTAGATGCTCTCCGTTATTTGAGGGCAGATATCGTTGTCCCTTCGGTTACGTTATTTGAGGGAAGACAACGTTGTCCCTCTAGTTATTTATTTGAGGACATACATCATTGTTCCTTCGGGTTACTACTATTGGGCGTGCCTTCAAGACATCGGTACTTGAGACACGTGGTGTTAAGGGGAACATGGTTCCGGGTTACATGACAGAGATTCTGGCGTTGGCCGAAGTAGGTGACACTCCATGTTAGCTACTGAGCACCAGTGGAGTTTTTATTTATTTGTGCATAATTTTGTTTATTGCTTTCCTTCTAAATACATGTCTACTTAAACACTTATATTAAGTACGCACTGTTGGGTGGTATCCTACTGAGATTCATCTCACACCCTACACGGGCCCTTCGGGACACGTGCATGCTTTATGGATTTATGTGCAGGAAAGAGGCCAGTTTCAGGAGCTGGGCTGCATTAGATGTTTCATGGAGATGGTATGGACCTTGAGGTCATTCCTAGTTGGAGTTTACTATGTTTTGCATACTTTTCTATATCATCATGCTTGTTTGTAGCTACAGTTGTTTATCCATTGGTGCCCTTTATATTTAGATGTGTATGCCTTGCTTTGGACGAATGTTTTGTTGCTCAGTAGTGGTTACAAGTGATTATCATGCTGTTGTGTTTATTTCTGCTGATGTTGTTTATATTTATTGCTTCCGCTGTTTATCAATATGGAATGTGTTTCCGCTCTGCGGGTCTGGTTCAAGTCTGTTGAGTCATTTATTCTACGACATCCTTATTGTTATACTTGGACCAGTACCATTGTAATTATCCTACGAGAGGGTATAGCCTCCCCACTATACATACAAGACCCTCGCTGCTATTCAGCATCCTTTAGCATTCGGGGAGGTGCACCTTAGGTAGTAGCGCCTGACCCATTTAGCACTGTTCAGGTAGCTGATCGGGTCCAGGTCGTTAAAAAGTGGTATCAGAGGAGTTCTTGATAGGGATTTAGTAGCAGTGTTTTGCTGGGTACTAATGAGATTGAGACTTATCTTTTATTTCCTACTAGTCTTACTATTTGGGATATGGTAGATTGGAGATAGGTTGTTACTAGAACTGGGTTTCTAGCTTGTTCTTGGGTTCCTACAGCCCCAGGTACGAGGGATGGACCAAGTTTCCATGGGTGGGATTTTTTGTTTTCTTTTTGCTCAGATTACAGTTTATAGGATTTCCACCTTGGTGGATCACTTGGAGTGTGAAGTTATTGATTGTGATATGTGACCCTTGACCCAGTGCGGTAAGGGATAATTGGACCTTGGACCGTTATGGAAAGGCGTGATTGTTTGGATTTTGATAGGAACATTTTTAGGGTATTTCAATTTCATAACTACATGTATGATTTGTGAAGTGATAATTCCATGTGAATGATATCAATTTCCATGATTGTATGCGTTGAAATGTGAATAGGTGAAATTCCTAATAGAATTTCTAGTTTATTTCAATGTTTTATGCAATTCTTTATACCTTTGTAGAATTTCATGTGACAGGGTATGTGGGTATGGCTCTTGTACGAGAAGGCAAGTACTATCAGTTGAGGTGATTTTGATCACCAGGATTGGGAGACTTGGTCGTTGGTTTAAGTCAAAGTTGGTTATCGGGACAGGCATGGCCCAAGGTACTTTTGATACTTGTCTCTATTAAGGGCAGGTAAGGTGTCCACGAGGCCGGGAAGCCTTGGGTGTGGGTTGCGGTGGGGGAGATTAAGAGTAGTAGTTATGCGCTGGATTTTACTACTTCCTTTTTCTGCGTAAACTATATATTGTTATATATATATGGGTTTTCTGACCATTTATGGTATTCAGTGGGTTCCTTTTTGTCCAACTCAGATGGAGCGTTAGGTGGGTGATGACATAGTGTTGCAGGTGTAGGATCAGGTTCAGGATCCGGTGCAGGCAGAGCAGGTGTCGTAGGTACAGGCTCAGGGACAAGATCAGGTTCACAATCCAGGGCAGGCCAGACAGTAGCCTGGTTTGGTAGCGTTTGGACCATGGCTCAACGAGCAGCTTCGAGCTAGCCTGGTACGTGTCCTGCAAGGGGTCGACAAAGGTACGTAGGGTACAAATCCATATATGGCATATCTGATGCGGGAGTTCCAGTCGTAGCACCCGCTACTTTTTTAGGGTGAGGGTAGTCTACAGGCGGCTGAGAACTGGATATAGAGCATGCAGATGATCTTTGAGTAGCTCGAGATGCCTCCATGGTGGAGGGTCAAACTAGAGATATACATGCTATGAGGGTAGGTAAAGCGTTGGTGGGATGTGTAGGTTCTGGCCCGCAGGCACGAGGGACTTCCATGGAAGGACTTTGAGGATAGGTTCTTTGAGCACTTTTTCCCAGAGACACTGAAAGCTGAGAGAGCTTGGGAGTTCTTGAGTCTTCAGCAATGAGGCATGTATTTCATGGACTTTGGAGCTAATTTCACTGAGTTGTCTCACTTTGCACCTAGTATTGTAGGTGATGATGCGGCTAGGGTGAGTCACTTCGAGGATGGATTACGACATATCATTTGGGTCCAGGTGAATATCTTCAGGCTAGGTTCTTTTTCATAGGTAGTTAATCTGGCGCTCATAGTGGATTGAAACCAGAGGGATAGGCCTCATGTTGGCTGGATAACGGCTTCTGGTAAGGGTTCGTACAACAGGAAGCGAGGACAAGATGAATTACAACAGGGTAGTCAGACTGAGGACTCAGGTAGAACACTTTGTAGCAGTTATTCAGTGGGTTTCTTTCAGTGTGGACTGTCATGGCATGTTCGGACTTAGTGCTATAGGCCTCCAAAGGAGTTCTAGGCATGTGGACAGGTCGGACATCTTGAGAGGTTTTGCAGGTAGCCTTCTCAGATAGCTGGCAGGCAGGGACCATGACAGATGGTGGCATCTGGAATTGGTTCTGGTTCGGTACCAGTAGAGGGTAGCCGAGGTTCAGCTGCATGTGGAGGACATGACAGAGATAGCAGGATCCAACTGAAAGGTCAGTGGCTGGTGGCTAGAGCAGTACTATATGGAGGTCAGGCATCGGGTAGCCAAACTTCCAGCCAGGTGCATGCCATGGAGCTACTAAAGGCTGAGCAAGATGGTGAGCCGAAGATGGTTAGAGGTACACCATGGGTGTGGCCATGATTTCCATGTTTCCTTTTTGGCATGACCTGTAGAGGCATGACTGTTTTGAGTATAGGAGATGCACAAGATCTATGTGGACTGACTAGATGCTATTCAGTGGGATTGGAACCATATCAGGTGTGTGATATATTTATATATATGTATGAGATGCGTAGCATCAGGGGCATCGAGGATGGGGGTTACTTGAGGTGTCTTGGGCATCGGCGCATCGAGGATGCAAGTTACTTGAGGTGCCTTGGGCATCAGGGAATCGATGGTGTGGGTTACTTGAGGTGCTAGGATCCAGGACCTCATGGAGGCATACACCGATGCGGTGTAGGATACGTTGGGTGTCAGGAATGACACAGGAGAACCAATGAGGTACAAGGGTGATGATGCATCACGGATGGACTATACATCCAGAAAATAGGTTAGTGAACCTTGTTTGTTTTGAGTTTATTTTTTTTGAGACTGATTAAGGAAACTCTTAAGGTGGGGATCCCCCATGGGGATTTTAGCCAAGACCTTTGAGACTGGGGAAGTCCATGTTACTTTGATCGGGGTGGTATGTTCGGTGCCATCTCAGGGTTTTGTTTCATATCTCAGGGATGAGCTATATTAAGGTGGGGAGATTGTAAGAACCCGGGTTTTTAGAACGGGTCAAAATCCTGACCCCGTTTGAATTTTTGACTTTTCCCTAAGAAAACTGGGAAAATCTGGGTTGTTCTGGAAATTTCCAGACTACACGCCGTGTACTCTAGAGTACACACTATGTATAGGTTAGGCGAGGTCTGGCCGTGTTATAGTCGAGTACATGCCGTGTGATGACCGTGTATAAATTTCTTACTACACGACATGTAGTTATAGACACGGCATGTACCTTTGACCATGTGGAGGTCATACATGGTGTGTGGGCCTGTTGGCCAGGTAGAATCATTTAACCAAGTACACGTTGTGTCCTCCTTGGACACGCCATGTAGTATATCCATGTATGAGGGATATACATGGCGTTTGGGTAAGTTGGAGAGGAAGAGAAGAAAAAATAAGTAACGCCGTGTACCCTTAAGTACACATCGTGTACTCATGTCGGTAGGTTCTGGAAAGTAAGTCGGCAGAATTTCAGTCGTCTTATGAACAGTAAAATGATACACGGTGTGTAGTCCTAAAGAACACACCGTGTAGTTTCTTTTTTCACTAAAATGGGAAGTAGGCTCGTATTGAGGTAGAAAATCAATATTTAGTCGGGTTGAGTGGGGAGAGCCGGCCGGTCTTTCAATCCCATCCCGTTCCATCGTCCGGGACCTGATTCGAACACCGATTGATCTGTTGGAACCCCCTCGGTAAGGCCTTGATTCCTCTTGAGTCGTTTTTCGTTATTTCTATTCTAGAACGAGTTATTGGGGTTTAATCGTTTCTCACTATTTTGTAGATCTACCATGTTTTATACCTAATTGGAGGCTTTTATCGGAGGAGTAGCATTTTATGAGCCTCGGGTTGGTGGTGCATACCTCTTTTTGTGTTTTCGTTGTCATTTGGGTGATGTGTCCTTCAGCGCATTTTCAGGTATTTTTAGTGGGACCCATTTTTATCTAATATTGGATATTATATTGTTCATTGACATATGGGATACCTTTGGGTATGCATGTTACCTATGTTTCTTGAGCGGGGTAGGGTGAGTGGTCGTCGCTCATCGGGGCATTTTTGGCGGGGTACCAAAATGGTATTAATTAGATTTTTTTTGTTATAAACTGTTGATTATAGTTTACTGAACCTTGATATGACTTATTAGACGCTTTAAAGACCTCAGTGTTGTTGTTAGATAACTGCTGGGCTAGTGAAATTCGATTATTTAGTTTTTTTCCTATTAATTTGTCTTTTTTAAATGTGTATATATGTAATTGCTAAATTGCATATGCTGGAACCCATTTAGTTGTGTGGGGAATGGCCCAGATGTTGTTGAGTGATGTTGATCACAGGTTGGGCTTGGCACAGGTTACGTTGGGTGGTTCTAACAAAGGGATTGGGCGTCATTGGCGTCAATTTGAGGCAGGATGATTATTAGGTTGGGAATGGCCTAGGTTACTGGGATGGAAAGGCCATCAAACTTGAGTGGCATGGTTGGATTTACGTGTAGGAAAGAGGAAAGTTTCAGTAGTTGGGCTACATTAGATGTTTCATGGAGATGGTATGGACCTTGAAGTCTTGCCTAGTTGTAGTTTACTATGTTTTGTGTACTTTTTTGTATTAGCATGCTTTTTTGTAGCTACAGTTGGTTAGCCATTGGCTCCCTTTATATTTAGATGTGTATGACCTACTTTGGATGCATGTTTTGTTGTTCAGTAGTGGTTACAAGTGATTAGTATGCAGTTGTGTTTATTTCCACTACTGTTTATATTTATTTCTTCCACTATTTATTGATATTGAATGTGTTTCCACTCTGTAGGTCTGGTTCGAGTCTCCTGAGTCATTTATTCCGCTGTATCTTTATTATTATACTAGGACCAGCACCATTGTTATTATCCTCTGAGAGGGTATAGCCTCCCCACTATACTTATAATACCCTCACTGCTAGTCGGCAACCTTTGGCATTTGAGGAGGTGTGCCTAAGGTAGTAGCACCCAACCCGTTTATCACTGTTCGGGTGGCTGATCGGGTCCAGGTCATTACAATCCATCTCATACCATTTCTCACTACCTATCAAACACATTGGAATTGAAATTAAATTATTTAACTACTCAAATAAAAACATGCCAAAATTAATTCCAACTAATTATATATATATTTATTACACTTCAATATATAAGGAAACCTATATCTATCCTCTTTTATATAAAAACCTCTCTATATTACCATGTCAATAATAAAATACAAAACCTATCACATTACCATATTTATACTAAACTACAACATGATCTACACCATTGGACCTATTCCATAGAATAACATAACATATAAAACCCAGAATAAGTAATAAAAATAAGACATATAGAGTAGAAACTCCACGCCCCTATTAAATTCAATTATTTTTATATAACTAACCAATCTCAAAATTGTACTAAATAAAACTAAAAGATGTCAATTCCACACTACTAATAGTAAATATAATGATATTTATTCAATAATATACCTAAAATTGAAACCTAAATCATCACATAATTTAAAATAATTAATGTAGTACCTAAATTCAGACATCACTATGAAAACACCCTAAGGAATCTATATTCCACCCATCCTCATGTCAATCCTCCATCAACCACACTCATAAATAACAAAAAAAATAGTAACAGAATGAATTAATTGAGTAAATATTAAATTGATTCATATTGATTTAACCTCATAGAAGGTATAAATAAAAAGGATAATAAATTAACACTCCTAGTCAACTAGGAAACCCCTACTTTTACTAAGATTTGTGAGGAAGAAGATGAAATCGAATGGGAAAAAGAAAATACGCATGGATTTATAAATAAAACTATTAAATAAAAAATCATATAATAATGGTACTCATTATAGTTTTATGCATTTAAATCAATAATAATTCCAAAAACATACTGAAGTTTCCATTATCTCTCCTAAATTTTTACAAACATAAAAATTTCAAATTCAATGATAATAAAGAACATTACATAATATTGTATACCATTACACTATAATTCACCTTGTAAAAGGTCCAATCCAAGATACATGGTGAAATCTAATCTACCCCAAAAATTAATATCCATTTTATTCTTAAACTAAAACCATATCAAAAAAATCACAATTCAATATATAATACAATAATGTGAAACACCGCAACTTTTTAAATCACTACCTTAAATTATAGCATAACTATCATGCTGCACAATATCAATATCCTTCCCCACTACTCATTGTGGTGAAATTTAACTCACTGTACAATTATTATGGAAATATTGAAGTAATTGCAGCATGATAATTACTTTAAACAAAATCACATCCCAAACTCAACTTCCCAGATCCATCCTCTTCTCTAACACCTAAAAAATCCCAAAACACCAAAAATAAAGAACATATTAAAAAATTAATCATACATGTTAGATACTTATCAAATGATTCTAATCCTAGAGAATGAAAACAAAAAACTAGGATGAAAAAAAAACAAAAACTAGACACGGAAAACCTTCCATAATCAACTATATCTAAGAAACACCTCATCTATCTCCTATAAAAATAAATATGAATAGGAAATAGACTACCTTCTATGATCAACTATATCCAATTCAATAAGAATACCCTTCATATTGATTGAAATCACTATGTATTTGTGAAATTTAATTTAAATGCTTGAGTTTTAATATGGAATAACCTCATGGATCTATAACAACCCAAATATACTCATCCCATGAGTAAAATATTTATAGAAAACATTATATTAATTACATTAATATATACTTTTAGGTTTATATTTTTTTATAATTTTTAAATCCCTTACACATAGAAATGAAACACCTTTAGAAAAGTGATGCCTAAAAAGACTAAATGTTACTGACCATTTCAATAACATTCACATTTTGTTTTGGGATATTGTTCGATAATAACTCCATAGATATGTGTTCTTTTCTTGGAGTGGAGTCAATATGGATGACCTCTTGGGAAGTTTTCAAGGTTTGTATGAGTGAGTAAAATGAACACCATTGGAAAAGGTGTTGGAGTTTTAGGGAAGTCATTAGTCTAATAAGTGACCCTAGTGGGTAATAGCATGTGGTTTACAAGGAAGTAAACCACTGTATTATAGGATAATTGGGGGTTATATGGCTAAGTTCTTTAACAAAGGAAGTTAGGTTATTACAAATGATATTAGAGGTAAACATTTCATTTCGAGATCTGAACTGATAAGAAAATCACAGTTAAGATTTATTTGATTTTTATAGATTAAGGATGAGTGACCTCCTAGAAATTTTCCCATGGTGTGGTTTGGTGAGGAAAAATAACACTGTAATAAAATGTGTTCTCCTATGGGGACATACATTAGTCTAATAATTCACCCATGTGGGTAATAGAATGTGGTGTCCTAGAAAGGAAACCATAGTAATACAGAAATCCCAAGAGGTTAGATGACCTGGTTCATGACCTGAGGAGGAATTTTCATGATAGAAAGCCCATAATTTTTATTTATAAGGATTTTTTTCACTAAAACAAGTTTTTTAACTGATATAATTTCTTCATTCAAGAATAACATCCCATATTCATATATAGACTTAATAATAATTCTTACTCATCCTTAAGCCCTATTAAAAACATTTTGAAAACATGATATGGGAATAAAAATAGTAATGGGTATAAAAGAAGGATAAAAAACATTATGGAATAAAAAAAATTTAAATCCTTTAAAATATTTTCAATTAAAAAAACGAGCATGTAAAAGAACATAAACATACATTAAAACCTATAATCAAGTTATTTTCATAAAAAAATCCATTTAAAATAATATAATTAAGCATAAAACAATATAATAACCATTAAGGTTACTTAGAACATAATATTAATATCACACTTTCAATGAAATAACTTAAAAAATTAATTTAAGCATCATTCATAATGAAATAACATAATAAGTTAACTCAAACCACATAAACCGTAATAGAATAACATGACCAATTAATTTCAAAATCATATCTCTAGGGAATAAATTATTACCCAATGTATTGGAGGGCTATATCAAAACCACCCATCATAATATACAACATCGAAGAACCATAACATGGATAAAATGCATAAGAGATTTCATTTTACCATAAAAATCGTAAAAATTTGTTTTTTAACCCATAATCATAAACTTTTAAGTTAACCCATAAAAACATGATGATTTAAAAATCATGTTAACCAATTATATATTGAGATGAAAATGAAAGAGAAACCATGAATATTATAGTATCATTATAAATTTACTTTCTAAAATAAGGAGAAATAACTATTTCTTTTATAACCTTAAAAATGAAAAAATCACACACTAATGGAAATAAAAATTAATTTGGAAAATCATTAAAACGTGGAATGTGTGATTCATAAAGAATAATATATATAAATACTGGGAAATTTATTTAATATAAAATCAATAAAAATTGATTCTTTTCTCATATTTATAAAGAGGTTAAAAAGGTTTTGTATGGAAATCATTAAGCAGATTCCTTTTTAAAATTTTCTAAATAAGTTAAAAGTATATAAAAAATACCATAATAAATAATTTAAAATTATATAATAAAATTTGTAACATAATATCATTAATATTTATATTATTTGGAAATATTTTAGGGTAAAAATTTAAAAAACATTTAATGTAAGGTTTAAAATAAAACCCCTCACTTCTAGTCCTAACTCACCTCATACATATTTTAACCTCATGAATAATAAACTTATTTTAATTATTTACTTAATTCATAAAATTTATCATGTTTAATTTAATTTTATCATTCCATTTAAATATTTTATTTTCAGGTTTTATCCATTTACTATATTTTTATTTTTCACATTGTCCTTCTGAGGTCATGTCTTTCATAATCTCTATAATTGATTTGGTATTTTTATAATGATAAATATTAATTATAAAAAGGTTACATAAAATTTATAAGTTTTAGGATATTGTGTTTATATCATTCAATAAGTAAAGGATTTCAATATGTCATAAAATAGTTACTTATCTAAGAATCTTATTTTATAAACTTATTTTCAATGGTTAGAAATAAACAGGATTGTTTACATTTAATTCCATTGTTCTGATGGATTGTTTACCATTATAACATCATAAACATAAAATTAATTAAATTTTAATGTTATATTCAAACATAAAATAAACTTTTAATGATATATATGAAATTATTATGTTTACAAAAACACCATTGTTCATTATAGTAGTGAAAAACCACCACGGTGAGTGATGTTTTCCAAAATAGTTTAAAATAAGGGAAAATTGAATAAATATCTGGGTTTTATAAAAAAATATTATTAAATGGTTAATATTTTAGAGTAACTTTTAAATATTATTTATGAAATTGAATATGGTAATATAATAATTGAGATGAAAATATACTATTTTTCAAACCTGGATATTTTAATGCAGTATTGTATTATGAAAAAAGCTTGATGAGCGGTAATGGAATTTTTTTTATCATTTATGGATTAGAAATATGATAATTAAATATGAATATAATCATAGAATAAAAATAATATAATGTTCAAATTATTTTTAAGACAAGTAATAAAATATATATATATGATAAAGATGCTTGAAAACTCTTATATTTCTTTTTGAATTGCCTCCTTCTGATTGAGTCAAAAGACTTTGTATAAATAATTTTTTGAAAGGATAGAGTCTAATAAACATGGAAATAGATTTTTATAGATTTATTTTGACATAATATGGAGAGAGAAAAAAGGATTATGATTTTTTTTAAAAAAATATAAGAATGAGTCCCCTTTATCATTAAAATGTAATGGAATTTTCAAAAATATTTAGACCTTAAGGGTAGAAAAAAAATTAAATAGAAATTTATTAAAAAATGGAAAATAGATCATATTATAAACAAATTATCATACAAAATGACTCAACATAATATTTTTATGATTTTTTAAAAATTTAAAAAACATTTTTAATATTAAGTACACTTAAAATTATTTTAGGGTTATTTCCATAATTTGACTTCAAAAAATATCTAGATGACCATGGAATTAGAATTTAAAATTTTAATAACTCATTAAATATTATATTCATTTAAATAAAATTTAAATTCTATAAAATATATAAACCTTATAATCTTTAATATTTAAAACCATTATTTTGATTCTTCTCGTGCTTACACAAGCGTTTTGTCAACGCTAAAAACCCATTTTGGATATTTATCCTATTATTTGAAATTAAAAATCAACTGATAATATAGGTATAATTTATTATAAATGACAAGTTTTATATATAATTATTCATAATGTATATTTCCTCTAGTCATTATCCTGATAACATTTTTAAGATATTACATTGATTTTTCTTACCCTACATAAGAGCTAGGTTAGTATTATGAGAAATGTCATGATACATAAATATGAAATTTATAAATATAAATATAAATTATTATTAATAATTTTATTTATCTATAACATAGATATTGTATTTATCCCCTTTTAAATATATCTTAAAGGCATCCATTTTGACTTTTATATTGTCGTGCATGCACTACATCTGTACTAATAAAAGATTTCAAATTTATTTTGACATTAAAATTTATTTACATTAAATGGATTATATTTTGACTATAATATTATCATACTTACATATTAATACTAAGAAAAAAATTCATAGTATTTTAATCCATATTTATATCATGATTATCTCATAAAATTCGTGGTATTTATAAAAAATTTATTTTTTAACATTTCACTAAAAACCTGCTTACTCAAAAAAAATCTCAAAAATCACCGTAAGATAATTTAAACATTTTGAAAAAAATAAAGTCCAAAAATTATATTTCTAAAATTTATATGCTTTTATTTTAAATAAATCCATATATAAAATCAGAAAATAATTTATTTAGAGTAAAAATAATTTTTTTTTTCGAATGAAAAATCATATACTTACCTCATACCTTGATTAACGTATTTCTAATATTATCATAATAATAAATATGAATATGAATTATTATAATTGACATAAATATCTATTTTTAAAAATTAAAATAATTATTTAAATATAACATAATAAGAAATTATTTTTAATATATATATTTATCCTTTAAATAAAATGCCTTTTCTATTAAAAAGTAAACATAATAATCAAAATTTTATAATTGTTATATAATTTATTATATAATATCATTTGAGACATGATATAAACACACACATATATATAATTAAATCATATATAAAAATTTATAATTTTCAGGACCCCCCTAGTGGCACCCCTCGAGGGATAGAAAATGAGAGAAGGGGGATAATGACCACCTCAAGTCTTCCTCAAATAGGCCACGAGTTGGAGAAAAAAATAAAGTGTATAATTAATATACAAATTAGAGGCATTTAACTCTAATATAACATGATGATTGAGATATAATACAAGTTTACCAATAAACTCTTACTCATATATAGTAAATAAAGCCTAATTATATACTTGTAATGTCATACAAAGCTAATAGAACTGAAAAGAAACTAAAATTAGAAAAATGTAAACTCTCCAGCAACCATGAGGCCAAGATATCTCACAAAAAACATGATCCAGTAATATTCAACCTGATCTCCAACCTACTCTTGTTGACCTAAAAATAGTTTATATATATAGGGTGATTATAATAGGTATACTCAGTAATATCCTCCCCAAAGCCTCTTATACAAAAGATAAAGAAAGCATACTAAAGCCTGTTTAATAACAAGTGAAACTAACTCATCCCCTAAATAGGAATACTAAGTTTCTATCCACACCATGATTATCTCTCTCCAAGTATCACATAAAATAGGTCATATATTATAAAAACAAAAACAAGGGTACCCCACTACCACTTCCCACTAGTTTTCCTCTCTTCCAAAATGTTATACATCACGAGTCATCTCTCTCCAAAAGAATCTATCATGAAGATGTTTCAGAAAAGTATCACAACATGAAACTCATGCATCACATCATCTCATAATCCCATGCCACATCTCTATGTAGTAACTGAGTAGTTCTTGGGAGACACCATAACTGGTATGTCATGTATCATACATCTAATATTACACCTAAAGTAACCACAGCCCATACACCAAGTAATATACCTCAAGACCTCACAATCAATACATGAAATACCTATAATAATCCTTATGATACTATATCTGGAGATACATGTGTGTGAAACAACCATAATCCATTATATACACACACATATATAAGGAATTATAACCCCCATGAAAACCAATACATAATACTACTAGGATAAGAGAGTGGGGACGGATGGGGTAGTCATCCATATATCCACCATTAACCTATATGTTGGGTAAAACACCCTGCCAAAGTACACTAGGTTTCAAAAACCCAACTGACGTGGGTGGGGTAGTGTATTAAAGAATATAACATAAATGATAAAATATTTCTCATAACTACACTATAGTCATTAACCTAGTCTCATTCTTGACCGAAACTATCATCTCTCGGACACCCGAATTCCACAATTGTGAACTATATATCCTATAAGTACACAACCATTTAAGAAGACTTACATTAAATTACTTCTTTCCTTTAACATTTCACTTCATGTTAATTAATTAACCAGCCATTAATTTACATTATTCCAATCAAATTTCATTAAACTGAAATTGAATTCAATCCCCTCTAACATAATCCAATTGAGTATATAGTGTCTCAAGATTGGAATATTTTTATCATTCTAACAAGAACCAACCCCATGGGTTAAAACCTTAATTATTATTTTTTAGTTTGAAAATTATAGGTACTATTGTAAATATCCTAAGATACCAAAAAGATATGCATAACCAAGAACATACAATTGCCTCAAGAAGTGGAAAAGGAATGTCGATAAACAAGAAACTCATTCATATGACCTTCTAATAGATTTAATAATCAAGAATCCCAATGTAATGAACTACAACGAGTAATCCCATCTTCAAATTGTTCCATAAAATCTATTTCCCTCATTTAAACCCTCATTTATATCACCATATATATCCTTATCACATGTGTCAACTGCTTCCTCAATCAAAGGTCTCACTGATCATATCTTATTAAACCAATAACCATCACAAGATCAAATCACATTGAATTTCAAGGATCATAACCATAGAAATAAATAAGTTAGTAAAAAAACAATAAATTCAATAGGGAAATAGTTACTAAGAACAAGGGATTCATCATTCACCTAAAAATGGGATCACTCAGACACAAACATTTATCTTCCTTAAACAATTGGTTCAATTACCATCATGGATTAATCAATTCATTTATTAAAATTTATAACTAGGGGTAACCTAAGGTGTAGGATATAACTAATTATTAAATTATTAAAAAAATCTATATAGTGTTAATTTTAGTTTCAAGAAACTTTAGAATAACTTTCATTTAACATTACTTTTATTATTATCCACAAAAAGTATTACTAGCTCCATGTTCTTTAGCTAATTACATTAACACATGGAATAACAAATTCAATTAAACATGTATCATGTATCAATTTGATTACTGTCAAATTACAAGTATCTAAGGATTCAATAAACATTCCTTTTTAAATTATTTATCCAATCATAAATTACCGGTGTTACACACTTTAACCATTTTAATAAAATTAATATGATAACCCAATAATAACAAACATTATAATAAATAATATACATAGATAACACACTATATTTTAAATCAAGAGAAAAACCATCATCATGGTGGAAGGAAACAAGTGACCGATAACCATAAACCATTATTTCATTAACTTATTCTATCCTTTATTAGGGTTAATTCCACCAATATCCAAAGATATAAGTCATGATAATTTTATGGTTATATATAAATAAAGGAGAAGATATGAATCCCATAATTTAGGGTAGAAACATTTTTCACAAGAGAACGAAAGAACAATGTGGATATCTAATCACCTCTCCCGTAAAGAAAGGTACGATACACCAAGAACATCATTCCACAATCTTACAAACCAACATTGAAATAAAATCCATTTGAATGATGGAGAAAAAACACAAAAACATGTTAAGATAGAATTGGATGAAATAAATAAAATAGAGAAGAAGACACTAGAAAAGAGAAATATATCACCTCATATTATCATGTATCTATATCTATAAGTAAGGGGCTAGTTATTATTGAAAGGGGATTTAAAGGTTATCAAAAATATATCTTGGGAAAGTAGTGTTGAATAGAGAGAGAGGTATGGGAGAAAATTGGGTTTATATTTGTTCATGGTATTATAGGAATTATGTAAAGAAAAAAATCATAGCACAACCTAACACACCACACTTCAGAATTAGATGAAACATGATAAACTATAGCTCAAAGTAAAGGACCATGCCATGACCTTCATAGTCAAACTCCCATCTAAGCATCACAGTTCCCTACACACCATGAATTAAATAAACCCAGAAAGAGATTATGGAACAGTTAAGACCACCACATTAATGAACCCATTCTCCATGAAAGGAGGCTACATTGTAGCCTACCTCTATGATGAAGCTACCTCAAAGAATAAAAAACAACCCTCTAACCCCTACATCATAGTAGGCCTCTCTATGCAATAACAATCAACTGGCCTATGTCGAAACCTTTCTCCATGCTATAGTTATGAAAAAATGTTAACAAATTTGAAATCCTTCCTTCTAGACCCATATACCATATCTAATACAACCACTATGTAGTCACCGACCTTAAGGTGTAATAAAACCATACTCTCCATATAAATCTCCTCAACTGAAATTTCATATCCTAAATCCCCTGCTCCACCCTGATTCTACTCTCTGAACCCCAAACACCACAAACACAGAAAGGTGATGTGTACTAGGATCTGGGACCCTAAATAAGATACATGTAAAACTATTCTTATCATAATTAATTTAAAACATAAATCTAGGAGAGACAAATAAAAATAGGGTTGTTTGAACATCTACCTGGAAAGATACCTATCAAGAATCTCAGCATCACAGGAGATCAACCACTTACCTTATAGGAACCAGGAAAAGCCATGTAATATCAGTAAATATATCCTAAAAAGTATATTGGGGGGGATACCTATAAAATAAGATAAGGTTCACTAACAAAACATTAATAGGAAACCATCTCATAAACCAGAAAAGGTCAGCATCCACAAAATGTGAAACACTACAAGAGAAGAGGTAAATATCAAACAGCTCAGGATAATAAGCATGAATTTGTTGCTCACAATTCCAGGTGATCCCCTCCATGCCACTTTTCTTCCATAATATATAAACTAAGTAAATATAATGATTGTGTAACACCTTCTCCTAGTTTTCAGGGATCTCCATAGGCCGATCATCAAAGGGCACATCATCATCAAAGCTGACCTCACCCCAATCAATGACATGTGAATATTAATAAACGTAACATCAAAACTGAAACACATGGATCACATCATGTACCCAGATTAACTATGCCAGATCTTATATCCAACACAATGTGGCTCCAATGTGATATGACACCTAAAAAGGACCAAACAACTGGGGAGAGATCTTACTCCCATGAATAAACCTTCACTTCTAAAAATGATAATTCACCTTTCAAAAAATATGACCTCCAATAATGAACTCTATAGGTTCCATCCAGTGATCAACATAAGACTTATAATGATCATGTGGTGAATTTATCCTCTCTTGAATCACTTGAATGATATCTATGGTATTATGTACCAGTTCTATACTGAGAATTACTGACACTCCAACCCAAGTCTAGTATAAAAAAGAATAGAAAGGTCGACCATACAAATATTCAAATGGTTCCATTACAATTTTGGAGTGAAAACTATTTTTTTAAGAAAACTAGACCAAAGGTAAGTTTCTCATCCATGAGCCTCTAAAATATATGACATAAGAACACAAAATGTCCTGAAGAGTCTAGATAGCCCACTCTATCGGACCATCCATCTGTAGATGAAAATTAGTTCTCATTCCTAACTAAGATTAAAAATCATGTTAAAGACCCCTCCACAACATAGAAGTAAAATTAGGATAATGATCAGATATTAGAATTATTGGGACCCCGTGGCGTCACACCACATCCTCCCAGTACTTCCTTAACAAAAACTCCATTGATATCCACTCCTAGATTTCAATAAAATGGTATGATTTCATAAAACAACACATTTTAACCCATATAGAATCATGGACACCTTGAGATAAAGTTAAAATAGTAAAATGTATATTGATATGTCCTCTCAAATATATTAAAGAATGTATCACTCCTGTAGAAAACCATTAGGGACATGGTGTTCAACATTCACCTTTTGGTAGACCAAGTATCAAGACCCAAACTCTGTAACTGCACACTTTAACCCAAGCCACCAAAAAACCATCTCAGAGCTTGGTATGTCATTTATTTCAGAATTTATTGCTAAAGGTGGGTTGTGTAACTCCTAAAGAACCACCTCACACATTTACAAAGGGACAAAAAACCTTCCAAAAAATAACACCTGTTGTGGATCATCTATTGACCAACCATTAGGGGAATCGCCAAAGACAACCCATTCTCTCCATAACTCCACCTCTTAATCCCCCAGCTAGGACTCCACTACCATCTATACCAAATATGATTTCACAATCATTTGAAAAAGACAATATCTTCTTCCAAACTCTCCCATATAAAGATTCACCACTAAGATATTTTCCATAACTCTCCAAGAATATTAAAATTTATATCTGGAGTAGCCGTGTGACTTCCTGCTTAGTGAACCATTTATAAAATTACCCTTTACTAGAGTATATGAAATCTCAAAGTCATAATCCAATACAAATTCCATCCACCACTATTTTCATAAGTTCAAGTATCGATGTTAGAATACATACCTTAGTCTCTTATTGTTGATAAAATCCACAAAATACTCTACAATATGGTAACACTATCATAAATTCAAGGAAAACACAACGGTTTCTAACTTGAGATCATGGGTGGCATAGTTAAGATTATGGGGGTATAAAAGATGGTACCCATAAAAAAAGATTTATATCTACAATATCAGAACACAACACAAACCAAGACATGAAATTTTACATAAATCCTCAAACTAAACTACCACTTCTACTAGATGAAGGACTTTAGTGTTGAAAAAATTCTCCTTCAAGTAATTGAAAGTTGTCTAATAATGATCAATCCATAAAAATTCATGATACTTTATTTTTAAGGTTTTAAAATGAGTTTCCACCCTATATAAATTGGAAAATAACCTACTATTATTTCCTAAGAGACCAAATAAACTCTATACCTCTAAAACTATCTCAGGGGATACCTATAAAACAATCACCTCAATTATTGAAGGATTTGTAGCTACTATTCATTTGGGAAATGACATGCCTCAAGAAAAAAACTTCACAATCCTAGAGCTAACACTTTTTGAACCTTTTTAATAGATGTTATCTATGAAAAATTCCCAAAATAGCACATAGATTCTCTATATATGCTTCCTTTCTCACAAATCACACAATGATTTCATTAATTAAAACCACCATGCACTAATCCAATAACTCTTGGAACACTACATTATTCAATCTCATAAACATGGCTGGATAATTTATAACACCAAATAGAATAACAATGAACTTTTAATTCCTATATTAACATTGGAAATTTTTATTATGAATATTCTCATCCTTTACTATTATTTGAAAATATCATGAACATAGATCGATTTCCAGGAAAAAACTAGTTTCTTCTAGAAGATAGATTAAATAATCTATCCTAAGAAGATGATAGTAATTGTTTACTATCACCTGATTTAAGTGATAAGAGATTATAAAATGATGAAAACTATCACCTTCTTTATTCATGAACAAAATTGGTGCACCCCAAGGTGACAAACATGGTCGAATAAAACTTTTTTATAACAGATCATCAAGCTATACTCATAGAACTCATAACTTGGAAGGTGTCATCATATATATAGACTTTAAGATCAAATAAACACTCATTTATAGTTCTATACTAAAAACTATAACCCATTGAGGGAATAATCATATAACCTCCTTTAAATAAATATATGTTATTCTTTTACAACCCTTGAAAACACCATCAGATGAACCTCTGATGAAATAAACATCATCTCATCCATCATGGAAGATAAGGATGGAACAAGCATCAGACCCATCCCAGTGTCTCTATAACCAATAAAAATGGTAGACTCTATATAAACATCCTAAAACACAACATGTCTTCTAAAGAAATACACAATAAGATTCCCTGAATATATCCATTCCATGATAAGGATTATGTTGTATGTATGTATCTGTAAAAAAAATCCTTCACAAGAGTAGTGTTTCCCCAATATTAGCTCATAGTATCAACATACTTCAGATAGATAAGATCATCCTCTATTTGGAATATTCAACACTAATGGAATTGTATATCTCTCTACCTCAAGTCCCAAATCACGGATGAGGTCAGGTGATATGAACAAGTGTGCAGATTTTAAATCAAACAAAGCATGTACCCAAATGGAAAATATGAAAAGGATACCTTAAATGATGCATGAATCTCCTCGGATGAGAAACACTAGAGCATGAAGATGACTATGACCTACTTCACAACCTATCTCACCCTAATGAATACCACCTTCATGGACCTACTATACTCTTTGAGGGAGGGGTAAAATTTTGGGGATATCTACTACCTGCCTTATCATTCCTCTATTGATCCCAAGTTGTAGAATCCTACTGCTGCTAACTCGGATGAAACTGTATCAAAAGAGGAACCTGAAGTGGAATGTCTAGTGTAAGTATCCTACTCAGAAAGGTCGATCACTCTCGTAGATGATGACCTTATCCTCCACAAAAAAAATCATAGGATCCCTTAGAAAAGTTCTGAGAGATGTCACCTCGGATAAATGAGATGATAAAGGTTGGGACCTACCCCAGCTATCTAAAACATATTATATCTAGGAAACTAGAATCCCCTGACAAAATCTATTATTCTTGATGAATTATGACGACCCCCCCCCTCTCATGATGATATTATTCTTGAAAACATCCTCTCAACAAACTCTTCTTTCACTATCACCTTGATATATGTTGATAGTATAAATAGGGTGACCTATTGATGGATCTCTAGACACAATGCCTCCTCACAATTCCTTTCATGAGCCACCACATTTGTTAATAAGTATGATTCATAATGGATAATGGTCTTAAAATGTATTCCAAACTCTCTAAAACAATAAATCCTTTATCAAAGGGTAAGAATATCCTAGAGACTAACAACCTTTATGGTCTAAGTAGGAAAATATAATTGGAACTATTCCTTAAACCTACCCATGAGTCCTCTAACTCCTCATGATCCCCAAGAAACAAGTTCCACCATTGCCTCACTGCTCTATGGAGAAATGTCACGACCAATGAAATGTAATTCCCATTTCGACCACAGATCAAACTGAAAGCTATCTCCACCACCTCCATCCAATCCTCTATTGATGAGTCTAAAATCGATACCTTAGAATTCTTTATAAATTGGAACTAAAACTATTAGATTTCCCTCTAAGTTTTATCATTATAAACCACTACTCTGTTGTGATTTACTCGCATGTCCTTCTGAACATATTTAGTGAGAACCTAATGAGGACATCGACCTGAAGCCATACCTGAAAAAGAAAAAGAAGTTAGATACTCCTAAACCTAGAATATAGAATATTTAATATTAATTAATTAAGTAATTAATTAATTAAGGTTCAACCTAATCCCAAGGTTTAACCATTTTAAAAATAGGTGGAAAGAATAATGATGCATAATCTTTCCATATCTCTCTACCCCCAACCTTTATTAATTCACTTAATAGGATTGGTAAACATAAAGGTCCACACATCAAATCACATAGGGTCTTAAATACCTAGTTATTAGCTAGTATCCCCTATTTAAATCACTTAATAAATGTAGATAACACTATTTCCCAACCAACCCATGCATTACTCAACTATTACTAACTCTAAACTATATCTCATCCCTCAACTTGAACCATTGATACCACTCAGTCATAACCTTCTCCCTATAAAGGTACCCCTCATAGGAAAGCAATCAAAGAGGGGAGATAGAGATCACTAGAATAATTCCTCAAATAGGACACATTTTGGTCATAAACACTAAGGGTATAATGAATATACATGTGGGGGAATTATACTCTTTGAGAACATAAGGATCATGAGGTAATACAAGTACACAAATAAACACCTTCTCAGATATAGTAAATAAAACCCAAGTGAATATATGTAATTTCATAAAAAACTAATAAAATTGAAAAGGAGCTACCATTACCAAATATTAAACTCATCAGTAACCATGAATCCCAAACAACTCATGAATAACCCCAATCTAGTAATATCAAACCCAATATCCAACCCTATCCTAATGACCAGAAAAACAATTTATATATGTGTAGGGTGTTCATTATAGGTATACTTAGTAGGATCCTCCCTAGATCCTCTAATGTAAAATATAAAGAAAATATAATAAATCCTAGTGAAAAATAAGTTAAACTAATTTTTCACTTAAATAAGTTCTAGGTTTTTATTTTCATCATGACTATCTCTCACCTTGTATCACATACAATAGGTTATATATTATAGTAATAAAAACAAGGGTACTCTCCTACCGCTTCCCCACTGGTTTGTTTCTCCCCCTAATGTCATAAATCATGATTCATCTCTCTTCAAAAGAATCGACCCTAAAGACACCTAGTCTAACTATCACAACATGAACATCATGTATCACATTATCCCATTATCCCATGTCACCTTTCCATATAGTAATAGAGTATTTTCTAGGATCCAAAAAAACTCGTATGTCATGTATCATATGTTAGGTAGTGTACCTTAATCCATCATAACCCACACACCCTGTAATTTTCCTCATTCCATCACATCCCATACATGACATACCTATAATAATCTGCATGATATTATATAAAAAGATATATGTGTGTGAAATAAACATAACCCATTACATCCCTCTACACACATATATGGATAAATATAACCATCATGAATAAAATCACACAATACTAACAGGAGAACAGTGTGGGACTAGATGGGTTAGTTAGTCATCTATCCATTAATAACCTATATATTTTGGAAAAGACCTTATCATAGTCTATTGGGTGTCAGTTTCCCTATCGACATGGGTGGGGTAGTGTATGAAAGAATAAAACAAACCATATTTAATATAGCTTACAACCATACTATTTCAATTAACTTAATCTCAGGCACAACCAAAACTATAATCACTTAGACTCATGGCTTCCACACCTATGAGATATATATCCTATAAGCACACAATATTTTTTAAAGACTTACATTAAATTACTTATTTCTTTTTAACATTTCACTTCACATTAATTAATTCATTAGATATTTATTATCATTATTCTTTTTACATTTCATTAAACTCAAAGTTAAGTCTATTCCCTCTAGGTATAATCTAATTGAGTCCATGGTTTCTCAAGATTAATTTTTTTCATCAATCAAACAAGAACTAACCTCATAGGTTAAAATTTTAATTATTCTTTTAACATTCCATAATTCTAGGTACTCTTGGAAATATTCTAATCTGCCATAAATAGATGCATAACCAAGAACATCCAGCTACATCAATCAAAGGGTAAAGTAACAAAGATAAAAAAGTAACTCAGTCATCTATACTTTTAATAGATTTAATAATAAATCATCCAATATTTAATCACAATAATGGTTAAGTCCAACTTCATCTTATTCCATCCACTATTATGACACCCCCACCACACTCATTCATATCATTATGCATCTCATTATCAAAAGTGTCAACTGTTACCACAAACCTAGGCCTCCCCACAAATATATCGCGAATCCAACAACCATTACAGGCTCATATCACATCAGATAGTGAGGTTTATAACTAGAGAAAAACATAAGGTTGTAAAAAAACAACATTGTCACTAGGGAAACTAGGCCCTAAAAACTAGGAATTCAGCCTTCACATGAAAACGGGATCACTCGACATCAAAAATTTATCTTTATCAAAAAACTAGTTTTATTACCATCCCAGATTAAATAATTGATTTATTATAGGTTAAAATAATGAGTAAACTAAAGCATCAGATTTAACATGATATAAGATTGTTAAAAACATGATCTCTAGCATTAATTTCAATTTCAACAAAATTTAGAAGAAAAATTATCATTTAAAATTACTTTTAATATTATCTTAAAAAATAATTACCAAATTCATATTCTCTAGCCAATTCTATTAATGCAAAGAAGAACAAATTTAATTAAAAATGCATCATATATCAATTTTATTGCCCTAAAATTACAATAATCAAAGGATTCGTTAAACATGCCTCTTTAAGTTCTTTACCCAACCAAGAATCACTGTACTTATGTTCCTTAACCATGTTCATCAAATTAACATGTTAACACAGGCATAAAAAATATGGTACTAAAGAATATACATAGATATCACACTATCTATTAAATCAAGAGGTTAGTCATTATCACAGTGTAAGAACACATGTAATTGTTAACTATAACCCATTATTTCATTAATCTTGTTTATTATTTTTAGGAATAATTCCACCGCCATCCAAAAAGATAAAGAATGATAAATTTATTATTTTACAAAAATAAATGTGGAAAAACAATCCCATAATTCAAGGAATAAACATTCTTCATGTGAGAATGGAATAATAATGCAGATCTCAGATCGCCTCTCCCACAATGAAAGCTATGTCCAAACAAGAATATCGTACCACAACCACACCAATAAACATCAAAATAAACTCTATTATAATTATTGAGATTAAAAACCATAACATGGAATTATTTTTCAAGAGGAAATAAGAAAAAACAGATATAAACCATAAGAAAATAATAATAAATCACCTCATATTACAATGAATTGATACCTAAAAGGAAGTGGTTAATTTTGATAGAAATATGATTATAAGGCCTTAAAAAATATCTCTTGGGAGTTTATTGTTCGAGATATAAATATGGGAAAAAAGTGAGTTCAATGTTATTCATAGTATTTATAGGAATTCTGTAAAAACAAAAACCATGGAGTATCCCTACACACCACGCCGCATAATTCACTGAAATAGGATAGACTACTATGTAATGGAAGTGACCACATTGTATCCTATCTAGTCAGAACCACATCTGAGGAACATGAATCCCTTTTTGACACATATCCAATAAACCTGGGGAGGGACTATTGGGTGGACGAGACCACCACACTGAAAAACACATTCCCCAAAAAGGGAGGTTATGTTATTACCTACCACCATAGAACACCAACCTTGAAGAAGGTAAAACACCCTTGGAACCCCAATGTTGTGGAAGGCCTCTCCACATTATAGCACTCGACCGACATATTCTGCAACCTTGATCCATGTCGTATCTATTCAAAAAATGGTAGTAGCTCAAAAATCATTCCACATAGGTCTCTACTCCATAGTTGACCATGTCATAGGAACCTCCTCAACTGAAATTTCACAACAAAGCTCCCCTGATCCAATCTGAGTCTCCTCTCAGGACCTCCAACACTTGAAACACACAAATGAATGTGTTACTAGGACTTGATCCCTTATAAAAATAGTAGATATTAATAAACCATAAATGTGATATCTTATAAAAATGCATGAGTTTTCATATTCCCCCTACCCACTGAACCTAAATAAATTGTGTCCTCATAATTTAATATCAAGTTCAATGATAAATTGTTTATGAAGTGTACAAATACATTAATATATTCTCAAAATCCATTTCAGTACGTATAATAGGACTTGGAAAAATATAATTTTCAAAAAAATCATAAATAAGTGAGCCTTTAGTAAAAAAAGCAAGTATATAATAATGGAAATATACAGAAGTCTCATGAAATACCTTTAAGGTTTTTTGAATGATTTTTAATAAAACCTATATAGAAATAAGAGTAAAAAATTACCTTCTAAATATAAATATTTTGACATATGAATTAATCATAAGAGAATACATATTTATCTTCCAAAATAAGAAATGAAAATTTCTATGGTAAAAAAGTATAGACATAGAAGATAAAATAGTCAGCATATAGGAGGGATATTATTCATAACAACGTCATAAAAAATCATCAAAGTAGAAGAACATGTAATGAAAATTTAATTTACCCATGGAAAAGGATAAAATACCACTTGATAAAGATAATGGTATTATATATCCATCATATAATAAAATGGTCAAAAAATAAAGATTATGACTCGTGAAAAAGAGAACAAATCAATAAAATCCCTTAAAATTCCATATTTTATAATGTATTAATCAATAAAAAATGGGATTATGGTTTATAAATTAAAATACCCATATACATAAGTATATATAAAATATAATTATATGGTATAATGTGCCCCTCTAATAAGGGTTTAGTTTGAGTAGAAATATTATAACTCAATTAAAGGAAATTGTGTTAACAAAAAACCATATAAAGAATGTGGTGTGTGAAATAATAATTTATAAGGAAAAGAGACCTTCAATTCCTTAGAAATTATTATAAAAGTGTAATGTATTCATTTCATGATCTTTTATATGAGAATATAAAATTGAATAAAAATACATGAAAATTATGGTTATCTAGATAAGAGATCCTAAATTTACGTAACTCTAGTTTCTAGGTCACGACTAGGAAAATTGTCATCAATATTATATTTTATTTTTTTAACCATGTTTGTAATTTTATACTATTCATACTTTTGAATGAGTTTATAAGGCTTACCATGATAGTTGAATTATTTTTTCCAAATAATTATTGATATATTTATCTCCCATATTCTTAATATTGATAAATATTTTTACCATTAAGATATAGTTTATAATAAAGAATACTTACTTGATTTATTTTCATTACATAACTGAAATTTCATCTTTGGTTTGTGTTTTTAAATTATTTTGCATCTCTATTTTATCATAAATTCATAATGAAGAATATACAATATGAATTTTCATGTTAGAAGGATAAAGTTCAACTCTTAATCGATCTTGAGAACCAATAAAGGACAATGTTATTCATTGTATGTAGGATTTTTATATAATGTTATTCCTCATGTTTATAAATTATTATAAAAAAAACAAAATGGTTATCATGAGTAAATATAATAACCAATTAAATATGATTAAACCATTATAAATAGACACAATACTTTAATCTCTTAAACCTCGATATAAAAATTATCAACTCATGTTTCATATAAATAATTCCAAAAATAAATAACTTTAAAATAATTTAACGCAATAATGATCAAATTAGAAACCCAAGAAAATCACAAAACCCTAATCACATATTCTTCTAAAATTAACATAACATTTTTCCCAAAAATTATAAATTCACTCATAATGTCACATACCAAACACTTATATACCCCAATCAAATATTCTTCTAAAATATAGGAATATTTTCCCAAAATAAGATGAATTATGAAACAAAAAATAACAAAATTATTTATTCTTACAAAAAATATCTCCATTGTTATCCTTAAAATAATATCAACCATTTTGATATAAAATAATATACTAAAAAAATACCATAATAAGTTAATGTTCTTAAAACCACTGCAAAAAATTTCCAAAGATAACTTTAGTCATCTTTCCAACAAATCGCTTTAAAATCCCCAAGGTTATTTATACAGGTCAACTAATTTTCCCAAAATAAAATAACCCTTTACCTCAATTAACCATAATCACCTAAAATTCAAAGAAAATATTAACCCAAAAGATTATTTATACCTTTCTTCTTGTTTACATAAGAATATAATAACATTATTCCCAAAAAAATCATTGTAAATCACACGTTAAACCTAAGGGTTACATATACCTCAATCATGTATTCTACCTAAAACCCATAAATTGTCTTCCAAAATATCACTAATATCCTAAAAATTCCAATCACATAAAATTGTTAATTGAATTTTTATACCTTTGAATTATGATTACCAATTTAATTATTAACCCATATTTGTAGCTACAAATATTATATTATCCCCATCCTATAACACCTTATCCTCAAAAGTTATACAAACTCTCCTCTGATACTAACTATAACAACCCATATATATTTTTCCTATTAGTATATGATTTATATAAAGTGTTTCATTACATACTTTCCCGTATCATTTTAGGTTTAGAGTTTTTGGAGAATTGGAAAGTACCTTATATAACAAAAACCTTAATGTTATTATAGATAGACATTTTACATCTAAAACAAAATCTTTAAATGATACACATTCTGCATTCAAGATCAACATCTCCTTTTTAGAGTTGGACTTCATAATCATTCCTACTAATATTTAATCCATATTAAAAAATATTTCAAATAATATGATGAGCATAAAACTCAATAAGGGGTAAAAAATAATTAGAAAATCCATCAAACCATCAAAACATATGAAAACCCTTTAAAATAACATCCTTTAAACAAAGAGTTTTGAGCTTCTAAAATAATATAAACATACTTTAAAACCTAAAATCAAGTTGATTTCTTAAAAAGTAACATAAACAATTAGGTAAAAAGGCATAAAACAAAAAAAGATATGTTACTATGAACAAAAAATTAATATCAATTTTCTAATGGAATAACTTAAACAGTTAATTCCAACATCATTCATAGTGGAATAAATTAACCAGTTAATTCCAGGTTCATAAACCCATAACGATATAACATAACCAGTTAATTATAACATAATATCTCTAAAGAATAAGTGATTAATCAATGTATCATAGTGATATATAGAACCCACTCATCATTATATATAATGTATGATAAATGTAACATGAATAAAACAAATAAGAGACTAAATTTTACCACAAAAACTAATAAAAAATTACTTTTAAACCCATAATAAAAACAATTAAGTCAACCTAAAAAAACATGTGGTTTTATCAAGCCCCATTCATGTTATACCAATAAGGAGTGTGGGGAATTAGTTTCTCTATTTTAAAAAATCTTTTGCATTTTGTTCTACATCACAAACTTTTTAATGTTCTCAATCCACCCAATGATATCTCACATCCTCACCTCATGTGAAATATTAATGATAGAGAAATAAGAACATGGTATTAAAAAGTTTTAGTACATTTTTCCTACTACTTTTCATATTGGTTGGATTCTCCAACATAGATTACACACTATAGACACAAGTTTCTATAGTTGGTTAGAATATCCAATTACAATTATTTAGTATTCAATTAGACTCACCAATTTCAATTCTCTAGTGATTGGTTAGACACCCCAATAGAAATCCTCTAACAACTGGTTAGAAACCCCAGTAAAAAGATTCAACTTAAGCATTTATCTACTTGAATAAATATCTCATTGTTCTTCTAGATTATTCTATGAGACATTTAAATTTATATCCCTCCTTGAACAGATAGATTAGTGGGTCTTCTCATATAAAACACCTTCAATGACTTCAGTGGTCATTAGTGATAAATAGTATCATTAGTCTAAAAATCACTCCAGATATTGGGAAATATTAATCCTACACATTCTGAAAAACCATGTATATGTTCTTATTCTCCATTAAAAATTCTCCCTAGATTCAAACTTTTCTTATCTCTTTGATATGATAAATTATCATCTCTCAGAATTATCACATAGTTCTTCTTGAGTTTTATCAGTAATTTAAACTTTTAATTTCCTTTCATACCTACACATTATATATATTCATAGAAATAACACCACACATGTATTATTATCCATAATTGAAATATAGAAACTCTATGACCATTGGTTGGATTGATCTCCTCTCATTTAAATTGGTCTAATATATTCACTATTTATTTCCCCATTAAAAACTCTTTTGAATTCCTATTTAAATATTCTTTTAAATCTCCTAAATAACTGGGAATATTCATTTATTTAATTCTCCACAATTATTTTTTATTTAAACTCATTAAAAATATCAATGTGAATAGAATCATTAATTTATTCCCTGTATACCTCATTATTATGTAATGGTTCACATCTCATCATTTTCTTCATCTCTATAGGTTTATCAAAATTCTTTATGTCCTAAAGGATTACACTGATTCCTTATTATTATCTTCAAAGACTTGTGATCAGCATCAAAAGACTTTTAATGAATCTAAAAGACCAATGTTTTATTATGAAGTCTTACAATAAAAAATACATATCATATAACTCAAAGACTGATGGAAAAATATTCAAAGGCTCATAATCAAACAAATACTTATGCTTGCATCAAATACTTATGATGGTGCCTTTTTTATTCCTCAGACTTACTGGCTTTTACCTTGGATGGATATATTTTATAATTATTACAAAAATAATGATCCATGTATTATCATATTGTTTTATCAATGAGGATAGGCTTAATATCATTGTATAATATAGGATCGACTAAATTACAACTTAATAAATAAACCACATGTCTTAGTCTAGATCAACTATATGGAATAACTTCTTGTCTCGATCTACAAATTCTGAACACATTTCACTTAAAATTAGGGTTTTTTTAAACACCTTCACCCTTCCTTAATCAGCTCAAAATCAATTCTAAGATGTAATATATAGATTTTTTAACATCTACAAACACTTTATTTTAATTTATTTTGAATTATATCATCAATTATCACATTTTAAGGGATTCCTTCTTGAAATTTGATATCTCAACTTCTATCTACCATAAATAATGGTAATAATTTAATAAAACAATGGTATTAGATACATTATCAAGAATTATATCTAATTCCAACTCATGAATCCCTAAAAATCCTCCATACATCATAATCACCTTATTTCACCAAAAACATATTGACTCACTCATAAAAAAATACAACTCTTACTTGGGAACAATTGTTTCCCCCATTCAATTCGGTTGTTAATACCCACACTCACCAGTGTTAATATTAGTATCTCCAATGAGTCTTACTACTCCCCATTATTGATAATAAATGAAAAGGACAATATAGGGGTCTCCTCACATCATCAATCTTGTCCTTTAAATATATCATCTTATCCAATTATTCCATAAAAAAGATTCCTTAAGCCACTAAAGAAGGAAGGATGAACCATGTTCTTTTCCATAGCAAATATCCTTTAGTTTTTCCGTTATAAGTCCACTTGGTCAAACCTAATTTAGAAAACTAAAGGGATTTAACCATTATTTTCAATGTTGTCTTTAAATAACCAATAATGTGATATCATTATTAGAATTCATCATGGGGATACTAATAAATATTTATTGAGAAATAAATTTTAGCCTACACATATCTCAATAAACACAACTAAAATTTCAAATGAAAATGTATACAACAACCCCTTTGTATCATCCTTTTATAAACTAGAACTCATCCTCTGTAACATATTTCAAATAATCAAGAACAATTTTTATATGTGTAATTGAAATACCTAATACTCTATATTTTATGGGTTTGTCCATAATTTATAAATTCACATAGACTTTGATATACTAACAGCACCATATCTGTTTTTCTCCCACTTAAGGGATTCGCTCACTACTCTTAATGAAATATGAAATAATTCATGAATAATTCCTTCTTTGTTCTTAATTTAGTACACTTGTCATTCTACTATATAAATTACCTAAATTTTAGAATAAATAAACAATAATAATGTGGTATAATTAGAGACCTATTGATTTTTTAGATATAACATGGAGGTTGAGAATATCCTCTCAAAATAGACCTTGCTTTCATTCTAAGCCCAAAATGGGAAGTTCTCTTTAGATTCACCTTGTTGTGAATCTCAATAAGTTAATTTTATTACTTCTTAAATTGAACTATTTCTTTTTGAGAACTAATTTTCACCACCTTGGATACCAAAGAAACCTTACCCTCTTGTGCTTTTATTGACAACCTTACTAATTCTTCATGAAAAAAAGTATAATCATACAATTTTTATTTCATGCCTAGAATTACCAAACCACTCATGTTTTTTTTACATTAAAATCTATATTTGTTGATATATTCTCATGAATTAAAATTTATTTATGTATAACCACATTTTTTTCTTTTGATTTATCATTCGTATCTTATTTATTCATTCTTATATATATATTCCCAAACGGTATTTCCAGATCATAAATCACTATTTCTTAACCTATTAAATTTTCATATATTTCTCTCATAAAATCATGGAATCCTCAAAATTTCAAGAATTACATTTTATTTTATTCTTAATTTTATTCCCTTTCACAACAAAGGAAATATGTCCAAGAATTTTATTCATGAAATCCCCAACATTGGGATAAACTTTTCCACACAGGATTTAGAGAACTCGATCCCAATAACTCAAAGCTAGTTTCTAATTTATTACATTGGGAATGGTACAAGGAATTAAGTCCTAAAGGACTATATAGTTTAATATACTTCAAAAACTAGATACATATATGATTTTTTCATTACATTAGAAAACAAAAATTACAACATGATTTTTTTCAAAAAAAACATTATTCCCTTTAACATATCCTTTCACATCAATCATTGTACACTTTATTGAGTCCTATATAAAGATAAAAAATAAGTTTCATATCATGTTATCAGTAATAGTTGTATATATAAGAAGAAATAATGAATAAATAAGCATAATTCATATAGAAATTTAAATAACTAAACACACATTCCATGTAATCAATAAACATTGAAGGAAAATCATATAGAGATAATATAAACACAAAAATATCATGGATAATAATAAATATATCAAATTTGATAACATAAAACATGTTCCATTTAATTAATAACATGACCATTGTAATTGGATAAGGTATATTAAATATGTAAAGGTAAATAACTGAAAACACATTCCATCTAATAAAAAACTAAGAATGAAATGCATCCGGTAATAATATCACTGTGAAAATATCATGGATAATAACAAATAAATTATTAATGAATTAAATACTTAATTATTTGATTTCATGAACTTGGGATAATGATACTTATACTATTAATACCTTTTAAAATATAGTTTAAAACTATTGGGTACAAAATTATTTGGTTTGGACAACTGATTTTATGATGGCTTACTAATTCACCTCATGAGACTATCGATGCATCGAGAGGCTAACTATAATTGGGAGAACACATTTTTTCATGTCCAAATAATTACTAATATATCAAATAATCCATTTAATTCAGGAATAACATTCATTACCATTAAATATTTATGTTTAAGGAAGAAAAAATATTATCAATATTTCCCAAGGTATCAAATTACTCTCAAAGTAAAAAACCACATGCAGAAATGAGATACAATTTAAGTAATAATATTATCTATGATAATTAATTTGTATATATAGGTGAAATTTAATATCTAATTATCATAGGAAAGTGAATATCTCAAGTGAATTTTAATGAATACAAAAATGAATCATGAAAGTGAATGTCGACACTATCCTTTTTCAAAATGATCATAAACCACCTAGAGGAATAATAAAGATGGTATCAATACAAAATATACCCATTTGAGTAAGAATAATGGGTTTTTTCATTGATGAAATTAAATACCATAAAAATCATTAAAAACATTCTTGAGGAAAATATCGATTTTTTATTAAAAATCACCTTTTAAAACAAAAAGTTTACAAAAAAATTTAAAATAATTTCATTTAAAAAAAAATCTAAGAAACATATAAATAGATATTTAAGAAATTTATTGTTCATGATGGTATAAATTTTTTTACATTTCGAGGATGTTAAAAGAAATATTCATTTCACATTTTCTATAAAAGACAAATGGGGATTATTTTAAAAATTATTTCAATATCCCTTTTAATAAAATTTCTAAAAAGTAAAAATGGGTAAATATTTCTATAATAAATAATTTTTAAAAGGTTACGAAACTTTTTGAAAACATTTTTTGAAAACATGGTTTTGGAAGAAAACAAATTTTTGACCATAGAGAGAAATGAAGTCAGGTTTTCTTAAAAAAATTACTCAAAAAATTTAACTAAAAATACTAGGAAAGGTGTAATATTAATTTAAAATATAATTATTAAATATATAATAATAAAATTAAATGGTTTTATTATGAAATAGCTAAATAATTTCCATTAACTGAAATTAAAGAACAAATAATCTTGATTATAATGAGATTCTAAAATAAACCCTTACAATGATCATAACATTTTAGTGAGAATTAATCAATGAATCGATTATGTGTATCAAATATAAATCCACATAAAACAATTTTAAATACTCTATAATATAATAAAAAATAATTTCATAAATAATATTATAATATCAAAGATGATGAATATGTAATATAACCCAACTAAAAGAAATTGATAAATGAAATTCTTTACCAATTAGAAATTTTATACTATAATAACCATGGATGAAATAATTCAAATTGAAACTCATAATACCATGAATTATGAATTATTCATGATATCCCATGAAAAATGAATATTATATACACTATATATAATAAATTTGGGGCATAAAATTACAATATGTCTCAATGAAGGGAAATTGAGATGAAGTCCCTTACAAAGATCATGTCATTAAAGTGGGGATTAATAAATGAATTTATTATGTGTATCAAATGAAAATACACATAAAAAATTAAAATAAAGAATAAAATAATAATTTTTCATTACACACATAATCTTATCATGATATAATCACTAAAGTAGTTTTTTAAAATAATTAATGGGAATTGAGTTAAGAAAACCCTTACCTCATAGTTCCTTTTGGTTGAACATGATTTAACTTCCAGTATAGTGGTTTAAACATGCTATTAACTTATAAAATAAACATATTGATATATATAATATCATGTATTATCCTTTTAATTAGTCTTATCACCCTTCTGTTAATAATATTGTATTATTTTCATTATTTCAGGTGTTAGTTGTCTTGTTTTCTAATGTGTGTTTCGTCATGAAATGTATGGTTCTTGTATATATTAAATATTTAAATCATATATAGGATAATAATCATGAAATAATCATCATTTTTATACATCAATTATACTTTTAAATCCAATTATGAAAGTTGTTTTGAGAAATGAAGTATGTTACGATCATGGAGATAGTAAGTCATACATACACATGGGTAACCTTTCCATTTTTCAAAGAATAATATGGAAAAGAGGTAAGAAATATTTTATCTTTCCATAATTATCATAATATAATAAATAAAATGTTATTTTATTAAATAAACCTATAAATATAATATATGTGCTGTGGTGATGAAAAGAGAGTCACATCACTACGTGAAGGTGGTAGTACACGCGTACACAAACAATGTTATAATTTTTCAGTGTAAGAATGAAAATGATATATTATATTTTAATAATGATAAATATTTAATTAAAATCATAATTATTATATCTATATCACATATATTCATTTTAAATATCCTTATTACCATCCATGTAAAGCGTTAGTGAACGATGAATCATGTTTCTTCGCGAGGGAGTAGTCCAACGTACACATGAGCGACGTTATATATCCCCTATAGAATGGAACGTAAAAATTCATATATTTTATAATGAATAAATAGGTATAATTATGTTATAAATATCATATATATATATATACTTTATATTCATTATCATACCTAACTGTGATAGGTGATAATGGAGAAAATATTGACATCAGTTCTTGAGGCGGTTGTCCACCATACACACAAATAATGAATTCATAACAAATTTGATGGAAGAGGTGATGGTTTTAGGTCATAAAATTATTATATAAAAATATAATAAAATTTAATTTTTTTTTCAATATAATCATCGTTTAATAATAATTTAATTATTTATAGGAACAAATAAAATAAAACATTCTTATTTTAGAACGTTATATCTTCTTTAGGTAAACACCTTAGGTTTTCCCCAAAATCATCACTAGGTTGTATTTATACCAAAAATATAGTCTATAGGATTATTTAATGTAATTTGGGAAGTTATTTGGGTAGGTCTTTTTCAAGCTAAAAGGGTTTTATGGTGTGAATAAGAGAGGAGACGATGGCCTTTTATAAGTGAGGTGAGTGTCACACTTGTACTTTTTCAAAAGAAAAGGTTGCAACCACCTATTTCACATTCCAAAAGGGTAAAAAATTTATTATTATCTATAATAAGACATCATACGGTCAGAATATTTCCATTAAATATATTTTATAAAACTTTTTAGGTCATTTTAACCCATATATGTTTAGTTTAACCCCTTGATAAATCCATTTTTACCTTAACTATGTTAAACAATTATTACTATTTTTATTATTAATTTTGGTAAAAAAATCACTTGAAAAATATAAGATAATATAAATTAATATGATTATAAATATGAAATCTATTTTTCAAAATTAAATTCACAAAAGTGGCCAGTTTTTATTTAAAATTAATCTCGTAAATGTGACGAGAAAGCATGTTTTCAAAGGGAAAATGTTAAAAAGTTTACAATTTTTATATAAAAAATAAATATGAAAATGATTAAAATGAAATAAATTTGATTAATATATTTATAATTTAACTAATTTAACTTTTATCCAAATTAAAATTATAATTTAACTTGATAAATAATTTAAATGAAAATGTAGTTTTCAATTATAATTTAGTATTTTCATTATTCATCAAAAAATGAAACTTTTCAAAAAAATCTCAAAAATAAATCCTAAGATAAATTTTGATATTATGATTTCAAAAATTATTTTAGTTTTATAAAATAAATATTCTAAAAGTGGTAAAAAATAATTTTAAGTAATTTTCTCAATGTAAGACTAAACTTTCTTTTAGGGAAAAAATATAATTTTTTGAAAAAATTTTATTTTTATTTTAAATGATTATCATACCAACCAATGTAATGTCTAGTTTATAATTTTATACTATATTATGGTTTATTTTAACTCGGTATTTTGTGTTTCATAAGTTATCGAAGATAAAGAAATATATTTTGCAGGTTATTTAAGCTCAGTGTTGTGTATCGCATATGCTATCAAATAAAATTTTATTCTTTTATAATTTATGTGGGTCACATCCTACCCACATTAAATAAACTTCATACTCACAATTTAAACTTCATCTCAATAATCAAGGGTTTGAAAATTTGAAATTCCATTGTTGAAAAAAACACATCGTAAAATGGTTAATAAAAAACCATCCTAATGAGAGAGAAAGGGAACTAAAAAAGGTCATATGGAATAATAACATAACTAGATTTATAATTAGGAGTGCATAGGTGGGAAATTAAATCATAGACATAAAAGAGAATACTAACGGACAAGGATTAGTGGAGAGTGATAGAGGTCATTGATACAATAAATTGGGTGATCTAGAGAAGATTAACAACCAAAAAACCATGAACCAAATTGATTTGAAAAGGGTCATTGATATCATAATAAATGATGATAATAAGGAAAAAATTGATTTATGATCCTTTTCCTAAAGTTGATGAATTATTTTACTCTCTACAAATATAAAGAAGTTTACTTACCTGATCCGTTTCTATTTCAAAAGTACAATTTCATCCTTTGGTTGTGCTTCTATCATTTTCCAATTAATTGTTTACTCTAAGAAATTAATATCAAAAAATAATTTGTTAATCCTGAAACACTAAAAATCACTTTTAACAGATTATAATATTCATACAATAATGAAAATTCTTTTTATTTATCTATAACTATTTTCCAAACTGAATATGGTGAGTATAAGTTATCAAATATAATAAATTAATCTCTGAACCCAAAAATTAACACCATTGGTTCATCATTAATATTTATTTTTAAAATCATTTAACTAAAAACAATGAAATATTAGCTAGGAAATTGTATAGGTTAGTGGTTGGTACTAAACCCTTATCATCATTTGATTATGGGTTCAATCCCCACAGCCTTATCGAATGTGATAGGTTGTCACCCACCATTAATGTTTTCCTTTTACAAAACTATATTAATACAATTCCTATAACATTTCTAAATAAAATTACAGACATCCATGAAATAAAATTAATCATCAAATAACCTTTTACTAAGAGTTTCAATACAACCACTTTTTTTAAAATGGATAATAATCTTATATTACTATTATTACAATGTCATTAATGTTTATATTATCTCTAAAGTACATCAATACCTTTAAACTTGTGTCTAAAAAACGTAAATAATATCCCTTAAATAACTTTTTCACAAAAACATGTATTAAACCAATGGGTTGTATTTCCACATATATATCCCAAAAATATCCTTAATCTTGGTATAATCCCATCATATAAAACCTGAAAAGAGGTTTTTAAGACTTTTAACTTATGATAAATCTTAAACTTATAAACTCACTGTGTTATACATAACTCTTATGTTAATTAAGACATTTATGTTTTTGAAATTTTACAAAATCTATAGATGTTTCATGTTTTTTATAACTAAAACATCATTGGTAGAAATACTACTATCGTTTAATTATTTAACCCAAATAAATTAATACTTCATCTAATATATTTACACATATTTCCTTTCTTGGTCTAGGGATTAACCTTTAGAAATGGGTATTGAATATGATAATGCCCAGGTTATCTACATTTAATACAAAAAACTATAAATGGATCCCTAAGAAGAGATTTATTTCCTTCCATTGTACTCTTTATTTTTCATCAAAAATTATTTTCTGTATGCCCCTCCTTTCCACACATAAAGCATTTTTATATTTTACCGAGACACATTATTTTCAATCTAATACACCTTTGGTTTAACCTAGGAAATTCATTATCATCATCTATTCAAATAATTCATGATGCTTTATAAATAAAATGTGAATTATCCTAAGCATATCCCTTGGGAGTGTCAAACCAGGTGTGCAGTAAGGCCTGTTGTCATGAACTAAGTGGATATCGGGTCAAGCCCAATGTGACCTTTCTGATGTTATCACCCCAATGTATATCTGTTCCAGAACCAATTCCACATGTAGTATCCTTATGAATATGTATTTCTAAAAAGAACTTCATAATATCTACCTTAACAAAACTTTATCATTTTTTTAACATATATCCTCATAGTCTATCACAGGTTTATGATCCCTATGTCACGACCCGACCATACCCGGGCTTGAGCCGCAACTACCCCAGGCCCGCCTCCATAGGCCAGGGGCTGGCGACCAGCGCCGAAGGCACAATAACTCAGGGAGGCCTTTGCCTAAGCACCTGTACACACACACACAGCACACTCAATGCAACAGTGCAGAGTAAAAGTAAAGACAAGCAAAGAAAAGGAAAGGGCAACTGCTATAAATAAAGAACCACAGAGTGCATCGACCACTACAAGTACAAAGTACAAGCTGGAAAGAAAAGGGGAAAAACATGCGCCCAACCAAAAAGTGCCACAACCCGGCAACAGGTAAACAAAAAGAAACTGCTGACGGGTCTCCCACCCGGAGCCCGGCCATGACCACCACACGTGGTCCAAGCTCCCAATCTCCTACGTTCCACCGAAGTCACGCTCCACCTATCCGTCGTCTGCAAGGGCACACCAAGTGCGGGCAAAGCCCAAGCAGGGGTGAGTATAAAAATACTCAGTAGGATACCCCGAAGGCTCGAGGGAGAAACAAAAGGAGGTACTGAAGGGTGAGCAGTAGAGAGAACAGGTAAAGTAAAGGAGTACAACCGAGGGTGCAGCAAAGAGTAATAGCTCAACCCATCAAGAGAAAGATAGAAGACTCATCCTAGCACAAGGAGCTAGGAACGGTGAGAAGATGCACTTCTCATCGAGCTTTCGCTGCCTATAGCAGGAGAGTAAACTCATCCCACCACGAGAAGCTGGACGCGGAAAGCACGTGGCATACCTCGCGCGTCTTCGCTTCTCCTGAAGGAGAGTAGCCAAAACCCAAGAAGTGGGTGCTCGAACAAGGTATATACATATCTTTAAGCTCAATCAAGAAGCCCGAACAAACTCGTAAGGGGATCTCCGTCCCACAGCTCTGCCCAAGAAAACAAGTAGACAACAGTCCCAGACATAACCCATCATTGATTCCCAGTACCCCGCATGTCTGCCCTGAACCGCAAGCCAAGGGGCTCAGTCACCGCACCTTGATACTATCCGCTTTGGGCGGCACTGACTCGCCCGCATGGTTTTAGATCGCGTCGCAAGAACGCATCTCGGTTGGGAAAGCGCCCCTCATACTTGAGAGTTCTAGGAAATTCAAGCCACACCTCATCACTGCCCTGCAGTCGAGAGGTCTCCTCAAAGTCAAGACGTCACAACACTGGCCCGTACAACCAAGGGTCCCGCTCCGGTAATCACGGAGGTAAGCCACAGACTAGCCTAGTCGAGAGGACTGAGTCTGGAATGCCAACTGGTATCCCACTGCCCAGCCCTACTAGAGGGTAATTCATAACAAAATATCAGGTGACCCACTTCCCAACCCCGCTGGAGGGTAAACCTTAATAAATCGTCAGGCGACCCACTGCCCAGCCCCGTTGGAGGGTAAACCATATTCAGACATCGGGTGACCCACTGCCCAGCCCTGCTGGAGGGTAAACCCTAATACATCGTCAGGCAACCCACTGCCCAGCCCCGCTGGAGGGTAGACCTGGAATAAGTCGACAGGCGACCCACTGCCCAGCCGTGCTGGAGGGTAGACCCTAATACATCATCAGGCAACCCACTGCCCAGCCCCGCTGGAGGGTAGACCTGGAACGAGACGACGGGCGACCCACTGCCCAGCCCTGCTGGAGGGTAGACCCTAAGAGGTCGTCGGGTGACCCACTGCCCAGTCTCTGTTGGAGGGTAGACCGTAAGTGCGTCGGGTGACCCACTTCCCAGTCTCTGCTGGATGGTAGACCCTAAGTGTGTCGGGTGACCCACTGCCCAGTCTCTGCTGGAGGGTAGACCCTAAGTGTGTCGGGTGACCCACTGCCCAGTCTCTACTGGAGGGTAAACCCTAGAAGTCAGCGAGTAACCCACTGCCCAGCCCCGCTGGAGGGTAAACCCGAAGATGTCGATGAGTAACCCACTTCCCAGCCCCGCTGGAGGGTAAAACTCAGAACTGCTCTGGCCATCTCTATAGGAGGGTGGAACACTGGCCAATCGAACACGGAGTGGGTATCGCGCAGCCACCCAACTCCAGAACAACTCCCCCAAAAGAGTTTCAGCGCCTGCTCCATCACGGGGTGCCACTAGCACCGCTACTGGCCGATCCATCGAGAACGAAACCAGGGGAGACCACTCAACCCTGCTGGACAACAAACGAGCATCGAGCCAGGGGAAAAACTCTTCCCTGCTGGTCAAACAAACACACGGAGGGACCCTCTATGCCGCGAGAGGTCCAAGTACGCAAAGCAGAACACGACACGCACGTGGGTCCCACACGACGTGTGGCCCCAAGTCAACCCCAACCAAGCAATTGAACGTCTCAGGTACAAACCACACGTACCTCCAAGCGTTCTCGTATACTCCCAGAGTACACCGCGTCTCCAGCCCAAGGGCTATCGTGTACACGGCACCCAACGTCAACGCGTAGGCGTGACGTAACAACTCCACCTCAAAGGCCCAGGCACAGCCAACCACATCTCGTGAACCATTTGTATCACTCTCCCAAGAGTGCGCAATCACACGCCAAGGGTCCGCTACAACAAGGTAGGACGAACCACCACTAGAGCACCTTCCATGGTCCACATTCAACAAGATCGTGCAAGAGGTTCTGCACAACCAAACGGATTACACCGTTGTAATCCTCGCGGAAAAACACGCGAGATTGACTACTTACTCGCCTAAAATGAATATCCGACGAGAAAGTCACCAACACCACCTCATGCCCGAACGGCGTCCCGTGATCCCGATCCTCGGCCCCAAAAATAGTCGAGCGCATCGCACCATTGCGATCCCATCGGGAAAACACGTCAAAAGCACTACCCACATGAGTGCAATGGATATCCGGAGAAAAAGATTCATCCCGGCGCACCGCACACGAGCGGTGCCATGTGGGACCCGCATCCCGGTCCCGAAACTCAACGAACGGATTGCACCGTTGCGATCCTCTCGAAAAAGTACACGAAATGGACTATCCACTTGTCCAAAACGGTCGCCCGGTGATAAAGCTAGAAATCACCGTCAACTCCTGAAACGGCCCTCACGGGGCCCGCACCATCGTGCGGAATTACAGCGGGAAGACTACGCCAACGCGATGCCCTCGGAAAAACACCCAACATCGACTGCTCGCACGCCCCGAACGGACGTCCGAGGAAAAAGTCGATAAAAGCCGCACGCAGCTCAAAAGACGGGTCGTGGGGCCCACATCTCATCTCCAGCCTCAACGACTGGAATTGCACTAGAAACCTCCGCCTCAGTGCCAGGGTCACAACGCCGCTGACGGCGCTCAAAACAGACGTCGGATGCGTCTGCGCCGCTCAAAACTAGATTCCCGGAAAAACGACATTCCACTTTAAGACGCGTCGCGCCTCCGAGGCCCATCGTTTAGGGAATTAAAATTCCCGAAACGAACTCAATAAGTCCGCATTGACATTAGGTCCGCGCCGCCGCAGACGGCGTGCAAAACGGACGCCCGTAGCCCGAAATACGGGTGTCCGAAGTCTGAGGGGCAAAGCCCCTTTGGGCCGGACCAGCCGGTCCGCCCTGCTTGGGCCGGCCCGCGCCGGCCGGCCCGGTCCAGCTGAGCCGTGGGCCGCCGCTCCGCGGCCCGCCTCCCTTTGACACCCGCGCGCCGCGCGAGTTCTCCAACGACCGACCAACTGGCCGGTCGTGATTCCAACAGCGACCCGCTTATCGCGGGTCGCGGTCTGCCGCACGGGGCCGCGAGCCGCGCGGCCCCCCCTCCGCCTGGTGCCCTATGCCGGCGCCCTCTCACTGGCTCCCCGCTCCACCGCGACGCCGCCGGCCGCCAGCCGGAGCCGCATCGCCTGGCCACCAAACCACCGTGACGCCCCGTGGCTGCCTCCTCGGACTGAAGCCGGGCCGCCGCACCTCCTTCCGCCGGAGCTCCCAAACCGGCCAGAAAACCTCCAAAAACCCGAAAACTTCGGCGATCGATTGCGAACACCTCTGATGTCCGATTTCGAATCCAAAACAAGCGTTGGAAAAAGAAAAATATGTACTACATGACCATGGGATTTGTTTGAAGATTAAACAACAAATCGATGCTAGAATTGGGGTTCAAAGGGGGCTCGGGATTTAAAACTCAAACAACACCACCTACCTCTTTGGGCTTCGCCCGGCGCTTCCCGCGTGATCTGCCCCGCACCGTTGCCTCGCCGGAGTTGGCTCGCCGGAGCTCGCCTCGCCAGAGCTCACCGGAATGGAGGAGGTAAGGGTAGAGGGTGTGAGGGAGGAGAAGGGGAAGAGAAGAGGGAGGGGGGTGTTTAAGTACAAAACACTTAAACGCCCGCCCGACGGCCCCGAACCCGAACTCCCGATGGGGTCAGGATTTAGCCTCCCCTCGGCTAAGAACCACGCTCTGAGCGCAACGTAGGTCTCGGAATTTTATTCCGAGACCCCGTTCAAAAGTTACTAAACTCAGCGCCCGAGGCCACCAAATTACGAAAACGCCCCTGGGGCCATTTTTCACAAACGGCCCGCGCCCGCGAAACTTACACCCCTTCTAGGGTAAACGGCGCGCTCCGAACTCAACGGTGCCCTCAGTTTTCCAATATGAGCCACCGTTTAAGAGATAATAGCGTTTCGCCATTAAACGAATAAATTAATTAATTTATTCATCCGTTTAACGTTCCGGGAGCGGGCGAGGGGTCCAAACATCCCGCGCCGATAAGTTTTATGTAGTTCCTAGGGTAAACACCCCATTCCGGACCCATCCGTACACTTGGATCCCTGATCTGGAACTCCGTTTAGGAGTTATTTTATTTATTTGGCGTTTCCAGTGTGAACGCACTGAAAATTTAATTCCGGCCACTCCGGGGCTCGGAATCGCACGCCGTCTGAAGGCACTGCTCTGAAATATCATCAAGAATATTCCAAAGTCTTTCTTAGCAAAAACTGGGTTCTTACATCATTCCCTCCTTCAAGATTTTCATCCTCGAAAAGCAAAACTAGGGAGCAACACATGGTACTAAGCCCACACCTGGCTTTCTCATACCCAAAAGAACCCACGCACAGCTCTGCGCCACCACACACAGACCAAAGAGTCGATCCATTCACGCGAGGTCGGACCATGCTGACGTCGTGCATCCACTCCAGACTTTGGGGTTAGGGCAAGGCGGTAGGGTACCTCGCCATCCCTTCGCACAGTCTCAACCGGCCCGAAGGCCCTCGGGGGTAGCTCACCTCCCCGAACGAACCTCTACGCCGCACGTCGCGACTGGAATCACCACCCACACCTGAAACAAGGCCCGGTGATTCCCTCCTTCAGAATATCCATAGGGTGAAACACCCAAGGATATCTGGTCACGCTAGAGGCTCCATAGTCGATGCTCTCTTACACGCTCAAAAGGAGAAGGAGTCAACACCATCGACTAAAGGAAAAGGTCTCGCGCCTTTCTCCTTACCACCACAGGGTTACACCTGACGCCCTGCGTCACCCTGGTAACACCTCAAACAAGGAGCCGGGAGAGAAGCATTTCACACGCAGAGCCTAACAATTCTACTGCAAGAAGTAGAAGGGTCACAAGGGGTACCTCTCACCATCTCGTGCTCTGCAGGATCGTAGACATCCAAAGCTCGCGGCTACCCACGGTCCCAACCGTCAGCTCCCGGAGCCTGACGTGGACTGCCTAGTGGTGATGGGGAGATCTAGTAACGTCGTCCCCCACTACCAGCTCCTCCCGCTCCTCTGCTAGCACCACCTCTCTGGGTACTACTCTGATCACGGCGCTGCCCTGCCGTGGCGGTGCGCCTGCTGCCTGCCCGATGCTCCCAGAAACTCGGGTCGGGCAGTCTCATGCCAAGTGACCTTGCTCGTCACAAGAATAGCACCGGCGCTCTCTGGGCTGCCCTGGCACCCTCCGGTGCCACCGTGGTGTACGACCACGGCCCGAGATCCACTCACGGAAGGGCATCCTCAACTGAGGCCCTGCACCCTTTTCACCACAGTGGTATACGACCACGTCTCCGAAATCGGTAGTGGGAAGGCCACCTGCATTGAGGTCCTGTCCTCTGGCGCCTGCTAGCTATGACAGACATCCCGGCCCCATCGCGCCCACTTCCACTACCAACTGCAAAACATGACAGGAATCCCTCTGTCACCAACGCCTGCTTTGGCACCCTGGCATACGTGGAAATGCCCAAGGGTACTACGACGGCATGAATCTCCCAGCGGAGACCCTGCTCAAAATTCCACGCTCGGAAGTTGTCGTCATGGACCAAGTCTGGGTAAAAGCATGCACGATCTGCAAAACTAGCCGCGTACTCGGCCACCGTCATCCCTCCCTGCTGAAACTGCAGGAGCTCCTGAATCCAAACGGAGCGCAAGCAGGAGGGGAAAAACTCCTCACGGAGCAACAACTGAAAGTCATCCAATGAAAGCGACGACTCTTCTAGAAACTGAGTCACCAGACTCTACCAATGCCGAGCTGCTCCACGAAAAAGGCTGGCTGCAAAAGCCACTCTCTAATCTATTGGCGTCTGCACAAGCCTGAAAAGGCAACCCACTATCTCAAGCCAAGCCTCTACTACCTGAGGGTCTGGCTCACCACTGAACCTCAACGGTCCCTGCTGCTGTAACTCATGGAGCGCACTCAACCAACGCTCAAACTCAGCCTGCTCTGCTAAAATTTCCTGTTACTCAACAGGTGGGGGTGCTGCTACCGGCCCACCCAGAGAAAGGGCTCGCATGATGGGTTCTGGACTGAGGCCTCGTAGCTCACAGGATCGTCATCATGTACCCAAAGCTGGTATCCTGTCTGGCTGTCCTCGCGGGGACATCCTGAATATTATCAAGGAGTGCCACGGTCAGATGAGCATATATGTATATACCACAAGCAACGATGGGGAGCTGACTCAAGAAGGACGGTCAAAGACTCGATCCTATGTGATGCACAAACAAATTTTCCCTGAAACAAGTGTCTCAGCATGCCGAGTCGACAAGCGGGTTATCAAGGTCCTGTTGAATGGATACGTCGGTCACCGCACCATCACTGGACTCCCTGGCCTGAGAGCCGCTCTCGAGACACGTTAACACTGTTGCCCTATATCCCAACCAATTCCTCTTTTTGGGATGTCTGCACAACGTCCCAAGGAACGAACCACCTTTGATAAGACTTTGTCACGACCCGACCCTACCCGGGCTCGAGCCGCAACTACCCCAGGCCCGCCTCCATAGGCCAGGGGCTGGCGACCAGCGCCGAAGGCACAATAACTCGGGGAGGCCTTTGCTTAAGCACCTGTACACACACACGTAGCACACTCAATGAAACAGTGCAGAGTAAAAGTAAAGACAAGAAAAGAAAAGGAAAGGGCAACTGATATAAATAAAGAACCACAGAGTGCATCGACCACTACAAGTACAAAGTACAAGCTGGAAAGAAAAAGGGCAAAACATGCCTCCAACCAAAAAGTGCCACAACCCGGAAACAGGTAAACAAAAAGAAACTGCTGACGGGTCTCCCACCCGGAACCCGGCCATGACCACCGCACGCGGTCCAAGCTCCCAAGCTCCTACGCTCCACCGAAGTCACGCTCCACCTGTTCGTCGTCTGCAAGGGAACACCAAGTGCGGGCAAAGCCCAAGCAGGGGTGAGTATAAAAATACTCAGTAGGATACCTCGAAGGCTCGAGGGAGCAACAAAAGGAGGTACCGAAGGGTGAGCAATAGAGTGAAAAGGGAAAGTAAAGGAGTAAAACTGAGGGTGCAGCAAAGAGTAACAGCTCAACCCATCAAGAGAAAGATAAAAGACTCATCCTAGCACAAGGAGCTAGGAACGGTGAGAAGATGCACTTCTCGTCGAGCTTTCACTGCCTATAGTAGGAGAGTAAACTCATCCCACCATGAGAAGCTGGACGCAGAAAGCACGCGGCATACCCCGCGCGTCTTCCCCTCTCCTGAAGGAGAGTAGCCAAAACCCAAGAAGTGGGTGCTCGAACAAGGTATATACATATCTTCATGCTCAATCAAGAAGCCCAAACAAACTCGTAAGGGGATCTCCATCCCATAGCTCTTCCCAAGAAAACAAGTAGCCAACAGTCCCAGACATAACCCATCATTGATTCCCAGCATCCCGCATGTCTGCCCTGAACTGCAAGCCAAGGGGCTCAGTCACCGCACCTTGATACTATCCGCTTTGGGCGGCACTGACTCGCCCGCACAGTTTTAGATTGCGTCGCAAAAACGCGTCTCGGTGGGGAAAGCGCCCCTCGTACTTGAGAGTTCTAGGAAAGTCAAGCCACACCTCATCACTGCCCTGCAGTCGAGAGGTCTCCTCAAAGTCAAGCCGTCACAACACTGGCCCGTACAACCAAGGGTCCCGCTCCGGTAATCACAGAGGTAATCCACAGACTAGCCTAGTTGAGAGGACTGAGTCTAGAATGCCAACTGGTATCCCACTGCCCAGCCCTGCTGGAGGGTAATTCATAACCAAATATCAGGTGACCCACTGCCCAGCCCCGCTGGAGGGTAAACCTTAATACATCGTCAGGCGACCCACTGCCCAGCCCCGCTGGAGGGTAAACCATATTCAGACATCAGGTGACCCACTGCCCAGCCCTGCTAAAGGGTAAACCCTAATACATCGTCAGGCAACCCACTGCCCAGCCCCGCTGGAGGGTAGACCTGGAATAAGTCGACAGGCGACCCACTGCCCAGCCGTGCTGGAGGGTAGACCCTAATACATCATCAGGCAACCCACTGCCCAGCCCCGCTGGAGGGTAGACCTGGAACGAGACGACGGGCGACCCACTGCCCAGCCCTGCTGGAGGGTAGACCCTAAGAGGTCGTCGGGTGACCCACTGCCCAGTCTCTGCTGGAGGGTAGACCCTAAGTGCGTCGGGTGACCCACTGCCCAGTCTCTGCTGGATGGTAGACCCTAAGTGTGTCGGGTGACCCACTGCCCAGTCTCTGCTGGAGGGTAGACCCTAAGTGTGTCGGGTGACCCACTGCCCAGTCTCTGCTGGAGGGTAAACCCTAGAAGTCAGCGAGTAACCCACTGCATAGCCCCGCTGGAGGGTAAACCCGAAGATGTCGATGAGTAACCCACTGCCCAGCCCCGCTGGAGGGTAAAACTCAGAACTGCTCTGGCCATCTCTATAGGAGGGTGCAACACTGGCCAATCGAACACGGAGTGGGTATCGCGTAGCCACCCAACTCCAGAACAACTCCCCTAAAAGAGTTTCAGTGCCTGCTCCATCACGGGGTGCCACTAGCACCGCTACTGGCCGATCCATCGAGAACGAAACCAGGGGAGACCACTCAACCCTACTGGACAACAAACGAGCACCGAGCCAGGGGAAAAAATCCTCCCTGCTGGTCAAACAAACACACGGAGGGACCCTCTACGCCGCGAGAGGTCCAAGTACGCAAAGCAGAACACGACACGCACGTGGGGCCCACACGATGTGTGGCCCCAAGTCAACCCCAACCAAGGGCACGAACGTCTCAGGTACAAACCACACGTACCTCCAAGCGTTCTCGTATACTCCCAGAGTACACCGCGTCTCCAGCCCAAGGGCTATCGTGCACACGGCACCCAACGTCAACGCGTAGGCATGACGTAACAAATCCACCTCAAAGGCCCAGGCACGACCAACCACATCTTGTGAACCATTTGTATCACTCTCCCAAGAGTGTGAGATCACACGCCAAGGGTCCGCTACAACAAGGTAGGACGAACCACCACTGGAGCACCTTCCATGCTCCACATTCAACAAGATTGTGCAAGAGGCTCCGCACAACCAAACGGATTGCACCGTTGTAATCCTCGCGTAAAAACAAACGAGATCGACTACTTACTCGCCTCAAACGGATATCCGACGAGAAAGTCACCAACACCGCCTCACGCCCGAACGACGTCCCGTGATCCCGATCCTCGGCCCCAAAAACAGTCGGGCGCATCACACCATTGCGATCCCCTCGGGAAAACACGTCAAAAGCACTACCCACATGAGTGCAACAGATATCCGGAGAAAAAGATGCATCCCGGCGCACCGCACACGAGCGGTGCCATGTGGGACCCACATCCCGGTTTTGAAACTCAACGAACGGATTGCACCGTTGCGATCCTCTCGAAAAAGTACACGAAATGAACTATCCACTTTTCCAAAACGGTCGCCCGATGATAAAGCTAGAAATCACCATCAACTCCCGAAACGGCCCTCGCGGGGCCCACACCATCGTGCAGAATTACAGCGGGCAGACTACGCCAATGCGATGCCCTCAGAAAAACACCCAACATCGACTGCTCGCACGCCCCGAACGGACGTCCGAGGAAAAAGTCGCTAAAAGCCGCACGCAGCTCAAAAGACGGGCCGTGGGGCCCGCGCCTCAAATCCAGCCTCAACGCCTGGAACCGCACTGGAAACCTCCGCCTCAGTGCCAGGGTCACAACGCCGCTGACGGCGCTCAAAACGGACGTCGGATGCGTCTGCGCCGCTCAAAACAAGATTCCCGGAAAAACGACATTCCACTTTAAGACGCGTCGCGCCTCCGAGGCCCATCGTTTCATGAATTAAAATTCCTGAAACCATCTCAACAAGTCCGCATCGACATTAGGTCCGCGCCGTCGCAGACGGCGCGCAAAACGGATGCCCGTAGCCTGAAATACGGGCGTCCGAAGTCTGAGGTGCAAAGCCCCTTTGGGCCGGACTGGCCGGTCCGCCCTGCTTGGGCCGGCCCGCGCCAGCCGGCCCGGTCCGCCCTGCTTGGACCACCCCGCGCCGGCTGGCCCGGTCCAGCCGAGCCGCGGGCCGCCGCTCCGCGTCCCGCCTCCCTTTGACACACGCGCGTCGCGCGGGTTCTCCACCGACCGGCCAACTGGCCGGTCGTGATTCCAACAGCCACCCGCTTATCGCGGGTCGCGGTCTGCCGCACGGGGCCACGAGCCGCGCGGCCCCCCCTCCGCCTAGTGCCCTACGCCGGCGCCCTCTCGCCGGCTCCCCGCTCCACCGCGACGCCGTGGGCCGCCAGCCGTCAGCCGCCTGCCGAAGCTGGAAAACGCCGCCGCCAGCCGGAGCCACACCGCCTGGCCACCGAACCACCATGACGCCCCGCGGCTGCCTCCTCGGACCGAAGCCGGGCCGCCGCACCTCCTTCCGCCGGAGCTCCCAAACCGGCCGAAAAACCTCCAAAAACCCGAAAACTTTGGCGATCGATTGCGAACGCCTCCGATATCCGATTTCGAATCCAAAACAATCGTCAGAAAAAGAAAAATATGTACTACACGACCATGAGATTTGTTCGAAGATTAAACAACAAATCGATGCTAGAATTGGGGTTCAAAGGGGGCTCCGGATTTAAAACTCAAACAACACCACCTACCTCGTTGGGCTTCGCCCGGTGCTTCCCGCGCGATCCGCCCCGCGTCGTTGCCTCACCGGAGTTGGCTCGTCGGAGCTCGCCTCGCCGGAGCTCGCCGGAATGGAGGAGGGAAGGAGAGAGGGTGTGAGGGAGGAGAAGGGGAAGAGAAGAGGGAGGGGGGTGTTTAAGTACAAAACACTTAAACGCCCGCCCGACGGCCCCGAACCCGAACTCCCGACGGGGTCAAGATTTAGCCTCCCTTAGCCTAAGAAACACGCTCTGAGCGCAACGGCGGTCTCAGAATTTTATTCCGAGACCCCGTTCAAAAGTTACTAAACTCAGCGCCCGAGGCCGCCAAATTACGAAAATGCCCCTGGGGCCATTTTTCACAAACGGCCCGTGCCCGCGAAACTTACACCCCTCCTAGGGTAAACGGCATGCTCCAAACTCAACGGTGCCCTCGTTTTTCCAGTCCGAGCCACTGTTTAAGAGATACTAGCGTTTCGCCATTAAACGAATAAATAAATTAATTAATTCACCCGTTTAATGTTCCAGGAGCGGGCGAGGGGTCCAAACATCCCGCGCCGACAATTTTTATGTCGTTCTTAGGGTAAACACCCCATTCCGGACCCATCCGTACACTCGGATCCATGGTACGGAACTTCGTTTAGGAGTTATCTCATTTATTTGGCGTTTCCAGTGTGAACGCACTGAAAATTTAATTCCAGCCACTCCGGGGCTCGGAATCGCACGCCTTCTGAAGGCGCTGCTCTGGAATATCATCAAGAATATTCCAAAAGTCTTTCGTAGCAAAAACCGAGTTCTTACACCCTAATATATGTTTTCTTAAATCTAGTTTCCAAGGTTTCTACTAAAGTTCCTTTCATACCAACTATAGTAATCCTAACCCCATTATCCTAAATCTATGGTCTAATTTATTTAATTTTCATAAGATACAAGGAATTTCATTATGAAGTACCGAATAGTTTACTAGTCTTGGAAAACTAGATACATACTTGAGTTTTTCATTACATTTGAAAAAAAAATTAAAACATATTTTTTTTAATAATAACATTATTACATTTAGCATGTCCTATTGAATCAATCAAATTACACTTTATGGGATCCTATTAAAAGTAAAAAAAATATGGGTGATCTTAAATTCTCATTACGGGTTATGTACAAAATAATCAATGATGAATAAATATGAATAATAAATATAGAAAGTTAAATAACTGAACACACATGCCATGTAATCAATAAGCTTAGAATTATGTGCATTCAAAGACAATATCAATATTAAACTATCATTTTTAATAATCAATATGGAAAGGTAGACAACTAAAAACATATACCATTTAATCAATTATATAAATATCATAACTATATAGGGAATAATAAATATAGAAAGTTAGATCAATGAAAACTCATGTCATTTAATTAATTATTGAAAATTAAATGCATCTAGAGATAATATCGTTATTAAAATATCATGGATAATAATGAATGAATTATTAATAAAGGAAATACATAATTATTGGATGTCTTGAAATCGAGATCGTGATATCTACACTATTAAGACCTTTCACAAGGCAGTTTAAAACTACTAAGTATAACCTCATTTCGTTTGTCCAGCTAATTTATTTTAGCTTACTAATTTACCTAATGAGACTACTAATTCCTATAGGGGATATCTATAACCAATCCCCACATATGTCAACATGTCCAATGTAATCCTCAAATATCAAATAACCAATTTAATTCATGAATATAATTTCTTACCATTAAATGTACTTATTGAAGAAAGAACATGAATTATCAATATTTCCCCATTCAATCAAATAAATTTCAAAGTAAAATACTATATGTAGAAATGAGATATGTTTTAAGAAATAATAATATCCATGATAAATAATATTGATATTTAGGGGAAATTTAATGTTTAATGATTATAATAAAGTGTATATCTCAAGGTAAAATTAATGACTACAAAAATAAATCAAGAAAGATATTGTAAATACATTCCTTATTCAAAATGACCATAAAACATTTAAAGTAAGAATACATGTGGTATCAAAATCAAATATACCCATTTTATAAAGAATAAAGGGTTTTTGACATTAATTAATAGAAACTCCATAAAATGATATTTAAAAACATTAATGAGGAAAATATCCTTTTCATTTTGAAAATAACTTTTTATAAATCAAAGTTCAAAAAAAATTATTAAAATAATTTTACTTAAAATCAATATTTTAAACATATGAAGGATGATTTAAAACATTGAGTGGTCATGATGGTTGAAATTTTGTACATTTAGAGTGCGTTAAAACAATGATTCCTTTTATATTTCTCGTAAAATCCAAACGTGCCTTATTTTGAAAATGAAATAAAAATTCCATTCATTTTTTTTTTGTAAAAATGTAAAATGGGTAAATTTTTCTTTAATAAATTATTTTTAAAATGTTAAAAACCTTTTTAAAATTATTTTTTAAAAAAATTCTTAGGGAAGAAAACATTTTTCCGACTGAAGTGTTAAATGAACTTAGATTTTCATAAAAACATTTTCTCAAACATTTTAATTACCAAATAGTGGAAAATGATAATATTAATTTAAGATATCATGAGTAAGAATATGATAATAAAATTAATTTATTTTATTAATAAATTGTCAAATAATTATCTTTATTTGATATTTAAGAACAAACAATCTTAATTAGAATGAGATTAGTAAATAAACCCTTACATTTACCATAATATTAATTAGGAATTAATCAATGAATAAATTATGCGTATGAACTTTAATTTCACATAAAACAAGTTGAAGTAAAAGATAATATAATTAAATGTAATTTTACACATAATCTTAAATTATCAAATACAACGAAGAAGTAATATAACCCAATGAAAAGAAATTGAGTTATGAGATTCTTTACCACTTGGTAATTTTCTAAAAAAATACCATTATATGAAATAATTCCAATTTGAATTAAAAATACCTTATTTTATGAATTATTCGTGATATAATATATAAATGGCATTATATACTCCATATAAAATAAATTAGGTGCATATAATTATAATATACCTTGATGACGGTAAATTGAGACGAATTCCCTTACAAAGGTTATATCATTGAAGTGGGGATTAATAAATTAATTTATAATGTGTATAAAATGTAAATACACATAATTTTTTTTAAATACAACATAAAATAATTAGTGGAAATTACACACATAATCTTATCATGACATAATCAATTAAGTATAAGTTTAACCTAATGAATGGAAATTGAGTTAACAAAATCTGTTACCTCACACTTTCTTTGGGTTGAACCTAAACTAACCTCATGTATAGTAGTTTTAAAAATGTTATTAAATTATAACAAAACCATATTTATATTTATAATATCATATAACACCTTTTTGTAACATCTTATCTCCCTTACTTTAATAATATTTCATAATTTTAATTATTTCGGGTGTTAATTACCTTGTTTTCTCATGCATGATTCATTATGAAAGATCCAGTTCTTTCCCATATTATATAGTTATATCACATATAGAATAATAATCATGAAATAATAATCATGGTTTTACATCAATTATACATTTAAAACCAATCATGAATGATGATTTTGTGAAATTAAGTATGTTCGAATCTTGGAGACTGTAGGTCATACGCTTTTATGGGTAACATTTCCATTTTTCAACAACAATTATAGGAAGGATTTAAGTAATATTTTAACTTTAAAAATGATCATAATATCAAAAATACCATATTATTTCTTTAAATATTTTTATATATATCATCCATGTGGTATGAGGATGAAAAGAGAGTCGCATCGCTTCATTAAGGTTGTAGTCCACACGTACATAAAAAATGTTATCATTTTTTCAATGTAAGAAAGAAAGATATATTATCATTTAAAATGATAAAATTTTCATTAATATCTTAATTATGTCATATTTATGACATATATTCATTAACATTATCTTTATTACCTTCCAGGTAAATGTTAGTCAAAGAAATGCCACACCTCTTCGTTCGGAAGTAGCCCGTCATACACACGAGCAACGTTATTGTATGCCCTACAGAATGAAACATAAAAATTTATATATGATATAAGGAATCATAAAGTATAATTATTTTTTAAATATCATATATTTATTTTATATCTTCCATCCTTTCAAACCGTGAGAGGTGATAATCCAAATACGGATGACATCGGTTCACGAGGTGATAGTCCGCCGTACACATGAATGATGATTTCGTAACCTATTTGATGGAAGTGGGTATAGTTTTATGTTATTAAATTATTATAAAAACTTATAAATAAATATAATATAATTATATTATTATATAATTATGTTTTCATAATAATTTAATGATGTGTATGAAGAAGTAAAAAATGATCATTAAAGAAAATTACTCCTTCAGATAAACTCATTAAGTTTGCACCAAAATCCTTCCTAGTTTTGATTTATACCCAAAAAAGGATTATAGGGTGATTTTCTTGAAGTTTAGAATTTATTTTTTTAGGTATTTTATTAACTGAAATGGTTTTATGTTATGAATAAAAAGGGATAGGGGTGGCATTTTATAAATGAGGTGAGTGCACACTTTTAATTTTTTAAAAGAAAAATGTGTAACCATATTTTTTACAAGGAAAAAGGTTCATAAAGAGATTATTATCAATAATTATACAATATATGGTAGAAATATGTCTATAATATATATTTTATAAAACAATTTAGGTCATTTTAACCATTTTCAATTTAGTTTAACCCCTGATAAATCAATTTTTACTATAACCGTGGTAAATTGATTTTAGTATTTTCACTATTAATTTTGGTAAAAAATTAATTTTATCATATTATATAATATAAATTATTCTTATTAAAATTATTGAATCTACTTTTAAAAATTTCAATTACAAAATTGTAAAATTTTAATCTAAATGCAATCTAACATATACGATGAGAAAATGGGTTATCAAAGAGAAAATATTAAAAAGTTTACAAAATTTTTATATCAAAATTAAATAAAAAAATGAATCCAATGAAATAAATTGTATAAATAGATATATAATTGAACTAATTTTAATTTAAACCCAATTAAAAATATAATTAAACTTTATAAATAATTTAAATGAAAATGGAGTTTTTAATTAAAATTTAGTATTTTAACTATTCATAAAAAATAAAACTTTTTAGAGAAATACCAAAAATTAACTCCAAGCTAATTTTGATATTATAATTTAAAAAATAAAAATAACTTTATTAAAGAAATTTTATAAGAGTGATAAAAATTAATTGTAATTTATATGTGTAAATCGTGAATAAACCCTCTTTTAGAAAAAATACAGTTTTTTAGAAAACGTTTTTTTATTTTCAATGATTCATATTTTTTCTCTAATAAATTAATTACCATGATTTTTATAATTTATTTATCACAATTAATACCCAGAAATTCAATGTACATGTTATAATGGTATAATATATTATGATTCATTTCGACTTGGGATTGCGTGTTTTGCAAGCTATTAAAGAAAAAGACGTATATTTTGCGTGTGATTTAAGATCAATGTTTCATCTATAATATAATATTGAATAAATTGTTATTATTTTATAATTGTGGGGTGTTACTAATGCCAAAAATTCCTTTCAAATTTTTAAATCTATTTCGAGCCTTTAGATTTTATAAATTTCTAATCACAACATGTTTCATTTGTGGACTAGCTCCTATTTTTCTATCAAAGAACCCCTTAATTCTCACATAATTCCTAGAAATTAAATAATATAATAATAAATATAGCATTTTCATCCAAACCTACCATAAAACCTAAAATAATCTCCAAATTGTGATCTCCCACCTTGATAGCACATCTATCAAAAATTTCTTGCCAGCTATATTTCTTTAGTTTAAGTCTTCTTTTTTCTAGGGAGAAGTGGAATCCTTGGAATATTTTTCATTTTATTTTATTTGGATGATTTCCTCTTATATTTCATGTTCCAAACCTCCTCATATATGCTTTTCACACCTGGATTAAAAGAAATACCAAAACTATTTTGTATTTAATTAGGTTTTTTATTACCATATTCCCTTGGAAACCTCTTATAACCATCTCAAGAAGACTCGCCTTTAGCTTCATTAATATTGGTAAGGAATTATTTGGATTTATTTATATCACCTTGTATTAAGAGAAACATATATTGTGTCTCAACCTATTTTTTCCCACACAATCATATTCTCTTCAAGATCTCTTACCATCTTCTCAGGTCCATTCACCTTCATTCTAATATTTTTTCTACCATAAATAAGGGTTGTTCATTTTATATCATACCCATCCTTTTCTCCTTAATTGTTTATCTACTTTTATATTTTATTTATTGATATTTTTATTTTTATCTATAGCTGCATCCAATTTTTCATTCAGTATCCATTTAAGTTCAATTATCTCCTCAATATCATTATTAATAATTTATGATCCAAATCTATTTTTAGACTTATGAAGGAGAGTAACCTACACATATGAAGATATACTTGATAATGAATCAGTTTTATAAAGTTTACTCATCAAGTTCCTCTTCCTGGTGATGGAATGATTTTTTATATCTTTTTTTTTTGTTTCTGAAATTTTTCATCCTCCTCATCATATTTAGATTCATAAGCCCTATTATTTATACAACAATAGTGTAAGTTTTCAAGGATATCAAAATTCAATCAATTTTGTTACCCTTTTATTTTTACATTCCACATATACCTTTTTAATCCCCTTGATATAAGGGTAATTATTTGAGTAACACCTTCATCTCCCTCTGTAAGAACCTAGATTTTCTATAAAGAATATATCCTTTTAAATTCATTCTAATTATTTTTTTGTAAATTTTATAGATGTATAATGAGTTCATAGAAGTTTTAGGGGTGTTTAGGTATTTTTTAGAGTTTGGATCCCCAACCAGTGGAAGAAAGAACTAGGTCAGATGATTAGTAGAAACCATGCCTCCCTGTAATTAACCAACCCGGAATACCATCTTAATCGGTACTTGAGATGATTCACTAATAACCCAAAGATCATTCCCAATCCCTACGGGTCAGAAACAAGTGCCTTAGTATTGAAAAATAACCGATGGGATTTATTTCACTCTCAAAGTATTAAAATAATATAGTACAATGTGGAAACATAATTATATATATATATATATCAAACAATACATGCATATCGTAGTACAAATTGAAACTAAGAAAACTGAAAATGGAAGATAACACTAAAACCTAACTCCTAGTTGTCCATGACCACACACCATGTCCCATGTCACCCACCCTTATTCATCCAAGCATGAATCCACAAAGGAAGGAAAGAGCATGAACACCTGCTATAAGATAGTAAAGGGATGCAAACACAAAAAAGTACAAGCATGGTGTAAGCTAAAAACCCCAGTATGATTCCACTAAAGAAATTATACAATTACTTCATAAGGAAATTCAAATATTCTAAGAGAGGAGTGAAATAATTAGAGTTTAATTATTAGTTTAAAAATAGTGTTTTATGCATTTGATATAATTTATTAAACTAAACCTATAAAATATTCCATTTCACCTTTTAAAACTAAACATTTTCATAAAAATATTTGAAAAAAATTTCACAAGATAAAGTCAGATATTTAAGAAAATATGAGAATATGAACCTGATATTTAAAGATGAATGATAATCAATAAAATAGATTTAATGTGAATAATAACAATAAATGAAGCAAGCAAGGCAACTCTGGTTCCAAATGGTGACAACCAACGATGTCATGTATTGAGATCAAGTATATGGATTTCATGGTTACTAACTAGGTATTGTAGTGATTCCACCTCAGAATAGATAATAAAATTACAACAAGGTCAATTATTGGGATTACATGTAGTCTCACAGGTCTAAATCAAACCAGTTCCACACACACCCACTTTCCTAGCCACAATTCCATAGGCTGAACATTTCATGTTCTCTATGGATCCACTAGAAGGGTGTCATTCCGCTAGTGAAGCATATATCTAGGTCATCTCATCTAACTATCCTAATTCCCATGACTAGTCAAAATAGGTGTGTTAGTTAATTGAGATACAAGGATCACATGGGAATCCTTATCAAATATGTTCTCTAGCCCTAACAACACATCTCACTATCACCCCCAATTCCCTCAAAGTAAATAATCACTTTTTCAACGCTCAACAATGGTTAGTAAAATAAGAAAGTTACATTGAGGGATTATTACAAGAGATGAACATCATAAAGTACCAACCGGGCCTCCAAGCATAACCAATTCAATTAAAATCCTTCTAAATAATATCAACATTAAAAAAGGGTAACCATACCCACTCCATTCACAATTTATCACAAAAATGCCAAACGGGCCATTAAAAACAATCATAAATCCATTTCAAATCCTTTTAATACCCACTTACCTTCACATTTCATCATTAAAATTCCAAATGGTCCATTAAAACAATCATTTAATTAAAATCATCACTAAAGAATTTAAAGAAAGTGTTACAATTTAAAAAGGATTGAATAAATTTCAAAGCATCAGTTTGAAACCTCTTTCCATGCAAATAAAACATTTATTTCAAATAACCTAAGGAAAAAATCCAAAACAAGGGTGAGATCATTCAAAGGGGGTTCTTGGTCATTTAATAAATTCAACTATTTGAAAACTATTTAGGAAACATCAGAGATAATGAAGGGGAACAGGATGTCTCGGGAGAACGCGTCGCACGCGCCACCTCCTTTTCAAATTTCTCTGCCCGCGCCTATTCCTCCTCCCCTGCCGGTCGCTGCTTCGTTGCTCCCTGAGGTAATCGGAGGTACTTCTTTGCCCTTGTGTCTCCCCCCAGCTCCGGGCTCATCAGATCCGGTGGATCCGCAGGCCTCCAACACTCCCAAGGACGGCCCCTCGCTTAAGGATATCTTTCTTCGCCCAGAGCTTTCCCGCTCAGCCCGGCTTTCCCTGATTCCTGAAATTCCTTTAAGCGGCATTCAGGCGTCTTTGGTCGAAGGTTCCCCGGCGATCGCCTTTCCTTCAGAGGCTTTCGCTTCTGCTGTGGAGCTTCACAAATGGACCTTGGTGGCCCGTTTTGGTGCGGATAAACCCCCCTTGCCTCTTTTCCAGGACTTCGTCAGTTCTTGGGGTTTGGAGGCTACAGCTAGGGTCTCGCTTCTGAATCGGAAGTCCTTCTGTGTGGTGCTGGCCTCGCGCGAATATTTTGTGAAGGCCTGGTCTCAAAGTCCTCGGTCGATCGGGAAATGGCGTTTCAACCTTTTTCGTTGGTCTATGGATGTTCACTTCGGCAAATACTCTCCTCAAGCGGCGATCTGGGACACGGGGATGGCTCGCATTTGTGTGGAGATGAACCTGTCTCAGCCGTATCCTTCCCGCATTTTGCTTCGGGTGGGGGAAGATGTGGCTTGGTGGCAGTCCCTTGTGTTTCTTTCGCCCGCTTGCTATTGCTCCTTCTGTTTTCTTCATGGGCATTCTGTTCATGTTTGCCGCAGGATGCAGTTCAAGGATACAGTTCTTCCTTCGAAGAAGCCCCCGTCCTCTAGGGAATCTGAGTTTCGTAGGTTGGTTTCGACTTCTCCAATCCCTCCATCCTCCTCAGCGGCTTGTGGCCATCCTCCTGAAGCCTCTGGGGTCAGTCCTTCCCCCGCGGAACCAGCAAGTAGTCCGGGCATGGTTGATGGTGGTGAGGGAAATCTCTGCACAGACTTGGTTCTTTTTAGGCCGGATCCGGTTATTCACCCCAGCCTTGAGTTGGTACAACTACTTTTTGATCCACCAGTTTCTTTGGGGCATGAGGTTTTTTCTGTGATCGAACAGCCATCAGAACACATAGAGGGGAAGGAACCCATTCTTGGTATTTGTCCCTCTTCTCCCAGTGGGTTTCGTCATTGCCTGCATGGGGAATCAGTTAACCAGCACATCGGGCTGTTCTGGAATCCTTCGGTGTCAGTACAGAGGGTTGCAGTTTCAAATCAGCATATTTCCATGGAAGTCAGTAATGGTATCTCTTCCTATTTGATGTCTTTTTTTTATGCCAAGTGTGATCCAAAGGACAGAGATCCTCTTTGGCAAGAGTTGTCTGACCTCGACACCGGTCATGAGGCATGGCTTGTTGGTGGTGATTTTAATTGCATCCTTGATCTCAAGAAAGAAAAGGTGGAGGAATTTACCCTTTAAGAGACAGGCAAGCTTTTACGAGCTTTTTGGCTCGAGCTGGTCTTCTTGACCTTGGATTTTCAGGAGATAAATACACTTGGTGTAATAACCTGAAGGGTAGTCGACGAATGTGGAGTCGGCTTGACCGGTTCTTTGCTAACTTGAAGTTTATCTCTTCCTTTTCTACTATTAAGATGTTGGGAGGGAGACCCTGGTTTCCTATCTGTGGCACGGTCGTCGTGGGAAAGTCCTTTTTTCGTGAATTATTGGGTAGGATTTCATAACCATCTTCAAAGGCTGAAAGAGGATCTCCGTTTATGGGCGAATTCTAAACCTTCTCGCTTCCTGGACCTGGATACTCTTAAATCCAATATTGAACAGTATGAGCAGGGGTTGGAATTGCATTGGGACGATGATGTTTTCAGCTCCCTCGTGGTTCTGAAAAATCAGCTTGCAGACCTGCTCCTTGAGCAAGAAAAAAGTGCCCGGGAGAGGTCATGGGTGTCTTGGCTAAAAGAGGGTTACAAAAAACACAACTTTCTTTCATGCATGAATCAAGGAGAGGAAGAGGTCCAAGGCTCAAAACATCCTCCTTGATGATGGTTCCTTCTCCAATGACCCTCAGGTGGTGGGAGGATGGTTACCCAGCAGGTCACTCGGATCTCTTTGACTCCATCCCTCAGGTGGTTTCCCATGACACCAATGGAGTCTTCGAAAGGGTTCCAGATGAGCAAGTGGTTTGGCAGGCCGTCTTGGATCTCAACTTTGAGAGCGCCCCCGGGCCCGATGGTTTTCTGGGATCCTTTTACCGTTTCTCTTGGGATTTCATCAAGCGTCATATGGTGGAATGTGTTCAGAACTACTTCGGCGGAGGTAGTTTACCTCGGGTGGCATGTTCCACCACGCTTATTCTCATTCCTAAAGTCAAAGACCCCTCTTCTTTAAAGCAATTTAGACCGATCAACATGTACAATTTCCCCTACAAATTCCTTGCTACCATCATCAACTACAGACTTGCAGGATACCTCCCTAAGTGGATATCAGATGAGCAATAGGGTTTTATTCAAGGCAGGTCCGCTCAATCAACAATTATCTTGGCCCAGTAAATGTTGGGTGATATCAACAAGAAAGTCATGGGCTCAAACATTGCTGTTAAGTTGGACATGGACAAGGCCTATGACAGGGTAGAGTGGAGTTTCATCATCAGAGTCCTGAGATGTATGGGGTTCTTTGAGAGAGTGGTTGATCTTTTCTTCAGGTGCATTGGGTCTCCATGGTTCTCAATTACTTTTATGGGGCGGAGCTACGGTTTCTTTAAATCGGTCCGGGGATTGAGGCAAGGGGACCCTCTTTCTCCCAGTGTTTTTTCTTTTGGTCCAGGATACCTTTAGTATATATCTAAACACGAGGTGTTTTGATGGTTTTGTCTGGCCTTTTTGGTGTAAGCCAAACATTCCAGGAATCTCACACATTTTCTTTGCGGATGATCTTCTTATCTTTCTCAATGGTGGCAGCAAGAAAATTCAGGCTCTTCACCATATCCTTGAGTTGTATTGTAAGTGGAGCGGGCAGGTCATCAATCGCGGGAAGAGTGGGGATTATATTTCAAAGTTTTGTTCAAGTACTGGGGGCAAGAGGATTGCTGACAGTCTGGGGATTGCTCAAAGACATTTTCCCATGGAATATTTAGGGGCCCCAATTTCTCTAGGTAAGGTTCGGATTCATCATTTTGATGGTATTGTGGATAAAATTTCTGCTCGTATTCTCAACTGGAAAAACCGTTTCTTTTCCTTTCGGGGGAGAATCACCTTGGTCAATAGTGTGCTCACGTCTATCCCCATGCATGTCATGTCCGCCACTATCGTTCCCAAGACGGTTCTTCGTACTATTGAATGGATTCTGGTAAACTTTATATGGGATGCTCAAGCAGACGGGAAATATCATTGGGCTTCATGGCAAAGGATGGATTGCAGCTTTGAGGAGGGTGGGTTTAATCTGCGGAGTGTTTCAGGTTCCATGTCCTTTTTACAGGCAAAGCTGGCTTGGGATATTCTGGAGGGAAAATCTTTATGGGCACATTTCACCATAAAAAAATATGGATCCTAGTTTGATATTGTTAATGGGAGTGGCTCCAAGCTTTGGGATATTACTCGCCGCCATATCCTTACTCTGCGGCATCATTCGAGGTGGATTGTTGGTGAGGGGGCGATCAAACTTTGGAGGGACAATTGGTCGGGGAGTATCCTCAACTTTCTAGGGTGCCCCGTCCCTGACTTTTCCTTCTTGCAGGCCTCTTGTTTTCCTGCTTTTGCACAAGCCATCCTCTCCCACTCTCAACTAGAGATGTTTCACAGTATTTCTATTACCTCTAAACCGGACCGACTGGTGTTCACGGGTTCCCAGTCTGGTTTGTTTTCAGTGAAGGCTTTTCGTGGGGTCCTGCTTACCGCTGAGGGTCATGTTTCTTAGGATGGGTTCCTTTGCTGTCCTGATATCCCAGCCAAATTCAATTTTCTTATCTGGAGGCTCCGCAACCGGGTGCTTCCCACTAATGAAGAGGTACGTCGCAGGGGTATTCCTACCGCCTCCAAATGTCTTTGCTGCAACAGCCCAAAGGAAGAGACTTCTGAGCATATGTTTTTTAGGAGTGATTAGAAATGTTGTATATAGTCCCTTTTTCGTGACTTCTCTGGGCGGTATTTCTCAGGTCTCTGGGGACACCTTTCTCCAGGCCTGGTTCTCTGGTTCTTCAGATCATGTTCAGGAACAGAGGGTGCGCTCAGTGGTCTTTGCGGTTGGATGCTGGGTCATATGGTCTGCTCGTAATATCGTCAGACACGAGGAATGCTCTAGTTCCGATTTGGCCTTGCGAGCTAGGGAGAGGTCCCTTGCTCTACTTGTTGCCGCTTCTTAAACTTGGCGAACGAGCTCCTTCCTTTCGGCGATTCATGGCCATTAGCCGGATTTCTATTACTCTAAGGGTGTATCCTCAAGGGCATTGGGTTCGTTGGAATCCTCCCGACTTAGGCCTCAAGCTGAATGTTGATGGCTCCTATATGAACGGTTGCATGAGGGGTGGGTGCGTTGTTCGTAATCCGCATGGCTTGGTGGTCTTGGACTTCAGTTGGTGGTTTGGTCCGGGCGATTCCCTCAGGGATGAGGCTACCTATCTACTCATAGGGTTGGATTTGTGTCACGCCCATGAGATCCCTATTCATCAATTGGAAACTGACTCAATGATTCTTTTTCGCTCAATTCAAAGTACCTCTAGCATACCATGGACTGTCTCCTATTTAATTCGCAACTGCAAAAAGTTTCTTTAATGCGACACTTGTCTTAATCACTCGTGGAGAGAAGGTAACAAAGTCACGGACTTCCTGGAGTCCTGGGCCTCCCCGGCCAACCCTCACATTGTTTTTAGTAGTATTAGATCCCTTCCCCCTGAATGTGTTAGCTTGGTTAGTGCGGATGCCTTAGGCCTGCATTATTTCAGACCTCCCTGATCTGTTTTGGGCCACGACCCTCGTTTTCCCTTTAATATAATAAAATCTCAATGTTGGATGGATGGATGGATTTAGGAAACATCAAAGAGTTCAATCTATTTAGTTCAAATGATGGATGTTCATTTTATAAATCAAAATTCGGTCCAAGGCCCTCAGTTTCAACAAAATACAATTTAAAAGATCATTAAAAATATAATTAAACAAACATGAAATTTAAAAAATTCATAAAATATTGGGAGAGGTCAATATCAAATACATTTAAATCATTCCATGTAAAATTTAAATAGAAATTGGCCAGAGAAGTATTTATGAGGAATTAAATGGGGAAAATCATAGAACATGTGTTCAGAATTAGGAAACATGTATCTATGAATTTATCTAACAACAATGAATCAAAAAATGATGGAAAAGAATAGAAACAACAACTTTGAAATTAAGGAATCCAACCACAAAAAATCTGAGATGTGTCACATTTTATGGTGATCTCCGAATCTATGAGGATTGATCTTGAAAGAAGTTAGAGGAGATTCTAGATCTAAAATTACACATCAATCGATCATGATCCAAAAAAACTCAAGGATTTCACAACCTTTAGGGAAAAAAATATATATGAGAAGGGATATGCAAGAAAAGAATATAATAACTCACCAAAATAGAATATCTCTGCTTCGATTGGCGCTTCAATCTACCAAGAGATGAGTTTTAGGGAGCTAAAATGCCTTCGAAGGGATTCCAAAATCCAAATAATTGGATTATGATCGAGTGGGAGGAGTTTAGGGCTATTAAGGGGGGTTTTAGGTCTTTAATTAAAAAATTTTAACTTTAATTATTGCATCCAAGATTTCCTAGGTTAAGTTTCACGGTTAGTAGTAACCGTGTCGCTAACCATGCACCCAAAATAAAGCCACTACAAGTGTTGCACGGTTTGGCTGCACACTTTTTCAAACCATGCACCAACAATTTGACCCCTTATTATCCAGGCTACACACTTTTCCAAACCATGCACAAACTGTGCACATGCCTAGAAACCTTCAAAAAGTCTATCCATAAATGACCTGTGAAGATACTCAATCATTGGGTAATCAAATCAATGGGTCAAAACACATTGAAACAAGTAACAGGAAGTTACAAAATTAGTGTAGCACCCTTATAATAGTGATACTTAAAAGTAAAAATGTTACTACCCATGTCAACAAGGTCACATTTCTTTTTGATAGCATATCTGATTAAAACTCCACAGTTAAGCATGGTTGGCATAGAGTAGTGATCAGGATGGGTCACCTTCAAAGAAGTTTATTATGGTGCGTGTGAGTGAGGAAATACATACTGAAAGAACATGGGTTGACCTATGGGGAAATCATTAATTTGATAAGAAACCTCAGTGAGTGATTGTATGTGGTGTGCTGGGAAGGCAACCAAGGTATTATAGGAGACCCATGGGGTTAGATGACTAGGTTCATAACTTGGGGAGGTGAGTCGTGAAAACTGGTGTCAAATCCCATACACATTCGAAAGTGTGTATAGACGGCCTGGATTAGATGATTGTGGTCCACGATCAGAGAATTATGCTTTCAGGGGTTCGATAGTGTAACACCCTTGTAAAAGTAAGACTTAAAAGTATAAATGTTATTAATGTCAATAAGGTCCACCTTTATTTTTGTGAGCTTACATGATTAAAACTCCACAGTTAAGTGTGGTTGACCTAGAGTAGTGGTCAAGATGAGTGACCTTTTAGGAAGTTTCCCAGGGTGTGTGTGTGTATGGACAAAACACACTGAAATAACATGCATTGGCATGTGAGGCCATTCATTAGTCTTATAAGATACCTCTATGAGTAGTGGTATGTGATGTGCTAGGAATGAATCTGATAAAACACTATTTTATTGAATATTTTATTGATAATAAATGATATAATTTCCTCACATTGTGTTAAATATGTTTATTTATAAAATATTTGGGATTTGATCATTCATTTGAAAATTTGGTGAAAATTCCAGTTTTACCCTTGATAGTGCACTGTAGTATTTCGAAGATAAATATTTTTATATTTATTATTTAAATTTGAAATTTTGTAACAGTGTTCCTAACTTAATTATCTACAACTTTTATTCAGGACACTAGAGCTAAAGAGTTCATTTAGTTGTTGAAATTGGGCCATGAAGTCAAAGTTGGGCTGGGCTCGCCAGAATGGAGAAGGTTCTGTATTTGGGCCATATACTCTACATACAGGCTTGGATTGAGCCCAAATTTTGAGGAAAGCTCGGGGACATGATGTGGCACAAATCATCCTTCTGGAAGGCCGGTCAATTCATGCGTTTTGGAGGTCAAATTGGTGGTGCAAGTTGGAATAAAATATTTAGCCGAGATTTTCATTTCACACTTAAAAAGTTATGTATCCCTAGCCCTCACAAACTCTATTTAAAGGGGGTTTTAACTCTTTGAGAGGGCTGGTCGAGGCTTTGGGAAGGTGTGGCCGAAAGGGTGTCTCTTGGGAGCCCCTCACAACTCTTGGAGGAAGTAAGCCTTTGTGCAAACCTCTCTTCCAAAAAGGCTCTCCTCTCTCACCTCTTCTTTGTATTTCTTTTCTTTCATGTTTGTTTCTTGAATTTTTCTTCAAATAATATTCTGTGTTCATCCCTCTTCTTCTTATCTTAATCTTCTTAATTGGGTTGGAATCAAGAGTGGAGACAAGATTGGGTTCTACCCTTTCAATCCGTTGCTTATGCAAAACGTCTCCACGATGACTACACCACCCATGGAAGAGTAGTTCTTTTTAGTAATCGATCGACCTCTATCCTTCTTCATTCATTTATTTTGAATCAATGAGCTACTGTAATTCACATATTATGATCTATTAATTGAGTTTTAAATTTAAATGAAACTAAGCAAGCAATTGAATAGTTAACACAAAACACGCGAGGTCGGGAATTGTGTGAACTGTGAGAGCGCAACCTTAACCGGTAATTCAAAACCACATGGGATCAATTTGTAGAGTTCAAATATAATCCCTAAACTCAATTAATCCTCATTTCCAGAGTGGTTATGTGCCTTAATTTACCACTGACCATAAGCTAATTTTAGAACATCAATCAAAGCAGGGTGTTGCGATTGCATGTTCCGAAGTTAGCCTAAGGTTAAAATTCACTTCAATCTTCGTGGTAAAGTTAATTCTCGTAGGGTTCGGGATTTAACAAATTAAGGGATCATAATTAAGTGAATATTAATTTAAATGATAATGATTAATAAATGATTGAAGAGGTAGAGTTAGATCGATTACGTATTTTAAATATTGTCTAAACAAACATCTTTTTGTTGTGTCATTTTAATCAAACTTCATTTCAAAACTAAAAACAAAAAAAAATACAATCTTCTTCCAGCAAACTTCTTCTAGATTTATAAACTATAAACAAACACCCCCATACTTTCAAGTAGTGTTTTTATTCCCTTTTATTTTGTTTCTAGAATACCTCTGAAAAGTTGTTTTAATTCACTTCCTCCTTTGAGAGATGACCTTGGTCAGCCACTCTGCTGCACCTAAGTACCCCAAAATCACACTAATCATTTGAGGGCGCCCACGACAGCGCTCTTTCAAATTGGCGCCGTTGCCGGGGAGGCAAGTAATTATTTCAACCAATTAGAGGTATTTATTTTATTTTACATTTTAATTCTCTTCCTCTCTTCTTTCTTCCGTTTTTACCCAATCTGATTTTTTTTCTTCTTCTTCTTTTATCTCTTTCTACTTCTTTTTGGACCATCAACTCAAACTTCTAATTTTTATTTTACTATGGTCCACATTCCTTCTTTTCATATTTCATTGATTGATGACACGAACTAATCCCAAAGATCTCTTAGATCATGACCCTGAGATTGAACGTAGCCTTAGGGCACGAATCAGACATTCTCAGTCTACGGGAAATTTCAACATTCAACCAGTTGGAGAATTACTCCAATATCAGAACATTGAAATTGGAAGCAATTCAAATTCAACCATAAAACAAGAACCAATGGCTGGAAACAATGGAAATGAACTTAATAGAACCATTCGAGAATTGGCTGCACCTGATATTAACTATCAACCAAATTGTTTTGCATACCCAAATCTCGAATCGGACTTCGAACTGAAATCTGGGTTAATTCACTTACTTCCAAAGTTTCATGGCCTCTCTGGTGAGGATCCCAATAAACATTTGAAAGAATTTAATGTGGTTTGCTCAACCCTAAAACCTAGAAATGTCTCTGAAGATCAAATCAAACTAAGAGCATTCCCATTCTCACTTGATGGAGCTCTGAAAGATTGGATGTATTATTTACAACCCGAAGATGTAACTTGTTGGAACGATTTGAAACGTCTTTTCTTGCAGAGATTTTTTCCAGCATCAAGGACCACATCCATTCGAAAGGAGATATCAGGGATCAAGCAAGCACAAGGGGAGTCAATGTATGAGTACTGAGAGCGATTCAAGAAGTTGTGTGCAAGCTTCCCACATCACCAAATCAGTGAGCAACTCCTCATCCAATACTTCTACGAAGGACTCACACCCATGGAGAGGAGCATGGTGGATGCTGCAGCTGGAGGAGCATTGGTGTACAAGACACCAGTAGCTGCACGAGCATTGATCGACAAAATGGCCCAAAACTCTCAACAATTCGGTGATAGAGGTACACCACATGTTCGAGGAGTACATCAAGTAAGTCCTTCTTCTCTTGAAAGTCATTTGATTGATACTAAGTTAGAAGAATTGACAACTATGGTGAGGCAGATTGCATTGGCTCAAAAGACATCACAACCCCCTCCTTCAAGGCCTTGTGGTATTTGCACTGAGACAAGCCACCCAACTGACTGTTGCCCACAACTCCAAGAAACAGAAGATTGTGCAGCAGTGTTCCCTGGGAGACCATTTCAGCAGCAACAACAACAACCATATCCCCAAAAGAAGTTTGATCCAACATACAACCAAGGGTGGAAAGATCTAGCGGACATGAGGTATGGCTCTGGACAACAACAAAGGCCCCCTTTTCAACCAAACTTCCAGCAGCCTCCACCTTACCAACAGGGTTTCCAACAACCCCAAAGGAGATTCGAGGCTCAAACATCAACGAGTCAGCAACAAGGGAATATCCAACACAAGGTAGACTCTAACACTGATGATCTTTTGAAACAAATTGTTCTTAATCAACAGAATGAGCTGAAGAGTCAAGGTTCGGAGCTGAGAGAGTTGAAGACTCAAATGAGTCAGATTGCCACCGCCCTCCATGAACTTGTGAGTAAGAATTCTGGAAATCTACCTTCCCAACCCACTCTAAATCCAAAGGGGAATGTTAGTGCCATCACATTGAGAAGTGGGAAGCAAATGAACGATACATCTACACCTACCATTCCACCGGGATTCACCTCAACTTCAGAGAAGCCGCATTCCATACCAACTGATGAACAATCCAAGGAGAAAGATAAAGGTAAGAAAAAGATTGATGATGTTCCTCCTAAACCCCTTCCTTTTCCAAACAGGGTTGTTCAAACCAAGAAGATGGCTGAAGAAGCAATGCAAAAGGAGGTTTTGGACACATTCAAGCGTGTGGAGATCAACATTCCTCTACTTGAATCCATTAAGAAAATCCCAAGGTATGCCAAATTCTTAAAAGAACTCTGCACCAATCGAAGAGGGCTCAAGGGAAATGAGAGGATAAACCTTGGAAGGAATGTCTCAGCACTCATTTCACCAACTCTAGCAATGCCAACAAAGTGCAAGGATCCAGGGACATTCACCATCCCATGCACCATAGGGGAGTTGCACTTTTCTGATGCACTTTGTGATTTAGGTGCTTCCATAAATGTGATGCCTCACTCTGTATTCTCTTCCTTGCAGGTTGGTGAGTTGAAGCCAACAAGAGTAGTGGTGCAATTGGAGAATAGAGCTACGGTATATCCAGCGGGAGTCCTTGAGGATGTACTTGTCCGGGTAAGAGACATGATCTTTCCAGCGGATTTCTATGTTCTTAACATGGAGGATGATCAGGTAAGTTCTCATGCCCCCATTATCTTAGGTAGACCCTTCCTCAAAACTGCAAAAACTATCATAAATGTCAATGAGGGTACACTTTCCATGGAGTTTGGAGATGAAGTTGTGATATTTAATGTTATGGATTCCATGAAGTACCCCTCAGAGGACCATTCTGCTTTTGTTATCTCCCATTTTGAACCACCAAGTAAAAACATCATGGAATTGGATTGTCCTATGCTTAGGGAGATTATGAGTATTGGTTCTGGTTTAATGACTAAGAGAACTTCCACACCTGTTTCTAATGAACAAGACTCTCTAAGATTTGATTTTGATGTGGATTCATATTCTGATTTTGATCATGTTCACTCTGATTATGAAATGGCTGTTGAGTATGCTGATGGATTTGATGCTTTATTCTATGATTTTGATGATGTCTATTCTGATACTAATGCTCTTTGTGCACATATTTCAGTTCCTTCAATGTCTCCATCCATACTACACCCTCCTTCATTAGAACTCAAGCCATTGCCACCAAATCTGAAATACTCATACTTGTTGAGTGGTGAGAGATTACCTGTTATCATTGCTAACAATCTCCCTTTTGAACATGAAGAAAGGCTTTTGAATATTTTGAGGGAGAACATCAGGGCGATTGGGTGGACCTTGGCTGACATATCAGGTATTAGCCCCTCCATTTGCATGCATAGGATTCTCTTGGAGGATGGGGCTAAACCGGTGAGACAACCACAAAGGAGACTCAATCCCACCCTCCTAAAAGTTGTTAAAAAGGAAGTTGAGAAATTGCTCGAGGCAGGTATAATCTTTCCCATTTCAGATTCACAGTGGGTAAGTCCAATTCAGGTTGTGCCTAAGAAAACTGGTTTTACTGTTGTTAAAAATGAGAAAGATGATTTAGTTCCAATGAGGGTGCAAAACAGTTGGCGTGTGTGTATTGATTATAGGAAACTAAATCAGACCACTCGCAAGGACCATTTCCCCCTCCCATTTATTGATCAAATACTCGAGAGACTAGCTGGGAAAACACACTATTGTTTCTTGGATGGATTTTCTGGATATTTTCAGGTTCCTATAGCTCCAGAGGATCAGGAGAAGACTACATTCACCTGTCCCTTTGGCACATTTTCCTACCGGAGGATGCCATTTGGACTTTGCAACGCCCCAGGTACCTTCCAGAGATGTATGGTGAGTATTTTTTCTGATTTTATTGAGACCTGCATGGAGGTATTTATGGATGATTTTACAGTGTATGGGTCTTCATTTGATGAATGTCTAAGTAGTTTGGGAAATGTGTTGAATCGTTGTATTGAGAAGAATCTGGTCCTGAACTTTGAAAAGTGTCATTTTATGGTAGAGCATGGCATTGTCTTAGGGCATGTGGTGTCAAAACATGAGATAGAGGTTGATAGATCTAAGGTAGAAATTATTTCATCCTTACCCTATCCTTCATGTGTGCGTGATGTTAGATCTTTCCTAGGGAATGCCGGATTTTATCGGCGCTTCATCAAAGATTTTAGTAAGATCGCTCTTCCTATGTCACGATTACTTCAAAAAGATTCTGATTTTGTGTTTGATGATTCTTGTAGGACTTCCTTTGATGAGATAAAGAAGTGCCTGACCACTCCACCTATCATACAGCCCCCACGGTGGGACCTTCCATTTGAGCTTATGTGTGACGCCTCCAACTTCGCGGTTGGAGCTATCTTATCTCAGAGGGTGGAAGAACGTTCACATGTGATCGCCTATGCATCAAGGACACTGGATTCAGCCCAATCAAATTACACAACCACAGAAAAAGAGTTTCTTGCTGTCATATTTGCTTTAGATAAATTCCGTTCATATTTATTGGGCTCTAAAGTAGTTGTTTTTTCTGACCATGCAGCTTTGAGGTACCTCCTGAAGAATCCAGATGCAAAGCCGCGACTTATCCGTTGGATGCTCATTCTTCAAGAGTTTGACATCGAGATAAAGGAAAAAAAGGGGTCAGAAAACTTGGTGGCGGACCACATGAGTAGGCTTACTCACACACTAGAGGGTGACACCTTGGACCAGGTACCACTTCGGGACACTTTCCCCGATGAGCATCTCTATACCATCTCAGGTAAGCATCCTTGGTATGCTGATTTAGTTAATTACATTGTTGGATCTGAAATCCCAGTAAATTTGAAGAAACATCAAGTCCAAAAATTAAAGAGTGAGTCAAGATTTTATGTTTGGGATGATCCATACTTATGGCGCATGTGTAGTGACCAAGTCATTAGGAGGTGTGTTCCAGATCATGAGTTTGAGTCTGTTTTGCATTTCTGTCATACACTTGCATGTGGTGGACACTTTGGACCCCAACGGACAGCTAGGAAAGTTTTGGACTCTGGATTATATTGGCCTAGATTATTCCATGATGCCCATGTGTTTTGTAAGTCATGCTCTCGTTGCCAACACACTGGGAACATTTCTAGGAGACATGAGATGCCCCAACAACCCATACTATTTTGTGAGATTTTTGATGTATGGGGCATTGACTTTATGGGTCCTTTTCCTAGTTCATTTGGATTTTTGTACATTTTGGTTGCTGTTGATTATGTGAGTAAATGGGTGGAGGCCAAGGCCACCAGGACTGACGATTCTCATGTTGTTGTGGACTTTGTCAAAGCACAAATTTTTTGCAGGTTTGGAGTACCAAAGGCCATCATCAGTGACCAAGGGACACACTTTTGCAATAGGAATTTTTCTTCCCTCCTTTGAAAGTATGGGGTGACACACAAAACATCAACACCATACCACCCCCAAACAAATGGCCAGGCTGAGGTTTCAAATCGTGAGTTGAAACAAATCTTGGAGAAAACCGTGCAGCCAAATAGGAAGGATTGGAGCAAGCGCTTGGATGATGAATTGTGGGCTTATAAGACAGCATACAAGACCCCCATTGGTATGTCCCCATTTCGGATTGTTTTTGGGAAAGCGTGTCATCTCCCCGTGGAAGTCGAGCATCGGGCATATTGGGCTATAAAGAAATGTAACATGGATTTGGCCCAAGCTGGAATTCAAAGGAAGTTGCAAATTCAAGAGCTTGAGGAGATTCGATTGTCATCATATGAGAACTCAAGGCTCTACAAGGAAAGATCAAAAGTAGCTCATGACAAAATGATCCAACAAAGGGAGTTTCATGTTGGAGAGAAAGTCCTTCTCTATAGTTCACGACTGAAGTTGATGCCTGGTAAGTTGCGTTCCAGATGGTTAGGTCCTTATATTGTGTCTAATGTTTTTCCTTATGGTGCAGTGGAGATCACACAAGAGGACACTGGAAGGAGCTTTACAGTCAATGGGAAACGTTTGAAGAGATACATTGAGGGACATACTACTGATGCAGTGGATTTTATCACACTGCATGACCCCATCATCACTTGATCACATCAGGCTGTTCCTAACCCTTTCACTTTTATATTATTTGTCCTATTTAAAAATTCTGAATTTCATGTGCATATATCATCTCACGGGTTCACATTGAGGACAATGCAATATTTTAAGTGTGGGGGAGGGAACCTTTTAGTTTAGTAATTTCAATTGTTTTCCTGTTAAAAAAAACCAAATTTTTTTTTGTGTGTTTTTCAAAATTTGTGTGTTTATTTTACAATTTTCTTTGTGTTTTTGAAACTTTTGGGCTGAAATGATTCTCATAACCATTTTTAAATCCATATCAATAAGTGAAACAATTTACCCCTTGAAACTAAGCTTAAATGAATACTGAAATGACTTTGTTTCAAGTTCAAACATTTAGTAATTTCATGAAAAGTACGCTAAATTTTGAATCCCATGCCAATCTCACTGTCTTTATATTTGAAATCACTTTCCTCTGAGGCTTCTAAACCATTATTTTCATATTCTTTACATTCACCTCACTTCTTGAGAGAACCAAACCATACTTGATTTAACCAGAATTTGATCTATTCCTGTCAAAACTTGAGGGTTTGAGGTACTTATGTTTAAATGATTGAGGCATTTGTTTGGTATTAAAGCCCCTATTTCAAAGAATCCTTTTTTATAATATCCTACCTTGAATATTTAATCCTTGTATCCCTTAGAAGCCATGCACAACCTGTTAGGTTAAGCCATATTACAAGCCAATTTTCCCTATCCAACCAAATCTTGAAGTGAAATTGCATAATCTAGTTGAGCTTAAGTGTGGGGGAAGTTGTCTTGGGTTTTGCCACCACATTCTGTGATACTTTGGGTGGAAAATTAAATTCTGAAGAGATGTGTTTGCTGCTAAAGAAAGTCATTATATTGAAAGTTGTGCCTTTTCTGGAGCTTTCATGACAAATGAAGCTGTGCCTTTTTTCTGGAGCTTCTAATTGAGGTGGAAAGTTGTGCCCATCTGGAGCTTTCAAGAAAATCATGTTTGAGAAGATTGACATTTTTTATGCTGAAATGATGAATGGTGTAAACCTTTCATGACTTTTCATGATGATGGAGCTGAATTGATACTATGGGGATTGAATAGAAGACCATATTTAAGTGAAAATTAGATTAATGCAATTTTGCTTCAAAAGAGTCAAGCCCTCCTCATTCAGCCTCAGAGTTTTTCACATCTTAATCCTACCAACCGAAAGCCACAGAACAACCCTGAAAAGTCCTCATGATAAACATATGTCCTTGACTCACATTGGGTAGCGATGTAGGAATCTATCAAGCCTATGGTGACCCTTGTATGAGTTTGGATGAGAAAGACATTGCAAAAAAAAATGATATTTGAGTGATGAGAGAAAATTCAAGCGAGGTAAGTGTTTTGTGCATGGGCGGATAAATGAAGTGGAAATATATTGAATGATATAAATGGAGAAATTGAAATAAGGTTTTTTATGAGGCATGATATCTTTTTTATTCTTGGTGTGAAATTGATTGATCTTAAAGATATGTGTTTTAAAATTGGTTTTGATTTGATATTGATGTTTACTTGATGTGAGGTTTTGCCCAGGTGTGCGAAAGGGTAAGTGTGGGGGAGTTGATAAAACACTATTTTATTAAATATTTTATTGATAATAAATGATATAATTTCATCACATTGTGTTAAATATGTTTATTTATAAAATATTTGGGATTTGATCATTCATTTGAAAATTTGGTGAAAATTCCAGTTTTACCCTTAATAGTGCACTGTAGTATTTCGAAGATAAATATTTTTATATATATTATTTAAATTTGAAATTTTGTAACAGTGTTCCTAACTTAATTATCTACAACTTTTATTCAGGACACTAGAGCTAAAGAGTTCATTTGGTTGTTGAAATTGGGCCATGAAGTCAAAGTTGGGCTGGGCTCTCCAGAATGGAGAAGGTTCTGTATTTGGGCCATATACTCTACATACGGGCTTGGATTGAGCCCAAATTTTGAGGAAAGCTCGGGGACAGGATGTGGCACAAATCATCCTTCTGGAAGGTCGGTCAATTCATGCGTTTTGGAGGTCAAATTGGCGGTGAAAGTTGGAATAAAATATTTAGCCGAGATTTTCATTTCACACTTAAAAAGTTATGTATCCCTAGCCCTCACAAACTCTATTTAAAGGGGGTTTTAACTCTTTGAGAGGGCTGGTCGAGGCTTTGGGAAGGTTTGGCCGAAAGGGTGTCTCTTGGGAGCCCCTCACAACTCTTGGAGGAAGTAAGCCTTTGTGCAAACCTCTCTTCCAAAAAGGCTCTCATCTCTCACCTCTTCTTTGTATTTCTTTTCTTTCATGTTTGTTTCTTGATTTTTTCTTCAAATAATATTCTGTGTTCATCCCTCTTCTTCTTATCTTAATCTTCTTAATTGGGTTGGAATCAAGAGTGGAGACAAGATTGAGTTCTACCCTTTCAATCCGTTGCTTATGCAAAACGTCTCCACGATGACTACACCACCCATGGAAGAGTAGTTTTTTTTAGTAATCGATCAACCTCTATCCTTCTTCATTCATTTATTTTGAATAAATGAGCTATTGTAATTAAAATATTATGATCTATTAATTGAGTTTTAAATTTAAATGAAACTAAGCAAGCAATTGAATAGTTAACACAAAACACGCGAGGTCGGGAATTGTGTGAACTGTGAGAGCGCAACCTTAACCGGTAATTCAAAACCACATGGGATCAATTTGTAGAGTTCAAATATAATCCCTAAACTCAATTAATCCTCATTTCCAGAGTGGTTATGTGCCTTAATTTACCACTGACCATAAGCTAATTTTAGAACATCAATCAAAGCAGGGTGTTGCGATTGCATGTTCCGAAGTTAGCCTAAGGTTAAAATTCACTTCAATCTTCGTGGTAAAGTTAATTCTCGTAGGGTTTGGGATTTAACAAATTAAGGGATCATAATTAAGTGAATATTAATTTAAATGATAATTATTAATAAATGATTGAATAGGTAGAGTTATATTGATTACGTATTTTAAATATTGTCTAAACAAACATCTTTTTGTTGTGTCATTTTAATCAAACTTCATTTCAAAACTAAAAACAAAAAAAAAATACAATCTTCTTCCAGCAAACTTCTTCTAGATTTATAAACTATAAACAAACACCCCCATACTTTCAAGTAGTGTTTTTATTCCCTTTTATTTTGTTTCTAGAATACCTCTGAAAAGTTGTTTTAATTCACTTCCTCCTTTGAGAGACGACCTTGGTCAGCCACTCTGCTGCACCTAAGTACCCCAAAATCACACTAATCATTTGAGGGCGCCCACGACAGCGCTCTTTCAGAATCCAAGGTATTACAGGAGACCCATGGGGTTAGATGACTATGGTCATGGCCCGAGTAGGTGGGTCGTGATATGCCCAACATGTATGGTTTCCTCTAACCATGGTGAGCCTTTAAAAGGGAAAATAAAGGCTCATTATTTTCCCTAACCATGTGTCTAGGGCCACACACCCGTGTGAGTGGTCAATAATCTTTAACAGAGGAACATATCATGGTTGGTACAAGGTTTTCAAACATTGTAGACTAACCATGTGGGGTCCCTCCTTATGTAGTGGGAGGCACATGGTTGGCGCATATTTTGGAAAACCATGTGGCCAAACCGTGCAACCCTATAATTTTTGGGTAAAATGACCAAAATACCCTTAATATGTTATATTCTTACCCCTTCCCTTTTTTCCCTATATCTGGTGCCAGAGGCTCCTCTTTCTCTCATTTGAGCTCCTCCTGTGGTTTCTATATAGGTTTCTTGATAACTCTTCTATTTGAAGTATGAGTCGATCACTATTGGTCTCGTTTGATTCCTCCATGTAATCTCTTCAAACCTTAAGCTCATTTCATCATTTTTGTTCCACTTGAAGATGTTATTTTAATGCAAGATCATATGCCCTATTTTAGGGTGTTGATCTGTTCTTTCATTTCATTATAATCAAGGGAAAAGTAAAGGAAAATATTGGACGTGGAGAGTGTTAAATGCATGAGGTAGATGGTCTATAACTCAACCCCCAAGTCTCGTCGTTTTATAAACTGTTAATAGTGTGTTCATACTAGTATCACTAATATTACTTATTAAATTAATATTCTATTATTATAATCATTGAACTCATATTTTAGATCCCCATCTATTATTGTATATCACATCATTTTAGGGTATGACATCAACACCATCCACCCCAAGTAGGGTGTTTCCTTATTTATTCCCTTAGTGGAATGTTATGACCATTTTTTCCACCATTTGGGTGTTCTATGACTTCACCTTGATAAGGTATGTGTTTTAATTAATTAATGTATTTTTAAATTGGTTAATGGAAACTGTATTATATATATAACTTTGCCTAGTTTAATTATAAATTGCATTGTAACTAGTTCCACGACCTTAAATCACCTTGTCATGCTAAATGAAGGAAATGGTGTAAACCTAATAAAAGGCTATATAAACATAATTGGTTTCATATCCTTAGCCTTCCATGTCATCACTATGAAATGTAAAGGAATAAATCAAATAAATTATTAGTTAGTTAATGTTCTAAATTGTTTCATGTCCTTAATATACATTGTCACATTAATGAAAGGTGATTGAATGAACCTAATGACTTATTAAATGGCATGAGTATTACATGGACTTAAATAAATAATGATATATGTATAAGTTTCCTATTGAATATGGACCTTTTTATCTTTGTAGGAGTTGTTAAACTTGATCCATCCTTGGATTCGCGAGGAAATTCCTTGAGCACTCAAAGGACACCATTAAAATTCAAGGATCTAGTTTCCAAGGGAGATACCCACCTTGGAACATGGTCCATGTATACCAGTGGATTCCTATAATGACATCATAGGATTACCTCACAATATTTATGAATATTAGGATGTCTAAGATACACTCCTTGGATCCATCTTGATGTCTTCGGACACATGGAACCACAGACTCACCTCATTGGGCCCAATTATTATTTTCCTATGCTTACAATGGATGAGATCCTTGGAATCTATTAGAATATTTTAAATTTTATTTTTTGTGAGATTCTCCTTAGATTACACTAAAACGCCTTCTATCCTGACTGTATGTTATTATTGAGTTGGCTCGACCCCTAAGGTCTAAGATGCCACGGTTTCTAATTGGATCCTATTTCATTATTATAATTATTATAGGAATACCTAGTTACACCTTAGATCCACTTACTTTATCTCTATTATATATAGTACATATTTCATAGGTTATAAACTAGAACATAATTAATTAAATGATATATTTTCAATCACAAGATTTGGCTGAAGCGGGTACGAACTGTTTACATTTCTAAATTTCCTTATCTTTATAAATATACCAACACCCTTTTTTAGTTTATATCCCCTTAGTGGATGGTATAGATTTAATTTGTGTTGGCCCACTAATATTTATCTCATACCCTATCTGGGTCGTCGATCGTACTTGAACATATTATATGTATACATGTGTTGAAAAGGGGAAGTTTCCCGCTTTGGACTCTTGACTTTCTTGATTGATTTAGTATAGATATTGGTAGGATATGATCAATCAGATACTAGATAGTCTTTTTATTCTTTTTTATTCCTTAGTATTTCATATATTTCCCACTTCCATGTATGCCTATTTTCTAGTTTTTCAGAGACATGAAATGAAATTATCATTTTTTATATGACATTTTTCATTTTATGAGTTGACTATTATTGTTCGTTGTTTATGGTCATCCTCTATTTTTAGGTTTATTTATTCATTATTATCCTTCATCTATTTTTATCCATCTGTTTTACTATCATTGTATATATAATGTTATACACTCTTACATGAGGGAATATTCTCCCCACAGACACACTTAAGGCCCTCACTACTAGTCATCACCCTCTAGAATATAGAGAGGCATGATTGAGGCCTAGTGACCCACTTTATCGAGGAACTTATGAGTGGCACTAAGATCGGTATGTCCCACCCTCAGCATATGAATTACATGATTTTGTAACATCTTCCACTTATTTGACTTTTCTTTTTCTCAAATCCTTAAAATCCATCACATATTTTGTAGCGACTCAGGTTTTTGGCCCTGTCAGACTTTGGAATATTTCTACGAATAATTCCAGAGCTAGGCGCGAAGACAGCGTGCGATTCCGAGGCCCGGTGTGTCCGGAATTAATTTTATAAAAATATTAAGTATTTTTATACTATGCACATGGCGGGGGTGTGATATCTCCTAAATGGTAGCTCAGAACGGGAATCTGAGGGCACGGTTGCGTCCGGAACGTTCCGTTTACCCTAGGCGGGGTGTAAACTTTGCGGGCGCGGGCCTGCGGTGAGAAACGCCTCCAGGGGCATTTTCGTAAATAAGTGGCGAAGTTAGTGTGCGGGCGTCGGCTCAAATAACTTCTGAACGGAGTGTCGGATCGCAAATATGAGTCCACCGTTGTGTTCGGAACAACGTGTTTACCCTAGGGATGACCTTACCTTGGTCTGCATCGGAAGCCGAGACGGAGGCGGGTTGGTGGGGAGTGAAATGTGTTGTGTTATATAAAAAAAAAGAAAAAGAAAACATTTCATCTCCCCCCCATCTCCTACGCAGCGGAACGCCACCCCCTCCCGACCTCCATTTCGTCACCAAATCGAGCTGGAATCGTCTGTTTTCTGCGCCGATCGTCAGCGGATCTAGCTTCAGGGCGTAGCCGGCGTCGATCTGCACCCGAAGCTTCGGCGTTTCGCCCGCGAGGTAGGCGGTTTGAGTTTTGATATCCCGGACCCCGTTTATTTGTTGTTTTTCTTAAAATCGTTATAAGGGTTGTATAGTTTGGGTCCCGAGGTTTCCGAAACATGTTTCGGATCTGATTTTGGAGCACCGGGGTGCTCCCGGGAGTCCCCGGAAGTTTTCCGGCGGAAATCCCGGATTCCGGCGGCGGCCATGGCGGAATCCGGCGAGGCAGGGCGGCGGCGCGGCGGCGGCGCGGCGGAATCCGGCGGCGGCGCGGTGGTTTCCGGCGAGGCTGGCGGTGGTCCGGTCAGGATTTTCCGGGGGTTCTTTAAACCCCCGTAACTCGCAAACCGAAACTCCGATTTGCGAGCCGTTTGCGGCGACGCGCTCCTTGCGTCGAGACAGACCTTTTGAAATCACTTTGATAATTTTAAAGGTTCGGGATCGTGGCCCGGGAGCTAGAAATGTCGTAAAAAAATAATATTATTTTATTATTTTACGACTACGGGCCGTTGTAACTTCTACCCGGAGCATCCGATTGACGTGCCGTCAGTGGCTTTGTGACCCTGATGGTACGACAGATGTTTTGAGATGGTTTCCGGGTGTTGGGACTGAGAACGGGGTGCGGGCCCCATGAGGCCGGGTTTTGGCGTTTGCGGTGAAACGCAGCTTTTGCACCAGGAGTCCGATTTTGGTGGATGAATAGTCGATCCTGTGTGTTTTTCCGAGAGGATCGCAATGGTGCAATCCGTTCGATGAGTTTCGGAATCCAGGCGTGGGCCCCACCCGAACCGGCCTTCGGTGAATAGTACCTTTTTCACCGGGTGTCTGTTTTGGGCGAGCGAGTAGTCGATTCCGCTTGTTTTTCCTAGGGGATCGTCGTGGTGTGATCCGCTCGATGGGTTTCGGGATCGTTGTGTGGGCCCCGCACGAGCTAGCTACGGTGAATAGTGCCTTTTTCACTGGTGCTCCGTTTCGGGCGAGTAAACAGCCTATCCTGCGTGTTTTTCCGCGTGGAACGCGATGGTGGCCTCGATTTTGGCTTCAGAGGTGCGCAGTGTGGCGTTGTGGAGAGTCGCTCGGGTTAGCGACGTTTGGACCAGCAGTGGTTGAGGGTTCTCCCTTAGTTCGTTCCTACGAGGGTTCGTGTGGTATCACAACCTTCGTATGGGTTTGTGATCCTCTCGATGGGATGTTTAAACTGTTAGAGTTGTGGTATCCCTCCGGTGGGCCCGGAGTGGATCCTCTAGCATCTTTACCCTAGATCGGGTTCTTGGTATCGCTGTGACCACTTATTTACGGGCGGCGATCCCCTATCTAGCAGGTTAACCCCGTAGGGTTTGTGGCATCATCAGGAATATGATCCCCTACGCGGTGGGTCGTGCACAGTAGGGTTGTGGCATCGCCGGGTTTACGATCCCCTACTCAGCATGATGTTTATAGTAGGGTTGCGGTATCGTTGGTTATACGATCCCCTACTCAGCGTTTGGTGTCGGTAGGGTTGCGGTATCGTTGGTTATGCGATCCCCTACTCAGCGCGTGGTTTCGGTAGGGTTGTGGCATCGTCGGTTCGATCCCCTACATCGTGAGTTATACCATATAGGGTTCCGGTATCGTCGTGACCATCTTTATATGGACGATGATCCTCTATCTGAGTGTGAAGCTTCTGTCGAGCGCCAGATCGGGTTGTGGTATCCCCCAGCGGATCCTGGGTGTGATCCCCTATCTGTGAGAACTACGTATGCCAGATCGGGTCGTGGTATCCCCCAGTGGACCCTGGGAGTGATCCCCTATCTGTGAGCTACGTATACCGGAGTGGGTCTTGGTATCCCCTAGCGGACCCTAGAGGCGATCCCCTCTCCAAGGAGTTTGGTGGTTATATTGTTTCAGTGATGTTTCCTCAGTGATGTTATCCGACGAGCGTGGTCTCTCGGGTGAGCGTCTGAGATGTTTGTTTGGGACCCGATGGAGTGTATCTCTCGGATGATTGTCATCTGGTATGACAGTGTTTGTGGTGTACTCTCCTTGTTGTGGACAGTTGCTGGTGACGAGGTCGGTACCTCTTGTGGCTTTGTGACGTGAGCTTGTATATCTGGATTGTTCATGGTGTATGTATGGGCATACATCTGAGCTGAGCTGAGCTGACTAGTTGTGTTAGCCGAGGATGGTCACGAGATGGAGTTTCTCTCTCGTCCGGGTTCCCTCTGGCTGGGTTGAGCAGACTGTTGCCTTTCAGTTGCTCCCTTGGGTTTTGGGTTTTTGGGGTGCCTACTGAGTATGTTTATACTCACCCCTGCACGGGCTTTGCCCGCACATGTTTATGTCTTTTGCAGACCACAGGACTTTTGACGGAGTCCCAGGAGGACCCGGAGCAGGCGGAGCTTAGTGAGCGAGTTGACCGGGGTGTTTACCGGAGCTGTGCCGAGGGAGCTTTCCGGCGGGTGTTTGTGGCAGCGTTCCCCTTCTTCAGAGCAGGTCGGACGCGCTTTGTAGTTTTCTTTTTGTGGGCCCTGTTTTTCCCTTTGTACTTTTGCTGTTGTACTCTGGTTTGGGATAGATTGTATGCATGCATTTACTTTTCAGTTTCTATATCTCTGCACTGTTGCATGGAGGTGTTTGTGGGTGCGTGTGTACAGGTACCATAGGCTAATGCCTCCCATGTGTGTGATATCCTACTCGGCGCTAGTCGCCAGCCCCTGGCCTATTGGAGGCGGGCTTGGGGAGTCGCGGCTCGAGCCCCGTTGGGTCGGGTCGTGACAGAGTGGTATCAAAGGAGGTTCCACCTTTGGGATCTCAGAGCGTAGCTGGTCTAGCTGTGAGTTTGGTTTGGGTTGCATAGCGGCAGTGTTAGGGTGTTTCGAGTTCGGCTTTCAGGCCAGGGACTCCAGTGTTGGTGCGGCGGCCGACGTATCCATACACCAGGACTCTGATAACCTGTCTTTCGACTCGGGACATTCGTACACTGGTCGCGGGGACATCATGGTACATGCATCATATAGGACTGGGTTTTTGGTTTTTCCTTGTCCTTCTTGAGTCAGCTCTCCAGATATACACTTTGACTGTGGTGTGTCTTGAATGTATTTCAGGATGCCTCCATGATGACAGCCAGCGAGGGTTCCGCAGCAGGATTGTGCTGATGACCCGCCCCGTGTAGTGGCCGTGGAGCAGGGCGCAGGTTCTGAGGTTGCACCTCCAGGTGGTCTGCCAGTTGAGCCACCACCTGTTGAGCAGCTGGTTGTGCCGGCGGTGCAGGACGAGGTTGCACGCAGGTTGAGTGCGCTGCACGAGTTCCAGAGGCAGCGACCTCTGAGGTTTCGGGGTGATCCAGACCCCCAGGCAGCTGATGACTGGATCGAGGCAGTTACTCGAGTTTTCTGCCTAGTAAGGACAACTCCTGATCAGATGGTGGTCCTAGCGGCGAGCCTTCTGCATGGTTCGGCCGGGCGATGGTGGAGTTTGGTGACGCAGTCCCATGACGAGGAGACGCTCACGTGGGCAGAGTTTGAGCGGCTCTTCAGGGAGGAGTTCTATCCGGTGACGCTGAGGTCAGTGCGGATCCAGGAGCTTCTGCAGCTTTGTCAGGAGAGCATGACTGTGTCGGAGTACTCAGCAAGGTTTACAGACCTGTCGCGTTACTCCCTGGATATGGTTCGAGACCCGTTCTTTAGGGATCGGACCTTCGAGCAGGGCTTACGCAGGGACATCCGAGCGGGTGTGGTTTCCTTGTGCCTGCCCACCTATGCTGGAGTGCTGGAGCGAGCGCTGGTGGTGGAGAGTTTTCTGGCTGAGCAGTTTCCTCCTGTTAGTGCTGGGCACTCGAGAGCTGAGACTTCGTCGGTCGGATCGGCATCTGGTAGCCGACGTCAGACTCAGGGGTCTGGACGTGGCCGACGATACAGGAGGCGACCCCAGGATGGAGGATCTGAGCCTCAGGGCTCACAGGGCTCGCAGGCCAGTTTTGGTCAGTCGCAGGAGAGGCAGTGTTATGCTTGCGATGGTCGGGGACATCTTGCTAGAGATTGTCCGACCCGACGTGCTGCTGAGAGGGAGCCGGTCGATGGACCGCCTTGGCAGAGGCAGCGTCTCGAGCAAGGAGGTCCGCAGGGCGGCGGACGTGGCGGCGGAGCTGGTGCAGCGAGAGGCGGTGGTAGGCAGTACCAGTTGCCACCACCCCCACCCCCAGGTGGTCCACGCCAAGCTCAGGGAGCTGGTGGTCGAGGGCGAGGACAGCTGCATGCCCTGGAGGCAGTCGACCCAGAGGCACCGCGGATGGATAGAGGTACGCCTTGTGTCTTTCTACTTACTGCAGTAGTTTGTCAGACACTGTTTAGCGGTACTCTTTCCTTTTGTTGCTTGCTCGAGTTTTGTTCAGGGCGTTGGTAAGACCCTGAGTGGTTGTTTGTTGGTGAGCTCGCTGGTGTGTGAGACCCAGTTGAGAGTCCAGTCGCTTTCCTTGTGCTTAGGGATTTTCGGGGACGAAAAGTTCTAAGGGGGGGAGGATGTAGAGACTCAGGTTTTTGGCCCTGTCAGACTTTGGAATATTTCTACAAATAATTCCAGAGCTAGGCGCGAAGACGGCGTGCGATTCCGAGGCCCGGTGTGTCCGGAATTAATTTTATAAAAATATTAAGTATTTTTATACTATGCACATGGCGGGGGTGTGATATCTCCTAAATGGTAGCTCAGAACGGGAATCTGAGGGCACGGTTGCGTCCGGAACATGCCGTTTACCCTAGGCGGGGTGTAAACTTTGCGGGCGCGGGCCTGCGGTGAGAAACGCCTCCAGGGGCGTTTTCGTAAATAAGTGGCGAAGTTAGTGTGCGGGCGTCGGCTCGAATAACTTCTGAACGGAGTGTCGGATCGCAAATATGAGTCCACCGTTGCGTTCGGAACAGCGCGTTTACCCTAGGGATGACCTTACCTTGGTCTGCATCGGAAGCCGAGACGGAGGCGGGTTGGTGGGGAGTGAAATGTGTTGTGTTATATAAAAAAAAGAAAAAGAAAACATTACATCTCCCCCCCCATCTCCTACGCAGCGGAACGCCACCCCCTCCCGACCTCCATTTCGTCGCCAAATCGAGCTGGAATCGTCTGTTTTCTGCGCCGATCGTCAGCGGATCTAGCTTCAGGGCGTCGCCGGCGTCGATCTGCACCCGAAGCTTCGACGTTTCGCCCGCGAGGTAGGCGGTTTGAGTTTTGATATCCCGGACCCCGTTTATTTGTTGTTTTTCTTCAAATCGTTATAAGGGTTGTATAGTTTGGGTCCCGAGGTTTCCGAAACATGTTTCAGATCTGATTTTGGAGCACCGGGGTGCTCCCGGGAGTCCCCGGAAGTTTTCCGGCGGAAATCCCGGATTCCAGCGGCGGCCATGGCGGAATCCGGCGAGGCAGGGCGGCGGCGCGGCGGCGGCGCGGCGGTTTCCGGCGACGGCGGCGGCGGCGCGGCGGAATCCGGCGGCGGCGCGGTGGTTTCCGGCGAGGCTGGTGGTGGTCCGGTCAGGATTTTCCGGGGGTTCTTTAAACCCCCGTAACTCGCAAACCGAAACTCTGATTTGCGAGCCGTTTGCGGCGACGCGCTCCTTGCGTTGAGAAGGACCTTTTGAAATCACTTTGAGAATTTTAAAGGTTCGGGATCGTGGCCCGGGAGCTAGAAATGTCATAAAAAAATAATATTATTTTATTATTTTACGACTACGGGACGTTGTAACTTCTACCCGGAGCATCCGATTGACGTGCCGTCAGTGGCGTTGTGACCCTGATGGTACGACGGACGTTTTGAGATGGTTTCCGGGTGTTGGGACTGAGAACGGGGTGCGGGCCCCATGAGGCCGGGTTTTGGCGTTTGCGGTGAAACGCAGCTTTTGCACCAGGAGTCCGATTTTGGCGGATGAATAGTCGATCCTGTGTGTTTTTTCGAGAGAATCGCAATGGTGCGATCCGTTCGATGAGTTTCGGAATCCAGGCGTGGCCCCCACCCGAACCGGCCTTCGGTGAATAGTACCTTTTTCACCGGGTGTCTGTTTTGGGTGAGCGAGTAGTCGATTCCGCTTGTTTTTCCCAGGGGATCGTCGTGGTGTGATCCGCTCGATGGGTTTCGGGATCGTTGTGTGGGCCCCGCACGAGCTAGCTACGGTGAATAGTGCCTTTTTCACTGGTGCTCCGTTTCGGGCGAGTAAACAGCCTATCCTGCGTGTTTTTCCGCGTGGAACGCGATGGTGACCTCGATTTTGGCTTCAGAGGTGCGCAGTGTGGCGTTGTGGAGAGTCGCTCGGGTTAGCGACGTTTGGACCAGCAGTGGTTGAGGGTTCTCCCTTGGTTCGTTCCTACGAGGGTTCGTGTGGTATCACAACCTTCGTATGGGTTTGTGATCCTCTCGATGGGATGTTTAAACTGTTAGAGTTGTGGTATCCCTCCGGTGGGCCCTGAGTGGATCCTCTAGCATCTTTACCCTAGATCGGGTTCTTGGTATCGCTGTGACCGCTTATTTACGGGCGGCGATCCCCTATCTAGCAGGTTAACCCCGTAGGGTTTGTGGCATCATCAGGAATATGATCCCCTACGCGGTGGGTCGTGCACAGTAGGGTTGTGGCATCGTCGGGTTTACGATCCCCTACTCAGCATGATGTTTATAGTAGGGTTGCGGTATCGTTGGTTATACGATCCCCTACTCAGCGCTTGGTGTCGGTAGGGTTGCGGTATCGTTGGTTATGCGATCCCCTACTCAGCGCGTGGTTTCGGTAGGGTTGTGGCATCGTCGGTTCGATCCCCTACATCGCGAGTTATACCAGATAGGGTTCCGGTATCGTCGTGACCATCTTTATATGGACGATGATCCTCTATCTGAGTGTGAAGCTTCTGTCGAGCGCCAGATCGGGTTGTGGTATCCCCCAGCGGATCCTAGGTGTGATCCCCTATCTGTGAGAACTACGTATGCCAGATCGGGTCGTGGTATCCCCCAGTGGACCCTGGGAGTGATCCCCTATCTTTGAGCTACGTATACCGGAGTGGGTCTTGGTATCCCCTAGCAGACCCTAGCGGCGATCCCCTCTCCGAGGAGTTTGGTGGTTATGTTGTTTCAGTGATGTTTCCTCAGTGATGTTATCCGACGAGCGTGGTCTCTCGGGTGAGCGTCTGAGATGTTTGTTTGGGACCCGATGGAGTGTATCTCTCGGATGATTGTCATCTGGTATGACAGTGTTCGTGGTGTACTCTCCTTGTTGTGGACAGTTGCTGGTGACGAGGTCGGTACCTCTTGTGGCTTTGTGGCGTGAGCTTGTATATCTGGATTGTTCAAGGTGTATGTATGGGCATAAATCTGAGCTGAGCTGAGCTGACTAGTTGTGTTAGCCGAGGATGGTCACGAGATGGAGTTTCTCTCTCGTCCGGGTTCCCTCTGGCTGGGTTGAGCAGACTGTTGCCTTTCAGTTTCTCCCTTGGGTTTTAGGTTTTTGGGGTGCCTACTGAGTATGTTTATACTCACCCCTGCACGGGCTTTGCCCGCACATGTTTATGTCTTGTGCAGACCACAGGCCTTTTGACGGAGTCCCAGGAGGACCCGGAGCAGGCGGAGCTTAGTGAGCGAGTTGACCGGGGTGTTTACCGGAGCTGTGCCGAGGGAGCTTTCCGGCGGGTGTTTGTGGCAGCGTTCCCCTTCTTCAGAGCAGGTCGGACGCGCTTTGTAGTTTTCTTTTGGTGGGCCCTGTTTTTCCCTTTGTACTTTTGCTGTTGCACTCTGGTTTGGGATAGATTGTATGCATGCATTTACTTTTCAGTTTCTATATCTCTGCACTGTTGCATGGAGGTGTTTGTGGGTGCGTGTGTACAGGTACCATAGGCTAATGCCTCCCATGTGTGTGATAGCCTACTCGGCGCTAGTCGCCAGCCCCTGGCCTATTGGAGGCGGGCTTGGGGAGTCGCGGCTCGAGCCCCGTTGGGTCGGGTCGTGACATATTTTCCTTTATTATTGAAATCTAAAGTTTTCACCATCTCATAAGTTATGATTCCATTGTGTAATTAATCAAATATCAAATCATTTATTTCTTCTTGGGATGATATTTCTTAATCCAATCCTCCTAGAAAATTTATCATCATTTTTTTAACAATGATAGAATCCTCAAGATTCCTACCAAAACAATGGATGTTACTCACTGTTTCATCTGCCCTGAAGTAATATTCATCCAATTTTTCATCATAATATATCCCCAAACCCTATTATTCTATGGATGTTAGTTAATCTCATCAAGAGATTCCTAGCCTTTGACGAGTGTTCTAGATCATTATTCCATCCAATTTCTCCATGTATATGTGTGGAAGTGGACATCTCAAAGACTCTGGTTGAATCTATCTGGATTGAGGTAAGTGATGAATTGTTTTGCCTTAAATCTGTGATTTTTGAGAATTGGGTTGACTTTTATTTTTCTTGTCATCATCTCCTACATCAGCATATGTATTCTCATGCATCTTACAACTTGATCCTAAATGAGATTTGTTCTAGAGTTCCACCAGTTCAAATGATCCATGCTAATCTACCTCAGTTGGAGGCAGTTTTATTTCTTCCAACTTTGATGGATTAGGTTCCCCCCTTACTATGGTTTTTTTGGTGACAAAAAATTAATTATATGTATGGTTGGATCGTAATATACCCTCCTTATCTCAAATTTTGTGGGCTGGGGGTTTGGACAGCAAGAGTCTCCAGTTGTTCAGTCTCCCACCATTTATCCAGTGGAGTAAGTGGTGGAACAATGGGTTGACATCTAGAAAGAGGCAAGGATAGAGTGACTGACTCCGGAGGATTAGTCTAAACCTAAGAGGTTTTAAGGGGAAGTTCATACAGGTAATGGATAATGTTTTAATGTGGATCCTCATGTAGAGGGAGGTAATTTGTCTAGCAGGGCCAATGGGTTTCATGAGGGTTGGGTGAAGATGTCAAACTGGGTGTCTCCTAAGATTTCATCACTATTTATTACACTTTTCAATTACATTAGAGAATTAAAGGCTTCATTCAAAGTTTTATAACAGCCTAATGAACTGGGCATACTAACACCATTATAAGAGGATGATGATGATCTTTCCAGTAAATTCTCTATGAACAATGATGAGGTAACACGAGTTAGAGGACTTCACCGTTCAAATAAGAAGGATGAAAGGGAAACCATGATGTAGGGGGATGCATTATGGTTATAGGGGAGAGAGAAAAAGGTCAAAAAGACTATTACCAACTTCCTAAGATAATAGAAACAAGATTTAAAAAATTATAAGGATATGGAAAGTGTACCAACAGTTCTAGACCAAAATTTAAATAAGGGATCGAACCAAAATAGTGGTAAGGGTAAGGCCAGGCGTGGACCTGTTAAGGAATAAGGGATGGGTGGTGCAGTAGGAAAGGATTATGGGGGTAAAGAGAAATACCTTGAATGTATTCATCATTCTAATATAGAAATGCCATAATGGGATTTTCAGATAAATGTTTCTTAGGAGGAAATGAACATAATTTTTTAAAGAGGGTTATTAAAGTATGTTAACAAGGAATAAAAGTCTTGGGTTGACAAAAAAGATTGAATTTTGGCATGGGAATTCAATTAAGGGAAGATAGATGTGGAGGATTATATCTAGAATTTGGACCATCCAGTTGACAATTTTGAAGATTTAATCAAGGAGGATCTACATATGAGGGTTAAGACACTTCCGTGGGAGCTATATTAGGTAAGTGAATCCAATAATATTAGCCTCATTTTACATGATTTTGTGCTTTACTACTATGCAAATTGATAATAGATGTTGAACATGTTCATTTTACCAATTTTTTCTTAAAAGTGCTTTTGAAAAAAAAAATCAGAGGGAATTCATAGACTATATAATTACTTTCATAACAACTTATAAATTTTCCCAAATCTTCTTGGTAGTCTGTAAAACTATGAACTTTCTGTAAACCTTCTATAATAAAGTCAAAAAATGGAATTTTTATCCTTTCTATCCAACTCCATATTTCTATAATCATCATGAGTCATATAATCATTTTAAACAATGGGTGGAAATCCAATGTTAAAATATAACTCAATTCAAGGCCAAGTGGTAGGAAGTAGGGTAGCATTATATTCCTCCAATTGTTATAGTTATTTCCATAAAAAGTAGGAACACCATTGATTTTTATAAAATTAATATTATCTATTACTCAAAAAAACTACAATGGATTTTTATAGGGATTGTTGCTCTGATACCACTTGTAGATCCCCAAGATAGTTCGACCATTGAGATGGGGGTATATCAGCGACCCTATTTTATGAATTGTTTTACTTTTAATTCAACTGCTCAAAATTGTTAAAGTTCAAGATACACTCAATGATATATCATATCCTAACCTCATTTGAAGTATTAATGAAATAGGGAGAAACATATGGTAATTACAAGGTTCGTCATAAAATATTACTTCTTTCCATGATTGTTTGACATCCTAACATATATTTTCCACTATAGACACAAGTGGATAAAACTTATTATAATTCCTAGTTAAAATTATATTGTAATAGATTATACACACTAATTTCAATATTCTAGTGATTGAATAGACACCCCAATCCTAAGACTCCAATAACTAGTTAGACACCCCAATCACAAGCATCATCTATAACTTTGATCTTCTTTAAGAATGATCTCTTTATGCTCTTAGATTCTTCTATTCTACTTAATAATCGAACCCCTCACCCATCCATGAATATATGGATAAAAATGTATAATTTTATATAAATACTTCAATAACTTCAATAGCCATAAATGATGAACAATACTGTTGGTATTGAAACTCACTCCAGATCTTGAGCAATTTAATATCTTCTCTACGATTTAAAAACTTGATCAGTAATTTTTATTCTCTTTTGAAATATCTGTATAACTTTAAAATATTCTTTCCTCTTTTATTCTAAAAATTATCAGCTCTCAGAATCCTCACTCAGTTATTCATGAGTTTTCTAAAAAATATCAACATTTAATTTCCTTTGATACCTACACCTTACATTTATTCATAAAAATGATACAATGTGAATATTATTCTCCACACTCAATATATATAAACTCCATGATCTTTAGCAATAATGATATCCTCTCATTCAAATTGGTCAAAAAAATTATTAATTTATTTCCTCATTCAGAACACTTTTGAATTCCCATTAAAATATTATTTTTAAATATCCTAAAGATTCCGTTAGTTCCCTTATTTTAATTCTCTATAAAAATAACTTCTTTAAACCTATTTTAAATATCCATGTGCATTGAATCATGAATCAATGCCATGTGGACATCTTGTTTGTGGTGTGATTCATATCTCAGAATTTTATTTATATATAAAGGCATCTCAAAATCTCTTAAGTTTCAAAGGATTATTCTAAAGTCTTAAAATTATATTTGAAGACTTGTGATTATTATCAAATGAATTAAAATGAAAATGATAAACCTATGTTCTTCTAGGATTTTTTGAAATAAAAATTTGTATGATAGAACTCAACGATTTACACTCAATTCTTCCATGTATTATGCTCAGTTAAAGACATATTCTTGAATCAGAGACTTATAAGGATTTTTTTTATTATTCCTCTGACTTACCAACTCCTCTATTAGTTGTAAATTCCCACATTATTACTTGAATCATGTTCTATATATGATCATGATGTTTAATCCATGTGGATCGGCTTAACAACATCATTTGATTCTGGATCGATCACATGTATAACTCAATGAATCAACTGTGTATCTTAGTTAAGATTGACCATACAGATAGACTTTTTATATTTGTATATAAATTTTGTACTTGCTTAATTTTATATCAGGGCTTCCTCAAACCATCTTCAACCGTCCTTAATCAACTCAAAACCTCCTCTAAGATATTGTAGATAGTGTATCGATAACCACCTACACTTTCCTTTATTTCCTTGAAGATTTTCACATAAATAATAACATTTAAAGGGCATCCTTAATGCATTACTATATCTCAACTTTTATTTTTAATACATAGTGTCATCAACTCAATCATCTAATTTACTTAGATGAACAATCAAGCATGAAATCTAATGCCAACTCATTAATCCGTATCAATCATCCAAGCATCACTATCACTATCATTCACCAAACACATATTGAATAATTGTTAACAAATATATAATTATTATTTGAGAAAAATATATTTTAAAAAAGTTTTAACCAATTAAATTTTACGTAAAAAATTAAATAAAAACCTTGAATATTACAAGAGAAGTGAAAAATTTCCCTGTAAAATAAGAAGTAACCCTTTTTTTAAAATATTCAAAACAAAAAATTAAAAAAAAGGATATATAAATTAATTATTAAAACCATTAAAACTTTGAAATAAATATTAATAAATAATAATATACATTAAGGTTGAAATTTTCATTCAAGAAATAAATTTTATAATGATATTATTTTTATATTTTTATAAGGAAGTCAAAAATGACCCATTCAGACAACATTAACAAGATTCGTTTTCAAAATTTTGTAAATAAGGTCAAAATAAATATGAAATGACCATAATAAATAATTTAAATGTAGATAATAACCTTTAGAAAATAATATAAATAACATTGATATGGGGATGAAGGAGTCAAGAGAAAAACATTAAAACATTTAAAGTAAAGTTTAAAATAAAACCCCTTACCTCGAGTCCTGAATCACCTAATATATTTTATAACCTATAGAATAATAAAATTATATTTATTATTTACATTATTAATAACATTTTTAATTTTTATTTCCATTTTATAATTTATTTTAAATAATTTCTTTTTAGTTTTTATTCCATTAATAAATAGTTATTATTCACGTCGGTCCTTCTGAGGGCATTCAGATCAGAATCCCAAAAATAGAATTGAAATTTTTTTAATGGTTAAATTACTTTTAAAAATAAAAATTATTCTCTATTAGTGTACTAATATTTTATAAATATCATTATAGAAGAAAAAAAGTTCAATAATTAATGAAATATTTATTTTTCTGATAATCATCCTTGATAATCTTGTTTTTAATGATTAAAAATAACCATGAATTTTTAGTTTTAATAAGATTTTTTATGGATATTTTACCATTAAATAATCATAATAATAAATTTAATTTAATATAAATGTTATATTAAATCATAAAACCTATTTTCAATAATATCCATAAAAGACATATGTTTACAAAAACACCATTGTTCTATTAGGTAGCATAAAACTACCACGATGAATGATGTTTTCCAAAAAAGATTAAAATAAAGGGAAACTATATAAATATTTTGTGTATTGTAAAACATTATATTTTTAATAATAATTTTTTTTGTTAATTTTAAGGATTATTTATGTTATTTTAAATTTTAATAAATTAGTTTAAATGAAAAGACATAATTTTAGAAAAATGAATATTTTGACGAAGTATTGGCTTATGAAAAGAGATTGGCAAGAGGTAATGGGTCATACTTAATAATTTATATATTCAAATGATTTAAAAAATATAAATAAAATCATGTTATAAAAATAAGATATAGTTAAAAGGATTTTTAAGAAAAATAATCATAAATTAGGAATGGGAAAGAGGCTGGGAAACTCTTATCTTGCTCTTTAAATCGCCTCCAATGGATTGAGTCTAAAACAATCACACAAAGGATTTTTGGAAATTAAAGAGTATTATGAACATATAAATTTATGTTTAAATATGTATTCAAATATAATATGAAGATAAAACTAAACTTGACCTATTTTTCAAAAGGTTTGAATGAGTCCCATTTTATAGGCAAAATGCACCGGCATTTTCCCAAATATTCAGACTTTAAGGGTCATGAATGTAATTTTAAATTAAAAGTTGTGGAAAATAAATATTTGATAATATTCTAAACCATTATCCATCCCACTTGAATAAATAAAAAGTATTTTTTATTAATTTAAAATCCATTTTTAATATTAAATAAGCTTTAAAGTCATTTTAAGGTTATTTTCATAATTTAACATTAATATATATATATAACCATGGAATTAGATTTTAAAAATTTAATTCATTTAATAAATGTTATTTTCATCCTAAAAATTTTGAATTCCATAACTTATCTAAACCTCATCATAATTAATATTTTTAAAACTTTTACTTTGACTTTTATTCTTCTTATACAAGAAATGCATCAATGTTGCATAATTGTTTGGGATAGTTATCCTATTATTTAAAATTATAAATAAATTAATAACATAAATATATTTATTCTATATCATTAGTTTTATCTATAATAATTCATAATATATATTTACTCTCAAACTTATCCTGAAAACATTTTTAAGATATCAATTTGACTTTTCATACCTCATACAAGTGCTGGGTAAGAATTTCGATAATTATCCTTTTATAAAACTATAAAATTCATAAATATATATCAAATTAATTTATAACTAATTATATTTGTCTTTAATTTTTATCATAGACTTATAACCTTCTAAATTTTATCTTAATGTCAATGATTTTGGCTTTTCTATTACTGTGCAACCACTATGACAACACTAATGAATGTTTTCATATTTTTCATGACCTAAAAAATAAAGTTATAATACATTTACGATATTTTGAGTATAAAATAATGATATTTATCTCATAATGTTGAGAAAATGTTCTAAAAAAATAATTCATATTTATATCATAATGTTGTCATAAAAGTTAAGGTATTTATAAAAATCGTATTTTTTTAATTATTCACCAAAAAACCTGCTTGCTCAAAAAAATTCAAAAAGATCATACTATGATAAGTTCAAAAAAATTATACAAAAATTGAATTTTGTATTATCAAATTAAATATCTAAAATATGAAAATTTTCTATTAAAAATAACTATATAGTACATAAGAGTATAATTTATTTAGAATAATAATTATTTCTTTTTCAAATGAAAAATAAAATTCCTGCCTCATACCTTGGTAGAAGTATTTATAATATTATAATAATAATAAATTAAAATATTAATTTATATAATTAACATAAAAATATATTCATAAAATATCTAATAATTCTTTAAATATATTAGAATATTAGACCATCTAAAATATATATATATATATATATATATATATATAACCTTTAAATAGAAATACTTTTCTATCACAAAGTAAAGAGAATAATTTTAAATTTATAATTGTTATAAAATTGATTATATATTATCATTTGAGTCATTATATAAACGTATATATGTATTTAAATCATATATATAAATTTATAATCATGAATATTAATAAACCAAAAAAGTGATATCTTATTAAAAATAAGTGATTTGTCACAGGATTATCCTTGAATCCTATAGAAAATAGAGGGGATAAATAATTCCATGTGAATACATGGAGTTTTATCTTTAATACTAAGAAAAATTATGGCTTTAAGGAAATATAAAAGGGGATAAATGTATTTAAGAGTATTGGAACAAAGTGTACCCTTTTAAAAAAAATGGACTCGGGGATATCAGGTACCCGGTATGGGGCCACCAAGTACCAAATGGAACCTCTTGGTCACCCCCTCATTTCTTCTCCAACCATGTACCTAGTACCTACCATCAAATACCCATTTTCATCTACAACTTTAAACTATAGGTGAAACCACCTCCTAGCCTTACCCAAACCCCCAATTTCATTAAATAACATGAAACCATAAGTAGAAACACCATAAAATCTATACAAAATCCCTGAAAATCATAACTAAATATTACAAAAATGACCCCTTCTAAAATTTCAAAAAATTAAATAGTTACATGTTTTTTAAATTTGATCTCCCATTTTAATATGTAATAATATACTAATAAACATAATTAGGACATAAATCTCTATAAACTCCCCACTATACGACTCATCATCTCCAAGAATTCCAATTATCCCTCATCAAAAAACACATCACTTTACCATATCACCAACTCATGGGTATTCCTTAAATAAATATATCAAAATATATATATCTATTTTGATTCACAAATCCTAAAACCACCACAAACTATTAATTACCACAAGATTCTATCTTAAAAAAAGATGATCCAACATCTTCAAGGTTCCCAAAATATAATCAATAAAACCAATATAATTAAAGTCACTCCGCACTCTATGAACTATATGGGAAATCTATATTCTAACCCATCCACTTGAATCCCAATTAATTAAAAAAATAACCCAATTTTATATATAATTAACCAATTCTACAATTTTGAGGAAACTCCTTCCAATTTAGTTTTCAAAGCCACCTAACCTTTAAACATAAGGTGATAAAATATTTTTCACACCAAGTTCCATATCAATTCTATATTAAAAAAATAATTACTTTTAAAATACCTGGTTTTCACAAAAAATAATATATAAATATAGTTTTAAAATAAAAAATTCCACTTTTTAGAAACCTTTCAAATATGCTTATTTTTTAAACGTATACATATAAAATAGTTTTCTCGGATTTTAAAACATAAAACATGTCCTACTCATAAGGTCACTATCTTAATTTAAGAGTAATCCCATCAGTATATCACTAAATAAAATGATGTCATAAAATATAATGTTTGATAAAGTATAATATAGATCATCACTAATAATGTATTTCAAATCAGTGAGTAAATCATGAATAGTAAAAAATACATTTAAATAATGTAAATTAATTTCATCACTAATAATAAGTTATTTAGGATAATACTCATTACATTATTAGTTAATTATAATTAATTATAGTTATTAACATATAACTATCATATCATTTGATTGATGAACTAATGAAAATTTTATCTCCTAGGTGAGATCTATACACTTATAATGTTTAAACATTTCATACTAGAGGAATTTAAAAAAGAAACCTCACTTGAAACCATAATGCCAACTTATTACCCATTAATCCCCTAGTAACATGAGATTCTACATTAAATAGGATGATTAGAACTTCTTATGGGTTACTTATCAAGTCCTAACAATCCTAGATCTTTTATAATAAAAAATATCAATATCCCAAACACCTCTCTAATACCACTTATAGAAACCCCAACCTAGATTCCCAAACAATGCCTGAGTCGGGTCATCACAACCCCAATTATCTAATCCCTAGGGGTATGTAACTATTACAATGAGTATTATTTTATTATTGGGGAATGATTTAATGTCTAATCGTAACAATATATGAAAAGATCGTATTATTCTGAAAAATTGGGTCACTCGTCTTTATTTCTAATATTTCCAAAACAAACATACACCTGATCCGCCATATGGAGTAACCTATATACCAGTGATACATCGTTTAATTTCATGGTAATATGAAACATTCCCATATATATTAATTCAATAAATTAATATAGAAAAAATATATAAATCCATAATAGATACCTCAGATAAAAATATATAATATAACTACAAAAAATCTAAATAAATATGGATACATGTTGATATATCTATTTTCAAAAATGATCTCATTCTCCAATATATCCTGGAAAATAGATGCAAATTACTTATAATAATACCCAACTATTAAGAAATACATATAAATAATTACCTACCAGCCCATTAATACTTGGAATCTAGTATGTGAAGCTACATGTCCACTAGATTGTCTATATAGGGTGTGGGCATAAATACTCAATAAGGATCCACCAACAGTGTCTTAACACAATAATGAATGAAAAATTTTATTCTTGAATATTTATAATAATATATATATATATATATAATAAAATATTTTAGTAGAAAAAAATAGACATGAAAATAATGATCAAGATGTAGCTAGTAAATAAACACTAACCATATAAAATCACTCCCCATATTGGAAGGGTTTATACATGTACATATCTACTTTGATCCTAGATTGAAATACTTTTGATGAATCCAGTCAAGTCACCTATCACCCATCCAATTTAAGGAGTCATAGAAATAAATTTAGGGAAAAATATTCATCCCATGGGAAAGGGGGTAGTGTATACTAGAGTCAAGGTAATCTTTTATCCCATACCATTTAGATATGGGATGTGTATACATGAGTCAAGTAATTCTGATCTCATCCCATTCCATCAATATATACATCTATATAAGGTGTACATGATTACATTTTTAATGTGCTCAATATATCAAAGTAGTATCCATGTAAAAGTAAACATCATTACTTATATAAATGATATGTGAAAAATAAAAAATAGACATTATCATGCATACAATTATATACACTAACTTGGTATGATGGAAATAAGAAATATATGTAAACAATAAAAAAATAATTAATACATCCACTGCTAATTTATGATATAATAAAAATTAAACATAAAACCATTATAGGAAACATGGAATAAGGTATATCATTATCTAAGAATATTGATTGATAAATCCAAAACATCATTACACCTAGAATAAATAACTACCAAGATGCATTTACTCCATAATATTAGCATTATACCATAAAAAACAAAAAAAAATGGAGTAATTATTAATCTTGACTTTGTTAGAGGCAAGATAAACTTGTCACTGAGCATGAAATGGGAAAAATCTAGTATATAATAGTAATAAACCAAGTAAGGTATTAAATATGGAACCATACATAAAAATTTACTACTCAATAAAACCAAAAATATGTATAAGGTATGGAATAAACATCAATGAAGATGTACTAATTAGAAGAAAAGTTACTTATATAAATGGGTTTTACAAATTTAAAACTTAATGTAAGGAAGAAATTACTAAAGAAAAATATCCATTCAAAGGTTGAATGCACATATGTTACCCATATTTAATGAAAATAAAATTATACACACAACCTTTTCTATCTAAAAAAATATCATAGTTTTGGGTAGAGAAATGGGTTTTATTAATATAAGGAAAATAATGACTTTAAAATAAGTTGTAGTTTAATAAAGCATAATATACCATTTTAAATTCATAGTATGAAAATATTTTTTTTGTGACAAAATTATCATTTATAAATTTTATTGTTTAGTTTATAAAATAATAAAGTTAAATAAATCAAACATGTTCAAGAATAAAAAAATTATTTCCCACTTAATTAACTAATTCATTATATCATCACATATATAATCTCTTAACCAAGGTTATGTTTAGATTTTTGAATCATAATACATTCAGGTTTGGGTAAAAAGTACTGACTTCATTAGTAAAACATGATAAAAGGGAACCAAAGTAAATTATTTAACAAAAATCTATCACAATATTCAATATTTAGTTTTTAAAGTCACTTCATATACACAGAGAAGACTTAATAGGGGATAACATGAATAACACATATTAACTTTTATTTTTAAACCCGAACCTCACATAAAAAGTATATATAAATTAGTTTAGCAAAGATAAGATAAGAAATATGACCAAAATGAAAGACAGATAACATCACATTTTATGTATTACCACCCATATTACATTATATAAACATTTCTAGGAATGAAATCCTATATGAGAAATCACAATAATGATTAAATAATATATAGAAATTTTTTAAGTTCACGAAACTTTAGAATTAAATAAATAAAACATTTTTATAAAAATTTGTAGAATAAATCTAGTATAACATACAATGTAAAAAAGTTATACTTAATCAACCAAGAATTTACCACTTCTATATTCTTTATAAAAATATAAAGTTTCTTTATGTAAACCAATGAAAACATATAATTAAATCAGCTTAACTTTTTTTATTCAAATTTAATTATAACATGTATGAAAAATGTTTTTTTAAGAACTAAATCTCAAAAAGATATAAATCAATGTTTTATTGAAACCACTTATTAATGAAAACTATTTCCAAAACATGGATATAATTTTAGTTGAACATTCTTAACATTAATTATCAAAATATTTTCAAAAAATTACCCATTTAAATTTTTAAAAAATATTTTTTATTTTTATTAAAAATTTGGGCAAAAAAGATCAACATGTCACAAGCATTCCTTAAAATTAACCCTGATAGTTGAGACCACCTACCATAACCATTGGTGATATTGATCATTTTTTAAAATCATGAAGCTTCACCTGATCCACATCCAATCAAAATGGTGATGAATAGTGTGTGTAAAACCTTCCATGGTCAAGTATTTCCAAGATGAGAAGGTTCCCCATTATCTCGGATGAATTACACTATATATTAGTGAAATTAAATATATGTACCATATTTTGATCTCGGAAAACTCCATTCAATCATCCTATAATAAAGTGGTAAAAGGAGGGAAGGAATAAGTATACTAAAATCCATGGTGATGGATATCAGTTACAGGGAAGAAGTAAGGCTCGAAGGGAATCCAAAAGAGTATAAATGAATTAAAAAAAATGGGGCCCATTTTTAGAAAACCTCAATATAAGGATATCATATACCTTTTATGGGTCCATCTCATACCATATAGAACTTTCTAGCCACTCCCTCACTACCTCACTCACCAAGAATCTATTACCCCACTCACCCACTGGGTACCTAGTCTCATCTTCCATTTTAAACTATAGGTGACACTACCTCTTGCCCTTAATGGAACCCTTAGATTTCCTAAAAAACCTTAAAAACTATATATAAAAACCTAAAATTTAATTTTATAACTCTCAAATTCATAATCAAATCCTAAAAAAAATCACTCATTCTACATATCCAAAAGTTCAAACAAGCCCATGTTTTCATTGATCTAAGATCCTATTTAAATATTTAATAATACATTAATCATTATAATTTGTAAATGGGTAACTATATGCCAAAAATAAAATTTACATGATTTTATAATGATTTTGGGTGGTTTTTAATAAAATACTATCTCAATATTTAATAATCCACAGTTAGTATCCACTAATACAGAACATGTCAAAGGAGAAGCACCTTGCATTTCTAGATATTACAATTTGATAACTTTCAATATAACTAATATCATTAAAGGATCCCCAATATGGCACTGAAATACTCTAAATGATCATCCTCCATCCCCAAATAAACTAAAATTTTATCAATTAACACCGCTAGGAATTGGTCCAAGAACTCAAAAAACACCTTGTTTATCAATATAATGAATATTTTTGAGGCATTTATAACGCTAAGAGGAATACACATGAAGTGAAAATTATTGTAGTGACACCTAAAGGGGGTCTATTAAATATCATACTCCTTTACTCATATCCAATTACCTTCATGACATTGATCAATATTTTAATCACACCAGTTCTTTTTAATTAATCGAACAATTCATCAATTGTTGGGAAATGGATAAAAGTTCATCACAATTACCTGGTTTAATAATTGATAATCAACACAATTTAAAAAACTACTATCTTTCTTCTTTATAACCAAAATCAGAACTTCCCTAGGAGATAGGATGGGTTTAATGAAACCCCTTTTCAATAAGTCTTCAATATTAGTCCTCAATTATTTTAGCTTTGAAGGAATAATCTGATGAGGGTTTATAGATATAATAGAAACATCAAAAAGAAACATTATCCTAAAATTAATCTCACATCAATGGAGTCATATCATAATCTATTAAATGAAAATGTCAAAAAATATATCCATGGATCTTAGAAAATTATTTATCATTATCTATATATAATTAAGCATGATTCCTACCAACTATTATGAGATAGTATCTATACATCTAAAATTTTTCTGATGATCTCTCTTCTTAAAAAACCTCATGTGATCACTTTCCACATCATAGGATACTACTCATATTTGATATAAATCATTGAATTCCTTTATATATTATAACCAATAAATTCTATGGATTATATCATATGTTTTTATCTATAATAATAACTCTCCAGTTGATAGATACCACCCTATCATCAACTGATATTCCCAACACACCTTTATTAAACTAAATTGACCTCCAAATAATGTAGTCATAAACAAGAATATCAAAAAACTACCCATCTTAATCCCTACCATTTTGAATAAGGTATTTGTAATAAATGAGTGTGAATCCTATGTGTCGATTAATACATAAGACACAATTTAATATAAAAATATGATTCCTTGAATAAAATTTGGTTTTTTAGTGTAAACTCTATATAATGCATCTTCCTACTTCATACACCTCTACATAATTATCCATGGTATTGGCTACTACCTATCCCATGCTCTACCCAAAGTCTCTAAGGATGAAAAATATATCTAAGTTCTCTTATAACTACTATATCACACATCAATAGATGAAAATACTTATGATCCATCTACATATATGGTTGAGGAGAAACTAAGTATTAAACTTTTAAGGTCTATACACTATCCTTATTGAATTTGTGTTGACTAATGAAGAATTCCAAACACATGTATTGTCAATGCCTATGTATAACACAAAAATAACTAATTATTCTTGAGTTCCTAGTGAAATTCATAGAATACTATCACTAAAATAATAAGAGAAAAAGGTGTGTGAAAAACTCATCATAGTTAAAAGCATCAATTTCCCTAAAAAATGAGAGTTCTAATTTTTATCTCCACTCCTCAAGACTTTTTTTTATGTATTCCTTCATGAAGTATATCCATTCATGTTAAGTTATTTTAAAAAACTTTAACCCTCAGGAATACCTTAGTATAAGTTGTCAGAATTAAGGGGTTGAATTTCCATTGAATCTTTTAATGAAATGTGTTCTCAAAATTCTATGTAATAGACTCCTTATCTTGTAAGAGATCATTAGAATAGCACAAGTGGTTCATAAAACAAAATCCAGACTCCTATATTATTGAAATCCTATGTTGGATAAAAAACATCCCCTACAACCGTGCTTCCTTTAGAATCAATGTCATAAACTTCACCTAAAACTAACTCATGAACTTCTCCCAAGAAACCTCTAATTCATCATAATCACTTGGATAAAGAATCCACCACTATCAAGGTGTGACTTTAAAAAAAATAACTAAATATATAATCCAATGTTCCTCCATTATTTGAATATCTAAAATTGAAATCTCAATATACTTCAGACACCTCTTCACCATGTGATCGAAATAGACCCTTAATACAAAATAGATTCTTCTGTTGAGACTTACACAAGGTATCACACCATGAATCATACCCTTTGAGGTTAACTCATTTATAATTATCTATAAAATCATTCTACAACTCTATTATATAAATCATGAAATTTAATCATTTACCAATCATGTCTACAAGTTAAAAGAATAATCCTTTTCCAAGGATATGGAATTAATTTTTAGAACTTTTAATTTAAATCATTTTAATTTTCCTAGAAATACATCCAAAATTTAAATTCATGCACAATAAAATATGATTCATGTACCATATATAAACTCTTACCCAGTAATTAGTTCACTTTTCCTTAAGGATATTTAATTGACTATCAGGGTTTATTAATTGAATCTCATGGTCCCTCTAATTAGTCAATATATATAGCACCATCACATGTTAGGCTCAACTGATATTTTTTCATATCCAAACCAATGAAATACGTAGTATTTACTACTCTAAAGATCTATCCTAAAAGTATACACTAGATTTGAAACCACTAAGTTATGAATCAATTCCACTATAAACCCTCTAGAGTTGGTAGTAAATCCATGTTTGATCCTTGAAACCTGCCTCAAATAGGATATCAGTTTTTAACTATCACTAGTATATAAAATGAAATATAAAATAAATTGACCACTTTAATCCTAGGAATAAAATAATTTATACCAATCGTCACAAAACACTACAGATAAAATAATCCTAATAACCAAAAAATATTATAACAAATCATATAATGACATACAATCAAAATAACTCCAAAGAAAATACAAGGATCAAAAAAATAATAAATAATAAAAACTTGTCCAATGTCATCTAACCACCAACATCAAAATATAGTAAGGCCTAGATCGATCTTCAACACCATCCTGAAGATATGTAAAAAAATATTATATATAAGTATGAGTGAGAATACAAGTATATTTGGTAGGTTTCTCCATAGAAACTCCCATGTCAAGGTGGAAGAAGTATTTTAAATACTTAATGAATAAATATTGAAACCAACTACTATCTCGTCCTATATAATCTATAAAATATATCACAATATACTCACTCTATAGATCTTTATACAATATAGGTATAATAAATCATGAAAATATATCAAGGGAGGAATGCCGAACCCATTTTCCCATTGATCTAATCACCCTCAAAGTATAATGAGAAATGTCTTGAAAATCTCATACCTTATCACATCCACGTACCATAACTTCATATCATAACCACATATCATAATCACATACCATATCCACATAACACAACTACATACTATAATTATTTACAAAACATTATATCATAGCTACTACTACTATCAAGACCAAAAGGAAGAACATGAGAAGGGGAGTCATCAATCATTCGATTAAACAACAACCTTTATGTTTGGGGTTCACTTGGTACCCAAAACCTTATATGGGAATTATTTAGTTTATTCAACTTGGGTGGTAGTGAATGAGAATTAATAAAATATATAATGATATAATACAACTCATTATCCTATCATAGTGTCTGCATCTTCTTAAATCACCCATAAAACTATATCTTATCATCCACATCATCACTACCACACAACTAACACTGTCACATATAACCATAAAAAAAAGTCAATTCAACACCATGCTATTCCCTTAACAATTAACTACACTATTTATCCCATTTCATAATTATGTATTAATGATTACATCATTTAGTTTCAACCTTTCTCAATTAACTTCAAAACTTTGTTAATTCATTTCATAAAACTAATATCAAACAATTAACCATATTATAATATAATTCATAGCATTTTCATATTTAAATAATAACATCACTCAACCAATTCTAATTGATTAATATTCTGTTCATTATACTTTTATATTCATGGAAACCTATCACCAACCTATTATTCATACCAAGCTATTTATAATATCGTGTCATTCATTCGATGACAAACTCATTACATTTCTTCAGTTATAACATACTACCATATTCCCAACACAACTTCTATTCTACCATAATTTTATATAGCATAGAAAACGTATAAAAGTAATAAAATATCTTATTTGAAATAGAAAATACACACCCATATCAGATTTAATTAAATTTATATAATTAATTAATCATAAAAATATAACCAAAGAAAAATGAATCATTCACATTATACATAAACAAAAATAAATAAAAGGAGAGTTCTAAAATCACTTTCCAGAAATCAAATCCAGAATCATCACATCATCAAAAAGAATGAATCCAATACTTAAATTTTTATGTCACCATGAATAACCCACAAGGAATATATATTCCACCATTATTTATGTAAATATCAATAAATAACATTGATAAACCCACAAGAATATAAATTTTTTCATAAAAAGAATGAATCTAAGAAAAGTTACCTCAATTTATAAGGATTTAGCCTCATGAAAGGAAGAAATACGAAGTTTTGTAAATTAAAACATTAGAGTATTTAAGAAATCCCCATTTTCTCCAAGATTCAAGAGGAAGAATAAGAATCCCAATGGAATAATAAAAACCACATGAATCTATAAATCAGAAGAGGGAGTTAAATATCATGGTGTAATGGAACTCATTAGGATGTAATGAGTATCGACCAACTAAAAATTTTAAAACCATGGTTCAAACCCTATTATCTCCAATAAAATATCACAACCATCAATTTTTAAAATTTTATGATTTCAAATAACATTATAGTTTAATGTGAACCATTATGTCATAATTCATACAGTTAGAGTACTAGTTTGAGATTTACAGCTCAATATACTATACCTCAAAAATAAATATCATATTTCCTCTTAAACCTAAACCTACTCAAAATTAATCATTATGAAGTGCTTAATACTATGGTATTACACACTACTTCTCTAGAAATCATGACCACAAACTATATCTTAACAATCCTCCTATAATAACTATTTGTGACATCAAAATCATTCCCCACTACTCATTATAGTGAAATTGAATGTATTGTTCCACAATGATGGAAACCATGATATAATTTTTATACCACAATGTGCATCAATGAAACATTTATTCTACTTAAATACATGAGAAAATAATTCATAATTAAGGAAAAAATCTTTATTCAATGAAAGTCATTGTGACATGATTTTCATGTCAGATAAAATTTAATCCCAAACTCAACTTCTTAACTCCCTTATATTCTTCAATGCATCCAAAATACAAAAAACACCCAAAATAAGGAATGTTTTGAAAATACATACCGTAACATAACCATCATTGTCTATAAAAAGTAATCCACTTCTATATTAAAAGCCTTTTGTAAAACGATTATATTTAAATGTAATGATAATTACCCTCTCAAAACCATATGACTAGACCAACGTAATGGTCATTGACAAAGGGAGTTTCCCTATTCTGTCATTACTCTATTTAATATTCATCTATCAAAATAATAATAAATAATAATACACATTTATTATTATTTCTATTATATTATTATTAAAATAAATAAATATATTTTATAAATTCCAGTTACATCTAAAAATAAATTATCTTTAATTCCTACCAAAATTATGAATTCGGTTATATAACCCTATTATGATATGTATAACTCCCTGAGATTTTATGAAATATTTTTTTTCAAATAAATTTAATTTCATTCATTTCTTACGTTTCACACAACACTGAGTTTTAGCGAACTGAAATATTCTTACAATATTATTTAAACATGATTTTTATAACCTAAAAATTAAATTTGACAGTATGATTAGGAAAAAGTTTTTTAAAAAAATTTGGTAAAATGGTTGTATATAAATAAAATATATTGATAAATAAATAATTTATTTTTGGCAAAGCCTTTATATTCCTTGATAATAAATTTTTCTCAAAAAATGATTTCCATTTCCTTTTTGTGAACAAATAATAAAATTAATTTTACCCATATTTAGAAAATTTATTTTAAAAAATGAAGTTAATTTTTTAAATAAACATTTCAAAATTAACTTAGAGTGAATATTTGAGAATTTTTGGAAAGACTAATTTTCTGATGAATAGTGAAAATGCTTATTTTTATAAAAAAACACCTTTTCGTTTAAAGAATTTATAATTTATATTTTCATTAAAGGTTTTTTAAATATTATAATTAATTATATTATGTTATATTAATCCAATTTTTTCATTGGAATCAATTTTATATTGAATTCTGATATTGAAACTTTCTGTACTTATGAAAACTTTTTCTTTAGAAAACGATTTTTCATCTCATCTACAGGTTTAATTTTTAATTAAATTCCTCCACTTATGTGAATTAAATTTAATAAAATAGATTATATATTTTGAATAACAATAAATATTATTATATTATAAGAATAAATTAGTTTTTTTCATAATTAATAGTAAAACTAAAAAATTTAATTAATGTGTTTAAGGTTAAAATAGGTTTACCAGAGGGTTAAACTAAAAAGATAAAGATTAAAATGACCTAAAAACTTGTGTAATTACTATTTTATAAAAATATTTGTAACTTTATCATTTTATTTTTGATAATGATCCATTTTGGATCCTTGTTTCATGTGTAAAACATGGGAATAAATGTTTCTCTTCAAAGAATCTAAGTGTTTCCTCTCCCCCACTTATAAATGGAAACCAACTCCCCTCCCTTCTTCATACTTAAAAATACATTTGGATTTAAAAATACCTTATAAAAAACCATACTTTACATACATTGTTATTAATTCAGAATTTAAGCACACTTATTATAACATATAATAAAACCATGAAAGGACCGTATAGGTATAGTGTCTTTAGAAATTGGGAAACATAAAAAACTGGTTCATAAATCATCTACACTGTCTCCCTTTTATTTTATCATATCTAGAGTCCCTTTTGGCATATCTTACTTAATATCCTTCTTCCTGACCTGGGGAAAAGAAAACATACAAAAGGGTGAGCTCCAATTCTCAGTAAGGGTAAACAAAAGAAATATAAATCACATCATATTCATAAAAACATATCATTTTGGAAATCTTAACCTGCAAAAAAGATCATAATTTCACAACATGGGATAAATCATAGTATTGAAATGTAATCCCAATAATCATAACTTAAAACATGAAACTTTGTGTCATACACACATAATCATAAATAATCATTTCTCATTATTCAAGACTCATTGCCAAGACCATCTTAGCGGAGAAAGTCCATTTCTGAACCGAGTTCACTCCTTGTTTCAGTCCTGTTTCACTGAACCGGATTAACCTGTCGTTACAGCCATGTCTATCTCATGAGATATAAATCTTTACCCAATTAATTTGAGGGAGATATAGGTCCCAACCATATCATAATGAAACTATTCTTATGTGTGCCACAAAATCATAAATCATATATCATAGCATAACCCATGTAATAAAAATAGGATTCTTAAACATCATGCCATCATAACATAAATCATATAAGATAAAAAGGACATCATAAAATTAATTCCATCATAACATATTCAAATAAATGTAAAAATAGGTATAGAAACTGAACCCTATATTATCTTAGATGGAAAACAATTTTGATAAAATGCTTGAACTCCATTCTTGATGAAAATATCCTTTCTACTTCAAAAACATTTTCCTTTCTTAAGATGTCATATAATTTTAAACTAAAAGAAGTTGATTAAAATTAAACTTGAAAACTTGTAAAGGAAGATTCATGGAAATAATGTTCAAAAAGTGCATTCAGGCCGTATAAGCTAAAAAAACATTCTTCTTGTACTTTGGCCGGAAAAGTCAAAAAGTACCTCGTACTAAAAACGACAAAAGATTCCTGTCATATATTTTACTAAAAACTCACCAATGAGTAAAATTGGATTTAAAAAATTGTAGGTGGATGGAAATAATATTAAATATTGAGTAAACAAGTATGTGGATGATAAATATGCCCCAGTATATTCTGAAGTATAAACAATCTTGGATAAAAAATGAGATTTTGAGATTTTCCCTTACCTTAGGTCCGATTTGCTTCGTACGTGTCCGAACCTCCTGTATAATGATTTAAATAATGTTATTTACTTATTTCAGAATCATAACCATTGTTATGATATCATATATGGTCATATTCTTAGATTCTTAGCTTCTTATTAGAAATATTTCATTGCTATTTGTTTTTCGAGTGTTTATTGCTTTTTGTTCTTATGCGTGTTTTGTCAAATAAATTCTTATTATTCTTTTTAGGTTATAGACACCTCATTTAATGAATGGTATTAGTGTAATATATATCATATTTATTCATTAAATTCATTTATATAATCATTATGCAATGAAGATCATGTAGAACGAGTCACATCACATCGTGGAGACGGTAGGCCGTACGTACGCACGAGTGATGATATCATTCCCATGATCGTGGAATTGTATTGAAGTGTATTTATACTATTTCAGAATCAATATCAATTAAACATAATCATATATATTTATTCTTTACACCATTATACCCATCCAAGTAAGGTGGTGGTGGAAAACAGATTACACCACGACGTGGAGACGGTATTCCATACGTACGCACGCGCGATGATTTCGTTTTCTATAGGATGGATAGAAGGTGAAATAGGGTTGTTTCATATTTATAATGAAATATCAGTATATGAGTGATACTGATTTTATTACTTCATAATGAAACAACTAAAGAAGAATAAGTAGAAGATGAAATAATGTTGAAAGAATCGGTAACAGACATTACCTCTTCTTTGAAGCGCCTCTTCTTAACCTCCTCTTAGGGCACTAAAGATGGTCTTTTAAGAATACCAGGACCTCTAGGATGTTTCTAGGTAAGTGGAGAAGAGAAATTGGCAGGGGTTTTCTGATATTTAAGGCTCAATGTGGTGTGAGGAGGAGAGGGAGGAGGTTCCCTTTTATAAGGGAGGAGAGGGGCACCTTTGGAAAAACTAAAAATATTATTTTATTATAAAGTCATATTCGGTTTTTAATAGATCCAAATTGATTTATTTTGAAGCTAAGGTGAGCATGGGTCGAAATAATCTCATAAAATATAACTTAGACAAGTTTAGGTTTCTATTTTAACCTTATCATTTAGATTTAACTTTAAGTTAAATAATTTTACTTTTAATGTGTCTTCTTGTTTTCTTACACTATAAGGTTAATAAACTTACTATAACAAGCCAAATGAACCCCAAGTTGTTCATTATTAATATATATAATCTTATCTAAGTCATTTACCCAAACCTTATATTTTTAGGAATAAAATAACAATTAATAATATAATATTTGTTTTAAAAACTATTTTATGTCAATTTTGACACTATTTGGTAATTGATTTTTGTGAAAATCATAACAGAATTATAAGTTCAGAAAAAGTTAATTAAATCAATATTAACATGTCATATTAACATATAAAATTAGTGTAATTCATAAAAAGTCTCAAATTACATTTATTTGGGTATTTATAATATCAATTATATTAATATTTCCTTAATAAGGTAATTACTGCGTCATCATTGTGTCAAAAATAAATTAACTTATTTAATGTATAAAAATTAAAAATAAAATATCATTATGTAGGAAATATTTTTATATTTATAGGGAATAATTATAGTCGAAATTATCTTATTTATAACCCTATATTAAAAATGTTTTAGTTATTAAACATTGATTGTAACTATTTTAACTCTTCTTTAAATAAAATAATATTAAATGTCCTAATCTAATCCAAGTGGACCTAAATGGTCATATTTTATTCCTAAGGTTGTTTTTGGTCGAATTAAAATTATCCAATTGAATTAGGACATGTGTTAGGGTAATAATAATATCATTTTTACCCTTAATTACCCTATTTACTTTTAACCGTGGTAAAAAAAGTAAATAGTTACTATTCACTAAAAATTATTTTTATCTTATTGAACCACATTTTACTCCTTCATATTAACCATGTCTCTCGGATTTTTGAAATTCCACTCACAGAAGCGGTAAAATTAAGTTTTATGTAAATTTGCAAATTCTCCTAGGAGGTGGGTAAAAGACGGTGAAAAGTTCAATAAAAATTTTATATATCTAAAATTATTAAAAAAATGACTCCAATGAATTAATTTGAACTTATATAGGTATTATGTATCAATTTTGACCTAAAATAAATTTAAATAAAATAAATAATTATTTAAATAAAAAGACAGTTTTTAAATAGTAACCTAGTGTTTTCACTATTCATCAAAAATTGAAAGTTTTCAGAAAAATACCAAAATTTTACCCTAGGCTAATTTCGATATTCCAAATACAAAAATAATGTCCATTTTTAAAGATAAAATTTATAAAATTTCAAAAAGTGGGTATTACTATTCATAACAGCTAGTTTTAATAATATTTTAATAGCATATCATTGTTTAGTGAAACTTGTTATTGCGTATAACGCAGGCTATCGAGGAAGGTCACGATTGCGTGTAAAGAAAGCCAAGATAGTGTTGCGTGTAGTGAAAGATTACTTTGATGATGTATATAAAATAAAAACAAAATATTTCTCATAAAAATCTCAGGTGTTACATTCTACCCCCCTTAAAATGAATTTCTTCCTCAAAATTCGTCACTTCATAACAAATAGATGAGGATAAATATCCCACATTATATCCTCAATCTCACATATAGCTTCTTCTAATTGGTGGTTCCTCCATAAAACTTTCACCAGGAGAGTGGTCTCGTTCCGTAGAACTTTTTTTCTACGATCCAGAATCTCTATCGGCTGTTCTTCATAAGAAAGATCTTGATCCAGCGGTACAACTTTTGAGCTTAGTACATGTGAAGGATCGGGTATGTACTTTCTCAGGAGAGATACATGGAACACATAATGAACTTGAGAGATATTCGGTAGAAGCTCCAATCGGTAAGCTACCTTCCCAACATGATCCAGTATTTCGAAAGGACTGAAATACCTGGGGCTCAGCTTGCCCTTCTTTCTAAATCTCATTACTCTCTTCCAAGGAGATATTCGTAAGAGCACTTTATCACCCACTTAAAACTCTAGGTCTTTTCTTCAGTTATCGATATAACTTTTTTTTCGACTCTGAGCTGATCTTATGTGTTGTTGAATAGATCAGACCTTTTCTTCCATCTCATCAACAAGATCAGGTCCTACTAGTTTTCTTTCCCCAACTTCATCCCAGCAAATTGGAGTCCTGCATTTCTTTCCATAGAGAGCTTCATAAGGATCCAACTAAATACTAGAGTGAAAGCTATTATTATAAGAAAATTCCACCAAAGGTAGGTGTTGATCCCAACCTCCTTTGAAATCTATAGAGAAAGATCTCAACATATCTTCTAGAGTTTGAATTGTCCTCTCAGACTGACCGTCTGTCTGAGGATGATAAGCAGTGATGAAACTCAACTCTGTATCCAGAGTATGCTGAAGACTTCGCCAAAACTTTGAGGTAAACCTCAGATCCCGATCAGATATAATGGAAAGTGGTACTCCATGAAATATTACCACTTCCTTTACTTATATCATGGCAAGCTGATCCAAAGGGAAATCTTCTCTAATAGAAATGAAGTGTGTCGACTTTGTAAGATGATCAACTATGACCCAGATAGCATTATTGCCTTTGGATGTTTTATGAAGTCCAGTGACAAAGTCCATAGTGATATTTTCCCATTTCCATTCGGGTATGGGTAATGGTTGTAACATCCCCTTAGACTTCTGTCTCTCAGCTTTAACATGTTGACAAACCAAGCATCGAGAGACATATTCAGCAACATCTCTTTTCATGCCATCCCACCAGAAGTACTCTTTTAGGTCTCTATACATCTTCGTGATTCTAGGATGAATAGAGAATGAATAATTATGAGCCTCATCCAGCAGCTCCTTTAATTCTGGGATGGGAGGAACACAAACCTGATTTCTGAACTTTATTATCCCATCACAATCAAGGTTGAATTCAGGAACATTTCTCACCTTCTTTTGTAACTCTACATCTTCTTTCTGTGCCTCTTTAATCGTCACATGTATAGATGGTTGAACATTCATTTGAGAAAGATAAGATTTTTCCCCTTCCATTTTAATTCCAAGATCCATCCTTTGTAAATCCATAAATATTGGATCTTTTGTGATCCTCATCATGGATAAGCTAGCATGGTCTTGTCGAATTAATGCATCTGCCACCTTGTTTTCTTTCCCAGGGTGATAATGAATTGAGAAGTCGTAATCCTTAATTAGCTCCAACCATCTTCTTTGGCACATATTCAGATCCTTTTGTGTGAAAATATACTTTAAACTTTTATGATCAGTATAAATATCACACCTTTCACCATAAATGTAATGCCTCCAAATCTTTAATGCAAAGATTACCGTAGCTAACTCCAAATCATGAGTTGGGTAATTTTGATCATGGATTTTCAACTGTCGTGAGGCATAAGCTATCACCATATCATTTTTCATGAGAACACACCCCAATCCCTTCTTGGATGCATCATTGTAGATCACAAACCTTTATCCACTACAAGGTAGTGTGAGCACAGGTGCACTGGATAAACTTCTTTTTAAATCCTTGAAATTCTCTTCACACTCCTCCATCCAAACAAATTTAACTCCTTTTCGAGTCAACCTCATGAGTGGATTAGATAATCGTAAAAAATATTTCACAAAATGTCGATAATATCCAGCCAAACCAAGAAAACTTCGGATCTCAGATACTGTTGTTGGTCTCGACGATCTTTCGATAACCTCTTTTTTGCTGGATCCATAGATATCCCCTCTTTTGAGATTATGTGACCCAAAAATGAAACTTTTTGAAGAAAAAATTCACACTTGGTAAATTTGGCATAAAGCTTCTCATTTCTCAGGGTCTTCAATACAATTCTCAAGTGATCTTCATGTTCTTCCTTTCTCTTTGAATAGACAAGAATATTTTCTATAAAGACTACCACAAACTGATCAAGATAGTCTCTAAAGACTCTATTCATTAGATCCATGAAGATAGCAGGGGCATTAGTAAGACCAAATGGCATCACTATAAATTCATAGTGTCTATACCTTGTACGGAAAGCCGTATTTGGTATATCCTCCCTTTTGACCCTTAATTGATGATACCCTGAATGAAGATCAATCTTGGAAAAGTATTGAGCTCCATGTAGTTGGTCAAATAAGTCATCAATATGTGGGAGAGGATATTTGTTCTTGATAGTGATTTTGTTAAGTTCTCGATAATCAATGCAGAGTCTCACTGATCCATATTTCTTATTAACAAATAGAACAGGTGCTCCCCAAGGTGATGCACTATGGCATATGAATCCCTTATCAAGATTCTCATGGAGTTTCTTCTTCAATTCCTGGAACTCAATTCGGTCCATTCTATAAGGTGTCTTTGAAATAGGCAAAGCACCCGGTACGAGTTCTATTGAAAACTCAACTTCACGATTTGGTGGAAGACCCGAAAATTCCTCTGGAAAGACATCATCAAACTCCCGTAAAATGGGAATATTCTTAATCATGAGTTTCTCACCAACCATTTGAGATAAATAACCTTCATTTAGTGGAATCAAGACCCATAAGATGGAAGATATTTCCACTGGAATGTTATGTTCATCCTTGCATCGATAGACGATCATAGATTGATCTGGAATATGAAATGTGACTTCCCTTCTTTGGAAATTGATATGAGGTCCATATAAAGAAAGCCAATCCATTCCAAGAATGACATCAAATTCCACTATAGGAAGGATCACAAGATTTGCAGGAAGCACTTTCCCACAAAATTCAATCAGAGAATAATTGTAAACTTTTGATGCGACTGTTGTGCCATTAGGGGTTTTCACAGCTAACTCAATATCTAACTACTGAGGTAATACAGTGATACCCTTAGAAAATTCTTCAGAAATAAAATAGTGGGTGGATCCAGAATCAAATAAAACATTTTCTACTTTAGAGTGGATGGTAAGTGTACCTTTCACCACATCGTTATCGTACTCCACATTGCTGATAGAAATTGCATGTGACTTTCCTTTGTCTTTAGCTTTAAGAGTTTGTTGAAGTCGATCATCATCAACAACCCTTGGATTAGGGCATTGATTAGCATAATTCCCCATTTCCTTGCACTTTTAACATTGAAGTGTAGGAGGTGCACCCTGTGTAGCCTTTTCTTTGTTCACATCACTAGACATCTTCTTCCCATCATTGTGGCATTCAAATGCCCGATGAACTTATTTTCCACATTTGAAACATTTACTTGTCCCTTTAAGACAACTCCCTCCATGTTTCTTTCCACACTTTGAGCATAAGGGAAAACTCATCTTCTTTTCAGTGTGGTCTTTAGATATTACTTTGAATTCCATTTTCCTCTTTTTATCAAATGCATGTGACTGATGGGTTACTACAATATCCATCTCAAACTTGAGAGCACATCGAATGATTTCCTCATAGTAATTGAAGTCCCTTATGGCTAACTCGCTTCTAAGACTTGGTTTTAAGCCACTAAATAATTGATCAATATTACTCTCAGGTTGAATAATAATCCCAGAAGCATACCTTGCAAGTCTTGTAAAATTTGATTTGTAGATAGCAACAGATTCATCATCCTTTTTCTTTAGTTCAAGAAACTACTTCTCCATCTTTGTTCTAAGAATACGAGGGAAGTACTTATTGAAAAATAAGTTCTTGAACTCGTCCCATTCCATGGACTCAATTTCATCTCTTGGACTCATATTCTTGATAAGATTCTACCATTGATCAGCTTCACCTTCCAAATGATATACTACTAAGATGACTTTATCATGTTCAGAACATTGAAGAACTAAAAATATCTTTTCAGTAGTACCGATCCATTATTCAGAATGTAAGAACCCGAGTTTTTGGAAACAGGTCAAATTCCGACCCTGTTTAAACTTTTGACTGTTTTTTTAGAAGTCTGGAAAAATTTGGGTAGTTTCTGGAAATTTACAGACTACACGCTGTGTACTTTAAGTACACGTCGTGTATGAGTTACCCGAGTGACCGGCCGTGTGCTCACTGAGTACACGCAGTGTGAAGACCGTGTAGAACTTTCCTACTACACGACGTGTATTTATAGACACGTCGTGTATCCCTTACCCATGCGAGGCTAGGTACATGTCGTGTGGTGCCCAAGTGTAAATTTCCATCTACATGGCGTGTAGCCTTCCTTGACACGCTGTGTACCCATGCCCCGTGTAGCGGCCGAGACCCTGGCCGTGTGCTGACCGTGTACACGGTCCAGACCGTGTGCCAGACTCCGCTTAAGTCGGAGTACGGAAACAAGTATACACGGCGTGTACTTGGGAAATACACGCCGTGTACTTTTTTTATTTGATCGACCGAGGCGTCGTCGCGCCTCATTCCCAAAATTTTATTCTTCTCCCCCTTTAGACAAAAAGTTCGTCCGAAGGACCTCCACAAACAAAAATCCTTCTAGATCCACCGTACGACCTCCGTTCTTCGATCCGTTGGAGGCAGCGAGACCGCATCGGAAAGGCTAACCCCGCGTACCCTTCTTCATCCTTGATTCCTCACCTTTTCCTCCATAGATTCCTTCTGAATGGAATTTCCGGATTTGACGGAAACAAAAATATACCACGATTCAGTCCGATTCAGAGGCTGAAATTAAAGGAGTGTCATCGTACGAGTACGAGGTAGGTGGTGCATACCTTCTTTCATGTTTTTGTAGACAATTTGGGGTTGCGACCTTCGGGCGCGACGTTGGGTGTTGAGAGAGACCCTGTTTATTTGTTTTTATTTAATTATATACAATATGGAATGCCTCTGGGTATTCCCTAACCCTGTTGAGATCGAGCGAGACTGGGTTAGAGGTCGTTGCTCATTTGGGGCAATTCGGTCGGGGGTGCCGGAATGCGTGTGAATTGGACCATTGTTTAAACTACTGTGTTATACTGCTTATTGAATGTATCGAGTTGAACTGTTTAGTTGAGTTGTTAAATCGTGAATGAGTTAGGTGCTGGTACGGGATAGAATAGGTTAGTGCAATTTGTCTGTTTAGTAATTTCCTATTTTAAAGTGATGCTTCCAAGTATGAATATGCAATGTGTGATATTTCTTGTGTTGAACTGCATGTTATGTTGGGCGTGACCCAGATATATATTTTTGAGTGATGGGGATCACAGGTTGGGGCTTTGGCTCAAGATACTTTGGGTGGTTACTACCACGGGATTGGGCGTCATGGACGTCGGTTGAGGTAGTTGGACTGTCAGGTTGGGCTTTGGCCCAGGTTACTGGGATGGCGAGGCTATCTGACTTGAGCGACAGGTCTGCAGGGACACGAGGTGTCAGAGGTGTTGTGTCTTGGGACATACTGAGGTGATTACTGCTCACCAGGTACTTTTGGGTAGTGTTCACACAGATAGACTCCGAGATGAGGTGGTATGGACACTCGCTGGGTAGAGGCCCCCGATAGATGCGGTTAGGTATATTTGGTTTGGGGGTGCTTGTCGTAGGAAGCCACGTGGAAGGTGAGGAGCCTTCGAGAGACAGATTTGAGGTGGTCAGGTTAGGGGCAGAGGCTCGCCGTGATTTGAGGGCATACATCGTTGTCCCTCCGGTTATCTTTTGAGGGAAGACATCGCTGTCCCTCCGGTTATCTTTTGAGGACCGGTATCGTTGTTCCTCCAGATGTTGTGCCTAGGGAAGGATGAGATTTCGAGCTGGGTTACGACGGTTGGGCGTGCCTTCGGGGTGTCAGTACTTGAGACACATGGTGTCAGGTGGCACGAGGTGCCGTGCTGCAGATCAGACTTTTCAGTGTTGGCCGAAGCAGGTGACACTTCATGGTGGCTGCTGAGCACCAGTGAAGTCTTTGTTTACTTTTGGGCATTGCACTGTTTACTGTTTTTCTTGTATAAGAATGTCTGACTAAACACTTATATTAGGTACGAACCTATGGGTGGTATCCTACTGAGACTTGTCTCACACCCTACACGGGCCCCTCAGGATGCATGTAGACTTTATTAAATTGCGTGCAGGTAGAGGGTCAGCCTCAGGAGTTGGACTTTAGTTCTGTTGACATAGAGATTGGCACAGACCCTGAGGTCATGCCGTACTGGAGTTATTTGTTTAGTTTTCTTTCCTTGCATCAGCATGTTTACCTTATATTTTAGCTACTGTTGGTTAGCCATTGGCGCCATTGTATATATATTGATTTGTATGACTTGCTTGGATGCATGCTTGGTTGTTTTAGCAGTTATTGCAGTTAATTTCCTAGCATGATGTTCTGTTTACTTTCCGCTGCTGATGTTCTGTATTGCTTCCACTGTATATTGTTATTGAATGTGTTTCCGCTCTGCGGGTCAGGTTCGAGTCTGCTGAGTCATTTATTTCCGTTGCATATTTTAGTTTATTACGTGGACCTATACTTTTAATTCCTCAGGGAGGGTATAGCCTCCCCACTATACTTAACAGAACCTCGCTGCTAGTCGGAAGCCTTTGGCGTTCAGGGGAGGTGCGCCTAAGGTAGTGACACCTGACCCGTTCGGCACTGTTCGGGTGGCTGGCCGGGTCCGGGTCGTTACAAAGTGGTATCAGAGGGGTTCTTGACAAGGATTTAGTAGCATTGTTTTTCTGGATACTAATGAGATTTAGACTTATCTTTTTATTTTTGCTGGTTTTACTATTTGGGATATGGTAGATTAGAGATAGGTTGTTGTTGGAACTTGATTTTTGAACTTGTGCTTGGGTGCCTGCAGCCCCATGTACGAGGGATGGATTGAGATGCTGGGGGTGGGAATTACTGTTTGCTTTTTTCTCAGATTACAGTTGATATGATTTCCTCCTCGGTGACTCACTTGTTGTGCGATGTTATTGATTATGATATGTAAACTTTGGCCAGTATGGAAAGGGTTTCTTGCTTGGCTTTTGATAAGCACATTTTAGGGTATTTCAATTTCATAACCGCACATATGCTTTGTGAAGTGATAATACCATGTGAATAAAATCAATTGCCATGCTATGTATGCCCTGAAATGTGAATAGGTAAAACTCTTGATATAATTGCTTGTTTATGGTAATGTATATGCCATGATTTGTACTTTTGTAGAATTTCATGTGCAGGACATATGGGTCTGGCTCTTATGAGAGCAGGCAGGTACTATGGTTGAGGCAGTGTAACTGTCAGGATTGGGCGACTTGGTCATCGGGACTGAGGCAACGTTGGTTGTCAGGACGGGCACGACCCGAGGTACTAATGATACTTGGCTCTGTTGAGGGCAGGTAAGGAGGCCATGAGGTCGGGATGCCGTGGGGCATGGGTTACAGTGAGGGGGATTAAGGGTAGTTGTTATGCACTGCCTTTTACTGCTTTCCTTATCTGCGTAGAATATATTGTTATATAGATATATGTGGGCTGTCTGACCATTTATGGTATTCAGCGGGTTAATTCTTCACGACACGATGGAGCGACAGGAAGGAGAGGATATGGTACCGTAGGATCAGGTTCAGAATCCGGTGCAGCTAGAGCATGAGCTGCCGGTACAGGCTCAGGGACATGATCAGGTTTAGGATCCAGTGCAGGCAGGGCAGCAGTCGGGTTTGGCAGCGTTCAGACTGTGGCTCGACGAGCAGCTCCGAGCTAGCCTAGTTCGTGTCTTGCAGGGGATTGAAAGAGGGGCGCAGGGTACAGAGCCTTCTATGGCGCATCTGACGCGGGAGTTTCAGTCGAAGCACCCGCCGCTTTTTAAGGGTGAGGGTGGTCCACAGGCGTCAGAAAACTGGATAGAGAGTATGCACATGATCTTTGAGTAGCTCGAGACGCCTACAGGGCGGAGGGTCAAACTAGCGACGTACATGCTGAGAGGACCGGTGAAACGTTGGTGGGATGTGAAAGTACAGGCTCGTAGGCACGAGGTACTGGCGTGGAAGGACTTCAAGGAAAGGTTCTTCGAGCACTTTTATCCGGAGACGCTGAGGGAAGAGAGAGCTCAGGAGTTCTTGAGTCTTCAGCATAGAGACATGTCCGTCATGGATTACGCAACTACATTCACAGAGTTGTCCTGTTTTGCACCTGGTATGGTGAGCGATGATGCAGCTAGGGTGAGGCGCTTCGAGGACGGCTTACGACATGCCATTCGGGTTCAGGTAAACATCTTTAGGCTGGGTTCTTTCTCCGAGGTGGTGAACCAGTCACTCATAGCTGAGGGCAACGAGAGAGAAAAATATCGTTTTGGCAGGGTGACAACTTCAGGTTATGATTCGGACAGCAGGAAGTAGCGGAGAGATGAGTTCCAGCAGGGCGGGCAGGCCAAGGACTCAGCTAGACCACCTCGTGGAAGTTCAGCGGTGGTTTGCTTTCAGTGTGGACAGTCCGGACATGTTTGGGCTCAGTGTGATAGGCCCCCGAAGGAGTGTCGGGCGTGTGGACAGGTCAGACATCTGGAGAGGTTTTGCAGGCAGCCTTCTCAGAAAGCCAGTAGATAGGGACCAGGACAGACTGTGGCATCAGGAGTTGGTTCTGGTTCGGTACCAAGAGAGGGTGGCCTAGGTTCAGCTGCACGCGGAGGACGTGACAGGGACAGTAGGGCCCAATTGAGGGGTCCTTGGCCGGAGACTGGGGCATCACCTAAGGGAGGACAGGCTTCAAGGAGCCGTGTGTCAGGTTAGGTGCAAGCCATGGATCTTCCAGGGTTTGAGCAGGCTGGAGAGCCGACGATGATGGTAGGTACACCGAGGGTGTGGCCGTGATTTTCTTTACTTTCTTTTGGAATGGCCTCTTGAGGCATGTATGGGTGAGTGCACAGGCTACACAGGATACTTGTGGACTGACTAGATGCTAGTTAGTGGTATTGGCATCATATTAGATGCATTTTTATTTATATATATTTGGGATGCGTGGCATCAGGAGCATCAAGGATGCAGGTTACTTGAGGTGCTGTGGGCATCGGGGCATCATGGATGCGGGTTACTTGAGGTGCATGGCACCAGGTTTGAATTGAGCATCTATTAGATGCAGAACCTCAGGGAGGCAGACGCCGATGCAGTGAGAGTTACGTTGGGTGTCAGAAGCAACACGTGAGCACCGAGGAGGTGCAGGGGTGACGATGCATCACAAAAGGACCATGGGTCCGGAAAATAGGTCGTTGGGCCTTGTTTGTTTAATTTTTTGCTTTGAACTTTGTTCGAGTCGAGACCGAGTAGGCGATTCCTAAGGCGGGGTTCCCTTTTTAGGAATTTAGCCAGAACTTTGAGACCAGGATAGTCTGGGTTGTTTAACCGGGATGGGCATGTTCGGTTCCATCTACTGGTTTCGTTTGGTAGCTCGGGGACGAGCTACGCTAAGGTGGGGAGTTTTTAGGAACCCAAGTTTTTGGAAATGGGTCAAATTATGACCCTGTTTAAACTTTTGAATGTTTTTTTAGAAGTCTGGAAAAATCTGGGCAGTTTCTAGAAATTTACTGACTACACGTTGTGTACTTTAAGTACACATCGTGTATGAGTTACCCGAGTGACCGGCCATGTGCTCGCTGAGTAAACGCCGTGTGAAGACTGTGTAGAACTTTCCTACTACACGGTGTGTATTTATAGACACGCCATGTATCCCTTACCCGTGTGAGGCCAGGTACATGTTGTGTGGTGCCCAAGTGTAAATTTCCATCTACACGGCATGTAGCCTTCCTTGACACGCCGTGTACCCATGCCCCGTGTAGCGGCCGAGACCCTGGCCGTGTGCTAACCGTGTACACGGTCCAGACCATGTGCCGGAATCCGCTTAAGTCGGCGTACAGAAACACATATACACGGCGTGTACTTGGGAAATACACACCATGTACTTTTTTTATTTGATCGACCGAGGCGTCGTCGCGCCTCATTCCTAGAATTTTATTCTTCTCCCCCTTTGGATGAACAGTTCGTCCAAAAGACCTCCACGAACACAAATCCTTCTAGATCCACCGTATGACCTCCTTTCTTCGATCCGTCGAAGGCAGCGAGACCTCATCGGAAAGGCTAACCCCGCGCAACCTTCTTCGTCTTTGATTCCTCACATGTTCCTCCACAGATTCCATCCGAACGGAATTTCTGAATTTGACGAAAACGCAAATCTACCGCGATTCAGTCCGATTCAGAGGCTGAAATCAAAGGAGTGTCATCGTACGAGTACGAGGTAGGTGGTGCATACCTTCTTTCGTGTTTTTGTAGAAAATTTGGGGTTGCGACCTTCGGGCACGATGTCGGGTATTGAGCGAGACCATGTTTATTTTTTTTTATTTAATTATCTGCAATATGGAATGCCTCTGGGTATTCCCTAACCCTGTTGCGATTGAGCGATACCGGGTTAGAGGTCGTTGCTCGTTTGGGGCAATTCGGTCGGGGGTGCCAGAATGCGTGTGAATTGGACTATTGTTTAAACTACTGTGTTATACTGCTTATTGAATGTCTCGAGTTGAACTATTTAGTTGAGTTGTTAAATCATGAATGAGTTAAGTGCTGGTATGGGATATCACATGTTAGTGCAATTTGACTATTTAGTAATTTCCTATTTTAAAGTGATGCTTCCAAGTATGAATATACAATGTGTGATATTTCCTGTGTTGAACTGCTTGTTGTGTTGGGCGTGACCCAGATATATATTGCTGAGTGATGGGGATCAAAGGTTGGGGATTTGGCTCGGGATACTTTGGGTGGTTACTACCACGGGATTGGGCATCATGGACGTCGGTTGAGGCAGTTGGACTGTCAAGTTGGGCTTTGGCCCGGGTTACCTGGATGGTGAGGCTATCTGACTTGAGCGACAGGTTCGTAGGGACACGAGGTGTCAGAGGTGTTGTGTCTTGGGACATACTGAGGTGATTACCACTCACCTGGTACTTTTGGGTAGTGTGCACACAGATAGACTCTGATATGAGGTGGTACGGCCACTCGCTGGGTAGAGGCCCCCGGTAGATGCGGTAGGTATATTTGGTTTGGGGGTGCTTGCTATAGGAAGCCACGTGGAAGGTGAGGAGCCTTCGGAAACAACTTTGAGGCAGTCAGGTTGGGGGAAGAGGCTCGCCATGATTTGAGGGCAGACATCGCTGTCCCTCCGGTTATCTTTTGGGGGCAGACATCACTGTCCCTCCGGTTATCTTTTGAGGACATGTATCACTGTTCCTCCAGATGTTGTGCCTAGGGCAGGTTAAGATTTCGAGATGGGTTATGATGGTTGGGCGTGCCTTCGGGACGTCGGTACTTGAGACACATGGTGTCAGGTGGCACGAGGTGCCAGGCTGCAGATCAGACTTTCCGGCGTTGGCCAAAGCAGGTGACACTTCATGGTGGCTGCTGAGCACCAGTGAAGTCTTTGTTTACTTTTGGGCATTGCATTGTTTACTATTTTTCTTGTATAAGCATGTCTGCCTAAACACTTATATTAGGTACGCACCTCTGGGTGGTATCCTACTGAGACTTGTCTCACACCCTACACGGGCCCCTCGGGACGCGTGTAGACTTTATTAAATTGCGTACAGGTAGAGGGTCAACCTTAGGAGCTGGAATTTAGTGCTGTTTACATGGAGACTAGCACAGACCCTGAGGTCGTGCCATACTGGAGTTATTTGTTTAGTTTTCTTTCCTTGCATCATCATGTTTACCTTATATTATAGCAATTGTTGGTTAGCCATTGGATCCATTGTATATATATTGATTTGTATGACTTGCTTGGATGCATGCTTGGTTGTTTTAGCAGTTATTACAGTTGATTTCCTGGAATGATGTTCTGTTTACTTTCCACTGCTGATGTTCTGTATTGCTTCCACTGTATATTGTTATTGAATGTGTTTCCGCTCTATGGGTCAGGTTCGAGTCTACTGAGTCATTTATTTCCATTTCATATTTTAGTTTATTACTTGGACCAGTACTTTTAATTCTTCAGGGAGGGTATAGCCTCCCCACTATACCTAACATACCCTTGCTTCTAGTCGGCAGCCTTTGGCATTCAGGGGAGGTGTGCCTAAGGTAGTGACACCCGACCCGTTCGGCACTGTTCGGGTGGCTGGCCGGGTCCGAGTCGTTACACAGAAACTAATGGATCAATAGACCAGCTGAATGAGGGTGGACGCTGCCTCATGAAGGATTCAACAGAATTTTTCTCCTTCATTTTATCGTTTGGAAGTCCTGCATGATTCATAGCTTGAGAAAGTTGGGTGACCATGGCTACAAGATTTTTCATTCCAACTCCCATAACGTTTGGTTGCTCAGGGGGACAATCATTGCATTACCCATCACAATCCGCTTTAACACGGTTCCTTCGGGTTCCATCCATTGACTAAAACCAAGAAGAATAGTGTGAGAAACACTAATTATAATAGGAAAACCACATAATCAAGAATAAAATTTCACACTTAAGGTCTTATCATAGGTTGTTCATGTCCATTTCTAAAACACTAAGATTGTGTTCTATTCTTAGACTTATCCTTAGGGTTCTTACTAAGGCTTTCACATCCTACTTTCCAAAGGTTGACTATACCTTTCCTCTGATACCAACTATAATGACCCATACTTTACATACATTGTTATTGATTCAGAATTGAATCACACTTATTACAACATATAAAAAAACCATGAAAGGACCGTATAGGTATAGTGTCTTTAGAAACTGGGAAACATAAACAACTGGTTCATAAATCATCTACACTCTCTCCCTTTTATTTTATCATATCTAGAGTCCCTTTTGGCATATCTTACTTAATATCCTTCTTCCTGACCTGGGGAAAAGAAAACATATGAAAGGGTGATCTAAAATGCTCAGTAAGGGTAAACAAAATAAATATAAATCACATCATATTCATAAGAACATATCATTTTGGAAATATTAACCTGCAAAAGAGATCATAATTTCACAACATGGGATAAATCATAGTAGTGAAATGTAATCCCAATAATAATAACTTAAAACATGAAACTTTGTGGCATACACACATAATCACATAGAATCATTTCTTATTAGTCAAGACTCATTTCCAAGACTATCTTAGTGGACAAAGTCCATTTCTGAACCGAGTTCACTCCTCATTTCAGTCTTGTTTCACTGAACCAGATTAACCTGCCGTTCCAGCCATGTATATCTCATGAAATATAAATCTTTACCCAATGCAATGGAGGGAGATATATGTCTCACCCATATCATAATGAAACCATTCTTATGTATTCCATAAAATCATAAATCATATATCATTGCATAACCCATGTAATAAAAATGGGATTCTTAAACATCATGTCATCATAACATAAATCATATAAGATAAAAAGGACATCATAAAATTAATTCCATCATAACATATTCAAATCAATGTAAAAATAGGGATAGAAACAGAACCCTATATTATCTTAGATGGAAAATAATTTTGATAAAACGCTTGAACTCCTTTCTTGAGGAAAATATCCTTTCCACTTAAAAAACATTTTCCTTTATTAAGATGTCATATAATTTTAAACTAAAAGAAGTTGATTAAAAATAAACTTGAAAACATGTAAATTAATATTCATGGAAATAATGTTCTAAAAGTCCATTCAGTCTGTATAAGTTAAAAAAACATTCTTCTCGTACTTTGGCCAGAAAAGTAAAAAAGTACCTCGTACTAAAAATGAAAAAATATTCCTTTCATATATTTTAATAAAATCTCACCAATGGGTAAAATTGGATTTAAACAATTGTAGCTAGATGGAAATAATATTACATATTGAGGAAACACGGATGTGGATGATAAATATGACCTATTAAATTCTGAAGTATAAACAATCTCGGATAAAAATGAGATTGTGAGATTTTCCCTTACCTTAGGTCTGATTTGCTTCGTACGTTTCTGAACCTACTGTATAATGATTTAAATAATGTTATTGACTTATTTAAGAATCATACCCATTGTTATGATATCATATATGGTCATATTATTATATTCTTAGCTTCTTATTAGTAATATTTCATTGCTACTTGTTATTCAGGTGTTTATTGCTTTTTGTTCTTATGCGTGTTTTGTCAAATAAATTATTATTATTATTTTTAGGTTATAGATACCTCATTACCTGAATGGTATTAGTGTAATATATATCATATTTATTCATTAAATTCATTTATATAATCATTATTCAATGAATATCATGTAGAACGAGTCACATCACATCGTGGAGACGGTAGGCCGTACGTACGCACGAGCGATGATATCGTTCCCATGATCGTGGAATTGTATTGAAGTGTATGTATAATATTTCAGAATCAATATCACTTTACAATAATCATATATATTTTTTCTTTACACCATTATACCCATCCAAGTAAGGTGGTGGTGGAAAACAGATTACACCACGACGTGGAGACGGTATTCCGTACGTTCGCACGCGTGATGATTTCGTTTTCCACAGGATGGATAGAAGGTGAAATATGGTTGTTTCATATTTATAATAACATGTCAGTATATTAGTGATACTGATGTTATTACTTCATAATGAAACAACTAAATAAGAATAAGTAGAAGAAGAAATAAAGTTGAAATAATCGGTAACGGACATTACCTCTTCTTTGAAGCGCCTCTTCTTAACCTCCTCTTAGGGCACTAAAGATGGTATTTGAAGAATACCAGAACCTCTAGGATGTTTCTAGGGAAGTGGAGAAGAGAAATTTTCAGGGGTTTTCCGAGCTTGAAGGCTCAATGTGGTGTGAGGAGGAGAGGGAGGTGGTTCCCTTTTATAAGGGAGGAGAGGGGCACCTTTGGAAAAACTAAAAATATTATTTTATTATAAAGTCATATTTAATTTTTTAATAGATCCAAATTGATTTATTTAGAAGATAAGGAGGGTATTGGTCGAAATCCTCTAATACAATATAATTTAGACAAGTTTAGGATTCTATTTTAACCTTATCATTTAGTTTTAACTTTAAGTAAAATAATTTTACTTTTACCGCGTCTTCTTGTTTTCTTACACTATATGGTTAATAAAATTACTATAATAAGCCAAACGAACACCAAGTTGTTCATTATTAATATATATAATCTTATCTAAGTAATTTGGCCGAACCTTATATTTTTAGTAATAAAATAACAATTAATTATATAATATTTGTTTTAAAAACTATTTTATGTCAATTTTGACACTATTTGGTAATTGATTTTTGTAAAAATTATAACAGTATTATTAGTTCTAAAAAAGTTAATTAAATCAATATTAACATGTAATATTAACCTATAAAATTAGTTTAATTTATAAAAAGTCTCAAATTACATTTATTTGGGTATTTATAATATCAATTATCTTAATATTTCCTTAATATGGTAATTACTGCATCATCATTGTGTCAAAAATAAATTAACTTATTTAATGTCTAAAAATTACAAATAAAATATAATTATGTAGGAAATATTTTTATATTTATAATGAATAATTATAGTCGAAATTATCTTATTTATAACCCTATATTAAAAATGTTTTAGTTATTAAACTTTGATTGTAACTATTTTAACTCTTCTTTAAATAAAATAATATTAAATGTCCTAATCTAATCCAAGTGGACCTAAATGGTCATATTTTATTCCTAAGGTTATTTTTGGTCGAATTAAACTTATCCAATCGAATTATGAAATGTGTTAGGGTAATAATAATATCATTTTTACCCTTAATTACCCTATTTACTTTTAACCGTGGTAAAAAAAAGTAAAAGGTTACTATTCACCAAAAATTATTTTTATCTTATTGAACCACATTTTACTCCTTGATATTAACCATGTCTCTCGGATTTTTGAAATTCCACTCAAAGAAGTGGTAAAATTAAGTTTTATATAAATTTTCAAATTCTCCTAGGAGGTGGGTAAAAGACGGTGAAAAGTTCAATAAAATTTTCATATATCTAAAATTATTATAAAATGACTCCAATGAATTACTTTGAACTTATATAGGTATTATGTATCAATTTTGACCTAAAATAAATTTAAATAAAATAATAAATTATTTAAATAAAAAGTCGTTTTTAAATAGTAACCGAGTGTTTTCACTATTCATCAAAAATTGAAAGTTTTCAGAAAAATACCAAAATTTCACTCTAGGCTAATTTCGATATTCCGAATCCAAAAATGAAGTCCATTTTGAAAGATAAAATTTATAAAATTTCAAAAAGTGGGTATTACTATTCATAATGGCTAGTTTTAATATTATTTTAATAGCATATCATTGTTTAGTGAAACTCGATATTGCGTATAACGCAAGCTATCGAGGAAGGCCGCAATTGCGTGTAAAGTAAGCCAAGATAGTGTTGTGTGTAGTGAAATATTCCTTTGATGATTTATATAACAAAAAAACAAAATATTTCTCATAAAAATCTCGTTTGTTACATACCTACCCAAATACATTCCTTAATTATCTCCCGACATGCTATAGGAATTATTTTTATTATAAAACCCTCCGAAGAAGGCTTTTGGTGAAAACCTAAAGAGGTTGTCCAAATATGAGGTATCGTTCTAAAGTGAGTATTTTTGTTTTATTTCTTCTTCCACATCCTTAAAATATTCTTAAATTTAATAATATAATATCATAAATTTCTATCATATACTGATATTTTATTTTTTTAATTTTATAACTTATCATCATCTCCACTTCCATCAAATGAGAAATGAAACTGTCAATCATGTGTATAGAGAACTACCACCTCGTGAACCAATTTAATTCATTTTCCATAAGTGCCTCCCATTTATTGATATAATGATAAATTTAACATATTTATATTATATTTACAACTTAATTATACTTATTTAATTATAATATCACATCTACCTTCCTACCTTCCAATATGTGGGAAAATAAAAATGCCACTTTTGTGTACATGTGGACTACCGCTGCCACGAAGCAATGTGATATGTTATTCATTTTATTTTGATATGGATGGTAATAAGGATAGATTTAATTAATTTATATATATAATATAAAAATAACACTATAAAGGTTTATTCATATTTACCTTTCTTCCATTCCATCCATCAAAAAAATGGAAACAGTGTTCATACGTACGTATGGCTTACAATCTCCATTTACGGTGTAATTAATTTTTATATACTTAACTTTTATGGATGAATCTAAATATTTATATAATTAATTTATATTATAGTTATATCATTATTAATATAATGGATATTATATAACTATAATCAAATTAAAAGTAAAAAAACCACCTAACCAAAACCAACATGAAAAATTAAGCATTTGTAACCCGAAAAGTGATTTTAATTATTAATAAAAGGGTATTATAAAAATTATAAATAAATAATATATATTATTATTTATATGATTATTTTTAAATAATAGATTTATAATAAGTCATTAATTATTATACAGGTGTTTTTAATTTTTAAAAAAGGAAGTTGAGACTTAAGGTAATGGATTTCTAGTGTTACTTTTATTTCTGAGAAACTTATGTCAAATTCACCACTCATTTATTTTATGTGGTGTATATATTATACTTTTACATTTTATATAATTAATATAATTATTTTAATAATATTTAAAGTTTCAATTGATTTTATTATTTCATGGTTCTTGTGGTTCAAAAGTTACCAAAGTGGTCAAGGGATTTTGGTCTGACTTTTATTTTTGTGGGACACATGCCATATTCTCCCCTTATTTCTTTTGTGTGGTGTATATACTACCCATTAATGTATTTTAAGATTATTATAATAAAATTTTTGTGTAATTAAATATCCATATAATATTTTTTATTTCATTGGTACTATGACTCAAAAGTAACGAGAGTGGTAAGGGTTTGAGGTTAAAATCTCATTGCTCATCGGGATTGTTTGTTTATTATGATTCTGATGATGAAATTTCATTATATAACTCTCAATAATATAATTAATTTTATTATCTTATATTCATTTCTTAAAATTAAAATTTTTTCCTTTAATTTTACTCTCGTTATGTACTCCAAAACCAAAATTATTTTTAAGGAAAACTTACTTTATTTGTCTCTTCAATTGAATATTCTTTCTCTTCCTTGTCCATGTTTTTAAAAAATATTTTTCAATTTTTTTACTAATCTCTTATGATTCTTAAAATTAATTTTTAACCATGTTTTACTTTTTATAAAAAGTTTTAAAATATTTCTTTTTGTTACTTTTTGAAATGAGTTACTTTTAATTTTTTTACAAAAAATGTGAATGTAATAGTTGTTTTAACATGTATGACATGAACATTATTTCCCATCATCATGATTGATCAATGATTTGAAAATTCCTTTAAAATTTTACCAGGATGTTTTGAATAAATGTTGTTTATTTAATATTTGTGAAATTTTTAGATTTTAAATAAGTGATTTTAAAATTAGAAGGGATATTTTCCACAAGAATTGTTCCATGTTGTCTTTTAAAATAATTTTACATCTATGATGAAATCCTTTAATATAATTTAAGATTTATTGGGGATATGATCCAATTTTACCATCCTTATTATTTCTCAAGATGGTTTATAATTAGGATAAAAATATATTTATGAAACTAATTTTCTTCCATGTTTTATGCTATGATTATGATACCTATTTGTTTTCCACAGGTTATAATATGATGAAATGATTATGAAACTCATTTCATTTTCACAGGTTATGATGTGATGAATTTTTTATTATCTTGTGGAATACGTACGTATTATTTTCATTATGTTACCTATGTAACATATATCTACCTCCAATACATTGGGTAAATATTGATAACTCGTGAGTAAATATGTTATGCATGAACCTAAATTCATTTTAAAAAGATTGTATATGGAACTATATTTCATGTGCATAAGAGTAAGCATGTTTTTTTAATGTCTAAAATATTAATCATGGGCCCAATTTTGATATCCATAAGGTTATGTGTGTACTGGATTTCATGTTAATAATTTTATGCATGGAATTGGTTTCATGTTCAAAAGTTTATGCAAGAGTCTGACTTCAGGACCTCAGATTAATGAATGGACATATTTGTCACGACCCGACCTCGGGGCCCGTGCCGTGACTACCCCAAGCCCGCCTTCCATAGGCTAGGGGCTGGCGACTAGCACCAAGGCGTAAAATCCCGGTAAACAGGGAAGGCATTGCCTTTAAAAGTAACAACCACCACAGAGTCAGCAAGTGGAAAGTAACTACAAAGTGCAGAAAAGTAAAGGGGGCCGGAAATACAAGCCCAACTGTAAAGTACAACTGAAAAAGTAAAGAACAACAACTGAAGAAAAGGCGGCGGCCTCGTGTCGTCCACTGGCAATCCCACCTGAAGGGTGGGTACAAATAGCCTCCAGGCTCCTCGGGTCCCACGTCCGCTCCGAGCACGTCCCGCCCAGTGGTCCACCTCCAGGTACCGTCCTGCTCCACGCCCCAACCGTGATCAGCGCTGTCCGTCGTCTGCAACCAACACAACAAGGTGCGGGCATAGCCCGTGCAGGGGTGAGTATAAGCTACTCAGTAAGGACCCCGAGACCCCCGAAGGTCTCCCGAAATCCACAAAGGATATAGCACAAAAGAAAGATGCAATCACGAAGTAACATCTGACTCGACTTAGGTATACGCCCATACATATACCTAAGTCCCCAATTCTAGCTCTGCTCACGAGCTCAAGAACAACTCAATCCACGCAGGAAAGCAAGACTCAAATCCACAAGGAGAGTAAACAGTAAATCCACAAAGGATAGTTCAACACAATCCACAAAGGAGAGTAAACAGTAAATCCACAAAGGATAGTAACATAAGATTCAGCTCAACCAGGTATACTTTTTCAGATGACGTCAAAGATGATCACTGATCCATCTAAGTTGTCGGACCCACGAAGGATCGATAGGTACTAACCCCCGCAAAAGACCCACGTAGGATCGGGCTCACACAGAACCTGTAGGCAGTGGCTCACACAGAACCGGTAGTAAGGACCCACATAGGATCGGGCTCACACAGAACCTGTAGCACTGATCCACGTAGGATCGCTGAGTGCAGTAGTCGACGCAGTCCACTGAGGATCTCTGCACAGTCATCGCCGCAGTCCACGAAGGATCTCTGCTCTGTCGTCGTCGCAGTCCACGGAGGATCTCTGCTCTGCGGTCGTCGCAGTCCACGGAGGATCTCTGCTCTGCCGTCGTCGCAGTCCACGGAGGATCTCTGCTCTGTCGTCGTCGCAGTCCACGGAGGATCTCTGCTCTGCCGTCGTCGCAGTCCACGGAGGATCTCTGCTCTGTCGTCGAAGTCACAACCAGCGCTAGGGTTCCCGCACATATTGAGCTCGTTTAGGAGGGTCCGCTCCACGAGCCGAGAGGCTGATACATCAACTGACACGTAGTCCGAAGTTGATGTATCCAAAAGTTCCGTAACGACAACATGATCTCAACGCAACAGACGGCGCGTCAATCGGACGCCCGGTCTGAGAGTTATTGGCATTTTCGTCCCAGGGGCCCAGTTGGTTTTTAGGGCAAAACCAACCCGACCGTACTCCTCCTGTGTCCGATCCTCGGGCGGAGTATGCCAAAAGTTCCGTCTCACTTAGAGGAAACTACCACAGCTGACAGTACGTCGATCGGACGTCCGTAGCCCAAGTTATGAGCGTTTCCGCTCCGAGGGCCCGGTTGGTTTCGTGTACGAACCAACCCGGACGAACCCAAAGTCTTCCTAAACCTTGAGTATAATATACCTAAACGACCGTATCGATCCAAGGATCGCGTAGCCGCTGACGGTTCATCAATCGGAGGTCCCAGGCCCAAGATATGGGCAAAAGACCGAAGAAGGCCCGAAAACGGGGGTTCTGGGTCCGGGGCGACCCGGCCCGAACCCCCCCTGGGTCGGCCGAACCGGGTCGGCCCGACTCGGATAGGCCGGGTCCGGTCCGGCCTGGGCGCGGCCCGGCCGACCGGACCGGCCGGCTCGGCTTCGGCCGAGGGGCCGAAGCGGCTGCCGCGGGTTTGACCCGCGGCTTGATGGAAAACGCGGCCCCGCGGGGGGGCCGCCTGTCACGCAGACGCGGCCGGGCCGCCGCGTCCCTCCCCGGTTCCGCGCGGCCGCCGCCGCCGCGGCTGAAGCCGCGGCGGAACTCCTCCACGGCGGCGCGCCGGGCGCCGCCGCGCCGGCGACCCGCGCCGCCGCCGCCTTCCGCGGGCCGCCGGAGTTGCTCCGGTGGCCCGTTTTACCTCCCGTCTGCGCCGTTGCTCCTCCCGGGGGCCGATCTTCACTGCGGGATCAACGGATCGCCCTTTCCGCACGGTTCGTCGTCGTCCGCCAAATCTGCACAACAAAAGATCGGCGGAGGGTTGCCGGGTCTTGTTCGTTAGACCCGCACCCTCCGCGTTAGTCATAAACTCAACGGGGAAAAAGGAAAAACCAATCAACAATTTTAAATAAATTAAAATTGTTCCGTGATCGGGTTATTTATTTCAAAAGAATAAACACGGGAAAGAATCATCAAGGAAATAAACCCCTACCTTGTCGTCGTCGTCGGACGAGAGGTCGTCGCGGAATTGCTCGTCGCGGAAGAAGGGGGATCGTCGCGTCGTCGCGGTATCCGGCGTCGCGTCGCCAATCTCCGGATCAAGATCAAACGGATTTAATTAATTAAATCCGTTGTCATTGAAATAAAAAAAAGGGAGAAATAAACGATTCGTTTCTCACCTTAATTGCCGAACGAGGATCGGCCGCGGAAGAAGAGGCGTCGCCGAAGAACGTCGCGGGTAGAGCTCGTCGACGTCGCAGATCACGGTGTGCGTCGTCGAATTCCGGTCGCCGGCGTTCTTCGCGTTCTTCGCGTTCTTCGCGTTCTTCGCGTTATTCGCGAGGAGGGGAGATGAAGAAACAAAGATCCTCTCAAATCCTTTCAAAGGATTTTTAGGTTCGTCTTATTTTATAAACATGCCAACAAACGCAAAAGCGTAAGTAACGACCCATCAGTTCGTTGAATTAATTCAACGAGTGAAACAGCCCATTTAATTCACGAAATAAACCGCTCAATTAAATGGTCTGTTAAGAAATAAAGAAAACGCGTCAGTTGACTTTTCAGTTACATTGACGGGTTTTCGCGGGTGCGTTACTTAGCGAAAGAAACGGCGGGGCTCGTGCGGGCCCCACCTCACAAATATCCTACCAAGGGGGTAGGATATTTCTGGATAGCACCCTATCCGCTTTAACTCAGTTCAAGTGGCTTCCAAGCGGCTTCCAAGCAGCTTAAGTGAAATAAAATAAAGTTTTCGCACAAATTTTATTTTATTTCTGACTTAAAGCCCCAAAATTTAAAAACCACGTCTGAGCAAACGCAACTCCGGAAGAGGCGTTTCTAAGAAAATACCGGCGCTGCGATTTCATCGGTGCCCTCAGAATTCGATTCCGGGCACCGGTTCAAAAGATAGAAAAACCCGCTCGTCCGTTCACTGAACGTACCCGAGCCAAACTTCGGAAATTGATTCCGGGCACACCGGGCCTCGGAATCAGGTGCCGTCTGAAGCTGCGCTCTTGTAAAATTCCAAAGAAAATTAAGAAAAAAAAATTCCTTGAAATTTGCTGGTCTTTACATTACTCCCACCTCAGGGCTTTACGTCCCCGTAAAGATACATCAAAAACTAGGGGAACAAATGGGGGTACTGAGCACGCATCTGAGCCTCCCGCTCCCAAGTGCTCTCCTAGAGGTTCCCGTGCTGCCATCTGACGCGCACAAGAGGAATCGACCGCCCACGTAGGACCCGCTCCTGTCGATCCTCGATCTCCATTGGGACCTCCGCAAAAGTCGCCCCATCGTCCACGTCCAGCTCCCCAAAGTCGATGATGTGCGTCGGGTCGTGCACGTATCTCCTCAGCTGAGACACGTGGAAGACGTCGTGCACCCGGTGCAACTGAGGTGGTAGAGCCAGGCGATAAGCCACCTCTCCTATCCTGCTGAGGACCTGGAAAGGCCCGATGAAGCGGGGAGACAACTTGCCGCCTCGGCCAAATCTCCGTAAACCACGTCGAGGTGAGACACGCAAAAAGACGTGGTCGCCATCCTCTAACTCCAGTGGCCTCCGCCTCCTGTCAGCATATGACTTCTGCCGGCTCTGAGCTGTCCTCATCCTCTCCTGGATGATCTGGACCTTCTCTGTCATGGCTCGGACCATCTCTGGTCCCACGAGTGCTGACTCCCCAGGGTCTGTCCAGCACAACGGTGATCTGCAGGGTCTGCCGTACAACGCCTCGTAAGGTGCCATCCCGATGGTGGAGTGGTAGCTGTTGTTGTACGCGAACTCCACCAAGGGTAGGTGGTCCTCCCAGCTGCGACCAAAGTCGAGAACACATGCACGGAGCATGTCCTCGAGTGTCTGTATGATCCTCTCAGTCTGACCATCCGTCTGAGGGTGGAAGGCTGTGCTCAGATGGAGCCGCGTCCCGAACGCCTCCTGCAACCCCTTCCAAAGCCGGGAAGTGAAATGAGCATATCGATCGGAGACGATAGACGATGGCACACCGTGAAGCCGTACGATCTCCTGGACGTAAAGACGTCCCAAGATCTCTACTGAGCCCTGCTCTCTGATGGGTAAGAAGTGTGCCGACTTGGTGAGTCGGTCGACAATCACCCAAATGGAGTCGTGACCTCTGGAAGTGCGTGGAAGTCCAGTCACGAATTCCATAGATATGTCGTCCCACTTCCACTCCGGGACCTCCAAGGGCTGTACCAAGCCTGCTGGTACCTGATGCTCTGCCTTCACCTGCTGGCAGGTGAGGCATCGTGAAACGAACTCTGCCACATCTTTCTTCATGCCCGGCCACCAGTGCTGTCGCCTGAGATCCTGGTACATCTTCGCCACTCCGGGATGTACCGCCAAGGGAGAAGTGTGAAACTCTCTCAGCACCTCCTCTCGTAAAGCGACTGGTACGAAGGTACGTCCTCTGAAAAGGATGTCGTGCTCTGCTCCAAGGGAGAAACCATCAGGCGCCTGACCTGAGGATATCAGTGCACGCCGGGTCTCACAGTCAGCGTCCCCATGCTGAGCCTCTCTGACCCGCTGTAGAAGTGGAGGAGAGACTGTGAGAGACTGAAGAAAGGCTGCTCCGTCTCTATCCACGAAGGATATCTGCAAGGAGGCTAGCTGCTCCGTCGCCTCCTCAAGTAGCTGAATGCCCGTCCTCCTGCTGAGGGCATCGGCTACCACGTTCCCCTTCCCAGGAGTATAGACTATCTCAAAGTCATAGTCCTGGAGGAACTCAAGCCATCTCCGCTGTCTCAGGTTCAGGTCCTTCTGAGAGAAGATATACCTGAGACTCTAGTGGTCAGAAAAGACTGTGAAGCGCTCGCCCATCAGATAGTGCCGCCAAGTCTTCAGAGCGAAGACCACTGCTGCTAACTCCAGGTCATGAGTGGCGTAGTTCTGCTCATGCGGCCTCAACTGACGTGATCCGTAGGCGATCACGGCCCGCTCCTGCATCAGGACGCAACCGAGTCCAGTCCCTGACGCATCGCAGTAAACTACGTATCCAACTCCCTCCTCAGGCAACCTCAAGATAGGTGCGCTGGTCAATCTCTGTCTCAGCTCCTGGAAGCTCTGCTGACATCTGTCTGACCACACGAAGGGTTTCCCCTTCTTTGTCAAAGCTGAGAGTGGTGCCGCAACTCTGGAGAAGTCTGGCACGAATCTCCGATAGTATCCGGCTAGGCCCAAGAAGCTCCGCACCTCCGTCACGCTCTTGGGTGGCTCCCAAGCTAGCACTGCCTCGATCTTCGCGGGATCCACTGCAACTCCCGCCTCAGAGATGACGTGCCCCAAGAAATGGACCTCACGTAACCAGAACTGGCATTTTGAGAGCTTGCCATAAAGCTGGTGCTCTCGGAGCGTGTCTAGCACAACTCGCAGGTGGTAGGCATGCTCCTCCTCAGTCGTCGAGTATACCAAAATGTCGTCAATGAAGACCACGACAAATCGGTCGAGGTATGGCTGGAAGATCCTGTTCATGAGGCTCATGAACACTGCTGGAGCATTGGTTACGCCGAACGGCATAACCAAGAACTCATAATGGCCATACCGACACCTGAAGGCCGTCTTCTGCACGTCCTCGTCTCGAACTCTGAGCTGATGATAGCCTGACCGGAGGTCTATTTTCGAGAACCACCGTGCTCCCTTGAGCTGATCGAAGAGGTCATCAATTCGTGGCAGCGGATACTTGTTCCTCACTGTCACCTGGTTCAGGCGACGATAGTCGACACACAGTCGCAAGCTCCCGTCCGCCTTCTTGGCGAACAAAATCGGGGAAGCCCAGGGTGAAACACTGGGTCTGATAAACCCCTTGCTCTGAAAGTCCTCCAACTGTACCCGCAGCTCTCGAAGCTCGACGGGGGCCATTCGATATGCTGGAGTAGATATCGGGGCTGTCCCGGGGTACAAGTCGATGTAAAAGTCTACCTCTCTACGAGGAGGTAGCCCTGGAACGTCATCGGGAAAGACGTCCACGTACTGGTCCACCACTGCAGGAAAAGCTGGACTCCGCACGTCCACTGCTCCTAGGATGAGGCTAGCCAACTGATGAGAGATGGGCTGCACTCTCCTCTGCGGAAGTCCATCCTGTGCTGCAAAGGTTCCCTTCTCGCCGGTGAAGGTAAACCTGCTCCCGTCGGTGCGAACACATCGCACCTTGCGCCTAAAACAGTCGATCTGGGCATGAACCGTGGATAGCCAATCCATGCCCAAGATGACGTCGTAAGGCCTCGACGCCGCTACAAGGAGATCCCAGCCGAAGCTCTCGCCTCCTAGAGTAAGCTCACACTGCCGGCACCAGTGCGTAATCGTCGAGTCTGCTCCCGTAGGAGTCTCTAGCCGTAAGGATCGAGCCAACGGCTCAGTCGGAATCTCCGAGCTCCGAACAAGGGCAGAGGCTATGAAAGAGTGACTCGCTCCTGTGTCTATAAGTACTGCAGCAAGGGTGGAATAGACACAGATCGTACCTCGAATCATCTCTGGCATGTCGGGGTCGTAGGCCTCCACTGCCTGGAGCTGGGCCTGTCCCTGCCCGCCAGCTCCCTGTGGTCGAGGTGGCCCTCCTGGTGGTGGTGGGGGTAGAGCCTGGAAGCGTCGCCCACCACCCGCTGCTCGGCCAGCTCCTCTGCCTCGTCCGCCTCCTCCCTGTGGACCGCCACGGTCGACCCTCTGCCTCTGCCTGGGTGGCCCCTCCACCGTCTGCTGCTCCTCTGGTCGGCGAGTCGGGCAGTCACGAGCCATGTGACCCTGCCCGCCGCAGGAGTAGCACAGCCTGCCTCTCGGAAGGCTGGCACTCCGCTGTGTGCCTCGCACTGCTGAGCCGGTGTCCTGAGGCCGTCTGCAGGAGGCTCGCCGCGAGAATCACCATGAGATCCGCTGGTGTCCTCACTAGCCTAAAGATCCGTACCACCGCCTCTAGCCAGTCCTCGGCGGCCTGGGGGTCCGCCTCACCGTGAAACCTGGGCGGTCGCTGGCTCTGAAACTCATGCAGTGCCCTGAGGCGACGTGCATCGTCAGCGTCTGGTACTGGTAGCATCGGTGGCTCGGCGGGTAAAGCTACCGCCGGTGCCACTGCTGGCAAAGGGCCCTGCACCGAGGCCTCGTCGCTCGGTGGGCTGCCGTCGCGCCCTACACTCGGAACCCTAGCTGGCTGTCGTCGCGGGGCCATCCTGAAAAGGAGAACAAGAGCACCACAGTCAGAACAGTATACCTGGTGAGCTGGCACAAGTAATCACAAGGAAAACTTGAGACTTTCATAAAGCAGATCAGTATACCCGGTGAGCTGACACAAGTAATCACAAAGAAAACTTGGAACACACACGCAATCAATGTTTTCATGCATTAAGTCGAAAATCAGGAGTCAGGGTCCTGGTGTACGGATACGTCGGCCGCCGCACCAACACTGGGCTCCCTGAACTGATAACCACACTCAATACACTAAACACTATTGCTTCACATAGAAAGAAAAGACGATCAGAGTCTGCGGTAGAACCGACCACCTTTGATACCAATTTGTCACGACCCGACCTCGGGGCCCGTGCCGTGACTACCCCAAGCCCGCCTTCCATAGGCCAGGGGATGGCGACTAGCACCAAGGCGTAAAATCCCGGTAAACAGGGAAGGCATTGCCTTTAAAAGTAACAACCACCACAGAGTCAGCAAGCGGAAAGTAACTACAAAGTGCAGAAAAGTAAAGGGGGCCGGAAATACAAGCCCAACTGTAAAGTACAACTGAAAAAGTAAAGAACAACAACTGAAGAAAAGACGGCGGCCTCGTGTCGTCCACTGGCAATCCCACCTGAAGGGTGGGTACAAATAGCCTCCAGGCTCCTCGGGTCCCACGTCCGCTCCGAGCATGTCCCGCCCAGTGGTCCACCTCCAGGTACCGTCCTGCTCCACGCCCCAACCGTGATCAGCGCTGTCCATCGTCTGCAACCAACACAACAAGGTGCGGGCATAGCCCGTGCAGGGGTGAGTATAAGCTACTCAGTAAGGACCCCGAGACCCCCGAAGGTCTCCCGAAATCCACAAAGGATATAGCACAAAAGAAAGATGCAATCACGAAGTAACATCTGACTCGACTTAGGTATACACCCATACATATACCTAAGTCCCCAATTCTAGCTCTGCTCACGAGCTCAAGAACAACTCAATCCATGCAGGAAAGTAAGACTCAAATCCACAAGGAGAGTAAACAGTAAATCCACAAAGGATAGTTCAACACAATCCACAAAGGAGAGTAAACAGTAAATCCACAAAGGATAGTAACATAAGATTCATCTCAACCAGGTATACTTTTTCAGATGACGTCAAAGATGATCACTGATCCATCTAAGTTGTCGGACCCACGAAGGATCGATAGGTACTAACCCCCGCAAAAGACCCACGTAGGATCGGGCTCACACAGAGCCTGTAGGCAGTGGCTCACACAGAACCGATAGTAAGGACCCACATAGGATCGGGCTCACACAGAACCTGTACCACTGATCCACGTAGGATCGCTGAGTGCAGTAGTCGACGCAGTCCACTGAGGATCTCTGCACAGTCGTCGCCGCAGTCCACGAAGGATCTCTGCTCTACCGTCGTCGCAGTCCACGGAGGATCTCTGCTCTGCCATCGTCGCAGTCCACAGAGGATCTCTGCTCTGCCGTCGTCGCAGTCCACGGAGGATCTCTGCTCTGCCGTCGTCGCAGTCCACGGAGGATCTCTGCTCTGTCGTCGTCGCAGTCCACGGATGATCTCTGCTCTGCCGTCGTCGCAGTCCACGGAGGATCTCTGCTCTGTCGTCGAAGTCACAGCCATCGCTAGGGTTCCCGCACATAGCGAGCTCGTTTAGGAGGGTCCGCTCCACGAGCCGAGAGGCTGATACATCAACTGACACGTAGTCCGAAGTTGATGTATCCAAAAGTTCCGTAACGACAACAGGATCTCAACGCAACAGACGGCGCGTCAATCGGACGCCCGGTCTGAGAGTTATTGGCATTTTCGTCCCAGGGGCCCGGTTGGTTTTTAGGGCAAAACCAACCCGACCGTACTCCGCCTGTGTCCGATCCTCGGGCGGAGTATGCCAAAAGTTCCGTCTCACTTAGAGGAAACTACCACAGCTGACGGTACGTCGATCGGACGTCCGTAGCCCAAGTTATGAGCGTTTCCGCTCCGAGGGCCCGGTTGGTTTCGTGTACGAACCAACCCGGCCGAACCCAAAGTCTTCTGAAACCTTGAGTATAATATACCGAAACGACCGTATCGATCCAAGGATCGCGTAGCCGCTGACGGTTCGTCAATCGGAGGTCCCAGACCCAAGATATGGGCAAAAGACCGAAGAAGGCCCGAAAACGGGGGTTCTGGGTCCGGGGCGACCCGGCCCGAACCCCCCCTGGGTCGGCCGAACCGGGTCGGCCCGACCCGGCTAGGCCGGGTCCGGTCCGGCCTGGGCGCGGCCCGGCCGACCGGACCGGCCGGCTCGGCTTCGGCCGAGGGGCCGAAGCGGCTGCCGCGGGTTTGACCCGCGGCTTGATGGAAAACGCGGCCCCGCGGGGGGGCCGCCTGTCACGCGGACGCGGCCGGGCCGCCGCGTCCCTCCCCGGTTCCGCGCGGCCGCCGCCGCCGCGGCGGAACTCCTCCACGGCGGCGCGCCGGGCGCCGCCGCCTCCGGTCGCCGGCGCCGCCGCGCCGGCGACCCGCGCCGCCGCCGCCTTCCGCGGGCCGCCGGAGTTGCTCCGGTGGCCCGTTTTACCTCCCGTCTGCGCCGTTGCTCCTCCCGGGGGCCGATCTTCACTGCGGGATCAACGGATTGCCCTTGCCGCACGGTTCGTCGTCGTCCGCCAAATCCGCACAACAAAAGATCGGCGGAGGGTTGCCGGGTCTTGTTCGTTAGACCCGCACCCTCCGCGTTAGTCATAAACTCAACGGGGAAAAAGGAAAAACCAATCAACAATTTTAAATAAATTAAAATTGTTCCGTGATCGGGTTCTTTATTTCAAAAGAATAAACACGGGAAAGAATCATCAAGGAAATAAACCCCTACCTTGTCGTCGTCGTCGGACGAGAGGTCGTCGCGGAATTGCTCGTCGCGGAAGAAGGGGGATCGTCGCGTCGTCACGGTATCCGGCGTCACGTCGCCAATCTCCGGATCAAGATCAAACGGATTTAATTAATTAAATCCGTTGTCATTGAAATAAAAAAAAAGGGAGAAATAAACGATTCGTTTCTCACCTTAATTGCCGAACGAGGATCGGCCGTGGAAGAAGAGGCGTCGCCGAAGAACGTCGCGGGTAGAGCTCGTCGACGTCGCAGATCACGGTGTGCGTCGTCGAATTCCGGTCGCCGGCGTTCTTTGCGTTCTTCGCGTTCTTCGCGTTCTTCGCGAGGAGGGGAGATGAAGAAACAAAGATCCTCTCAAATCCTTTCAAAGGATTTTTAGGTTGGTCTTATTTTATAAACATGCCAACAAACGCAAAAGCGTAAGTAACGACCCATCAGTTCGTTGAATTAATTCAACGAGTGAAACAACCCATTTAATTCACGAAATAAACCGCTCAATTAAATGGTCTGTTAAGAAATAAAGAAAACGCGTCGGTTGACTTTTCAGTTACATTGACGGGTTTTCGCGGGTGCGTTACTTAGCGAAAGAAACGGCGGGGCTCGTGCGGGCCCCACCTCACAAATATCCTACCAAGGGGGTAGGATATTTCTGGATAGCACCCTATCCGCTTTAACTCAGTTCAAGTGGCTTCCAAGCGGCTTCCAAGCAGCTTAAGTGAAATAAAATAAAGTTGTCGCACAAATTTTATTTTATTTCTGACTTAAAGCCCCAAAATTTAAAAACCACGTCTGAGCAAACGCAACTCCGGAAGAGGCGTTTCTAAGCAAATACCGGCGCTGCGATTTCATCGGTGCCCTCAGAATTCGATTCCGGGCACCGGTTCAAAAGATAGAAAAACCCGCTCGTCCGTTCACTGAACGTACCCGAGCCAAACTTCGGAAATTGATTCCGGGCACACCGGGCCTCGGAATCAGGTGCCGTCTGAAGCTGCGCTCTTGTAAAATTCCAAAGAAAATTAAGAAAAAAAAATTTCCTTGAAATTTGCGGGTCTTTACAATATTTCTATATGTACATGTTCATAATGTTATAAGATTATGTTTTTCACAATACAATGTCTGGGTTATTCTCTCATGGATTATTTTCATTGATTCCTTTATGAATCATTTCTAATGATCTACCAATATTTATGACATGACTCAAGATTATGATCTTTATTATGTAGGTATAATTTTAAACTGTTAATCTCATGTTCTCGTACCCTTATTCTCATGTTATGCCTATGTGATCATTGATATATTCCGTATTTACCATTATATGGTATCTAAGATCATCATTTCTTATGTTTCCTTTCCTCAGGTTATGAATAAGGGTTTTAATTAGGGTATGTCTAAGAATAGTGCTATGTGGAAAGATATTTAGGGTAGATATTGAAAATATTTCAAGAAATAAAAAGATTGTATATCTAGTCACCAAAGGCATTAAACCTACATCATCTTTAGGCGTGTATATGTGAGTTGTATTGAATATTAATGTAAAAATATGTAATATCTATGAATAAAAAATTTGGTTTTTTATAGTTGATATCAAATGATAAGTTTAGTCAATATTTGGAGATTATGGTTAGAGGACTTTGGTGAAAATCCAGGGGATAACTCTAAGGATAAGTCTACATGTGGGAAAATGTCCTAGAATTTTAGTAAAGGATATAACGAGTAGTTTCCAAGTAATTACATCCTTTTCTGGATACTACAAGTGGATGCTACTCTGAAAATTTTTTATAGAGGGGTAATAACTCTAAAAATGGGGCATTGGGATCTGAATCTATCATCACTCACTACACGACAATGGACCTTGTTGCACAGATGGTTTGACACTTCTAGGGAATATGTTTTGGAAATTCAAAAATTTTGTATAGACCATCCAAATTGATTCAAGTAGATGATGACAATGAATGACCTGGGTTGTATCTAAGGTGTCATATATTAAAAAATGTTTCATGATTTAGATATCCTATAAATATTTTTTTATGACTATGGGGTTTCACTAATGTGAATATTTTACCTCACACTATCTTTTTTGGTTTTAATCAATGGTCGGAACAATGAGGAAGAATTTAAAACTAAATTTGATGAAAAATCTGGTGATTATAAGCAACCAAACTGGTTTATGACTGAAGAGAAAGATATTTTGATTATACCTAATAATCTATCATGATATATGATTAGCAACATGAACTTCAGTGAGATTCCAAATATGTCAAATAAAAGTAAGATGGACTTTTATGAAAATTTATATATATATTTTTTAAAAGGTTGGGGCCGAAGCCTCAATTTATTATTTGAAATCAAAGACCTCTTTAAACTGGGTAGAGGGAGACCCATTACATAGCCTGAAGGCCTAAGGCCAAGTGGCCTGGATACAAATCTTGAAAGCCCATTGAAATGGTCCAAAGGACCGCTCGGTGAACAGTACTGATTTTATGAAAATTTATATGGTAATGAACAAATAAGAAAGAATAATTGGATTAATAAATGTAAATAAGGTGGGAATAATCCCTATAATAATATATAATGTCGAGGGTAATATTAGTTTTATAGTAAATGAAGGTCATTGAGTAATTAATTTCCAAGGAATTCTATGTCTTATATATGGGGAACTTAGATATTATATAAGTCAATGATATAAAATAAGTGTGAACCCCTTGACCAAGGAAGGACCTATGTTATACCAAATCATTGAATTAAAAGGGTTAAAGTATTTATTTATTTGGATTCAATGATTATGTTGTAGAAGTATTTTGTACCAATGGAATTTTGTTTATAAGAATCCTGAAACATCTAAGAATTGTGCTCATTTTTAAATCATATATGTCTTCATATAATATTAACTTAAGAGTTATGGATACCATAATTATTTCATGAGTTTAAGGTTTACCATATGTTCAAAATATTAGAGACCCCTTTTTAGGTTCTAAGTGATGGGTTTTTAATTAATGACATTTTGTGTGATGTTTTATTAGAATAAGGTATATGTAACTCTTAGGTTCAACATGAAGTATTATTTGAGGAAGAATGATTTTTTCATAAGTTTAAAGGTATTGATAACCTTTGGGGATTATATTTCCTTTTTTGACTAAGGTTATTTTTAAGAATGTTCAACATGTTTTTAGGGATGTTATAAGAATTATATCAAAGTAGTTTCAGTAAAAATGAAAACTGATCACATTTTTTCAGGCCACAAGGATTAAATCCACAAATAAAGAGAGATAAGTTTTAAATTCCAACCATTGGCCTATGTGATTTCTTGGTTAGTATGAATTGTTTTTAAATAACTTGAATGATAAATGTTAACTTTATTTGAGGAATATATGTTTTATTAGATAGATAACCATGGGATCTAAAAATTATATAGCAATAGATTATGCCTCACAAAAAATGAAGGTTCATGAGAAAAATTATCTAACTCATGATTTGGGGTTAGAGAAAGTAATTATTGAATTAAAGATATGGAGGCATCTTATTTATAGATAAAGGTGTACTATATATATTAATCATAAAATTTTAAATTATATATTCCATGGAATGAGTTGAATATACACAATAGAAAATGGGTGGATTAGATTAAATATTATAACTACTCAATACATTACCACCATAGGTAGGAGAATATGGGGGTCGATACTTCGAGTCAAAATGATCATTCTACCTTATCTATGATGAGGATCAGAAAAGATCAAATTTTTATAGATTTACAAAAGATGGTTCTAGTAATCCTGAATGAGGTAGAAATATATTATCTTGCTCAAATTAATGTTCAACCATCTATCTAAGTGAATATTAAAGAGGCTAGAAAGAAAAATATAGAGTTGCAGAAGAAGGTTATAAATGTTCCTAAGTTTAACCTTGATTATGATGGAGTTATATGGTTCATGAACCAGGTTTTTATCTCATTGATATCAGTCTTGAAGAAGGTTCTTTTATAGGATACTAATAGATCTTTATTCTCTATTCATCCTGAAAGTATAAATATGTTTAGATATTTGAAGGAGTGTTTATGGTGGGATGGACTAAAGAGAGATATCACATAGTTCGTGTCTCGATTATTTTTATTTCTGTAATCTAATGGTGAGAGATGAAATTCTAAGGGAATGTTACAACCATTTCCTATACCATAATGAAAATAGGAAAACATCACCATAGATTTTATCATCAGACACCCCAATATATCTAAATGGAATAATGTTACAAGGGAAGTAGTTTATCACCTTATGAACTCAACATAATTAATTTCCATTATATAATTCTTATATCTTGATTGAATTTATATAATATACATTAAGGAAGTGGTAAGGTTTCATGGAGTACCACATTATATTGTATCCAATCAGGATATGAGGATTACCTCGATGTTCTGGAGAAGTATTCAGTAGACTCTCGATAAAGAGTTGAGTTTCAACACAACATATAATCCTCAAACAAATAGTAAATTTAAGAGAACAATAAAAACCCTATATTATATGATGAAAACTTTTTAATGGATTTTAAATGTTTTTAGGATCAACACATTCCTTTAGTCAAGTTTTCTTACAACAATTGTTTTCACTCGAGCATTCAAATGGATCCTTATGAAGACCTCTATGGAAAGAGGTGTAAAACATCAATGTGTTGGGATGAATTTGGAGAAATAAATATATTAGGACTATAAATGGATGATAAAATAGTATAGAATGTTAGATCCATTCATCAACACATATGGGTAGCAAAAATCCGATATAAAATATATGTTGATAATCATCGACATGTTATGGAATTTGAAGCTAGGGAGAATGTGTTTCTTTGAATTTGTATATAGAATAAGGTAATAGTACATGAATATAAAGGAAATTTTATCCCTTGGTATATTATCTATTTTTATATTCTCTATCAAGTGGAGATATTTTCTTATCACTTTTCTTTTCCACTGAACCTCTCTCAATTCCATGACGTGTTCCACATATCATTCCTGAGGAAGTACATACATGATTCCTCACATGTACTAAAATTGGTTGTCATACCCATGGATCATGATCTTTGTTATGAAGAAAAATGTATGGATATTTTTTATCATAGAGAGAAAGTTCTATAAAACAAGAACACTCTTTTGGTCAAAGTTTTTTAGTGAATCCACCAACTTGAAGAAGCTAGGGGGAACCTGGGGATGTAATAAGGTGGAAGTATCCATAATTGCTTATATCAAAGTGGATAAATTTTAAGGGATATATTCATTTTTATGGGGGTAGAATGTAAGGCCCCAATATTTTATGAAATATTTTTTTAAAATAAATTTAATTTCTTCGATATCTTATGTCACATGCAACATCTTGTTTTAACTAACCACAATATATTTTTAATATTATTTAAACAAGACAATTATAAACTTTTTTGTTAATTTTGGAAGTGTGAATAAGAATAATAAAGTTTTTAAAATTAATTATAATGATTTTATATAATGAAAAAAATTGATAAATAAGTAACTTATTTATGGTAAAGTCTTTATATGCTTCAAAAATACATTTTTCTAAAAAAATGAATTTCATTGTCTTTTTGTAAACAAATTAAAAATAAATTTTTACTGCTTTTAGAAAATTTATTTCAAAAAAATAAATTATTTCTAAAAATCAACATTTCAAAATCATCTTAGAGTTAATTTGATAGGATTTTTTGAAAAAATTAATTTTTTGATGAAGAGTGAAAAATCTTGATTTTTTATATAAAAATGTATTTTCATTTAAAGAATTTAAAGTTAATTTTTTTCAATATGGTTAGAAATGTATAATTGGTTAAATAATAATATTATTAATCCAGTTTAGTTCATTGGAATCAATTTTATATAGAATTTTTATATTAAAATGTTTTATACTTATAAAATTGTTTTTTTGGAAAACTACTTTTTCATCGCGCTTGCGGGTTTAATTTTAAATTAAATTTTACCACTTATTTCAATTTAATTTTTTTTAAAATGCGTTGAATATTTTGAATAATCATAATTAAAATTATATAATGATTACAACTTATTTTTTGTCTATAAAGAATATTAAAAATTGTAAACATTAATTATTGTGGTTAAGGTTAAAACTGGTTTATCGAGGGTTAAATAAAAATTATAAGGATTGAAATGAAATAAATACTTTTCAATTTTGTATTTTTGGACCATATTTAAAACTTATATAATACAAATATTTATATTTATCTAGTTTTTATCCTTTTCCATGCGTGAGTTGTGGGTTTAAATTTTTATTTTCAAAAATTTCAATTGTGTCATCTTCTCCACTTATAAAAGGGCACCCCATCTCCTCCCCTATTCACACTTCAAAAATAATTTAATTTCAGAAAATACCAAACCAAATTCCTTACTTAATTTCATACCCTAATCATAGAGTCATTATTTTTATTATTAAACCCTCCTAAGAAGGATTTTGTTGAAATCCTAAAGAGGTTGACTGAAGAAGAGGTATTATTCTTAACCGAGTGTTTCTATTTTATTTATTCTTCAACATAATTAAAATATTACTCAACTATAATGATATAATAGAATAATTGTATCCAATATAATTATATTTTATCATTTTAATTTCGTAATCTATCTCCTCTTCCATCAAACGGGAAACAAAACTGTCAATCTTGTGTATAATGAACTACCGCCTCACGAACTAATGTAATTTTTTTCCATAACTGCCTCTGATATCCAGATATAATGATGTATTTAAAATATTTATATGAAATTTATAAAATAATAATAATTCTATAATTATAATATCACATCTACCTTCTTACCATTCAGTCCTTTGGAAAATGATAACATCGTTCGTGCATACGTGTGAACTACCACCTCCACAAAGCGATGTGGTGTGTTTTTTATTTTATATTTACATGCATGTTAAAAAGGATATATTTAATGAATTTATATGACATATATGGTATTAAAATTATATTATAGATTTTATTTCATGTTTACCTTTATTATGTTCTATCCATCAAAAAATAAAAACAGTGTTCATGCACACGTATGGCCTACCGTCTCCAAAAAAAGTGTAATTCATTTTTTAATATCTAACTTTTATGGATATATATATATATATATATATTGTATAAAATATTTATATTATGATTAAAATTCTGGAAATTATGGAACTATAATCAATTTATAAGGACCAAAACCACCAAACCCAAATTTACAGGAAAAACAAAGGAGTTATCCCCCAAAATAGTGATTTTAATTGTTAATAAATGGGTGGTAAAAGGTTAAGAGTAAATAAAATATGGTATGATATATATTATTATGGTTTTTAATAGATATATAATAAACATATAATTATTATATAGTAGTTTTCAACATGTACACTGGAATTTGAGACTTAAGTTAAGGGATTTCTCATCTCACTTTTATTTGTAGAAGACTTATGTCAAATTCATCACTCGTTTAATTTTTGTGGTGTATATACTTACCCTTTGAAATTTTATATCATGAATATAATTATTATATTTATATTTAATGTTTAAAATGATTTTTTTATTTCATGGAAATTACGGCTCAAAAGTTACCGAAGTGGTAAGGGAATTTTTATCTCACTTTTATTTTTGGGTGACACCTGCCATATTCACCACTAGTTTCTTTTACATGGTGTATATAATGACCAAGAATGTATTTTATTATTATTATCATAAAATTTATGGTGATTTACATATTCATATAATGTTTCTTCTTTATGGGGACTATGATTCAAAAGTTACCAAAGTGGTAAGGGTTTAATGTTACAATCTTATTCTTTATCATGATTGTTTTTATTATTCTTTGGATGATAAAATTTCATAATCTAACTCTCAATAACGTTATGAATTTTCTTCTGATATAGTTATTTCTATTAGTTACATTTTTTCATCTCATTTTCCTCTCTTTATTTACTAAAGAATCCAAAATAATGTTTTTACTGAAAACCAATTTTATTTCTCACTTCGTTCCAGAATCCTTTCACTTCCACTTTCAAGTTTTCTAAAAATGTTTTCACTTTTTTTAATAATATCCTCTGATTGTTAAAATTCATTTTTATTCATGTTTTTATTTTTACAAAAGTGTTTAAAATGAATATTCTTGTCACTTTTAAAAATGAGGTACTTTTGACTTTTTCCAAGAAAAATTGAAAGAAATATTTGTTTTAACATGTATGAAATGAATGGTTTTTCCACCATAATAATTGGTCAATGATTTAAATATTAAGTTAAATATTTCCAAGTATACTTTAAATAAAAAAAATTTCTTTAATATTTGGTAAATTTTTATATTTTAAATAATTTATTTTAAAAGGTGATAGAATATTTTCCTCAATAAACATCCAAGTGATCATTTAAAATCATTTTCCATATAAGATAACATCCTTTCATGTTACTTAAGATTTAATGAGGATATGATCTAATTATATCAACTTTACTATTCTAATATATGTTTTATTATTATGATGAAAATATTTTTATAAAACCATTTCCTTTTCTAGGGTTTGTGATATGATTATGAAAACTGTTTCTTTTCCATGGGTTATACTACGATGAAATGTTTATGAAACTAATTTATTTTTCATAGGATATGATATGATAAATGTTTTTTTATATTATGGTATACATATTTATAATTTTTATTATGTTATATTTGGGACCTATATATCCCTCTAATGCATTAAGGAAATATGGATAACTATTAACACTTGGTTTGTCAAATGAAATAAAAAGGTTATAAAGCATACCATAAGCATGTTAAAGTGATAAAAATCATCAAGGAGAATTAAAAGGAGTTTCCAAAATTAGCCTACTCATTAACACCTATTCTTTAAAAGTATTATACTGTAACACCCAGAGATTTTTTGAAATATTATTTTTCAAATTATTTTAATAATTTCAAAATTTTTCATTTCACACAATACAGAATATAGATTTCATTATACAAAAAAATATATGTTTGGATAACATTATATGAAACACAAAGTCAAGGTTACACTACACGCAACACATATATTAGATTGAAGTATACATAGAATTATTCTTGGCTTGTGTTAGACACAATGTCGAGTTCTTTCGATAGCTTGTGTTATATATAAGACTATGTTTTACTGAACAAATGTATAATATTAAAATATTATTATTTAATATAATAAGATATAAAATAGACATTAAATTCAAATTCATTAATATTATTAACTAAATTATGAAAAAATGCGGTTTATAAGATGAATTCATTTCCTACTAATTAATTTGAAAAAAAAAACATATATACCATTTTATTACAAAGAAAATATTTTTATTATCCCAAAGTCATTTTAACTTAAAAAATTTAATTAATTAAAATTAGTGAATGATATTAATTAATTATATATGTTATATATTCAATAAAAAAATTTCATATTTTTCCAAAATATTTTATAGGCATAAGATATGAACAAACCAAATTTTACACATACAACCCAATATTTTTCAAAAGGGTAATTTTACTTCTTTTTAATGAAGAACCAATTTTAAATCAAAATTTTTACACTTTTAGAATATTTATAGGAGAAAATAAAATTATTTTTTAATATTGCATATAATAATTTACTTTGGAATATTTTTTTTATTTTTATGAGAAACTACATTTTTGGATAAATTATGAAAAATTCTGCATTTTATTTCAAAAATGCATTTGCGTTTACATTAATTTTATAGAAAAAATTGATTTTTTATTTGGGTTTAAAGTATAATTAGACCAATTTTATATCATTTAAACCAATTTATTTCATTTGAAACAATATCACATTAATCTTAGAAATAAAAACGTACCAAACTTTTGGACGTTTTTACTTTAAAAACCCGCTTTCTTGTTCTATTAACGGGATTCATTTAAAATAAATTTATATGAATTATATGTTTAAAATATTATAAAATGGATTCCATATTTGTAATGTGAGGGTCCAAAATTATTAAATAGTACCCTTTTATTTTTGGGCTTTATGAATATCAACTTTAGTAATTATTTATATTACCATGGTTAAGGGTAACACTATTGGAAATTGGACTATTTTCAACGGTACCCCTTCGCAAAAGGGAATTTGCGAAGAATTACCCTAAAAAATTGCATGTTGCAGAAAAAGGAATCACAAAAATCTTTTTTTGTGATGGGTTGTCTCAGAAAACAAACTATTTGTGACAGGTCGCGGTCCCATAGAAAATATGTTTCCCTAGGTTATTTAAAAAACTCATTTGTGACAGGTCGTCGCAAAAACCGTATTTACGACGAGGTTCCCCCTTGCAAAAAGTCCCTTCGCAAATTTTTTTCCCAATATTATTTTAAATAAATATTCACAAAGGGGCCCCATCGCAAATATCTTAGAAAAATTAAAAAATTAAAGTTGAATAAAATAATATTATTAATATAAATAAAGTAATAATAGAAAATAATAATAAAATAATATAGAAATAATTAAAGGTAATACTAATATTAATAGTATTAATAATATTAATATAATAATAATAATAATATAAATATTATTAAAATTATTAATATTAATGAAATAATAATGTAAATATTAGTAAAATAATAAAATATTATTATTAATATAATAATAATATTGTTATTAATATTAATAAAATAACAATATTGATATTAGTAAAAAAAATATAAAATAATTAAAACCTTGATATTCGTAAAAAGATAAAAAATAATGAAAACAAAGTAATAAATAATAATAAATATTAAAAAATTAAATAAAGTAAAATAATAATAAAATATTAAATAAATAATAAAAAATGCTATATTCGCAATAATATAAATAATGCACTATATAGAAATGTTAATAGTTAATATTATAAAAAAAATGAATTCAAATATTTTATCATAAAAAACAAATATATCACTAAGGGGGGACCCTCTAGAGGATCTAGATGACATGGTAGAGGGAAATTTATCCCTAAACCATGAGTCGTACATCACATGTACTCCATTTTTGCTTGTTACTGCTGTTACCATTGATGCATCTCCTCATCATGTTGTTGTTGATGTCGTCGGAGCTCTTCCTACTACTGCTGCTATTGGCGCATCTCTTGTTGCTGCCATTGATGTATCTCCTACAACTCATAACACATACTCTCTATGAACTCACTCTGAGCATACAACATCTCCTGATACTGTGTAGATGATGATGATGACTCTCCATTATCACCTTTTGAGATGGACGCTGACATCACAATGGTACCATAATAACTCCCATGCATCAATAGAGAGCTGATACCAATAACTCGGCCTTTCTTGAAGGCATACTGTGTCACCTGTATCCATGTTGTCTCATCAACTCAGTGGCACTGGTCAGATCCTCAGTCTTGGCCTGACTCTTAATTTGTGACTGAGACACCACGACCTCATATGACTCCTTTGATTGCAATTTGAAATTAAAATAGTAAAAAATATTATATTCAGTTAATTTTAAAACTCAAAAATAAATTATACTAACCACAATATGACATTGGTGGTCTCCTATAATTTATCCAATGATCGGATCATTGTACATCCTCCTATAAAAATCAAACTCTGTAACATTGGGTTTTTTGACTACCTATTTGAATATAAAAGAAACAGTTACTTTTAAATTTATATAAATTATTTAAAAAAATATTTACTATATGTTCCCTGTGAATATTGAATTTATGAATACTAGATCAATGTGTCACCTCATGTCTCCCCCAGTTTTGGTGACCTACTGATGATCTCCTCTAAAAACGTCCATCCAACCAATGTGAATATAATCCATCCCAAACATGAGAAGAAATGTAATTAGGTCGATGAGTGCCACAAGACTCATCAAACTCTACCACTCCTGCTTTCTCCATTGATTTCTTTCTCAAATCATGAAAAAATTGATGGCAACACTCATACATACAACCCTCCCATGCCATCCAGATAGCACCCTACATTCTCTCATCGATGGGATACCATAAACCCTACAAATAAATTATAATACCAAGTTAGTAATTAAATAAATTTCAAAATAAACATTATTTATTTACATACAAGCCAATGATCAAATATGTGGTGCTAAATATCAATAGGAATCTCATCTAATGTGACCCATGCTTCAAAAAAATAATTTCGCATTATAGCACTCCCCTGTTCAGCAGCTATATGTGAAAAACTATGAAAACAAAACAGATAATCAAAAAAATTGTATGTAAATAAATTAATGAAAACTAAAATACACAGCTAAACATACTTAAGCATGCTTGGATCAAAGTCAAGATATAGACTTCGCTCTAGGATATGGTCAAGAATCATCAATCAGGAAAGACCGAACCCCCTCCGGGTCCTTCTTGAAGTTCTACCACTATGAGGGTTAGATGATCAGACATCCTACTCATCCAACGATAGATCAGCCTCTTGAAACTGATGAAACAGATCATGGTACATCAGAAACACGAAATTAAAAGTTAAAATTAACTATTATATATTGATATATATATTATATGATTATACCAAGAATTTAATAGTGTCAAACTTCATTTGCATCCTCATCTTCGTATCTGACGATGTCAATGTCCTCACATTCCTCCTCAGCATCATCAATTTCCATATGTGTTTCAATTTCATCATCTCTTATTATTTCACATTCATTTGTAATATCATTAACATCATCATCACCATCAATCCTTAATGGTGGGGTGTCATCATTGATATTCGGGTCTCTTTGTAAAAAATATGGATTTGGATCGGTGTCTTGAAAAATTTCAATTCCATGCACTTCATCCGAACCACATTCATTTTGACTAAACTTATTTTCTCAAGAATTCATTTTTATTATGATCCACCAATCACCCATCTCTTTTGAATTAACACAGTAATTAGCATAATAAATTTTATGTTCCTGATGATCCAATAAAAATGGTTCATTTATAGCAAGAATAATTTTATATTTAATGTCAACGATTACATGGGTTGGATGAACACATAAGCATCTCTCAGTATCCAACCACTGACATTTAAACATTATTATGTAATTCTATCCCAGATAAAAAATTTTAATAATTTCTTCTAGAATGCTATAAAATTCAACTTCATTTTCTCTATGATGAGATCCTCTTAAAAAAAACCATTATTCATCGTTTTTTAATTCTATATATGCATGTGTATGAAATCAAAAACCATTAACGACATAGGAATTATATGGTTTAACCATTTTGGATGCTGGGTTACTCAAGACACATAATCAATTATTTATTTTATCAATATGTTAAGATACCTTGAAAATTTTCAACCAATTATCAATATAACAAGTAATAAATTGATTTTAAATGTTAAACCATAAATAATTAATGTTTCCTATTTTTGAAACCAGTATGAAAAAAAATTGTCGAAATTCTTCAAGAGAAGCTCCTGTAATTTGTGGTAGTTGTTTCTTGATATGATTATCATATATCCTATAAAAATATAAGATTAATTTACTGTAACAATGATTATATAATAAATTATAGGATCACTCATAATCAAATGGTTTTATTTCTTCACAGTTGAGTAGAACATCTGTATGAGGTCTATGATGTTTGTCATCTAAAATCCATCATTCATGAACTCCACCGAAGCCAAGTTTGGGATGATTAAAAATAGGTAATTGATTGAATATTTCATCATAAATATTTACATAATTACATATCATGTGGTTTTGTTTTGAGGGATATTTGTATTCAAAATAATGAGAGCCGAAAAAAATCCTCTTGTAAATAAGCTTCTGCAATTGATCCTTCAACCGACGACTCGTTACATTCTTTTTTACTTCAAATTATGCATGAATATCTCGAATGGGTACATCCATAGGAACAGTACCAGAAATCTTTATTTTTCTTCATGTGGTAAATGTAATATCAAAATTTCTATTGAGTCAAAGAAATCCAGTAGGAAATTTTTTTCCAGTTTAAATAAACTTAAAATAACATCTTCTTGAAGTCTTCTTAGTCCATTATAGTATTTTTTAACTACAAAAATGTCTCGTAAAAAATATGATATATTTTTTATCACACCTAAAATCATTTAATTTAATAAACCTCTTAATCAAATTGGAAGTAATCTTTCTATTATCACATGACAGTCAGGAATTTTTAATTCGATAATATGACCATTTCTGACACATCTTCCCAAATTGGAAGCATAACAGTCTGGAAGTCTCAAATCTGTAATCCAATGAAAAAATAACAATTTATTTTCTTTAGACTATGTATAATATGCTTTTGGATTCATTAACTACTCTGATCTAACATTTTCAAACAATTTATGTTCTGGTCACCTGAAAATTTGGACAAGATCTAATCATTCCTTTACATTAACATTAGTCTTACCTGGTGTACCCAAAATGGTATAAAATAAATTATCAAAATAGTTCTTCACAATATGGATGACATCCAAAAAGTGATGAACCAATAATTCTGACCAATATGGGAAATCCTAAAAAATGCTCTCTTTTATCCAACTGCGTTCTTTCCTAAAGCCATTTATTTCCTGTTGGTTTATTATTGGTCCAAATATGATTAGAGGTAATGAAGAGAAAATTGATTTTACCTCTTTACTTTAGATCATTGTTGGAGGTTCATCTCTTTGAATTATACCTTTTCTAAAATGATATTTTTTTCCTCTAAAAAGGATGATCGGTTAGAAGGAATCTATGATGATAATAAAAAAACAAGGTTTTTTTTCCATTGATGAGTTTAAATGATTTTCTATCTCCCATACAGTACAAACATGATTTGGGACCATGTGTACTTCATCCATATAACATGCCACATACTAGGATGTCACTAATTGTCCACATCAATGCAGCTTTCAATAGGAAATTCTATTTCGCATCGACATCATATGTACTGACTCCATTATTCCACAATAAATTTAACTCTTCAATCAATGGTTTCAAATAAACATCAATATTCTTTTTTGGATTTCCTTGAATTAATAATGTCAAAAAGATTTTCAGAGCCTTCATCAACATCCAATGAAGTAAATTATATAGAGTTATAAAGATAGGACAATATGAATATTGACTACCGTAAGAACCAAATGGACAGAAAGCATTATTAGAAACACCCAATTGCACATTTTAGGATTATAAAGAAAAATAAGGATATACTTTGTCAAAATGTTTCCATGAATTATCATTAGAGGTATGATTTAGGATTTTACCAGTTGAATTATTGGTTTTTTACCCTGAAATAAATTTCATTGTGTTCTGAGACATAAATAAATGATGCAATCTTGGTGTAAGGGGGAAATACCTCAACTATTTTACAAGAATCAATCCATACTTTCCTAATTGAGCCTCTTTATACCTCTATTTTCCACATGTGGGACAACTTTCCAATGACTATTTTTCACCATAATATAAGATGCAATCATTTTAACATTCATGAATCTTCTGATAACCAAGACCTAGATTACGAACTAGCTTCTTGCTCTCATAGAAATTTTTAGGTAACACATTTCCTTCAGGTAATAGTGTTTTAACCAAAGAGAATATCTGATCAAATAATCTTTTTGGCATTCCATTATCAGATTTAATAGCCATGAATTTTGCACCCGCTTTAAATTTTCTTATCTTGCATCCAGGACATAATGCTTCCTGAGCAAACCTCAACAACTCATAAAATTGAGATGGTTTCAACTCAAGAGTTAAATCAATATAATCCTGAGTTTCAGTTTGTTGAACAGATGGACCAACCACATCATGTACTAAATTTTGAAATTTTTATGGCTTCAAAAACAAATTATTAGTATTTTCTATAGAACTTTGTTCATCCAGTTGATACCAAAAAAAATAATCTAGTTGAAAACCAAAACCCAATAGATAGCCTCCAGTGTTTTCAAATTTTTCAAACTTCCTTAGAGTAATTTTTTTTATAAGAAAATTTAATTATCTCTTCTGAAAAAAATTATGGTTTTGATGATGAAAATGATAAAAAATCTTTAACACCTTCAATATTTACAGGATTTAAACCAGAACTATTTGGATTTATGTGCTGATTTATCCATGTACAATCATCTAATAATGACTAATGTTGACTTCCTTGTCCCATATTTCTCTAAAAATATTAAATAATAAGTTTCTTTTTGAATAATCTGATATTACACAAACACTATCCCAAAAAGAGAAGAAATTTAAATTCACTTTTCTCGAAATTTATAATAAATTCTATTATTTCATAGTTATTTATAGTGGTTCTTTTAAAATTTATCTTAATCTAAAATAAAATACACTAATTTATAATAATTTATACTGATTACATTTAATTACTAGTAATTACAACTAATTTAAACTAATTACCACTAATTATGAGTGAAACAATTTCCAATAGATTAGCGGTAACTCTTTTTCTTGATGGATTGTCTTCTCACAACTTTTTCTGACTGAAATCACTTTGAAAAATATACTCTGACGTACAAATATCTATTTTCATAAGAATGAGAATGAAGATTATGGAGGCATTGCCGCACTACACTCCATTCTTGTGGGTATAAAAATGGATATTCGAACGTTTGCGTAGATTTTTTATTATGATTTCAGTCAGAGAAAGTTTCAGGAAGATGAGTTATTGGAAAAAAGAGCCTCTTTTTTTCTAACTACTCATCTCCTTGTAACTCTCTGTCACTAAAATCAGTATGAAAAATCTTCTTTGATGTATGAATATCAATTCTCGTAAATATGAAAAAGGATATCCGTACATTGGAGAATATTTTTCATAATGATTTTAGTGAGATAAAGTTATAAGGGGATGATCCATCAAGATAAAATAATGTCATCAATCCACTGGAAATTGTGCTAATTTATTTTGAATTATTGTAAATTATTCTGTATTGTACCTAACTATTCCAAATTTTTCCAAATTATACCTAATTGTCCAATTTATTCCTAATTGTTCTTAATTATTTTTAATTGTTTCTAATTGTTTCTAATTGTTCTTATTTATTCCTAATTGTTCCTATTTATTCTTAATTGTTCGTATTTTTTTTTCAAATTATTCCTATTTGTTCATATTTATTCATATTTATTCCTCTTTATTCCTATTTATTCATGTTTATTCCTATTTAATCCTATTTAATCCTGTTTATTTCTAATTAATATTAATTGTTACTAATTAATCTGAATTATTACTAATTAATCCTAATTATTTCTATTTAATACTATTTAATACTATTTATTCTTATTTATACCTAATTATTCCTATTCAATCCTAATTATTACTAATTAATCCTAATTATTCCAATTTAATCCTAATTATCACTAATTAATCCAAATTATTACTTATTATTCATAATTATTCCTATTTAATCCTAATTATTCATATTTAATCCTAATTAATACTAATTAATCCTAATTATTACCAATTATTCCTAATTACAACCAATTATTCCTAATTGTTACTAATTATTCCAAATTAATCCAAATTATTACTAATTAATCCTATTTATTACTAATTAATCCAAATTATTACTAATTAATCCAAATTAATCCAAATTATTACTAATTAATCCTAATTATTAATAATTAATCCTAATTATTACTAATTAATCTTAATTATTGATAATTACACATAATTATTATTTATTATTCCAAATTATTAATAATTAATCCTAATTATAACTAATTATAACTAATTATTACTAATTATTACTAATTATTACTAATTATTACTAATTAGTCTGAATTATTACTAATTATTCCTAATTATTCCTATTTAATCCCAATTATTCCTATTTAACCTTAATTATTACTAATTAATCCTAATTATTACAAATTAATACTAATTATTACTAACTAATCCTAATTATACCAATTAATCCAAATTATTAAAAATTTAACATTATTATTACTAATTAATCATAATTACTACTAATTAATCCTAACTATTACTAATTAATCCTACTTATTACAAATTAATCTTAATTATTACTAATTAATCCAAATTATTAATAATTATTCATAATTATTTCTAATTATTCCTAATTATTCCTAATTAATCCTAAATATTCCTAATTAATTCTAATTATTACTAATTAATCCTAATTATTACTAATTAATCATGTTTATTACTATTTATTCCTAATTATTATTAAGTATTACTAATTATTTTCAATTAATACTAATTACTATAAATTATTACTAATTGTTACTAATTAATCCAAATTATTACTAATAATTACTAATTATTACTAATTATTCTTAATTAATACTAACTAATCCTAATTATTTTTATTTAATTCTAATTATTATTATTTAATCCTAATTATTACTAATTTATCCTAATTATTACTAATTAATCCTAATTATTACTAATTAGTCATAATTGTTACTAAATAATCCTAATTATTACTAATTAATCCTAATTATTTCTAATTAGTCCTAATTATTTCTAATTCATACTAATTATTACTGATTAATCCTAATTATTATTAATTAGACCTAATTATTACTAATTAATCCTAATTATTACAAACTATTCCTAATTAATTGCATTTCTTATTAATTAATCCTAGTTATTTCTAATTAACCTTAATTGTTACTAATTAATCCTAATTATTACTAATTAATCATAATTATTACTAATTAATCCTAATTATTACTAATTAATCCTAATTTGTACTAATTAATCCTAATTAATACTAATTATTCCTAATTAGTATGAATTATTTCTGATTATTACAAATTATTCCCAATGATTACTAATTATTAGGAATTAATCCTAAATATTACTAATTATTACTAATTGCTACAAATTATTACTAATTAATCCTAATTATTACTGATTATTATTAATTATTCTTAATTATTATTAATTATTACTAATTACTACAAGTTATTACAAATTGTTACTAATTATTACTAGTTATCACTAATTAATCCCAATTATTAAAAATTCTTACTAATTAATCCTAAATAATACTAATTATTTCAATTTCTTCCTATTTATTCCTATATATTACTAATTAATACTAATTAATCCCAATTATTCATAATTATTACTAATCATTTCTAATTATTACCAATAATTCCAAATTAACCCAAATTATTCTGAAATATTCATAATTATTACTAATTAATTCTAATTAATCCTAATTACTACTAATTATACCTAATTATTACTAATTAATCATAATTAGTACTAATTACTACTAATTAATCCTAATTACTGCTAATTAATCCTAATTACTACTAATTAATCTAATTTTTACTAATTTTTACTTACTATTCATATTTATTTCTATTTATTCCTATTTAATACTAATTAATACTAATTATTTCTAATTATTCCTAATTATTATTCAATACTACTAAATATTTCTAATTATTACTAATTATTTCTATTTCTCCCTAATTATTCCTAATTATTACTAATTAATCCTAATTATTTCTAATTGGTCCTAATTAGTACTAATTAATACTAATTTCTACTAATTAATCCTAATTACTACTAATTAATCCTAATTACTACAAATAAATCTAATTATTGCAAATTATTACTAATTATATCTAATTAATCTTAATTATAGGTAATTATTACAAATTAACCAAAATTATTAATAATAAATCCTAATTATTACTAATTAATACTAATTAATACTAATTAAAAATAATTATTTCCATTTAATACAAATTATTTATATTTATTCCTTATTATTACTAATTATTCCTAATTAATCCTAGTTAATCCTAATTATTACCAATTAATCCTACTTATTAATAATTAATCTTAATTATTACTAATCAAACCTTATCATTACTAATTAATCCTAATTATTACTAATTAATCCTAATTATTACAAATTAATCCTAATTATTACTAATTAATCCAAATTGTTACAAATTAATCTTAATTATTACTAAATAATCCTAATTATTACTAATTAATCCAAATTATTACTAATTAATCACGATTATTACTAATTATTCTTAATTATTACCAATTAATCGTATTTATTACTAATTAATCCAATTTATGATTAATTATGACTAATTATCACTAATTATCCCTAATTATTGCCAATTACTTCTAATTATTACTATTTAGTTCTAATTATTTCTATTTATTATTATTTGTAAATATTTATTTCAATTTACTACTTATTAACGCCATTTTTTAATAATTATCACTAATTATAATCAATAATGACTAATTATTAATAATTTTTCTAATTAATAATAATGACATTAATACTAATCACATGTATTTGTAAAAAATTTGCAAAATAAAACTATCTAATCCTAATTTAATTTTATTGCACCTAATTTAAAATAATTATAACTAATATCAAACAAAATGAATTAAATAAAAAATAAAAGATAAAGATAAATACCTTAAAACTGAATCTTTTGGAGGATTTACGCTGTGAATATTGCTATGATTTAAAATTATTAACTTAGAATTTTTTTGAGAGAAATATTATAAGTAGATAGGGAGAGAGGAGAAGAGAAAGGAGTGGAATAAGAGAAAAAACGGATGGGGGTATATATATTTTAGATTAGTTGTGATGGGTTTATTTGTGATGGGATTCCCATCGCAAATACTGACCCCCTTTTAATTAGCATCGACGATTAATTTTTTTTTTTGATGAGTCCCGTCACAAATATCAACCTGGAGACATACCATTTGCGATGAGGGATAAATCTCGTCGCAAATACTAAAAAACATTGTCGGGTATTTGCGACGGGTTATTATGCCCATCGCAAATATCCTTCCCGCAGTTTGGCGCGCAACCCGCACCAATCCTTTTGTGACGAGTGTCATCTACCCACCCCAAATAGTCCCTCCGGACGAACTATTTGCGACAGGATCGTTCCCTATCACAAATATTCAATTTTTCTATTGTGTAAATTGGGTAATTAAGGGTAAAAATAATATTATAAATATTATAAAAAGACCCTAACACTTGTACTAAATTAACTGGATAAATTTTTTTCGACCAAAACAATCCATGATCCAAAACTATGACCTTTGGAAGCCACTTGGGTGTAAATATGACATTTATAATATTTTATTTAAAATACAGACAAATATTTCATAACCATGTTTCTCATAACTATAAATATTTTAATATTAGGTTATATAAGTGATATGTTCGACTATAAATAGTATTTAGAAATCTAGAATGCTTACCTACGTCATGGTAATTAATTAATCTTTTTTAAGGAAGAAATAATTAAATTAAATGGCGGCATAATGGTGATTCGACAATTGTTTGGTTATTAAAAGGATCAAATAAACGATATAAAAAATATTAAAATAAATATAATTGGGATTAATTAATATTCTATACAAATTTTGTAGATAACTATGAACTTTTATTAAGATATTAGAAGTTTTTTTCTAAGTTATTATGTTAATATGATATTTGTTAAAAGACAAATAATTAATCATATCAAAACTGACATAAATGATACTTTAAAATAAATAATAGTTTATTAAATGATATAAAATTCATTAAAATCTATAACTTCTCCAAATAACTATAATAAAGTTAAAAATTTCTTCAATGTTCTATTTGGGTTTTTTTTTGACATTTTATATGAACTATATTAACCCATACGTAGTAAAAACAGATGTTGCCATGGTAAGAGTTAAAGGGATTAATTAAGGGTTAAAACCAAAAGATAAGGGTACTAATAGGACCTAGACCTATACAATAATTATCGGTTGATAGTATTTTGATATATACTCTTTTTATATTTTACATAACTCTATTTGTAACCATTTGGAATTAAAAAATAATTTATATTAATTTAATATTTTAGGAGATTCCAAGAATGGCCCTCCCCTATCTTATAAAAGGGCAACTCTCCTTCTCTTTTATTCACCCCAATAAATCCATTTTGCTCAGACAAAATCTACCTTTATTCACCCCAATAAATCCATTTTTCTCAGACAAACTCTACCCAATTATCCTCCCAAAATCATTACCTTCATCTCACATTCATTCCTTTAGGATAAAAGCCAACCAAAGAAGCCCTTTTCAACAAATCAAAAGGAGATACCCAAAGAAGAGGTAATGTTCTTCAACGAACATTTTTATTTTATTTCTTCCCTAAACCCCATCAATTATTTTTATTTCATATTTATATAATAACCTCAGTATCCTAAATATACTGATATGTTTTTATATAAAGTTTTTTACCTACACTTACCAACACATCCATATAATGTGTAACGAATTTACCGTTGTTGTGTACGGCGAAAAACTGCCTCACAAAACGAAGTTGTTTGTTCTTCCTTTACCACCATTCCTGTGTGGTTACTATGATAGAAATTATGTTTTTATATTATATATATGATATTTAAAATATATTTATGCTTTTGAAAATGTTATATTAAACATACCTTCATGCACTTCATATTATGGATATATGATAACTTCGTTTGTGGATGTGTGGACAACATCCTCCACAAAGCGATGTGATTCACTCAAACATCACATGGAATGCATTAAGGATTTTTTAGTAGACTTATATGATATTAATTAAGTATTAATACTAATTTAATGATATATATATATATATATATATATATCATTTACCTTCGTTCTTTCAATACGACAAGAAAAAGAAAATAGCGTTCATGCATACATACAACTTACCATCTCAACGAACAATATTTTTCATTAATCTTTATAGAATATTATAAATACTTATATATTTAATATATAAGATATTTCTATAATGTTTTATATTCTACAAATAATTAAATCATGATAATCAAGAATAACAGGTTCAAACATGTACGATTAACAAAGACAATATCACCAGAAACATAACATAAACATGAAGTTAAAAATAAACAGGTAAAAAAGTGTCTTAAGTAAATCATATATTTTATTATAAATATGAATACGGTTCTTTTATAGATGAATAATAAACTTATAATTATTATAAATGAGTTTTTTATGAGTACGAATAGATTCAAGTCATAAGGTAAGATAATTTCATCTCACTTTTATATTTCTGTGAGATACTAGCCTTATTCAGCACTAATTTAATTTGTGTGGTGCACATACTTCCCATGAATTTATTCTGTAAATTATATAATTTAATTTATGGGTATTTAAATATCCATTTTATTATCTATATTTAATGGGGTTTTATAGTTGAAATGTTATCAAATGAGTAAGGTTGTTTTGTCTCAATTTTCTTTCTTAGAGACACATGTTTTGTTATACATCTTTGTTCTTTTACAAGGTATATATACTAAAATTTGACATGTTATATCAGTAATATCCTTCTCTTAATGATATTTTAATCTTATTTTAATTTTATTATTTCATGTGTATTATAATACAAATATTTCAATGTGGTATGAGACACTTTGAAATGTTTGAGGATTATTTTTATCAATAAATATTTTTAAAATATGTCTTATGATGATTTTAAAGAAAAAGGATTATGAATAAATTTTTAATGTTTTAATGTTTTTTAAAATATTCCTTTATATGTTTTCAATTCTATTTTAAAAGTTTTCAATAATGTTTTGTGTTTTAAAAAAATTTTAAAGAAAACATGATATTTTCCACAAGATTTTTTAAGAGTTCTCTCAAAATTATTTTCCATATTAGATCTTGTTATTTGATGTTACTTATGTTTTCCTGGGGATATGAACCAATGATACCATTATTATTCTTTATTTTAATGGTTTATATTTATGATGGACAGTTACTTATTAATTTTTGTTTCTTTTCCATGAGTTATGTTATGATGAGGTGTTTTTTCAAAACCAGTTTATTTTCATGGGTTATGAATGATTTATTTTATTGTTTCATACATATGTATGGTTTCATTATGGGATTGGTGGGACTTATATCTCCTTCCAATGCATTAGGTAAAGATCTATATCTCATGATATATACATAATGGACCTTTTCTGCCAAGAAGGTTATGGTAATTCACCGTGATAACCAAGATGGTAATGGGAGTGAACCATAACTACCAAGATGGATATGGGAGTGAACAATAGATACAAATATGGTTTGGGAAGTGAAATCATTCTACCAAGATGGACTTGTCAGATATTTCTTGACTGCACTGGGAATCATTATTATATACTTATGTGTCTTCCATAGTTCCATGTATTATTCCTATGTTATGCTTTCATGGATCTTGTTCTTTATTTCCTTATGATTCATGTATTATGTACTACCATTCATTATGTTATGATTCTTATTTATGATCATTGACACACAAGGTATGATATTCTATTTTCATGATCATGTTCTCATACCCTTATTCTTATGATTATTTTTTCATGTCTCTCTTGTTCAACCATGCTGAGCATCTGAGCTCTCTCCTTTTCGTATGTTTTCCTTTCTATAGGTTATAAAGAACAATTTTAGTTAGGGGTAATAAAGGAGAAGATCTTTATTTGGGTTGTTGAATATCATTCACAAAATTAGAATAATGTGTTCCAAGTTTCCAAAGTCACTAAACTAATATGGTCTTTGTGTGTGTGTTTTTGTAATGTGTTAAGTATTCTAAAAAAGTGTTGTAATATATAGGTATAAAAATCATGGGTCATTATAGTTGGTATCAGATCAAAGATTCAGTAAACCTTTGGAAATTAGGATGAGAAAAAATATTGAGATCCCTAGTGATATTTCTAAGGATATTTCAATGTATGTCTCTATGGATAAGCCAAAGGTGTCATATATTTAAAATTATATATTATCATTTTGACATATTATAAGTTATTTTCTATGATTATATGGTTTTCCATTATCATAAATTTTTCTCACAATATTTTTCCTTGTTTTAGTCAATGTTAGTAACTAGAATAAACTTAGTTAACATTTAACGTTTTAGATGTTTAATTTATGGGAAATATGAAAATATATTTTTTAAGATGAAATCTCATTAAGAGAATCAAGATGGTGGTACAAGTATTAGTTATACTGCTGATGATAAAGTAACTACAAACGAACTATGAAAGGTGTGGGATATTCAATAATTATTTTTTATATTAAACATAAGAATCTTTGTTATATTAATGTTGAATAACCTTAAGATATAATTCATATTTTATAAAATACTAAGATGATGGATCCTGAGAAATGGTTTAAAAATAAAGATGGATAATTGAGGTGTAAACATTTTGGAATCCAAATATTATGTTATATGAATCATGAAATATATAAGTATTTTCAGTATAATTTTTTCAATAAGGATTGAAAAGGATAGGTTTAATGGTGATTAATACTTAGGAAAGTGATTTAGGGAAAGGTTAATATTTTTATTAAGGTAAGATAACCCTTACTGAGTTCAATATGTAGAGAATATTTTCTTTAGCTTGAATAATGTAACAATTGATTTTGGATAGTGTAAATTTGATAGTGCTGAGTACCATGGAAATTATTTTTGGTTTGTTGAAAAATTCGGGTTATGATATCACGAACGGAGTTTACAACTTTTTGGGACATAAGGATTATATCCAATAAAACCTAGAATAAGGAAACATGCATGTTTTCAATAAGGAATTATGCTAATTCAGGTTATTTACATGTTTCAAAAGAATATATGATAAATGTATTCACTTGTTTTAAATGTGAAAACCAAGAGATACCTTATGATTTATGAGATATAAATGTTAATCTAATTTAGTGACCTTCTTTCTAAAGTTTTGGATTTTCATCTTTTAGAAGGCTTATAAGGTTAACCATTGATCAAAAGTTTATGTTAATGTTTTTGAGATTAAAGTATTATATCACCATAAAAGGATTTATGCATATTATAATTTTTTTTGGGATAACTGATGATATATAGGATGGATTAACATGGATCTCATGTTAGGTTAGTTCTCCAGGAAAGAAAAAATCATCTTTTCTTGGAGAAATAGGTGAGGTGAAAATTTATCAAGGAATAAAAAAGAGTGATATTGTGCTAAAGTAAAGTAAGTATATCTTCTCATGAAAATTCTTTAACATTAAGAAAATGGATAATGATGTAAAATGTCCTCCTATTATAATCATTTTGGTGATATCAATGATCCTTTCATGTTTCTTTAGTTTATAGTTTTTTGATTGAAAACTTTTTTGGATCACCCGCATTCTTGTGATAAGTGATATTTATAAATATATATGATTTTTTTATTCCATGCCCAAATATTCACATATGTTCTCTTATGTAGAAATGTAATTATTATTTACATTGGGTAACCGTTATTTTCCAACATTTCCTTTTTAAAAGAAGTTTTAGTATTCATTTTTATGATGTGGGTTTCTATAAAAAGAACCTTAAAGTATTAAAACTTTGATAACATAGAAGAATTTAATGGGAAAAATTAATTTAAATGGGAGTGGAATGTAACAACCAATTTTTTTTGGAAATATATATTTTCTAATTAGTTTAAACTTTTATATATTTTTCATTACACATAATTCTAAATATATCTTTTGTTATACAAAAAACACTATTTTTCAATTGAGTTATATGCAACACCAAGTCAAGGTTTTTCTACATTAAAAACTTAGATTAACTTGTTGTATATGCAATACTATTCTTGGATTGTGCTATACGTAATTTAGAGTCCTTTTGATAGATTTCCTTATACACAAGACTGTGTTTTACTGAACAAGAGTAAATTATTAAAATATTATTATTTAATATAATAAGATATAACCAATATGTTAAATTATAATTTATTAATAGTATTAATTAAATTATGAAAATATATGGTTTATAAAACGAATTCATTGGTGAACAATTAATTAGAAATAAAAACATATAAACCATTTGATTATAAAGAAAATAGTTTCATTCTCCCAAAGTCATTTTGACTTAATAAATTTAATTGATTACAATTATTGAATGATATTAATGAAATATACATGTTATATATTCAATAAAATATTTTTTATATTCATCCAATATATTTTATAGGCATAAGATAAGAACAAACCCTATTTTATGCATAAAACCCTATATTTTTCTAAAGGGTAGTTTTACCACCTTTTAATGTCGATCCAATTTTAAATATAAATTTTTAAAATTATAGAACTTTTATATAAAAAATAACCTTAATTTTTTAATAATAGATAAAATAATTTACTTTGGATGAATTTTTTTTTATTTTTATAAAATGAATCATTTTTGGATGAATATTGAAAAATCCATCATTTTAGTTCAAAACTGCATTTTCGTCTAATTTATTTATATAGTTAAATTATATTTTTATATGGTTTTAAATTATAATTATAAAAACATTATATAATTTAAACCAAGTTAGGCCATTTTAAACAATCTCACATTAAATTTGGATATAAAATCTTAGCAAACCTTTGGATGTTTTTACTTTAAAACCTTGCTTTCTCATTCTGTCGATGGGGATTAATTTTAAATTAATTTATATGAATTATGTATTTTAAATTTTTTAAAATAAATTACATATTTTGAATCATAAGTTCCATATTTATTAAATATTTCCCTTTTATTCTTGGGATTTATGAATAGTAAGTTTAATAATTATTTTTATTACTATGGTTAAGGGTAAATCAGAAAATTAAAGGTAGAAAATATTATAAATATCATAAAATAACCCTAAAACTTGTACTAAATTAATTTTATGAGTTTTATTTGACAAAAATCATCCTTGGGAAGAAATTATGACCTTTTGAAACCACTTGGTTGTGAATATTACATTTATAATATTTTATTTAAAGTAAAGACAAAGATGTCATAATCATGTTTCTAAAAAACATATAAATTTTAATATAGGGTAATATAAGTGATATGTTTGACTATAAATATTATTTATAAATATAAATTGTTTAACTACATCATGATAATTTATTTATAATTTTACGAAAGAAATAATTAAATTAAATGGTATCACAATCATGATTTAATATTTTTTTAATTAATAAAATCATCAAATAAATGATATTAAAAGTATTAAAATAAACAAAATTTCAATTAATTAAGGTGGTCTAAGAATTATATAGATAAATATGACATATTATTAACATATTTGAAGTGATTGTTATATTCTACCATGTTCATATTATATTTTGCTAAAAAATAAATAAGGAATAATTTCAAAATTGACATAAATGATGTTTTAAAATAAATAATATTTTATTTAATGATTTAAAATTCATAAAAATATATAATTCACCCAAATAATTTTAATTAGTTTAAAATATTCATCAATTATCCAGTTGAGGTTTTTTTGGCATTTTATAGTAACTATATTTACTCATACATAGTAAAAACACATGTTATCACGGTAAGAGTTAAAGAGATTAATTAAGGTTTAAAGTCAAATGATATGGATAATAATATGACCTAAACATGTATAAAAATTATTGTTTTATATTATTCATATCTATAATCGTCCTATATTCTACATAACTCACTTTTTATCCATTTATAATTAAAAACTAATTTATATTAATTTAATATTTTAGGATATTCCAAGATGCCCCTCCCCTCTCTTATAAAAGGGAACCTCTCCTTTTCTTTTATTAAAAAAAATAAATCCATTTTGATAGGACAAACACTGAAAAATTATCCTCAAAACATCCTTCCCTTTATCCTAGATTCTTTCCTTTGGTAATAAATCCAACCAATGAAGTCCTTTTGTGTAAATCAAAAGTATATACCCAAAGAAGAGGTAACATTCTTCCATGAATATTTTTGTATTATTTCTTCCCTGTGCCCCCTAAATTTTTTTTATTTCATGTTTATATAATAACCTATGTCTCCTAAATATACTATGATTTTTTCTATTAATATTTTTACCTAAAAATACATAAACTTCCATCTAATGGGTAACGAATGTACCATTGTTGTGTACAAAGAATTACCGCATCACAAAACGAAGTTGTTCATTCTTCCTTTAACACCTATAATGTGTGGTAATTATGATGGAAACTGTGTTTTTATATTATATATATGATATTAATAATTTATTTATTCTTATAAATATTTTATATTAAACATAAATCCATTCTTTCCATATTGTGGATATATGATAAATTCGCTTGTGGACGTGTGGACTACTGCATCCTCAAAGCGATGTGATCCACTCACACTTCACATGGAAAGTATTAAGGATTTTTTTTAGTAAATATATATTACATTAAATAAATTTCAATGCTACTATAATTATATTATATATATATACACATTTCATTTACTTTCAATCTTTCAATAAGACAAGAAAATGAAAATAACGCTCATACATACGTACAACTTACCATCTCCTTGAACATTTTTTTTAATTTATATTTAAAGATTATAATAAATAATTATATATTGAATATATAGTATATTTATATCATGGTTTATATTCTTGAAATAATTAAATCATGAAAATAAATAATAAAAAGTCAAAACACATACGATTAACAAAGATAATATCACATGAAGTTTAACTTAAACATGGAATTAATAATAAACAGGTAATGTAATTTCTTAATTAAATCATATATGGTATTATAAACATGAATATGGTTGTATTATATATTAAAAATAAACATATATTTATTCTACAAGAGTTTTTTATGAATACAAATATAGTCAAGACATAAGGTAAAGGAATTTCATCTCACTTTTTATTTCATTAAGGCATATGCCATATTCAGCACTCATTTATTTTTTGTGGTGTACATACCTCCCATAAATTTACACTATGAATTTTATACCTTAATTTATGGTTATTTACATATATGTTTTATGATCACTATTTCATGGGATTTTACAGTTCAAAAGTTACCAAATGCATAAATTACTTTTGTCACAATTTGCCTTCTTTGAGACACATGTTTTGTTATGAACCTATGTTATTTTATGAGGTTTATATACTGCCTTTTGACATGTTATATCAGTAATATCCATCTATTAATAATATTTTAAGATTATTTTACTATTATTATCTCATGGAGATTATAATACAAATATTTCAAAGTGGTATGGGACACTTTGAAATGATTGAAGACTATTTTCCTCAAGAAATGTTTTTAAAATATATCTTAACATAATTTTCAAGGAAAATTATTCTAAAGAAATTATTTATGTTTAATTTTTTTTAAAATCATCCTTTATTATTCTTAAAATCTATTTTCAAAGAAAAAAATTTTTCAAAAAAAGTTTACGTTCAGAAATGTTTTTTTTAAAAGAAAAAGGGATATTTTACTCAAGAATTGTTTTCAATAGTTCTCCAAAAATTATTTTCCATATAAGACCATCTTATTTAATGTTACTTTTTTTAATTAGTATATGGAACAATGATTCCAATCTTATTCTTTGTTTTAATGGTTTAAATTTATGAGGGATTGGTACTTGTGAATATTTTTTATTTTCCATGAGTTATACTATGATGAAGTGTTTTATGAAACCCATTTATTTTTATGGGTTATAAATTATTTATGTTCTTGTGGACTTAATATGTATGGTTTCATTATGAGATGGGTGGGACCTATATATCCTTCCAATGCATTTGGTAAATATTTATATCTCATGAGATAGAAATAATGGACCTTGTCTGTCAAGATGGCTATGGGAGTGAACCATGAATACCATGATGGTTATGGGAGTGATCCATTACAACCAAGGTGGTTATGGGAGTGAACCATGGATACCAATATGGTATTTAAAGTAAATTCATACTACCTAGATGGCCTTGTCAATAATGCCTTGACTACTATGGGAATCATTATTATATGATTATGTGGAATCCACAGTTCCATGTTTTATTACTATGTTATGATTTCATGGCTCATGTTATTTTATTTCATTATTATTCATGTTTTATAAACTTACAATATTTATTCTATGAGTTCTATTTATGATCATTGATACGCATGTTATGATCTTCTATTTGTAGGATCATGTTTTTTTAAAAGCTATGAAATTTTAAATTCAGGTTTATGTTATGATAAAATTGATATATCTCTAATAATGGAGTTAAGAATTTTCATAAACATCCCATTTTGAAACAAATATTTTTTTTTATTTCAGAAAATCGCTTTTAAGAAAAATTAGGAGATGGAAAACATTTTACAATAACAAAATAAACATCAAAACTCAAATGTGAAAGATTATTTTTTTCAAGAAAAATTAAGAGTTGGAATGACTAAAACTATAACTTTTATATTAGATATTGTTTACCTCCAAGTCTAGGTTGACTTTATATGTTCCTCAAATTTGAAGGCCATCTGATCCCATGTTATAACATGTTCCTCCAAGTTTTTCTTCTCCTTGTTGAATCCTCGTACTAAAATATTATTTTTTATTTATCCATGAACCCTATTATTCTTTCAATTCAACATAAATTGATCTTTCAAACATTCTATGTGCATCCTCTTTAGAAATATTGGTCTTTAAGTAATATTCCAACATCTCTTCATTTGAATGAAGGAGAAGCACCTGCCCCACCCCACTATTAGTAGACTTTTTTATTTTCACCCTTCGAAGCACTAACATTTGAGATCAGAATACTCACACCACATTGATCCTCCTTGGCCATGTCATTGGTAATTGGGTAATGCTTTCCCTGCATGTTGAAATCCAGAATAACATTATCAACCAGTATATATTTAGTTTCCCTTATCTACTTCTCATTGTTTCTTCCCTACCTGAATGTAAGAACCCGGTTCTTATTCTGAGGTACAAGTTTCTTATTTTCTTTTTCCCTTAAGTTTTTTTGAAAAAATTAGGAAAATGGGAGAAAATCCCAAGTTTTGTGACTACATGCCATGTACTTTTCCACACGCCAGGTACTTTGGCCATGTGGAAGGAGTACACAGGGCGTGTAGGCCGGTCGACGATGATGGGTGTAAAAACTGACGACATGCCATGTAGTGGGTATTTACACACCGTGTAGTCAGTCGGCAGTCAAATAGTAAGGCGGTGGCCAGCTGAGCGATAGTACACGCCGTGTACTCTGGTATTGCACACTGTGTACTCATTTCAACAGATGAACAGTGCCACGCTAGCGAGAAGCCGCCGAAGGAACAGTTAAAAAATGAAAACTACATGCCGTGTACCCAATAGTACATAACGTGTAGTATATTTTTTTCACTTAAAATGGGCAATAGCCTCCACTGTTCATAGGGAAGGCTTAGAACCGGAGGAGAGCTCGGGAGGACGACTGGAACTTTGGAGATCACCTGATCGAGCATCGAGAATCCGATTTCACCTCTATCGATCTCGTTGGAACTGTACGGGTAAGCCATCTCCTCTCCTTGAACCGTTCTTGCGAATTCTTCCTCTAAAGGGAGTTATTTACATTTGAATGGGAATTATTTTACCTCAGATCTACGTTATTATCAGGCGTTTTGAGGAGCGTCGTTCGCGTATATCGGTCAGGGGCAATTGAGGTAGGTGGTCTAGTGCTTATTTCCAACTACTGTGGTGAATTTGTGTACCATTGTGATATGAACCCATGAGTGGGGTGTCGTATGGGTGAGGCCTTGCATACTTAAATTCGTAGAATTGCATAGGTACTTAAATGAACATGTATAACTGTTGTTTGGGATCGCTGCTTGGATCCAGGACCACCCTTGGGGTGCATTCCTCTGTTTAGCAGTTTGGCTAGGTTACCCGAGGGTATAATGTGATTTTAGCATGTCTTAAATTGAATTAAGAGGAATTGTATATAAATTGCTTGTTTATAGGTTGGGCATGGCCTGGTTACTTGTTCATCCTGAGGGTAGTGTTGTGTTTAGACTGTGGGCAGTGCTATGTTCAGCCTGAGGGAAACTACTCTCGTGCCTATGGGCAAGTAGATTCTGTGCCTGTGGGAGACACCTTGTAAGCTTGTGGGAATTATTCGATATGCCTGTGGGAAGATTCCTGTGGGATTGGATTCTGTTTACTTGAGGGTAAGGGTTTATGTGCCTGAGGACACTGATTGTTTACTTAGAAATACATTGTGGTGTTTTCCTTATATTAAATTATTAAATGAATATTAAAATGGAAGTATAAATGGTAAAGTTAGTTACTTTTGAGTACTGTTTAGTTATTGTGTTTTATTAAGGCACATTGTTATTGCACATTCACACGGACAGTTGGGCACGGGCCTTTGGTGGGTGCCTACTGGGATATATTTCTCACACCCTGTTGGGGTCATGTCTTCAGCCCAAACAGACTATATTTCTGCAGGTATGGATAAGGGAAAGGGTCCCTATACAGATACATGAGTTTTGCTGAGGTGTAGGGGAGCATGGGACCGAGCTCAGGCTCGCGATGCTGCCAGCTGTTCTGTTTTGTTTTGTTGTACCTGTAATTTCCATTGTATCGTATTGTACTACTGTGTAACATGTTCTGGGTGTTTTCATAGAATAGTGACATGCTGCATCTTGACATACATATGTATATGACTACTGGTTCTTTTACTACAAGTTGTTCATTTAAGTTATGTATGTTTTACTTCTTCCGTTGTTGTTGTATGTTTGTTCTTGTATTCTGCTGCGCTACACTTTGACAAATGAGGGAATAGTTTCCCCACTATCAGACCTGGGCCCTCGTTTCTAGTCGGCATCCTCTGGCGTTTAGGGAAATGCACTTGAGGTCACGTGGCGAACCGGGTTCGGGGCACCGTGGAGTGGTACCCGGATCCGGGACATTACAAAGTGGTATCAGAGGGTTTTTCTGTTCTTTGAATTAATATTTGGATCCTTAGTCAGGAATAGGATGGAAATGGTAGTTGGTAATAAGTTGTGCCCGGGAGTAGCTAACCTGTGTACAGGGAAAAGCCAATTTACATCGTGTTTCAATTTTATTGATTTTTCAATTTATAGTTGATCTAGTTTTCACCGTGGGATGACGCACTTGTGATTGTGTTTTTTATATGTCATCCATGGGTTCTATTTAGTTGCAACCCAATGAGATGAGGGTATTCTATCTCATGCATCATTTAGGCACATTCTAGAAATCACATGCCATGTATAATTCCATTCCATATAGGCGCATTAGACGTTGCATATTGTTGTGATAATTGTTGTGCTAGAAAAGCATGCTGTTGTGATAGCTGCTTTAATAAATACCTGCTATTTGATAGGATAACGTTGTATGAGGTGTTGAATAATGAATGCCAAACTTTGGTCTTTGGTGAGTATGGACCCTCAATGACCGGAATTTGGTGGATCGTTGAATCGTTTACTTGTAGATAACATGTATAAGATGCCAAGATTTGATTTATGAGGAGTATGGGCCCTCACGGATCGGAATTTGGAACTTAGGTGTTGTTTTTTTTGGTATTTTCCGGGTACCAGAGTAGTATCTGAGGCTTACTGTCCAGAAAACCCAGGATACATGCCGTGTAGTTCCTCGGACACACGCCATGTGTTCTTCTATTCGGGAAGAAATGGAAACTTTTACGTCCACACCGTGTACCCTAAGTACATGCCATGTAGTCTCTCTCCGTGTCATAGACCGTGTGGGTGGGGACACAGGGTAGGGAATGTTTTGGAAAAAAAGAACGCCGTGTACTGAATGTACACATTGTGTGGTGTTGACCCGGAGTCCGCTTGTGTAACTAACAATACGGACGGAGGAGATCTTGAGACATACATGCTGTTTCCACCATGGAACATGCCGTGTAGTCTGACCTGGTGACCCGACCGTGTAGATAAGAAACACAAGTTGGTGTTACCTCCTCTTGAATATGCCATGCACCTGAGGGACATGCCGTGTAGTCCTTACTAGTGGGAGACCGGGTGGACTTCGCCGTGTGGCTGGGAAACGGGGTGGTGTACACGCTGTGTGCGGGTGTAACACGCCATGTAGTATTATCCGAGTAGTCAGTCGTGTCATGAAAGATATAGGTAGTTAGAAATTAAACCATACACACCGTGTAGATGTTATACATGCCGTGTATTCTTGTTCAAGTGATCCATGTGTCTTATCCATGTAGAAGGAATCAGGCAGGGAAGAAGGATTCAGGTACACGCCATGTATTTCGAAGGCACGCTGTGTGTTTGGGGTGTTACACAGCCAGTGTAAGCTAGAGTACATGCCCATGTGAACAGTAGTGAGAACACGTCGTGTAGTTTTATACACGTCGTGTAGTCAAGTTTTGTAAATTTTAAAAACTTTCCTTCTACGTCTCCTTGTTTTCGGTCTTTAATAATATTGATCTAAGGTGTGTGTTTGACCTTGTAGAGTCCTGTTGCCGAGACGACCATGTATTTTTCTCCAAGAGAGCGACAACGATTATACTCCATAGATGTTGGGCCATGGGCTACCAGTGGATCCTCCAGCGGAGCCAGATGCGGTGCCAACCATTATACCGGGCACAGGCGCGTATGCATAGTTCCGTGAAGGCTTCATGCAGTTCATGAAAACCTTTCAGGGAGCACTGCCGGCTGCCACATATATGGCTGAGTTGACTCGTATCTTCCATCAGCAGCATCTGCCCATGTTTTTAGGTGATGGTTGACCACAGGCTGCAGAGTCTTGGCTGGATTCATTGCAGACTATTTTCGATCATCTTGAGATGCCTCCAGGGCGGAGGGTCAAGCTCGTGACGTATATGCTGCGCGATTCCTCCAAGAGGTGGTGGGATGTTACCACCCAGTAAGATCATCACAGAGAAATGGAGTGGGAAGATTCTTAGACAGATTTCTATGACTTCTTATTCCCAGAGACATTGAGGGCAGATAGAGCTCGAGAGTTCATGAATCTACAACAGGGCGCTATGTCGGTGATGGATTATTCTGCTTGTTTCACCGAGCTTTAGAATTTTGCCCTCGTTCTGGTGGGTGATGAGACGTTGAGGGCTAGGCGCTTTGAGGATGGTATTCAATATGACATCTGCACACTGGTGAATGTTTTCAGGTTTCCTACTATACATGCTATTGTTAACCAGGCACTGATTACCGAGCGAGATCTGCGGGAAGCTAGTGGTGTGGTCCAGGGCGGTTCAACACCAGTTTCTAGTACTATTTCTATTGGCAAGAGGAAGAGACAGATGGAATTTTCTCATGGTGGGAGTACTAGCAAGAAGAATGTTTCAGGTGGCCAGGTCATGTGCTACTAGTGTGGTAAGGAGGGGCACAAGAGACCGAAGTGTCTAAATGACCCAGTAGAATGCCGATCTTGCGGTAGGATGGGGTATCTGCAACCCTTTTGCATGAAGTTTGCACCAGTGGATAGTGAGAGGGGTTCTATATAGACTCCACGTGCGGGAGAAGGACCAACAACTTCTTACCAGTCGGGAAACTGGAATACATCAGGGCGTGCAGGTAGGGATGGTGGTTGTGGTTGTGGTAGCCAGACACTAGGATCTTAGAGGCAGCAGGGCGGGACAACTTAGGGTAGCCAGACTGTGTCATAGGGCCGCGGCACTAGGCAGGCATATGCAGTGCAACAGACCCAACATGAGTTGGATCCCGGACCTTCTACTGTTAGAGGTACTATTCTAGTAGCTTCTGTCTTATCTTCAGTACTTTTCGATACGGGTTCTGCACATAGCTTTGTATTTGTGCCTATTGTGGAGATCCTTGGGCTCTGTGTTTCTTCTTCTTCTGTTGTTATGACGCTAGACACTCCGTTGGGGACTAGAACAGTTGGTGTGTGTTAGTGTAAGGAGTGCCTCGTTGAGGCCGGTGGGTGTCACTTCTTTTGGAACCTCTGTGTCTTGGAGATGACGAGCTATGATGTCATTCTCGAGATGGACTGGTTGGTTCCCTTTCGAGCCTTTGTAGACTTCTATCGTCGTAGGGTGCGTTTCACGTCACCAGAGGGCGGAGAGTTTCTATACAAAGGCAAGTGGGATGTTCAGGCGAGTCGAGCTAGACCAGATCATCGTGGGCGAGGTGGAGTCACAACCCATATTGTGAGTTTATATATGGATGATTAGGGGACTTGTCAGAAGGAATTCCCTCCAGTGGTTGATCGTTTCAGGTATGTCTTCCCAGAAGAATTTTCAGGTCTACCTCCAGAGCGTGAGGTGGATTTCTCTATCGATCTTATGCCAGGAGCGGAACTGGTATCCATTCCTCCTTATATGATGGCTACACCTGAGTTACAGGAGCTCAAGAGACAGTTAGAGGAGTAACATTAAAAGGGTTTTATCTAACCTAATACTTCTTATTGGGGTTCTCCGGTCCTTTCTGTGAAGAATGTGGACAATATCCTCAAACTCTATGTATATTTTCAGAAGCTGAACCAGTTGACGGTCAAGAACCGATATCCCTTACCAAGGATTGATGATATTTTTGATCAACTTCGAGATGCAAGAGTGTTCTAGAAGATTGAATTGAGATCCAAATATCATCAGTTGTGCTTTAGACCATCTGATATACCTCTCACAACCTTCAAGAGTAGGTATGGTCTATATGAGTACTTGGTTATGCCGTTTAGACTCACGAACACGCCATTAGTTTTCATGGCTCTGATGAATTGCATGTTACATCCTTATCTAGACTCTTTTGTGGTAGTATTCGTGGACAACATCTTGGTGTACTCTCACACTCAACACGACCATGCCACCCATCTTGAGATCGTGCTGAGTACACTGAGAGAGTATCGACTATATGATAAGCTCTCAAAGTGCCACCTTTGGATGGACCAGATTCACTTCCTGGGTCATATCATTTTAGAGGCAGGAGTTGCAGTAGACCTAGAGAAGGTGAGAGCAGTAGTTTCCTGGGAGCAGCCTAAGAACGTGTTTGAGATACGAAGTTTCATAGGGATTGTTGGTTAATACAGGCGCTTTATTCAGGACTTCTCCTACTTAGAAGCTCCGTTGACGGGTTTGTCTAAGAAGGGTGTGAAGTTTGTTTGGTCAGAAGCTTGCGAGACAGACTTTCAGGAGCTGAAGGGAAAGTTTACATCAGCACCAATCCAGATACTCCCAGAGCAGGGAAAGAGCTATACAGTTTACTGTGATGCATCAGGTATTGGGTTGGGAGCTATGTTGATGCAGGGTGATTGATTTGTTGCGTATGGGTCTCGGCATTTGAGGCCACATGAGAGGAATTACCTAACGCATGATCTTGAGTTAGCTGCAGTTGTTTATGAGTTACGCTATTGGAGACATTATCTATTGGGAGAGAATTTTTTGGTTTTCACCGACCAAAAAAGTATCTAGTATATCTTTAATTAGCGTGACTTGAATCTGAGGTAGTGAAGGTGGATCGAATACCTTCAGTCCTTCGATTTTGAGTTTTCCTATACACCTGCTAAGGGTAACACAGTTACTAATGCACTAAGCCGGAAGACTCAGATACATGCAGTGCAGGAGGCCAGTGGTGAGTGGAAGCTTATGGCTTTGTTCTCTGAGATGCATTTAGAGTTTCATGACAGTCAGGAGCAGACCTATCTTTCATCTTTCACTATGACCTCTACCCTCATGGATAGAGTGAGGATGAGACAACTATCTGATTCATAAGGCCTAGTCTATGGGAGTCGGTGGAAAGTGAGGACCCTCCTCCTAGGTGGATGATAGGTGATGACGAGGTACTGTGTTTCCATGGATGAGTGTGGGTTCCAGGGGATATACGCAAGGAGTTGATACGGGAGTTTCATGCTTCAGCTTGGTCAGTTCATCCCAGAGTAACCAAGATGTACCGTGACTTGAGACGTCAGTACTGGTGGCCGGGTATGAAGGGAGAAGTAGCGGGTTTTGTTACGAGATGTTCCACCTGTCAGCAGGTGATGGCAGAGCATCAAAGTCCAGCCGTAATGTTACAGTAGTTACCCATTCTAGAGTGGAAATGGGATGATGTCGCGATGGAATTCATGATTGGATTTTCGAGGTCACCTCGAGGAAATGATGCCATGTGGGTTATTGTGGACAGACTCACGAAGGTAACTCACTTTTTTCCGATCAAGGAGATCTTCGGTATTGACGATCTCATAAAGCTATATATCCAAGAGGTTGTAAATCTTCATGGGGTCCCTCGTTCTATCATTTCAGATAGGGATGCCCATTTTATGTCTCGTTTCTGGAAGAGTTTTTAGAGGGAACTGGGTACACAAGTGCTTATTAGTACAACTTACCACCCACAGACCGATGGCCAATCCGAGTGTACTATACAGGTTCTTGAAGACATGCTGCGTGCATGCGTCCTAGACTTTGGGGTCTCCTGGGAGAAGCATACACCCCTAGTCAAGTTTTCTTATAATAATAGTTTTCAGGAAACTATTGAGATGGCACCTTATGAGGCTTTATATGGTAGACCTTTTCGATCACCTTTGTGCTGGATAGAGGCAGGTGAGGCATCTTTACTAGGACCACAACTCATGCAGGAGACTTTTGAGCAGGTCAAGTTGATTCAGAAGCGAATGGATACTATGCGGTCTCATCAGAAATCTTATGCTGATCACCACAGAAGACCCTTGGAGTTCGTGGTCGGGGATCAGGTTTTCTTGCATGTTTCACTGAGGTTGTGACACAGGAAGATTAGGAGACAGGGTAAACTTTCACCGAGGTATGTGGGGTCATTTGAGATTCTGGAGAGAGTTGGGCCGGTTGTCTATCGATTAATGTTACCACAGAGGTACCGATTCATGCACGATGTCTTCCATGTATCATAGTTGTGCCACTATCATTCAGACCCGTCTCACGTCTTTCTTCCAGAGGAGGTTGAGATTCAGATAGATGCATCCTTTGAGGAGCATCTGATTCATATTGTTGATAGGAGCACGAAGGTTCTTCGAGGCCAGTCAGTTCCTCTCGTACGGGTGTTGTGGCAGCATGGCCGAGTGTAGGAAGAAACCTGGGAGTGGGAGGCCGACGTACGTGCTCAGTGGCCAGAGTTATTCTGAGCATTATCTTCACCACCCTTGGAAGGGAAATTTGGGTATGAATTGCTTTAAGGGGGGAGTTTGTAAGAACCCAGTTCTTATTCTGAGGTACGAGTTTCTTCATTTCTTTTTACCTTAAGTGTTTTTGAGAAAATGAGGAAAATGGGAGAAAATCCAATGTTTTGTGACTACAGGACATGTACTTTTCCACACACCGTGTAATTTGTCCATGTGGAAGTAGTACACATGGCGTGTAGGCTGGTCAACGATGATGGGTGTAAAAACCGACTACACGCCGTGTAGTGAGTATTTACACGCCGTGTAGTCAGTCGGCAGGAAAACAGTAAGGTGGTGGCCAGCTAAGTGATAGTACACACCATATACTCAGGTACTGCATGTCGTGTACTCATGTCGACAGATGAATAGTTCCACGCTGGCAAGAATCCACTGAAGGAATAGTTAAAAAATGAAAACTACACTCCATGTACCCAATAGTACACGCCGTGTAATCTTTTTTTCTCTTAAAATGGGAATTATCCTCCCCTGTTCACAGGGAAGGCTAAGAACCAGAGGAGAGCTCGGGAGGACAACCAGAACTTTGGAGATCACCCGATCGAGCACCGGGAATCTGATTCCGCCTCCGTCGATCTCGTTGGAACCATACGGGTAAGCCCTCTCCTCTCTTTGAACCATTATTTCCAATTCTTCCTCTAAAGGGAGTTATTTACTTTTTAATGGGAATTATTTTACCTCATATCTACGTTGATATCAGGCATTTAGAGGAGCGCCGTTCGCGTATATCAGTCAGGGGAAATTGAGGTAGGTGTTCTAGTGCTTATTTCCAACTATTGTGGTGAATTTGTGTACCATTGTGATATGCTCCCATGAGTGGGGTGTCATATGGGTGATGCCTTGCATAATTAAATACCTATAATTGCATAGGTAGTTAAATGAACATGTATAACTATTGTTTGTGATCCCTGCTTGGATCCAGGACCACCCCCGATGTGCGTTCCTCTGTTTCGCCGTTTGGCCAGGTTACCCGAGGGTATATCGTGATTTTAGCATGTCTTAAATTGCCTTGAGAGGAATTGTATATAAATTTCTTGTTTATATGTTGGGCATGGCCTCGTTACTTGTTCAGCCTGAGGGTAGTGTTGTGTTTAGCCTGTGAGCAGTGTTCTATTCAGCCTGAGGGAAAATTCTCTCGTGCCTATGGGCAAGTAGATTCTGTGCCAGTGGAAGACACCTCATAAGCCTGTAGGAATTATTCGATATGCCAGTGGGCAAATTCCTGTGGGTTTGGATTCTCTTTACCTAAGGGTAAGGGTTTACGTGCCTGAGGACACTAATTTTTTACTTAGAAATAAACTGTGGTGATTTCTTTATATTGAATGATTAAATGAATATTAAAATGGAAATATAACTTTTAAAGTTAGTTACCTTTGAGTACTTCTTAGTTATTGAATTTTCTTACTGCACACCATTGTTTCACATTCACACAGACAGTTGGGCACAAGCCTTTGGTGGGTGCCGACTGGGATTTATTTCTCACACCCTGTTTGGGTCATGTCTTTGGCCCAAACAGACTATATTTCTACAGGTATGGATAAGGGAATGGGTCCCTATACAGGTACATGAGTGTTTATGAGGTGTAGGGGGGCATGGGACCGAGCTCAGGCTCGCGATGCTGCCGGCTGTTCTGTTTTGTTTTGTTGTAATTGTACTTTCCATTTTATCGTATTGTACTTCTGTGTAACATGTTCTGGTTGTTTTCATAGAATAGTGACATGCTGCATCTTGACATACATATATATATGACTGCTAGTTATTTTACTGCAATTTTTTCATTTCAGTTATGTATTTTTTACTTCTTCCACTGTTGTTGTATGTTTTTTCTTGTATTCCGCTATGCTACACTTTGACAAATGAGGGCATAGTTTCCCCCCTATCAGACATGAGCCCTCGCTACTAGTCGGCAGCCTCTGGAGTTTGGGGAAATGTGTTTGAGGTCACGTGGAAAACTGGGTTTGGGGCACCATGGAGTGGTACCCAGATCCGGGACGTTACACTGAAGATATGGTTGTCATAGTTTTTGGAAAGTTTAAGTAGTTCTTGTGAGGTTTTGTTTAATGACCCTTATTAACTGGAAAATTTCCAGAGATAAGGTTACCTCTCTTTCCCTTTCTTGATCTAGACCTGCCACTCACAATCATATAGGGGTCTTGCACATAGTATGACCTAGGTTATGAGTATGTTTACTTGATTATCAATTCAGACTCTTCAAGGTACCTTGATCCAACCTACTTCCTTTTCCATTTTGGAATAAATGTTTTTCATCCTTTAGGATCAACATTCTTCTTTCCATCCCCGTTCAAAGTAGAAAAATGGTCCTGTGGCTAGAGAGAGTACTATAAGACTTGTTGGTCAGAAGACCTCTACATCGGAGGGATCATAATCTAATCAGAAATAACCAGAATCAGAGATAGTGGGATGATCTCAGTCCCTTTTCCAAAACCCCCAAATTTCACCACCTTTGTGAAGGAAGAAGATTCCATTGGAGGGGGCTAGCCAAAAGCTACCTAGACCTAAGTTGTCGAACTGGAAATTTTAAAATGACGTTTCAATCTTGTAAATTTTTTTCCACCTTCACATCATAATACACTGAACTCAAACCCTTCTAGGGAGGATCAATTATAGAGTTTTATCTGATATATATGGGATCAAAGAAGGGGGAAATGTGACTAGTCTCACTCGGCCTAAAAATAGAGATGACCCCTTTCTTATCCTATTTTCCTCACCAACATGAAGAAGGAAATTCCCCAATAATTTAGAAGAGATACAGAAATCCATCCAAGTCTCAAATACAACCAGCTATTTATAGTGAAATTCTTCCCCAACATAGATCCACACCCATTTGGATTGGGGTTTTGAGACATCAACTTCAACACATACACATAGGGAGATCAGGTAAAAAATATAATCCAACCAAATTTCCTATAATACACATTATTGAAGGGTTTTGTAAAGGATGTGGGGGTTCAAGAAATGTAACCCACAATGCTGATGTCGGTGTTTCTTGATTAATATGAAGTTTATAGGAAAATATCAAGAGGTATAAGAAAGAGATGTTATAGGATTTATGAGTGCTTTAACATGCATAATTAAATCATCCATTAATTAAAAAATGGACCATGATATTCTACTTATCAAGAAGGTCAGTGGTCACCCAATCTTATAGACCCCAATAAGAAAATACAAATGATCAAAGGTGTCAACTAAAGGTTGATGTGATATGAATCATTCTACAAAGGTCTAGTTCAATAGATATGAAGATTCTATAAACACCATGGTTGAATGTGTGGGCTGAGAAGAACCATCATGGAGGTCGATAACTTTAGGGCTAAGAGTAATGTTGGGGAAATGCGGGATGAAATTGGGATTGGAGAATAGTAAAAAGGAAAAATGGAATTTGTATCCCTCAACCTCATTATTATGTTTACATGTATCCCTTGTTCACCCTTTTTGAGCATCTAAGATCACTCCCTTTCTTATGTTTTCTTTTCCCCAAGTTATAAAGAAAAATTTTAGTTAGGGGTGATGAAGGGGAAGATATTTATGGGGGATGTTAAAGATCTTTAACCAAATTATAATAATGTATTCCATGTTTCCAAAGGTACTAAACTAATGTGGTCTTTGGGAATGAGTTTGTGTAGTATGTTTTATATTCCTTATAAGTAGTATAATATCCATCTATGGAAATCATGGGTCCTTACAGGTGTAGCGCCCCTACGTGGAACTGAATAGAAGGTTGTTCATGCGCTGAGAACCTGCCTCGAGCACCTCACACATGACCTGTGTGGGAATCCTCCTTCGACCAGGGTCCACTATTTTCATATAAATAGGATCCTAGGACACCTCATTTGTAGAACTAGAAAATTATAAGAAGCACCCAAGATCTTGTTGAATGGACCCTTTTTCCAGGTCTCCAAAATCCCACATGTATCTCTTTAAAACTTGAGAGAAGAGAAAATTAAAGGGGATAAGTGATATCAAATTCCCTTCAGGGTATGAAACACAAGATTCCTATACAAGGAACCTTCCTCTCCTTAGTGAAGAACCGACTACACGAGGCCCCTCTCCCTAATTAGGGACCTGCGTTATACATATCCTGGAACACCTGAGGAGACTCATGGTGCCTGGGATAACTCCTTGTCCAATTATTGTTACCTGGGTGGTCCATTTCCCAAGACATATCCATCTAGCTCAAGACTATAACCCTTTCCTGAAGCACTTCTAATTCCTCCTAACCCATGCACGAGGCACCTTTAACCTCTAATACAAGACCTGAAAGAGCACAATTTTGAGCTCTCTTTCAAGCCACCAGTGGAAGGGCACCTCTTCCTTTGGATACCTTGTCAGATAGGGACCAATTTGAAACCTCCACCAAGGCCCTTGGACTTAAAATACCATGGAAAGGGGAATAACATCATTTCACCCATTTTTATTTGTATTCCTACTATTATAGGTTTCCCAAACTTGTCCTAACAGATGTTTAGAGTCCTTAGAGTTTGTGTAGATTTTCATTCCGATGTCCACGAGGACCTAGATCTTGGGGATGGAGTTAGGGAACTCCTGGTCTCAAACACAATGGCTAGGATAATGTCCTTCCCTTATTTTATCTAAGTTCTGAAGCTTGTGGTTCCAAGAAGTACAGTGATGATCCCACTTTCTTTTCCATTCAAAATTGAAAGAGATCCTCCACCCTTGTTGTGGAACATGATTTAGGGCATCCCCCTGGAGTAAGCCACTAGCCTTTCTTATGGGAGGGTTCGATTTTTCTCCTCATCACTCCTCGAGGGATATACCTATAGGGGTAGTCATACTTGACTATCCTAGATACAATGGGATAGGGAACGAGCACATATATGTCTTTTTTTTACCACATAGGCCCGTACTCTTCCACCAGTGGGAAAGGAGAAGTGTGCGGTTTTCTAGATCTTATGATTCCTCTTGTTTCTCACATCCAAGCATGAATAATCATGACTTTTTAGTTTAGGGGATATCCATGATTACATAATCCACACCATTGGATGAAAGTTTTGGTATAGAACATTCTTTCATATTTTCCTCTCGCCTTACTTTAGAGTTATCCCATAAACATGGGTCCTCAAGGAAATGTATCCAACCTCATTTTCAAGAAGATATTGTTATTTATATTACCTTATATTGCCTCTTATTTACCACACTAAATGTGAATCACATGGGATTAGAGGTAGACAGTGGTCCTGGAATTCACAAGATCTCCAAAACTCATGGGAATCCTTTTTAAGTGTAAGCCCCAATCATATCATCAAACACACCATGGGAATCATCCTCAGCAGTGATCCCCAATCATAACCACATACCTCTTGGATTCCTTCTAAAGAGTACGCCCCATAAAAACCTATCATTGGGAAACATTCCAAGTATATGCCCCAACTCATAAATGGGCTTTTTATTTTGGTGTAATACTCAATCATTACCAATCAATGGTAATCCTTCTCCGGAGTAATCCCCAAACAAAACCATTCTCATTCACCAAGTTAATTATTCTCATGAGTAAGTTCCAACCAAACTTCAAAAAATTTGGGCATCCTCCTCAGGTGTAATCCCCAAACCAAACCCCCAAACTCCATGAGTAAATCCACTTCTCCTGGCCCTAGATTCATTCATCCTGACATCCTCCTTTGGATTAATCCCAAACCTAGTCCTCTCAAAGTGACATACTCCCCTGTGATTCAAATCTAAGGTACTCCATAGATGTGATCCCTCATCACCAACCTACATGGTCTTTGATTCCTATCGAAATGGGATATATAAGAAGTATCTCTGAGGTTCAAAACTAACACCCTAAATCAACCATACACTCTTTGGTCCAAATTTCGAGGATATTCTAATTCAACTTGTAAATTCACATCCCTTACAAGTTCCTTGGGCCTATTTGGAATAATTCCCACTCCAATATTGACTTGGAACCTTTAACCTAGATATCCTCACTGCACAACATTAAACTGCATGGTTTAGTCCTTATCACATGACCTTAAAAGGTATAATGTGCCTCATTAAATGGAACTGAACTATGTGGGTTATGATTCCTTTCATAAAGATATGCAGGAATACCATTCATGGGTTTGATCATGAAACCAAAGAAACTCATATCTCCCTAGATGATGATATACTCCAGATCACCCCAATGTGTGGCTATAAAACTTGCACCATTCTAATAATGACCAAAAAATCTTTAATCAATACATAAGAGGATCCCACTGATGGAGAAGCTTAGATACCTATAGATATATCCATTGATGAAGAACCTAGGATACATAGAGATGATTCAAAATTCCACACATGATACTAATTGATTTTTATTTCAAGGGATACCCATAACATATTTAGTAATTAATAAAGGATTCATGAACATATTTTAAATCTATAAGAGAGTTCCATTGTAGGAAAAAATTGTCCCTAAAAGGGTGTGATGAGCCCGAACTCCCATCCTCATGACCAATGTGAGTTATTAAGCATCGTTGACTAAATTTACCAATGAGCGCCTACCTTTAGAAAGCAGTCCCTATGGATATAGAAAGTTTGGGTTTTTCTTGTTCCAGGAACAAACTAGTTGGAAACCATTAGAAAATAGTGATCTTTACATGAGTGATTACACAAAACTCAAACCCCTATAATTAACCATCTAGTGAAAAAAAATACCATCTTATAGGGAAACAAAAAAATGGTTTACCTGATGTAAATCTTTATCCAATATGATAGTATCCCCAAACCATCAAGACCCTTTTTCTCTCAATATGAAAAAGGTTAAAACAAGACAATCAATCATGCATTTTTTCATTTAAATGAGATGCATGTTTGATGGGGGTTTCTTGTTTGTTTGTTGTTTCATATATCTAGGAACTTCCTCTCATAATTTATTTTGATCCAATGAAGTCTTTCCTGTTTCTGCAAGCATACATCCTAGCTATTGTTTATGATGGTTCTTCATCCAATCAAAGGATGTTGTCACCAACCCAACATATTTAACAATGGGTCTCTTACACAATGGTCATGGAGTACTGTAATCATGGTACTATCTGGTCCATGGAGGCTACTCGATGGGCCCTCTAGATTCTCTATCCCCATCGATCATCTGGTTAGCAATGGTCAATGGTTCAGAATTAGATGACACCAACTACCATATTCAACAGTTTTAGGAGATTTTCCCTCGAATTTGAAAACCAGTCCCTCCCATATCTTAGGGTGGTGGATTAAGATGCCATGTATGGCCTCATCCATAATACACATGGGTCATTTCAAATTGATCCTATAGTAATAAAAATCACTAACACTATGAGATAGTGAGACCTCGACATGATGACGGTGTCATCCTTGGGTGACCAACCTGGGTCATCTAAACCACGGAATGCAAGACGGGCTATTAGGAGCAGTGACCGGCCAAAAAGGAGAAAGTCCAAACTGCTCTCCCTTTCAGATAAGCCCACCAATCAATGTTGTTGGACAACTATGAGAGGGAAAATAAACCCAACCTATCTAATTCATCAAGCCAAAAAACTCTCTTGGCAGTATCATAAGAAGTATTCCATTTGAATATAATGGCATACCATGAGTAGGAACATACATTTTCCTATATTCACCAAAACAATCATCACTCATCTGATAGCACCTGAAGAAGCCCACTAACCTTGTGTGGTAGCAAGCCACAAACAGGCATGCACACCTTCCTATGTTCATTAAGCATTCCAGCAGTTTCAATTAGCAACACTCTGAAAAGTCATTCAGAATGTCCTAGTAATGAATATGGGGAAGACCCAACTCTCAACCCTCACATGAAAGTACTATCAATATCCACTTATAATAAAGGGTGGACAAGAGAAAGCGCATACACAATCTCTAGATATATAATGGGAACATATACTTGTTCCAATTGTTGAAGTCTCCAAGAATATCCTAAAAATGGTAAAATGGAAGTTGAAAATCCCTATCCACATTCTATAGACTTTCTAGGACATTATTATAGTGAAAAAATTAGTGTCAGAGGGATGGATACACAACTTCTTCCCCATAAATGGGCTGCCTCATTAGCATGTCACCCTTGAGAAGACACACACCTCTGTTCCCATCCAGGAGGGCCATGGGGAAAACACTACCATAATATATAGACAACTGGATTGAGAACACACACCTGTTCCAATTAGAGGTAATCAGCCTATCCAAATAGACACTCCAAGGAAAAAACAAACCCTTTACAATGAAACCACTTACCCCAAAATTTTTTCCCATTCGTACAGAATAAGGAATCCAAAAATAATCCTCTCTGTATGTAACTAGAAAATGAACAGTCTGTCTATGATCTTTCTCTACTCAATTATGGAGTTCATAAAGACCTTGGAAAATTATCTATGCTAGCTCAAGATCTTATTCTACTGTTACCAAATTACCAGAGTAGCATCATTAATTCTAAAATTCCTCTCTATACATTTCACCATGAAGGCTTTCTTTATGACCAAAATTCGATCGATCTCAAGCATCCATATTTTTATGAGAGTCATGACATCCCCTTCATGTGGCTAAAAGATTCAGAAAAAAGTGGGTTTTTTCCTTTCTATAATCCACCAAGATAGTCCTCATCATTATGGTGCTCCCTGTGAAAGTTATCTCTACATTAGTATTTCATGTTTTCAAGAGAATACTTAAATTGGGAATTTAGTGAAGAGAAATCCATCCTACCATGAGGAACTTGGTAAAGTAATGCTAGTCTTGTCTGATGCCTTTTCATTTATAGGTGTAGTCCTTTTTCAACTGGAAGACATCCTAATGGGACGATCATTCTCTAAACCACCCTTGGTCCACTTTACTTCTAGTTTAATGGAGGAATTCCCAACCAATATTGTTACTTAAGATAAAGTGGAAGGAAAGCATCCAGTCTAGTTAGATTAGGTAAAGGAACCTCTAGAAAAAGATGAAAATGGCATGGTAAACATGATAATACATATGGCTAAAGAAGATATATCAGTCATGTTTTGGAATTTATCCACTCCACAATATGGAATTCCATATGCATTTTTAGAAGATTGTGTGCACAACATCCACCTCAATATTTGAAAAATTATTCATCACTTGAGATTGAAAGTATTACCCTATGATGAGTATCAAATTCATGGAAAGGTAATAGAAGTGATGAAGTTCCAAATTGACTTACTTTCCCTCCAAAATACATGATATCCATTATGATATAAAGGATCCCATAAATTCATGTACCTCAGAGCATAAAAAAGCTTGTGACAACTGGTCACAGATTCCCCGTTTGGTGTCCATATCATAGGATGGGGTGCACCCAAAACATTAAATTTCACCATGCTCCCTAACCAAAAACTCCTACTAAATGTGGTAACATGAAATGTCATATATTCAGGTAAAATTTAGTAAATGAACCCTATTCACAACCAAATATAATCTAAAAAATAATAGGCCTGAGCTAAATCTCACTGATTTTGAGAAAGAAGAGGGAAGGCTAAAGATATACTATTGCATCAATCATCTAAAAAGATCAAGAAGGCCTTCCATTTAATGGAAGTCATCCATCAGATAGAACTGATGTAGAAAATAGTTCAACGGTCTTTGGTGGTAGAGGTGGGTGATTTAGTTTCATTATGAATGATATACCAAACCTATGTTTGAAAAAAACTTCATAAAATAAAAAGGGAGGTTGTAGAAATAATCTCCATGATAATTAAGGAGAAACACTATCCCACGGGGATGGGGGGGGGGGGTTAACCCAACCTTCAAGGCCATAAAAACAAGATTGAACACTTGTGAAATTCTAATAGAAATATCCCCAAATATCAGGCCTGGGAGATTTTTTACCTTAACAACCTCCTCTTCAATTTAAATTGGTCTTCTCTCTATTAGGGGAAAAATTGCAGAATGGGTACTCATAGTTTGTCCCATCCCATGATTTGGTACCCTCAATATGGACACACATGATTTTTTTTGGATATTACCTTTGAATTATCATCCACCAAAAATCACCTATAGAACTAGAAAAGGTGAACACGAGACCTATTTGAGGGTGTAAAAAATATATTCTTTCAAATAAACTTATAAAATTCCTACCATGCATTATGCATTAGTGAATTTCATTAATACCACCCCTGGTGACCCTACAAAGAATAAGGCCAATTTGAAATAGAAGTTAGAGGAGGAAGTTTCTATTCATAATTTGGTCCACAATGAAAAAATTGAGAGAGTAATTAATACTTGGAAGCAATATATTAACCTAAATCTAGAAATTCATTCAAATAATCCATCATTTTCTCCTTGAAAAGAATAAAACATGGAAAAGGATAAGGGTCAGACTATTCCTCACCTAACTCCAGAAGTGGTTAGTCCCCTTTAACTAGAGGAAATATTTTCTCAATAGGAGAAAGATATGAAATAATTGAGGAGAATCAATTCATAACTTCTATGTGGTACCCTTCCTACTGAATATACATTACAAGAAGATCCTCAACCAACACCTCCAACTAGAGTACCTCAAAAAAGAGCATTCTTCTTAGTATATGATAAGGATTTGGAACACTAGATCAATGTGGGATACCAACCACTAATATAATTAGACTCCATAGTAGTGGATCAAGAATTCCCTCCATTGGTTACACAAATAGAACATAGATATGCACATCCTTATAGGCCTATCCTTATGGTCTACCCATAGAAAATACCAGAAGTATCGCAACCCATGGCCCTACTAGATGTCGAACCTACTCAAGATCCTACCCAGCCAAACATTCCTCGAGGGTTCATAAATGCTCTTAAGTCATCAAAGTATTGATTGGAATCCATGGAGGAATGGATATCACTGATAAAACTAGACAATAATACTTACCCAAATGGGTAGCGTATGTCCCTCCCCCACCAAATTTCACAAACCCAATATTTCCTATTTTAATGTGTCAGGAGATCTGAAGCATCATCTAACACATTTATTATCTCATTCTGATAATAGGATGGGGAACCATTAACAATAGTAGATAGTGAAGGTTATGTTATTTTTTCAATCACTACATGGGTCAGCCTTTTATGGTAAATGAGTTTGTAGGATCAGTAAATTATGGGGTGGAAATACCTTTATTGTAAGTTTCCCTTCCAGTTCAGGTTGATGTTATAGAAGAAAACTATTATCAATCTATCAAAATAAAAAATGGGAGAATGAGATGGTCTCTTATTTCATTAATCAATGGAAAGTATTGAAATAATCTTTTAAACTACAACTCCATGAAAAAGAATGTTTTCCCACCTGTATAGAAAATATTCATAATGAGTTGTGTATGATATTGATTCTTGTGAAATATACAACATGGTTTCGAGACCTTTCTGTTATTTATCAAAAGGTAAAATACTTCATTGTAGAGACTAGGGAAAAGTCTGGAGAAATCCCATCTACTCAGGAAAGGAGAATAGAAAAATCAAATGTTTCCACTATTACACTTAAGAGGGACCTTGTACCCACTCCTAATCTAAAGCCCGCCTCATATCATGGGACTGCACTACCTGAGAATTAGATATAAATGACTAGATTGTCAGGATGATCAAAAAATCAAAATAAAAAATATTTTGAGGAGATTAAAACTAAGGTTATTCTTTCTGAAATGACCAATTCCCTAGCTACTTCATATCAGCATTGGAAAACAACATAATTATTTTTCTAAAGCCCAGGAAGCCCTAAAAAGAGGGTGATAAATATATCCAATTTTTTTTACCCTTCCATCAAGTACTGGGGAAGAACATATAGGATTTGTTTGTTTTTAAATACCTCCTGGAAAAGATGGCGGACTTTGGGAATGTGAAGTTTAAGAATACACCTACTCAAGTATCATGTGTCTATACCACTGAGCCAAAGGAAGAGAATGAATGGAAAGAAATCAATAGAAAGGGTACATTATATTTTGGTGACTAGCTGGAAAAAAATGCTCAAATAAACTCATTTTATCCTCTAAGAATAGTTTCATCAACCAACTATGCCTCCTACCACTTCTGTTATGACACAACCAACTTCATCAATAACTCAGTCATCTGAATTCCAATCCTCTAAAAAGAGACATGTTCAGAAGTGTAAGAATAAAATGAAAGAAGATGAGATCTATTCAATCCCAAAGTTAGACTTGAACTTAGCAGACATCATGTCGATGTTCTCAAAAGAATGAGAACTTCCCCCACAAAATAGTGCATAGAGGGTCCTACCACCAGACGAAATATTCATCAGATGAGAAGTTGATATTCATTTATATTAATATTATTCACTAAATGGATCACTTATCATATTATGAACCAGATTATGAACCCAAATTCATTACACCTGATTGAAAAACTAGGGGGAAGAAGCCATCAGTGTCGAAGATACTAAGGAAGATGTGAAAATTCCAAGAGTCACTACTTTGACCACGCCCCTTATCAAACTATCTACATGGACAAAACTCATGATAAATATCTCTGGAAATCTCAACAAGAATAAAGAAGTTATCCCACACATGACAGGGTCTACCCTGACATGATCATTATGGAATATTAGTTAGAGGATATGACACCGCCTAATAAACCTTGACATGTAGGTAGACCTAGTCATCCTAATCCACCAAGATCTGAAGCAGCTTCATCTCATGTCCCATGGGATGGTATATCTACATCAGCAACATTATCTCCCAAAGAAACTATGAAAGAACGTCCCCATGCTATGAAGTGTATACCTTTAGACAAAAAATATGATGTTTTGAAGAAATTAACCTTAATTATGAACAGGTTTTCAATCCTATATGCCCTTAGTCTATCAAAATTCTTCTGGTAAGCACTCATCAAGGCCTTATCAAGTCCTCAAAAATATAAAGTTCAGGTTGTTGCTGATGAATTATATCATATAGAGAATGATTCTATAGAATTTCCCATAGTCATCTCCTTCACAGATAAGGATAAGGAATCCATCATATAGGGGCACATCAGACCCTTGTATATATCTGGCATGATAAATGAAATTTATGTTCAATGATCTTTCATTGAAAATACCTCATGAATCAACCCCATCCCAATCCAAAAACTTCATCAACTAGGTTTCCATGAATCTAACTTTTCCCCCTCTACCCTAATGTTATTGGGTTATGATGAGAATGATAAAAAGCCTCTCGGCTAAATAAAACTTAGGACTCAGTTTGGGGATCTCATGTTAAAATCAGAATTTATGGTTTTTATAAAAGATACAACCTTCAACATTCTTTTTGGATGGCCTTGGCTACATCAGCACATGGTTAACCCCTCATCATACCACCAATGCCTCAAATATTGTATCAATGTTCTAATTGGGACATTGAATGGTGGAAAATCCCCATTCAAATCATGTGAGTCACAATACATTGACATGTGATTCTATTATAAAGAAGGGAAAAATTCTATGGATGATAATGTCACTCAAATCAATTCCCCAACTAGTCTAGAGATGATTATTTTCAATCCTTTCAAACAGTTTAGTGCAGAGTATGTGATCCCCATCAACCAAATTGAAAAGGTAGGAAAAATGTGAGCACATATTCATCAACTTTGGTGAAGTCAATTGGGAAAAATGATATCGATAGCACTAGATAACTTTTCATCTTTCTAAGAAATAATGAAATCCTAGATGAATATGTCTCCATTCCATACTCGAAGCTCTAAAAATTTCCAGTTCCAAAAACTAGGCTAGAAGAAGTTGTCATGTCAATGGGAGAAAATGAAGATACTCATTTTTAGTCCCTCATTTACCCTTTATATCTCCAAAGTGGAATCATAACAAAAAGTGATCTTGAAATGGTTACTTCATCTTCCTAATGTCCAAATATTTACTCTTCTCTTAACTTTGAGAAAATTTCTTCCTCACCTACTTCCTTGGATGAGGTGAAAGAGGAAAAGCATGATTAGGAGGAAGAGGAAGATCTCAGGGATAACCCTCCATCATTTGAGGAAGGTGTATCCACCGCTATCGATGAGGTCAAAGAGGTAAATATGGGTATGAAAGAAGATACATTACCCACTTTGATTAGTATGGACATGAATCCTGAATAATAGGAGATGTATACTTCCTTACTAAATAAAAACCAAGATGTTTTCACCTGTAATCACATAGAGATAATTCTCCTTGATCCCAAGGTGCCCACCCATCACTAGGGTTTAATAGAATATCATCAGGGATACAAGAAGATAGCCAGAAGGAGACACCCAAATCACACCCCCAAAATTGAGGATGAAATGGAAAAACACATCGAGGATGACTTCATTTGAGAGGTAAAATACCCAAAATGGCTAGAAAATATTTTCCCTTTAATGAAGATGAATGGGAAAAGCATAGTTTTTATCAGCTTCAGATATCTCAATCAGCATTTTATGAAAATTGAATTCTTGTTTCTAATCACATAAATCCTAATTGAAGTAAAGGATGGTTATCAAGCCCTCTCCTTCATGAATGGATATTAAGGTTATAACTAAATTTAGATGGCCCTAGAAGATGATGAAACCACTAACTTCAAAGTTCCCCATGGATTATTCTAAAATTGAGTAATTCCCTTTGGAATGAAGAATGATGGTTCCCCATACCAACGTTCCATGCATGGAATCTTCAAATCATTATTGGGAAATTTTATCTAATGTTATGTAGATGATCTAGTGGTCAAATCCTAACAACATTCTACCCACCTAGCTTACTTGGAGATCATCTTCAACAAGTTATGAAAACATAGTCTAAAGATGAACCCATTGAAATGTGCTTTTAGGGTAACCTTGGTGAACTTTCTTTTCTTTTTTGTTCTCTATCATGGCATCGAAGTTGGCCCCGAGAAAAAAAACATCCTTACCATGTCACTACCTTGAAACATTTAAGATTTGATAGGACTTAAAGGACACTTGGCCTATATCCAAGGCTTCATATTCAACCTTTAAATAAAGTGTTTTCCCTTCACCAGACTGATAAATAAGGGGAGTTACATATCAGTGGACCAATTACTACTAGGAAGAATTTAATAGCCTCAATAAATACCTCTTGATTCCACTGGTATTAATTCCACCCATTGAGGGAAATCCACTCATCCTACATGTGAAAACCCTGGATAAATCACTAGGCACCTTACTTTCAAAAAAGTATGATGTTGGGAATGAAATCAAAATTTATTATCTTAGTCTAACCATGATCAATGCTGAGACTATTTATTCAGATAACGATAAGTACACCCTAAAATTAATCATTTTTGTCCAGAAACTGAGGCAATACCTATGGTACCATGATGTTTAATTGTTCTCTCATAATAAACCTCTAAAGTATATCCTTAGCCATTCTATGTTGATAGTAATTCTGTAATGGTGGTAGGATATCCTGTAGTAGTTTTATTTACAAGTCATGCCTCATAAAGAAGTAAAACTTCAGGCCTTGGCATATTTCTTTACAGAACACCCATCAACAGAAACAATGTCGTTAAATATTGAACATCCTGATAAAGAAATATTTTATATTCAATAAATCCTCCAAACATAGAAAATTTATTTTTAATAGCACATCCAAGAGATCAAAATGGTAGAGAATGGAAGATCCAAAACTCAATAAAGTTGGCTTAGTGACTATTCTTATCTCCCCAGTGAGGGTAGTTTTACCGTACACCTTCTTGCTATCAGAAGGTTGTACAAATACTAAGCTGGAATATCAAGCCCTCATTGAGAGCCTATAACTAGAACTCTAAATATTAGTGGACCACCTAGATATTATAGGTGATTTTGAGTTAGTAATTAAATAGATAAATGGGGATTATGCCATCATAAAAGAAGAGATAATCCCCCTTATTGATTGTTTTTGATAGTTGGTGAATGAATTCCACTTATATCCTATATTAATTCATGTCCCAAGATCATATAATGCCTAAGAAGATGCATTGGAAAATGTAGATACATCACTGGTGGATCCAAACTGGGAAAAAATATTAATCAACATTTCCCAACATCGAATGGTTTCAACTTTTTTTCAAATTAGAATGGAGGGTACCAATGAAGTTAGCCCTATAACTAATTCATATTGTCCAACCATAATATGGATGATCTCCACAATTGAATATCATTAAAATGGAGTAATTCCATCAAATAGATATGGGAGGGAGAAAATCTATTGGTGGGAAGTCAATTTCACTCTTTATGCTGGCTAAAATCCCCAAAAATTCCTCTATAAACAATGATTTAATGGAATCCATATCAGATGTATCAATGGAAAAGAGACCATGACTATTATGGAAGAAGTTCATCTAAGAGATTATGGTTCCCAATAGTCAGTGTACAGACATTCTGATCAAATCAGAAGACTTAGATACTTCTTTCCTTCGATGATGCAGGATTGCATAGAATTCACCAATAAATATCATTCCTACCAAGTGAATACCAAATTCTTTCATCAACCCCTGTTGTTTTTACATATAACCAAATAATTATACCCATTCTTCATATGAGGAGTGGATGTTTTAGGGCCATACCCTCCAGCTACGATGAAGCAGTTCAAATACATCTTAACTTCTACAGACTTCTTATCCAAATTGACTGAGGCAATACCTCTCAAAGAAGTTGGGAGTAAAAAGAATTGTTGGCTTCATAAAATCTAACATCATTACCGAATTTGGTGTCCCTCATATAATACTGATGGATAATGGCACCAATTTCTATTATATTGATGTATAAAATCTATATCAAGAGTATTATATCAAATCCAACCCTTTATCCCACTATCATGCAGGGGATAATGGACAAATAGAGGACTTCAAAAAGACCATATAAAATATACTCCATAAGATGGTGGATAAAGATAAAAATTCTTATCCTAACAAGCTCTTGTATTCTTTACGAGCCTACATGACTATGACTAGTAATACCACATGGGAGTCCTTGTACTCATTGGTATATGGAATAGAATCAGTCCTACCCATTAAGGTCCAGTTTCCATCGCTCTATATTTTCTAATATGATCAGTTATCTATAGATGATAAATAATAGAAACAATTGGATGAATTTAACCGATTGGATGAAAAAATATTGCATACCTTGCATCACTTAGAGGTCTATCAAAATCAGATAGCATGATACTTAAACAAAAAGTTCCACCTCCACTCCTTCCTCTAAGGAGAACTTGTATTGGTCCTCAAAAATCTTGATGATACCAAGAATGAATCCTATAAAACATGAACCAAAGTGTGAGGGACCTTAATTCATACACAGGTTTTACTCTAGAAAATATTATACCTTAATATCAATGGATAGAGAGATCATTATGACCCAAACCAATGAGATATTCTTGAATAAATATTTTTTCTGGCCACACTAAAAACATCGCAATTGAAATAAATTAAAATGCATATTGGTATTTATCACATGACCTAAAAAGGAATGAAATCACATCCATGTCACATGACATTAAATTGAATAGTCGTATCGTCCTTTTCACATGACGATAAACTACACGACAATACGGTCCCAATCGTATAACCTAAAACAAGAAGACAACATTTTTCCTAACAGTATGACATTAAACTACATGGTTAATGTCCCTATAATTTGATGTCAAGAAACCCCCAAAATACCATGATTTCATACATTCCTCATAATCGATTAAATCTAGGCCTCCACCTTAGGTATAAGTCCTAACCACATCCCCCTAACCCCTCAATGGGTCGAGATGACCTCTTGGACATATATGAGGATGAAAGGATGGTCCATTCCCATGCGTAAGCCCCACTCACATCATCGAAACACCAAAATTTTACCCGGGCCTCCATTATGGGTATAAGTACAAACACTATCACATCCTCATTGCATGATGATAAACTGAACGATCCTATAAAGAACTACGTGTGTCTTGATTCTCATTCTAGTGAGATATGTAGTGATGCTCGGATCATCCATCCTATGTCCAGTTGCGATTAAGGAAAATAAAAAACCAACTTCCTTTTCCCTATGTATGAATAATATTTTCACAGGGAACTTTTCCAAGACATATGGTTTAATTGCCATTACAACAATATGCATAGAGATGCCTAAACCTCGTGATTTGGGCCCAACCATCATTCTGGAAAATATTAAAGCCCCCATTTCACCATTTCAAAGCCTAAATTATGTGAGGAACAATTTTAAATAAATAAATTGGGCTTGATTATTTCTCTAGAAAGATATTTAGGGACACTGGGGTTATATCCCCTGATCTAACTGTAACATTTCTTTCATGCCAGGTGACCTATGTCCTTACAACAAGATGTTAAACTTCATGGTCAACATCCTTGCCACATGAAATTAAATTGAATAGTTCCATAATAAATACAAGTGGCTTAATTCTCATTCCTATGAGATACATATTGATTATTGGATTTCCACCCTTGGTCCCAACCGCAACATTTTCTTTCTTTCATGTCAATTCATCTTCATCATCACCACGTGACATTAAACTGCATGGTATTTCAAGAACTGTGTATGGATTGATTATAATCCTAATGAGATACATAGAGACACATGGATCATATATTCTAGTCTATCCACCATAGAATCTAAATTCCAATATCCTTTACTTTTTTTCCTTTGTTACTTGGAAATAACCCTTGCTAATCATTGTTTCTCACACCAAGAATACATCATGTGGGATTAGAAGTTTTAGTAAAAGGATCCACAACATAAGTAAAGAATATTAATTCACATTGGGGTTAATATGCTCCTGGATATAATACCTTAAAATGAAATCCATATTTTCTCATCGCATGATAATAAACTATATTATTTTCTCAAGAACTATGTCTGTCTTGATTATCAATTCAATGAGATATGTATTCCTCATCACATGATAATAAACTATATGATTTCCTCAAGAACTACATGTTTCTTGATTCTCAATTCAATGAGATAGATAGAGAAGTTCATATCTTCAATCCTAATCCTATCCACAACATGATACAAAAAATTCCCCCACTCTCCCATGTATGATTCTGATCTACATGAGAGGATCCAATATGGGTTCTCACTCTATGAAAGAACCTATATTAAAAAAATTCCTCTACACATGAATTCTATCATTATGGGGGGTCATTATTTTATAACTATGTGTGGATTGATTCTTGATCCAAAAAGATATATAGAAATGATTGGGTCCCATGACCTATCCCATCTATAATATTACCTTGTTCATCACATCAAGACACCTCCGTCTTTAATGAATGACATTAAACTACATGGATAATGTTCTGACCGCATGAATTTAAATTGCATGGTACCTCAATAAATATATGCGGATTGATTCTCATTCCAATTAGATATATTGTGACACCTAGGACTCATGTCCTCCAACGATCCAGTACCCAAGTGGTAGAGGCTCCTACATGAAATCCGAATGACCCAGGATCAATTCTGAGAAGGGGGGGGGATTCTTGTGTTACTATAGTAGCACTATAGTTGGGTACTGTAATAGTACTATAGAATTAGTGACACTGTAGCGGTGGTGGTATTATATATAGTGTTATAGAATCATGGGTATTATTGTAGTACTATTCACTGAAGGGTCATTTGGCCCAAAAAATGGGCTTTCGAGCCTTATATTCAGACCACTTGGTCATGGGCCTTCAGGCTATGTAATGGGTATCCCTCTACCTAGTTTGAAAGAGTTATTTTCTTTAATAATAAAAATAAGGCTTTGGCCCCATCCATTAGAAAAATCATAGCACTCTTGTCCTAGTTCCATCCATGGGGAAAATAAAAACACCCCTTTTCTAGTATATGAATAATGATCCATGTAGGAACATTTAATTTAGGTCCCCTATTTAGGGTATCCACTGAGGAAACAGAGATTCCCCCTTCTAAATATGATTTAGATATATGAAATTAACTCTACACTTCATGAACAATATCAATCTAAACACCTTCTTTATGCTCAGATATATCCCTTCCACATGTAATACTCCAAAGATTAGACACTTTAATATCTTCATAATCCTTATTTAACTCCTTGTGATAGAATCTATGATACATGAGGACTCCTTTTCCGGACTATGATGTAACACACCCCATGTGGCTTTGTATAAATTAGTCTAAAAAATAGGTTTTTCATCCAAAGGATGACACTATTGACTTTTTAGTAACACACCTAGTTGGATTTGATTTAAGAATCCCACAAAACGGGTTTATCAATCATCGGTAATTTATTCCTCTATAGAGACCTCCTCTATCACCATGATCCCTTCCTTCACACCCCTCCTCAGATCCATAGATCCATAGATTATAGCTCACAATAATCCTCTTTTCATACCTGCATATGATGATACATTCCCAGATAGATTACCTAGAATAGAATAATCATTAAGATTTTATTCAAAAATAAAAACTTTAAATTATAGCCCCTATAATTTCCTTGATGTATGACATTAAACTTTATTGCATAGTGTCCTTGTTATGTGACTTTAAACTTCATAACACCACATAATAGTTACAAGATGTTAAACTATATAACAATATACCCACCATAAGACATTAAACTACATGGTAAATGTTTGGGTTGCACAAATACCTCCTTCCACAAACAAAACATTGTGCTTGAGGAAATATGAATCTTCACAATCTTAATTTGGTCATTAGCTATAGAATTTCAGAATTATAAATAATTTATTTTCCTAAATATGTTGTAAAATTTCCCAGTTGTATTTACATAAAGTATCCCGCAAAATAGGGTTTTCAACCAAAGGATTACACTATTAAATATACAACAACATACCCCATTTTTCTTTACAAAAAACATCCTACAAAATAGTTTTTCAACCAGTTGTAACTTCATCCTCAAGAGATACCTCCTCTATCGCCATAATCCCTTATTTATTACCACTCATTGTATCCCTAGATTCTTAGATTATATCTTAAAACACTCTTCTACTCATACTTGAATATGATCATACATTCCTAGAAATATTACCCAAAATGGAAGAATCGTTTACCTTTCAGTCAAAGCTAAAGACCATAAAATTAAAGACCCTATAATTTCCTTTCTTTATAAATTTAAACTGCATATAATAATGTCATTATTTTATAAATTTAATATTCATACCACCATGTCCTAGTAACAATATGTTAAACTATATGACAACGTCCCACCATAAGACGTTAAACTACATGGTCAATGTCTTGGTTGCACGATAATAAAATGCATGATGTTTTAATCTCTGTTCGTAATTGGACCTCCCCCTAACATGGGTCATATAAAAAAATATACCCTCCTCCACACAATCTAAATTTATGTATGATTTTTTTTCTCATTCTAGTACAATTCCATAATAGATGCTCTCCTCATTCTCAGACATTTGTCCCCTTGAAAAAACCACCCTTTGTGGTCTTGAGAAATATGAATCTCCATAAACTCCATTTCACCATCAGTAATAAAATATCAGAATTTTTTAGAACTTCTTTACCTAACTATTTAGTAATATTACCTAGTTTTCTTTGCATAATGTAACCCATTAAATGTTTTTTAAGCTGAAGCATGCCACTATTTCCTATATAGTGACACACCCTAGTTGTATTTTCATAAGGTAGCCCATAAAATGGGTTTTCCCACAAGTGGTAACTTCATACATAATAGATACCTCCTCTATTCTCAAATATCATGATTTAGATTTAGAAACCACAAAATCATAACTCAATATTCCCCATCAGGTATCTGATGAATTTCAGAACATTCTCAACCCACAACCCATGTTTATGTTATCATTTCAAAACCTTTGGTAAAAACTGTTCAACCTAAAATATTAGTCTTACAAGTATATCATTCATGACTTTAAACTACCCATAAAAAGATTAAGTACTAACCAGAATGAAAACCCACAAAGGGAAATCTAGACAAAAGTTGAGTCTTAGATCACTAGACCTACACTCTGTGTAGTTTAGAAAAAACAAGTAATGAAAATAAATAGGCTCAAAACTTGTTAGGTTGAAACCCATAAAGGGTGGATTAATAAAAATATATGTCTCACCCACTAAGTAATATTTATATCGGACATTGTAAATAATTAAGGAAATGGAATAAAAGACACAAAGTTTATTGTTTTTTTCATATGACCCTAGTAATAGTCAAACTACACTCTCTAGGCCCCATGGCCTAGGAAAAAATTAGAGTTCTTCCTCATCATAGTCATTTTAATCATGAAAAAATGATATTTAATAGAATGAGTCATTTTCTAATGTTGTATTAATATCATAATAAGGATGGAGATGCAAAATCAATTGATTAGGAACAAAAATCATTTTTATTTATGTTTCAAAGCATTGGGGAATGTCCACATGCTAGATCCTCTCTGCCCAAATTTATAGTTTATCCTCAACAATATCTTTTGTAAGTTGAACTAGACCTTGAAAATTTTCCATAGTTTTTTGAATCTTTTAAATTTTTTCATTATCATCCTCCATAACTTTATGAAACTTCTTCCCCTCTACACTAACAACATCTCTTTTTTGTTCCAATTCCCCAACCAAGGATCAGTGAAGTTGGACTAACTCTTCCTCTGTAGAATTTTATTCCTCTTTGTGGTTCATTATATATATATACTTCACATAGAGGTGATCTTGTTACTCATCCACCTTCTTGTAGTGGTTGAGCTCAGCTTGGATTATGGCATCCCTGAGTTCCTCAAATTGGTCCACCTGTTGTGTCTCATCTTGATGTGAACATCACTCCTCATATCATTTCTAGATTATCACCATCACTACATCATGGATCTCATGATAATTAAATCCTCCATATCACAATATGGAAATATTGAATGGGATTCGGTGAAGTCATGATGAAATTTCTTCAAAAGTATCTCATCTGTTATCTTCCAGATATCCTGATAAACCAAAATGTGTGTAGTTTGGAAAGCCTCGTGTGTCATCAAATAAGACTTAGATCTACTCTATAAGGGATATTACTAATTTGGAATTAGTGCACTCGTCAATCCACCTTATTCCTCTCCCTCTAAAATAGCCTCAACTTCACCTACTAACATTGGTGGAGTTAACATGGAAGCCCCATTTCAAGCCCAACTACCATAGCCGATGGAACTGGATAACATGTGACACTTATCGTCAACACCAGAGGGTTAATAAGAACCAAAGGAAGTGAAGTAACCAAAATAGTTTTCAACACTTCTTCATTTTCAAATAAACTCTTGGAATAGATACCTCTCCCACACCCCATTCCTTATCTCTCGGATCGGGAACATCCCCTTGTGTTTTCTCCATAGATAGAATCAGAGGCTCTTTAGAATATACCACTTCAGGATTATCATCCATCACTCCCTCGACTATGGTAGTAGGGTGGAATTGTATTAATTGTTCATGAAGTGTCTTGGTGATGTTATATGCATAAATTTTTTCACAATTTGAGCTTTAATGTAAATAATCAGGTGAAAGAAAATAAACGGGGTTTGGAAAATTAATGAATGATAGTACTCACATCCATCCAATTCCCTTTTAAAATCCCTAATATCCTTTAGGGAACTTGAAATATTAATTTATTGAATAATTAGAACCATTATTTCATTATATATGGAATAAATCCTTAAATTATCATCACCATTAGGGTAATCCAAGGCATGTTTCTTGGGACCCAAATTGGTGCTACCATCAATCCCCTCTACTGAATTATTAGCAAGAACCACATCATCATCCCCCACAAAGTCAAGGTTAGCATCAACACCTTCATTGGACCATCTGAGATCCTTTTCATCCCCTTCTAGGGTGACAACAGGATCAATATTGACTATTGTTGGATCTTCTAGTGCATGCAATGGATCTAAAATATCATGAGGATAGGAAATTCAGAAACAACACATGACACTATGGGAGTGAGTCTAACATTACCATGGCCCTCTTACCTATTTACATGACTAGGGGTATATTCATCCACATATCTTAATGATTCATTCATAAAATTGATAGATTCATCGGAAAGAGTCCATGCCTACCTCGGGGTATCCTCATTGATCCTTGAAGGTCCAGTGTTAGATTCCTTAAGTGAGAAAAGTGGTTCATATTAAAAAAAATATAAGTATGGTTTGAAATGTTATGTCGATAAAGTCATGATATCAACTGATTTCATAGAGACTTATTACAGCACATGCATCAGTCCATCTTTAATTCTCTTTTTTTCTTCGTCTCTCAAGATGGTGTAGGTTCCACCTCATTCCTCTTGGAAGGGGGTCTTATGATGACAATCGAGGAGTTACGACCACCATTTCCTCCATCATGGTCCTCTGACCTAGGGATAGTTATGGGGACCCAAGGGCCTCAACAACTATCTCAATGGGAGTACATGTGGGCCCATACCTCAGCAACTCAAGTGCATCTGTTACTGCTCCTTCTCCAAACGATTCTTCTTTTTATTTTTCTCTTACAAACTGCAAAATAAAATCCCTTAAAAATTAATTATGGTGAATTAAAGAGGATAAAATAGAAAAGGTAAAAGATAAATACATCATCATGGTTGAAGTAGTATCCCATTAATCTTAAGAATGAATAGAAAACCACCCCCCAAACTCCTCAATCCATTATGTCAAATACGCAATTTTTGGTCAGGGTATGATCATAAGTTGTGTAAAAAATCCTCCAATTCTTGAAGGTACCTCTCCACCTCATCCAAATCACTTTTAGTATGATGATTAGATGGATATCTAATATCACCCAGATCTAAGATTCATATACTGGCCCAGAAAAACTCCCATGCATATCTTACAACATGAGTTATGATCTCCCAAACTCGAATCGCTAAGGGTCCCACATAATTTGGCACTGGTGTAGCTGGTTGTGAGGATGAACTGACACCCTTAAACTAGGAATCCTTTTTAGGCCTCTTTCATTTCATGGGATAAAGAGGGGATATAGAAAGAGTCTCCTCCTAATGATGAAAACTAGATCTCCTTGGTGTAGGAGGTGTTGTCTTTTTAACCCAAGAATGCCCAGTGGCCTTTTCCCAAGATCGCTTAGAAGGCTCTAGAGCTTCATCATCATAAACTTTAGATCGATCCATTTTACTATGAATATCACAAACAATAGTTTTCATAGACTTGAACCAGTGAAATACCTTTTCCAATACCCCCTAAGGGTATGAATAGATCCATGCCTTGGCATACCCAACCTACATCCTAATTGATGCGTCCAATGGAGGAAGTGTGATTAACATTTTGGATACCTACATGGACATCATAATATAATTTCATTGGGATACCATCATATTATTCTAAATACTAACATGCATAGGGGGTATATTCTAGATTTTTTAATACATTTAAACTAGTGGTAAAATCAATAATGATCCTAAGAATCACATATGCTCTCACTGTCAATGTGATCTGCCGGTACACTCTGAATGTTTTCATGTACAACCTCAGATCATAATTATTTTCCTTTATATAATTATAAAATATCCTTGTAAGTGGGTTACCATGTGGAAAGAAGTTAAATTCCCCCAACACATTTAGCATCCTCAGTACTTCATTATACTTCATCTTTAGAGGCTAGATTCTAGAGACAGCCTGAATGAATGGGAGAAATCAGATGTCATGGATTTTAATTGGTATCAGTGCTACATATGAATTGTAGTGTGTTATAATCCACTCCCACATCACTTGAAATTTACCTATAATTCAAAACAGGTCCTTCCTATTGTATGTATATAGAAAAAAATGGTAAATCCATGCCAGAATTGGGGTATCCAACCATACATACTTCCCCTATGCTAATTTGGCTTCTATAAAAAAAGTCCCCAGCCTCACACTCCCATTGGACTCATAGACCTAAAGCCGATAAGTGCTTATCCACATAAAAAGGAATCCGAACAGGCGATTCTTCACATTAACCTTGGGGTTCACCTTATAACCCTAATAGATATATTATTCCTTCTCTATCATAGTCCAAAATGTTCTAGGAGCACCCTGATTCTCTATGGTTTCACTTATAGTAGGGTTCCCTCAAGTGGGAACTTTTCTTAATGGTTCTACAAAAACGTTCATCCATGTTTCAACATGATTTTCACCCATGGGGTGATGATCTTTGTTTCTACGATTTCTTCGCCATCATGAAAATCCTGTGTTTGAACAGTAGTGTCCTTTTAGTATCATCCCATATTGTCTTTAGTGGGATGAAAACATCATACATCTACCTAAAAATGGGTGCACCATATATTCTGTAGATACCCCACATGATGATTCCCACTTCATAATGTGTCAAGTGAAAGGAATTTTTCTTCGAACCCCATCGGATCAGTAGTTCCAGAATGATATCCGGGTTCTTATAGATGCAGGTTTTTCCTACCAAACAACATCATAAATATAGTTTTCTTTCAATTATTTTTTGAACATTGTTCTAGTCTAGAACACCTAGTATTCCCACATCTGCTTGGGCTGGAATCCCCCTCCAGAACAAAAATCTCATCCCTCATTCCAAGATTACATCTGATATGTATGTGAAGTGCGTAAGGTTGAGTCATATCAATTAGTCCCAAATTCTTGTATATTCTACATCATATAAGGATTGAATCCATTGTGATATATAATATAGACAATGGGAACCATTCCTTTCCTAATATAAACACCCTTGGAGGAAACATTGGCATAAGGGCAGCTAATATGCTTCACAAACTAGGATTCTTGGAAGTAACTCTGAAACCCAGGGATAAAGGTGTCCCTCAAAATTCCGGGAACATACAATGATAGGTAATCACATTGTAGGTACTCATGTTGGTACGATGCCAAATTATTTACCAGATCCAGATGAGTACAATCAACCACATTGTAGTACTCTGTCCCAATAGCTTTGATCATCTCAGATGGACGTACATCATCCTTTTGATTATGAGTCATCAATGTGTCCATTTATAACCTACGAGAAGGTACAAATTTCTCCCTTTAAGATAGAATATTGACATAAAAAGGATATAATTTTAACTTGGAGAAATTCCAATTGTTTTTAAAAAGGAAAAGACTCGCACAACCCCTTCGACTAGGTTCTATGCATGTCCCTTTCGACCAGGTTCCACACCCATCCCTTGTGACCGGGTTATATCTATATCACCATCGCTCAAGTTGTTTTACCTTTGGAAATTCATTGATATACCTTCATGAAAATAGAATCACAGCAGAGCTGAGAGGACTACCTGTGTGGCGAGAGTGGAAATCAAAAACTCAAAATGTGAGTAAAACCACAAAGGGAGTAGTGGTATTTATAGATGTTGCTGGCCTACACCATGAATTTGTGTGCATCGACAGTGCTAGGGACCTAATCACCATACCTACACTACCTCCTTGAATATAATCCTTTTACAATTCACCGACACATTCTTCATAATATATTCATTTTTCTACCTAATGATTTGACCCTCATCTTTTGATCAGATCCAATATCGAGGGGAGTATTTTGATGGCACTTTGTTTTTTTAAGTAGAGAGAAAAGATTATGGATAATACCATAGACATGTTTATTTTCTAAAAATACTTAATTATAATAAAAAATGACTTTCCCAAATCATCCTATGAATGAACAGTTCTGCATCAAAAGGCCGACATAGCCCCCCTATGTGGCACTGAATGGAAGTTTCATCTGGTGTGGAGTACCATATCCAAGCACCTATTCACATGAACTTAACAGGAAACCTCCTTCAACTAGGGTCCCTTGTTTTCCTATAAATAGGAACTTAGGGAACCTCATTTAAAAAAAAGGAAAATCAGAAGAAGCCCCCGAACTCTGGCTGGATAGAACCTTCACCCAGGTCTCTAAAATCTCTCAGGTAGCTCTCCAAAACATGAGTGAAGAGAAAATTAAAGGGTATAAGTGGGATCATATTCCCTTCAGGGTCTAAAACACGAGACATATGTAAAAATATCTCTCCTCACCTATGTGAATAAACACCTGCATGAGGCACCTCTCCCTAATTAGGTACCTATGTGAGACCCATCTAGGAAAACTTGAGGAGACCCATGGTGCCTATGCTAAAGGCTTTCCCATGTGTTGTTACCTAGGTGGTCCATCGTCTAAGGTATGTCTATCTCGTGCATGACTATACCCCCTGCACAAAGCACTTTTAGTTTCTCCAAGTACCTACGTGAGGCACCTCTTACCTCTAAGCTAGCACCTGCATGAGCCTAATTTTGAGCCCTCTTACAAGCCACCAATAAAATATATCCTCTTCCTTTGGATCCCTTATCAAGTAGGGGGAATTTAAAACCTCCCCCAAGTTCTCTATACTTTAAATACCATGAAAAGTGTTACATAAACATGTCTCCCATTTGTATTTTCATTCATATGGTCAAAGGTTTCTTGCACTTGTCCTACAATATGGTTAAGGTCCTCAAGGTGAATGTGGATTTACATTACCATTGAGATGAGTAACCTGGCCTTAGGGATAGGGTTAGGGAACTCCCATTATTATTATTGAGGTCTAGAACCATATACTTTAATTTTCATATATATGACCCTGAGCCTCCAGTTCCAAGCAGTGAGGGTGAGGATCACACTTTTTTTTCACTTCAACATTGAATTAGATTTTCCTCCCTTTATACAGAACCAATTTTAGGGCATCCCCCTGGAGTAATCCCCTAGAATTTCTTGTGATTGGTTTTACTCTTACTCATCCCCACTACACAAGGGTTGTGTCTATATGGGTATTCAGGCTTGACTATCCTGGATACAATGAGAGAGGGAGCAAGCACATCCAAGTCCCTTTTTCTTCTCACATAGGCCCATCCTCTTCCACCAGCAAAGGAGGATAAGTGAGTGGTTTTCTAGATATTCTTCTTCTAATTCTTTCTCACATTCACATTTGACTCATCATGACTTGTGGGATTAGAGGATATCCATGATCATTAATGTCACGACCCGTCCTCGGGGCCCGTGCTGTGACTACCCCAAGCCCGCCTTCCATAGGCTTGGGGATGGAGACTAGCACCAAGGCGTAAATCTCAGTAAAAAGGGAAGGCATTGCCTTTGTAAAATAAACCACAAACACCACAGAGCAAGCAAACAGAAGTAAACACTAAGTAAAAGCTGGTACAACAGCAAGTGCAAAAAAGTAAGTGGGCTAGTATACAAACCCAAACTGAAAGTAAAGTACAACTGGAAGGGAAAACAGCAACTGAAAAGTAAAGCCGCAACGCCGAGCTGTCCACTAGAAATCCCACCTGAAGGGTAGGTACAGATAGCCTCCACTGCTCCTCGGGTCCAGCCGGCCGCTCTGAGTATGTCCCGCCCAGTGGTCCACCTCCAGGTACCGTCCTGCTCCACAAGCCTCAACCATGATCAGCGCTGTCTGTCGTCTGCAACCAACACAATGTAGTGCGGGCATAGCCCGTGCAGGGGTGAGTATAAGCTACTCAGTAGGGACCCCGAGACCCCGAAGGTCTCCCAGAATCCACAAATGATAATACACAGAGGAAAAATACAATCACGAAGTAACATCCGACACTGCTTAGGTATATACCCATACATATACTTAAGTCACCAATTCTCGTTCGGCTCCAACATTCGAGCCCAAGTACAACCCAATCCACACAAGAAAGCAAAACGTAAATCCACACAGGAAATCAAAACGTGAATCCACACAGGATAGCACAACACAATCCACAAAGGAAATCAAAACAAGATTCAGCTCACACAGGATCGATCATGAAGTTGAAACCACAGATATTGGGGAAACTCCTTCTCTATCAAGTACAGTGGGTATCCCGCTACAACCAAGCGCTTCCCTCTAACCTTGGACTGTTGTAGTACTCCACCTATCGAGTACTGTGGGCCTGCTGCTATAACCAAGCGCTTCCCACCATGGGTCTGCCGCTACAACCAAGCGCTCCCCCTCATAGCCTCTAGAGGTACTCCTTCTGTTGAGTACCACAGGTCTGCTGCTACAACCAAGCGCTCCTCTGTCGTGGGTCTGCTGCTACAACCAGGTGCTCCCCCGTGCTTCTACAACCAAGCGCTCCTCCGTCGTAGATCTGCCGCTATAACCAAGCGCTCCTCCGTCGTGGGTCTACCGCTACAACCAAGCACTCCCCCTCATAGCCTCCAGAGGTACTCCTTCTGTTGAGTACCGCGGGTCTGCCGCTACAACCAAGCGCTCCTCCGCCGTGGGTCTGCTGCTACAACCAAGCGCTTCCCACTGGGCTATCCGCAACACACCGAGTCGTTTGATCAGTAGTCGTCAAGTCTCAACCGGCTCTAGGGTTTCCGCACACAGCATGCTCGTTCCGGGAGGGTCCACTTCACGAGCCAAAAGGTTGATGCATCAACTGACATGTAGTCTGGAGTGGATGTATCCCAAAAAGTACCGTAGTGGTCACTACCGAACCCACGGAGGATTCCCGTACTGTCTTCATTGTCGTCGCAGACGCAGCCAGCTCTAGGGTTCCCGCACACAGCAAGCTCGTTCGGGAGGGTCCGCTCCATGAGCTGAGGGGCTGATACATCAACTGACACATAGTCAAGAGTTGATGTATCCAAAAGTTCCGTACCGACAACAGGAACTCAACGTCGCAGACGGCGCGTCAATCAGACGCCCGGTCTGAGAGTTATTGACTTTTTCGTCCCAGGGGCCCGGTTGGTTTTTTAAGGCAAAACCAACCCGACCGTACTCCACCTACGTCAAAACCTTGGGTGGAGTAAGCCAAAAGATCTGTCTCATTAAGAGGAATCCAACAAAATCGACGGCACGTCAATCAGACGTCCGGAGCTTAAGATATAAGTGTTTCCGCTCCGAGGGCCCGGTTGGTTTCGTGTACGAACCAAGCCGACCAAACCCAAAGTACTCTGAAACCTTGAGTGAGATATACCGAAACGACCGTCTCGATCCAAGGATCCTATCGACACTGACGGTACGTTGATCGGAGTCCCGTAGATCAAGTTATGAGCAAAAGACCAAAAAGGTCTGAAAACGTGGGTCTGGGCCCGGACCGACCCGACCCAACCCCCCTGGGTCGGCCGACGGGTCGGCTCGACTGTTACGGCTGAGCTGTGGGCGGGGGGCGCGCTGCCCCCGCGTGAATAAGATCCGCGACCCCACGTGGGGGCCGCTCCGTGTCACCGGACGCAGCGCAAGGCCGCGTCCCTTCCCTGTGGTCCCGCGCGGCCGCGGGACCGGCCCTCGTTGCTGCGTCTTCAGCCGCGGAGGGTATTCCCGGCGGCGCGTCGGGCGCCGCTGCCGCCTCCGGCTGCCGGCGCCACCGTGCCAGCGTGACGCACCGACGGGAACTTCCGCAGACCACCGGACGTGCTCCGGTGGTCTATTTTGCCTGTGTTTTGCACCTACGGCTCTCCCGGGATCCGAACTTTGCTGCGAAGGCCACCAATCGCCATTCCGATCCCATTTTGTAAACGCCGTTAGTCCACGCATCAACGAAAAACTACAGAGGGTTGTCGGGCCGTGTTTGTTTGGCCCACACCCTCCGCGTTAGGTGATAACAATTGGGAATAATAATCAACACATGAAAACATAACAAGGTACAATTTTAATAAATTAAAATTAAACCTAGTTCCCAAAAAAAACTCCCGTAAATAAAAATTCTTGTCCCGCATATAAAAACAAACGCGGATCAACTTGATGATGAGTTGATCTGGGTTCTTTGTTTTAGAAGGAAACAACCATGGGAATAAATATTATTTTCCAATAAAACCACTACCTCGTCGTAGTCGTCAGACGTGAGTTCTTCGCGGGATTGACCGCCACGGAAGAAGAGGATCGTCGCGTCGCGGAAGGGTGTCGGGTCGTCGCGGTACACGATTTCACGTCGACGATCTCAAGCAGTTGATGATCAGAGATTGTCGCGGGGAAGGATTGTCGCAGAAGAATGTCGCAGAAGGAGAATCGTCGGCGTCGCGTCGTCGATCTCCGAGGGTTCGGCGTTCTTCGCGTTCTTCGCGTTCTTCGCGTTCTTCGTGAAGGAGGATGAAGAACTTAAAGTTTCTGTCAATCCTCTCAACAAGCCACCCACAAGAAAGACAAGCATTGGTCTTATTTTATTACATGCCAACAATTTGAAAAACAAGTTAAGAAACGAACCATTAATTCGGTGAATTAATGGTAACGTCTTAATTGTCCAATTAATAGGAGCGTTAAGAGTTTTAGAAAATGCTCCAGTTGACTTTCATTTAAAAAAGGTGTTTTCGCGGGTGCATTACTTAGAGGAAAAGAAACGGTGGGGCTCGTGCGGGCCCCACCTCAAAAATATCCTACCAAGAGGGTAGGATATTTTGGGTTCCACCCTATCCGCTTCAACTTAGTTTAAGCAACTTTAAGTGGCTTTAAGTGGCTTTAAGTGAAATAAAATAAAGTTGTCACACCACTTTATTTTATTTTCTTCACTTAACCCCAAAAATTAAAAACCACACCCGAGAAAACGCAACTCCAGAAGAGGCATTTCTAAGAAAATACCGGTGCTACGATTCCATTGGTGCCCTCAGAATTCGATTCCGAGTATCGGTTCAAAAGTTAGAAAAACCCGCTCGTCTGTTCACTGAATGTACCCGAGCCAAACTTCAGAAAATGATTCCAGGCACACCGGGCCTCAGAATTAGGTGTCGTCAGAAACCGCGTTCTTGTAAAATTCCAAAGAAAATTAAGAAAAAATTTCCTTGAATTTTACGGGTCTTTACAATTAAATCTACACCATTAGATGCATGTTTTATTAGAAAACCTTCATTCGGATCTTCCTCTGACCTTTCTTAAAAGTTCTCCCATAGGGGTGGGTCCTTATGGAAATATACCTAACCTATGGTTCAAGTAGATTTTTTGGTTTCCTATAACTTATTTTTCCTATTGTTTTTTCACAACGATCATGACTCACGTGGGTTTAGAGGTAGAAAATGGTCATGAAATTCAATTGATCTCCAAACCTTATGGGCATCCTTTTCAAGAGTACACCCAAATTATATCACCGAACGAACCATGGAAATAATCCTCAGGATTAAGACCCATTCATAACTCTGAACCTCTAAGCATCCTCCTCAGAAGTAATCCACAATTGAACCAATCTATGGGAAACATTCCAACTATAAGCCCCAACTCATAAATAGGACTCCTATTTTGGTGTAAGACCCAATCATAACCAATCCATGGGAATCCCCCTTAGGATTATTCCCCAAACAAAACCATACTCATTAACCAAGGTAATTCTTCTCATGAGTAAGTTCCAACCAAACTTTAAACAATATGGGAATCCTCTTTAGGAGTAATCCCTAAACCAAACCCCCAAACCCCTGTGATTTAAGACACTTCTCCTGGCCCCAAATTCATTTATTAGGGCATCATCCTTAGAATTAAGCCCCAACTTAATTTTCTAAGAGGTCCATACTATCCTATGAGACAAAACCAAGGGTCTCCATATACATGTTATCTCATCACCAAACTATGTGGGATTTTATTCCCATCAAAATATGATATGTAGGAAGCCTCCCTGAGGTTCAAACCTAATAACAAAAATCAAACTTAATCTATTTATTCCACATTATCAATAGGGTATAATTCAAATTTTAAATTAATATCCCTTCTAGGTTCCCTATGAATCTCCATCATAAGTCCCATACCAAGATTGATTATGAACCTTTTGCCTAGATGACCTCACCTCACAATGTTAAACTTCATTGTTTGGTCTTTATCACATGAACTTAAAATGTATGATGTGCCTTATTGAATGGCACTAAACTATGTGGGTTCTAATTAATTTCACAGGGATACGTATGAATCCCATTCATGGGTCTATTCTTGGTACTAAAATAACTCTCATCTCCCTGGATGATGATATAGTTCAAAGATCCCCACTGTGTGTCTATAAAACACACATCATTATAATAATGACCAAAGAATCTATAATCGGTACATGAGAAGATAACATCAATGAAGAACCTCAGATACATACAAATATCTCCATTGATGAAGAAACTGGAATATATACAGATGATTCTAAATTCCATACATGCTAGTAATTGATTGTTAATTCAGGGGTGAACTATATAATTATTGGGAATTAATAAAGGACTCATGAAAATATCTTAAATCTATAAGAGATTCCCCGAGTAGGAAACAATTCCCCCCAAATGGGTGTAATGATCCCGACCTCCCATCCTTGCAACCAATGTTAGTTTTTAAGTATCATTGACCATATGCCCCAACGAGAAACTGCCTTTAAAAAGCATTTCCCAATGGAAACAGAACCAATGGGTGTTTCCAGTTCAATGAAAAAACCTATTGGAAATGATTTAGAAATAGTGAACCTGATGTGAATGATTTCATAAAACATAAACCCTTACAATAAAACATCAGGTGAACATGAATACCATCTCTAAGGGAAACAATAAATCATGAGTAAATATGTTATGCATGGACCTTATTTCATGTTCACAAGTTCATGCATGGACCTATTTTTCATATCCATATGATTAAATGTGGTACTGGTTTTCATGTCCATAAGATTAATCATGGTCTTGGTTTTAATGCACATAAGGTTATTTTTGGACTTGGTTTATGATTTTTAAGATTATACATCAACCTATTTTCATTTACATAAGTTTATGTGTGGTCTTGACTTCATGTCCTTAACTTAATGAGTGAACCTATTTCTATTTATACATGTTCCCAATGTTATGAGATTATTTTTTCCATATTCCTATGTCTATGTTATTCTCTCAGGGATTATGTTCTTTAATTCCTTTATGAATCATTTTTTATGAAATTCAAAGATTTGTTCCATGACTCAAAGTTATGATATTTATTATATAGGGTATGGATTTCAAATGTTAAGATCATGTTCTCCTACCCTTATGCTCATGTTATGCCTATGTGATAATTGACATCTCCCTTGTTTACCCTTACTAGGAATCTGAGCTCTCCATTTATTATGTTTCCTTTCCCCAAGTTATGATGAAAGGTTTTAATTAGGTTTTTTCTTAGTAGATTAATATCTGGAAATATCATTATGATATATGTTGAATAATTTTCAATAAATAATAATTGTTTATCTAGTATCTATAAAGAATAAACATATACAGTACATAGGCATGTATTTTTATTTATATTGAATATTCATCTAAAAAGATGCAATATTTGTGTATAAAAATATTGGGTCACTATAATATCAATGGTGCACTCAAAATATTATTCTAATATCATCACTTAGGTCCGAATTATCATTTAATACTTTAAAGGAAATTAGTGAAATGTTGAGTTTTATTAGGACCATACCTATCTATATGTAGTGGGAATAAACACTAAAATATTTTCCTATAAGATCTAAAAATGATTTACTTGAAGGTTTTGAATACAATGGAAGTATGTAATGGGCCTATGGATAACTAAAATTTTTCAGATTCAATGGATAATTAGTAAAATACATGATGGTAAATTCCATAACTAATGAAATTTTTCTAAAAAATATTGACAAATGTCTTCACAGGAACTAAGAGAGAGGATATTTTCATGTTAAATTTATAATTAATATAGTGGCAAAAAAAATACCTCAGTCTTGAGTTCTTTATTTGATGTAGGTTTTGATCATCCGATTGATATTCAGTTGAGATTTTGTACCATATATTAGGACCCAAAGTAGAACCCCTATAGCTGTCATCTGCATGTGCTTCTTTGGTCATGAAACATCATCTATGGTACTCTAAGTGATATCATGATAGTGTCAATCATCTTGTGTCACTCCCTTGAATACTACTATGATCCCTTCAATATAGAAGGATCATATCTTGATTTCTCTATCTTGAAACAAGGATGAAGGTTGAGGGGATACTCTCAAGCTTGAGAGAAAACCCTAGATATGTTCTTGATTGGTATAATTTTTAAGGGAGGGGAATGTTGTGTACAAAAAACAAGAAAACTTTTATAAAAGTCAATTTATAGACCTGGGGTCAGGGTTTAATATATTTTATTAATTATAAATAGGCCCTTAATAATATATTAAACCCATAATGAACTCCATGTCATGTAAAATAATGTAATTATTATTTTACTCCATATCATGTACTAAACTGTGCAATGATAAATATTATTTTGTAGTCTAGTAAATAAATATTTATAATTAGACCAATAAATTGGTCTTATTTTACACCTTGAAATTTATTTATTTACTCAATAAATATTTAATTAAATATTATTCATTCAATAAATAAAAAAATATTATGTTCAAAATCTCCAAAATAAAATAATTATCTTAATATTGGTGTAATTAAATAAATTATGTATAAATAAATAATTATTTGTTACCATGCAAATAAAAATAGATAAATAAATATTATACATTCATGTAATTAAACAATTACCTTGCTAATAAATATTTATTTAATATTTGTGGTCAGTAGACTATAAATACATATTACTTCTCAGTCTGTAGAATAATATTTATTCTAAACATTCTATGTAAATAATATTTAACTAAGATCAGAAGAAGTACTTTTTTTCCCTTTAAGCCCCTTCCTCAGTGGAATTAAGAAAAGTTTCCTAAATTATATGATTACTATCTAAAAACAAGTCAATGAATCTACTAAGAAATAATATATATTGTAATGACAATAACCACATATGAAAGCTCATTGTGTAATATGATTATTTTGTCATGATATATCATCAAATAGGTTACACACCCTTATTATCAACCTATATGATTGAAATGTATTTCTTTGACTATCTAAAATGAACCTATAAATATACAATTTCTATGTAATTTATTTTGATGGTTTCATTCCATAAAAAGGCTGAGATATCAACTCCCATAAAGATGGAAGAGATAAATCATTTCTCAACTTATTCATTAATAACATATCATTCATGATGCATCCAACACATCCTATATCATCATGAAAATATTTACTCAGGGTCTATGATAATTCATCAATGCAAACAAGTCATGATATGTATTAATAATAATCTTAAATTATAAGAATCATCACACAAACAAATAGAAAATAATATTCAATGATATATAAACATGTTGAATTCATACTGGCGGGTGTGTTATCATAATCTCCCATCTTGAATATTACCAAGTGAAAACATTATGATATGAAGTCTCATGCTCTTAAAATTAATTTCATATGAAGTTCAACATATTTTGTGTCATGTCATAGAATGTCATCCAACCATTGAACAATATTTAAAAATATCATCATATCACTCCAAGGTCCTCATCATAGTGGGGAATAGTTAGGAACTTTTCAATTTAATTGATATTTTAATACATTATAAAATTATTATTTCATATAATAATAATAATTAATTTTTGATTAGGTGCCTATTAATATTCAAATACATGAATATACATGAATGTTAAAGTACAAAGTAGTGGGTTATAGTGCACTAACCCCTACAGATTCCCACTTTCACTAGATCCAATTGATAATAACTTTTTAGTCTATTACTTTTCACATGTAATACATAATTATGTTGGGTATATCTATAGTCATTGGGCCAACCATATCATTTAGTGTAATGTGCTGGTTTTTTCGTATTTCTAGGTGGCTAATCTATATAGTGTGAATTAACATCCTTGAGGAAATCCTTCAAGTAGAAATATTACAAATATCCATCACCTTTTCCATTTTGAAAAACCTTACATATTTATTAATTCCATATTCAAAGATTATTATCATAATAATAAAAATTCTACTTTTTATACATCCAAAAATAGGAATTGTACATTGCTAAATTGCTTCTTAAGTTACATCAAAAGTCATAATGTACTTGAATATTGTATATATGAAATCCACTGGCCATAATGAGATAATATTTCATATTAACTTACCCAAACTATGATACAAGATCAAATTGAACTTAATAAAGACTAGTTTTTAATTCCCTTGACCACTTTTATTCTTACTTCATTAGATATCAGGAACTCATCTAGTTATACTTTTTCAATTACATTTGGATAATTCTAATTGTAAGTTGGTAATACTTTGTTGTATTTATTTAATAATAACCTAATATGGATCATGTATCAGTAATATCAAAAATTAATACATATCTTGTAATATGATATAAATTCCTAGAACTTAATCTTGAGAAATTATTTTATATCAACAATCCTTTCATGTACTCAAGCATGTTCCACTAGAAAGGTTCTATTCAATTAACGATTTAGTGTTGAATTATTACAACTTGTATTTGTAAATAATTTTTCAAAATATGTTCTATAATAATATTTATAAAACTCATGGGTCTATTTTATAGGTCTTGTTCCATAGAACTTAGTTTCTAATTTAATTTATTCTTGGGGAAATTCATTCCTTAGTCTTAAAAAATTGGTAAGACATAAAATTTATTTTCTATATATTATCAACATATCTATATTGAAGATATATAACTCCCACTAACCTATTATAGGCACATGAAACTCCTTCATTTCCAAAAAAAAATATTATATGGTCACTATACATGATGTATCCATAATTGAATTTATGCAATTTTCATATCTTATTGACATTTACTGATGTAATCAAACCTTTATTGATATTTCATATAGACATATACCATAGGGTATTATTTTGGTCATGTCATAGAGACATCCTCTATAATTTTTCCTCTATATGAGGTGCCCCTGAAAATTAGTAGCCCAATATGATGATCATAGAAATATTATTTGACAAGTATAATTCTATAATATTTTAGTTATGATGATTGGTGTATAAATATTTTCATAAACTAAAAATTTTAATAATCAATCATGATTTATTATTACCATATTATATCATCCATCTCTATTTCCTCTTGAATACTCACCAGTAAGATCAAGTCTTAAAAAAATCCAAAATATAGAGTCTTTAATTCTTTATATATGGAATCCATTACTGAATTCATAGATACATGTCAGTCTTTGTATATTTACATTTAATTATTCTTTACATTATTCTGAAATAATAATATATATATCACCCAACATATTTAATATAAACCTCCTCTATGGTTATGACTTCATCCACACTATATTTCTCTAGAACTACTACTCCCACTGAGCTTAGTGGAGTCCATTGTTCATATAGAAACTCATGTAAATCCAGAGCCTTAACCCATAGAAGTAAAGACTTATCACACTATGCTTAAATATATTGTTTTACCTTATAGAAACATATTCATTCATTACTAGACATTAATATCCTTAGTTTATATATAAGTATTAAATGAGATGCATTATGTGTTTGATGTTTTCTTGTAGCTAAGAAACAGATTTTATCAAATGGTTTTCAATCAACACATGAAGTTGTGACCTAATATATTTATATCATATGTCAGTTTATATGATATCTATTAGTAAATATATTTGAAATATAGTTATTTTTTACACCTTTATTTGAAAAATATTTCATGGAAGATATTATATAATATTTTCAATATATAAGTCTCTTCATAGATCTTCCTTTTTATAACATCACTATATTGATGTAAATAAGGAATTTTGTGTTTGGGAATACCTTTACACCACATTTATATGTTAAATGATTACATGGATAGTATTTTATTCCAAAATCCTGCTCATAGGGTCCCCTATCATTACCAAGTTCACTCATTTACTTCTATGATAATTTCTAAAATTTCTTAATCGAATCACATGAAGTATATGAATTTACCTATAGGCTTAGAATAGTTTTTCAGGATGAACTAACTCTAAAATAATTATGGTGTACCTTTATTTCTAAATTTTTCTATGTCTAAAACATGATAATTATTTTGTTATTATACTTATTATCTTAGCTATATAGAGACTAAAACACCTTTTATGAACATATAAAGGTCAACTACTATCAGTTTTTATCAAAAAATAATTATCTTTCAACCATATATTAATTAAGTATTATATATATGTATATATATTACAAATAGTTAGGAAGGGGGATTACAATGCTATAAAGAAAATACACCACACACACATGTAAGAAGCTAGGAAGACTTGAACTTGAAACCTCCCCAACACCCCACAGAACTGCTAACACTAAGATACACCCTAGGGGGATAGTATTATTCATATATATTTATTGTTTAATACTAGTATGATATTCATGATTATATAATTATTAAACAATTATTTTAGTATGAAATACCATAACTTCATATATTTAAAATATGAAATAATTTCCCATTATGTATAAAATTAACACTCAGAAAAAAAAATTGTAATACTCAATAAAAAACAATAGTATAACTTGAATCATTCCTCCATGAAATACAAAATCTATTTATTTCTCTTGAATGATCTTGGAATCAAACTTATTTAGTTCCTTATATAATGCACCTTACTTCTTATAATATTTATATACTTACTTGGTTTCTATATTATAAATACATATATATATATGTGTGTGTGTGTGTGTGAAAATATATACCCAATAAGTATATCAAAAAATTATGTGTAATGATTAATATATTTGAAGTATATTCATATCATTAATTCTTCAATTAATCATAATTATTCTTCTAATGACCCTTATTTCTACATGAGAATCAAATATCTACTTTTACATTTCTTTTCCCTTTAATATTTTGACTCTTCAAAGGACATCATAAAGGTAAACCTGATTTTAAAATAGTTTTAGGGTTTTTGACCTTTTCCTTTAGTTTATAAGGAATGAAGAAACATGTTCCATCAAATCCTTAACTTTATGGTGATGTAGAGTAGAATGATTCTTAAGTTATTTATCCATACTATTCCTTAGATCATGGATGAATAAGGATTACCTTGGTAGTGATGAAGATAATATGATATTAATGGATAATTTCTTATCCAAATAGAATTTTAATATTTATAAATTATCAATATACTATAGAATTTTTTAATCCATGACTAGTACCTATTTATCCTTCTTCTGGTTTACATTGATGAAGTGTGGGAACAATCTCATTTACCTAAATTCTATCCTGTTATATTTTTAGAACAAGGAGAGGAGACTTTACATTGTAGGTATTCATGTCATTATGATCCAGTATCATCTCTTTAGATATAACTTATAGTATAATGAAACAAAATTAAGAAGAACCCTCTATGAATCTCATATATACATTCTTCTCACCATCACACTCTTACTAAGGTAGTAAATCTAGAATAGGGATTCCAACACGTAATACAAATTCTCTGATAATAAAGAAATATAAAACATCTATTCCACTAAAGAAAATTTGTGATGCTCTGAGTTTAAGGAATGGTTATATAATTTTTTACGGTATCACTTTCCATTTGAACTACAATAATTAAAATAAATATAATATCTTTACATGATTAAAAAAATGAGTGAGATGACATAACCTAATTGTTTTAATTATTTCTCCCAATATTTTATCAAGTATCAACGATGCACACCATTGAGTTCAAAATATCCCATCACATGGACATTATATTGGAAAGGATCCATATTTATTTCATATATACATACTAAATCCATTAAAACCATAATAAAGGGTTTAGTTAGGTGGTATTTCCAATAATAGGCTTGCATTTTCATATTCTGTTGAGTGTACTCCCAAATCTCAAAATCATAAATTGGATTTCTTAAACACTTACCTATAAATTTATTTTGAAAAACTATGGCCATTAAATTCAATAAATAATTGGTTAAGTCAACCTAAAACCCTCATAAGAACTCCCTAAGAAAATTTAGTGTCCTAACTATATCCATGTAAACAATTAGATATATGTTTTTATTCTAAATCAAGTAATATAATACTTAGTCATACTAATATATTATTGATGAATTGTATTTGTTATACATAAATTTTATTTTTTTTAACCTTTTAAATGTCTTGTAAATATAAAGTAGATTTCTCTTAATTGATTATCTATGTGTTAAGAAAATATTTAAAAGTAATCCTTTTTTATTTTAATTCCATATTTTATGTTAATCCACTTATTTATATAATCATGGTCTTGGATCCATAAAATAAATGATTCATCAGATAACAATAAAATAAATAAAATTTGGAATGATCATTATCATTAACTAGAGTTTTTTATTGGGTGTAAAATAAACAAACCATTTAACCAAGGGGAAAGAAAACTCCTTGATTAGGTGTGGGATCGAGTTACGATATTCCATTTATGTCATGTGTATCTCCTAGATTTGGTTTCACCTTAGCTTAATCCTGAACCAACTCCAAGAACTTTGGAGATCCATCCTTACAATGCATTTTATTCACATATAAGTAAAGGGTTCCAGAGTTGGGGTTTACATAAAATAAATATTGATAACATAAGATCATGCATAATAAATATGAAGGGATGACTTGTAGGAAATCATTTTAATCAAACAATAATAATTAAAAAAATTCATGAAATAATTAAATTAAAAGAACCACTCACATACATAGGCTAGTTTAAGTTCATGATCATCCATTAGTAAAATAAATAATATTTTAAAATAACTATATAGAATTCATTTTGACTCATTATTAATTAAGATTAAATACACAAATTAATCAAATAAGTTATATGATTAATTAATTAATTCATTTTACCTTAATTATCCATCAAAACTATCCTACACATTTTGATCCAATGTATTTTAAAACAAATTAAATTAATTAATTTTATTTAAAACTAATTTAGTACTTTATGTTTTATACACACACAAAACCTGCAGCATATACGATGTTTCATGTAATTACATAGAATGTAATGCAACACAGAGATGAGTTATGTTACATGGAATATAATACTTTTAAATCATAGTGAGTACATAGTGTGTAATTAACATACACAACTTATAGGTCAAAATTTTACATGGAAATTAAATAACCATTTTATATTTTAGAAAACCTATCATGTGACATGTACTATTAACAAATAATTCACAGACACATGTTGATAAGGTTTAATGGTAAAATTAATTTTCTTTTCATGTAAATTAATTTATGTGTGTATTTCTTGGATTGATGTATACTCCACATGAATGGGAAAAAAATAATTGCATTGTGTATATTGTGAAACCCATATGGGTAATAATAATACACAAAATGTGAATAAATTAGTTAAAATTCATGTGAAATAAATACTCCATGATTAAATTAATTTATTATATCACATTTGAATCAATTATACATCACATGGGAATTAATTTCATGAAGTGTGTGAATTAATTACAAATCACATGTGAAATAATTACATGATGCGTACATTATACTGTATTTGAATTAACTACATGATCATCACATCATGTGGGGTTACATGGTTTTTAGTCAATACAAACCATGTATATTAAGTACCCTACATGTGTATTAATCTAACAACTATCATTTAATGCATATTAAAAACATTAAATGCGTATTAATTACATGATGCATCAGTTAATAAGATAAATACACCATGTTTTTATTGATTATATGACCACCACATCCTGAGTATTAATTATAAAACCACATGTGTATTAATTAATTACATATTTAATTTATATAAATTATATAGCATGCATGTATTAATTAATTAATTTATTTCATATTTTGACTACACGATCACTAAATTGTGTAGTGTTTTATGATGTGTATGAAAATTATGCATCATAGAACCATATATATTGTGTGTCACCTCTAAATGGGTTCTTTGGATGTTTTTTATGTATTATTAACATGTTTTTATTTATATAAAGGTGAACAACGATGAAAAAGAAGAATATTAAATCTCAATATTCAGATTTAAAGAATGAATTTCATGAAATGAAAAACTAACAACAAATGTGTATAATGATCAATGATTGAAAAATAATTATAAATTTAAACATGATCACTCAATACCACTTAAAGGTTAAAATTTTAGAGGATGTTTTGTTAGATTTTATGGATAATATACAATGTATGTGATGATGAACATCATGGATAATTAAATTTTTCCAAAAAATTTTGATAAATGTTTTACGAGGAACAATGATACTAGATTCTTTCCATGTTAAATTTATAATTAATTTAATAGTAAGAAGATATACCCCAGTCTTGAGCTCTTTTTTTGTTATAGGTGTTGATCATCTAAATGTCATTTGGTTTTAATTCAATTTCACTGATGAGGACCTAAAGTAGATCCCCTCTAATAGTGATCCACATATACTCCTTTAATATTGGAACATCATCGATGGTACTCTGGGTGCTCAAAATATGATAATGGTCATCTTTCACTACTCACTTTATTATTACCATGATCCCTTTGGTCTAAAAGGATCATCTCATGATCTCTTTAACTTGAGAGAAGGAGGGGGAGGAGGAGATTCTCTTGAGCTTGAGAGAAAACCCTAGATAATTTATTAATTGAGAGATAATTACCAAGGATGGTGAATTTTATCCATAATGACCAATGAAATTTTCATAGTAGTCTATTTATAGACCAAGGGTTAGGGTTTAATATATTTAATTAATTTAAAAAATCCCCTCCGTAGTATATTAAACCAATAATGAACCGCATGTCATGTAAAATAATCATATTATTATTTTACTTCATGGAGTGTATTAAATTTTGAAATAAAAAATATTATTTTATAGTCTAGTAAATAAATATTTATCGCCAAACCAAAATCTGGGTTTAATTATACCCCTTGACATTTATTTATTTCCTAGATATATATTTAATTAAATATTATCCATCCAATAAATAAGTAAATATTATATTCATGGTCTATATAATAAAATACTTATATTAATATCCATATAATTAAATAAATATTTATTTATTGTCTTATGAATAATAATATATAATTAAATATTTTATATTCATGTAATTAACTAATTACTATGACAATAAGAAATGATTTAATATTTGTGATCAACAAATTTTGAATAAATATTAATTATTGGTTTAGAGAATAATATTTATTCTAGAATTTATATATAAATAAAAATAAATTTAGATCAATAGAAACACTTTTATGTGACTCTCTAAGACTCGTTCTCATTGGAATTATATTGACTTTCCAAAAGTCTAAGATTCATATTTAGCAATCAGTCAAGGAACCCACACAGGAAGGTGATATGTCATGACAACAAAAATCACATATTAATTCTCATTATGTAACATAATCCATTTATCTTTATATATCATCAAGTAGGTTTCACCCCCTTTTCATCAATCTATATTCTTGATATATGTTTCTTTGATTATCTGGAATGACCCTATAAATACACCATGGCCATGGAATTTAGTTTAATAGTTTCATTCCCATCAAAGGGATAAAATATATTATCCCATAAAGATGGAAGGTACAAGTAATTTTTAACTTATTCATTAACAAACATATCATTCATGATGCACCCAACACACCCAACTTCACAATGAACATATGTCATCACAGTTTATAAAAATACATCAAAGTACACTATTAATGATATGTACTAATAATAATATTAATGTCTATGGATCATTTCACATGATCACATATAGAAATGTTCAATGATACATAAACATGTGTAATTCTTACAGGCACTTATGTTCTCATAAATCCTTGTCTTAGAGATTACCAAGTGCGAACTATGTGACATAACGTCTTATATACTTATAAGTACTTGTACATGACATTCAATATGATATTTGTAACATATAACAATGTAATATGATCATAGAATAATATTTAATAATATCATCATAGCACTTCAAGTTTCTCATTATAATGGGAAAAACTATGAATTTTTCATTGAGATAGATATTTGAGAGCATTATCAAATTGATGTTATGCTGAAGAACATCAAATATTTGACAAAGTATTTATTAATATTCAAATCTATGAATATACATGGGAAAAAAGTATAAAGTATTTGGTTCTATGGATTCAACTATAATATATTTTCTATTTTAAGTTGAAATAAATACTAACATATTTTCCCATAGGAACCAATAATGATTTATTTTAATTTCATGCAAAAAATTTGAAACATAAACTATGAACATACCTCACTATATTTGAAGAAAAATGATCCTTGTGATATTCATAAGTGATTTTATAGATATCCCTTAAAAGTATCCAACAAAATCCTTCATTTTGGTATAATCCATAAATTGGTTAATAACCTTAAATTTAGATAGTATTTTCTCTTTCCCATAACCTATTGGAACCGTATGTCAAAGGAATTAAAGAAAATAAGGTTAACCACTTTATGGAGTTTATTTTTTCATGTCATAAACATACCATATCATGGTAATATGTTATATTTATAATGATCAAATACACATTCTAAGGATCTATTAATAATAATGAATATTTTATAAATGTTTTTTCTAAATATGATAAATTAAAAACATTTTGTAATAATCACATATTTGAATTATTTAATATTTTAAAAGTTTAATATTTTCTCAAACTCCACAACAAGTCATATTAAACAATATTAAATGAATATAATGATAGGTTGTATAGAAAATGGTCAAATGCATGTTTTATTTTATAACACATTCTCTACCATGCATATATTATGGAACTAAGCCATGATTTAATATAAAACATATCATGGTTTATGGTTTAGTGAAAAATTCATTCATAAAAAAATATAATAGTTTCATAAAATTTGTGGTACAAATTTTTGAGTATTTATTGCTTAAGATATGAATAATCTCATGAGAGAATGAATCCTCAAGTAAAGAATCATGATGTTACACCTAATATTTTTTTTTATTTTTGTAAGATCAATAATGTGTTTATAAAACCATTGAAGGATCAAAATAACCCATCATAGATCAAGAGTTATTATTATAGGAATATCGATCACTTATCCAAGGTTTTATCAATTTTAATGTGAATGATAATTGATTAAATTATTCATGTATTGGAAATTATATTTTTTAATGAAATTTTCGAAGGAATTTCATTAAAGTTATTGTTTATGTTATGAAATTCATGAGAAAAATGTTATTCATTACCCATCAAGGAATCCTAGGAGTTTTCCATGAGAATAATTATCTGATTCCAAAGAGGTTACATCAAGGATATCTAAATTATAAAATAAAATTGAAAAATAATTTTTCTAAATAGAATGAGGAAGATGATATCTTAACCATTGAAGATGTAGTTAATGAAATTAAAACTCCATATACTCTTAATTATAGTAAGTTAAAGGATAAAAATTATGATAAAGTTAAAATAATATGGTTGGATATAGTATGTCAATATATCACCTCTACTTGTTGAGGTTAAAGGATATCCACAATCCCCTATATATTAATTTATAATATTTTTTTATTTTATTATAAAAATTTATTTATAGGAAGATACGATTTTTGGGGATGGTTTAAAGAGAATTTAAATGTCATAGAAAGATAAAGTTATTTAAAAAAATAAGGTAACATTAAAATACATGATTTTGTGTTTAACAAAATAAAAAATCTAGTACCAAATTTTTTTAACTATTTTACATGAAATTTTTGGAAGCTATAATTATGTAAATGTAAGGGGAGAAATTCATATTTGACAAAGAAGATAGAAAAATATATATATAAAAGTTGAATCTATACTTAATGGATTTGGAAGTAATAATAAGTTTATGTTTATTTAGTTTTGATACATAATAAGTATTAAAAAATAAACAAATATTTTATTTTGGGTTTTAATGATTGAAGAATGATAAAAACTAATTTTTTTTTGAAACATTGTAAAATAATGGTGAATCAGTTGAAGGATTAAATGCCAATATCAAAAGTTTTTGTTAAGAAGCGTTATCTTATAGATATATTCTACAAATCTTAGATTCATATGTTTCATTTTTACTATTTCTATAAGATGATATATGGACAATGATTTGTATGATATCCATGTCATAAAAAGAATAGTATATTACTTGAGGGAATATCATTGGATATGATATAATATTTTGTATCACTACTACCTTTTACATATCATGTCATATGATATTTTAATATTATAATTAATTGATATTCACGAACCATATTTTATTATTATTAAAGATAGTATAATATTAAACAATAATAATATTTCATGTAATACTATCATTACTACCAATGTTTCATATGATGGAACATTTGGGAGAATATTTGGGTGGGAAAAGGTTATAAGTGTTTTAACCCATTCCATTTACTCCTAAATTATGTAAAGTACGAATATATGAATTTAAAGTCTCGGGAGTGTCACTAAGCCTATATGAATTAGAAAAATCCATTGATATGGTGTTTTTTCAAGTGAGTGGCCATTATGTTGATTCTCCTCAAAGCTCTCTTTATTCTTCTTCCTTTGACTCAAATGGTACTAGAATACCATGAAATTTATTTAGAATCCATCCCAAAATTTTGGTGATTCTTATCATCTCAAAGATATACCTTAAAGGGAAGATTCTTTTGATTATTCGTTAGTTATATTCATCAATAACTTGATTTAACATAAGAGTAACATCCATCTACAATGAAAGGTACGTGTTCTTCAAATATATTATAAATGGATTTAATTTTCATATCATGTTTATTTAAGTTTGATGTTTTTAATGTATTATAAAAAAATGAATAATTTTTATTCAAACATTTGAATCCCATCAGTAGAATTGTAGTTATATATTTAGTGTACAAAACACATGTTCAATAGATCCAAAAGAATTAATTTTAATATAAAAAATATATTCTATATGTCTTTGAGAATAAGAATTGTGTAATTGGTTTTTTCTTTTCCCCTCATATATATTTTTATATGAGATATACTCACTTCACCTTGGAATATATTACTAAAAAGTTTTTAAATTTTTTTATTAATGAAATCAATAGGTTTGTGAGTTTTATAGGGGTTGATTACTTATTAATTGAGGAAAATGTTTAAACATTAGTATAAAGGTTAAATTCAAAATGATTACCCATGCTTCTTATACCAAGAGTTTACTCAAGTAGGAACCATATGTTAAATTGGGTAGTATTAGATCTATTGATGAAGAATATTATATTATATAATGATGTTGGGATTAAATTAATATATATGATAACTGAGTTATTTTTTCAAAAAGGGAGATAGTTCACAAGTGGTTGGAAATGGTACATAATAAAATCCATAGGGGGGTTAGGAAACCCATTAATTTTTGTGTTTTTGTGTGTTGTATTTATTTTAAAGGATGTGGGGGATAAATTTGATACCAATGTTAAATAATTATAAAATAATATAGATTAATAATGATAGAAGATGTATTGAGTAATGGATAAAACACATGTTCTTTGTCTAGATTTAGAATATGTGTTGGGGATTATTTTCAAAGTGAACAAAACATTATCAAGGGAGAACTAAAATTAATTTATCCTAGAATATATCATTTTATGGAGTATAATGGAACCAAAAATATATCATTAAAGGAAGAAAATAAATTCACATAACATATTTTTGAATTTTACAGATCATGAGTCTCAGAATGTATAGAAAATTTGAGTAATGGTGTTCATGGATATAAAATTTATGGTTGGTTAGTTTTAAGGGTTGATAAATAATTTTATACATATTGAAGATTTTTTTGGGTTATTTTAATTCATTTATGTGATTTAAAATAAGTTTGGGGAAGTATGAGGCTCTTATAGGTTGAATAGACTCATGAAGTGAATTAAATAATTGGGATTTGAGAAGAATCCCCAAATGAGACTTTATCAATGTATAATATATCTTTACAATGATATTTAGAGTACTCTAAAGAATATTTATCATTCCAAAAATTTAGTATTTTGTTAATTATCACGTTAGGAGTGTACTATGATTAGTATATTAAGTTAGTAATTCATGTATTGTAGAGTTATTTTTTATGTTAAATCTATTATCAACATTATCATGGATAAGTTATAATTTAATTAAAATTTTAAAAGTTTTGGAGTGAATATTTATTTAATTTTGTAAAAGAACAGTATTATGGTGACTCTATCATATAATAATAAGGATTTTTCATGGAAGTGTTTTTTATATATGTAAAAAAACACTATGATATTTATTAAATGTGTCATGGTTATTTTCTGAGGAATTTGAGTTTGATGAGTTTGGAGGTTATATTTTAATTGTTACATGGTTATTACACTATAACTCCATGTCATGGTATGTTTTATATTTTGATAAATTGTGATGTTTAGAAAAGTATTGATAGTTTCAAGTTTGGTAATTATTGAAAAAAACATAGACCTTAGTTTCAATAATTATTATGAGAAGAAATATATTGCACCAAAATCATATGTTTTGATTTTATTAGGGTGAGGAAGTAAATATGGTTACATGGCTAGGCATTAACATGAGTTATTCATGTCATAGAAGATGGTATTATGTTGTGGTGAGAAATATTACATTGTAGTGTCTAGGTTGTAGAATGTTGATGAATCTACTATAATTTTGAGGCAAGAACACCATTCCATATTTATTTTTTTGATTGTTTGGATATAATTGATTATATTAATAATTATTAAAATAAATTTGACCAGAAAATTTTATAACTGAAGTAAACCAAGCATTATTCCACAATCTAGGGTGTTATATCAGGATTTTTGAAGTTCTATTAAAATTTAGTGGGTTACTTGGATATGTGTGATGAAACAAGGATATAATCATCTATAAATTATGAGGTGTTTATTTAAATCTTTTTGGTCATGATTTGAGAGAATAACTATGACACACACTTAATATATCATTTGAGACACTTAAGGAGGATTAAATGAGAATAATTGATTTCATTAGTTCTTGTATCAAACAATTCTTATTTTTTTTATTTTTTGTACTTTTACTAGATTTTAGGACCATATTACCTCTCCAAGTACATTAATATTTGTTGATAATAAAATAAAGAGGTCTAAAGTTCATCCACAACCACTAATCACCAAGGACATAGGCACTTCAAAAAATGGTTGGTGAGCCTTGTAAATATCTTATGTCATGGTATGTTATTACTATCACTCTATCACTCATTAACATTAATTAATTATTCATTTTCATAAGATAAAATTTACCTAGATAGAAAAGTTTTGAGAGATTTTTTGGAATTTTTTTTGTCACATGGATACAACCCCCCCTGTGTTTCTCACTTTCCTTTATTAGGGATATTTATTTGGTATCCAAGTGTGGTATTCCATCATTAATAATTCATAAATTTGATTTGGATCAACAGTTATATATTATTATTAAGGATATGAGTTGGTTATTAATTATTAATATCTTTTATCAAATAACTTTCATGCAAGTTATAAATTTTATCATTAACATTGGTGTTCCCATGTTTGATGAGAAAGGATTTCAATTTTGGAAATAGTGGATGGTTTCATATTATTAAGACCAATATGTATGATTTGTATTTTTTATTAATGGTTTTTAGTGGTTTTCAAGGAATAATGATATCATTGATGTTAATATGTTGGAGATATAGTTTATGAGAAGTTACTTAGAAGTCTAGTTGAAGAATACAATCAGGTTGAAGTAAATTAATTTTCTTACATGTTGAATAGATATTATATTCAATTATTGATCATGGATGATAAGGTATCTGATCTGTTTTAAGAATATTAGAAGTTCCCAATAACTTGTTTTCTTATTTCTATGTTTTTCAAGATTGAATGAAATAAATTTGATTATTGGTTTGGAAGTTGGTTGAAGTTATTTCATTGGAATTACTTATTATATTGAAGGAAAAATTAATTTGAATAAATTTCATCTATGATAGTTATATGGAATTTATAAGGTTTTGAGATGAATTTAAATGATTATTATGTCATTTCAAAGTCTTTACATATCATTAATGGATGTTATGATGCAATATTTTGAAGAAAGGAGTCTCATGCCAAAAAACATGTGTTTGTTCTGTAAAATTTTATTGAATAATAATTTCTAAACCATTTATTACATATCACACCATATCATATTTTCCACACCATGGGTATGCTAAATTAGGTAGTTGGATGAAAAATTGTCTACAGGACCTCATTCCACAAATTGAGTAACCACGCTGCATAGGAGGATTGATCAAAGGTATCCATACTATAGTGAAACTAGTTTCTTTATAATAAGAATACAAAGGATGTGTTTACTCCATGTAATCAATTTCACACCGTAAAGAAACTTCGGAGTGGATTTCAGTGGCCTTACAGAATTCCGGACCTTCACACCGTAGTGAAGTTCCACACTGAAATGCATGGAAAGAGGTATTTTAGGTATTCCTAAAAACTAAGGACATCCACATAAAAACGAATATTTCAGATTTCAATCTATAGAAAATGTAAAGGACCACAATATAGTGGTATACTACACTAAAAATAAGGATGCATCATATTTTTATGGCTTTAGAAAATTAGAGACCTCCATGATGTAGAATCTCTATCATGTTGTAATATGTTCATGTAGTTAAAAAAAATAACTATAATGAACTACTAAATCGTACTACAATAGAATATTTTTCACTATAGAAGTGGTTTTTAAAAAAAATTATAGGTAGTTCAAATAGTTATGTTGGTTTGGATTCATATTCAAATCTCGATGGTTATTTCAACCTATTATAAGTACTTATTTGAATTTAACTATCAATGTTAAGGTGGTATATGATCTAAGGGTTATGATTTTAGTAGGGGATTTGAATTTTAAATTCAAATTAAAATCTTAGTTATATGTTGAAGAAGGATATTCTAAAATATTTATTATATATATATCAGAGTGTAGAATTATAGATAAAGAGGACATAAGAGTGAGTTTGACATTGTAATATAAAAGTATTATTCTAGTATCAAGAGATAATTCTGATACTATAATAAACTAGATATCATCCTATATCAAAGATATAAGTTAGGATATCTAACACTATTATTCACATGAATATGTATTACTTTCCAAATTCCTTGAAGAACAATCAATGAAGTCCTACTCTTCATGGACATACATGAGGAATAATAATAAAATGGTGTTCTGAGAAAGTGTTTATATAGTTAATAATAAGTCTTGAAACCTATGCAATAAAGTTATAATTTTTTTTGAATAGGAATAAAAATATTTTTTGAATTTCTATTTTTCATAAAAAAGAGATAATTCATTGCATGTTGTTATGTAAGTAAAAGAAAAAGAAGAAGAAGAGGGGAATGCAGTACATCAACTATTTAAAAAGATTTAAAGTGGGGATACTATTTTTTATTTTCTCCAATTGATTATCATTGTATGGTGTGGGATGGACCTATGTATGGGATATAACAAAGAGTATTCATGAGATATGTAAGCATGAGTATCAAGGTTATAACCAACTCATTTCATCTCACGGGATGATTATGGTGGGTTGTGTGATCATGGAGGAATCTAGTTCACACTGCTGACTAACCATCTCACATTGAGTGGTGAACCTTGTAAAGATGTTTTCCATGTACATGTGTGTTTTTTTGTGCTGTAATAAAGAAATAAAGAAGTGGAGAAAGAATAAGAGTGATATTTTATAAAGTGATAATGGTAAGTTGAAAAGGGATAAAATTCTAGATGTTTTAATATGATTTAGACATACCAACACTTATTTACCCCTCAGTGTGGTTTTTATGCCAATTGATCCCCACACATATCATCTTTCACTTGGATTTTTTTTGGAAATGAGGTGCATTAGAAGAATTAAATGACCAATATTTTAAAAGATTTCAAATAGATCTATGTTATAAAATGAGATCTAGCATGTTGGAACTTAGGTTCACCATGGATCATGTACATAAAATATCAAGCATAAGGAATAATAAATAAATTATAAATTATACATATGGAAGTATTCTTATTTTCATTTATTGATGTTATATCATTATATATTAAAAGATATAATTTAGGATCCCTATAGATCATCACTGTTTTCTTTGAAGTTCTCAAGTTTATAACTCTACAGCATCAGTGTGATATCAGGAGATATTTGAGTGTCTTATGAAAATTTTGTGATCATTGGAAGAACATGAATGGTAGATGTTGGACTCACCTATTTTTATAATCCCAAATCATGTTTTGATAATCCCAAATCATGTTTTGATAATCCCAAATCATGTTTTATTTATATGGTAATTATTTTTCTCTTACATGATAATCATTTATGTAAAAATCATGTTTATATAAAAGTGATAACTATGTATGTTTAATCTCACTGCTCTCCTATTTAAATCTCACAGTGAAAAATTTCTCTCAATGAAAAGGTCACTAATTCAAAGGTCACCGATGCAAAAGTCACCGATGCAAAGGTCACTGATGCAAAGGTCACAGATGCAAAGGTTACCAATGCAAATGCCACTGAGGCAAAGGTCACCGATGAAAAGGTCAAAAATGCAAAGGAAATCGATGCAAAGGTCACCGATGCAAAGGTAAATATTGCAAGGCTACTGTTGATAATGTTAATGATGAAGAATTATCAATTGATGGTTACCGATGGAGAGTTGTTGATGGATGGTTACCATTGGAGAGGTTACCGATGAATACCACCGATGTGCACTTACTGTTGAAGCCTACCGTTGTGAAAGCTACCATCACCTGTCTACCATACTCTTCTACTATATATTTTGTCAAATTCTTAAGATTATTCTAATTTTCATATTTTATAACTTTAATTCTTCTGACATTAATTAATTCATATTGCAGACATATTGAGAGAACGTATCTGGGGAAAGTACGAGGTACAATAAAGATCACATGTGATGTAGTTTTACCTATTGTCGTACCTCAAATACAAAATTAGAAAAAGAGGCGGGTGTCAAGATAGAGAATAATAGAGGAACGTCTGGGAATATGAAGAAAATTACTCACTATATCAAAGATGAAGCATCCATCACTTACACTAAGAACCCACAAGCCCCACGAAGATCATTTAAGGAAAAACACTCTTCTATCTTCTATACTTCATCAACTATCGATCAACACAAGAAGCTGAACACTCAATTTCTGAAAGCCAGAACTTGGTGTTGTGACACTTTGTTTTGGAGACAACTTCCAGAGAAAGACTCAAACATCTAATTCTTTACTTCAAAGTGTCAATAGTTGAACTGCAAATAGATAGACCCTTCTAAACTAAATCTCATCATATTTTCTCTACTGTGTTCTTTTGTTTTATATTTCTAAGAAGTGTGTATTTGTTTCATACACACTGTCTCTTGTTCTTGAACTAGAGGTTACAAAAATCCTCACATCAAACTTCTCTTACTCCTTGTTTTCCCATGTATAACAGAAGAAGAGACTGTGTGTGGTCTGTGTTGTTTGTCACTCCCACAAAGAACTATGGTAGAGGGTTTAAATGCATGATAGTTTTTAAAAACTATTGTAAAACCCAATATAGGTTGTGTATCAAGTTTATTAATTTAAACTTCTTGGTGAAATTTGATCACAAATTTGAGAGTATTAAGTCTCAGCTTGAGACTGAACCTCTTGTTTAACCTTTATGTGCACTATATTTTTTTATACTCTGTTTTATCTATTTTTCACTTCTTATTTCTAAAAAATTAAATAGTTTTTCATTCACTTTGATAGTTATTTTTGGTAAGTGTGTGTATGTGTATAATTCAATAAACTTGTTTCCAAAGTCAAAGAATTGTTTTACACTAATTCAACTGAGGACTAATCACCCTTTGAGAAACCTGTTGACCAATTAGACATCTATATCTATACTGCCATAATTAAATGGGATGTTTTAAAAATTTGGGGGATCTTTAATATAAATAATTTAACATAAATTTTAAGTAAGAACTCAATTCATCCCCCCTCTTGAGATTCCACTCCGACCAACATTTGGTATCAGGGGAATGTTAGTTTAGATTTTATTACTATTACCTGAATTGTTGTGAAACTTTTCAAATTCTTTAACTGTGATTTTAGTTGTATCTTAAGGATCATAAAATTTCTTTCATATCTAAATTTTCATTTCTTTACCATTCCAGTTAACAATGGATAACTAATTTGAGGGTGATACTACTAATAGGCTACCATTCTTTAACAGAAATAACTATGATTTGTGGAAATTAAAAATAAAAATGTATCTAGAGAGCACGAGACCTGAAATATGGGACACAATTTAAGAAAAACATGTATTACCTATTACTTATAGGGACACATGGTCTCATATGACTAAAGCTACATATAATAATAATTGTAAAGCAATGAATGCATTATATTATTCTCTAGGTGATGAAAAATTAAATAGAATATCTGTATGTAAAACTGCATATGAAATTTGGGATACTTTATCTATTTCTCACGAGGGATTAACCAATGTTAAGAAAAATGAGATTAAATACTTATACTATTAAATAAGATAATTTTAATATGAAGCCTTATGAACCTATCTCTGAAATGTATCTGAGGTTTAATGAAAATAGTGAATACCATGAGTCTGCTTGGAAAACTAGTGGACAAAAAGGATCAGATTATGAGATTGCTTCGATTCCTACCTGACAAATGGAGAGAAACTTATGTTTCTATTTTAGGATCTTGTGAAATAGGCAAGCTACCAGGGAAGGAACTAATTGGAAAGATTATGATGTAAGAATAAGAGGTTAAATAAGAAGAAGATGAAGAACTAAGAAAGAAATTTGTAGCATTCAAAACTTCAACCTCAAAGAACAAGGAAAAAGAAAAGGATCAAGCTTCTATAGACACTTCCACCAGTGAAGACTCAGATTCTGACAGTGATGATGAGATGGCTCATCTTTCTATGAGATTCAATAAGTTATACTGTAAGAAAAAGTTATTCATAAAGTCGAACTATAAAGGAAGGTATAATAATAAAAGATAGTGAAAAAAGACAGAAAATGGAATGATAACACAAATGAGATAGTCTATTATGAGTTTAAATGAAAAGTTCATGTGAAAGACGATTTCACCAATCTGAAATTTAAGAAAAAGTATGAAGACAAGGGAAAAGGATATAAAAAGGCTATGAAAGCTACATGTAGTGCCTTAGAAGATAGCTCAATTGGATCTGACACTTCTGATATTGAAAAGAAAAAAAATACAAACCTGTGTTTCATGACAGAAACATCTGAGGTAAAACCCAATTCCCCTGTACATAATGCTTACTATTCTGGTAATGAAAGTGAATCAAACAATGATGAAAATATGACTAAGGATAAACTATTTGAGTATTGTGGAATTCTTGAGGACACCTTTAATGAACTCAAGGATAAATTTAAATTATTGAAAATAAAACATGCTTCAAATACAAATTATAAGTCTAGTATGGATATTGAAAAAGAAAAACATGCTCAACTATTAAAAGAAAATACTAAACTTAAATTATCCAATATGAAATTAAAAAGATATCTTAAGAAGTTTACTACAGGTAGAGATACCTTGAATCAATTTCTAGGAAAAAATATTGCCCTAAAATACACAACTGTTCTAGGATATCAGCTAGGATAGAGAAGAATTATTAAGAATAAATTTGTTCCAAAATCTAGACAGTTCACTGCTTGTTCAAGTTCGGGACCATCTTTTGAAAAACAATTCTCTAAAAGACCAAAAAAGTGTTTATGTCTCAAAACACATATATTGATTATAGTAAATATGTGAGACAATTATGGGTTCCCAAAGTTTTACTTTCTAACCTCTCTGGACCCAAGAAAATCGGGGTACCAAAGTTTCCCTACACTTAATCTGTTTTGTAGGAGAACTGTTTAAAGAGATCCTATAAAACTCTATGGTACTTGGAAAGTGGATGGTCAAGAAATATGATAGGATACTACTCATTATTCAAGAGCCTAATTAATGTTTATGATGGACATGTTACGTTTGGTTATAATGTAAAAGGGAAGATCGTCGGCTTAAGACAAATTGGTAACCCTAATACTGTATTAATTTCAAAATTACTTTTTGTTGACGGGTTAAATTACAATTTACTATGTATCTCTCAGTTATGTGATGATGGTTTTAATGTTAAATTTTAAAATGATGCATTCAATGTTTTTAATTATAAAAATGATTTAATATTCACTTCTCTTAGAAATAAAAATGTATATGTTATTGATTTAAATTCTTTAGATATGCAAAATGTTTCATGTTTAAATGCTTTTCATAAGGAATCCTGGTTATGGAACAGAAGATTAAGACACTACAATGTACACTCACTTAGGAAACAAACTAGGAAAGGTTTAGTTAGAGACTTACCTAAATTAGAATTCCCACTTAACAAAGTTTGTAATACTTTTCAAAATGGAAAACAACACAAAGTTTCTTTCAAACCAAATAAAGAAGTTTCTACTTCTCAAATGCTTGAGTTGGTTCACATGGATTTGTTTGGACCATCTGGAGTTTCAAGTTTAAATGGGAAGCACTATGTTTATGTTCTTGTTGATGATTTTTCTAGATATACTTATGTATAATTTCTATCTCACAAAAGTGAAGCATGTTCTTACTTCATTAAATATTCCAAATCTACAGAAAATCTTAGGGGAATTAGAATTAAGACCATGAAAAGTGATCATGCTTGTGAGTTTGAAAATCAAGAATTTGAATCTTTTTACTCACAAAATGTCTATACTCACAATTTATCTGATCCTAGAACACTCCAAAAAAATGGAGTTGTAGAAAGAAGAAATTAGACACTTCATGAAATTGCTCGGACTATGCTTAATGAGTATAATAAACCTATCTATTTTTGGGCTAAAGATGTTAATACAGCTTGTTACATTATCAATAGAGTCTTAATTAGACATTTTATTAAGAATAACCCTTTTGTTCTCTAGAATAATAGTAAACCTAAGGTTAATTAATTTAGAGTTTTTGGTTTCAAAGTCTTCATCCTTAACACTAAGAAAAATCTTGAGAAATTTTCTTCCAAAAGTGATGAAGGAATTTTCCTTGGTTGCTCAATCTCTAGTAATGCCTATAGAATATTTAATAAGAGAAACTAGTGTGTGGAAGAACTAGTTCATGTAAAATTTGATGAGATTTATCCATATGAACCCAAAACCTTTATTTAACTCCTTGAGGAAGATATGTAAATTCTGGACCTTAATGATAAAGACAATGATTCCTTAGTAAAAACAACCAGTTCTAGAAATTCTATAGAATCTGTACATAATGAATCTGGACCTATAGATATTCATGAGGAGTCTAGTTCAACTCTTTCTATAGGTATTATAACTCTCAAGAATAATCATTTAGATGTTGTAGTAGGTGATTTTAATAGAGGAACACAAACTAGAGCTTCTCTGAGAAACCAGGTTGGACATCAAGCTTTTCTTTCATAGCTTGAACCTAAAAATATTTATGATACAATAAATGATGAATTCTGGGTGATATCTATGCAACAATACTTAAATTATTTTGAAATAAAAAAAGTTTTGGAATTAGTAGAATGACCTAAATACATGTTGACTATAGGTACGAAATGGGTATTTAGAAATAAAGTTGATGAATCTGGAAACATAGTTAGAAATAAAGCTAGACTAGTTGCACAAGGATATAGTCAAGAAGAAGGAATAGACTATGAGGAAACTTTTTAACCTGTAGCTAGACTAGAATCCATTAGGATACTACTTTCTTATGCAGCTCATCTAAATTTCGAACTTTTTCAATTGGATGTCAACAGTAAATTTTTAAATGGGTACATAGTTGAAGATGTATTTGTTGAAAAACACCTGGTTTTAAAAATACCCTTTTTTCAAATCATGTTTTTAAACATTATAAAGCTTTATATGGTCTGAAACAAGATCCAAGATCGTAGTATGAAAAACTCAATTCTTTCTTTATTTCAAAAAGTTTTACTAAAGGAATAGAGGATCCTACTCTTTTTATTAAAAGGATTTCCAAAGATGTTTTAATAGTACAGATTTATGTAGATGACATTATTTTTGGATCCTCTAAAAATTTATTATGTATTGATTTTTTAAAAATGATGTAAGATGAATTTTAAATGAGTTTAATGGGGGAACTTAAATTTTTCCTTGGATTTCAAAATTTTCAAAATAAAAATGGTATTGTTTTAAATATGAGAAAATATACCAAGGATCTTTTGAAACATTTTGGTTTGGACTGCAATAAAGGTACTAATACACCTTTGAGTACCACCTGTATGTTTGATGTTGATGAAACTAGTAAAACAATGGATCAAACCAATTATAGAGGTACGATTGGAAGTATGCTCTATCTTACTGCTAGTAGACCTAGTATTATGTTCAGTTTATGTATGTGTGCTCACTTTCAATCCAATCTTAAAGAGTCTCATTTAACTGTTTTTAAAAGGATTTTCAAATGTCTAAAGTTTTCACATGAGCCTTAGCCAGGTTGCTAAGGACTCTGTAAGTGCATCCAAGTGACTAGGGATCAAATCTAGGTGGAGGCAGAATTTCTGATACTGTAGCAGGTACTATAGTGGGAACTATGCGGTATTGTAGCAAGTACTGTAGAAGTCACTGTTTGGAACTGTAGCAGTTGGGAATATACCCTCATTTGGGCCTTCAGGCCACCGATTTGGTCCCTAAGTCCTTTAAGGCCTTCTGGACACCCAGGTCTTCGGGTCAGTAAGGCCTTAGAGCCACCTCAAGGCCTTTGGGTCACCTTTAAGTGCAGATGCACACTAGACAACCTACAAGGAACAATCTTTACAAATAGGATGAGCAAGGAGATTTCACCACAACAGAAGCTAAACAGATTGAAAGAATGAGCGGGTATGACACCTTCCATTGGGACTAGCCTATGCATGCACGGGAATGCCTAGTCGAACAGCCATGGGAAGGTGGAGAGCTGATTTCACAATGAAGATGCTGGGGAGGATAAGTTCCAAGTAGTTAGTCTGGGTTGTATGTAATGTTTGAAGACTATGGGAAATAAATTCTTCTAAGGCCTATGGGCCATGTAATAATTAAGCCTACGGGACTTGTTAGGGTTCCACCTCACCCCTTGAAAGGTGGATTATCAAAGATCAATAAAAAATGAAGGCCTTCGGGCCATTGGAAAAATATCTCAAGTTTAATACAAACTTAGGACGGTTTTATCCAAGAGGAAAATATTTTTATTTAATAATTTATTCAGATACTGAATTTTCTAGTTTCAATTTAGATAGAAAGAGAACCTCTGGAACATGTCACATTTAAGGCAAGTCACTAGTATCATGGTGTAGTAAGAAACAGAATTTTGTTGCATTATCTACTACTGAAGCTAAATATATAGCTTCTAGGAATTTTTGTGCTCAAATTCTGTAGATGAAACACACTTTACTAGACTTTGGATATCAATTAAAATATATCTCTATAAAGTGTGATATTACAAGTGCTATTAACATCTCTAAAAATCAAGTATCTCATGCTAGGACAAAACACATTGATGTAAGATATCACTTCTTGAGAGATCATTATCAAAGAGGTGATATCACTCTTGAATTCATTGGTATTGAACAAAAATTGGATGATATATTCACAAAGCCTTTGAATTATGAGAGGTTAAATTACATCAAACATGAGTGAGGAATGATAAACTTTTAACTGATAGAAACCTCACCATTAGGAACCTCACCAATAAAAACCTCACCATTAAGAACCTCATTGATAGAAACCTCACCATTAATAACCTCACCGATAGTACCTCACTAATAGAAACCTCACCGTTAGGAACCTCACTGATAGAAACCTCACTCTTATGAACCTTGGCAATAGAATCCTCACTGTTAGGAATCTCACCAATAGAAACCTCACCGTTAAGAAACTCGCCGATAGAAACCTCACCGTTAAGAACCTAACCAATAGAAACCTCATCTTTAAGAACCTCACTGATAGAAACCTCACTTTTAGAACCACACTGATGGCACCATACTGATAGTCAATGTTTTCCAGGACTTCGTGTTTTCTTTCTATCGGAAGTTGAAACATTTTATGTTTAAATTATTTTTTTACTTGATCTATTTTTCGATCCCTAAATGATAAAATTAAAAGATCATACCACATTTCAATCTACCTCAAACTCTCTCCCAAATCTCCTTCTCCCTAACCTCAGAACCTAACCCTCTTATGAAACCCTTAAACCAATTCAGATCACATGGCAAGAGTGAAAAGTCCATTGTTCAGTGAAGAAGGGGATGTGAAAAATCCAAAGAGTCCTAGAGCTGAATCGAGTATTGGAAGAAAGGATATAGAAAATTTGATCAACCCTCATCTGTCAAAAATAAAAATCGTAGTTAAAAAAGATCTCAGTTCTGAATAGTTGCTGATGAGCATATCATTAGTGCTGAAGGCACTTGAAGCTCAAGGTTGGGTTGAATGCTTTAAAAACAACAATGGACCTTATTTTCTGAAGTTAGTTAAGGAGTTTTATGAGTTTTTGAAATTCTAACAGACTAAGGATGAGATAAGAATGTCTTCAAGGGTAAATGGAGTAAGTGTAAGATTTTCCTCTGTTGAATGGGTTGGGTGTCTGAGAGTACCACATGAAGGGATTTATGACTACTACTCAGGAGTAGTGCCTCCCAAAACTGAGTTCTTCTATTATGAAGAAGCCTTAGTCGAATTGACAGGGAGTTGGATTCCTAGGAAATTCATTGCTGCTGAGATGGAAGGAGAAGACAAGCTACTATTTAAATTTGTTCATCTTGTCTTGAGTTCCATAAGAGGGGACATTGCTACATTGAAATTTCAAGATGTATTTCTTTTGTATCTATTGAAACAAGGAAAAAAGATAAATTTATGTAGGCTATTGATGATTCAATTGGTGGATATGAAAAAGCATGATTCAAAATACAATTCCTTATATCATGCTAGATTGATATCATTGATGCTGAAGGTGAAAGGAGTTTCTAGAGAAAAGGTGGAAACAGTTGTAGTAAGTGACAATTTCTGCATTACAAAGATAATTTGAAAGTTGATGAAGATAAATTAGAACCCCAGGAAAAGAAAATGGGTACATGATGAAGTGAATTTTTATGAGGAATTCAATCCTGTCACTCATCCTACTAAGCCTAAGTATAAGAGAGATCCTGGTCTAAAGTCTGGTGAAGTAGAGCCTGCATATTCAGATGAAGAAGAAGAATATTCTGTTGTGCCAGAAAGTGTGGACTCTTATATAGATGACAAGAGTTATCCATACCTTACCTCCAATCCTCATACTAATACTGTATCCTTTGGTGATCCTAGACCACCAAAGAGATTTCCTAGAAGGGATACTGTTTTAAGGGACGATGATGATGAAGAGACCAGTGAGGAAGAAATGGAAAAAATATCTTCAGAGACATTAGAGGGACCTCAGATGATATAAGGACCCATACTTTACATAAATTGTTATTACTTAAAAATTGAAGCACACTTATTACAACATATAACAAAACCATTAAAAGACCGTATAGGTATAGTGTCTTTAGAAACTGGGAAACATAAACAACTGGTTCATAAATCATCTACATTGTCTCCCTTTTATTTTATCATATATAGGGTCCCTTTTGGAATATCTTACTTAATATCCTTCTTCCTAACTCGGGGAAAAGAAAACATACAAAAGGGTGAGCTCAAATTCTCAGTAAGGGTAAACAAAAGAAATATAAATCACATCACATTCATAAGAACATATCATTTTGGAAATCTTAACCTACAAAAGTGATCATAATTTCACAACATAGGATAAATCATAATAGTGAAATGTAATCCCAATAATCATAACTTAAAACATGAAACATTGTGGTATACACACATAATTATAGAGAATCATTTCTTATTAGTCAAGACTCATTTCCAAGACTATCTTAGCGGACAAAGTCAATTTCTGAACTGAGTTCACTCCTCGTTTCAGTCCTGTTTCACTGAACCGGGTTAACCTGTCATTCCAGCTATGTCCATCTCATGAGATATAAATCTTTACCCAATGCATTGGGGGGAGATATAGGTCCCACCCATCTAATAATGAAACCATTCTTATGTGTTCCACAAAATCATAAATCATATATCATAGCATAACCCATGTCATAAAAATGGGATTCTTAAACATCATGCCATCATAACATAAATCATATAAGATAAAAAGGACATCATAAAATTAATTCCATCATAAAATATTCAAATAAATGTAAAAAAAGTGATAGAAACAGAAACCTATATTATCTTATATGGAAAATAATTTTGATAAAACGCTTGAACTCTATTATTGAGGAAAATATCCTTTCTACTTCAAAAACATTTTCATTTCTTAAGATGTCATATAATTTTAAACTAAAAGAAGTTGATTAAAAATAAACTTGAAAAATTGTAAAGGAAGCTTCATGGAAATAATGTTCTAAAAGTCCATTCAGGCCGTATAATTTAAAAAATCATTCTTCTCGTACTTTGGCCAGAAAAGTCAAAAAGTACCTTGTACTAAAAACGACAAAAGATTCCTTTCATATCTTTTACTAAAAACTCACCAATGGGTAAAATTGTATTTAAAAAATTTTAGGTGGATGGAAATAATATTACATACTGAGGAAACATGGATGTGGATGATAAATATGCCCCAGTAAATTCTGAAGTATAAACAATCTCGGATAAAAATGAGATTGTAAGATTTTCCCTTACCTTAGGTTCGATTTTCTTCGTACGTGTCTGAAACTCCTGTATAATGATTTAAATAATGTTACTGACTTATTCCAGAATCATACCCATTGTTATTATATCATATATGGTCATATTCTTAGATTCTTAGCTTCTTATTAGTAATATTTCATTGATACTTGTTATTCGGGTGTTTATTGCTTTTTGTTCTTATATGTGTTTTGTCAAATAAATTATTATTATTATTTTTAGGTTATAGATACCTCATTTACAGAATGGTATTAGTGTAATATATATCATATTTATTCATTAAATTCATTTATATAATCATTATGCAATGAAGATCATGTAGAACGAGTCGCATCACATCGTGGAGACGGTAGGCCGTACGTACACACGAGCGATGATATCATTCCCATGATCGTGAAATTGTATTTAAGTGTATGTATACTATTTCATAATCAATATCACTTTACAATAATAATATATAGTTATTCTTTACACCATTATAACCATCCAAGTAAGGTGGTGGTGGAAAACAGATTACACAATGGTGTGGAGACGGTATTCCATATGTACACACGCACGGTGATTTCATTTTCCATAGGATGGATAGAAGGTGAAATAGGGTTGTTTCATATTTATAATAACATATAAGTATATGAGTGATACTTATGTTATTACTTCATAATGAAACAACTAAATAAGAAGAATTAGAAGAAGAAATAAAGTTGAAAGAATCGGTAACAGACATTACCTCTTCTTTGAAGAGCCTCTTCTTAACCTCCTCTTAGGGCACTAAAGATAGTATTTTAAGAAGACCAGGACCTCTATGATGTTTCTAGGGAAGTGGAGAAGAGAAATTTTCAGGGTTTGTCCAAGATTGAAGGCTCAAAGTGGTGTGAGGAAGAGAGGGAGGAGGTGCCCTTTTATAAGGGAGGAGAGGGGCACCTTTGGAAAAACTAAACAATATTATTTTATTATAAAGTCATATTCGGGTTTTAATAGCTCCAAATTGATTTATTTCAAAGATAAGGTGGGTATGGGTCTAAATACTCTCATAAAATAGAATTTATACAAGTTTAGGTTTCTATTTTAACCTTATCATTTAGATTTAACTTTAAGTTAAATAATTTTACTTTTACCGTGTCTTCTTGTTATCTTACACTATAAGGTTAATAAACTTACTATAACAAGCCAAAAGAACCCCAAGTTGTTCATTATTAATATATATAACCTTATCTAAGTAATTTGGCCGAACCTTATATTTTTAGGAATAAAATAACAATTAATAATATAATATTTGTTTTAAAAACTATTTTATGTCAATTTTGACACTATTTGGTAATTGATTTTTTTGAAAATAATAACAACATTATTAGTTCAAAAAAAGTTAATTAAATCAATATTAACATGTCATATTAACCGATAAAATTAGTTTAATTCATAAAAAGTATCAAATTACATTTATTTGGGTATTTATAATATCAATTATCTTAATATTTCCTTAATAAAGTAATTTATGCATCATCATTGTGTCATAAATAAATTAACTTATTTATGGTCTAAAAATTATAAATAAAATACCATTATGTAGGAAATATTTTTATCTTTCTAATGAATATTTATAGTCGATTTGATCTTATGTATAACCCTATATTAAAAATGTATTAGTTATTAAACTTTGATTTTAACTATTTTAACTCTTCTTTAAATAAAATAATAATAAGTGTCCTAATCTAATCCAAGTGGACCTAAATGGTCATAGTTTATTCATAAAGTTGTTTTTGGTCGAATTAAACTTATCCAATAGAATTATGACATGTATTAGGGTAATAATAATATCATTTTTACCCTTAATTTCACTATTTACTTTTAACTGTGGTAAAAAAAGTAAACAGTTACTATTCTCCAAAAATTATTTTTATCTTATTGAACCACATTTTACTCCTTGATATTAACCGTTTCTCTCGGATTTTCAAAATTCCACTCACAGAAGCGGTAAAATTAAGTTTTATGTAAATTTTCAAATTCTCCTAAGAGGTGGGTAAAAGACGGTGAAAAGTTCAATAGAATTTTTATATGTCTAAAATTATTATAAAATGACTCCAATTAATTACTTTGAACTTATATAGGTATTAAGTATCAATTTTGACCTAAAATAAATTTAAAAAAAAAGAAATCATTATTTAAATAAAATGTCGGTTTTTAAATAGTAACCCAGTGTTTTCACTATTCATAAAAAATTGAAAGTTTTCAGAAAAATACCCAGAATTCACCCTAGTCTAAATTCGATATTCCAAATCCAAAAATGAATTCCATTTTGAAAGATAAAATTTATAAAATTTTAAAAATTAGGTATTACTATTCATAATAGCTAGTTTTAATAATATTTTAATAGCATATCGATGTTCAGTGAAACTCGGTATTGCGTACAATGCAAGCTATCGAGGAAGGTCATGATTGCGTGTAAATAAAGATAAGCTAGTGTTGTGTGTAGTGAAATATTCTTTTGATGATGTATATAACATAAAAACAAAATATTTCTCATAAAAATCTCAGGTGTTACATTCTACCCCCCTTAAAATGAATTTCTCCCTCGAAATTCGTCACTTCGTAAAAAACATATGAGGATACCTCTCCCTCATCATATCCTCAAGCTCCCATGTAGCTTCTTCTAATTGGTGGTTCCTCCATAAAACTTTCACCAGGCGAGTGGTCTTGTTCCGTAGAACTTTTTCTCTACGATCCAGAATCTCTATCGGTTGTTCTTTATAAGAAAGATCTTGATCCAGCGGTACAACTTCTGATCTTAGTACATGTGAAGGATCGGGTATGTACTTTCTTAGGAGAGATACATGGAACACATCGCGAACTTGAGAGAGATTCGGTGGAAGCGCTAATCGGTAAGCTACCTTCCCAACACGATCTAGTATTTCAAAAGGACCGATATACCTAGGGATCAACTTTTCCTTATTTCCAAATCTCATTACTCTCTTCCAAGGAGATATTCGTAAGAACACTTTATCACCCACTTCAAAATCTAGGTCTTTTCTTTGGTTATCGGCATAACATTTTTGTCGACTCTAAGCTTCTCTTATGTGTTGTTGAATAGATCGAACCTTTTATGCCATCTCATCAACAAGATCCGGTCCTAATAGCTTTATTTCCCCAACCACCTTTGAAATTCATAGAGCAAGCTCTTAACATATCTTCTAGAGTTTGAATTTTCCTCTCAGACTAACCGTCTGTCTGAGGATGATAAGCAGTACTGAAACTCAACTCTGTATCTAAAGTATGCTGAAGACTTCACCTAAACTTTGAGGTAAACCTCGGATTACGATCAGATATAATGGAAAGTGGTACTCCATGAAATCTTACCACTTACTTTACATATATCCTGACAAGATGATCCAAAGTGAAATCTTCTCTAATAGCAATGAAGTGTTCCGACTTTGTAAGACGATCAACTATGACCCAGATAGCATTATTGCCTTTGGATGTTTTAGGAAGTCCGGTGACAAAGTCCATAGTGATGTTTTCCCATTTCAATTTGGGTATGGGTAATGGTTGTAACATCCCCTTAGACTTCTGTCTCTCAACTTTAACTTGCTGACAAACCAAGCACCGAGAGACATATTCAGCAACATCTCTTTTCATGCCATACCACCAGAATTACTCTTTCAGGTACCTATACATCTTCATGCTTCCAGGATGAATAGAGAATGAAGAACTATGAGCCTCATCCAGTAGCTCGTTCTTTAATTCTGGGATGTGAGGAACACAAACCCGATTTCTGAACTTTATTATCCCATCACAATCAAGGTTGAATTCAGGAACATTTCTTACCTTCTTTTGTAACTCTGCATCTTCTTTCTATGCCTCTTTAATCTTCACATGTATAGATGGTTGAAAATTAATTTGAGAAAGATAATATTTTCCCCTTCTATTATAATTCCAAGATCCATCCTTTGTAAACCCATAAATATTGGATCTTTTGTGATCCTCATCATGGATAAGCTAGCATGGTCTTGTTGACTTAATGCATCTACCACCTTGTTTTCTTTCCCAGGGTGATAATGAATTGAGAAGTCGTAATCCTTAATCATCTCCAACCATCTTATTTGGCGCATATTCAACTTCTTTTGTGTGAAAATATACTTTAAACTTTTATGATCAGTATAAATATCACACCTTTCACCATAAAGATAATGCCTTCAAATATTTAATGCAAAGATTACCGTAGCTAACTCCAAATCATGAGTTGGGTAATTTTTCTCATGGATTTTAAAATGTCGTGAGGCATAAGCTATCACCATATCATTTTTCATGAGAAAAACCCCCAATCCCTTCTTGGATACATCACTGTAGATCACAATCCTTTCTCCACTACAAGGCAGTGTGAGCACAGTTTCACTGGATAACCTTCTTTTTAACTCCTTGAAATTCTCTTCACATTCCTTTGTCCAAACAAACTTAACTCCTTTATGAGTCAATTTGGTGAGTGGATTAGATAATCGTGAAAAATCTTTCACAAAACATCAATAATATCCAGGAAAACCAAGAAAACATTGGATCTCAGTTACTGTTGTTGGTCTCAACCATCTTTCGATAACCTCTGTTTTTTCTGGATCCACAGATATCCCTTCTTTTGAGATTATGTGACCCAAAAATGAAACTTTTTGAAGCCAAAATTCACACTTGGTAAATTTGGCATAAAGCTTCTCCTTTCTCAGGGTCTTCAATACAATTCTCAAGTGATATTCATGTTCTTCCTTGCTCTTTGAATAGACAAGAATATTTTCTATAAATACTACCACAAACTGATCAAGATAGTCTCTAAAGACTCTATTCATTAGATCCATGAAGATAACATGGGCATTAGTGAGACCAAATGGCATCACTATAAATTCATAGTGTCTATAACTTGTACGGAAAGCCGTCTTTTGTATATCCTACCTTTTTACCGTTAATTGATGATACCCTAAACAAAGATCTATCTTGGAAAAGTATTGAGCTCCGCGTAGTTGGTCAAATAAGTCATCAATGCATGGGAGAGGATATTTTTTATTGATAGTGATTTTGTTAAGTTCTAGATAATCAATAAAGAGTCTCATTGATCCATATTTCTTCTTAAAAAACAGAACAGGTGCTCCCCAAGGTGATGCACTAGGGTGTATGAATCCCTTATCAAGATTCTCTTGGAGTTGCTTCTTCAATTCCTGCAACTCAATTGGGGCCATTCTATAAGGAGTCTTTGAAATAGGCAAAGCACCCGGTACGAGTTCTATTGAAAACTCAACTTCATGATTTGGTGGAAGACCGGACAATTCCTCCGGAAAGACATCATCAAACTCCTATATAATGGGAATATTCTTAATTGTGAGTTTCTCACCAACCATTTGAGATAAATAACATTCATTTAGTATAATCAAGACCCATAAGATGGAAGATATTTATACTGGAAGGTTATGTTCATCCTTGCATCGATAGAAGATCATAGATTGTTCTGGAATATGAAATGTGACTTACCTTGTTTGGAAATTGATATGAGCTCCATATAAAGAAATCCAATACATGCCAAGAATCACATAAAATTTCACTATAGGAAGGATCACAAGATTTGCAGGAAGCACTTTCCCACAAACTTCAATCGGAGAAGAATTGTAAACTTTTGATGCGATTGTTGTGCCATTAGGGGTTGTCACAACTAACTCAATATCTAACTTCTGGGGTAATACAATGATACCGTTAGAAAATTCTTCAGAAATAAAAGAGTGGGTGGATCCAGAATCAAATAAAACATTTTCTACTTTAGAGTGGATGGTAAGTGTACCTTTCGCCACTTCATTATCGTACTCCACATCACTGATAGAAATTGCATGCGAATTTTCTTTGTCTTTAGCTTTAAGAGTTTTTTGACGTCGATCATCATAAAAAACCCTTGGATTAGGGCATTGATTAGCATAATTCCCCATTTCCTTGCACTTGTAACATTAAAGTGTAGGAGGTGCACCCTGTGTAGCATTTTATTTGTTCACATCACTAGACAACTTCTTCCCATCATTGCGGCATTCAAATGCCTGATGACCTTCTTTTCCACATTTGAAACATTTAATTTTCCTTTTAAGATAACTCTCTCCATGTTTCTTTCTACACTTTGAGCATAAGGGAAAACTCATCTTCTTTTTAGTATGCTCTTTAGATTTTCCTTTGAATTCCATTTTCCTCTTCTTATCAAATTCATATGACTGATGGATTACTCCAATCTACATATCAACCTTGAGATCACATCAAAGTATTTCCTCATAGATATTGAAGTCCCTTATGGCTAACTCCCTTCGAAGACTTGGTTTTAATCCACTAAAGAATCGATCAATCTTACACTCAGGTTGGATAACAATTCCGGAAGCGTACCTTGAAAGTCTTGTAAAATTTTCTTCGTAGGTACCAATAGATTCATCATCCTTTTGCTTCAGTTCAAGAAAATCATTCTCTATCTTTGTTCAAAGAATACGAGGGAAGTACTTATTGAAAAATAAGTTCTTGAACTCGTCCCATTCAATGGACTCAATTTCATATCTTGGCCTCGTATTCTTGATAAGATTCCACCATTGATCAGCTTCACCTTCCAAACGATAAACTACTAAGATGACTTTATCATTTTTTAGAACATTGAATAACTGAAAATATCTTTTCAGTAGTAATGATCCATTGTTCAGAAACTAATGGATCAGTAGACCCGCTGAATGAGGGTGGATGCTACCTCATGAAAGATTCAACCGAATGTTGCTCCTTCCTTTACTATTTTGGAAGTCCTGCATGATTCATAGCTTGAGAAAGTTGTGTGAGAATGGCTACAAGATTTTTCATTCCAGCTCCCATAATATTTGGTTGCTCAGGGGGACAATAATTGCATTGCCTGTCGCATTCAGAATTAACACAGTTCCTTCGGGTTCTAGCCATTGACAAAAACCAAGAATAATAGTGTGAGAAACAATAATTATAATAGGAAAACCACATAATCAAGAATAAAATTTCACAATTAAGGTCTTATCATAGGTTGTTCATGGCCATTTCTAAAACACTAAGATTGTGTTCTATGCTTAGACTTATCCTTAGGGCTCTTACTAAGGCTTTCACATCCTAGTTTCCAAAGGTTGACTATACATTTCCTCTGATACCAACTATAATGACCCATGATTTACATACATTGTTATTACTTTGAATTGAAGCACAATTATTACAACATATAACAAAACCATGAAAGGATTGTATAGGTATAGTGTCTTTAGAAACTGGGAAACATAAACAACTGGTTCATAAATCATCTACACTGTCTCTCTTTTATTTTATCATATCTAGAGTCCGTTTTGGCGTATCTTACTTAATATCCTTCTTCCTGACCTGGGAAAAAGAAAACATTCAAAAGGGTGAGCTCAAATTCTTAGTAAGGTTAAACAAAAGAAATATAAATCACATCATATTCATAAGAACATATAATTTTGGAAATCTTAACCTGAAAAAGAGATCATAATTTCACAACATGGGATAAATCATAGTAGTTAAATGTAATCCCAATAATCATAACATAAAACATGAAACATTGTGTCATACACACATAATCATAGAGAATCATTTCTTATTAGTCAAGACTCATTTCCAAGACTATCTTAGGGGACAAAGTCCATTTCTGAACTGAGTTCACTCCTCGTTTCAGTCCTGTTTCACTGAACTGGATTAACCTGCCGTTCCAGCCATGTCTATATCATGAGATATAAGTCTTTACCCAATGCATTTGAGGGAGATATAGGTCCCACCCATCTCATAATGAAACCGGTCTTATGTGTGCCACAAAATCATAAATCATATATCATAGCATAACCCATGTAAGAAAAATGGGATTCATAAACATCATGTCATAATAACATAAATCATATAAGATAAAAAGGACATCATAAAATTAATTCTATCATAACATATTCAAATCAATGTAAAAATAGGGATAGAAACAGAACCCTATATTATCTTATATGGAAAATAATTTTGATAAAATGCTTGAACTCTATTCTTGAGGAAGATATCCTTTCTACTTCAAAAACATTTTTCTTTTCTTAAGATGTCATATAATTTTAAACTAAAAGAAGTTGATTAAAAATAAACTTGAAAACTTGTAAAGTAATCTTCATGGAAATAATGTTCTAAAATTCTATTCAGTTTGTATAAGTTAAAAAAACATTCTTCTCGTACTTTGGCCGAAAAAGTCAAAAAGTACCTCGTACTAAAAACGACAAAATATTCTTTTCATATATTTTACTAAAAACTCACCAATGGGTAAAATTGGATTTAAACAATTGTAGGTGGATGTAAATAATATTAAATGTTGAGGAAACATGTTTGTTTATGATAAATATGCCCCAGTAAATTCTGAAGTATAAACAATCTCGGATAAAAATGAGATTGTGAGATTTTCCCTTACCTTAGGTACGATTTGCTCCGTACGTGTCCAAAACTCCTGTATAATGATTTAAATAATGTTATTGACTTATTACAGAATTATACCCATTGTTATGATATCATATATGGTCATATTCTTATATTCTTAGCTTCTTATTAGTAATATTTCATTGATACTTGTTATTCGGGTGTTTATTGCTTTTTGTTCTTATGCGTGTTTTGTCAAATAAATTCTTATTCTTCTTTTTTAGGTTATAGATACCTAATTTTATGAATGTTATTAGTGTAATATATATCATATTTATTCATTAAATTCATTTATATAATCATTATGCAATGAAGATCATGTAGAACGAGTCGCATCACATCGTGGAGACGGTAGACCGCACGTACGCACGAGCGATGATATCGTTTCCTTGATCATGGAATTGTATTGAAGTGTATTTATAATATTTCAGAATCAATATCACTTTAAAATAATCATATATATTTATTATTTACACCATTATACCCATCCAAGTAAGGTGGTGGTGGAAAACAGATTACACCACGGCGTGGAGACGGTATTCCTTACGTACGCACACGCGGTGATTTCGTTTTCCGTAGGATGGATAGAAGGTGAAATAGGGTTGTTTCATATTTATAAAAACATATCAGTATATAATTGATACTGATGTTATTACTTTATAATGAAACAACTAAATAAGAAGAAGTAGAAGAAGAAATAAAGTTGAAAGAATCGGTAACGGACATTACCTCTTCTTTGAAGCGCCTCTTCTTAACCTCCTATTAGGGAACTAAAGATGGTATTTTAAGAAGACCAGGACCTATATGATGTTTCTAGGGAAGTGGAGAAGAGAACTTTTCAGGGGTTTTCTGAGCTTGAAGGCTCAAATTGGTGTGAGGAGGAGAGGGAGGAGGTGCCCTTTTATAAGGGAGGAGAGGGTCACCTATGGAAAAACTAAAAATATTATTTTATTATAAAGTCATATTCGGTTTTTAATAGATACAAATTGATTTATTTTTAAGATAAGGTGGGGATGGGTCTAAATCCTCTCATCCAATAGAATTTATACAAGTTTATGAATCTATTTTAACCATATCATTTAGATTCAACTTGAAGTTAAATAATTTTACTTTTACCGTTTCTTCTTGTTTTCTTACACTATAAGGTTAATAAACATACTATAACAAGACAAAATAACCCCAATTTGTTCATTATTAATAAATATAACATTATCTAAGTCATTTGGCCTAACTATATATTTTTAGGAATAAAATGACAATTAATAATATATTATTTGTTTTAAAAACTATTTTATGTCAGTTTTGACACTATTTGGTAATTGATTTTTGTGAAAATCATAACAGCATTATTAGGTAAAAAAAAAGTTAAATAAATCAATATTAACATGTCATAGTGACCTATAAAATTAGTTTAATTCATAAAAAGTCTCAAACTACATTTATTTGGGTATTTATAATATCAATTATCTTAATATTTCCTTATTAAGGTAATTACTGCATCATCATTGTGTCATAAATAAATTAAATTATTTATGGTCCAAAAATTATAAATAAAATACCATTATGTAGGAAATATTTTTATATTTCTAATTAATATTTATAGTCGAATTGATCTTATGTATAAACTTATATTAAAAATGTTTTAGTTATTAAACTTTGATTTTAACTATTTTAACTCTTCTTTAAATAAAATAATAATAAGTGTCCTAATCTAATCCAAGTGGACCTAAATGGTCATATTTTATTCCTAATGTTGTTTTTGGTCGAATTAAACTTATCCAATAGAATTAGGACATGTTTTAGGGTAATAATAATATCATTTTTACCCTTAATTACCCTATTTACTTTTAACCGTGGTAAACGAAAGTAAAAAGTTATTGTTCACCAAAAAATATTTTTATCTTATTGAACCACATTTTACTCCTTGATATTAACCGTGTCTCTCGGATTTTCGAAATTCCCCTCATAGAAGCGGTAAAATTAAGTTTTATCTAAATTTTCAAATTCTCTTAAGAGGTGGGTAAAAGACGGTGAAAAGTTCAATAGAATTTTTATATGTCTAAAATTATTATAAAATGACTCTAATGAATTACTTTGAACTTATATAGGTATTAAGTATCAATTTTGACCTAAAATAAAGTTAAACAAAATAAATCATTATTTAAATAAAAAGTCGGTTTTTAAATAGTAACCCAGAGTTTTCACTATTCATCAAAAATTGAAAGTTACAAAGAAAAATACCAAAAATTAACCCCATGCTAATTTCGATATTCCGAATCCAAAAATGAAGTCCATTTTGAAAGATAAAATTTATAAAATTTCAAAAAGTGGGTATTACTATTCATAACGACTAGTTTTAATAATATTTTAATAGCATATCGTTGTTTAGTAAAACTCGGTATTGCGTACAACACAAGATATCGAGGAAGGTCGCGATTGCGTGTAAAGTAAGACAAGATAGTGTTGTGTGTAGTGAAAGATTCCTTTGATGATGTATATGACATAAAAACAAAATATTTCTCATAAAAATCTCAGGTGTTACAGATGAGGATGAGGACATTGAATCTAGTCATGATGACTTCGAGATAGCTGTTGATATAAGTGGTGAAGAATGTATTAGTCTCAGTCCCTTGATAGGGAATAAATAAATGGTTGAAGGTGTAGATGAAGAAGTTGTTGATTCAATTGAAGCTGGAATTACTTTGGAAGTAGTTTAAGATTCAGTATAAGAAGTGGTAGTGGACCCTCCTATTGGTGGGGTTGCTCAAGGAGGTATGGCAGTGATGGATATGGTTGATCCGGAGAATGATCCAAGTGAGGGGGAGGAACCTTTTTCCACAGGTTCATTTTTTGTAGCTCTTGGAATAGAGGATTTTTTAGAAGACCCTGGATTTGTGGCCTTAGGCTTAGATTATATAGAATCTGATGATGCCTATCCAATCTGAAGTCCTCCCATTCCTACTGTTTCAGAAACCACTATTGTGCAGCCAGTGGTTCTTTTTCCTCGTGTCTATGTGAAGAAGGATGATTTGGAATCAATGAAATCAGATCTTAAGAACCACTTTGATGAGAAATTCGTTGGGTTATAGAGAGATATGACCCACAATCAAAAAGTTGTCACTTCTGTAGTGGAAAGGCTAGTCTCTATCTCTCACTCCATCCCGCTAGAGGAGGTAAAGGACTGTAAGAATTATATCAGAACCTTGGTAGATTCTATGGAATCTATGAAGCAGTCTATTTCTAGACTAGACTTCTATATGGTTTCAAGGGTTCAAGAGGAAAAAGATCTTCGATATATTAAAAGTGTGGTTCAGAAAATGGTCACTGTTTTTGAGGAATTTAAGAAGTCCATGGAGACACATGTGAGTGGCCAGGATGGTGATGTAAAGAGATTGATCAATGGGATGACAAAATCTTTGAAGGAGATAGTAGCTTTCACTATGGCACCTATGTGTGCATATGATTCATCTTCAGCCTCTCCTCCTGTTGATCTAGAAGCCTTCAGGTCACTTGTTTGAGAAGAAGTTGAGAAGTTCTCTAGTACCAGTACCTCAGATCCTCAGTCTATGACTTAGGTTATTTCCACTACCAGAGAAAATCATAATCTTGTGGGAAATTATCTAAGGTAAGCTTCTCAAGATCAGAAGTCCATCAAGAAACAATTTGATTTCTACTAAAAAAGGGTATGCACTAAGCATCAGATGGATGGTCACTTCAAGTTAATGTTGGAGAACTTGATAATTCCACCTGTCACTCAAGCCTTTAAAGATCAGGTTAGCAGGCTTAGTGAGTTGACTCCTTCCATTGAGGAATTTATAGAGAATAAGGATGATTTTATTTCATCCATGAAGAGAGGGGGAAGTATTATTTTGTATTTCAAAAATCTTCTCTTTCCCTTCCTCCATGTGCACTACACTCCCATAATTGTTCTTCTAGCCTTTCCTTCTACCTCGGGTGCCTCAGGATCTTCCAGTGTTGCACCATTGATGACTCTTGCATAGGATATCATAAGCTTGACCCTCACCATCCCTCAGAGATCTACTCACCACTGTTCTACTGATGCTTCGGTTTCAGATCCTCCTACCCTGCTGACTGCCATCCCTAGGCATATCCCTCCATCTTCAGAACCTGCTTCCTCCACTTCCAAAGACATAGCTCTTTTGGACATCTATGATGTGTATTGAATGTGGGATTTCTTAGTTTATGGGGATCTTTGTAACATTTTTTTTATATACTGTACTTTTGATTCATTACTAGAAAATCCACTTTTTTTCTTTTTATCCTCCTATCCTTTTGTTAATCTCAAAGGGTGAGAAATATTTATCCTTTAATTTCAAAGTTACATCTCAAAGTTACCCAAAGGGGGAGAGAATAAACAAGTTAAGATTAAGTTTAAAGCTGCCTAATCACAAAGGTGGGGATTTTTTTAAGTTGACTGAACCCTTTGCATATATATAATATCTATACTTTTCTATAATAAACATGGTTAAAATGTTCTTATACACACCTATGAAGATATTAGAAATGTTCTTAACCCTAATTCAGAAAATAGTGACATAATTTGTGATTATCAAAAAGGGGGAGATTGTTGGAATCACCAGTTTTGATAATCCCAAATCATTTTTTGATAATCACAAATCATGTTTTTATAATTCCAAATCAAGTTTTATTTATATGGTAAATATTTTTCTCTTAAATGATAATCATTTATGTGAAAATCATGTTTATATCAAAGTGATAACTATGTACGTTTAATCTCACTGGTCTCTTGTTTAAAGCTCACAGTGCAAAATTTCTCCTGATGGAAAGGTCACTGCTGTAAAGGTCACTGATGCAAAGGTCACCAATACAAAGGTCATCGATGAAATGGTCACCGATGCAAAGGTCATCGATGCAAAGGTCACTGATGAAAGTTCACCGATGTAAAGGTCACTGATGAAAAGGTAACTGATGCAAATGTCACTGATGCAAAGGTCACTGATGAAAAGGTCACTGATTCAAAGGTCACCAATGAAAAGGTCACTGATGCAAAGGTCAGCAATGCAAAGGTCACCGATGCAAAGGTCACTGATGCAAAGGTCACTGATGCAAAGGTCACCGATGAAAAGGTCACCGATGCAAGGCTGCTGTTGAGAAGGTTACCGATGGAGAATTATCAATTGAAGGTTACCGATGGAGAGTTATTGATGGAAGGTTGCCATTAAAGAGGTTACCGATGAATACCGCCGATGTGCACATACTGGTGAAGCCTACAATTGTGAAGACTACCATTACTAGTCTGCCATACTTTTCTACTCCATACATTGTCAAAATCTTAAGATTATTCTAATGATCATATTTTATAACTTTAATGCTTCTGATATTAATTAATGCATATTTTAGACATATCGAGAGATCGTATCTGGGGACAGTATGAGGTACGAGAAAGATCTAACATGATGTAATTATACTTATTGTTGGACCTCAAATATAAAAGAAGAAAAAGAGGTGGGTGTGAGGATTTAGAAAAATAGAAGCATGTCTGAGAATATGAAGAAACTTACACGCAAGATCAAAGACAAACCATCCAAAACTTACACTGAGAACCCACAGGACTTAAGAAGATCATTTGGGGAAAAAATCTATTCTACCTTCTGTACTTCAACAACTCTCAATCAACACAAGAAGCAAAACACTCAATTTCTGAAAGCCAAAACCTGGAGTTGTGACACTATATTTTGGAGAAAACTTCCATAGAAAGACTCGAACATCAAATTCTTCACTTCAAAGAGTCAAGAGTTGAACTACAAACACATAGAGCCTTATAAACTTAATATCATCATATTTTCTCTACTGTGTTCTTTTGTTTTACATTTATAAGAAGCTTGTATTTGTTCCATACACACTATCACCTCTTCTTGAACTGGAGGATATAAAAATCCTCACATAAAACTTCTCTTACTCCTTGTTTTCCCACATACAACTGTGGAAGAGACCGTGTGTGGTCTGTGTTGTTTTTCATTCCCATGAAGAACTGTGGTAGGGGGTGTAAATCCTGGATTGTTTATAAAAACTATTTTAAATCCCAATACAGGATGTTTATCAGGTTTATTAATTTAAACTTCTTGGTGTAAAGTGACCACCAAGTAGAGAGGATTAAGTCTCAGCTTGAGATTGTACCTATTATTTAACCTTTCTATGCACTATATTTTGTTATACTCTATTTTATCTATTTTTAGTTGCTTATTTATAAAATATTAATCTTTTTTGCATTCACTTTGATAGTTAGTTTTGGTAAGTGTGTGCATGTGTTTAATTTAGTAAACTTGTTTCAAAAGTTGAAGAAGTGTTTTACACTAATTCAATTGAGGACTAATCAACCTTTGAGAAACTTGTTGACCAATTAGAAATCTATATCTCTACTACCTTAATTAACTGGGCCTTTTTCAAAATTTTTGGGATCTTTAATATAAAGTCTTTAACAGAAATTTTATGTAGGAACTCAGTTCACCCCTCCCCTCTAAAGATTCCACTCCGACCAACAGTAGAGATATTTTTTAGTCAATTAACTTTCTTCTTATCTTTGGTTTTAACACGTTTTGATACACTTCATTAAGTTTTTTATTTATAATGTAGTTGGTTGTTTGATTTTTGTGGTATATAGATTTTTTTTCTGATCATATATTCCATAAAACTATACTAATCTATAATTCTAATCAGATATATGAAGAATTATGATGAAGTAAAGAGTTGAACTCGTAATATTATGGTAATTAATCTAACATCCAATGAGATATTTAATGTTGTGTCTGATATAAAGGAAATTGTACTCAATGATCTAGGTTTTTAACTATTGAAGTATGGTGAAAGGGAGGATATAAATACAATCAAGGAATTAAAAAGTTCTGAGATTCATTGAACTATCATTCATCTAGCATAAGTCTTTCATCATCTATGTTAATTGAGATCTTCCAATATTACTTTTATGTATAGTGTGTTTTTTCTAATTTTTACTATTATGTGAGGTGTTCTTGTAAATATATTAGCTTATATTATAATTTTTATTTGCCTAACACTTCATAATTGAAGAGTTTTTAGGGATTAGAATATGATCTATTTTTTATTGAGGTGATCGACTAGCTTCCAGGTCTGGAAGCTATATTTTCATGACCCTAAGGTTCTTCAAATTCTAGGTAAAAAATCACTACCAATCATAGAGATCCTTGAGTAGATCATGGTTAGAAAATATGGATACATTTTTATAGGTTTAAAGTCAGAGAAGTTACATGTTTGGAACTTGGTGCCTTTTGATAGGTCTATAGAAGAAGTTCCTTTTGAATATGGATTCCATGATTTAGGTTATCTAACCACTTATTGAATTATTTTAAAATGAATAATTCCTTTGATTTGAATTGTTATTTTAATAATATCCTTTAAATGTTTGTGTATTCTTATCCTGATCTATTAGAATTGTTTTTACATTGATTTGTTCATTTATTTTCCACTATGTTATTACTTTTATAAAATTTCATTTATATTCTAATAGTTTTATTTTCATAGTACATATACTAGTTGTGTATATTTAAATTTTACACTCTGATAACTTCTTAGAACTTGTATTGTCTGATTGACTAAAAGCTAGAGTGGGTAAAAGAATTATAGGTCTGTTTTTAACTATAATTCACCCCCATATTTTAGCACCATGTTTACTACCTCAAATGGGAAACTAGTTGGTATCAGAGCCTAACTCTATAAGGATCATGGTTTTTTCTAATTATATTTATATATTCTATATATTCTATATATTTTATAGTTTTTATAGGAATTTAACTTAGTTTCTTTACAATGAATGTGTTATATATAAAAAATTGATTTTTTTCTGATATAGTGGGACTTCATGTTCGAACTATTGAGAATATAAATCTTAGTCAGTCACTGAATTTTTTATGTTGTAGATTAGGAGTATTAGAGATATAGGATAAATACCTTTTTTTATAAATACAATTGTTGATCACTTTATTATGATAACTGAAAATTGTATAATTTCATAGAAAGAATTATATGTGTTTACTCATGAGGAGGAGATGCAGTATCAAGAAAATTAAAAAATCTAGAATAAATTTATATGATAATTGACTCAAAGTATCTAAAATAATATTTAATCATGTGAAAAATTAAATGGAATATGGAATAATCTTGAAATTACACATTTTGGAACCTCCAAATCTTTTGAGGGTCGGAGGAAGATGTTGTGGGAAGATTATTAGGAATTTGATTTTATATCTAGAGAATCATTGGTGCCAATGTTTTATGATGATATTAAATAACCTTAAATATATTGGTAAGAAGAAGTTATTGAATAATATTATTATTATGAAAGTGATTGATATTTTACCAAAGGAGTGGTAACCCAAGAGGAAAACTATAGAAAATATAGAAAATTTTACGAATCCAAGTCTTGATACTTTTTTATAACTACTCATCACCCCCACAACATAATTCACAATAATCATAATTAACTACATCATATACTATGTGTTTTAGACACTTTCACTAGGGTGTGTATCTGTCCGTTATTTAGAGGAGGATGAACAACTGTTGCCCCACATTCCTACTTTCCGAAGGTGGGGGGCATTCATCGCTTACTCAGGGATGTTTTCTCCTTGATCGAAACAGGATGATGGGATGTCGGTCTCTCCTTCCATGGATTCCACCTTGGATATTTCTATATAGTTAGGGTCTCCATTATAGATTAATACGTTGTTTGTGAAACTCTTCCCAGTGTCGTGTTTTTATGTATGCCGGTTAATTACACTGCTTCAGTCAAGACATTCCAAGGGGCCCGGTTAGGGCAGCAACCTTCAGTCGGGGGAGTAGTCATGTTGGACATCACTGGCATGACTGGACACTAGAACATTGGTGTGTCTGGGTTTCTTCCCCTTATGATAGAGCTTCTCGAGGGCATGGAAGCCCAAGGAATCCCATGTCTAATGAGGGGAATTATATTCCATAGGCATGTCTCTGCGGTTTTCCTTAGCTTCCCGTGCTTAACACAGGGTATGCTGTGAGTTTAACGTCTAGTAGAGACAGATCAGACTAATCAGAACACTGACGAGAGTGGATCAGGTGGGTGCAACCCATGGAGGGAACAATGATTCTAGTAATAACATGTGGTTAGTTACCTGGTTGCTACTAGGAATAGCAAGAATGTGGGTGGCATGATTTCACCGGGATGTGGCGGCCTGGGTAAGAATTTGGATGGGTGATGGAGAGTTGAATGAAGTGGTGGGGGAATGATATGGAACCGTCATGAAGGTGATTATAGTGTTGGGATTGAGCCTCGAAGAGACTTCCTACATATCCCCATGGCATGGAATCAATGTTCACATAGTTCGGTGGGGTGATGTGATACCTGAGAAGGCAACCCATATGGATTGGACCCGTAGGAAGTGGAACCTCCAGGTTGGGGCATGACCTTCCCAAATAACATAGGCTCGAGGTTGAGGGAACAAAATGAGACATGGGTGATGGGATTGAACCTTAGGGAGTCTTCCTACGTACCTTGCCTTGGAAAGGATCAAAGTCCATGTAGTTCAGGATGGGGGCATAGAATTAGGGTGTACACAGAGGACAGTGACCCGATGACATGTTGGGGCTTATTCATGGTTAGTAGCCTGAGGTTGGTATGGAACCACAGGGGGTGGACCAGAAATGTGGGCCCCAACAGGGGGGCATTGAAGTTTACCACTGGTTGGGGTTGAACCTCATAGAGGCATCCTACGTTCCATGTCTAGGAGACAACGATCAAACCCAAATAGTTCATCTTACGATGGATTACCGTCATGTGGGGTTGACAATAGCTTACTGGTGGATAGGATACAATGACTTACCACTGATTGTGGTACAATGGCTTACCGCTAGTTGGGGTACAATGGATTACCGCTGGTTGGGGGAATACAACGGATTACCATCAATTGGGGAACACAACGACTTACCATCGATTGGGGAAAACAATGTATTACCATCATTTGGGGATCATAATGACTAACTGCTAATTGGGATTGGACCTTAGGGAGGCTTCCTACGTACCATGTCTGGGAGACAATGATCAAATCACACATAGTTCAAATGGGTACAGTTTAACGTCTTGCGATACAAAAAGGGGGGTGTATAGTTTAACATCATGTGGGATGAAAGTGAACTGACATGAAGGGGTCGAGACAAGTAAGTGTTGGTATTGAAACTTAAGTAGGATTCCTACATACCCTTCCTTGGAAAGGATCAAAGTCCCCATAGTTTGGAAGAGGTGTTGGTGAACCTCCGTGAAGGGGTTCGGGACCAATTGTTGTTGGTCTTGAACTTCAAGGAGGATTCCTACGTACCTTGCCTTGGAAAGGATCAAAGTCCCCGTAGTTCATAAGAGGTGTTTTTGAACCGACGTGAAGGGGGTCGGGACCAATAGGTGTTGGTCTTGAACCTCAGGAAGGCTTCCTACGTACCCTGCCTTGGCAAGGGTCAAAGCCCCCATAGTTCAGAATGGTTTAGGGATTGCATGATAAGGCATCCCAGGAAGGATTCCATGGTCAATTATTACTCTAATCCCACATGAGTCATGCTCGGTGTGAGAAACAAGAGGTATAAAAGACCTGATGATCATGTCACAAATTGTGCATACACGGGAGGTGAAATGGGGCTTACACGTGGTTAGCGGCCCAAAAAGGAAACATGGGCTTACGCATGGTTTGTATCCCAAAAAGGAAACATGGGATTACATGTGGTTAGTATCCCAAAATTGAAACAGGGGCATACATGTGGTTAAAAACCCAAAAGGGAAACATGGAAGAGGGGATTGGGGATTACTCTAGGATGGAGGCCCGGTGGAGACAAAGCCCAGAGGGATAGGGAAGGGATAAAAAAGGTCCTGGTGCCCATCTTTTCCCTGGTCTTTGGCACTGAAGAAGAGAGGAGGAGCATGGATTCTACCTCCTTCAAGAAATGATAGGAGATTACACCATGGTGGTTTCCCTTCCATGCGGACAAGCGTCGCTCTGACAAAGAGGATCTCATTTCATGTGAGGAAGAACTCACTCCCATGGAGATGAGCAGGCATAAAGAATGTATGAGATGGGGTTCCCTATGTAGAGTGCATGGGGTGAGGTCAGAGTTTAATTTCATGTGCTGAGGATGATGATGCTTGACAATTTAACATCTTGTAGCTTGAACGATGGTGGTTCACTCTTCACCCCTAGTAGTTACATAACTGATACCTATCCACCCTTGGGGAAGGGAAGGAATCAACAACGTCGTGGTGAGGGGGTGTCGTGGGGTGATCTATTAAGGTGCCCATGTTAGCGTGCCTATACGAAGAAGAAATAGTTGTTAGTGTGACTATACAAAGAACCATAAGGCTAAGAAACGCAGTGTGAAGCACCGCCCAAGGGACCTTGAAATCACATCGTACAAACTTGGAGGGTCATGCAGGAGAAAGGTGGGTGACATAGGTGTGTTGCTCATAAGAGGGGCTTGTACATGGTTTCTTTAAGGTATGGACAACACATGGAGCACACAAGGAGGGTCGCGTGCAAGATGAGAGGCTGCGCGTAATATGGAATGGTTGCGCGCAAACCGGAAGGATGCGCACACAATAGGTTTGATGTACGGGAAAATTACACACAAGAGGGATATTTTATGAAAAAAATGACTTTGGGTAAAAGAAAATGGATGAGTATCATGCCCAATAGGTCCCACCTGAAGGAGGACCCTTGGGGGACCTGTCGCGCAAGATCCAATATCTTGAGGCCATAGTGATTTTCATGCGGTCACAGAAGAGATTTATTTTTCACAGTAGAGTGTCACTTCGTCTTCTATAACCATCCCCGATGGGTGGGGGTATGCTTCAATTTATAGCCAAAATCCTTGAAGGCGGTGCGCAAGGGGCACAACGCGCAAATGACTGTTTGCTAATGCGTTGGGCATGCAAGGGTTTGCACGCTTATGGTAAACTTGCATGCCATACTCTCTTCCTTTGTGCCCTTAAATTGGCTAGTTTTTGAGAAGGTGGTCGAAAAATGGTCCCTTTGACATTTCATTAGGCATGCAGGGTTTTTCACACCCGTGCCTTTGGTGGTTTCTCGTGGGTTTCCGTGGAAGCCTACCTTTGATGTCGCATTGGGAGCACAAGGGCTTGCGTGCCGGAGGAAATATTTTACGCCTCCCAGACTCTTGTGTTCCAGTGCCTTTGGAAGTTTCTAGTGGGTTGTCATGGAAGCATGCCTTTGACGTCGTATTTGGAACGTAAGGGTTTATTCCCTAGGCATGCATCCTGTAATTCTTGCACACAGATGGCTCTCGGGTCACAAAATCTTCTACTCACCCCCCAAATGCCTTTGTTGTTATTTATCATCCCCATCCTGGCCCTATCCAAAATTTGGCATAAAAAATCCCCCCCCCTTAGAATCAGAGCTGAAGGGGGACCCAATGGTCGAATTCTGAGGATTATGCCGAAAAGTAGGGAAGCTCTCATGCAATGCGTGCAAAATAGTCTTTTGGGCATGAAAACTTCTTCTGTGAGCGCGGAAGACATGGTTCATGCCTATAAATACGTTGAGGCCCCCCAGGTCCCTACTTTGACTTTCTTTCATACGAAAGGCGATTTTATCTCATGTGCGAAAAATTTTCTGATCTACGCACAAGTTTCTACGGCCAATCTTATGCTTTGCACACATGTCGATCACTTGCACGCTGCCTCATTTTTTTCGCACGACTCAATTCTAGGGGAATTCTTGCTTGAACCCAAATTTTTTTCACACTAATTTTCATTATTTTTCACAAAGCCCTTGGGGTTTCTAAAATATTGAAAAATGGCTTCCCAACCAACCGATGCCGAGAGGGAGTCCACTATAGCTGCAAGGAGGACTTAGATGATCATGAACCCACAAATTCTTCATGCGAGGAGGATTGAGTATGATAATAAGATATTTTTTGGCATGCTTATGCAAGATAAAAAAGATTATTTCTTGAGTGATAGCCTACTTATATGGAACTTCATAATTTTTAAGGAGGTGCTGATGCCTAGCTTTGAAACTGATACGTCGCGGTCATGGGTTACCCGTGAGGATAGTCTCCCACAATTCATCATCACGAAAAAAGACCATCCTTCCAGAGAAACACATAACATATCCATATACGCCCAAAATAAAAAGACCAAGACAGTCGTAGGGAGAGACCCGTTCCCCAAGGAATACCCGACTCTTTATGCAAGCACCTTTTGGAGGAGTACTACTGATGAGACGAAGGGTTGTCCGGAGTGGGATTTCAGGTCCAGAGGTAACATTACAAGAGAATGGGATGATCATACTAGGTACATCAGTAATGAAAGGAATTTGGGTCCTAGATATGATCTATCAGGCTCTTCAAAGTTTTTTGGATGTCCCAATTTCACTTCTATCGGTAGCAGGACCTGGTACAAGAATTTTTCAGGCGTTGGTCTCATGACACCAACACCTTCCACCTCCACCATAGGGAGATAGGAATCAATCTATGGGATGCCCACTATAATGGGGGAATCCCATTTTAGGGGTACTAGTATGATGAGTTCCTACCAATATAGAATGTCTATAGGGATAGGACACATACCCCCATCCTGACATGGCAACTGCTGGAGATGGATAGGGAGGAGTTGAAAATAAAATATGTTCTGAATGACATATCTTATTCAGGAAAGTTTAGTCTTTTCATGACATGGGCATAGATATAAAGATGTTATGCTGCAGGAAGAAATTCTAGAAAACATCTCGTAGGGGAAAAGTGGGATCATACTGGAGGGTCCTGGAGTCAGGAGAGCATCGATCATGGGGCTTCAGCATAAATGAATGTTGGGACCCAAATGTATGATATGTTGAGTTTCTTATTGAATTCTTAAGTGGGTGGTTGTTTCCAGTGAGGGATACGCGGATTGGGGTGCATCTAGGGACATTATTGATGGTCGGGATCATGGCGGCTAAGAACAAGGTTAACCTGGGGGTGCTTGTATTAGCTAGTATATACAGCTTTCTGGGGTGCATCTCAAGGGGAAGTACATCCAGAAGGATATGCAGACTGTTCCAAATCCTTCAAGATTGGGTTGTATCCCACTGATGGGGGTACCACTTTCCAAATGCTATTCTCCCTCCATGTGATGGTATGCGACCATCCCTCTTGAACATTGCTGGAATTCTCCCACTGACGCTCATAGAAGAAAAGATCAAGCTCAAGATTGGAAGCCATACCCATTTCGAATTTCACCCATTCATGACTCCAATTGGTCATATTGTAGATGAAGGTCGGGACCCATTGGAATAGAGGGATTATCTACAAATCATCAGGGGTGGTGTGTTGGTAGCCTGGATTGATGAAAAAATTCTTTGCGAACCATATGTTCTGACTAGGTTTGCAAGGCAGTTCGGGTTCATGTAGCGAATGCCAAAGAAAGTGTATATAGAGGTTCAGGAAGAGTGATATCCCTGCATTATTTTCCAACTATGGTTCATGTTCATTACTGTAGGCCTGGGTGAAGTCATCACTCTCCCCACCCCCACCGATGTCAGTGTCGGCCTGTCAAAAGAGTATGCCAAACACTGGACAAAAATGTATCCTGAGAGGATTTTATGGAAACACATCCGACAAATCAAGGAGCCTAGTGTAGATCCCAAAAAGTGAGGAGGGAGACAAAGTTCTATGGTAGTGGCAAGACAAATAATGGTCTAAGTGGCTAGCATGGCATAGGATGACACTTCATCGAAAAGAGCATTGAAAGTCGAGAATGTGCCTCTACCTTCTGAGGAATGGTGTTCCCGTGGGCGACCTCATGGGCTAACTAGGTAATTTCCTTGGAAGTATCTCAGGTGCCTCCTACAGCCAACATCCAATTACATATTCCCATCTATTTGGTCTATTTGGAGGACTTTTTGGAAATCTATGTCCATCGAAGAGTTGTGGTAGAGGCAAGTGTGTACCGGGCTCGACTTTCCAAACATAGGGCACATCCATGTGGTGGATAGGGTAAATTTTCATAGATGACATGCATACCTGACAGCCATGGACATGTAAGAATGCCAGAGGGGGTGATATTAAGAGTTTCATCTCTTGGTGAAAGTGATTCTCAGCCAATAACATGACCCAAAAAAGTTGACATCTGAAGACAAGGATACAGAGGAAGAAGAAGAGGGAGGGGAATGAGACAAAGAAGATAAAGAAGAAGAATATGAAGAAGATTAAAAGGAGGAAGTGGTTGAAGGACTTGATGGTGGAGGACCTTCAATAACTACTTCTTTCCAGATAAGCACTTGCGAGAGTGGAGAGGTTGCAGGATCCGACACAGAACTGGCCGAGCAGCTCAAGGTGCATTTAACCCTTATTTCTGTAGGCCTTTCCCTTCTCACGATCCTTACTTATCATAAAAATTTCATCCTGATTAGGATCATATGGATGATGGTGTCTTGGAATCCTTCCCCATGGTGGGTGAAGGCGTGCCCACGGAGGCAAGAGGACCTACTCAGGGACCTATCCTTGAAACCGAGCCAGGTGGGGAACTGGATATGGTTGGAGTAGGCGGTGATGAGCCAGAATAAAGGGGTGAAATGGTGGCCTATGAGTTCCCTGTTGTTACCACCATTTAGGAAGAACTGGTGCCGGTGATTGAGCCTATAAGTGATGAGGGATCTCTTATAGGGATGAATCCTACCATGACGTAGGCACTAGATGATACCACACTTGGCTCTTGTAAGTCTTTATTCTTGCTAGATAATTTCTTTTATCGGACAACTTAGCTAACTAAGATATCAATTTCCATTACAGTAATCGCAAGGTTGGAGGATCGATAGGACATCGACTCGGGAACATCTGCAAGATCCATGCTGATGATTACACCAGATCTTATAGATCCAACCATTAATGTTGACCCCGACATAGTGCTCGCAAAGATAGAGCCTAGAGTAATGGGTGGTAATGTTGCTGGGGTGGAGTTCCGGACCGGTGAGGGTGAAGCTACTGGAGGAGAAATAATTTCATAACTGTTGAACTCTTGGTTACATTTCTGGAGTATAGACCCATGGACCCTGAGGAGATAGATGATTCTAGCCCAGACATGGCTAAGGAGAGCCACATGACACAACCCAAGGTGTGGAAATGAATCAAACATTTTCTCATCTAGTCACAGGCAGAATGGCTAAGTCGGATGGACTCACTTATCACAAAGATATTCTTTATCTACACTGGGGGATGGACACTCACCCTCTTCATATAATGATTCACAATTACATGGTTGCGAAAATATGGGAGAAGAGCCAATGATCCGACATTTCTCGATGCCAAAAAGAGTCAGTGAATACTTATGAATTCCTTAGAGTTGATCAAGAAGTCTTACGCCTCGAAGAGCAAGCCAAAGAAAGGTGGGTATTCATCGCAGCCTACTCTGACCTCATTGAATAGTTGGGGGTCTAGCATGTGGACACCTAGGGGCAGGTAGTGCAAGCAGGTCTCCAAGTGATTGAGCTCTAGGTCGAACAAGCGTGAGCATAGGCTAGGGCTAATGAGTTACGCTTTAAAACCTCTAATGAAGCGATGGATCTTAGTGAGTGGGAATAAATTCTGAAGGCCACAAGCTAGAAGGTGGAAACACTTGAGCATTCCATCAAAGATGTTGACCCCTAAGGGCCCTGTTTTGGCCAAACACATAATCCTATCTACCCCCTTTTATTCTGAACTGCATGTAAGGATGATCTACTTGCTTGTTTATTTTAATGAATTCCAACCACAATCGTGAAATAATCTGTGTTCCATCCCTAAGATCACATTGGTCGTGCCCAATGTGAGAAAAAGGGATGGTTGCATCATTAATTCATTTGAATGTGGGGTTTCCAACCAATCTCTGGGCCTCCAGGGTGTAAATGAACCATCCAAGATTTCGAGAATAAAAAAGGGGGGCTGACTAGAGAATGAAGTTCCCCGAACAACCAACATGAATCTCTTAATGTGCTCTAGTAAATGAGTGAGGTAATACCAGGGATGTCAGAATCAATCCAAATAGAGGGGAGTAGAAGGTGTGAATGACGATAACCAAAATTTAGAACAATGTAGGGATGATGTGGTAATTAAGGATAACTGTTGACCATGTTCAAAACACAACATCCTTATTGTGTTACCTTAATATGGGGATAAAAAATGAGGGATGACTGTTGACCATGCTCAAAACACAAGGCCTAACTCAAAGTGTTATTGATTATTCTTCCAGAATGTTGGCCTAGAAAAGTAGGAGATCCATAGGCTGAGGATCCATACTATTATGGGGTTCTTTTCGACGTGAAATAGGATGAGGGTCCGAATAAAAGGAATGCAAATCATGGAGGGTGGAGTTATTGTTTGTTCAAATGGAGTCTGAAGCTCTTGAAATTATTCCACCATGGTGGAAACACATTAGATGGGTGCACCGGTATGATCAGGGATCATACCTACTTCTAAACATAACCTCTCCGGTTAGAATATAGAACTAATCATGTGGATGCAGAAGATGAATGGAATATTTCAACGTCGTATGACCTGTACCAAGATTGGGGCCGAGGGGCCAGGAGGACTAATGGCCATGGGGTTGGGCCCAGGGAAAAAGGCCCAGATGTTTCTATATATCCCATGTCGATGATCATTGATCCAACATATTTCTTAAATCACGGTGTGGTCAGAGACCAACTCTAGTAGAGAGAACCTTATCCGGTGAGGTAACTAGTACATCCCATAATTATTACAGGGCATCCTGAACTTGTTCAGGGTAAAGCTGTAATTACATGGTTACCCAGAATGGGAACGTGTAGCACAATACATATCACGACATGAATGAGACCCCCAAGAGGAACTCGTCAAAACACATGAATGAGACCCCCAAGAGGAACTCGTCACACCACATGCTCCCGAAAGAGTTTGGGCCAAGGGGGAGAAGAATATTGGGTGGTAGGATTTATGATTCCTAGGGCTGGACCTCAAGATGGAATGTTCAGGCATTCATACGTTTCCCATGACGATGGGAATCAAGCCACACATAGTTTTTAGAATGTTGTCTTTATTCCTTTCAGAAACGATGTATATGGAGATCTTAGTTTAAGGTCTTAGAGATCAGAACATAGATGGTAGGGAATGAGGGAGACACATGGTGAGGTAATTATAAAACCCTATGTGAATGAAGACCTAGAATCCATATCTCCATATGTTCCTTGGGGAGGTCTTGGTTCGAGGGACCGAAAATGAAAGTTAGGTTGGACCCAAGGTGAAGTGTGTGGGCGTTCCTACATACCCCATGAGAATGGGAATCAATCCTTATATAGTTCTGGATATGACATGGTAAGGTACCAGTGCCAGTGATTATAAGGTCGTGCGGTTCTAGTCCACACACCAAAAGAAGTGGTATTTGATAGATCTTGTTTGTCCTTTAAGATAGATGTGTGTTTTTTTAATCGATAAACCGAGGATAGAGAATACTTGTGTTTCTAAATAAACCAAGAAACATTTAGGCATTGGAAATTGGTATGATGGATGAAAAATACCCAACATGATGTCCCCCTGAGTGAGGATATCACAATGAAGTTCCATTTTTCATCGTGCAGACAGGATTATAATATCACAGTTTTGGGTCATATGATAAGACCATCCATGCATCGTAACATCGTGCAATAAAGACACCACATTTTAAAATCATGTGGGACCAGGTGGCATAGTTTAACGTCATATGGATTGGAAACACATAGAAGAAACAAGGTTTTAGAGTAGAACGTGCATAGCTTGATAAAGCATACTCGATGGGAATGAGGACGAGGTCCACACCACACCACACACAATTTCAGGGAAGAAACCTCAGGCAGAGGGGCTAGTAGTGGTCAGAAAAATATGGGGCTGGGATCCAAGATGAAGCGTCCAAGCATTTCTACATATCCCATGAGGATGGGAATCAATCCATACGTAGTTCTGAGGGTGAATCATAACGTCATGCATGGCATGAGGTAGGAGGGACTTGATCCTAGAAGGGGAGTACGTGGCGTGGCTATTGAAACCCCGATGTGAATGAGGACATAAGTCCATACACACCATACCACACAATCCTATAAGAGTCATGACCTAAAAGGATGAATAGAAGAGATAAATAGTGGAACTTGAGCTGGACCTGAAGTCAAAATTTCTGGGTGTTCCTACGTATCCCATGAGGATGGTAATCACGCCAGACATAGTTCTGGAGGATGTTGTGTAGTTTCACGTCATATGGAAAGGACACTGATAGGAGCAAGGCATCTCAACGAGGGATATTTACAGAATGAAGAGTAACCAAATGAAAATGGGGACATAATCACATACCATACTGTGAAATCCTAAGTGAGAACTTAGGCCAAGATATGAAAAGGTTGAGTTACCAGAAATAGAAAGTCTTAACCAGTTCTCAGTTTAACGACATGAAGCGAGGATGATGGTGCTCTTAGTTTAAGGTCATCGGGCTTGGATCATAGGATGCCTAGATTAATCCCATATGCATGGAACAACTGAGTAGAGAGGGAGAATCATCACGCCTATGAAGAACCACAAAATGGAAATAATGATAGGGGATAACAGTTGACCATGTTCACAACACAATATCTGTATCTGTGTGACTGAAGTTTGAGGGAAAAACAATTGAGTGTTGACCATTGACCACATTCGCAACATGAGACTTGTATCAAATTGTTTCTTGAAATCCCTATGGATGTTGTCCTAAAATGGTAGGATATCCCTAGGGCCTTGCATCCATATTTTTTAGGGGTCCTTTTGGATATAAAAGACGATGGAAACCCAAATGATGGGAGGCACAAAGTATGGTGGGACCTGTTCTTGAGGAACGACACTACATTAAGGACGGATGTCTCATGGGGATATGTGTGGCGTTCAAAAAATAGTTTGATGAGGAAGTAATTCCATAACACACCACAAAATCAAAGATGAGAACTTTGGACAGGGGGAAAAAGGGGGCGGGGGACCTGAGACAGGATTTCGTGGCCGATTTTCAATTTAACGTCTTACAATGAGGATGATTGGGATCTTAGTTTAAGGTTATATAGCTTGGACCATAGACACATGAACCTTCATGTGGGTATCACCTTCCAAGATTCCTAAGCCCACATGAGCAATGCTCGGTGTGGGAAACAAGGAATATAACCCGGATCTCCCCAACATAAAAGGGTACGGTAGCAATACTCACACTTCTACCCGAAGCAGACTGGCGTTCGAGGGGATAACGGGACAACATGAACCACTACACCCAATATTCAGGACATATAGGGGGGGGGTTACAATGATGAAGGATAACTATTGACCATGTTCGAAACACAACATCCATATCGTGACCCAAAATGGGAACAACAAATGAGTATCGGCCACTGACCATATTCACAACGCGTGACTTGTATCAGTTTTTCATTTGATGTCCCTGAGGGCGTTGGCTCAAAATGATAGGAGAGCCCTTAGGCTAAGTATATGTACCATTCAGGGGGCCTTTTGGATATGAAAGTTGACGAAGTCCCAAGTACAGGGAGTGTGTGAATCATAAATGTTCCCATGAAATTTAACGTCAAGTAGGATGGTGAAAGAGGTAGATATCTCTAGAGAAGGGTATATATGGTGTCGTCATGATGAACCTGATGTAAATGAGGGAAAAAGCCGACACCACACCATGTTTTCCGACCTGAGGGGAGATCCTAATGTTTGGGACTGGTCCAATAGACAAAATCTCTGGGCGTTCCTAAATATCCTATATGGATGGGAATCATGACACATGTAGTTCTTGAAAGCCACGCAGTTTAGCATTGTGAGGTGAGGACATGAGAGAATAGCAGAATGAGGAGGGGGGGGGGGGGCATGGTGTGATTATCATAATCCTGAAATGAGTGGGGCCAAAGGGTCCTACACAACACCATGCGGGATCCTCCAAGAGAACTATACACAGGGGGATAGTTAAAAAGAAATCTGGGGGCTAGACTCATGATGAGGCATTTGAGAATTCCTACGTATCCCACAAGCATGGGGATCAATCCATACACATTTCATACAGTTTAACATCTTGTAAGATGACATATAGTTTAATGTCATGTGGGACATAATAGTTTAAGGTCATTTAGGAACAGATACAGTTTAACGTCTTGCGGGATGACATACAGTTTAATATCATGTGGTACATAATAGTTTAAGGTCATGTAGGACCCTTTTACTTAGGCAAAGTATTTTTTTAGAAACTTGGCATTGGTGGGATGAGTTATACGCTCACCATACATGGTAACCAGAGAGTATTCACTATTAGGGTAAACCTTGTGAATAATGTAAGGTCCTTCCCATTTGGGTTTTAGTTTTGGTGGCTTTCATCCAGGTATCATTAGTGTTCATAGAGACAACACCATGTCACCTTGCAAGAAAGAGCAGAGGCAAAATTTCTTGTTGAAAGCTCTAACTATCATGTTCTGATGCCTCTCTAAATTATTTAGGGCACAAATTCTATTCTCTTAGAGTACTTTCAATTCATCCAGATGAATTTCATCGACTTTATTTGGTGATTTTTGTTCATAGATGGTTGTGTGTAATAAAAGAAACTGAATCTTGATGGTCAGGACGACATCTTTTCCGTACACTGGGGATTATGGCATCACCTGTTTGGAATTACGAGTCATTTTTTGATAATCCTAGAGGGCGTTGGGAAGCTTTTCCAGACAACTATTCTTGTTCTGACCAACCATTTTCTACAGAATGTTTGAGAGGGTTTTGTTGAACACCTCGATCTGTCCCTTTTCTTGCACATAGTAGTGGGAGGTATGGTTGGAACAGATGTTGTACTTAGCGTACAATTTCTTCAACTTGGCTACATGAAAGTTGGTGTCGCTATCAGTGAGGATGGTGTGAGGGACTCCAAACTTCTATATGATATTGGAGCTCACAGATTCAATGATAGAACAGGCCTTGTAATCCTTAATCGAAATCTATTATGCCCACTTGGAAAAGAAATATGTAGCGCTCAGGATGAACATGCATTGGTGAGCTATCGCCAGTGGATATGGTCCCACGACATCGAGTCTCTGGACTGCAAAGGGATAAGAGTACTTGGTAGTGTGGAGAGGCTCTGGAGGATTATGCACAAAGTTGGCATAAATTTGGCACACATAGCACCTTTTGGAAAACTCATTGCAGTCACAGATCATGAAGGGACAAAAATACCCCAGTCTTTAGATCTGGTGAGATATTTTCAGTCCAGTCTGATGAGCCCCACAAGAACCAGCATGAACCTCTTTAATAACCTGAGAAATCTCCACTCCTTGAATGCAACAGAGTGTAACCCCTTCAAAACCTCACTTATAGAGGATCTGACCAAGACCAGGACAACCCTGGAGGGTAAACTATAATGCACGATGTCGGATTCACTCACGCTCGGCCTGATCTTCCAGATGATTACTATTTTGGAGGTACTCAACAAATGAGGTTCTCCAATTAGGATTCACCTCAATTACATCATCTAGGGGACCTAGAGGTCTTGAAGTGGAGGCGCCAGTGGTAAGGTGGCTCACATGCGGGTCGTCATTGTCATATAGAGTGACGAAAGTTATGAAACTCTAGTGTGCCATGTGGATAATCAAAACATTATATTCGGTCTCTGAAAGTGATGAAGCTAGGCTGGCCAAGGTGTCATCCAGACTGTTCTGGGATTGAGGGACATGAGTAACTTCCGACCAAGATGGGAAATGGGCCATCATCTAGAGGGTACATTCCAACAGTGGTATGAGCTCTAGCTTTATAACGACATAGTCACCATTGATATTCTTGATGACTAGTTCTGAGTCCCCTTTCAAATGAAAGTTGATAACATCAATCTTGAGGGCCAGCTTGAGGCCAGTGATGAGAGTCAGGTACTCTGCTTCATTGTTGGTGCAGCCTTATGAATTCAAGAATGAATACGATAGAACGACTTGAACTGGGGTAATGATGATGATACCTAGGCCTACTCTATTGAGTCTAAGGTCATTGATCCTTCTACTAGTGGGGCTCCAGGAAGAATGATCAAAGTAAATTTTCCAACACAGAATAGCTTGGTCTACAGAGAGGATTGCCTCATTAAGAAAATCAAGGTTCAGAGACTGGTCTGTGGGAGCTAGATGGGAGGTAAGGAAATTTTCCAATTCTTGCCCCTTAATAGCCTTCTAAGGGACTAACCTAATGTAGAACTGCTAGAGGATCACTATCCACTGATCTAGACAGCCTATCAAAATTGGGTGGTTTAGGATATACTTCAGAGGATCCACCTGGGACACCAGCTGTACCTTATGGTGCTACAAGTAATGTCACAATTTTTGTACCACAAATACTAGCACAAGTCAACTCTTCTTGATAGGGTGGTATATGGTCTCTGTATTGAGTAACATGAGGCTGATATAATAGAGACTATTATTTGTTCCCCCATTATTCTTTTGGGAAAGAAGGGTGTTGAGATATCATTCTATGGTGGTCACATAAAGGTCCAGTCACTTTTTGAAAACTGGTGGCATTTGAACTAGAGGCTGCAGTAGATACTGCTTGATTTCCTCAAAATCAGTTTGAAATTCTTATTTACACTAATAAATAGTGCCTTTCTTTATGAGCTGAGAAAAGGGCCTACACTTACTGTCCAAATTTACAATGAATCAATTTATGTAGGCCAATTGGCCTTGGAAGCCTCTAAGCTCCCAGATGTTTCTTGGGGAGTCATCTAGCTGATGGACTTGATCTTCTCTGGGTCAATTTTGGTTCCCCTGTATCTGAAAATGAATCCAAGAAACTTTCCAGAGGTAACCCTGAAGGCACACTTCAATGGGTTCATCTTCATGTGGTGAGAATGGAGGAATCCAAACACTTTCTCAAGGTCTTTGAGATGGTCCTGACATTGGAAAGATTTGACCACTATATCATCCATGTAGTATTCCACTAGTATCTTGAGGATTGGATTAAATATGTGATGCATAGCCCGCTGATAGGTGGCACCTGGATTCTTTAGGCAGAAGGGAATGACTTGGTAACAGAAAGTTCCTAGTGGTGCCCGGATGGTCGTAAAATCTTCATCCATAAGAGCCATTCAGATCTGGTTATACTTGGAGTAACCATCCATGAAGGAGAGGTCCTAGAACCCAGCTATAGCATCGATCAACAATTCTATCATAGGAAGGGGAAAATCATCCTTCAAACATTGATGGTTGAGAACTCAGAAGTCAATGCAGACTCTGATCTGTTAGTTCTTCATCTTTACTAGAATAATTTTGGCTATCCATTTGGGGTACTATACCTCCTTAACAAAATTTTATTTGATGAGCTTATTAACTTTGGACTTGACCATGGCACCGTGAGAAGGGTGCATCTTTCTGGGAGGCTTCTTAAACCCGTAGTGATTTGTTGGGAGACCAAGGCAGTGGATGGCCACCTAAAGATATATCCCTGGAATCTCATCATAACTCTAGGATAATACAACATTATTCTATTTCAGGAAGTCCACGTACAGATGTTTCTCTTCAACCGGCATATCGGCACTAATCAAAGTGGGTTTTAGATCTGTCTTGCTACCAAGGTTCACCTGTAAAAAGTCATCAATCATGGTGGAGACACCCTCTTCGAATACATGATAAGCATCCTCTAAATCCTCTTCTTTGCTTATGGGTTAGGTACCCATGGTGGAAGGATCTTCCTCCGATTTGATAGATCTTGATGGGAGACTTGTACCATCCTGAGTGGTGGTAGACACTGCATCGAGGGGCTCATGTGCTATCGAAATCATGGCGATGAATTCTACGGATCTGATCCCATATGGCCTTCGGTCCAAGAGTCCATACTTGATGATATTGAAGTAATAATGATTCTTCATCTTGAGTCAGTTTATCCTAGCCCAATGAAACAATAAATTATGATGTATTTCTATCGCCATAGGGCGGAAATCCTGATACATTAAGGGAGTAGGGGGCTCTGGGATCACCGGGTCCTGATTCCTATAAGAATATGAGGTGATCTACTGGCATTTCTTAGACTTTGGAATGTTCTTACCCCTCATTATAGAAAAAAATAAGCATTGTCCCATATCGGAGGTCATATCCTCAGATCGATGGATTGAAAAGATGTAGTCATCATCCATATCTTTCCACTGGTCATTCGCAACCGTCGTGTGTTCGACCTTATTAGCTTGAATCTGTTTGTCCTTTCTTTTGTAATAGTCATCATCTAGGTGTAGGGATTTACAAGAGGAAAAGGGAGACCAATCACCTTGAAGTACATCCACTCAACCGTTAAGGGAGTACTTGAGGCACTGGTGATACAACGAAGGGACCACCACATGTAGGTGGAGCCATGGCTTGCCCATTAATGCATTTTAGGCAGTGTCCTGGGAGACAACCATGAACTCGGTGCTGGCTACCAGACCACCAAAATGGGTCTTTAGTAGATTTTTTCCGACCGGTTTCTATTCCTTCCTATCAAAACCTTGTATTTTTTAGGTCAGAGGGACTCAGATCATCCTGGGACAACCCTAGTTTTCGCATTGTCCGAGTCAGATTTAGGTTGATCCTAGAGCCTATGTAGACAAGAAAACGATGAACCTCCATATCATTAAAATGGTTGGTGATGTATAGTGGGATAATATGACCCTATATGGGAGAGCCTTCATCTTCTCCAGAGAACAAGATGATGGCCTGGAATTCAGCATGCTCGACTATCTCAACATGGAAGGCTTCTGCAGTTGCTACCTCCATCTCGAACTGGAGGGGGATTCTTAAGGCCTCAGTGAAGGATTCATGCATATATGCTAATAGGTGAAGGGCCTCGAGGATGGAGAGACTTTTTGGAATGCTGGAAAGATTCTTGAAGACATCATATATCTGTTCCAGGCACGAGATTATGCTTACAGGAGGCCACTCTTTGACATGAGTTATGGAGGGCCCTACCAGATGGACTGACGGTTGACTGGTGCTGGGAATGTCTCGCTTCTCATTGGATGAAGTTTGTGAAGTTACTTCCAGATGAGGTCTAGTTTATTGAGATTGTTCTGTAGCAAAGCGTGTCTGGTCAATGCATAGTCGAGGAAACTCTGCCTGATCTAGGAGCACAAACAAATAAGAAGGCATGCTTGATGACCGTAGATGAGAAGGTTGTTCATGATGAGCTCTACACTAGGCCTATTGTCTGGTTTCGGTGGAATGCACATCTTGGATGGAAGTACTGATTGAGGCACTCTGATGACCCATATGACCGCAACTCTGTCAATACTGTCGATGGCTGGGAACATTGGGAGGATCCTCCTGGAGCTCCTCACCATCATAAATCATGTAGGGGTTTACTAGCTCTACGGTGTTAACCAAGGCATACCCTTGGCTGTCACATGAAGAATCATCCACTACTGGACAGATTCTGGGGGGAATCACCATATCTGGGGGCATGAAGTCTCAGAGAGTATGGGGTGACTATGGAATCAGTGGGGGATTTTGTTTTCCCTTCTGTTGTTGATGCTTTCTCTTCTAGGAAGAGGGTGGATGAGCCTTTTATGTAGAGGTACTAGATGCGGGTGACACGACATCTTCTAAAGGATCAGGTCGATTCAGACTTGCACGAATAACACCATGAGAATAAGATACTACCTTACGATCCATCCACTCATTGAACTTTTGGGACCTGCAGTTAGAAACCTGATGCCACTCACCTTCACTATCACTACTGCTATCAGTCTTCACGAATACACATGTCACATGTTCTAGAGATGGGCCTAACCTCAATATGTTGTTATCAACCTAGTATTGAATCCAGTATTTAAAAACATAGCACTATTTAAGGTTGTTCCCCAAGATCCAGTGATAGGGGAAGTAGTTGGGGAGATTAGTTAGATCTACCTCTTCTGGCCTCTTGCATTCAGGAAAACGAACAATCCCTTATTCCAAGGAACTTCAGAAATATCTAGGAATATAAGCTTTATTGAATAGTTTCTCATGTATGGGAAGGGGGCTCTGGGATCCTGAACCTAACAAGGGGCTGGAGGAGCCTGTCGAGGAGGTGGGACCTGGTTATCTCATCTAGGTTGTGGTGGCATGTTACGCGGGGGCGCTTGCCAATTTTTTGGTGGGAACTGCTGGTCTGGAGGATGCACCTATGGTGTCGGGCCTCTGCGAGGCTGTAGAGATGGCTCCACCAGTAATAACTCCAGTTTCTTGGGGGCTTCTATTTGGGCCACTTAGGCAGGCTTATCCTTAGATACCCTTCTTGCAGGAATTTCAGGAGGCAAGGGTTGTGCCTGCTTGGCTTGCTGGAAAGCTTCCTCTAGGCACTGGGCCTTATCAAGAAAATCCCAGAATCCCCTGGGGTAATTCTAGGTAATGAGAGAGGGGACCGATTCTATCTTAAAATTTCCCACATACATCGTCAAAAGTTTCTTCTAAGTTAGTGTCATGTCAAGGGAGTATGTGAGTCCTTTCCATTGGGTGACAAAGTTAGTGACACACTCATCAGGCCTCTGTTAGCACTTAAAGAGGTCCACCATACTCGTATTCCAAGTGGTGGAACTGAACTGGAAAAGAAATTTCCTACAAAGATATTCCCAGCCAGCTAATGACCCAATGGGTAGGTGGTTGTACCAGACAAACACAGGTCCTTCCAATGTTTGTATGAAGCATCAGAGTTTGGAAGCCTCTTGCTACACCGGAGTTCCCATCATGGGTCTGCACCTTGAAATTAAGTGGTCCAGATGCTGCAGTAGGTCACCCATCCCATTAAAGGGGGAGAAGGTGATATTTTCAAAACTTGGGGGTGCTGGCATATTATCCACCCATGCCTGATACGGCTTTCCATCAGAATAGATTGCCACATGTCCTATTTTCAATTCTTCAATTCAAGTAATGAGCACCACCATGGGATCATCTGGGTGGGGTTCCTATCATTATAGGGATCCCTAACCACCAGTGCATTGGAGGGTCTTTCAATGTGATAATCGGGCTCACCGGCTCATGGAGTAGTTGGTGGGATGACCTATGGAGATGTTGGGGGAACCTGAGCTGGGTCCTAGGGATTATCCCACCACTCTAGTGGATTTTGTGACATATATTGTTCCCTATTTCCATAAGTTCCAGCATCAACCCTGTCTGTGTGGGCAGGATGTTCAGGGTCACTTATAGAAAACTCACCGGGGGAAGTTGTGCCTTCCCCTGCTGCCCCAGCCAAGGATCACTGTAGTCTGGCCATTTCTCTGTGACATGCTCAACAATAATGTCATTGATGACCTTTTTATACTCCACAAGATATTGGTGCAACAAAGCTTTTTTGGGGATCATCCACTGTATTTTGTACTGAGCCAAACGGATCAGAGGGTTTGACGACACTGAGGTGCTTCTTAGCCTTGTTCAGATTTGGGATGAGGACCAATTCCTTAGTGGGTAAGGGAAGACCTAGTATATTTCTCTACTGGTGATTAAACCTTTCGGACGGGTCCAAAAGTTGTTTCACTCACCTGGGGGGTATGTTTTCTCCAAGGAGTTATGTCTCTGTCTCTTCCGCTGATAAATCATTCATGTTAACTGTGGCTCTACCTGGAGGCATATCCTTTATATATCCTTGAAATTTGGGTTGGTGATGAATAGAACTGAAATGGAGGGCCACATACTACCCCCAACCATGGATCTGAACATGGGAGGAAGCCTCCTTGATGATCTTGTGGAGCACTTTAAAGCTCTGGACACATCGTTTTTGGAGGGTCTTATGACGACCTGGTGACACAGGGTGTTGGGACACGAGGAGTGCGTCCAAATCAACCAAACCTCATTGTTGACCAATTCCTTCAAAGTGTTCTTGAATTTTGGGATAATCCATTCTTTGATGAAGAAGATGAAGGTGAGTCTCCCAGAGGGTCTAGAAAAAGCATCAAACCACCTCCTGGGTGAGTGTTTCCGGTGCCTTGAAATTCAGCACTACAACTAGCCAAAACATCTCTGGGAAATGATCCACCACAAGAATGTCCCACAAGACCCTCATCCCAGACTCGGGGTCTAGCCCTTATTTTCCCCACTAGTCAACTGGAGGCTGTTGGGGAACCGGTAATGGTACTAAAGTAGATTGCTAAGACGGTAGGCTGGCTGGTGGAGAATACGACAAGTGGGATAACAAGACGCCACATCTTGGGATATATTATAAAGAGTAAAATGACTTTACCACCACATCATGATAAGATGGGCTGGTGACCACAGTTTTTGGTGTAGGGACTGCAGATGCTGGAGGTGGACCCTACAGTAGTTCATTTACCATCGGTCCCCAGAATAACTCTTCGTGAACTCTGGAAGAGGTAGAGAATTATCCTAGTGATGATGGTAGTGATTTCATGGTCAGACCCTAGGAAGAAGCCAAATATTTGTCCTCTTGTATGTATCTGTGGAGGGAGGAAGGATCTGTTGGAACTCACATTTCGGAAGAACGGTGATAATATAACTCGTCCCTACCCCAACCCTTGACATAGGGGATCGAGGTGAGGGTTCCATTTCCGAATCATATTCCACCTCTAAATCTATGAAGAATACAAGTTTAATCTCATTTTGAATCTTCCAGACATTATTTTTATTGCAGTGACGACGTGCCTTCTTAAATAGGGATGGTTCTTTGGGACAAGGTAGATTTCTGGCTCAGGGAGGTCCTTTGGCTGAACTAGTGCTAGGGCAGAGAGGACTTCCTCCTAAGTGATCTGTGGTACAAGGAGAACCTGGACAGATGTCAAAGGGAACAGAGGGAGGACCTCCATTTCCATCAGCCGATATGTAGATGTAATCTGCACAAGAAGTGTTGGAGTGGGTAGGAGCATGGTTCAGGCCTCCATGATTATTTCCCCTAGAAGTGTTAGTACGAGGAGGGTCCTCATACTGGTCAAGTCGAACACAGGTATGACCTTTATGCTGGGTGCCAATGAAGCGAGGCTGACCTTCCCTCCTTTGATTTCTGGGGTGAGGAGGACCTTCACCGGCTGCTGTAAGGAAATGGGGAAGTTCCCCATGCTATAGATTGATCTGATGTGTAACATATCTAAGATGGTAGCCTGTGGTAGGAAGAACGACTCCATAACCAATGTCAAGAGTGCGGGAGAGGATTCTGTACTGAGCATCACTATAGTGGGGAGGAAACTTATCCGGATTGAAGGTGGTATAGGGAGTACTTCCACGCTGAACTTGCGAGCTGGACAGACCTTCACTCTCATTGGTGATGGTATGTGGAGGACCTTTATATTGAGTATCATTTCCATAGTTCGACCCGCGGTGGGAACTACCTAAATCGGCGGTCAAGAGAGCCAACCCATCCTGCCTGTGGGGTGGATGGGGCATGATCCATGTTGGGAATATGAGTGCCACTTCTCATCATAAATAGGGTTATGATGATATGCTTTAGTGGTGGCATGGGCCATGGTAGTTTCTGACATTGATGCCCCTCCATAGCTTTTCTTCTCATCCTGCATCCGATGCTGGCGTTGTGTCAGTCGTACTGAGGCTGGCTGTGCAGGTGCATAGCTTACCTGTTCCTCAGCCCATGGGACTAGGTGGTGGCACTATAATGGCCTAGTGGGGGCCCTCCTTGGGAGCCCCTTGAATGGGATCCTGGACGGGCTGTCCTGGACATCCCTCACCTCATCGGTGTAGTGGAGGGAGTCATCAAAGCATTCTGGAGAGAGGATCCCGAAACGGTTGTGCATCAGAGTAGGGAGTAGTGGCTCCCTATGTGGCCCTTTGGGGAGGTGATGGTGATAAGGCACATATTCCTCTAGGTCATGTCGGTCCATGTCCCTGGTTTTGATGATCCCCTCATCCACATATCATCATATGAGGTCATTTATCACCCTTCGTTGAATGAACTCAGATGAGGAGATGGTGTATGGGCACCCAACAGCTGTGGATGTGGAGGCTATCATGGAGGAAATGAGGCTACATGGGATTTCTATGGTTACGTTGCCCCTGCCCCTACATCGATAGGTGGGCGGTGATCGGTTTATTGATATGTCAGCTTGGGTCCTGTAAGGAAGGGATATTAAACCATTAGTGCTGCAATAAATAAATCGACATCTAGTTCCCCAACTCCATTCCGTCTTCCATGTCTGGTAAGTAGGATCCACGCTGAAAACGTCATAGACCAAGATGTCTAATGTTCAACCGCCCCAAATTCTGGTGAGTTTCACACCAAGCCCACTATTTTCTTGGCAATACATGGCACTGGATAACTAGATCTGGTGACATGCTAGTCCAATGATGTCTTGAATGCTACAAATCTCCACATTGAGGAGATGAATTTCACATAGGGTTCACCATTTCTATTTTTGATTCTTTAATTGGGGCACGTATCCATCTGTTATTCAGAGGAGGATGCGTAGTTGTTGCCCCGCATTCCCACTTTCCAATGGCGGGTGGCATCCATCGCTTACTCAAGGGTTTTTTCTCCTTGATCGAAATGGGATGACGAGATGTCAGTCTCTCCTTCTGTGGATTCCTCCTCAGAGCTTTCTACCTTGTCAGATTATCCCTTACAGATTAAGAAGTTGTTCATGAAAATCTTCCCAATTCCATGTTTTCATTGATGCTGGTTAATTACATTGCTTTCGTCAGGACATTCCCAGGGGTCTAGTCAGGGCAGCAAACTTTGGTCGGGGGAGTAGTCATGTTGGACATCACTAGCGTGTCTGGATGCTAGAACACTGGAATGTATAGGTTTTTTCCCCTTATGATAGGGATTCTTGAGGTTGTGGAATCCCGAGGTATCCCAAATTGAATGCGGGGAATTTTATTCCATAGGCATGTCTCCGAGGTTTTCCTCAGCTTCCCATGTTTAACACAGGGTATGCCACGAGTTTAACATCTAACGGAGACATACCAGACTAATCAGAACACTGACATGAGTGGATCAGGTGGGTGAAACCTCTATAGGAAACACTGAAGCTAGGAATAATGTGTGGTTAGTTACATAGTTACTGCTGGGAACAATGAGAAAGTGGGTGGCATGATTTCACCGGGATGTGGTGTCCCAGGTAAGAATTAGGATGGGTGATGGAGAGTTGAACGAATTGGTGGGGGAATGAGATGGAACCATTGTGAATGTGATAGTAGTGTTGTACTTAAGCCTAGAAGACACTTCCCACATATCCTTATGGTAGGGAATAAAAGTCCACGGAGTTCAGTGGGGTGATGGGGCACCTAAGACGGCAACCCATGTGGATGGGACCCGGAGTAAGTGGAACCTCCGGGTTAGGGCATGACCTTCCCAAAACACATAGGATCGAGGGAAAGGGAACACGATGAGACATGGGTGATGGGCTTGAACCTTATAGAGGCTTCATACGTACCTTTACTTGGAAATGATAAAATTCCACATAGTTTAGTATGGGAGCATAGAATCGGGGTGTATGAAGAGGACAACAACCGGATGACATGATGGGGATTATGCATGGTTAGTAGCCCGAGGTTGGTCTGGTGCCATAGGGGGTGGACTGGAGATGTGGGCCCCAACAATGGGGACACTGAAGTTTACCATTGTTTGGTGATGAACCTCAGAGAGGCTTCCAACATACCATGTCTAGGAGACAGAGATCAAACCCACATAGTTCATCTTACGACGACTTACCATCATGTGGGGTTGACAAAGGCTTACTGCTAGATGATATACAATAACTTACTACTGATTTGGGTACACTGACTTACTACTGGCTGGGGTACAACAGATTACCACTGGTTGGGGGAAAACAACATCTTACCATCGATTGGGGAACACAATGATTTACCATAGATTGGGGAAAACAATGGCTTACCGTCGATTGGGGATTACAATGGATTACTTTCGGTTGGGATTGGACCTCATGGAGGCTTCCTATGCACCATTTCTAAGAGACAAGGATCAAATCCCATGTAGTTCAAACAGGTATAGTTTAACATCTTGTGGGACAAAAGGGGGGCATACAGTTTAATGTCATGTGGGACGAAATTGAACCGACGTGAAGGGGTCGGGACAAGTAAGTGTTGGGATTGAACCTCTAGGAGGATTCCTATGTACCCTTCCTTGGAAAGGATCAATTTCCATGTAGTTCAGAAGAGGTTTTGGTGAACCAACGTGAGGGGGGTCAGGACCAAAAGGTGTTGGGCTTGAACCTTAGGGAGGCTTCCTACATACCTTTCCTTGGAAAGGATCAATGACCTCGTAGTTCAGAAGAGGTGTTGGTGAACCGATGTGAAGGAGGTCAGGACCAATAGGTGTTGGGATTGAACCTGAGAGAGGCTTCCTATGTACCCTACCTTGGCAAGGATCAAAGCCCTTGTAGTTTAGAATAGTTTGGGGGTTACATTCTAAGGTATCCCAGGAAGGATTCCATGGTCAATACTTACTCTAAGCCCACATGAGTCATGATCGGTGGGAGAAACAAGAGGCAGCAAAGACCTGGCGATCACATTGTGAATAGTGCTTACGCGGGATGTGAAATGGGGATTACACGTGGTTAGCGGCACAAAAAGGAAATAGGAGATTACGTGTGGTTAGAAGCCCAAAAGGAAATAGGGGCTTACACGTGGTTAGCAACCCAAAAAAGAAATAAGGGATTACGCGTGGTTAGTAGACCAAAATGGAAATATGGAGGTGGATATTGGGACTTACTCCCGGATAGTGGCCCAGTGGAGAAAAATCCCAAAGGGAGAGGGATGGGATAATGAAGGTCCTGGTGCTCATCTCTCCCATGGTCTTTGGAACCAAAGAAGAGAGGAGGAGCATAGATTATACCTCCTTCAAGAAAGGCTAGGGGCTTACACTAAGGTGGTTTCCCTTCCCCGCAGATAGGCGCCACTCTAGGAAAGAGGATCTCATTCCATGTGAGGAAGACCTCAATCCTGTAGAAATGAGTGGGCATAGAGAATGTCTGAGATGGGGTTCTTCATGTAGAGTGTGTGGGGTGAGGTCACAGTTTAACGTCATATGCTGAGAAATATGGTGCTTTATAGTTTAACGTCCTGCATCTCAGATGACGGTGGTTCACTCCTCACCCCTAGGACATACATAATTGATACCCATCCATCCTTGGGGAAGGGAATGCCTTAGAAACACCATGGAGAGGGGGTTTCATGGAGTGATCCATTGAGGGGGCCACATTAGCATGGATATGAGAAGAATAAATAGATCTTAGCGTGCCTATGTGAAGAAGTATAAGGCTAAGCAACGTAGCGTAAAGCACAACCTAAGGGACATTGAAATCACTTCGTACAAAACTAGAGGGTTGTACGGGAGAAAGGTGTGTGAAACAGGTGTGTTGTGCATAAGAGGGGCTTAGACACAGTTCCTTAAGGTAAAGACGACACATGGAGCACACAAGGAGGGTCGCGCGCAAGATGAGAGGTTGCGCGTAGGATGGAATGGCTGTGCACAAACTGGAAGGATGCATGCAAAATAGGTCTGATGTAGGTGTAACTTGCACGCAAGAGAGATATTTTGCATGAAAATGACTTAGGGTAACAGGAAATGGATGAGGATCATGTACAAGAAAGACCACCTAAATGAGGACCCTTGGGGGACCTGTCTCGCAAGATCCAATACCTTGAATCCATAGTGTTTTTTTCACAATCACGAAAGATAATTCTTTTGTATAGAAGAGCATAGTTTTGTCTTATGTAACCATCCCTAAAGGTAGGGGGTACTCTTCATTTTATAGCTTAAATCCTCAGAGGTGGCACTAAAGGGGTGCTACATGCAAACAACCATTTGACGTCACATTGTGCATGCAAGGGTTTGCACGCCTATGGGAAACTTGTGTGCTGGACTCTCTTCCTTCGCTCCCTTTCCTTGGCTAATTTTTTAGAAAAAGTCCATGAAAGGGTCCCTTTGACATCACATTGGGCACACAAGGTTTTGTGTGCTTGTGCCTTTGGCGCTTTCTGGTGGGTCATCGTGGAATCCTGCCTTTGATGTCACATTGGGCGTACATGGGATTACATACCGAAGGAAATATTGCACACCTCTCGGACTCTTGCATGCCAGTGCCTTTGGAGGTTTATAGTGGGTCACCGTTGAAGCCTTCCTTTGACATCGCATTGGGCATTCAGGGGTTTGTGTTCCAGAGGAACTCTTGTGTGCATATCGTAATTCTTGCATGCAGAAACCTCTCGGGTCACAGAATCTTCTACTCATCCTCCAAATGCCTTTGTTGTTCTTTATCATCCCCATCCCGGTCCTATCCAAAATTCAACATCAACACTATTTCTAGAAGATAGAGTTTTGAAGGAGTAGTTACAAGTAATTTCTAACACCAACATCCTAGATGTTATTGTTCACCATCTAATGTAATTCTTTATTTTCAAACACTTTTAAGGGGAATGTGAGAACCCTCATAGCTTACCAGTTTCAAAAACAAAAGAAACTATAAAATTTTTAAATAAAAACTTGAGTTGATTCAAACTAATATCCCTAAACAATATCCAAGGAATCTAATTTACCTAATTTTCTACGTATTCCTTTAAGATGCCTTCATACTGATTCACCATGTTGTCCAAAGATTGCATGTATTCCTCCATATTAATCTTCCCCTTATTGAAGCCTCTAAGAAGAATACAACCCTTCTTATCATTCCACTCCCCTTGATCCTTTGCAATGATCACACAAATATATTTTCCCAGCTTCTTAGATGCCATAATATCTATAGCTTCAACTACCATTTCTTCATCTGAGTGTATAAATAAATCCATGTGTTACAGTACCTAAGTTATCTGTCGTTTAGAGTCTTCCTTGAGAACTTGACTCGCATTGCTACCTAGGGTACCTTATATCACTAGGGGAAGTAGTCTCACAACCTGCAGACACCAGATCATTGGAGGTGTCGGCCTCTTGATGTTTTACAAAACCTTTCCACCCACTCATGGGTGTGATACCTACACTTGTAGGAGCCTTCAGGGGCATCTTACCCTTACTTGTGGATCTAGTAACAGGAGGAATAGGAAGGGTGTAGTAATCCTTCCTATGTAGCGCCCACCAAGATTTCATAATGAAGCCATCAGAGTCTATAAAAATGTTCTTTCCCTTCTATGGAGAGGATCTTAGATTGCCCTCTATAATGGCTAGGTCCATGGACACAGCGGATTCCAGATCATCATCCATTTCCTCTTGAGAATCTTCCACATCCACCAGGGGATACTCTCTATGGGTGACCTCCAACTCTCCAAATTCCTCACTATAATGGAAGTCTTATTCTTATACTACTAAAGTTGAAAACTGATTTTCAGAAGTCAAAATTGATCCCCCATATTTAACCTTCTCATCATAAGAGATTCTAGTATATGTGACCTGCTTTTACTTGTTTGAAACTCCTGGTTCTTCAAAGCCTCAACCCATAAACTAGAAATTCATTGAGGTGTTCCCCATTACCATGCACTAGGAATACTCGCTGGTGTTTTTGTCCTCATAGAAAACTTCAGTCACTGTAAGTTGATTGATTTTATTTGTTGTGTCCATCTGCATTTCTTATGAAGCATCCAGGTGGACCTCACTCTCTTCCTACCCAACCCCTTCCTATTCTGGCCCCACATTCTTGTTGACCCTAGAAACACTGACAATCCCACTATCACACAGAGGAAAAGAATAAGTCTCATCCAAGAATACTACACCCAAATCACATTTTAGATGATGAAAAGTATCAGTGACTCTTGGATTAACTAGAGAAACCAAATATGACATCCGAGGAACCTTGACTTCATCACATATGGCCCTAGGAATAGGATAGGTAGATCAATTCTCCCCTAACCGATGTCCACCATCATTAGCAACAGACCCGTCCTTGGTACCAGCTAAGCCCGAGGGAGGTTCACCATCCCTAGAAGTCGACCCCCATTGGCGTGCCCTTCCACTTCACCGGCATGAAAGGGACATGTGACCAAGATGATGGCATGGTGAAGAAAACTGCATCCAAGATTCAAAGATCACCAATTGTTTCAAACAAAATTCCTCCCCTACTGAAATCCAAATCCATTAAATCGAGGGTCTTGACACATTTAATTCAACACAGATGCGTGGAGATATCAGGTGGAAAACCGAACTGGTTCTCGAATCTGAACAAAGAAAGTGTCCAAACAGGTTCCCAAGAATTTGGAGAAATGATGGATTCTCTAAGGGGAGAGGAAGCTTAATAAAACATACCAAAAAAATCCATTTTTAGGGCTTCCCACTTAATATGAAGATCAAAAGACCATTTCAATAGATGGAAGTGGTAGCCATTGTAGGATCGGGGATCCCCAGACCATGTGGTGATCAGATCTATCGAAGAGGAGAACCGAATCATGATATTATGCTTATCGAGGAGTCCAAAAGTCGCTCGTTCATAAATCCCCCATGATTGGAAGAAAAATATATCGAAGAAATCGACCGGTGGACATCGTGAGGAGAACCGAGCAACCAGGGTCTGTGAGAGAAGATTTGATGCATCAGTAAATTTTGAGGCTGAAAGCTCGAGTTGAGGGTAGCCATAGTGGATATCTGGAACCTTAGGGAAAATGGAAATTTCAGGGAATGGATGGATGGAATCAGGATCGGAAAATGTGGAAAAGGAAGGAGGATTCTCCGATGAAGGAGAAGAGTATCCCCCCTCCCCCGCCATTGGGGGAGGGGTAGAGGCGGCAGCCATGACAGCCAAGGTCATGGGCAGGTCTCCAAAGCTAAGAGCCGAGAGCCACTGATGAGATGTGATTGCAAGGTCTTGATACTTTAATTGGTACTTTTATGGAATATGATATTTATTTAAATAGATATTTTGTGAAGGAGAATAGAAATAACATTGTTTATTTTTCTTTAACTGTTGGTTCTTTAACTACTAGTACTCAAACATAAAAATCAACTACTATAAATAATAATTCAAAATATCAATCAAATATTAGTATTTTTGAAGTTAGTTAATGAGATACTTCATAACTTTCAAGATGGATAAATAATAGTACTAGAAAGAGAACATCCCTTATAATTATTGGAAGAATAGAAATAAATAATATGAGAAGGAGTCCTTGTATATGATTTCTTACAAGTGTAGGAAACCAGGGCATATAAAACCTAATTTTCTTAGGACAATGAAGAAGAAAATTACGGTAAATATTCAAAGTGAAAATTTTGAAAAGATTGAAAAGCTAAAAAAGATACCTAGAGTGTTAGTGAAGATCAGTCTACGTCTGATGATGACATTGATTTGGGTAGTGATAAAACCCAAAAGAAACTCATATTTTATATTAAGACTTCTCAAAGTGAAAAGTGATTCATGTGAAATGTAATAAGTGAATCTATTAAAAATTTATCTTTAGACTCTATGTTTCCTTTTACTTAAAATGATGATAATTGTTCAACTTCATCAGAATATGAGGATGATATTCCATCATTAGAAGATATGGATGGATATATTAATTGTCTAGAAAATAAGAATAATTTTTTTAAGAAATACCTGAAATCATCTAAGGTATACCTTTCTAAAGTGGAAAATAGAATTTATAATCTTTCTTTTGAAATTTCTAAGCCAAAATCAGAGATATATGTCTGGTCTATATTTGTTTTGACATAGAATGATTGTATGTTAGTTGAAAAAATGATGTAAACAATTATTACTCTAAATAAGATTATATCAAATTTTATATTTGTGGAGGAATATTTTGAAAAGATTTAAAGATAGTTGGAACTAAACTATACAACTTATGAAGTATTTTTTTATCTAAAAGGAATATTTTCAGTAAAAATATTTCATTCATAGAAGTGCACCCTTCTATATGAAATTTTAGAGCGGAGTTCATTTGAGAAAACACTATTCTTTGAAAAAATTCAATCTCTCTACCATCATAAATTTTATATTTCGAATGATCTCATAGTTATAAAAATTCATAATGTTTGATAGATGTGGGTTCCTAAGGTTTTGTTCACCAATATTAATCTGCCTATGAAAGTTTGGGCACCAAACGTATTTCCATGATTATTTTCATAAGATAGGAAAAGTACATATTTCCAGAATATATGGTAAATGAAAAATGGGTTTTCTTGACACAAGATTGTAGAAATGTACTATTTATAGAACTTACAAGAAGTATAGAGAAGATGAGTCAGATTTGGAGACAATGTAACAACTCATATGTTTGGTATTAGAAATGTTATTTTTCTTAGTAAGACTTTAATCATTAAGGGAATTTAGGTTTTAGGACATAACCATAACCTCATTATCATTATCCAACAATGTGATGAAGTTTAATACATTTTCTTTGGTAAAGATAAATGTACCATAATTATTTTTGAAGGAAATTATGTGTTATTTTCTAATTAGTGTGATAAAGTTTACACTATTAATCAATAAGACATTAGTTGTTGGAATTTACCTTTTTTAGTGAAGAAAAATATAAATATTTTATTTAGCATATAGATATAAGACACCACTTCCTTCAAGATTACATGGAAGAAAATAGATTTGATTCTAAAATTTGTTTGAACTAAAAATAAACATGCTAATATATTCACTTAATCTTTAAATTCTAAGATATTTGAAAATATTAAATAGAAGTTAGGTATGATCAACTTAAAGTATTCATAATTTATGATTTTTATTTTACTATCTCCTAACATTAAAAAATTCCTCTAGAAAGGGGTATGACATTCCTTATTTAGAATTGTGCTAAATTTTCATGTAGGACTAATACTTAATCTTGAATTTTATAGAATGGTCATTATTAGATGAACTTTGAACTTTTATAGAAACCATTCCTAATGAAATTTAACTGGTATAATTGAGATTAATGGAAATTATCTTCTATGAGATATATTTTACTTTATAGTCTTACTTTTCCAAGAATAACAACTTGTTTTATTTATAATTATAAATATATTAGTTACGAGTAATGAATCATATTTTAAATATCTTTTGTATTCTTATTAATCTAATGCCTTAATAACTACTATAATTGTAAATATATTATTTATTTTTTCACCTTTGATACTCTAAAGTTTATTTTTTATATGTTATCTATACATTTTTACTCTTATCCCAAATGGACCGAAGGCATTTATTTTATTTTATTATGGATAATCCCCCTTTTAAGGGTTGAAGGGGAATCCGTACATGACCCATAGGCCCAAGGCACAAGGCCCGAATGACCCGAAATACATGACGTGAAGGCCTAGAGGCAAACCATGCCCATTACATGACATGTAGGCCCAACCCACTAGAACTGCCCCTCCCTAGCTTCTACGTCATTGATCACCTAGCTCCCCACCTTGCATTGCTGATCGACTAGTATTTCCCCATACAAAGCTGCACGGTGCCTGATCCCGATAGTGGTTTCCATACCCTCTCATTCTTCAAATATGGTTAGCTCTGCTTCTGGTGGCTTCTAGTCTTGTTGCTCTGATCCTCTTCTAGGGCATGTTATGTGTGAAATGGTCCACTCCATGGTCTCTGTAGCTCGAAGGCCCTATGGCCCGAAGGCCTTTGATTACCCAAAGGCCTTTGAGACCCATAGGCCCAAACCGGTGGCCCGAAGGCCCAAATAGGGTGAATAGTTTTGGCTTCTACAGTACCGAATAGTAACTGCTATAGTAACTGCTACATTACTTCTACAGTAACCTGTAAATTCGCCTCCACCTAATTTTGAACCTGGGTCTCTTGGATGCCAAGTAGGAGCCCTTAAGAAAAGGGAGAAGTATTACATTTATAATTCAATAGGAGTCCATTTCTTATTCTTATAGAATATAACCTAATTTTGTTTGAACATCCTCTGGAACTATCTTTTCCCAAAGAAGATAATTCATAGATATCAGAAGGTATCTTTTGGAAAGTTCAATCATCCAGTACTTATCATTTATTGATTTATTTTTTAGCCTAAGTTTAAAATTACTTATTTTAAAGAATTAAAAAAGGTTCCTCCCTAATTTTCATGCCTTAGTAAAGTGGTTAAATTAACTTCATAAGGAATAAATAGTAATTATGTAGGGGAATTTAGATTAATTTCATATTTTAAGGGGAAGAGTTTTATTTAATATGAATTCTTGGAGGACAATTTATTTTTTTCCATGTTCTATATTTTTTTTCATATAGACTCTAATTTTGTGGAACTTTTCAACCATCACAAAGGGGGTAATTTTGATATGTTCATTTCAAGGATGGTAGGATTTCTTTTCTTATAATTTTAGGGAGAATTTAAATATTTTAATTTTAAAGGAGGAGAATTTATTTAAGGTATAAAATTATTTTAAAGTTTAAATTTTAGATATTGTTAAGGGATATTTACTATTACTAAGCTTTTATTATAAAGGAATAAATTTAGTCCGGTTAAATTTTATATCCAGATTATATTATTTGGACATTACAAGGAGTTTTACATTTAAAATTATTTTTAAACATTCCTTTTTTTTATTTTTGTCTTATAATTTTTAGTAAGGAGGAGATTATTAGGTATATTTTCGTTCCAATTAACTTTATTCTTATAATTGTTTTAACAAGTATCAATACACTTTATTAAGGTTTTTGTTTAACTTGAAGTTGGTTTTTGGAGTTTTTTGGTATGAATTTTTTTTATTCGATTATATGTTTTGTGGAAATGAGATGGTTTGTACATTTATCGAAATATATAAAGCATAGTTATGAAGTGAATAGTTGACCTCACTATATGATAGCTACTAATTATATATCCATTGAAATATGGAGTGTCAAACTGATGCAATTGAAACAATACCCAAAGATCTCATAATTTTTCCATCTGATTTTGTTACAAGGAAGGATATAAATTCAATTGATGCTTTTTTGCAGTGGAATTTAACAATTTATATGATTCAGTGACCTTTCTTGAATTTATTATTAAGCTCGTACCATCTCGATAATTTATTCTCTTTCATCAATACTTTTTCTTTCAGTGTGTTTTTTCTAATATCTATTATTTTGTGACATGTTCTTGTAAAGATATTTTATTTTATTGTGATTATTATTTTCCTAATATTATATGATTTAAGAGGTTTTATGCTTATAACCTGATATGTTTCCAATATAGTAAATCAACAAGCTTACAGGACTGTAATTTGTATTGTCTGAACCCCTATGTTCGACTATGTCCTTGTGCAGACTTGCTTCTGATCATAGAGATCATAGAGGAGCTTGGGGTTCAAGAATCCTAATACATTCTGATAGGTCTAGATTCAATTATGTTCTAGGTTTGGAACTTGTTACCTTTTGAATAGTTTTTATTCAAATAATTTCCTTTAGAAAATGGAAACATTCGTTCAGGTTATCAAACAACCTGTTATTTTGGTTTAAAATTGAATAATTTATTTGATGGGGATTTTTTGGTAATAATATAGTTTAAGAGTTTCAATATTATTATCTAGAACTCTATGAATTTTTTATATTTATTTGTTATATTATTATTTATTTTTTTATTTATTTTATCTGATGAAATTTATGTTCTGGTTGTTTGATTTATTTTATACTTCTACTAGTTGTACACATTTCCATTTTGTATTCTAATTACTTATTGAAACTTTTATTGTCTAATAACTTAAAATCTAGAGTGTTTTAAAACTTATAAGAATAGCTGTTTTACTAAATCCCCCTCCCCCTCTTGGTGGGTCATATCTACTACCTTTACGAGGAAACAATGGACTCTATCCAAGGATGAATCAATCTAATCCCATTCTTCTCCCCTTTTTCTCTCTCTAAAGCTTGAGAAAAGAAATGAGAGAAATAAAATTCATGAAAATATACTACAAAAATATTCATGGGTCTAAAATCAGTTTATATAGCTAGGTCTAAGCTTCTTTAACTTATTTTGGGACCCTAAAGAAACATAAACTATATAAATGACCAACAATGAAATATATAATGAATTCAACTTATCATAAACATCATGTACATTATTCAGTCACTTATAACCCTTCCTCATATCATTTTATCAAATATTTTTTAGTATTTATTACCTAGAATTAGTTAACAGTTATTTTTAACACTCCAAGATTTTAAATTATATATTTTCTATTGAAACCAATAGTGTTTGATATCTTGTGACACACACAACACTGAACCAAAACATATCATGAAACATTATATAAACCTTAAAAAAAGTTGTGTAACTAGTGATAAAAAATATAGGTAACCTAATTATGAAAAATATGTAAAAAAATAATGTTCATTATTAATACTATTTCATTGATAAAACTTGATTTGTGAATCTAAATAACTAATAATACTAATTTCTTCTTTAAAATGTAACATTTCTAAAATTATATTTTTATGTGATTTATTTTAATAAACTAAATATATTATGTATAAAATGTATTGTTTATCTTAATAATATATTAACACAAATTTAATTCCTAATTGATTGGAAATAAGAATAATAATAGTTAATATTTTTAAATGTTATTTTCTTATAGAAACAATTTTCATTATATTTTTTTTATTTGAAATTTAAATTCCAAATTCATTAATTATCATTATAAAAAATTAATTTCAATTTTGGATTTATCTTGCTAATATTATATTGATAAAAATTTTGGGTTTTTTTTGGAATAACTAATTTTAGGGGGAATTGTGAAAAACTATAGTTTTTACTAAAGTCATAGCATTTATGACTATATCAAGAAGTAAGTAAAACCTAAATACTTATGAAAAATTTCCCATGATCAAAAATTTATTTATGGAGTGAAATTATTTATATAACAATACTATTATCAATTTATAAAGCCCAAGTTTAACATTTTAAAAATAAAGATATATTTTTCTAATAAAAACTATTTTTATTCAGTTATATCCAAAATTAGTTTTCATCAATTGTAAAAATAAAATATAAAAAATCTATATTTATAATAATTAGTTATAATTTATATAAAAATGATCATTTATTTTTTTGATATAAAAATAAGAAAACCAGGACTAAAGTTAATTATTATGATAATGGTAAAACTGACATTTTCAATGATTTGTTTTATTAATGTTGTGTATTTTTTATCTAATAAAAAAAATATTATAAATAGTGACTATATTATAAATTTTAAATCTATTTGTAAATATATTAACACTCATTCAATTTTTAATCAATACTAAATAATATAAATAGTACTTAATGATGAATACAACATTTTTCTTCAAAAAAGTTTTTCTATATATCAAATATTATAATTTAAATGTTAGTTTTATATTATTTATAAATTTATTAGATTGAATGAATTATAAATTTAGGTACATAACACAAAAATTTTATAATAGGTTTTATTTTATATTTTAAGTCAAACATTTTTACATGTATAAAAAAACTAGTTACCAAGGTAAAAAACAAAATGGAAAAGTGTAAAAATATAATTTTGAATGACTCAAATATGTTTAAAACATGTGTGTGAATTATTTTTTGTGTATTTGTCAACCTAATATAACCCCAAAATCCATTATTTTTAAATTTTGTAGCCTTTAACCTAAGAATAGTAACATGGCATTATTGAAATCTAATTGGTACTTCCAAAATTTCCTTTCTCTTTACTTATAAATGGGGAACATTTACACCACATCATGATACAACTATTCCTTAAATAATAATTATAAAAATCTGACATTTTTCTCTTATTATAATACCCCCAACATTCATAATCATATGGTATCAATTATTTAGCCTAATGCCCCCATTTCCAAGTAGAATTCAAAGAGAAATCTAGAGTTCCAAACAGGAGTATTTCTTACTACTTAGTATTTTCTTATTAATATTCCTCTTCAAAAAAAATTATATCCACCCTAATATACTGACATAAATATTATTAAGCTACTAAAATGTTATTATACTGTTGGATCAACCATGATTCATGTAAAGTCTCGGGTCTGGAAGCTACTCTACTGGTGCCTCGTACCCGGTTGGCCACATGGCCTCAAGAACATTTCCTCAAAGACAAGAGGCTAACGACTAGTAGTGAGGTCCTAGGGTGTGATAGTGGGGAAACCATGCCCTCATTAGAAGAGTATAACATAGCACAATCAATAATAACAATAATAGCAGAAGCAGTACACAACATGAAACTAAAGTAAACAATAGCAGACTGCAAGGTAAAGATAACCAGAAGGCATAACATATCAGAATGATGCAGAATGTTGCATGTTATAAGAAAACTGTAAAAAAAGGTTACACAACAATCAAGTAAAATACAATACCAAATTATGGTAAAACAAAATGAAACTCAGCAACATCACAAGCCTTGGCTTGGTCCCATGCTCTCCTAATCCTAAGCAGCAATCATGTAACTTTATAAGGAGCCCTTCCTCTATCGACACCTGCAACAATATAGTCTATTTAAGCCCAAAAACTTGACCCAAACAGGGTGTGACAAATAAGTCCCATTAGGCAACCACCAAAGGTATGTTCCAATCTGTTAGTGAGTATATTCAACAGTAGTGTGCAATAGTGAAATACACTAAAGCGGTTGGTACTCAACATTAAACAATCCTAAAAGTATTGGAATTCATTTACATTCATTTCATGTTCTTTAATAAATTAAAATTCATTAAATTATATAAGTCACAGCATCCAGACTAAGCCCGTCAATCCCCTATATAAAATAAACACAATATATACCTTATTAGGATATCTAAACAAAGAAGTTTAGTCTGAATCCAAGATTGTGATTTGGCTTAGAATATGTGCCGTCGGTCATTATATTTCAATATGTCTTAGGTCCAATATCGGTGTATCATAATTTCAGAATATTCAAAATAGAGAAAATCCTAGTGTATTTTCATTTCAGCATACAAAAGTCAGGGACAAGCCTGATGTATTAGAATTTCAGCATGTATGAGGGACAAGCCTGATGTATCATCATTTCAGCATGTATTAGGGCCAAGCCCAATGTATCAATATTTTAGTATAGTAAAAAACACATGTAAATTAAACTATTACATGGGGTTTCAATAATCAACTCACGTAGAAAAAATTATATATTAATAATAAAATGTGAATTAATCTATCACAAAGATTTAACAATAATATTCACATGGAAAAATTTATTTATCCAAAATTCATTCTAAAACAACCCTTAAAAATGGAAACAAAGGCAATCCCATCGGCATCATAGAAAAAATGGCTATACAATGGTCATCTGAGGGAAAACACACCCATGGGGTGGCCCATAATCGAACCAAATAAGCCTAAACATGCTTCAATTAATTTATTCAATTACCTAATGTAATTAGGTATCATGATTAGTAAAATTATCAATCATGAGACACCCTAAACATGGGTGTGTGGTAAAAAAACACATATAAAAAACATTACATTAAAAAATTAGCACAAGACCACCTACCTCATCGTGGTATGACTCTCCTTGTCCATCCTCGACTTCCAATTCAAGATAGAATGCTAGAGATCTAAGAAACGAAGATATTCACTCAACTTTAAATAACTTCTTTGAGAACTAAAATCACAGATAACAACTCAATAATAATCAAGATATTACCGATTGGGTTGAAGTGAGATAGGAGATGATTGATTCGGAGTTCAGGTGATCAACTGGGGGAAGGTTGAAGTTCTAGTGCTCCTCTTGAGTTCCCCTGGTGAGCCCACTGTCCAATCTGTAGAATGAAGAGTCTACTACCCATTTTAATTGAAAAAAATTACATGGAATATAAATCTATATACACAACATGTATATCATTTTATTGTTCATTTGGCAGATGACTTCTTCTGACTTACTTTTCAAAACCCACTAGCATGACTACACGGCATGTACTAATAAGTACATGGCATGTAGTTGGTTTTTCCTCTTTTTCTTACTGAGATTCCAACATTCCATGTATTACCATCATACACAGCCAAAATAAACTACGTGTTCTTATGATTACATGGAATGTAACCTTGATTCCTTTACTTTGCCAAAAAAATTCCTTGTTTTCTAAAAAACAACTCAAAAGAAAAAAAAGAATAAAAGAAACTTGTACCTGAAAGGAAGAACCAAATTCTTAAAAACTTCCCCCCTTAACAAAATTTGTCCCTGAATTTCCCTTCTAAGGGTGGTGAAGGAATTTTTGAGAAAAGCTCTGGCCACTGAGCACGTATGTCGACCTCCCTCTCCCAAGTCTCGTCCTGTACTCAGCTATACTACCATAGCACCCATTCAAGAGGAACCGACTTGCCTCGAAGAAACTTCGCACTCCTATCAACTATACAAACAAGATTCTCTTCAAAGGATGCATCAACCTGAAGCTCAACCTCCTCCGGCTGAAAAAAGTGATACAAGTTTGTGTGATAGTGGTGTAGCTATGATACATGGAAGACTTCATGAATTGCTCAGTACATCTGAGGTAACTATAACTGATAGGAAACTAGCCCAAATCTCTCTAGAACATCGAAAAGAAAAACCTATCTTGGTGAATGCTTACCCTGCCTCCTGATTCTCTTATTTCCCAATCTTGGTGTGACATGTAGGAAAACTTGATCCCCAACCACAAACTCTAAATGTATTCTATGGTGATCTACATATGATTTCTAATGAGATAGTGCATTATCAATCCACTTCTGAATCAACTGAACCTTCTCAGTGGTCTCTTTTACAAGATGAGGTCCTAACATAGCTGCCTCTCCTACCTCAAACCAATACAGGGGTGATCGGCATGACCTCTCGTATAGAGCCTCATATAGAGACATCTAAATATTATCCTGGAAGCTATTATTATAGGTTAACTCAACCAAGGGTATTTTCTTCTCCCAAGATCCCTGAAATCTAGGACACATATATGCAACATGTCCTCTAGTACCTGTATTGTACGCTCAGATTCACCATTAGTCTGAGGGTGGTATGTTGTGGTCATAAGAACCTGTGTACCCATATCCCTTTGGAAAATCTACTAGAAATGGGATGTAAAGTGGGTGTCCCTATCTGAAATGATATAATGTGGGACCCCATGAAGTCATACCACCTCTCGGATATATATCTTTCTGATATCATCAACACTGAAGGCCTCCTTGATTGGAAAAAAGTGAGATACCTTCATAATCCTGTCAACTAATACCCACACTGCATCATTGCCTCTAAGTGACCTCGGTAACCCCATCATGAAATCCATCATGACATCATCCCATTTCCACTCCGGAATAGGTAGCTGTTGTAAAAGGAAAATCATCTGCTGATGATATTCCTTCACCTACTGATAGGTTGAACATATCTTAACAAAACCATCTAATTCTCACTTCATACCCGGCCACTAGTACTGACGGTGCAAGTCATGGTACATCTTGGTGACTTCAAGATGCACTGCCCAAGCTAAATAATGAAACTCTCACCTCATATCCTCAAATATATCTCTTGGAACCCAAACAGGTCCATAGATATGTATAACTTCATCCTCTCCAATCATCCATCCAGGAGGAGGGTCCTCACCTTCCAAAATCTCCCATATAACTAGGCCTTTGGAATCTGATAGCTTCATCATCCTCACTTTGTCCAGTAGGGTATAGGTAACAGCCAAAGAAGAAATAAACGTCTTCCCCTATTTGTCGTGAACCTCCAAATGCATCTCAGAGAACATATCTATAAGATTCCACTCACCACTGGCCTCCTTCACTTCCTATATTTGATTCCTCTTGCTCAGTGCATCAGCCACTACATTTCCTTTTCCAAGAAAATTGGCAAGCTCAAAATTGAATGACTGGAGGTATTCTACCCACCTTCACTATCTCAGATTCAAATCATGATGAGTAAAGATTTATTTGATACTTTTGTGGTAGGTGTACACCACTAAAGGTTCTCCTAGTAAATATTGTCTCCAACAACACAAATCATGAAAAAATGCAGCTAACTCAAGATCATGTGTCAGTTAATTCCTCTCATGTGACCCCAACTACCAATACCTAAATACAAAAACTTCATCCCACTACATAATCACTGCCCCCAACCCAATACCTAATGCACCACAGCATATAGTGTAAATCTTGCTTGGATCTGGAAATATCAGTATCAGTGCTGAGGTACAACATCCCTTCAACTCCTGAAAGGCTGCGTCACAAGAATCTGACCACTCAAACTTCACATCTTTCTTAGTCAAGACTTTCATTGGAATTGCTATGCGTGATAAGTCTTGTATAAAATTCATGTAGTAACCATCAAGCCCCAATAATCTCTGCACCTCAAAAAAATCTTGAGATGCTCCCAGGCAACTACTTATCTTACCTTCTCTGGGTCTACTAATACTCCAGTATCTGAGATGATGTGACCTAGGAAGTGAATCTAACCCATCCAGAAGTGGCATTTTTTGTGCTTCGAATATAACTGATGCTCTCTCAGTTTATTCAAAACTATATCAAGATATTTGGCATGGTTGTTTCAATTTCGATAATACACCAAGATATCATCTAAAAAAACCACCACAAAATAATATAGGTAATGATGGAACACTCAGTTCATCAGTGCCATGAAAACTGATGGCGTGTTTGTGAGACCAAATGGAATAACCATGTACTTATAGAGACCATACCTTCTACGAAAGGCTATATGAGGTATGTATTTATATAGAACACATACCTGGTAATATCCTGACATTATTTCAATCTTAGAGAACACTCGAGCTCCTCGAATTTGATCAAATAGGTCATTTATCCATGGTAAGGGATATCGGTTTTTAACCGTCAACTGGTTCAGTTTCTGATATTCCATGCATAGCCTAAGGGTTCCATCCATATTTTTTACAAAAAGGATCGGTGAAAACTAAGGATAAGTATTGGATTAGATAAAACCCTTAGATTCTGGATATCCTAACTGCATATTGAGCTCTTTCAACTCCGTCATAGTCATCTAGTAAGGAGGAATGGATACCGGTTCAGGTCTTAGCACTAGTTTGATAGTGAAATCCACCTATCTGACTAGAGGTAAGCCTGAAAAGTCATCTAGGAAAACATCCATGAAAATATCAACAACCAGTGGGAAATATTATAGACATGTCCCCCGATCATCCAGATATAAACTTATAATTTGGGATGTCATCCTTCCCATCCCATGATGCCCGGGTCCAGCTCAGCTTTCTTGAACATCCCATTCACCCATTTGTGAAACTATTCTTCCTTTGGTGATGTAAAAATCACTCTGTGGATATAGAAATCAACAATGTATTAAAAGGAAACCAACCAGTCCATTCCGAGAATGAAATCAAAGGTTATCATCTCTAAGACATAAAGATTCCATAGAAAGTGACACCCACCAATATCAAGGGGGAACTCCTTTCACTAATGCACACCTTATGTTATAATATCTAATAGAGTGTCTAGCATCATAACATTAGAAAAATTCTAAACATGGAGCCCAAGGGTTTCCACAATGGCCACAAATATAAAATTATGAGTAGCACCCGTATCAAAAAGTGAAGAAGATAGAACGAAGGCAACTAGAATAATACCTATGATAGTAGAAAGTTTTGGATCCTTCTCCTACTAGGTTTGTTGTACTGCATAAGTCTGACATGTACCACGACCCTGAGACACTACTTGGCTACCCTGATCTGACCCACTCTACTTTCGCTGAGTTCCTAGGGTCTGGCTACCATGGCCACGACCACCCCCTCAGCCTGAACGACTTGACGTATTCTAGTTCCTTGACTGGTGAGAAGCATCCGACCCCACTCCTGAACAAGGATATGGTGTATACCCTCTCTCACTAAAAACTGGTGGAAGCTTCCTGCATAACTATTGTAAATGGACCATCTTTCTGCAATCTTGGAACTCGATCAGGTCCATCAGGCACTGAGGTTTAGTATGCCCAATCATTTCGCACTGGTAGCACCTCACTTTCATACTATAAGAAAGGTTATGAATACTAATATCTGTGCTAGAAATCTCCATGCGATTCTTCTTGCTTCTAATCGATACAATACCAGATCTCACTGCTGAACCGCCCTGGATCACACCCCCAAATTCCTATAGGTTATGCTCAGTAATTAGCGCCTGATTCAAAATAGTAGATACATAAGGTAACCTGGATACATTCACCTATGATCATATGTCAAACCTGATACCAACCTCAAATCACTTATCTTTTGATACGTCATCACCCATCCGAATAGGTGTGAATCATTGAATCTCAGTGAACTAGGAAGAATAGTCCATAAATGACAGTGTGCCCTACTCTAGGTGCATTAATTCCCAGGCTTGGTTGGCCCTCAGTGTCTTAAGAAAATAACAATAATATAAGGATTCCTGAAAGTATCCCCATGTCATTTACAGATGAAACCCTACTTGAGTGCTAACATCCCATTATCTCTGGGAAGAATCATGCAACATATATTTCATGAGCTTGACTCTCATTTCAAGATTCCTCTATAAATGCTCGAAGATAGTCATCACTGATTCTAGCCATGATTTCGTAGCCTGTGGTCCGCCATCCCCTAAATAATTATGTGGATTATACTTCTGGAAGATATGCATCAGCTCTTCCATAGATATGGAAGCTAGCAGTGCTTCTTGAAAGTCATGCATGAATCTTACAAAGCCTTCAAAGAACTGTGCATCTAGACCTATGTCTGGTATAACAACTGGTGCCATATCTGGAAAAACTGGGGGATCCATCGGTAACACATGTCCTACCATTTATTGAGTATGATCATCACCGCTCCCTTGGAACACAACTCGTGATTTTCGTGATAGCATGAATCTATGAGGTCAATATCATGCCTTAGTTATAACTCATTGTCAATTTTTTCCATACAATTGTGCATAAAAAGGGAAAAGACCCTAAAATTTTGAAAAAAGGGACTACATGGTGTGTATCCAGTATACATGGTGCGTACCCTTATGTCATCACATGGTCATGTTCTACCACCGGCCTGGGCATGTATCTACCCTAGGTACATGGTGTGTTCCACATACACACGACGTGTACATAGGACTTCCCTCGTGGACATGTACTCCTACACGACCAGGTCTGCATGGGGTCTTCCTGGGTAGGAAACACGGAGTGTACTGAGATTACACGACACGTTCTGATCAAAACTCCACATCCTGTGTTTCCTCTCACACAGCTTATTACACAGTCAGTTACTACATGGAATGTACATGTGATACACGGATTGTAAATATTAAAACATGGAACACCATAATCCCCGAACAGGAAGAACACACAACGTGTTAGGATAAAGTACACATTGTGTATATAGGGTTTTTTCAGAACAAAACCTCCATATTTCCCAGAAAACCTCTATTCTTTAGAAAAACTAACCAGTGGGATTCTAAATTCCGATCCATGAGGGCCCATACTCCCTACGAATCAAATTTTGGCACCCAAGAATATCATATAATAGCATAAATTTATACAGATGGATGAATAATGATCCACCAAATTCTGATCCAATAGGGCCCATACACCTCAAAGATCAAAGTTTAGTGTCCATTCAATTAAAAACATATCACGTACCAATACATCTATCACAATAATAAGCATATCTATCAAGGTGTTATCATAACAACATGCATCTCTAGCATGACATCTATCACAATAGCATGAAATATCTAATGCATCTTAGATGGAATGGCATAATGCATGGCATGTGATTCTAAAAAGTTCTTATATGATGCATGAGATAGAACACCCTCATCTCATCTGGTTGCAACTAAAATAGAACTTAAACTTGCATCAATATTAATGTTAGAAATCAAGTGTGTCACCCAACGGTGAAATCAAATCAACTATAATAGCTCAAAATCCAAAAGCACAATTCAATTTGAGGTAATTTGGATTTTCCCTATACATGGGGTAGCTACTCCCAGGCAAAACTAATTTCAAAATCCCATACCCTTACTCTTCTAGTATATATTCACCAAACAGTAGGACAAATCGGAAACGAAACCCTCTGATATAACATTGTAACATCCTGGGTTCGTAATCCACTCAACTGGTGCCTCGTATCCAGTTGGCCACATGGCCTCAAGTGCATTTCCCCAAATTACAGAGGCTTCCAACTAGTATCGAGGGCCTAGGGTGTGATAGTGGGGGAAAATGCCCTCATTGGAAGAGTGTAACATAGTGGAATCAATAAAAACAATAGCAGAAGCAGTAAACAACATGCAATTGAAGTAAAAAATTGAAGACTGGAAGGTAAGGATAACCAGAAGGAATAACATATTAGAATGATGTAGCATGTTACATGTTCTAATAAAACATAGAAAACATGTTACACTACAATCAAGTACAATAAAAGACTGAAGTACAGTTAAACAAAATGAAACTTAGCAGTATCGCAAGCCTTGGCTTGGTCCCATACTCTCCTCCTCCTAAGAAGCAATCAAGTTCATGTATAAGGAGCCCTGCCCCTATCGACACCTGTAGAAATATAGTCTATTTGGGCCCAAACAATATGACCCAAACAGGGTGTGAGAAATAAATCCCAGTAGGAAACCACAAATAGTCTATGCCAATCTATCAGTGAGTATAAGAAACATTAGTGTAAAATAGTGAAATGTAGTAAATGGATAGGTACTTAAAAGTAAACAATCCTACAGGTACTGGAATTCATTTACATTCATTTCATGTTCTTTAATCAATTCAAATTCATTGAATTATATAACTCTCTAGATCCATCAAAATCCCATCAATCACCTATATAAAGTAAACAAAATAGATACTACACCAGGATATCTAAATAAATAAATGTAATCCAAATCTAAGAGTTTGCTTTGGCCTAGCAGACGCATCGTCAGTCATTCCATTTCAATATGTCTCAGGGCCAAGCCCGAAGTATTAGCATTTTAGAATATTCAAATTAGGTACAAGCCCTATGTATTAGAATTTCAACATACTAAAGTCAGGGACAATCCTGGTGTATCATCATTTCAGCATGTATCAAGGATGATCCCGATGTATCAACATTTCAGGATGTATCAGGGCCAAGCCCAGTGTGTCATCATTTCCGCATAGTAAACAACACATGTAAATTAAACTATTACATGGTTTTTCAATAATCAACTCATGTGGGAAAAAATTATATAACTAGACTAACATGTGAATTAAACTATCACAAATCTTTAACAATCATATTCACATGGAAACATTTATTTAACCAAAATTAATTTTAAAACAACCCTTCAAAATAGAAACAAAGGCAATCCCATCGGCATCCTAGGCCAAACGACTCCACAATGGTAATCTGAGGGAAAACACACCCATGGGGTAGCCCTTAATCGAACCAAAATAAGCCTAAACAAGCTTCAATTAATTTATTCAATTACCTAATGTCATTAGGTATCAACATGATTAAAATTATCAATCAAGAAACACCCTAAACACGAGAACACGACACAAAGACACATATAAACAACTTGACATTAAACAATTAGCACAAAACCACCTACCTTGTTGTGGTATGACTCTTCTCGTCTAGCCTCGACATCCAATTCAGTCTAGAACAATAGAGATCTATGAAACAAGGATATTCACTCAACATTAAGTAACTTATTTGAGAACTAAAATCACCAAGAACAACTCAAGAGTAATCAAGAAGTTATTGATTGGGTTCAAATGAGACCAATTGTGATTGATTCAGAGTTTGGCTGATCAACCGGTGAGGGGTTGAAGTTCTGTCCCTCCTCTTGAGTTCCCCCAGCGAGCCAACTATCCAATCTACAGAATAGAGAGGATACTTCCCATTTTAATCTAAAAACACCAAGTACACGATGTTTAAATCCATATACACGACATGTATATCATTTTACTGTTCATTTGGCTACAGACTTTCGCTGACTTACTTTCCATAACCTGCTGACATGACTACATGGAATGTACAAGAAATACATGATGTATAGTTGGTTTCTCCTCTTTTCCTTGTGGTAATTCTCACACACCATGTATTCCCATCATACATGGCCAGACTACATGGTGTGTGCTTAGGATTACACGGTGTGTAACCCCCAATTCCTTTATATTGTCCAAATTCCCTTTTTTTCAAAAACAACTCAAAGTAAGAAGAATAAAAGAATCCCATACCACAAAGTAAGATCTGGGTTATTATAATTCAATCCTTTACATCCACTAATAAAAGAAAAACAACATTGATTATATGTATTTAAATAGTATCACCTTCACGAAGCGATGTGGTTTGTTTTTCATCACCATATCTTAAGGATGGAAACAATTATTTTATGAATTAATATGTTTAATATTTCCTATTTATTATTTTTAAATTATAATTTATCATATAAATACATTCCATCCCATTTATGGAAAAATGGAAATGTTAATTGTGTATATGTACAAACTATCACATCCAAAAATGATGAATTTCATTTGTAATCAACATACAAAATTCATGGTTATAAGAAATAATTTAATAAAGATATATTATATTTATTTAATTTTTATGCTTTTATAACATGTATATAATCATTACTTAAAAAAATTCTTACTTGATAAAACATTATAATATATTATTTTTTGGGCCGGTTTTACCACCTATGTAAATGATGTTATAATATCTATATTGTGAATATTTAAGTAATATTATATAATGATAAAATCATGTGATAATAATTTATCAAAGTTTTTTAAATGATTCTATAAATTTTTTATTTCTATTTAATATATTTATTATTATATCACCTTTCAATTGTTAAACACGCTAAAACTAGTTATTCATAATTTTCATTTTCACAAACCATGCCTTTATAATTCAAAAAATGAAAATGGAATATAATGAATCACTGAAACACCATGACTATAGTATCTTGGATAATCTTGTAACAATTAAATTTTTGTTAATAAAAAATTATCTACCTCACTATTACAAAACTAGTAAGAAACATGCAATCAAAGTTTCTAGCAACTAGTGATGAAATTAAACTATAACTAACTAATATATTTGTAGTAAATTATTATAAATAAAGTATATAAAAGGAAATTTATATATGAATAATGTTCCTAAATAAGTGATTAAGATGGTTATTTTTTATATACAGGTGTTTAGATCCCATTTTGAATAAGTAAGAATTAAGGTAAGGGGTTCTTTGTCTCAAATTTAATTTCTTAAGATAAAATTATTATTATGAACCATGATATAATTAATATGTCATGATTACTATCTAATTAATTTATTTTTCCATATTCATAATTTATAGGGTTTGAATATCCATAAAAAATTTTATTCATATATATTTTGATTCAAAGGATATCAATATTGTAGGGGTTCTTTGTCTCAATTTTAGATTTCCTTGAGACATGTTTCATAATATACACCATATTTTATTTTATGGAGTAATGAATTCCTCTTTGATTTATTATATTGTGATTATTTTTATATTCATGGTATTTAATTTTTCACTTAATGTTCCATATTTCATGAAATTTTGATTAATATGTTACCCAAACTGTAATGGTTTCTTCTCCAATCTCAATTTCAAAATCAAGATTTATTTTGAAAGATAATATGTATAGATAATTTGAATGCTCTTTATTTATAAAACCCCTATAATTTTTTCCATATCTAGTTATGTTTGTGGTTTTAGATGCCGTCTCACTACTTTATTTTTCCCTTGACTCATTATTTACCCATTATAAGGAAAATGACCCTACCTCTTCTTTTTAGTCAGGAAACCTTCTCTTCTATGACCCTATTCATTAGATGATTTTATGAATGTACTTATTTATGAATCAATAATTGATTAAGGTCATTTAATACTAATTTTTCAACCTTTAAAAATATTTCAATCAAACATCTATAATAGAAATTATTTTTCATAGGCTTTGTATTTCCAAATCATCCTCTATTATTGGTAGATTTTTTATTCCAATGCCTTTCATAGGTGACACTAATCAAAGTGTTCTTATTATAAATTTTTTTTCATCTATGTCAACATGTTCTAGAATTCCTTGTGTTATTCTTGGGAAATGTTTTGTTTAATCATAAACCTTATTTCTCTAGATATTTTTTTTATTATTTATTCATTGGGAAAGTATTTACATCTCTTGTGTTGTTATTATAATATGGATGATTATACTAGAGAACCAAAATAAAAATATATTAATTTTTACATAATTTATATAATTTAGACATTAAATATCACATAGAAAACTCAAAATCCAAAAAATATAAGGTTTAGGGTCTTTGAGGACTAGTTACATAAGCAACTTATTCCATAATACTTATGAACATTTCCTTATAATAGAAGTCTTCTGGACCCAATTATAGTATTATCATATGTTATAAATATATTCATATCACAGGGAATGGAAACAAAAAAAAGGGGTGAATTCAAATACTCAGTAAGCTTAAACATTAGGGAAAACAATAAAATATCAAAAGTTAGTTTATGATAAGAATATAGGTATGAGAATATAATATATCAACATGAACAATAAAAATAAAATCCATACCCAGCAAAATAAATAGAATGATTATAAGAATGTAAATAAGAAATAATGAAATGAAATCATAATATCATGGACTCATGGAATATGTGGAAACAACATAATATATGACATCATAAACATAAGTCAAGGGTCACTCCCAAGACCATCATCATAAAGTGGAAAAAGTCCCATGGTGGATTGTGTGCACTCCTCATTCCCATAAACATAGTGGAAAATTTCCCATGGTGGATTGGTTTCACTCCACATTCCCACAAACAAATTGACATAATTACCACCAATAATTAGGTTCACTCCCTAATAACTTACATAATATCTCATGAGATATGAATCGTTACCCAATACATTATAGGGATATATAATTCTTGGCCCACCCATTACATAACATTCATATAATCTAATGAGATTAAAAAATTAACCAATTTAATATAGGGATATATAATTTTAGGCCTACACATAACATAATTAAAATAACACATATGCATTCCATATTTAGAAAAGAAACCATACATAAATCGTACACATGATCAAACCCATGGGAAAAAGTGGGTTTCATAATTCTGATTCAAGGAATAATCAAAAGATGAATCATAATGATTCCAAAGATAATAAATAATTAAATAATTTTGAAATACTATAATTTAAATGGGGGTATAGGTCTAGATTAGTGACTTATAATATATAAAATTTAGGGTAAGGGTTTAGGATAAGTTAGAGTAAAAAATGAACTACTAGGGTGACACTTCATAAATTAAGGATATTTTTTAAGAACGAAATGGAATGTTATTTTCCATGAATCCTAAATTAGAAAAAGTGGGTTAATAATAGAATAATTATGGTATTTAGAATATATTAATGGTTTAAAAACATTTTATGGGGGTTTTTCTTGACATGAGATAAGAAATAGGAAAGTTCCCTTAAATTGGGTTTATATGGAAGTAGGAATTTTGAAGGGAAATAAAAACATACATAACCCTATAAATGAAAATTATATTTAAATAGGTATATATGTAAGGTATTTATATAAAAAATATAAGGATTTCATGAGAATATTATTGTATAAATATAGAAAAAGAAAGAGAGCATGTAGCAAAAATGTAACAAGGGTGGTATGGAAGATACCTTTGAATATTTTAAAATACCTTTTTTGAAATTCCACATCATAAATTCAGATAATAAAATATTGTTTAGAGAATATGAGGAGGTAAATATTATATTCAAATGAGAAAACAATTAATTATGATTCCAATTTAAAAGGATAACATTGGTGGGAAGGGAAATTGTGGAAATGGAGGGGAAACCATCATTTAAATAGATGGAAATTATTCTTAACATGGTTTCATTTTAAAAAAAATCACTCTCCAGTAAATAATATTTGAATAAAAAATTATCTCCCAATATATAAATAGGGTATACCATATGAAATGAAAGGTGAAAATGAAGGAGAAACATTATAAATCAATAAATCTTATTGATTTAAAAAAGACCTTTATATTTTTATAGAAGGCATAAATCATAGATCGTAGAAAGGAAGAGCTTGAATGGAAGTGAGAATTAAAATTTAAATAAAAATTTATGATATCATAAGTCATGGTGGTATAAGTTACAACAAATAAATTAAGATTGGTGCATAATAGCAAAACATGCCTTAATAAAGGGTGATTGAGAAAAAACTCCTACCTTATGTTCCAAAGAGCTCTATACGTGAACTTAACTTCACAAATAGTTATATTAGGTTTATTATATATACCCAATAACTTTATCCATATATATATTTAATTTTATAAGGTCCATATATTTTCTTTTATTACTTTTTTTTAATTTAGTTTTTTCTTACGTCGAATAATTGGGGTTATTCAATTAATCTCTTCATAATAATTTGGATTTATTTATCATAGAAAATGTGTTGTAAAAAAATAATGATATCTATAATTGTATAGTTTTATTTAATTTATTATTTTATTGGTAAAATACTTATATATCTTCAAATTTTATCCCAAAATAGATCCAAATCAATAAAGGTAACTTGATAAGTCCATTTAAGGAGGTCAAAGTTACTATAATCGTTTCTTTTTTATCACACATATAAAATACCCAATATTATTATTATAGAGTATTAATGGTATTATAAATATAATATTAGTTAAATAAATATCATTTCCAAACCTACCATTTAAGGTGGTGGTGTAAAATTGAACACGTCATTCATAGAGGTGATAGTCAACACACACACATGACAATGTTTTCCTTTTTCCTATAGATTTTGGAGGAAAGTATAAAATGGATATTACATTAGTATAAAAACACATTAACATATTAATAATTTTTATTCCTTCATTACCTAAACGATATAGGAGACTTGAGGTGTGTGGAAGAAGAAAATAACTATAATGTTTGGATAGAGAGTATTACATATCCCTTTGAAGTTCTCACTTGGGTAGCTCTTTAATAATACTTGGATTAGTATTTTTGGTAAAAATAAGGATTAAAATACATGGGTGGGTTTTTTAGGAGATACTATTGTAGTTTTTTGGTTTATCCATGGTTTTTTAATGGGTGGATAAATGGGTAGGAGGTCGTATCCTTTTATAAGTGAAGAAAATGAAACTTTTGTAAAAACTCATTATTTCTCAATAATATCACTTCATTATTCAAGTAAAGAGACTCAAAAAATGTACAATAATAGTTTTTGTAAATATGTGTAGTTAATAATCCCCCAACATCCAATACCAAACATTTTTTTCACATTTTTTAACATTTTTCACTATGTTAAACCTCTTTTACCCTAATTTACCATTACCGTGGTAACTCCACTTTCACCCTTGGAAATTAAATTTCATGGCCAAAATTAGAATTTAATTTATTCAATAATTTTTGAAATGTTTATTTTAAATATTTAAATAATTTTTTAAAATAAAATTTTCACTATTTATATAAATTTATTTTAGTGTTAGTGCTTATAAAGCACAAAAACTATTTCTTAGAAAAAGTTCATTTTAAGCTAAAAATTTAAGTATGGGATTAGATTGTCAATGTTTATGATTTAAATAATAATTATTTGTTTTATTATAAAACAAATAAATGTTGTTTGGATTTAAAATCAATCCAAAATTTATTTTATCAAAATATTAAAAATAGTTTTTTATTAGGATACAAATATATTTTTTAAGGTTAAACATATGTTAGATAAATTTAACACTATATATTTAAAATTAAGAAAATTATTCATTAAATAAATATTTTACCAATTAAAAGGATTTAAAAAATTCTAAGTCTCTATTATATATTGATAAATCAATAAAAGTCATCCTTTTGACAAAAAATAGTATTTTCACTATTCATCTAAAAAATAATTATTTTTAAAAAAATCACAAAAATTAATCCTAAATTTATTTTCACAAGATGAATCCAAAAAATTATTTAATTTTATTATACTAAAATTATATAATTGATAAAAATTATTTTTCAATACTAAATGCATGATGCATTAAAAAAATTGTTTAGAAAAATATAGCTTAAGTTCAAAAATTAAAAATAAAGGTTTGTAAATTGAAAAAAACATTTTAAAAATCATAAATTATCCTATAAAATACATATTTGGTATTATAAAAAAGTTTTCATAATTTTAAAATTAATAAATATATACTAATTATGAAATAAAAATCATGTCATTTATAAAAAAGGTATTTTGCGTTATTAGCCTAAATATCGATCCTTTTTATAAAAAACCAAAAAAAATCATCTTAAACTAATATTAAAATTATAAATCCAAAAAATGAAATTTCTATAATTCTCTATTTTAAATTTTGATTAAAATTATTAAATACAACGAGAATCATTTTTATGGAAAACAATTTTTAAAATACTATTTATTCTAATTCTTAATTTATATAAAACAACAATAAATATATAACTAATCAATAAATATTATATTTTATTAAAATCATTATTTGAAAATAATATACTTATATTTCTTTAATAAAAATTAGAATGAATAAAAATATAGATTCTTAAACATAATAATGAAATAAGTAAATTTGTAAAAAATAAATTATATATATATATATATATTTCATAATTCAATTACTCATATTCATACCAACTAATTCAATAGATAAGATTTAATGATCTAAACATATCAGGGTTTAATTTTAGTTTGGTGTTTCATGTGGAGAAACTTATCAAATATATTTGACTTAATTAGAGGAAAACATATATTAAAATCATAGGTTGTTACATTCTCCCCCTTAAATAAATTGCATCCTCATAATTTTAAAACTCATATAATAGGATTAATCTCCATATTGGATCCTAATTAACCATACACTGGTAGTTGATCATGGGTCAATTTAAGATATGAAGTGATATTTCCCTATAATCAATTTTATGTGATCCCTTTGTAAGAAAGTGATATTTTATTCCTAATAGGAACCTAATAAGTGAAGGATAGATAAATCTATATGTCATAGTTTTCCTTAAAACTTGAACAATTTTTATATACCATAGATATAATAATTATACCACAATTTTTTTATTTATAGCTCAATACATAATAGTTCAGATCTTACAAGACACAAGACATCGATAATTCTTGGGTAAAAAAAAATCACTATCTACCTCAACTTCAGTTTTTGTATAGGCTTTTTCTTATTCCCGTGATATAGAAGGTGGTTGGGGTTGGTTATCCACTTTAACTCTTTGATTGGTTCCTTGGGTTATACAGTGACTAAATTCCTCGCATCTAAAAAATTGAATTTCTAGTGGATACATAGGAAGAACATTATATTCCTTCATTATATAATTCATCCGCTCTCAACAGCTTATTGATTATTTCCCTAATTCACTACAAGTAGAGTATCTTCCAGTCCACTTGAGGAAATTCCCATTATAATTTTTCCCACATTATTAACATATACGACGTTGAATATTCTTTCCCATATTTTCTTCATTGTCCGAGTTATCATGAGACTCCATCCTTCTCTTCTTTGGTGGGTTCAAGATTTCAATTATACTCACATGGTTAATCATACTTCACAATATTTTGTTTTTCATAATCACTATATTTATTATTCTAGCTTCCATTATACTTGGTTTTTCATTGAGGTAATCATCAAATTTTCCCTCGAACCTAGGGTTAACTCGATTTCTTATGGTTCCATCCATCATTAAAACCAAAAGGGGGTTAATTTGAATGATAAAAAATTGTCATCCTAAGAGAAGAATACTATATATCTAAAGGGTAATTTAATATAACTATTTATCACTTTATAATACCATCATGTCGGCCTATAATTTTTATTTTTTCTTGTTGAAACACTCTCTATTTAACCTATATCCTTCACAATTTAACCTATATAATTTTTAGATCAACTTATATGATCCTTGGTTCAATATATATCATTTATGATTCATCACATTTTACCTTAACTTTGGTTATCTTATACTTATCAACCCTATATTTCAAATTAACTAGGAATACAATCCTTCATATGGTTTTTTAAAGAGAATATGATCAACCAAATAATATCACTTGAGATTATAAAACCAGGTGTGCATTTAACTCTTATTATCATACCCTAGATTATGATCGATTTAATACCTAACATGTGCTTTTGGGGGTAATTATCCCTAGGTACATCTTTTTTAGAGCCATCATCCACTTATAGTATTCATATAGGGATGTTTTTTCTAGGAAAACCACATACTCAAAACATTACCAAAATATTATGATGTTATCATATACTCAGTCTTATCTCTTAGACATATCCTTAGGGTTTTCACTATAGTAATCCTATCCTATTCCTTAAAAATAACTAAAATAATCTCAAAAATAACTAAACCCTAATATGATATGAACTTTAGAGAACCAATATAAACATATATTAATTTTTTAAATCATTTCCATAATTTATACACTAAATTACACATAAAAATCTATTAATCCTAATAATATAAGTTTTAGTGTCTTTTAGGACCAGTTATATAAGAAAATTATTTTGTAATACTTGTGAACATTTCACTATAATCAAAATAATTTTTAACCCCTTCTAGGATTATTATACGTTATACTTATCTTCATGTCCTATGGATGAAAAATATAATAAAGGGGTGGGATCAAACTATGAGTAAGGGTAAGAATACACAATAATAATCAAAGATAAAAAATAGATCATAAGATAATAATATAGGTATGAGAATGTATGAAAGGATCATGAACATTAAAAAGTCCATACCAAACAGAATAAATTGTGTGATAAAAATCATGGAAATATGGAATAAGGAAATTAAATCATAATATCACTGTATGATAGAATATGTGGTAATAACGTAAGACATTACATCGTAAACATAAGGGAAGGATCGCTCTAAATACCATCAATATAAAGTGGAAAAAGTACCCTAGTTTATTGGGTTCACTCCTCATTCCCATATGTTTGGACCAAGATGACGAAGAAGGTGTTTCTTTTCATGTGTTGTCTTTTGTTGTCAAGGAAATCTTTTTAAGAAAGAAAATCACATCACTTTTTATTTAGTGAAAATCACATTGATGGTTTTTTTTCAAAATAATTGAACTTTCCTTGGATATATAATGGGATAAGATCATTATGAGGGATTTATCGTTATCTGGAAAGAGAGAATTGGTCACATGGATAATGAATCATGTTGGAAGTAAATGGTAATTAGATTCACACTAGATCTGGTATGAAAGAAGTATTTATTTTGATAAATAAATAGAGTATATTGATTATGATAAAATTAACTATGACGATGATTTTATGATTATTATTTCATAAATCATAAATTGATCGAAGAACTTGTGATGAAATATTGATGGAAGAAAATGCGAAAGATATTTTTAAAATTATACTCAGATTTATCATATACGGGTGGAATATGAGAAAGAGATGATGTCGATTGAAAAGGAATCATACTCATGATAATCATATTTTGGATGAAAATGAAAGAAATAGGTTTCTATAGTATTGGAAAATTTCAATACATTCAATTGTAAGTTAGTCACTGTAGCATCTGATAATCCATCATATGAATAAGAAAACTTTTATACCTAGGATGATCATATTCAGGCTCCAAAATAAAAATATTGTACCCAGAATGATTTTAACCATAAACGATCATATCCAGGCCCATCATATTCAATAAAGGAATTTCTTGAGACTCATGAATGAAAAGAAAAGAAAATAATGCGATCAAAAATTTAGTCAACCATTTAAAAAGGGTTGAATTACTTTATAAGTTTCAATTGGGTCAAGATCCATTGTATCATATTTGAATTGTGTTATATTTCCAACTAGTTCAAGAGTAGAAGTGAAAAATTAAAAGTTGTTTGAAAGTGGATATTGCGGATAAATTGTTAAGGGGAGATTGAATTTCAAAATAATTATTGTATTTAGAAAATCATAATGGTATCCATTTCTTCATACATTTATATTCAATTGATACAGAACTTTATTTTGAATAAACCAGATTAATAAAATTAGACTCAGTAATTGAAACCATAATGGAATTTGAAATGAATTTCTAAATAATAAGTGAAGTTTGTAGAAGAATTGAGAAGTTTTGAGATGAGTTGAAGAATTCAAAACAATCCCAATATTTTAGGTGAAATTCTATTTAGGGTGAACTTGTTTAAGTGGGAATATTTTTTGGATTCCCACCAAAGAATCTCGAGGGTCACCTATAAATGTTTAAAAGTACATTGTACTTTTTAGATGACTGATGTAATATTCATGAGAGAGAATATCTAAGTTTTTAAAAAGAAGAAAATGTTTCCTTATTCAATTTTATTGAATATGTTTTGATAGAGTAGTGAAATAGAAGAGAGATGATCAAAACGTTGTATTCTATTGATCATCATACTCATAGTTTATCGTACTCAGCTTATTACCATATTTGAATTGTCAATTTTGTTCAAATGCTAATCATTTCAGGCTGGATAATCATATTTAGGATTTTTGTACTAAGATTTCTAGACCAAGGAACAATATTACTAGGAAGAATCATATTGGGGAGAAATATACCAGGAAGATTCATATTAGGTACAATCATAATCAAAGGAAACAGACATGAAAAACAGACTGGGAAAATCGGACTTTGTTTTTATTTTAAAATTCTAGGAGGTTCTTACCTTCTTCAAGTTAAGAAATTGAAGAATTTTTTTCAATTTAATACATTTTTTGAATTTAAAATAGGCACAGGTAACATGAGTTATTACATAAATTTTGTATTAACCTATTTGTGCTAAGAGGGTTCACGCTCAATACTGGATTGTTTAAAAAGTGCTACACGAGTGAAAGAGTATGTCCTAGTTGTTGTAATCCAAGTATTTCTTTGTAGTGGGTTGTATGGTATTGGATAATTTCCATACCATACCAAGGATGTAGCTATTATTATTGAATAGTGAACCTTGTAAATACATGAGTCTATGTTGATGTTTGTTTGAATTTTTTTTGTATTAAATTTAATCTTTAACAGGAGGTGAAGTTTTTTTCAAGGAAACATAAAATAAAAATAGTATCACTAATTCACCCCTTCTCCCTCTCAGTGATACAAAAATCATCACTAGTCACTTTCAAGTGTTATCATAGGGTAGGTTCCCTTCTCTTATTAATTACTAATGAAGAATTTGAATTTTGTGAACAGAAAAGGTATTCTAATTTTCAATGGAAATAATTATCATATTTAGAAATATAGAATACTTCCATACCTTATGTCGATCATTTATGATGTTCTTGAATAAATAACAATAGGTTTTCATCCCATTGATGATAAATCTCCCCTTACATTTGTTGATACGAAGAATCTAGAGAATGATGGAATGGCTAAGAATAGTATATTATCATCACTTTCTAAAAGTGAAATCTTAAGAGTGAAAGGTGTTTCCATATCCAAAGGTATATGGGAAAAATTGAAAAACATATACTGAGGCAATACAAAAGTAAATAAGAAAAAACATAAAATGTAGATATTGATGTATGAAGACTTGAATATGGGTGAGTATTAATCTATTGGAGACTAATTTACCATGGTAAATGACATTGTCAGTACTATGAGTTGTCTTAGTGAAAAGTTGTATGATTATATAGTTGTCAAAAAGATCTTGAGAATCCTTCTTGAAAAGTTTGATGCAAAAGTTTCTTCACTTGAAGATAGATAACCTGAAACATTATCTCTTGATGATTTTCATAGCACCCTCATCACTTATGAAATGAAAAGGGATAAATCTACGAATATAAAAACAAAATTTCAAAGATAAATATATTTCAATAATTTTAAGAGAGAAAATTCATAGAATATTCTTATTGAAGATGAAGCTGGGGAATCAGACTTTGAAAATGAGGCATGTAAAAATCTTGATGATATTTTGTCCTTGTTTTCTACAAATGTTAAAATAGGTTTGGGGAAATACCAAGGGAAACTTACCTTTAAATGTTTTGAATGTGGAAGAGTTGGTCATTATGTGCATAATTTTCCTCTAAGAAAGAAAGAATGAGATAGTGATGAAGAAGAAAGAGGGCCAAGAATATCAGGGAAGAAACATGGTGAAAAGAATAAATTGTATTCCATAGGTAAAGATAGAAAATTCTTTAATTCCAAAAGAAGAAGTTTCTTGTCAAAATATGAAGAAGAAAACAGTAGTGATGTTGAATCCAAAAAATCAGTTGAGTATGGTATTGAAAATACTTTTATTGAAATAGTGAATGATGAAGAATTCATAATCAATAGTTTTGAAGAAGAAGAAACTCAACATGAAATGCATTTGAAAGAATAATTTAAAGAATTCTTGAGAAAGATCACAAAGTTTTAAAAGAAAAAAAAAATTTGGAAAATGAATGTCCCATAACAAGAAATCAAGAATGTTTTTCTGATGAGAAAAAAAATATGGTAAAAGATATTGATTATTTTGAGAAATCTATTGAAGAATAAAATAATCATAATGAGCATATAGAGTTAAATCTGAAATAAAAAGGATGAGAGTTTGAATTTATCCAATAAAAACTTTCTAAAGATAAAAAGAAAAATACATGTTTCCAAAACTCTATTACTAAAGTAGGTGAAAGTTATCATAATGAGAAAATAGATATGGTTCAAAAAAAGTTACATTCAAAGGGTGATAATAAAGATGGAATTATTTCTAAAATTAAGAATGATGGGAATGTTATGTATACAACAAATTTAGGAATTCATAAGTCCCAAAGAACCCTAAGACTAAAAATGATTTGAAAAAATATGATTTCAGAAAAGTTTTAAACACTAATGGTTATGATAAAGTATAAAATAAAAGAAATACTCCAAATGATAATAGAAATGGTGGTGGCTCAGAAAATAAATAGAAGAATATGGATGATAAATGTATTCTCATTTCTAATCAATATATAAGTTTCAAAGGAAAATACTACTTTTAGGGATATTTCTAGTATTTTGGTGGATTATGATATACAAAAATTATGTTTTGGTTCAAACAACAACATTAAAATTATTCTATAGGTTATGAAAGGAAAAGGTTCAGGGGGATTCAATTCCCTCAAAAGAAAAAGTTTGAGAAGGTTGTAAAAGGTGGAGTAAAAATTGAAATAGGTTCCAAAATTTGGAAACTATTTGTGAAATATGTGAACCACCTAAATACCTTGAAAAAGGATTTCTTATTTTGTTATCAGCATAACAAAATATTCTTTAAAATTATTAGAAGCTGAAGACAAAGAAATAAAAGGATCTTATTGTTGAAACTACTTTGAAAACTACAAAAAGAGAATAAACATGGATTCTGGATAGTGGGTTCTCTTCTCACATGATAGGATATTTTAAATTTTTGAAGAATGTTAAATATTTTAAAGAATGTACAGTGAAATTTGGCGATGATGAATCCCTGATAATTAAAGGTGTTGGATCAGCCGTCATTGGAAAAGAAAAGTTGAAATCCAAGAAAGATTTTTATTTTGATGGGATGAAACACAATCTTCTAAGTGCTTCACAATTGTGTGATGAGGTTGAAAAATTTTTCTTCAGAAAATATGGATTTTTTTGTGAAAAATGAAGAAGATTAAAAAACTATTACAAGAGGACAACATACAAAAGGGAATTTGTTTTATATTGGTGAAATACAAGACTCTTATTACATGAGTATGGTCTAAGAGAATAAATTATGCCATAAAAGGCTGGGACACATGTGTCAAAGAAACATGACCAAGTTATCTAAAAATAATAGTGTCCAGGACATTACTGATTCTCTAAGAAGAAGAGATTGGTGTTTCACTATTATTCAGAAAGGAAAGATTACAAATTTTGTGCATAAGAATGTTGAGATTTTTTCAAAACAATCCCAGGAGCTGATTCATTCTAATATATATGGGCCAATGAGAAAATAGTCAAAAGAATGGAGATAAGTACTTCATCAATTTCATTGATGATTTTACTCGCATTAATTGTGTTATGTTTATGAAACATAAGTCAGATTCTTTAAAAAAAATTAAATGTTTCAGAATGAAATCTGAGAAAGAATGTGAGAATTTTGTAAAATAGTTGAAAACAGATAATGGAGAGGAATTCAGAAGTGAATAATTTGAAAGTTATATTGAGAATCATGGAATTCGGAATTATTATAGTTCCCCATACACTCCTCAAAAAATGGGGTTTCTGAAAGAAATAATAGAAATCTGGTAAAAATGGGTAGAATCATGTTACTTGAACACGACCTTTCTCATTACTTTTGGTGGCAAGCCATGAGTACATATGTTTATATCTAGAACCATTATTACTAAAATCCTCAATCATGTATGACTTGATATGAATTTTTTATGTAAAAAATCAATGTTTGAAACATTTTAAAGTGTTTGGGAGTCCATACATTATAAAGAAGAAATGTGGAAACTATATAAAGTTCGAGCAGAAAGGTGAAGATGGAATATTTCTTAGCTATTCTCTAGACAAAAGAGGATATATATGATTCAAAAAATAGAAAAAAAGAATTTTTGATTATGTATATGTGAAATTAATTGAAATAATCAAGAATGAAAAACATATTCAGGAAGAAAAGAAATTTGAGAAAGTTGAAGAAAATAATTATGACAAAGATACGGACAATTGTATTTCTACTCAAAAAGAATAATCGAATTTAGCCATTTCCAATGATATGGAAGATACTTTAGAATATCTTCCTAGGTTGAGGAAGCAAGTGAAAGCTCAAAATATAATTGGTGATCAACATCAGAAGGTTCAAAATATAAGAACAAAAAATGATATTACACATAATTATTTATATTCAAAAGTGGAACAGAATTATTTGAAAGAATATTTTGAGAATATGAAATGGGTTCATACCACGAATGATGATTTGGATCAAATTGAAAGGAATGATACATGGGAAATCACACCCAATCAAGAAAACAAAAACATTATTGGCATGAATTGGGTTTTCTAGAAAAATATAAATGAAGAAGTTGAATGATAAGAAACAATGAAATATTGGTGTGAAAAGGGTATTCACAAATTGAAGGTATTGATTTTGATGAAACATATTATTCAGTGGAAAGACTTGAAAAAATCAGAATATTTCTTGTTATTTCTGCATAATGAAGTTACATGATCTTTCAAATAGAAGTTAAATCCTCATTCTTAACTAGTGGTCTTGATGAAGAAGTTTATATTGAACAACCTTGTGTCTTTATTATTGAAAAAGATGAAAGTTATGTGTACAAATTTAAAAAGGATTTTTATGGACTAAAAAAAGCTTCAAGGTTAGGGTATTCCAAATTAGATACATGATTAAGGATGATGAATTTTAAGAAAGGAATAGTGGATAACAATCTCTAAATCAGTGAAAATAAAGAGTATTCCCTCATTTTAATTGTTTAACTTGAGGACATTATATTTTATAGGAATTATTAAAGAAATTGTGAAAGGCTTTCTAAAGAAATGAAAAGGGTATTTGAAATGTCCATGTTAGGGGAAATGAAATAATTTCTTGGGTTAAAAATACATCAAATAAAGTAATACATTTTTATTTCTCAAGAAAACTATGCTAAGGAACTTCTTAAGAGGTTTGGAATAGAAAACTCAAAACCTATTTCCAATTCAATTTAATGGGAACAAAGCTGTCTAAAGATAGAGAAGGAAAAGAAGTTGATCAAAACTAATTCCAAAAGTTTATTGGTAGTTTTTTTATATTTGACTACCTCAATACCTGACATTTTTTATGTTGTTACCTTATGTGAAAGATTTCAAAATACTTAAAAATAATTACATTTTATTACTGAAAAAATAATTCTCAGATACATAAAAGGCACAATAGAATTTGGAATCAGGTATGGGAGATCAGATAGTATTGATTTTTTGGGTATTCATATTTTGATAGGGAAGGAAATGTTGATTATAGAAGATCCAGATCTGGAGGAGTATTATTTCTATGAAATAATTGTTTTAGTTTGCATTCAAAGAAATAGAATTCAGTAAATCTCAGTATGGCTAAATCTGAGTATGTTGTTTCCATTCAAGCCACTACTCAACTTATGTGGATAAAAACTCAATTGGAATATTATGTTTTTGAAGTGAAGTTACCCTTGATCTTGGGTTGTGATAATCAAAGTAAAATCAATCTCACCAGGAATCTAGTTCAACATTCTAATTCAAATCATATTGATATCAAATATCATTTCATTAAATATCATTTGGAGAATAATGAATTAAAGCTAGAATATGTTCCAACATCAGAACAAGTTTCTGACATTTTCACAAAAACAGTACTAAAGGAATCATTTTATCAATTGAGGTTGAACATGGGTGTCTAACCTCTTTCTCTTCAAGGTATAAGTATGTGTTTTAGACCCCTCTCTCATATTTCCTTTGGATTGTATTGTCAAGGGGGATAATTATTTCATAAATCAATTTATTTTATTTGAAGAGAGGGATTTGTGGGTAAGATGTGGATTCAACATTATTTTGTGTGTAAACTACTATAACTTTTTGTTGGAGTGGTTGTAGGAAAAGAAACTGTTCTATATTCTAGGGAGGATGAAGAAAAGATGAGGTAGAAGAAGAGATGAGGAAGGAAAAAAGAAAAAGGTTGTCATAATCACTACTTTTAGACAACATGGTTTTTCTTTCAAGGATTCTTATTTCCTACAATGAGTTATCTCATGTAGGCTTAGAATTATGGATAATTAAACCATTTATTGAGGATAAAAGTTTAGCGATTTATGAAACTTGGTGGAAAAAAAATCCAAAGGGGGATATTGTTAGGACCAAGCTGATGAAAAAGTGTCTATTTTCATGTTATATCTTTTGTTGTCAAGGATCGATTTTGAAGAAAGAAAATCACTTCACATTGTATTTGGTGAAAATATTATTGATGATTGTTTACAAAAGAATCCAACTTTCCTTGGGTTTTGAATGGGAGAATATTGTTATGATGAATTGATCATTATCTGGGAAGATAGAATCAGTCGCGTAGAGAATTCATCTTGCTAGAAGTAAATGGTTATCAGTTTCACACTAGATTTGGTATGAAAGAAGTATTTGTTTTGATAAATAATTGGATTCTGTTAGATATGGTAAATTTAAATGTGATGATTCTTTGTTGATTAGTATTTCATAAATCAAAATTCGGTTGCATAACTTTTGATGTAAGCTTGATGGAAGAAAAGGGGAAAGTGTTTTTTCAAATCGTACCCAGATTTATCTTATATGAGTGGAAGAGAAGAAAGATATACTGCCAATTGAAGAGGAATCATACTAATGATAATAAGATTAAGGCTGAAAAGTAAAGAAATAAGTTTTTGGAATATTGGAATATTTCAATACATTCAATTGTAAGTGAGGCACTATAGCATCTGATCATCCATCGTATGCATAAGAAAACTTTCATACCTAAGATGATCATACTCGGGCTCAGAAAGAAAAATATTGTACCCAGAATGATCATACCTATAAATGATTGTATCTAGGCCATCATATTCAAGGAAGGAATTGCTTGAGACCGATGAATTAAAATAAAATAAAATATTGAGATCAACAATGTAGTTAACCATTTCAAAAGGGTTGAATTACTTCGTAGGTTTCAATTCATTCAAGAGCCATTGTATCAGAGTTGAATTGTTTTAAATTACTAACTAGGTCAAGATAAGAAATGAAAAGGTAAAAGTGGTTATAAAGAGGATATTATTGGTTAAATTGTTGAGAGGGAACATGACATTCAGAAGAATTATTGTATTAAAAAATCATAATGGTATCTATTTATTTATGCATTTCTATTCAATTGATACAGAGTATTTTTTTGAAGAAATCTAATTGAAAAATTCGGACTCAATAATTGAAACCTTACCGGCATTTGAAATGAAAGTCTAAAGAAGAAGTGAAGTTTGTAGAAGAATCGATAAGCTTCAAGAACAGTTCATGATGTGAATATAAACTTGATATTCTAGGGGAAATTGTGTTTATAGTGAATTTTATTAAGCAGGAAAATTTTTGGGATTCCCACCAAAGAATCTCTAGGGTCACCTAAAAAAGACCGAAATTATATTGTATTTTTTGGATGACTGATGTACTATTCTAGAGAGAGAATCTCTGAGTTTTTAAAGAGAATAAGAAATTTTTATATTCACTTGTGTTAAAAAAATTGATGGAGAAGTGAAAGAGAAGAGACAAGATCATAACGTTGTATTCAATTTATCATCATACTTAGAGATTATCTTACTCTGCTTATTACTATATTTGAATTTTCAATTGTGTTTTGCTGATCATCATAGTAGGCTGAATAATTGGATTCAGGATTTTTGTACTGAGATTTCTGGACCAAGGAAGAATCGTACCAGGCAGATTCATATCAGGGAGAATTGTACCAGGAAGAATTATATTGCGTAGAATCGTACTCAGAGGAATCAGACTTGAAAATGGACTGGCAAAATCAGACTTGTTTTTTCCTTCAAAAATTATAGGAGGTTAATACCTTATTATGGGTAATAAATTGAAGAAGTGTTTTGAATTGAATGCATTTTTGGAATTGAAAAGAAGCGCATGTAACATGAGTTGTTACATAAATTTTTTATTACCCTATTGTTGCTAAGAGGGTGCACAAGCACTATTGTATTGTTTATATAGTGTTACATGAGTGAAAGGGTTTTTCATACTTCTTGAAATCCAAGGATTTATTTATAATGGATTGGGTGGTATTAGATAAGTTATATACCATACCAAGGACTCACCTATTCTTATTGAATAGTGAACCTTGTAAATACTTGTGTTCCTGTGGATGTATATTGGAATTGTTTTTCAGTATGGAGTTGAATATTTAATAGGATTCAAAGGTTGTTTCAAGGAAACATAAAATAAAAAATATTATCACTGATTCACACCCTCCACCTCTCAGTGATACAATCATCTTGACTGGGCACTTTCACCATAAGCAAAGTAGACAAAGTCCCATGGTGGACTGAGTTCACTAACCAATCCCATAAACATAGAGTAAAAATTCCTATGGTAGATTAGGTTCACTCACAAATCTATTACATAATATCCCATGAGATATAAATCATTACCTAATGAATTATAGGGATATATAATTACTGGCCCTCCCATCACATAACATATTGTTCTTAGGATAACCATTTGTTCACCATACACAGTATCTCATAAGTTGAAAATACTACCCAATCAATTGGAGGTACATTTAGTTTAGTTTCACCCATGATATAATGAAAATCATACATACGTTCACTACATGATGAAAATAAACCATATATAAATAATAATCACTATCAACCCCATGGGACGGTAGTGGGTTTCATAATTCTGATTCACAGCATAATCAAAGGATAAATCATAAGTATTCCCAAGTTGAGAATAAATTAAATCATTTCTAACATACATTATTGAAAACAGGAAATTTTTATTAATCATGGAGTTCAAATGTATAATATTCATTATAATGATTTAGTATAAGTACAAATAAAAAAACTTGGGTAGTAATTTACAAAATAAGTAGGTATATTTTAAAGAAGGGAAGAGAAAATTATTTTCCATGAAACTAGAAATAGATAAAGAGTATTCTCTATAAAATGATGATGTTTTTTAAAAGCTATTAATGTATTAAAAACGTTTTATTGGGGAGATTCTTGACATGATACAAGAAATGGGAAAGTTCCCTTAAATCAAGTTTACCTAGAAGTCTTCATTTCAAAGGAAACTAAAAACATGTATAACCATGGAAATGAAAGGTATATTTAACTAGGTATATATTTAAGGGTCATATATAAAAAAATAAAATTAGTTCATGAGAATAGGATTACTGTAGCATCCCTAGTTTATAAAAATAAATACTATGTATGATAGCATACATGATATGCCATATCAAGCTTAAATGAACAACTAAATAATATTTAAATGTTACCATTAAGACCACAAAATTATAATGGAATGAATGAATACTAATAATTAATTATAAAAATATGGTTTATAAATTTATTAATAATTAATTCTTTTGTGAGCAATAAATTTTAAAAGAATGTTTTTTTAAAAAAATATTTAAATGTGAACAAGTGTGTTTTATACCAATAAATAATAAAATCAATCTTATTGGATTATATGAATGTAATATATATATATATATATATATATATAATATTCAATCAAATGTTTAAAATTCAACTTCTGTATTTTCTATAAATGATATTAGAATAAATATAGTTTTACACATAAAAGAAGTATTTTTTTTAAAAAAGGTAAATTTTCTGTCTTTTTATGGAAGACCAATTTCAAATCTATTTTTTGACACTTTTATAAATTCAATTTGAAAAAATAAACTTATTACTTTAAATATTAGTATTAAAATTTAAATTATTTATTTTTTGGTATTTTTCGGATTAGATTCATTTTATTGATGAATAGTGAAAAAATATTGCATTTCCAATTGAAATAGCTTTTTCTTTGATGTAATTTATAGTGTTAAATTTTATATTTAAATGGTTTTAACGTATATATATATCGTTTCTTATAATTTAATCCAATTTAGTTCATTTTATCCAATTTCAAATTGAAATTGTATATAAAAAATTTGTGAAGTTTTGATTATTTTTACTTTAAAAACTTGTTTTCTCATTCCATCAATGAGATTAATTTTTCATTAATTTTTTTAATTTCAATGTTAGGAATTTTCAAAAATGGATTCAATATTTGGAATCAGAAGGTTCAAATTTAGTAAAAAAATACCTTTTATTTTTAGACACTGTGAATGGAAACTTTAATAATAATTTGTATTACCATGATTAAGGATAAATTTGACAATTAAAGATAAAAATAATATTATAAATATTATAAAATTACCCTAAGACTTGTCCTAACTTCATTTGATGAGTTATGTTCCACAAAAATCATCTTTGGGATGAAATTATGTCCTTTGTAAGAAAACATAGGTTTGAGTATTACATTTATAATATTTTCTTTTAATTAAAGTCAAAGATGTTAGGCTCATGCTTCTAATAGCTATAAAATTTTTAATATGGAGTTATATATGAGATATTTTCAATTATAATTAGTAATTTTTAAATATAAAATAATTATCTACATCATGGTAATTTATTTATATTTTTTAGGAAATAAATAATTAAATTAAATGGAGATACCATGATGGTGTAGTAATTTCCTCATTAATGAAAGAATCAAATAAATGATATTAAAAATAATAAAATAGAAATAGTTTGATATAATTAATTTCATACATGAATTTTATGGATTAATTTGAAAAATTAGTGATGTGTTAAAAGAGTTTGTTCAAATATATCATGTTTCTATGATATTTTTAAAAAGACAATTATTTAATAGTGTTAAAATTGTTATTATTAATATTTTAAAATAAATAATATTTTATTAAACGATATAAAACATATAAAAATATTCATTTCAGCCAATTTATTGGGATAACTATAAAAATTTCATCAATGACTCATTTATTGGACTTATTTTATAGTAATTATATTAACCCTCAAAATTTTAATTGCATGATATCCCAATAAGAGTTTAAAATGTAAAATAAGGGTTAACACAAAAAGATAAGGATTAAAAAATAATAATATCTTGTCATTTTTTTATTTTAAACTTTTATTTAAACCCATAATTATTTTAAATTATAAATAAACAACATTGGACCCTTTGGAAATATAAAATTAATTTATATTAAATTAATATTGTAAATAATTCCAATAGTGTCATCCCCTCTCCTATAAAAGGGCACCCATTATTATTTATCCTTTACACCCCAAAACCTATATTTATCATAAAATATCTACCTAAATAACTTACTATAATACATACCAGCATTTTAGAGTCCTTATTTTAGGCAGAACACTCACCTTAGAGGTGTTACAGTGTTAATAAAAAAAGGTCATTCAAATGAGAGTTATCATTTTTAATTAATTGTTTCAATTTTATTTATTCTTTCATATATTTAAAATATTATTCATCCACAATGAAATAATAACTCTAGTATCCTCAATATTTTGATATTTTATTATGTTAATATCATCCCATAAATCCATATCCAATTTCATCAAATAGGTAAGGAATTATTCTTTCGTGTGTACGACGCACTACCACATCACGAACCAAAATAATTAATTTTCCATCATTGTCTCTCAAGACCAGTTATAATCATGAAATTAAGGTTTTTATATGATATTCATGAAATATTTTTCATTATTAAATAATAATATTTAAATTAATTTCTTATCTTTCAAGGAACATAAAAATTATAATTTTATTCTTGCGTACATGTGAACTATCAACTTCATGAAGCGATGTGATTTATTTTTCTTCACCAAATCACATTGTTGATATATATAAGTATACATAAATTATTAATATGATATTAAAGATATTATTATAATTATATAAAGATAAAATAATACTTACCTTCTTTCCATAATGATCATTGAAAAATGAAAATGTTACTCATGCATATGTACAAATTACTGTCTCCATGATTGTAACATGGTTCATTTTTCATATCCACATTTAATGAATAGATTTAAAATTATAGTTGATGTATAAAATCTATTATTATTTCATTAATATTATTATTTTTATTATGGAATTATTACCACTTTAAATATTGACATCATACCTAGTTCTTTTATGACTAAAGTACGGAATATCGACAAAATGTATGACATGAACATAAATATGTTAAATAATTTATAAAACAAGGAAATGATTTATATAAAAAGGAATAATAAAATTGAGAAAATTTCTAAATCAATAAAATAATTAACCTAAGTTGATTATTCAGGAATAAAAATATTGTATGTGATGAGTCAGACATAGGGTAAGAGACTCTTTAACTAAAACAACAATTTAAATGTTTTAAATATTTATTCTTCTAAATTTTTCTCAATCATGTTGATGTTTTCAAAATGGTTTAATGGATTTTTTATATTAAAATTAATGTTTTAAAATGTTATTTTCTTTCAAAATTCTAAAATTGGTATGGGGAACTATGATTCAAAAATACTTTCTCAAATTATTTATTTTTTTTTTAAAAAAATGGATTGATTATTTCAATAACATTGAATGTTTTTTAATATATATGGCATGAATGAAATTTTCTATTTTAATTAATATTTAATTATTTAATGTTCCTTTTATAAGTTTTCAAATTTCATTCCAAATAATGTAGTTTCTTTATTATGTGAACAGTTTTAAGTTTTCTAATATTATTTTTACATGAAAAGAGTATTTTTGAAATCTGGAAGTGTTTTGCTCATGGGTTTAAAAGAGTTTTCAAGGTTTTTATTCATGATATGTTACTTGTAAGTTGTTTATTATGGGTTGTTCCCATTATAGATCAAGATATGATATATTGACATCTATTGTAGCTCATGATTTGTCAGGTCGAGATCATTATAGATCAAGATATGATGGGTGAGCCCCATTATAGCACTTCAATGCATTGGGTACTATGAAGATGGAAGTTGAACATAAGGTTATTAAAGTTGTAAGGGTTAATGTAAGAGTGATATTTTAATTATTTCTAAAGGTACTTTAATGATTTTTTATACATGTTAATGAGTTTTTATGATTTTTTTTGTTTTCATGTTTTCACTGGACTAATGAATTCTTTCTATTATCCTTTACTAAGTTTTTTGTGATCATCCCATGTTTTGAAATGTTTTTTCATAGAGTTTAAGTAAGAGTAGGTATGTTTTTGAGGTCAGGAATAAATTATTTAGGATATATCATCATAAGAAATAATTTTTTATTTTAAATATTTTTGTTTTATGAAAAAATGGATACTTAGTATAAGTGTCCACGTGTAATGTATGGGTTTACTATGTAAGAGTTTTTCCTAATTCCATAAAACTAGAGACTTAAAATATATTTGGGAAAATAAAGTTATTTGTATTTTTAAAATAAATAGAGTAAGTTATGATTAAGGTTAGGTCCTTACTGTTGGTATCAGAGAAGGGTTTAGACAAATTTCGAAATTATTATGTTTTCTTAAGAGTTATGGACATCATATTAAGTTTATAATATTATTCTTGATAAAATGTTTAATGACATAAAAAAACTTTTTTAATACTTTTGTTATGAAATTATAAGGCGACTAACGGTATTTTTGGAGACATTTGTTTTTGGGTAATTATGGGTTATTACTTTTTGGGAAGAAAAATGAAAGGTATGAGATAAACATTGAGGTTAAAACATGTTATGGTTATTTATAAGGAATTTATATTTTAGGAATATTATAACAGTTATATAGTTTTATAAAATGGAAAAACCGTAGGATGAGTAACAACCTATTGCGTTTTGAAAGGTCATGGGAATCGAACCCACAACTAAATGGCAACAAGGTTGCATCGCCTACCACTAGACTATATGAAGTATCAGGTCGGTATGAATTTTTCTTTTTAGTTGAATTATTTGATGAATGAAGAATAATTTTATTTTGATAATAGATGTTTTATTGAATATATTTCCATTACATTGAAAAATGATTTGGTGATTAAGAGAATAATGTTATTTCGGAAGACGATCCCAATTTTGGGAATCCAATATGATCAAGCTAAGAAGAATACTATAGGAATTTATTAGATAAGTAAATGTTCAATTATATTTTGGAATAATATAAAATTTTATTGTGAAATTCTGGTGAGTCATGTTATTTATTGAAATGATTAACCTATATTGGAGAATATGTGATTAGGGTAATTAATTTTTTGTATGGGACATTAAGAGTGATTGATTTTTTTATATAAATGTTAAAATTTATCTTGGAAGACTATGTTATAAAATCCTTTTAAATTTTGGGTTTCCATCTTAGTTTGGATTATTTTGAGGAATGTTAAGGATTGTTATTTAATAAATAGTTTATTTTGGACTTTGGGTATTACTATCTAATTTTGGAGATTAAAAGTAGTTTTTTATCCTATAATGGTTTATTATTTTTGGATAATTATCTTATATTATCCTAACCATTTTGTTTTTGGTAATTGTTTCAATATATGAGAAACAGATATTAAATATTTTTTGGATTATGTGATTCTCTAGAAGTTTATTCTTTTGCTTCAGGCATGAAAACTTCATCTTAAATAGTCATCATTTGAAAAAACATTTGTGGTGGAATTTTATTAATGGATGAAACTATATATTTCAAGTAAGTATATTTCCTTATTTTATTATTCCAGGTAGTAAAATAATTTCTCAAATTTAGGAAAATTTTCTTACGACAAAAACGTTTTCCATTTACTTTTCTTACTAACTAATCAATAACCTTTTAATAAATCAAAGATTTATAGTTTTGTGATTATTAACTTTCTCCTAACCATGTTTTTATCACTCTCCCTCACAACATAATGGTTAGTTTTATCTTCCATGTACATGTTTTTCTACATGTAAACCAAGTATGTGTTATCTCAAGTGACCATCATACTTCCTTTACTTTATTTTAAAGTCAAAGTTTTATTAATCATTTCTCTAGTATGGAATTTAAATAAGTGTATTTTGACTATTCAAACCCCTATTTTTTTATCCCAAATTAGACATTTTTATAAACAAAATTCAAAAAAGGGGGGGAAATATAATATCTCGAGTTTTCAAAAAATCAATATTATATTAGATAACGTACATGATACACCACATTGAGCTTAAAAAAACAAATAAATAATATTTAAATGTTACCATTAAAACCTAACTATTATAATGAAGGGAATGAATAGTATTAATTGAATTATAAAAATATGGTTTACACATTTAAATATAATTAATTATTTGGTGACCAATTAATTATAAATTAATGTTTTTATGAAAAACTTTTTAAATGTGCACAAGTGTGTTTTATGCTTGTAAATAATAAAATCACTCCTCTTGGATTATATGAATTTAATATATATATATATAATATAATTTTTATATTTTTGTCTTATGTTTTTTCTAGACGTGATATAAGAATAAATCCAATTTTGGGCATAAAAGAAGTATTTTTTTAAAAGGTAGTTTTTTCACCTTTTGATGAAGAACCTATTTTAAATATATTTTTTGACATATTTATAAATAATTTTTGACAAAATAAACTTAATATTTGAAATCTGAGTATCAAATTTTACTTAGGTTGATGTTTTTTTATTTTTCTAATCTGATTCATTTTTGGCTGAATAATGAAAAAATATTTCGTTTTTAATTGAAACAACCTTTTCATCGATATAATTTATAGTTTTAAATTATATATTTGAATAGTTTAAAATTTTAATTCTATAATTTTTTATTATTTAATACAATTTAGTTCATTGTATTCAATTTTATAATGAAATTGGATATAAAAACTTTGTGAACTTTCAAACGTCTTTACATTAAAAACTCGTTTTCTCATTTTGTAAACCAGATTAATTTTTAATTAATTCCTGAAATTTATGAGTTTGAAATTTTGAAAAATCGATTTCATATTTTTGATAATATAGTCCAAATTTATAAAAAATGTACCTTATATTTTTTAAAATTATGAATAGTAACTTTAATAATTATTTTTATTACCACAATTAAGGATAAATAGGGTAATTAAAGATAAAAGTAATATTATAAATATTATAAAATTACCCTAACACATGTACTAACTTCATTGGTTGAATTTATTTCAAGAAAAAAATATTTGGGCTAAAATTATTACCTTTATAAGCCACTTGGATGTGAGTATGACATTTATAATATTTTATTTTATGTAAAGTCAAAGATGTCATACTCATGTTTCTCATAACTATAAAAATTTTAATATGGAATTATATAGGTAATATGTTCAACTAAAAATATTCATATAAAATATAAACATTTATAAAAATCATGTTAATTTATTTTTTTTATTTTATTAAAGAAACAATTAAATTAAATGGTGACACAATGAAGATGTAGTAATTGCCTCATAAATGAATGAATAAAATAAATGTTATTAAAAATATTAAAATAAAGATAATTTAAAATAATTAATGTCATAAAATAATTTTATATACTTATTTGACATATTAGTTATGTGTTAAAATATTTTTTTTAAGATATCATGTTGTTATGATATTTTTAAAAAGTCAAATAATGAATAGTGTCAAAATTGACATTATTAATATTTTAAAATAAATAATATTTTATTAAATGATATTAAACTTATAAAAATCTCTATTTTATCCAATTTATTATTATAATAATCAAAATGTCATCAATTACTCATTTATTTGTATTTTTTAGTTTATAGTAATTTTATTAACCCTCAAAGTGTGAATTACATGATATCATAGTAAGGGTTTAAAGCATAAAATAAGGGTTAAAACAAAATGATAAAGATAAAAAATAATCAAAACTTGTCTCATTTTTATTTGATGATTTTATTTAGAACCATAATAATACTATATTCTAAATAAATCACTTTTTACCCCTTTAAAATATAAAATTAATTTATGTAAAATTAATATTTTAAAGATTTCCAAGATTGCCCTTCCCCTCTCCTATAAAAGGGAACACATTATTCTCTATTATTTACGCCAAAAAACAAAAACAAATTCCAAGATAAACATAAATAACTTACTAGAGTCCATACCCACATTCTAGAGGCCTTATTTTAGCCATAACACTCACCTTAGTGGTGTTAAGATGTTAATCAAAGGAAGACATCCGAATGAAATGTGTTGTTTTTAATTAAGTGTTTTTATTTTATTTATTCTTCCACTTTCTTAAAATATTATTCATACAAGATAAAATAATAAATCAAATATAATAAATATAATTACATTTTATTATGTTAATATCATCACCTAAATCCATCTCCAATTCCATCAAATGGGAAATGAATTATTTGTTCGTGTGTACGGCGGATTATCACCTCACGAACCAAAATAATTCGTTTTCTATAACCACCTCTCAAGAATGGTTATAGTAATGGAATTAATGTTTATATATTATATTAATAAAATATTTATCATTACTAAATAATAATATATCAATTATTTTCTTACCTTTCCATGTGCATAAAAATGATAATGTCATTCGTACGTACATGTGAACTATCACCTCCATGAAGTGATGTGATTAATTTTTCCTCACCACATAACATGGATGATATATATAAGTATATTTAAATTATTAATATGATATTAATGATATTATTATTATTTAGATATAAAATAATACCTATCTTCTTTCTATAATTATATTTGAAAAATGAAAATGTTATTTATGTGTGTGTACGGCTTACCGTCTCTATGATTATGACATAATTAATTTTTCATATACATATTTAATGAATGGATTTAAAAAATTTAATTTATGTATAAAATATAATATTATTTCATGAATAATATTATTTATATTATTTAATTATGATCACTTTAACTATTGACATCATACCAAGTTCATTTTTTAATCAAGTGCCAAATGTTGACAAAATGTCTGACAAGAACTTAAATAATTAAGTAATTGTTATAATAAGGAAATAAGTGATATCAAAAGGGATAATAAACTTTAAGAAAAAGTTATAAAGAAATTAAATAATTAACCTAAGTTTATTATTCAGGAATATAAATATTTAACATGGTGATTCAGACTCAGGGTAAGGGAATCTTTAAATAAAATGTCATTTTAAATGTTTTATAGATTTATTATTTAAATATTTCTCATTCGTGTCCATGTTTTCAAAAATTTTTGATGGAATTTTTTATACGGACAAGAATATTATAAAATTTTAATTTATTTCAAAAGTTCTAAATTTTTATGGGCCACTTTGATTCAAAAATCTTTTTTAAAATGTTTTAAACGAGCTTTAAAAATAGTTTAATTATTTCAATAACTCAGAATGTTTTTTAACATATAAAGAATGAAAGAAATTTTATATTTTCATACAGATTTAATTATTTAATGTTTCCTTTATAATTTTTTATATTTCCTTCTAAATAAAGTACCTTCTTTATTATGTGTGTGGTTTTTACATTTTAAAAGTGATTTTTTTACATGAAAAGGGTATTTTGATATTTATAAGTGTTATAATCATGGGTTTAAAATAGTTTTCAAGTGTTTTATTCATGATACATTTCTTGTATGTTGTTTATTATGGTTTTATCCCATTATAACTCAATATATTATGGGTTCATCCCTATTATATCTAAAGATATGTCTGGTTCGTCCCATTATATCTAAAGATATGGTGGGTGAGCCCTATTATAGCTCTCTAATGTATTGGGTACTCTGGAGATAGAATTAAAACATAATTTTATTCAATTATTTAAGTGTGAATTTAATATTGATAGGGTAATTATGTAACAAGGTACTTGCATGAATTTTCTATGCATGATAATAAGCTTTTAATAAAAGTGTTTTTTGTTTTCTTATTTTAACTAGGCTTATGAATTCTTTCTTTTATCCTTTAATACGATTTTTATTATCATCCCAATTTTTTAAATTTTATTCATATGGTTTAAGGAATATAAGGGGAAATGTTGAGTTCATGAAAGAAGGTTTTAATATATATCAGTATAAAAAATCTTGTTTTATTTTAAATATGTTTTTACGAAAAAAATGGATACTTAGTATAAGTGTCCACATATAATGTATGGGTTTACTATGTAAGAAGTTATCCAAATTCTATAAAACAATAGAACTAAAATATCTTTGTAAAAATAAATTGATTTATAGTTTTAAAATGACTATAATAAGTTATGTTTATATATAGGTCCTTACAATTACAAAAAAAAAGGAGAAAAATAAATATAATTTATAACCAAAAAGTAACAAGGGAAATACAGAAGATCCATTTTAATGTTTTAAAATACCTTTATTGAAATACCACATCCAAATATTAGATAATAAAACTTTTATTTTATAGAAGGATAAGGTAAATATTATTTTCATGAGAGATAAAACTAAATGGGTTTACAATTAAAAAGGTGAACATTTGTGGGATATGAAATTATAGACAATGAGTGGAAATCATTATTTAAATGGGTGGGAATTATTACTAACATAATTTCATTTTCAAGAAATATTATAAATCATCAGTAAATAATATTTAAATAAAAAATGATCCCATAGATATAAATAGGGTATACCATATGAAATAAAAGATAAAAATCAAGGAGAAACATTATAACATAATAAATAAGACTAAGTTATAAAAATATTGTATTTTGTAAAATAAATCAATAATAACCCATATAAAGAGAATGAATTGAAGTGAAATTTCAAATTTCAAAAATAATAAATGATATTATAAGACATGGGGAAGTAGTTACACAATACAAATAAATATTGGTAAATAATATAAAAGCATGCCTCAATGAAGGGTGATTTAGGCTAAACCATTACCCTGTGTCTGAAAGAGCTATTAACTTGAACATAAATTCTTAAAAAATTAAATTATCATCATTATATAAGTATAAAAAAGTATGATTCATCTACATTTACTTTTATAATGTCCATATATTATCTTTGGGTTCTTATTTTAAATATAGTTTTGTTTACATTAGTTACTCGAGGTTGTTTGTTTAATTTATTCATTACACTTTTTTTCTATTGAATGTTGTCAAAATTTTTGTAAAATAACTTCATGATATCTAAAAAAACTAGATTATTATATTTATTATTTCATTATAAAATGCTTAAGCAGTTTCAAATTTTAGCCCAAAATTGATCTAATTTAATAAAGGTACCTTAATTAGTCCATTTAAGGTGGTCAAAGTTACTATAACGACCCCCACCCTAGTAGCCTAGATCTAGTTGATACTTTACTACTTTTTTATAAGATACAATGAATCAAATCTTTAAGGACTGAATAGTTTAGTAGTCTTGGTAAACTAGAAACATACTTGATCGTTTTATTATATTTGAATGCAAAAATTACAACATAATTGTTTTCAATAATATCATTATTAACTTTATCATATCCTTACATATCATTCATAGTACACTTCTTGGATTCTTGGGAACGGAAAAAAATAAGGTTGAGATCATATGATTAGTAAGTGTTATGTAAAGAGGAATCTATCATGAATAAATAAGCATAGTCAATATAGAAAGATAAATAACTGAACACACATACTATTAAAATAACTTGATTGTCATGTATAGATAAATACTAATCAATATAGAAAGGAAAATAACTGAAAAAACATGCCATTTAATCAATAAAATAATAATTAAATTCATTTAGAGATAATATCATTGCGAGAATCTCAGGGATAATAATAACTGAATTATTAATGAAGGAAATTCTTAATTATTAGTCATCATGATCATGGGCATAATGATACATCTTCCATAAATACCTTTCAAAAGATTTTATAAAACTATAAGTAGAAACATGTTTAATTCTATCTTAATGATTTTCCTTATGAGACTACTATTGTAAGAAATCATGTTTTTTCATACTTCAGTTTTGAGAAAAAATTTAAATTTTTTCTACCGGATGCTTGAAAGTGGTAAAATGATCATTTACTATAGAATATGATATTGGATAATTTTTTTGACCACTATGTTATTTCTAAAATAGTGTTTTTACCCTAGGATAGGAATTTTTTGGAAATTTGAACCGTTCAAATTTTGGTAGAATAATTAATATTTAATATATAATAAATAAAATATTAAACTGTTTGTACAGGTTCATTTGGTGATTTTTTTTAACAGAGTCATATTGAGATTCAGTCTCTGCCATTAGTTCTATAGTGAGGATTTTGGCCAAGGTGATGCATAGATATGAGTTGGGTACTGAAGCCGAATCAGGCCCCATTTCCTTTTCTTCTTTATTTTATCTTTTTTTTATTTTCTCTTCTTTCCTCCTCCTTCTTGCATACGCTCCTACTGTGACTTCTTCTTCATGTGACCTAAGAGAGAGAGGGAGAAAGATAAATAGAGATATAGTTAAAGGAATATGGGTACCATTACGAAGCCTTTGACATGCTAGATCGATGTGTGGAAACCGTGGACCGTGGATTTGAGTGAAGCTTTGACGGTTTCCACCCAAAGGTAGGCTTGTTTTATGTTTTACAAAAAATATCCATTTAAATCATCGTTTTTAGTTTTTAACACCATATTATTCTTGAATATGACCCCTAGAGTCTGAATCTATTGATTTGGGAGTGAAAATGGGGTTTTAGGGATTTAAGGTTTTCCCATTTTGGAAAACCAAGCTACACAATGTGTGGTCTCAGGTGACATGTTGTGTGTTATTCCCATTTTTGGGAACATGAAATTTTTGTGAGTACATGTCATTTATGGGAGCATACATGTCATTAATTGTACTCGGCTGTGTATCCAAGTACTCGGGCCCGGCTACTCATGTTAGGGTGAATGAGAGTGTAGAGTACACAACTAGACCCTGTGTGGGTAGCACGCCATGTAAAAGTACATGGCCTGGCCAAGTATATGGCTAGTCCTATTTAGGGACACAGTCAGGTACCCCGTGTTGGGTACACATCCTCTACCCTCCTTAAATTTCATGTACCTAGGGAATTTACACACCCAATCCAGTTGAGGTACATGTCCATGTGGTATTTTGGGAGTAAACTCCATATACCAAGGGTGACATGTCGTGTATTGCCCCTTTTCAACCCTATGAGGGTTTTTCATGTCTTATGGCCCCAGAGTCATAATTTGACCTAAGGTTACTCCGTTATGAGTATTTTTTCACATATTTATTGATTGTGAAACTTGTGGAGTGATTTGAGGACTCTTAATGGGTGTTTTGGATATTTTATCTAAATATAGAGGTTCTTTATCTATCATTTGAATTTAGTCATCTCCTGAGAGATATTTGAAGAGAGAATGACTTGTTAGGTGTTTGTACCAAACATGGTGTGATTATGATCTAAGATGATCCATGATATATCTCTTGTGACTGGTGCCTTCATGGATTTTTTTGAGAATGTATCCCTTGCGATATGTGCCCTTATGGTCTAGGAGGTTGTGAGAAGAGTTGTTATAAAGGATCCCTTGTAGGATTCCTATATTTATGTTTTGACCTAGAGGATCTTGTGTAGGATGATTCTATATTTTACTAATTTCTTGAGGATCCCCTGGGGGTCCATTTTCTTGAGAACTAATCTATGGAGTCCCTTGTAGGATCCATACACCTATGTATAATTCTAGGGATCCCTTATAGGATTCCTTAGTCTTACAAAACTTTTTGAGGATCCCTTGTAGGATTCATCCATTTCTTAAATTTTGAGAATCATATGAAGGATTCCTTATTTACCATTTATAGCTAAGTATCTCAAGTAGGATGAATTCAATTTCATTTTTACCTAGAGTATCCCAAGTAGGTTACCTCTTTAGTGTTCAAATTGAGGGACCCATCAGGTGCCTGTTGTTGACCAACCCTAAGTTGTACGTTCGGTTTGGGTAGAGATAGTAGTGGATGTCACATTAGAACCCATTACAAACTTGTAATCCCATGGGGGTTTGGGTAGATATAGTAGTGTATGTCACCTTAGAACCCATTAAAAACTTGTAATCCCATGGGGGTGTGGTATTAGTGTTGAGTGTAGGTGTTCAGACACCCTTATTATTTTTTTTTATCTTTTTTGATTCAATGATGATTACCAAACATGCTTCCTAGTTGGTTGTCATTGAGCCTAGTGTGAGGCATCTTTATTTATCTTTGGGATACCCTAATGTACTTCCTGGGATCTATACTACTTATTGGGATTCCCATATGTGCTTACCTATGATTAATCTTATGAGACTTATTGTTTCATGTGTTTATAGATATACCCAGAAGTACTACCTAAAACTTGGCTATTGAGCCTGGATATATATGTTTGATTATTATATTATTGGGATATCCAAAGGTGTTTCCTAGTATCTAGATATTAAGCCTTACATTATGACTTGTATTCCCTGATTAATACTTTGATTCCCATTATAGGAATCCCTTGGATGGACTCAGAGGGCTAATGAATTGTACACATTAAGTGATACTTGGATTCTCTATTATAGTAATTCCTTGTACTGATTCACAGGCTTGTTGATTATATATATTCCTTGGTTTTTTCCCTCAGATCATGATGCAATAGTGGATTCCTTGGATTGATTCTGCTCCTTGTGGATTGATTCTGTGGGATTTTTTGGGCCTTGTTACCCCTTAGATCTGACTTTCTTAGACTCGCACTAGACATGTTCAGTAGAAATTCTCCAAGGACTCAAACTTAGTACCTTTACCAAGTTTCCATTGAGATTATCTTGGGAATCGATGAGGATGATTTGGTATTATATACCTTGGATTCGGGCCTTCGTGGTCTGACACTTGATTATATGAGTATGGTGACCCTAGTAATTATACTCATGGATGATTACGCTCTCCTGAGTGATGAGGATGATTCTTCTCACCTCTGGATGTTATGTGATGAGGATGATTACACTCTACTCGGTTGGATTACATAGCACAGTCTGATTTAGGATGCCTCGATATTTATTCCTTGGATCTAAACATTGGGGTCAGACATATGATTACACAACATAGGTCATAGTTGGTTTCAATTAACTTTAAAAGATTGACCACTTGTATATAGTATCATTTTTTAAAATATTGACCTTTGGTACACGAAATCCTTCTTTATAGGATTTACTATCAATATACAATATCCTTGTTAGTGATTAGAGGTGAGTACAGGGGAGCCCAGGTGTAGAACGAGTATCCCCCTATAGTGACGTATCTTTCTCAGATATATAATTCTAGTGTTTCCAAAGAAGTTATATGTTGGTTGGGATTACAAACCCAAGTATCGACTTAATGATACACGGATTGAGTGGAATGACATATAGTTCAATGCCCTTACACAGGATGTCCCAGGGATTGGGATTACAGACCCAAGGATCGACTGTAGTTTGGGTTTAATTTTATTTTATTTCACATACCAATGACTATTCATATTTATTTAAATATGTATAGCTATGGGAATATACATGTATATGTATATAGATATAGACATCCATGGTGGCACTTGCCCAGTTGACAGGAATTACGAACCCAAGGTTTGACTGTGGTTTCACATTATTGGTTTTACTTATAATTTATATTTTTATCATCTAGGTTGAGAACATTGATTTTACATACACTTTTAGCATAATATTTTATAGTTTCCTCATTGGGGTGGCCTACATAGGTTATTTCTCACCCCTTCATGTGAACCTTTGTGTATGTGTAGACTTTATGTCTATTTTTTAGGTTGAGATTCGTTACATGGTGGGTAGGGATGAGGACCATAGATACATGTTGTAGAAGAGCTACTCATGTGGGTTCTTCTGATCAAGCTAGTTCATTTCAACGGTTTTTGGAGACCAGGTGAATGGTATGGATCAAATTTAGTAGTAGAGCCTTGTACTTTTACTTTTAGTTTCTTTTTTAATTTTGTATCTGTATGGTTGGACCAGTGCATGATCAGTGTTGTATTTGTATGATGTATCTATTCGGTCTTTTATGACTTTCATTTATTATTACAGTATGTTATATTTCAGTTTATTTATACTTCTACATTTTATTTACTTTACTACTATGTATGAAACTTACATATTTTTGTTATTTCTTACTCTAACATGAGGGCATAGTCTCCCCACTATCACACCCTAGGCCCTCATTGCTAGTTGTTGGTCGGAGTGGATACTCAAGAGGGGGTGAATTGAGTTCCAATTAAAATTTCTATTAAAATAATGTCTATTTAAAATCCCCAAATTTATAAAACAAGTTAAACTATAGGGAATTTATATAGATTGTAGATGTTCACTTAGCTTCTCAAAGATTGATTAGGTCTCAGTTAATTTAACCACAAGATTAAACTAACTTTTGAAACTAACCAACTGATTTAAAATAAGTATAAACACTTGCTAATTTAACTATCAAAGTAGCTTTAAAATAGTTTTGTATTTCAAAGTAACATAAGTGGAATATAAAAGATATATGTAGTATACTTTAAACTTAAACTAAAGATGCATAGCAGATATAACAAGAGGTTCAGTCTCAAGCTGAGACTTAGTCGTCTCAAATTTATATAAATTTGATCCACACCCTTGATCAGGGTTGAAAAGAGTTTACAAAACTATCCAGGCCACGCAGGGACCTCTACCACAGTTCTTCGTGGGAAACAAAACAAAGACCAGGCCACACAAGGACCTCTTCCACAGTTGACATGGGTAAACAAGAGTTAAGAGTTTTGGAGTGAGGATTTTTATATCCTCTAGTTTAGTGAAGGAGACAGTGTGCGTGTAAGATATACAGAGTACACCACACTGCTCGAAATTAAATAAACAAATCACTTAGAGAGAAAAGATAAGAGTTTAAAAAGCTCCAGGGATTATCAATGCTATTCTGGACTCGTTGGATTCAGCAGGAATGCTTCTAAGCCCTTCTCTGGTTTTTCTGTTGAAAAATAGATTGTCGTAGTTTAGCTTGTGTTCTACAGGAGTGAAAATGATCTCTTGATTCATCATGTGTTCTTCAGTGGTGTTGGATTGCACTCATGAGAGTTCTTTGAAAGTCTTGCAATATATTTCTTGCTCGGGATTGTTCTTCTTGTTCAGCATAGTGCTATCAGGTGTATGTAAGTTCTTCTTGTTGTGTCGTCACACTTGCACACGTGTACTGCATCTCAATCTTCCTTATATTCCACGAGTTATGGAAGTAGGAATGATTCCATTTTCATAGGTATGAGATACGGTTTCCTTACATGACAAAAACTATCATTAAATAACATTAATTGCATTAAAAACATCAAATATGACCGTTAGAATTATTTAAATAATATTGAAAAAAAGTTAAGAGACGGTGTCACAGTGATTATTTAACTGGTGTCTTTTTCATGGTATAGTCTTCACTGTATGTGGTTCACGGTATGTGCTTCATGGTATGTGCTTCACGGTGTCTGGGTCACGGTTTTCCCTTCACGGTGTCTGGGTCACGGTTTGTCCTTCACGGTGTCTGTGTCACAGTTTGTCCTTCACGGTGTTTGGGTCATGGTTTTTCTTTCACGGTGTGTGGGTCACAGTTTGTCCTTCACGGTGTCTGGGTCACAGTTTGTCCTTCACGGTGTCTGGGTCACGGTTTGTCCTTCACGGTGTCTGGGTCACGGTTTGTCCTTCACGGTGTCTGTCTGACTGTGAATGTGTCTTGTACACAGTCTGTCATACTATGTCAAACATCATGGTGTCTCTATACTTAGACAAATATCCATATATATATTTAGAAAGTAATATGCAGAATATGGATTAAGCTTAATCATTAGAGAGTAAGAGAACTTGAATCATAAAGGCTTGATAATATAAGTGAGATTTGTGACACTACTGGAAAAGTAGGCTATACCAACGGTTTATAACCGTTGGTATAGGCTGGAAAACCGTTGGAATAGGGTATACCAACGGTTTTCCAAACCGTTGGCCAGTTAGCCGCGAGGAAAGACCTATACCAACGGTTTCATTTAAACCGTTGGTATAGGTGTTTGAGAATTCTGGGAACCTCTTTACCAAGGGTTCTGAACCGTTGGTATAAGTTTTTCCAGAATTCTGGAAAAATCTTTACCAACGGTTCTGAACTGTTGGTATAAGTTTTTCCAGAATTGTGGAAAAATCTTTACCAACGGTTCTGAACCGTTGGTAAAGCTTTTTCCAGAGTTGCTGCACTGCAGCCCCCAGAAGCCCTCCAAAAGCCCTACCATACACCTTCATAAAAAAACAGTGCACAACAGCCCTCTAGTATACCCTCCACTATACACCTGCATAAAAAATATCACAAAATCCACATACAGACTTTAAACAGTATAAAAAACACCTAAAATAGCCCAAAAAAATACATATGACAACAATCATTCAGTGGTAATTCACCTCACCCATCAAATTCTAATAGGCAGAATAGTTTGATAAATATCTATTAGAGTTGAATAATACATTCAAATTGACTCAAATCCCATTTTTTTGTGATACTAGGTTTGGGTATGTAATGATTTGTGATGAATTTTGCATTGAACTTGTATTTTTTATAATATATGGTGAAAATATATTTTCTTAGGAGTCTCGTCACTTATGACCCCATGAGTGAAACTACCCAACTCATGAAAAAGAGTTTGCGACTATCGTTGATGAGTGTAAATTTCAGTTGTATTCACTTAAAATGATTTCCTTTTGAAATAAAAGAGAGACTTTGAGTGGTGTCGTCCACACCGCGCCTCGGATTGAGGCGGAGTTGACTCATACACGTCACAAATGACCCATGGATACATGTCCTAAAGTATCAACAGTATCCGAATTCCTTTGGTCTATTTTCCGTATGTCAGTTGTTGTTTTAACTTAAACTGTTGTCCATTTCAAAGAAAAGTGACACACTTTGAGCGGTTCTGGCCACACCGCGCCTCAGATTGAGGCGGGGTTGACTCGTACACGTCACAAATGACTCATGGATCATTTTCCTAAAGTTTCAATAGAATCCGAAAGTGTTTGGTCGGTTTTCCGTATGTCGTTTTTTTTACTTAAAAGCGCATCCATTTTAAACAAAAGAAAGACACATTGAGTGGTCCCGGCCGCACCAGCCCTTGGATTGAGGCAAGGTTGACTCGTACACGTCACATATGACCCATGGATCGTTGTCCTAAAGTTTCAACAGAATCCGAATGCGTTGGGTCGGTTTTCCGTATTCCAGTTGTTGTTTTCACTTAAAATCATGTTCATTTCAAATAAAAGTTAGACACTTTGAGTGGTGTCAGCCAAACCATGCCTCGGATTGAGGCGGGGTTGACTCGTACATGTCACAAATGACCAATGGATACATTTCCTAAAGTATCAACAGTATCCGACTGCGTTTGGTCAGTTTTCCGTATGGGGTTTTTTTTACATAAAAGCGCATCCATTTTAAACAAAAGAAAGACACTTTGAGTGGTCCCAGCCACACCGGCCCTCGTATTGAGGCAAGGTTGACTCTTACACGTCACATATGACCCATGGATACATGTACTAAAGTATAAATAGTATCTGAATACCTTTGGTCCATTTTCCGTATGCCAGTTGTTTTAACTTAAACCGTTGTCCATTTCAAAGAAAAGTGACAAACTTTGAGTGGTCCCGGCCACACTGGCCCTCGGATTGAGGCGGGGTTGACTCATACACGTCACATATGACCCATGGATTGTTTTCCTAAAGTTTCAATAGAATCCGAAAGTGTTTGGTCGGTTTTCCGTATGCCAGTTGTTGTTTTCACTTAAAATCCTGTCCATTTCAAATAAAAGTTAGACACTTTGAGTGGTGTCGGCCACACTGCGCCTCGGATTGAGGTGGGGTTCACTCTTACACATCACAAATGACCCATAAATCATTTTCCTAAAGTTTCAACAGAATCCGAAAGTGTTTGGTCGATTTTCCGTATGTCGTTTTTTTACTTAAAAGTGCATCCATTTTAAACAAAAGAAAGATACTTTGAGATGTACCGGCCACACCGGCCCTCAGATTGAGGCGGGGTTGACTTTTACATGTCACATATGACCCATGGATCATTTTCCTACAGTTTCAACAAAATACAAATGCGTTTGGTTGGTTTTCCGTATGTCAGTTGTTGTTTTAACTTAAACTGTTGTCCATTTCAAAGAAAAGTTAGACACTTTGAGTGGTACCAGACACACCGCGCCTCGGATTGAGGCAGAGTTGACTTGTACACGTCACAAATTACCCATGGATACATTTCCTAAAGTATCAACAGTATCCGAATGCCTTTGGTATATTTTTCGTATGTCAGTTGTTGTTTTAACTTAAACTGTTGTCCATTTCAAAGAAAAGTGACATACTTTGAGTGGTGTCGGCCACACCGCGCCTCGGATTGAGGCGGGGTTGATTCTTACACGTGACAAATGACCCATGGATCATTGTCCTAAAGTTTCAATAGAATCAGAAAGAGTTAGGTCGGTTTTTTGTATGTCGTTTTTTTTACTTAAAAGCACATCCATTTTAAATAAAAGAAAGACACTTTGAGTGGTCCCGGCCACACTGGCCCTCGGATTGAGGCAATTTTGACTCTTACATGTCACATATGACCCATGGATCGTTGTCCTAAAGTTTCAACATAATCCGAATGCATTGGGTCGGTTTTCCGTATGCCAGTTGTTGTTTTCACTTAAAATCATGTTCATTTCAAATAAAAGTTAGACACTTTGAGTGGTGTCGGCCACACCGCGCCTCGGATTGAGGCGGGGTTGACTCGTACACGTCACAAATGACCAATGGATACATGTCCTAAAGTATCAACAGTATCCGACTGCGTTTGGTCAGTTTTCCGTATGTGGTTTTTTTTACTTAAAAGCGCATCCATTTTAAACAAAAGAAAAACACTTTGAGTGGTGTCAGCCACACCGCGCCTTGGATTGAGGCGGGGTTGACTCCTACATGCCAAAAATTACCCATGGATACATTTCCTAAAGTATCAACAGTATCTGAATGAGTTTGGTCCATTTTCTGTATGTGGTTTTTTTACTTAAAAGCGCATCCATTTTAAACAAAAGAAAGACACTTTGAGTGGTACCGGCCACACCGGACCTCAGATTGTGGCGGGGTTCACTCGTACACGTCACATATGACCTATGGATCATTGTAATATAGTTTAAACAGAATCCGAATGCGTTTGGTCTGTTTTCCGTATGCCAGTTTTGTTTTCACATAAAATCCTGTCCATTTCAAATAAAAGTTAGACACTTTGAGTGGTGCCGGCCACACCGCGCCTCAGATTGAGGCGGGGTTGACTCCTACATGCCACAAATGACCCATGGATACATGTCCTAAAGTATCAATAGTATCTAAATGCGTTTGGTCCATTTTCCATATGTGGTTTTTTTTACTTAAAAGCGCATCCATTTCAAAGAAAAGTGACACACTTTGAGTGGTACTGGCCACACCGGCCCTCATATTGAGGCAAGGTTGACTCGTACACATAACATATGACCCATGGATCGTTGTCATATAGTTTAAATAGAATCAGAATGCGTTTGGTCTGTTTTCCGTATGCCAGTTGTTGTTTTCACTTAAAATCTTGTCCATTTAAAATAAAAGTTAGACACTTTGAGTGGTGTCAGCCACACTGCACCTCGGATTGAGGTGGGGTTTACTCGTACACGCCAAAAATGAACCATGGATACATGTCCTAAAGTATCAACAGTATCTAAATGCGTTTGGTCCTTTTTCCATATGTGGTTTTTTTACATAAAAGCGCATCCATTTCAAAGAAAAGTGACACACTTTGAGTGGTACCGGCCACACCGGCCCTCGGATTGAGGCGGGGTTGACTCATACATGTCAAATATGACCCATGGATCGTTTTCCTATAGTTTAAACAGAATCCGAATGCATTTGGTCTGTTTTCCGTATGTCAGTTGTTCTTTCCACTTAAAATTATGTCCATTTCAAATAAAAGTTAGACACTTTGAGTGGTGCTGGCCACACCGCGCCTCAGATTGAGGCGGGGTTGACTCGTACACGTCACATATGACCCATGGATACATTTACTAAAGTATCAAAAGTATCCGAATGCGTTTGGTCCTTTTCTGTATGTGGTTTTTTTACTTAAAAGCGCATCCATTTTAAACAAAAGAAAGACACTTTGAGTGGTACCAGCCACACCGGTCCTCGGATTGAGGCGGGGTTTACTCGTACACGTCACATATGACCCATGGATCGTTGTCCTATAGTTTAAACAGAATTTGAATGCGTTTGGCCTGTTTTCTGTATGCCAGTTGTTGTTTTCACTTAAAATCCTGTCCATTTCAAATAAAAGTTCACTTTGAGTGGTGTCGGCCACTACTTCAAAGCACATTTTCCATATCATTTTCCACATGCATAAACATGAAATACATGTCTAACTAAGAAATATAAGTAAAAAAAATAGAGAAATGAGTATCACAGTACCAAGAAATACTAAAGGTCTAGGTAGTAGACTAATCATACAATAAGAATCAAGTGCAAAAAACAGAATCTGAATGCAACGTCCCTATGAAGCAGAGGAAAACCCCAAAGTGGAAAACCATGTTCAAAAATAAAGAGTTATACAAAATTAAAAAATGTAATGGATCAATGTGCCTCTGATCACCATCACCATCACCACTATCATCATCAGCCTCATCCTCGCCGTCATCTCTGTCCTCGTCATCGTCCTCATCATCGTCCCCATGCTCATCGTCGACCTCATCCTCATCCTCGGCATCATCCTCACCCTCGGCCCCATCCTCTCCCTCGGCCCCATCCTCGCCCTCATCCACATCCTCATCCTCGCCCTCTTCCTCTTCAGTATCCTCATCATCACCAGGAACGTCATCATCTCGATCGCCACTAGAGATGCCACCTGGTGCATTGGATCATGCACCCATCGACGACATAAATGTCTGACAACCCGCACTAGCCTCTGGTGGAAGTGATGAAGATAATGCTTTCATCAGTTTCATAAATTCTCTGTCTCTTGTTTGAACTTGTACTTCCAACTCTGTGACCCTTTTATCAGACTGTCTTGCATGGTCCTTGACCTGTTCCAACTCGGTGGTACTAGAATGGATACCTGGAGACGACCAATACCTCGTCGGGACTATATTCTTACCAGGTCGGCAGCGTACTCGACCAGAGTGCTCATCTCCCAAAACCTGATATAAATAATCGTGTGGCCCAAAATTGTCAGGCTCCTGGGCATCAAGAGCCTCTAAAGCAGCCTGTAAAAAATATTAATAGATTATTAAATTTCAAATTAGATATTAAACTTTGAAATAAACAAATTAAAACTTACAATATTCTCTTGGGTCGGTTCATTTACCGCAGTTCCATCTTTTTTTCTTCTACTCGAGAAAAACAATTTTTCTCGAGGGATACGTCCTTCAATATTCATTTTGTGCTTATGTAATGACATTGAAACAATATAAAGTTAAATTATAATCATATATTCATTATTCAATAAATCACATAATTTAAGTAGGATCCACTAAAAAGGGAAAGTCCTAAAGAAAAATTATAAACAACTATATCGTACCTACTGCCTCTCATGATCTGCCAAAGTTGTGCGCCCCAAAGTGTGGAGGTATTTCTTTGAATCAATGTTTTTTTTGTTTTTTTCAAAAGATTCCTAAATAATGATTAATAATTAATAAGATTATATTAATTCAAAATATGAAAACTCTCATTTAAATAACTCAAATGTGATTAATACCTTAAATTTGGCAGTCGCCCAATGGGTAATCATTTGGCGATATTGCTCTATCGGGCAGTCATCCACGATAGGTAATGTCTCTAACTCCGTGCCCACTCTATCACACCAGCCAACATACAACTCATGCTTATAATCTCTCCAAATCTCTCCTAGCTCTTTTAAACGTGCTGGTCGTGCACCTTCTCCATCAGGGAAGTTAAACCGAAGCTGAAACCAAATTGATTAGTTAATTTAAATACAAAAATATAATGAATTAAATCCAATAGATTTTTTACCCATATTTGTGCCCACGCGTTATCCTTGACTTCGGGTGGCATATGTCTCCAAGAGAGAGGGCTGACCGGAATGATATCGGAGTATTTGGCTAGCGTCGCCAAAAAACCCCGACATTGCTGCCCAGATTTCTCAATCATTTGTCCATCAACATTGTATTCAACCATCAACTGTGTCTGGCGGTTCCATACCGCACGCAAGCGAGTACTCCCCCTCCCCCACCTCCTATTTGTAGAAGAATCTGTTATTAAAGAAAAATAATATCAATACAAGTTATAATAAAAATAAATTTTGGTATAAAATTTTGATAGAGTTATATAAATATACATGTGGTAGTCGGATCAATGGGTGCAGAAGCTGAAGGAGTATCCTGTACAGGTGGAGTGTCCCTCAGTGTATGCTCCTCAGCCACATACTGTGTCGCAGCAGGAGTCGAAGAAGGTGGAATATAATATCCCAGAGATAATGAACCAGAAGAAAAAGATGATGGCATAGACGTCTGGCCAGCTGGTAGTGTAAACATCGGAGGTCTAAATATCTCATATGCCCCTGAATACACGCCAGGATCAAAATAGGGCGTAGAAGATACGTCTGTGGTAGTGGGTCATCTAACTCTCGCCGCACGAGCCCTCGTACCACCGACCTCAGTACCGGGACCACTAGATGATCATCCATCTCTGACACCACCCTCCCTCCTACAACCAACCTCTCTACTGGGAGAAATATCAGGCTCCTCGTCAGATATCTGTCGTCTAGGGGGTGGATCCTGAAAAATAGTTTGACAGAAAAGTAAACACATGATATTATAAGTTATTGAAATATTTATATTTGAAATAAAATACTCACAATAGGGACGAGTGGAGGAACACCCATCTGTACCATGCAACGATTATTATCTGTCATCTTTTTCCGCCACCTCTCTTCAATGGGTGTCATTTCCTGCAATGAAAACAAATATGGAAGTAATTAGAAACAGATAACTAATGTGTAACCCAAAAAAAATATAGAAAAACCATTATGATAAAAAGAACATAATGAAACAGAAGATTTATGGTGTTATGAAGGTAAGTACTAGGATACACACTCTGAATGATGTATGTGAAACATGTAGGTGAGAACATGACTGTATGATTCTATATATTTCCCACCACAACTTCGGGTTCACAATCAACTCTGACAATTGAGCTGTTGGGGTCATCATAAGTAATAAACGGATTGCTTCCAATTGCAGTAGGGATAGTTTCAACTTCATCATCACCATCATCAAAAACATGTCTGGGATTTACTTCAATAATTACACTGAATTTAGGATGACGATGATCTTTGACATAAAAAACTTGTTTCACCATTGACGCCAATACATATGATTCATCGATGGAAAGAGTGCAAGTCATGTCAATAACTCGAAATCCACAATCATCAATAAAGGTGCCTTGCCTCGTCATTGAATCAAACCATTAAAATTTCATCATCGTGACTCGACCATGTGAGTAATAATCCAAAATTATTATTTTCTCCACGACACCATAATAAGCAACATTTTCAGAACAAGGTCTAGTGTCTGATGAACTGGCATAACAGTCTGTTGTGGCAGTTAGCATAACACCATTATGTTGTGTTCTCATGTTTCTTGCTCGTTCAGTGATAATAAATTTGTATCCATTGATCACAAGTGATTTACAAGCACGAACCATGGTATTAGGACCAAAAGCCAAAGCTCTTACTTCCTCAGAAACAGAGTCTGTAGGCAAACTCGATACCTGAAATATAAACAAATAGTAAACTTAATTAAATATTATTTTTATTTAGTTATTACAGAAATATTTTTACCTTCAATTTCAACTAATCAGAAAACCCTTTTCTATGCGAAGTCTCCTTCTTTCTCAAAGATAGAGAACTATGCTTTCTATATATCAATTCTTTATGTTCCCTATAGATAAAAATAATAATAGTTTAACAAATATTTAAAATTACAAGAGATAAGATAACAGATACATGTACAATTAACTTACTTGATATACTCATTGAACAAATCACAATTGAACAACACTGTGTGATGTGCCATCTCTCGCTCTTCAAGGCTTAATGTTGTCAATGTATATGATCCCGGAATTCCTCCTGTCTGAGGAAGTGATGGAAAACTGGGTTCAATTTTCCCATACTATTCTTCTTCATTTCTCATTGGTCTGTTTATTCTCGTAGTATGATTAGACAAATACATTGAGCAGAAATCCATACATTCTTGAGCCAAGTAACCATTCACAATAGAACCTTCGGGATAATTCCTATTCCGAACATATGATTTCAATGTGCACATGTTTCTTTCAGTTGGATACATCCAACGGAAAGCAACGGGTCCTCCAAGAAGTATTTCGGTCGGAAGATGGATAGTCAGATGCAACATGCATGTAAAAAATGATGGAGGGAATATTTTCTCTAACTCACACAAAATTAATGGTGTCTCTGCCAACAGTTTTTGCATGAGGGATTTGGACAACCTCTTAGCACAAAGATCTCTAAACAAATAGCACAACCGAATAACTGAGACTCTAACATTATTGGACAAGAGATGAAAAATTGCTATTGGAATCAACTCATGAAAAAGGACGTGATAATCATGAGTCTTCAAAGATTTCAACTTCAACTCTTTTCTGTTGACCCGTTTTGATATATTTCTTGAATAGCCATCATGAACTTTAATAGTCTCTAGCACTTCCAGAAATTGATTTTTTTTCAGCAGGAGTCATCACATAAGAAGCACATGGAACTTGCCATTTATTTTCACTGATACAGACAGGATGCAATTCTGGTCTGATCCCCCAATCTACCAAGTCGCGCCGAGATCGTAAATCATCTTTTGTCTTCCCATTGACATTTAGAAGAATCGAAAGAAACATTTCACATATATTCTTTTCAATGTTCATTACGTCTAAGAAATGACGTAACAAGTTGGTTGACCAATATGAAAACTCAAAGAATATACTCTTCTTCTTCCAATTGTAACAGGTATCATTGGAAACATTTTTCCTCTTTCTAGATTTCATTACACTCTTCCCAAATAAAAAACTGAAATCTTTCAATTCATTAAGCACATCAGTTCTAGACATACGCTGAGGTGGATCGTCATTCTCCATGGTATTGTCAAATCTTCGACGATTGTTTCTATATGGATGGTTCATTGGAAAGAATCGTCGATGTCCCATAAAACTAAAACTACGACGATATTTCAGTCTTCTCAATCGAGTATTCTTCATACAAACAGGACATGACAATTTTCCTTTTGTGCTCCATCCAGACATCATTGGATAAGCAGGAAAATCATTGATAGTCCACATAAGTGCAGCATGCATCTGAAATATGTCTTTTGAACATGCATCGTATGTGGGCACACCCGCATCCCAAAGAAGTTTCAACTCTTTTATTAAAGGTTGAATGTATACATCTATATCATTGCCGGGATCAGAAGGGACATATATCAGTATACTCAAGAAAGTGTAAGGCTTTTTCATACATAACCAAGGGGGAAGGTTATAAATGTGTATGAAAACCGGCCATGTGCTGTGCGAAGTAAGCATCTTCCCAAATGGATTAAAACCATCACATGAAAGACTCAGTCTCACATTACGCACATCGGCTACAAATTCAGGATATCGAGAATCAAATCTCTGCCATGAAAATCCATCTGCAGGGTGAACCAACTCTTCATTATTCTTTTTTCTCTCGGTGTTATGCCATCGCATTTTTACGGACATTTCATCAGAAATGAAAAGGTTCTGTAATCTGGGGATCAATGGAAAGTGCCACATTACTTTTTGTGGCACACGAGATGGTGTTCCATCATCTTTTGGCTTCCATCGGGAGGTTCCACATTTTATACAATCATTTCTTTCAGCAGTTTCCTCCCAAAATAAGCTGCAATCATTCGGGCAAGCATGATTTTTTTTTGAGAATCCAAGTTCATCAACCAACTTCCATGCCATATAGTGGTTTGAGGGAATATCTGCATCATCTGGAAGTAAGTCCTTCAAGAAGGTAAGAATGTAATCAATTGCAGTATTTGAAATCCCATACATAGTTTTCCCATGAAACAATCGGATTAAAAATTCCAACTTTTTCATTTTATCACATTGCCGATATACTGGAGTCATTGCAGCATCATTCAATTTTTTCACCCTATCAACATCATCATTTTCATTGGACGCATCATGTGTGCTTGTATTGAAATCTTGTTGGCTGGACATCCTTTCCTTCTCATGATGTCGAATAAATGGAAACCGATCATATATCAAACTCTCCAATTCAGTCCTATCATTTGGATCATCAACATTTTGAGATTCCATTTTCTCTCCATTGTGATACCACACATAATAGTTTGTTTGGAAACCATATTTGGTTATATGATAGCTAACTTCTTCACGGCCCAACCAAGGTCTTCCAACACAATTAAAACATGGGAAGTGTATGCGACCACTATCTAAAGCCTTGTCAAATGAAAAATCTAGAAAGATTTTCAAATTATTTTGAAAATCGGTTGAAATCCGATCAGTTTCGTACATCCAACTTCTATCCATTCTGTAAAAAAATCGCAATAAGTCATTTCAAAGCAATTCAATAATATTAAAGTTTAATCAAAAAAATATTTACGTAAATGAAAATTGTTTACTCTATATAAAAGCATAACTGACACATTACTCTATATGAGAATCATATTAAGAAATACAACAAAATACAGTGTATATAAGAAAATAAGATACAAAATTTCTAATGCCTATATTCAAGGATTGACCAGTAAGATATTGGAAGTGGATCAAGGAATACATAATCCTTAAGGGTCTTGTTGGGAGTATATGAGTTTTATTCTTTAACTTCTTCAAGTAGATCAGGATGAGGAGTAGGATGAGGATCATGGGAGTGGCGGGACTGTCCAAGGGGGGTGTGGCGTGTCCAGGCGATGCAGGGTGTCTAGGGGGTGGTGGGGCCGTCCGGGGGGTCGGAGGTGTCCAGGGGGTGGGGGGCTGTCTAGGGGGGTCGGGGTGTCCAGGTGGGCGGGCTGTCCGTGGGGGTGGTCAGGTTGTCCAAGGGGGTCAGGGTGTATAGATATATTTATATGAAAAGAATACCCGCACAATAATCATGCAACCCTGTCATTAGTCTAAACCCCTAGAACACATAAAAGAAGCTAGTATAGAAATTTACTAAAATATTTAACACCATACGAATGAAAATACACTCTAAATATAGTTTGAGAGGATATAATGGTGTGTGTGAAAAAAATGATATTAAATCAATTTAAATGAATATGGAACAAATGAGGGTTTATAATACACTAAGAGTACCTCAAACAATCCAAAACCACTATAGAACCACATATTCAACTTCATGAAACCGGACTTGGAAATCTTACCTACATCTTTACTGATGACCACCTAATTGGAACACTCTATTTATGGTTCTTGAACACAAGGAACAAACAATGTTTGGTCTCTACCAACTCAATCACCCCCTTGTAGATCATAATCTCGTTTCCCCTTATACTAAAATGGTCTCACTAAAAGCTAATATTAATACCGGACCTAAACCATTCATTTTCCATAAAAAAATGATCAAAGAACCATCGGAGGTATCTCTCATATAACCACAACCATTTTTATCTATGATGTAACGAAATTCACAAGAATAACTTTTATTCAATAACCTTTTGGTATATAATGTGCATCAACAATGGTTCAATTATATGGTTCATCACATTCCAATTTATTAATCACCCATACATGATAAAAATTGAACATTGACTTTCATTTAATTACAACCATCATATTTCATTTAATTATTAACAAGCATAGAAGCATGGAAATTGGAATCTAATAACTTTAATTAGTCCCCAAATTTTTTTAATAAATTTAACATGAAAAATAAAACACTTTGAAATCTAAATAATCACTATGAAGTAAAATGAGCTTGGAATTATATTGCACAAGTAAAAACACTCAACGATGGAATATATGAAAATAATATTAATATAAATTATTAAAACAAGATAATAAAGTAACAATGAATGTTAAAACTAAACATGTGATTGAATTTTATAACATATAATAAAAATTTCTTGGTAATGAAACATGAAAGGCACATCAAAAAATTAGACAACTGTCTAATGAAATCTATATGGGCTGGAATATGCATGGAATGTAAATAAAGAACGGAAACATAAATTGGGCTGGAACAGAAATTTGACTGGAATATGAGAATAGAAATTGGTCTCATCCCACATCAAAATCGTAACTAAAAACTAAGAAAATACCTTAGCCTTGGATGGGATGGAGGAAGAGAACCCGAAACACCTCCAAAATCGCCCAAGCGCTCCCGTTTAGGGCTCTGGATCATGAATGGGGGAGAGGATCGGCTACTGCCAATTTGGGGGAAAGTTTTCCCAACGGTTTTTAAAAACCGTTGGTATATAACTCCATCCCAAACCTATACCAACGGTTCCATTGAAACCGTTGGTAAATCTCTACTCCAACGATTCTAAAACAATTTGAACATACACTTTTAGGGTGTACCAATGGTTTCAACCATTGGTATAGTGTTTTTTACCAACAGTTCAAGATAACCGTTGGTATATATTGAAGATGGAATATTATACCAACGGTTTGAAACCGTTGGTATTGTGTATTTCCAGAACCATTGCATAGCACCCCCACCATTGCACCAGCACCCCCACCAACATAAAAAGCACCAGAACTATTTCAAAGTATTAAAATAGCATAAAAAACCTATAATAACACAAAACAAAACACATAAAACCATCAAACTCTTCCAACCATGTGGTGTACTACAATTCCCTATTTCAATCTTCATATGAAAAGAATAATCTAGTGGAGTTGAATAACAGTTTCAATAACTCAAAATGGGGTATGGAAACTTACCCATGGTTCCATGGTGGTTATGAAACTAAATTTGAAAATGGGGTTGGGAAACTTACCCATGGTTCCTTGGTGCTTACAAAAGGAGTAATGTATAGAACTCATTATTTGATTTAAAATTCAGGCAGAACTGAAATGATCACAAGTTCAACTTGTGATGGTCTAGAAGAATGGAATTGTAAGTTTTTTGAACTTAGTTAGAATAATATTAATGTTTTTAAGGCTATGAACACTAAATGGTACAAGTATGGTGTGATCTATTGGTCAAAGTAGGATTCCACCACATCGTACCTCGGATTGAGGTGGGGTTGACTCATACACATAAAAAATGACCAATGTATCATTGTCCTAAAGTATCATCACAATCCAAATACCTTTGATCATTTTTTCATATGCCAGTTGTTGGTTTCACTTAAAATTTTGTTCATTTAAAAAAAAAGTGAGACACTTAGAGTGATACTGATCACACCATGCCTCAGATGGAGGCGGGGTTGACTCATACACATCACAACTTAAACATGTATCATTGTCCTAAAGTATCAATAAAATCTAAAAGAGTTTTGTCAGTTTTCTATATGCAAGTTGTTTTCACTTAAAATATTTTCCATTTCAAATAAAAGAGAGACACATAGAGTGATACCGATCACACCTTGCCTCAGATGGAGGTGTGGTTGACTCGTACATGTCACAAATGACACATGTATAATTGTCCTAAAGTATCAATACAATCTGAAAGAGTTCGGTCCATTTTCTGTATGCAAGTTGTTGTTTTAACTTAAAATTATGTCCTTTTCAAATAAAAGTGAGACACTTTGAGTGGTACCGGCCACACCATGTCTTGGATTAAGATAGAGTTGACTCCTACATGTCACAAATGGTCCATGTATCGTTTTTCTAAAGTATCAACACAATCCGAATGCATTTGATCGATTTTCCGTATGCCAATTGTTGTTTTCACTTTAAATCAAGTCCATTTCAAATAAAAGTGAGACACATTGAGTGGTACCAGCCACACCGTGCCTCATATTGAGGCAGAATTGACTCTTACACATAAAAAATGACCCATGGATCGTTTTTCTAAAGTTTCAACAGATTTCGAATGCGTTTGGTTGGTTTTTTGTATGCCAGTTGTTGTTTTCACTTAAAATTAAGTCCATTTTAAACAAAAGAGGGACACTTTGAGTGGTATCGGCCACACCGCACCTCGTATTGAGGCTAGATTGACTCGTACACGTCACATATGACCCATGTATCCTTTTTCTAAAGTATAAACACAATCCGAATGCGTTTGATTGGTTTTCTGTATGTCAGTTTTTGTTCTCATTTAAAATTAAGTCCATTTTAAACAAAAGAGGGAAACTTTGAGTGGTACCAGCCACACCATGCCTCGGATTGAGGAGGGGTCAACTTTTACATGTCACATATGAGACATGGATCATTGTGATAAATTATCAACACAATCAGAATCTGTTTGGTTGGCTTTCCGTATGTACTTAAGATGTTGTCCATTTTAAACATAATAGAGACACTTTGGGTGGTTCCAGCCACACCGTGACTCGGATTGAGATGCGGTTGAGTTTTACACGTCACATATGACCCATGGATCCTTTTCCTAAAGTTTCAACAGAATATGAATGCGTTTGGTCAGTTTTCCGTATGTCAGTTATTTTTTTTTACTTAAAATTAAGTCTATTTTAAACAAAGAGAGACACTTTGAGTGGTGTCGGCCACACTGTGAATCAGATTGAGGCAGGGTTGACTCGTACACATCATATATGACCCATATATCATTGTGCTAAATTTTCAATAGAATCCGAATGCATTTGGTCAGTTTTGTGTATGTCAGTTGTTGTTTTCACTTAAAATTAAGTCCATTTTAAACAAAAGAGAGACAGTTTGAGTGGTACCATCCATACCACGCCTCGGATTGAGGTGGGTTCAAATCTTACACATCACATATTAGCCATGGATCCTTGTGATAAAGTATCAACACAATAAGAATCTGTTTGGTTGGTTTTCCGTATGTACTTAAAATGTTGTTCATTTTAAACATAAGAGAGACACTTTGGGTGGTTCCGGCCACACCATGACTCAGATTGAGGCGCAGTTGACCTGTACACATCACATATGACTTATGTATCCTTGTCCTAAAGTTTCAATAGATTCTGAATTCGTTTGGTAGGTTTTCTGTATGCCAGTTGTTATTTTCACTTAAAATTAAGTCTATTTTAAACAAAAGAGAGACACTTTGAGTGGTGTCGGCCAAACCGTGCCTTGGAATGAGGCGGGGTTTACTCTTACACATCAAAAATGACCCATGGATTGTTTTCCTAAATTATCAACACAATCCAAATGTGTTTGTTCTGTTTTTCATATGCCAGTAGTTGTTTTCACTTAAAATGTTGAGGCGAGATTAACTCGTACAACCACCAGGACAACCCCCCCCCCCCCGGATTGTTTTGGGATTGACTCATACACATTACATATGACCCATTTATCCTTTTTCTAAAGTATCAACACAGTCCGAATGCGTTTGATCGGTTTTCCGTATGTCAGTTGTTGTTTTCACTTAAAATTAAGTCCATTTTAAACAAAAGAGAGACACTTTGAGAGGTACCGGCCACACCACGCCTCAGATTGAGGTGGGGTCAACTCGTAAATGTCACATATGACCCATGGATCCTTTTCCTAAAGTTTCAACAAATTATGAATGCGTTTGGTCGGTTTTCTGTAAGTCAGTTGTTGTTTTCACTTAAAATTAATTCTATTTTAAACAAAAGAGAGACACTTTGAGTGATGACGGCCACACCATGACTCATATTGAGGCGGGGTTGACTCGTACATGTTATATATGACCCATGGATCGTTGTGCTAAATGTTCAACAGAATATGAATGCATTTGGTCAGTTTTACGTATGTCAGTTGTTGTTTTTACTTAAAATTAAATCCATTTTAAACAAAAGAGAGACACCTTGAGTGGTACCAGCCACACTGCGCCTCAGATTGAGACAGGGTCAACTCTTACACATCACATACGATCCATGGATCATTGTGATAAAGTATCAACACAATCAAAATCCGTTTGGTCATTTTTCCATAAGTACTTAAAATGTTGTCCATTTTAAACATAAGAGAGACACTTTAGGTGGTTTCGTCCACATAGTGACTCAGATTGAGGCACGGTTGACTTTTACACATCACATATGACCCATGAATCCTTTTCCTAAAGTTTGAACAAATTATGAATGCGTTTGGTCGGTTTTCCGTATGTCAGTTGTTGTTTTCACTTAAAATTAAATCTATTTTAAACAAAAGAGAGACACTATGAGTGGTGACGACCACAACGTGACTCTGATTGAGGCGGGGTTGACTCGTACATGTCATATATGACCCATGGATGGTTGTGCTAAATTTTAAATAGAATCCGAATGCATTTGGTCAGTTTTCCGTATGTCAGTTGTTGTTTTTACTTAAAATTAATCCATTTTAAACAAAAGAGAGACACTTTGAGTGGTACCAGCCACACCGCTCCTCAGATTGAGGCGGGGTCAAATCTTACATGTCATATATGAGCCATGGATCCTTGTGATAAAGTATCAACACAATAAGAATCTATTTGGTCAGTTTTCTCTATGTACTTAAAATGTTGTCCGTTTTAAACATAAGAGAGACACTTTGGGTGGTTCCGGCCACACCGTGACTCGGATTGAGGTGCGGTTGAGTTTTACACGTCACATATGACCCATGGATCCTTTTCCTAAAGTTTCAACAGATTATGAATGTTTTTGGTCGGTATTCCGTATGTCAGTTATTGTTTTCACTTAAAATTAAGTCAATCTTAAACAAAAGGGAGACACTTTGAATGGTGCCGGCCACACCACGACTCAGATTGAGGAAAGGCTGACTCATACACGTCATATATGACCCATAGATCATTTTTCTAATGTTTCAATAGAATCTAAATGCATTTGGTTAGTTTTCCGTATGTTAGTTGTTGTTTTCACTTAAAATTTAGTCCATTTTAAACAAAAGAGATACACTTTGAGTGATACCAGCCACACCACAACTCGGATTGAGACTGGGTTAACTCATACATGTCACATATGACCCATGGATCATTGTTCTACAGTTTCAATAGAATCCAAATGCATTTGGTCAGTTTTCCGTATGTCAGTTTTTGTTTTCACTTAAAATTAAGTCCATTTTAAACAAAGGTGAGACACTTTGAGTGGTACCGGCCACACTGCGCCTCAGATTGTTGTTTTTTTGACTCTTACACATCAAAAATGACACATTTATCATTTTTCTAATGTATAAACACAATCCCAATGCGTTTGGTCAGTTTTCTGTATGCCAGTAGTTTCTTTCACTTAAAATGTTGTTCATTTCAAATAAAAATTAGACACTTTGAGTGGTTCCAGCCACACCGCTCCTTGAATTGATGTGGGTTTGACTCCTACATGTCACAAATGTCCCATGAATCATTTTTATAAAGTATCAGCACAATCCAAATAATTTTGGTCGGTTTTCCGTATGTCAGTTGTTTTTACTTAAAATAGTTTCCATTTTAAACAAAAGAGAGACTCTTTGAGTGATTTAGGCCACACCGTGCCTCAGATTGAGGTGGGGTTGACTCATACAAGTCAAAAATTTCCGATGGATCATTTTCCTAATGTATCAACACAATTATAATGCGTTTGGTCAGTTTTCTATATGCCAGTAGTTGTTTTCACTTAAAATGTTGTGCATTTCAAATAAAAGTTACACGGTTTGAGTGGTTCCGGCCACACCACAGCTCGAATTGATGCGGGGTTGACTCTTACACGTCAAAAATGTCTCATGGATCGTTGTTTTAAAGTATCAACACAATCTGAATATTTTTGGTTGGTTTTCCATATGTCAGTTATTTTTACTTAAAACAGTGTTCATTTTAAACAAAAGTGAGACACTTAGAGTGCTATCGGCCACACAATGCCTCAGAATGAGGCGGGGTTGACTCGTACAAATTACAAATGACCCATGGATCATTTTACTAAATTATAAACACAATCCAAATGCGTTTGGTTTATTTTCCGTATGCCAGTAGTTGTTTTCACTTAAAATGTTGAGGTGAGATTAACTTGTACAACCACCTGGACAACCCACCACCCCTCGGATAGCTCCGCACTCACCCCGGACAGCCCCCAACCCTCGGACAGCCCCCACTCACCCCGGACAGCCCCCAACCCTCGGACAACCACCTAGACAGCCCCCCCCCCCCACCTGGACACCCCATCCCCCAACACCTGGACATCCCCATGTAGTCATTATTACAACCATTAATAAAAAATTATTAAAATACATCATTTGTCAAATATAATCATATTGAACATAAATCAATAATATTATTGGATATATCAAGAAAAATGAAGGCATACTATCTTACATCCTAAATTACCACACACAGCCATGATTAATTTCCACAGACCTCTCATTTCTACCAAATCAAAATAGAAAAACAAAAAACATAGTTGCACATCAATAAAACCAAATCTAAAATTGTTATGGATGACTACACATGCCTGCATGGCTAGTGAAAAGCACCCCACTATCATAAAAGTGAGTATTGTCCAAGAAAGAGACATAATATACAATGTACATTGAGAACCATATTTAATTGACCCTAAATGCTTTATTAGTAAAATCATCTTAGGAAGCCAATTATCACTCATGACTAACCATGCCACTATAAACAACCTAGAGTGTATGAGTTTTCTCTCTAATCTCAACAACATCATCACACATTCTTACCATGATGTGAATCATGTATAATATGAATGATATTAACACAAAATTCCCAGAAATACCAAGCCTTCTAAAAACTGAAAATTTATGGATGATATTAACACACAATTCATTTTGAATCAAATTTGATCCACTTTACTAATTATCCCAATAGACCAAACTCATACTATAATCACTATATGTGTGCCACTATCAAAGCTCAACACACGCACCCAAATAAAACAGAAAATAAAATTCATAAACACCCAAATATAAAGAGAAATACAAAACAGTAGATGTAGATAATTAAAATAAAAGTATCACTTACAGGAAATGTAGAACTAAGAAATTTTGAAGATGGGTCGGAATGAAGGATTTTCGCAGTAGGGTAAATAGAATCCCAATTCACCTCTTCACCCAATTGAAAACATAAAATCAAAATAGAAGATACATAACATTAAAATGAAAGTATACCTTACAGATTACAAATGATAATCTAGGAAATTTTGAAGATGGAATGATTTGGACAGTAGGGTAAAGAGAATCCCACTTCTCTACTTCGGTTTAGGGCTCCAGTCGCTTGGAATGGGGGAGCCCAGGTCCTGTCTATTTCTTGGAAATCTTTCCCAATGATTATAAACCGTTGGGAATGAAAACTTTTACCAACGGTTTTAAAAAACCGTTGGTAAAGCCCTTCAAAAACTCACTTTTACCAACGGTTTTACAAAACCGTTGGTATATCTTCATCAAAAAAAACTTTTACCAACGGTTTTGCAAAACCATTGGTATATCTTCCTCACAAACACACTTTTACCAATAGTTTTGCAAAAACCGTTGGTATAAATTCACCTCTATATACCTTTACCAACGGTTTTTGAAAAACTGTTGGTATATGCTTGGTATACTCATATACACCAACGGTTTAAGCAAACCGTTGGTATATATCCGTTGGGAAAACCTATATTTCCAGTAGTGTGATCATGCATAAGACTTGTAAATACTAAAGAGAGTAATTAACACCAATAATATTTGCTATCATTAAAACATGATGTGTATTTATTATTGATATTGAATAGCATTAGCAAGATGTGCCATTAAGATTGAGATTAATTAACAGTAATAGGATTTGCTATCATTAAAACATGATGTGTTGTTATTATTGAGAGTGAAGATCATTATCTAGATGTACAATTAATATTGAGATTAATTAATAGTAATAGGATTTGTGATCATTAAAACATGATTAATACATGAAGAGTCCAACAATATCCCCCTTTATGATGATCAAAAATCATATATAGTCAAAATATAAATGAAATGTAACATTAAAGGAACTAGCATATTAGAATAGAGAAAATTAGAGAATAATAGATTCGATAATAACATATCTCATTATAGTACTAATACTTATAGTTTTTATCCCCCTTTTGGGATTATAAAAAATTAGAGAGAAATGAAGGGAAACACTGCATCTTTCATTGAAAAGGTTCAGAATAAAACATACAGGAGAAATAAAAACATTAAACAAAAAATGACATCCCATCAAAAAAGAAAATAGAAACAGTCCATGGACTCTTCAGGGATCCACCTTTTCTTTTCCTTTATCAGCAGTAGGAGTGGGTGCCGATGTAGAAGAAGGCATATATGTGGTAGACAAAGAGGGTAAGGGTAGACCTTCAAAAATAGATGGAGCCAAAGTAGGAGCAATAGAAGATCTAGGATGTGGTTGGTCAATAATGAATGGCCGGATCTGAGAAAGAGCTTGACTGACTGTCATGGCAGTTTAGGCAAGGGTAGGCAGACCAGGTCTAAGGGGTGCAGCAGCTAGAGCAACAATAGTAGTACTCTTCACATGAAGATATGGCTTCAAAAGATTGATGAAATCAGTAATGATTTCTCCACCATATTGCATAGCCTTTTCAAAATATTCCTTATTCTCCATGAATTTGTCCAAAAGTCTGGTGAACTCTGTAAGCTTCTGAACTTGAGATTTAAAATCTTGAGTTACCGGAGGGATTCTAAAATTCTCCACAAGATATCTAAAGTGATATGTCATATCACTTTTAGAGAAAATACAGTTGAGATAGATATCAATCTTCTTGGTGATCTCCTATTGAGCATCATTGGCTATCTTAGAATTTATTCTAACCAAGTCCAATGCTCGATCACTATTCTTAACCACTTATGACAAAGAAGACAGATCCAAGACACTTAGGGCATTATGAAGTTCTTCCTTGATTATGTATCTCAACATAGAATCATCCAAAGGAGGAACAGAAGGTTGAACAGAAGCAGGAGAAGCTTTTATGGCTATGGATAGAACTTTGATCTGTTTCAAAACTTTCTGCAGACATCCAGTGTACTCATCTGTGAGTTTATTCAGATTTTCTACAAGCTCCCTCATGCGTTCCAGCATATTGGTATGTCTTGTTCCAATATTTTCATCGAAATATAGTAGATATGGATGCACTTGAGACACAATCTCTCTAGCAAGGGTAGAATCAGTTGGCTAAGGAGAAGCAGCAATAGGTGCAGGGGCAGAAATAGGAGCAGGCTCTGATCTCAAAGACAACTCATTCTGCAAGTTTTCTACCATACTTTTCAGGTTTGCAACATCAACACTCAGTAGCTTATTTTCTACTATGACTTCTTGAATTTCTTGGATCATCCTTGGTTGAATATGCAATATAATATTTTCCAAGAGAATTGATGCATCTTCTTGACTCAGTTGAGTTACTGGATGAGGTTGAGTGGATAAAATTTTCTCAACTCCAGCTAACAGAGTCTCTAAAAAAACATTCAAATCATCTTTAGTCACAAAGGAGTGTTGCTCGGGTAAGAGTGCAGGTGAAGGTAGTAGAGCAGGTTTTGGTTGCGGTTCAGAGTCATCTTCAGACTCAGATTCTGATTCAGATTGAGAATGAGGCTCTGGTTCTGGTTCTGGTTGAGCTACAAACTTCAGTTGAAACAAAGAAGAAAGATCTATACCAGTTGTAGTCATTTTCTCTGACTCACTCGCATCATAAAAACTTGGAAATTCATACCGAGTGTACAAAGAATATGTGACAGTAGTTTGAGAAGCTTCAACAGATCCAGCTTCTATAATCTCACGGTTTTGAGGTTCCTCCCCCTCAAATTGTGCTTCCATTTTAGAGACTATAGGCTCAGCAACATGGTCAAGATCCACAGGATCATCTCTAATCTCTTCAGCAAACTCTTACCTTGCCAGCTGAAAGGAAATTTCCATCCTCTCTTCAGCGGAGGGAATTATCTCAGGAACCGATTGTTCCACTGGTTGTGCTTCCAGATTGACTTCTTTCTCAATAGGGAGATCCTCTTCAACAGGATCTGTCTCTATGGTTTCTTACTGCTCTAAATCAGGAAAAATCAATTTTCTTGCAGCCATAGGATGAGTTTCTAGATTGACATCCTCACTAGAAGCAGGAGCTTCCTCTTCTCTCAAACCAACAACAACTTCCTCTCCTTGAGGTATTTCAACAGGGACAACAATCCTTTATTTTTAAACAGGAGTTGTTTCCATTGGAGGTATTACATATTCTTCTCTAGGTAAAACTTCAGCTATCACTTCCTCTTCTTCTTCTTCTTCTTCTGAATACTCTACCACTTCATCTGGTTCCAAACCAGGATCAGCCAGATTCTTAGGCCTTCTTCGATAATCAACAAGATTAAACTTATTATACAATTGATCATTATCCTCAACCCACTACTTCTTCCAGGGGTTCCAGCTAATCTTCATACTTCTGATGATAGGCTTGGATAAGCAGAAATCATAGTCCTCTAACTTTTCTTTATTCGGTCCAACCATCCCTTTGGCAACTAGCATGGATGAAATCTTCCTTGAGTAAAACAAGGAGGTAGATTTGGAAGTGAATTTAATCAGCTCACAGATATGGTTAATAACATACTTTCATAGGTTGACCTTATGGCCATTCTTCAACAGGTGAATCAGGAACACATCCTGATACTTCATTATAGAAAAATACCCTTTTCTTGGACTGATCAAATTCTGAACAAATTTGAATAGTAGTCTAGTTTCTCCATCTATCTCTACAGCTATAACCCTTCACTTGGTGCCATCACCAGTTAAAATTTCCAAGGCATTTTCCAGATCGAAGATATCAGATGATGGAGGAGGGTCTCTCTGGTAGTCATCACTCACTCCTTCATGAGGAATCCGTAGGCATGCAGCCCACAGCCTCGAAGAGAAAGAACACTTCTGACCATTGATCCAGCTGGTCACCATAAAATTTTCTCCAAAATCAAAGGAAAACTTCACATATTGATAGAATTGAGATACCAGCCTCGGGTAAATCTATCTATTTTGTCTAGAGAACCATTCAAGCCATCCTTGTTCTCTTAAAACTTTCAAAACTAACGACTTTCTAGACAGCAGCCACTCAGGGAAAATTTCTTTTTCAGGTACAATAGTACAGCTTACCAAGTTTGGGTTTAGAGGTCCTTTGGGAGATATCCTCGGTATTATCTTCTGTTTCTTAGAGAGGCGCTTCTCAGATGAGGGTGAAGACGGAGGCTTCATCCTGGGCATCTACTAAAGGTTCAGGCGAGAGAGGAGAAGGTTTTCAAGAGTGAGAGGTTTCAAAAGACAGTTCGGGTAAGGAATCAAATGAAACCCTTAAGTTTTATCATTTGGGAATGTCAAACGTCATAAAAACAAAAACACGGGAAATCAAATAGCGGTGAAATAAAAATTACTGCGATACGGGTTAAAATAAGAGTATAAATAATCTTCATGGTGAGACCGTGAGTAGGCATTATGGTGTGATGAAAACTAGTCAACACAGTGAGGCAGTGACCATTCTGTGCAGTCACGATGAGATAGTGAGTTGACAGACCGTGAGTGTAACATCCAAAGTAAGTAATGAATAATATATATTTTTATCTATGTCTACTAATTAATTAGATAGTGCTTTAGAGGCTTAAAAAGGGAATAAATCCAATCTTAAGCATGGAATACACTAATATTTTTTAAAAGATTGTTTTACTGCCTTTTGATGGAAAACCATTTCTAAATCAAAATTTTGACAATTTTATAATCTCTATTTTTCAAAATAAACATATTATTTATGATTGGGACATTGAAATTTATATTGGATAATTTTTTGGGATTTTTATGACAATGTTCATTTTTTAATGAATAGTGAAAAATACTGCATTTTACACCAACCAACTTTTTCATCTAATTTATTTATATGGTTATATTATCTTTTGAATTGGTTTTAAAGTTCAATTAGAATATATTTTTACCATTTAATCCAATAGTGGTCGTTGGAATTAATTTCACTTTGAAATTTGACTTAATCTAGTGTCAATCTTTTGATACTTATTGTTTCATAAAAACACGCTATTTGCTCTGACAGCGGGAATTAATTATTAAATTAAATAATGTAACTTATATGTTTTGAATTTTTTAAAATAAAAATCATTTTTGAATTCGTAATATCAAATATAGCTTAGGGTGAAGTTTTGGTATTTTTCTGAAAAACTTCAATTTTTGATGAATAGTGAAACCACTAAGTGGTACTTAAAAAACTGCTTTTTCATTTAAATGAAATTTTACCACCTCTGTGTTTTGAATTTCAAAAATCCGACATACATGGTTGTCATTAAGAAGTAAAATGTGGTTCAATGGGATTAAAATAATTTTTTTGGTGAATAGTAACTTTTAAGTTTTAATCGCGATTAGAGGTAACTAGTGTAATTTAAGGTAAAAATAATGTTTTAATAATATGAAATGACCTAGAAACATGTCCTACCCTTATTGTATGTGTCATGGCTGACCAAGACAACCCATGGGTCGATGTTTGGGACCCCATGGATCCACTTGGGTAAGATAAAGACATTAATGCCTTTTATTTAAAGTAAAAGTAAAAATGTCACAAACATGAGTTGTTTTACTACAACAATTTTTACATGGGGTTATACAAGTCATATTTTTTACTATAAATATTAATTGGAAAGATAAACATATTTCCTACATCATAGTTTTTTTTATAATTTTTAGACATTAAATAAATTAAATTATTTATGACACCATGATGATGCAGCGATTACATCATTATTGAACGATTTAAATAAAATGAAAATATAATGTAAAATATAAGACCTACACTTGTCAAAAACCTATTGGATGGGTGGATTTCTAACCCTTATCACCTTATCCTTGAAATTTATAATTGTGGGACCTTTTTTATCCAAAAATCATTTTATAAAAAAGTATCTTTTCTTAACTTTCCAAGAGTGCCCCTCCTCTCCTCTTATAAAAGGCCCCCACCTCTACCACCTTACCCACACCTCTCCAGCCTTTGGCTCGGCCAAACCCTATCCATTTTTTCTCTCAACATCCCTTTATTACTCCTTGAAGCCTCACATTGGGCAGATGTCTTCCCAAAGAAGTCTTTGAGCTCAAATCAAAAAGAGTTACCCGTTTTAAAGGTAGTGTTTTCTCTTGTGTTCTTATGTTTTATTTTGCTTCTCAAAACCTATAAACACTTTTTATTCCTTTTTTTTGTAAAAACAACAATATCTTCAATATACTAGGATGTTTTTATAAGAATGATTCGAGCTACACTTACACACACCTACATCTAATGGTTAAATAACATACTGTTTCTGTGGATGGCGAATTCCTGGCTCACGAAACGATGATTGTTCAATATTCTTTTAACACATTCAAAGGTGGCCATTAAGATGTCACTATATTTATATATGGTATATAATATGTTTATGTTTTACTTAAGCTTCTGTATTTTTCATTTATGGCATACATTTATGGTTTCCATTATGGGTAAACGTGATATCTTCATTTTAGGAAGTGCGGACTACCGCCCCCTCAAAGTGATTTGATTCGTTAATTCCATATGTGGGATGTATAAAGGATGTAATTAATGGTATTATATATGATATTACACTATAATTATAATATACCTTTATATAATTATGATTCCATTCCATAAAATACGAAATAGAAATGAAAGTAGCGTTCATGCGTACGTATGGCTTACCGTCTCCATGAATGGTGCATTTCATTTATTACCTCTAAACATTATGTAATATTATAAATGAATTTATATAATGGATATATATGATATATATGATATCTACATCATGAGTATAACTCTGGATATAATGGATACATGAACAACTTGCAATTATAAAGAGTTTATTTTTGGACTCAAGTACCAATTATCGACAAAACGACCATTATTAACATAAATAATTACATAGTGTTAGTAACATGGTAATAAGTGATATAAAAGGAATAATGAACTTGAAAAACATTCTTAAGCAAGTAGAAATTAACTCAAGTTTATTATTCAGGACGTTAAAGAATGATCAAGTCATGTCGGACCCGAGGTAAGGGAATCCGTCTCAATCTCCTTTCGTTGAGGCATATTTTGTTTTATACACAAATTTCTTTTATATGGTGTATAAAACCCTTTGAATTTTTATGTTTATTGAAAAGGAATCTTTTTTATACGAATCATTTACTAAACGACAAAAGGGAATGTTTTTTTGTCGTACATATGCGGGGACAATGACTTCTCCGCCGCCGTGATCATTATTTGAGTTTCGGCTTGCTCTACAAGCCATAAATTTTTTTAAAATGAAAAATAAATACCATGTATTAATTTTCTTTTCTTTTGGTATTGAAAATGGTTTCCATAAAGTTTTTATTATATCAATGTGTTGTATTGATATCTTGTGATTGAAATGTGTAAATTCTATGTTTTCTTTATGCATGTTTTATGTGATACGATTATGTTATGGTTCTTGGGCATTTTTATGAAGACGGGTGGTTCCGTGATAAACTAAGGGCGGGTGATCCCGATATAGCTCTCCAATACATTGGGTAACCCAAAGGAGTTAAAAGTTAAGGTTTTTTCGAAGATATTTAGGGAATATACTGTGATGGGTATTCCAAACGTAACCAAGAGGGTTACTCCCTACGTAAGAATGTTATGAATGCCTCAAGTTACCTTTATGTCTTATGATTTCTATGATTTATTAATAATTTGATGAGTTATGTTAAGGTGCTTATGTTTTATGAGTAGATTATGATTTCATTGATTCTTGTGTATACATGTACTCATGTTTCCTTTCCATATTTTTATATCCCCTACTGAGCTTTTTATGCTCATCCCAAGTTTTTGAAATGATTTTCAAAGGTCAAGGGAAAGGTACATGATGTGATGATAGTGTCAAGGAAGTGTCAAGAAAGAATCCATGTTTTATTTTAAATATGTTTCCATTGATGAGAAAAATGAATACTATCTTTTATGTAACCACTTAGTTTAAATGTGGAATGTAATGCAAGTTTAATGATCTAATTCTCTAAAACTCTAAACCTGAAAAGATACTCAATGTGTAATATTGTAATAACTCAAGATTAAGTAAGGTTTATGGCTGGGGCCTTATAGTTCGTATCAGAGGTCAGTTTAGATAACTTTAGGAGTTAGAATTTTATTAAATGATTATCCAAGAATATTTTTTTATGGTCAAATTGAAATGATATAGAATTTGAAGATTACCATGTTGCTTTATCTAAGACATGTTTGTTCAAAATGGTTTTTCACAGAGGAAACAGGGAAGCAGTGCTAGGAAGGCACACAGAAGGAAATAACCTTCCGAATCAGCATCCTGAGATGGTCGGAATTGGAACTGAACAGTTTGTTACAGTAATGGCGCAGTTGACTCAAGCGATAAATGGTGGTGGTATCCATGCACAAGATCAGCCAGATCAACCACAGAGGAACATGTCAGTGGTGGAACATTTCATGAGGCAACATCCCCATCATTTATAGGATCATCTGACCCTGTGCTAGCTGAAGGGTGGATTAAAGAACTGTAGAATATTTTCGATGTCATGGGGTGTTCAGACAATCAAAAGGTCAGTCTTGCTATTTACCGTTTGGAGGGTGAAGCAGATCAGTGGTTGTCGATGGTTAAAAATATCAGGGATGCTGATGATATTGATGCTCTCGACTGGGATGAATTCAAATGTATGTTTCTTGAGAAGTATTTTCCTAAGGCTGTTCGACTTAGGATGGAAAAACAATTCTTGGAATTGAGGCAAGAGGAAGACTCAGTGGCTGCCTATGAAGAGAGGTTCACTCGATTGGCAAGGTATGCTCCAAATTTTATCCAAGACCTTGATAGTAAAATCAATCATTTTTTCTAAGGATTAAAGCCAAAATATCGAAGGGCATTAGCTTCTCGTGAGTTCAAAAGTTATGAAAATCTTTTTCCATGTGCTGAGAAGGTGGAAATGGATTTTACCGATGATCAAGTTTTCTATAACAACCAACAGAAGAAGAGACCGAGGTGGTATGAGAAAGGAAAGAATTATTCAAAAAGGTCTGACGGTAAGAAAACTAAGTTTCCAGTTTGTGATAAATGTGGTAAAAGGCATGCTGGGGAATGTCTTTTGAATTCTGGAAAGTGCTACCGATGTGGTAAGATGGGACATAAGGCTCGTCATTGCACTGAAAAAGATCAAGGTGATGGTAAGTCCAAATTCAATTTACAGTTAGTGAAATGTTTTAAGTGCAATGAGATGGGTCACTATGCAAACGAGTGTCCGACAAAGAGCTTGAGTGATGGGAAGCAGTTAGACTACAAGAAAAAAGGGGTGGTGAAATCCTTTGCAACTACTTCAGCAGATGTCGGGCCATCAAATGAAGTTGTATCAGGTACTTTGTCTGTTTTTTCAGATTATGCCAGTGTGTTTTTTGATTCGGGGTCTACAAATTCTTTCATCTCTGAAAAATTTTCTAGTAGGATGGGAATACCATCTTAAGAAATGACTCCTGAACTTGGGGTAAAAACACCTGGGGGAAATGTTGAGGCAAAAAGAATTTATAAGAATCTTCCTATCCTTATCTGTGGAAAGAACTTACTTGAAAACCTTATTGTTTTACCTCTAGCAGAGTTTGATGTTATCCTGGGTATGGATTGGCTCTCTATTTACCATGCTAAGATTGACTGTAGAGCTAAAGAAGTTTCTTTTCAGAAAGACTTTCAGTTTGTGTACAAGAATGAACCCTTACTGTTGATAAATTATCAAGAGTTCGAGAAACTTGTAAAAGATGGAAATGAATGTTACCTTACACACATCGTTGAAAACAAAGGAACTGTTCAGATTAATGATGTGCCAGTGGTAAATGAGTATCCTGATGTTTTTTCTGATGATTTTCCTAGAATAATATCAGATCGGGAAGTTTAATTTACTATTGACTTAGTTCCTGATGCTAATCCAATTTCAAAACCCCCTTATCTAATGGCTCAAATTGAACTTTTAGAGTTGAAGGAGCAATTGCAAGATTTATTAGAGAAAGGTTTCATTCGATCTAGCACATCACCATGGGGTGCTCCTGTTTTATTTGTTAAAAAGAAAGATGGTTCAATGAGACATTTCATTGATTATAGAGCATTGAATAACATCACTGTTAAGAACAAATATCCTTTTCCTCATATCAATGATTTTTTTGATCATCTCCAGGAAGCTCAGTATTTTTCAAAGATTGACTTGAGATCGGGGTACCATCAGCTGAAGGTAAAGGAAGCAGATGTTCCGAAGACTGAGTTTCGTACAAGATATGGCCATTATGAATTTTTAGTAATGCCTTTTGGTCTAACCAATGCACTTTTTGTATTCATGGACTTAGTGAATAGAATTTTCCATGAGTTCTTGGATAAGTTTGTGGTGGTTTTCATTGATGATATTTTGGTGTTTTCTAAAAGTAAAGAGGAGCATGAAAGACATTTAAGGGTTATTTTGCAAACCTTAAAAGAAAAGAAATTCTATGGGAAATTCAGAAAGTGTGAGTTTTGGTTACAAAAAATTTCTTTCCTTGGTCACATTGTTTCTAAAGATGGGATAACTGTTGATCCTACAAAAACAAAAGTTGTTGAAGAATGACCAAGACCCACAAATGTAACTGAGATTCGTATTTTCCTTGGTTTTTTAGGATATTACTGAAGGTTTGTTAGAATTTTTTCATGGTCATCTAGTCCAATGACTAAGCTAACTCGGAAGGGTGTTAAGTTTATCTGGAAAAAATAATTTGATGATTGTTTTCAGTAATTTAACTGAAGATTGGTGAATGCTCCAGTTTTGGCACTACCTTCTAGGAATGGTGAGTTTGTTATCTACAGTGATGCTTCATTGAAAGGACTTGTTTGTGTCCTAATGTAGAATGATCAGGTAATTGCTTATGCTTCACGACAGTTGAAAACTCATGAGGTAAATTACCCTACACATGATTTGGAATTAGCTGTTGTTGTTTTCGCTTTAAAAATTTGGAGGCATTATTTGTATGGAGTAAAGTGTGAAATATATACTGATCACAAAAGTTTAAAGTATATATTCACTCAGAAAGAATTAAACATGAGACAGAGGAGATGACTAGAATTAATCAAGGATTATGATTGTACAATTCATTACCATCCGGGAAAAGCAAATAAAGTGGCTGATGCTTTGAGTCGAAAAATTAATGCTTCATTAACAATGTTGTGTTTGGAACGTGATCCTTTGGTTAAGGATTTGATGAAATTTGGAATAGAAGTTTTTGGTGCAGGATGTTCTTCTGTTTTGTTTCAGGTATCAGTGAAATCTTCTCTATCAGACAGAATCAAGCAAGCACAGAAGCAAGATAGTGAGTTGCAGAAAAAGGTAGATCTGGTTCAGAAGGGTAAGTTGCCTAAATTCAATATTGATAATGATTGTGTTTTGAGATTTGGGAAGAGATTGTGTGTGATGTGTGATTCACAGTTGAAGAGAGATTTGTTATGTGAAGCTCATAGTTCTCCGTTTTCAGTTCATCCTGGCAGTACTAAGATGTATAGATATCTTCGGGAGTATTACTGGTGGGACGGAATGAAAAGGGATAATGCTGATTTTACTGTGAAGTGTTTGACTTGTCAATAGGTTAAATCAGAGTGACAGTTACCGAAAGGGATCCTTCAGCCTTTACCAGTTCCAAAGAGGAAATGGGAAAATATATCCATGGACTTCATTGTGGGATTGCTGAAGACACCTCGAGGAAATAATGCAATCTAGGTTATTGTTGATCGCTTGACTAAATCTGCTCATTTCCTTTCTATACGAGATACTTTTTCCCTAGATAAACTTTCCCATTTGTATCTTAAAGAGAAAGTCAGGTTACATGGAGTTCCTCTCTCCATTGTATCTGATCGTGATCCCAGGTTTACTTCTAACTTTTGGAAAGGCCTTCAGAAGTCGTTGGGTACTGAATTAAATTTTAGTACAGCTTTTCATCCTCAATCAGATGGGCAGTCATAACGAACAATTCAGACTTTGGAAGATATGCTACGTGCTTGTTCTATGGATTATAAGGGAAGTTGGGACCAACATATTTCTTTGGTTGAATTTTCATATAATAACAGTTTTCATTCCAGTATACAGATGTCACCATTTGAGGCGTTATATGGGAAGTGGTGTTAAACTCAAGCTTTCTGGGATTAAGTGGGTGAAAGGAAGCTGATGGGACCAGAATTGGTAGAAGAGTTGGAAGAAAAAGTTCAGCTGATATAGAAACACATGAGAACAGCTCAGAGCAGGCAGAAGAGTTATGCGGACAACAGGAGGAAGGATCTCTCTTTTGAGGTAGGTGATCATGTTTTTCTCAAAGTCTTGCCATGGAAAAGTGTGATGTGATTTGGTAAGAATGGAAAGCTGAGTCCAAGGTTCATTGGACCATATGAAATTCTGGTGAGAGCTGGATCAGTTGCATACCGAGTGGATTTACCTCCGAGTTTATCTCAGGTACACAATGTTTTTCATGTTTCGATGTTGAGAAAGTATATGCCAGATCCATCTCATGTTTTGAGTCCAGAGGTAGTTCAGCTGGAAGAGAAACTATCTTATGAGGAACAACCAGTCCAGATTCTTGACCACAGGGAGCAAGTGTTACAGAATAAGGTGATTCATTAGGTAAAGTTTTTGTGGAAAACCCACATGATTAAAGAGGCAACATGGGAATCTGAAAATGAAATGAGGGCTAAATACCCCCACTTATTCGACAAGTAAATAAATTGCGGGGACGCAATTTTATAAAGGGGGGAAGGATGTAACATCCCAAGTAAGTAATGAATAATAGATATTTTTATCTATGTCTACTAATGAATTATATAGTGTTTTAGAGGCTTAAAAAGGGAATAAATCTAATCTTAAGCATGTAATACACTAATATTTTTTAAAAGATTGTTTTACTGCCTTTTGATGGAAAACCATTTTTAAATCAAACTTTTGACAATTTTATAAGCTCTATTTTTCAAAATAAACTTATTATTTATGATTGGGACATTGAAATTTACATTGGATAATTTTTTGGTATTTTTCTGACAATGTTCATTTTTAATGAATAGTGGAAAATACTGCATTTTACATCAAAATAGATTTTTCATCTAATTTAATTATATGGTTATATTATCTTTTTAATTGATTTTAAAGTTCAATTAGAATATATTTTTACTATTTAATTCAATAGTGGTTGTTGGAATTAATTTCACTTTTAAATTAGACTTAATCTAGTGTCAATCTTTTGATACTTATTGTTTCATAAAAACACGCTATTTGCTCGGACAGCGGGAATTAATTATTAAATTAATTAATGTAACTTATATGTTTTGAATTTTTTAAAATAGACATCATTTTTGAATTCGTAATATCAAATATAGCTTAGGGTGAAGTTTTTCTATTTTTCTGAAAAACTCCAATTTTTGATGAATAGTGAAACCACTAAGTGGTACTTACAAAACTGATTTTTCATTTAAATGAAAATTTACCACCTCTGTGTTTTGAATTTCAAAAATCCGACATACATGGTTTTAATTAAGAAGTAAAATGTGGTTCAATGGGATTAAAATAATTTTTTTTGGTGAATAGTAACTTTTAAATTTTAATCGCGATTAGAGGTAATTAGTGTAATTTAAGGTAAAAATAATGTTTTAATAATATTAAATGACCTAGAAACATGTCCTAACCTTATTGTATGTGTCATGGCCAACCAAGAAAACCCATGGGTGGATTTTTGGGACCCCATGGAGTCACTTGTGTAAGATAAAGACATTAATGCCTTTTATTTAAAGTAAAAGTAAAAATGTCACAAACATGAGTTGTTTTACTACAACAATTTTTACATGTGGTTATACAAGTCATATTTTTGACTAGAAATATTAATTGGAAATCTAAAAATATTTCCTACATCATAGTTTTTTTTATATAATTTTTAGATATTAAATAAATTAAATTATTTATGACACCATGATGATGCAGCGATTACCTCATTATTTAACGATATAAATAAAATGAAAATATAATGTAAAATCTAAGACCCACACTTATCAAAAACCTATTGTATGGGTGTATTTTGAACCCTTATCCCATTATCCTAGAAATTTATAATTTTGGCACCTTTTTTATCCGAAAATCTTTTTATAAAAAAGTATCTTTTCTTAACTTTCCAAGAGTGCCCCTCCTCTCCTCTTATAAAAGGCCCCTACCTCTACCACCTTACCCACACCTCTCAAGCCTTTGGCCCAGAAAAAACCTGTCCATATTTTCTCTCCACATCCCTCTCTTACTCCTTTAAGCCTCACATTGGGCAGTTGTCTTCCCAAGGAAGCCTTTGAGCTCAAATCAAAAAGAGTTTCCCATTTTAAAGGTAGTGTTTTATCTTGTGTTCTTATGTATTATTTTGCTTCTCCAACCCTCGAAAATCTTTTTATTCCTTTCTTTTGTAACAACAATAGTATCTTAAATATACTAGGATTTTTTTATAATAAGTATTCGAGCTACACTTACACACACCTACATCTAATGCTTAAAGAACATACTGTTTCCGTGGATGGCGAATTTATGCCTCACGAAATGATGATTGTTCAATATTCTTTTAACACATTCAAAGGTGTCAATTAAGATGTATCTATAATTATATGGTATATAATAGGTTTATGTTTTACTTAAGCTTCTGTATTTTTCATTTATGGCATACCTTTATGGTTTCCATTATGGGTAAACGCTATATCTTCATTTTAGGAAGTGCAGACTACCGCCCCCTCAAAGTGATTTGATTCGTTAATGCCATATGTGGGACGTATAAAGGATGTAATTAATGGTATTATATATTATATTATACTTTAATTATAATATACCTTTATATCATTATGATTCCATTCCATAAAATATGAAATAGAAATGAAAGTAGCGTTCATGCGTACGTACGGCTTACCGTCTCCATGAACGGTGCATTTCATTTCTTACCTCTAAACGTTATGTAATATTATAAATGCATATATATAATAGATATATATGATATATATGATATCTACATCATGAGTATAACTCTGGATATAATGGATACATGAACAACTTTTAATTATAAAGAGTTTGTTTTTGGACTCAAGTACCAATTATCGACAAAACGACCATTACTAACATAAATAATTACATAGTGTTCATAAAATGGTAATAAGTGATATAAAAGGAATAATGAACTTGAAAAAGTTTCTTAATCAAGTATAAATTAACTCAAGTTTATTATTCAGGACGTTAAAGAACGATCGAGTCATGTCGGACCCGAGGTAAGGGAATCCGTCTCAATCTCCTTTCGTTGAGGCATATTTTGTTTTATACACAACTTTCTTTTATACGGTGTATAAAACCCTTTTAATTTTTATTTTTATTCAAAAGAAATCTTTTTTATATGAATCGTTTATTAAATGACAAAAGGGAATGTTTTTTTTGTCATACGTATGCGGCGACAATGACTTCTCCGCCGCCATGACCATTATTTGAGTTTCAGCTTCCTCTACAAGCCATAACTTTTTTTTAAAATGAAAAATAAATACCATGTATTACTTTTCTTTTATTTTGGTATTGAAAATGGTTTCTATAAAGTTTTTATTATATCAATGTGTTGTATTGATATCTTGTGATTGAAATGTGGAAATTCTATGTTTTCATTATGCATGTTTTATGTGATACGATTATGTTATGGTTTTTGGGAATTGTTATGAAGACGGGTGGTTCTATGATAAACCAAGGGCGGGTGAGCCCGATATATCTCTCCAATGCATTGGGTAATGCGAAGGAGTTAAACGTTAAGGTTTCTCCGAAGATATTTAGGGAATATACTATGATAGGTATTCCAAACGTAACCAAGAGGGTTACTCCCTACGTAAAAATGTTATGAATGCCTCAAGTTACCTTTATGTATTATGATTTCTTGGATTTATTCATAATTTGATGAGGTATATTAAAGTGCTTATGTTTTATGAGTAGAGTATGATTTCATTGATTCTTGTGTATACATGTACTCATGTTTCCTTTCCATATTTTTATATCTCTTACTGAGATTTTTATGCTCATCCCAAGTTTTTGAAATGATTTTCATAGGTCAAGGGAAAGGAACATGATGTGATGGTAGTGTCAAGGAAGTGTCAAGAAAGAATCCATGTTTTATTTTAAATATGTTTCCATTTATGGGAAAAATGAATACAATCTTTTATGTAACCACTTTGTTAAAATGTGGAATGTAATGCAAGTTTTATGATCTAATTATCTAAAACTCTAAACCTAAAAAGATCCTTAATGTGTAATCTTGTAATAACTCAAGATTAAGTAAGGTTTATGGCTGGGGCCTTATAGTGAGCACAAGGTCTTAACGGTGAGACTGTATGCATGAAACAGTAACTGTAAAACAGTGAGCATGAAACCGTAAAGTAAAATACAGTAAAGTATTAAACATTAATATCAGTAAGATATCTATTTATGATTAGTCATACCAAGATCAGGTATGATGTAGTCTAATATTTCATAATTTAATGGTTTAGTGAATATATCAGCAAGTTTATATTCAGTACCAATGAATTCCAAAATGATATCACCTTTTTGATAATGATCCCTCAAAAAAGGATGTCTTACGTCAATATGTTTTTTCCTAGAATGATAAATAGGATTATTAGAAATATTAATAGCACTTGTGTTGTCAAAATTTATTGGGACATGTCTGAATTGATATCCATAGTCTAGTAATGTGTGTTTCATCCACAAGATTTGCGCACAACAACGGCCAGCAGCTATGTATTCAGCTTCTGCAGTAGATAATGCAACATAATTTTGTTTCTTACTACACCATGATACTAGTGACTTGCCTAAAAGGTGACATGTTCCATAGGTGCCTTTTCTATCTAACTTACATCCAGCAAAATCAGCTCAGAATAACTGACTAGTTCAAATGATTGTCCTTTGGGATAAAACAATCCTAAATTGGGAGTATGCTTGAGGTATTTGAAAATCCTTTTTACAACATTTAAATGTGACTCTTTAGGGTTTGATTAAAAACGAGCACACATACACACACTAAACATAATATCAGGATGACTAGCAGTCAGGTAGAGTAGACTTCCAATTATTCCTCTATAAGTGGTTTGATCAACAGATTTACCATCTTCATCAAGATCCAACTTACAGGTGGTACTCATGGGAGTGTCACTACTTTTTGTGCTATCCAATCCAAAATGTTTTAAAAGATCTCTAGTATATTTACTTTGATTTAAAATAAATCCATCATCATTTTGAAGGATTTGAAATCCAAGAAATAATTTTAATTCACCCATTAAACTCATTTCAAATTCATTTTGCATCATTTTAGAAAAATCAGTACATAGGGAATTTCTTGAAGATCCAAAAATAATATCATCTACATAAATTTGTACAACTAAAAAATATTTAGAAATTCATTTTATAAAAAGAGTAGGATTAGCTATACCTTTTGTAAAACCTTTAGAAATTAGAATAGTACTTAATCTATCATACCAAGCTCTTGGAGCTTTCTTTAAACCATATATAGCTTTTGATAATTTAAAAATATGATTTGGAAAATGAGGGTTTGAAAATCCAGGTGGTTGTTCAACAAAAACATCCTCAACAATATATCCATTTAAGAATGCACTCTTAACATCCATTTGATATAGTTTGAAATTTAGATGTGAAACATAAGAAAGTAAAATCCTAATAGCTTCTAATCTGGCTACTGGATAAAAAGTCTCCTCATAGTCAATTCCTTCCTCTTGACTATAGCCTTGTGAAACTAGCCTAGATTTTTTTCTAACTATGTTTCTAGATTCATCTACTTTATTTCTAAACACCCATTTAGTGCCTATTGTGAAAGTGTCCTTAGGTCTTTCAACAAGATTCCAAACTTTATTTCTTTTAAACTGATTGAGTTCTTCTTGCATAGCAATTACCCAAAATTCATCATTAATAGCATCATCAATGTTTTTAGGTTCAAGTTGTGACAAGAAGGCTTGGTGTTCAACCTAATTTCTAAGAGAAGCTCTAGTCTGTGTCCCTCTATCCAGATTTCCTACAACAGCATCTAAAGGATGATTCTTTAGAATTCTAGTTGATCTAGTAAAGGTAGGGCTAGAAATTTCAGGTTCTTCTCTAGGTTGGGGTTCATTAGAAACAGATTCTGGAATAAGTCTAGAACTGGTTGTCTTTATAGCAGGTTCTTTAGATTTGTCATTAAGTTCCAGAACACTCAAATATTCTTCAAGATTTTCAAGAGAGGTTTTAAGCTCATGTGGATCAGTTTCATCAAACTTAATGTGAATAGATTCTTCCACACACTTGGTTCTTTTATTGAAAACTCTATAGGATTTTCTGGTTAAGGAATATCCTAAAAAGATTCCTTCATCACTCTTAGAAGTAAACTTATCAAGATTATCTTTTGTATTAAGAATAAATACTTTACAGCCAAATTCTCTAAAGTAACTAACTTTGGGTTTTCTATTGTTCCAAAGTTCATAAGGAGTCTTCTTAAGAATAGGTCTAATTAAGACTCTATTAATAATATAACAAGCTGTATTCACAGCTTCATCCTAAAAGTAAATAGGCAGGTCATACTCATTAAGCATGGTTCTAGCTATTTCTTGAAGGGTTCTATTTCTTGTTTCTACTACACCATTCTGCTGAGGTGTCCTAGGACTAGAAAAGTTATGACTATAGCCATTGTGTGATCAATAATATTAAAATTCATGATTTTCAAACTCACATCCATGATCACTTCTTAGAGTTTTAATCTTAAGTCCACTAAGATTTTCTACAGACTTGGATTATTTAACAAAATGAGAACAAGATTCAGTTTTGTGAGCTAAGAAGTATACCTAAGTATATCTAGAAAATCCATCTACTAGGACATAGAAATATTTCTTCCCATTTAAGCTATAAACTCTATATGGTCCAAATAGATCCATGTGAACTAACTCGAGAGGTTGAGAAGTTGAGACTTATTTCTTTGGTTTAAAAGTGATTTTGTGTTGCTTTCCCTTTTGACAGAGATTACAAACTTTGTCATTTGGAAACTCAAGTTTGGGTAAGTCTCTAACTACTTTCTTCCTAGTTAGTTTCTTAAGTGAGTGTATATTGCAATGTTCTAATCTTCTATGCCATAACCAGGACTCTTTATGAAAGGCATTTAGACAGGTAAAATTTTGCTTGTCTAAGGAATTTAAATCAACAGCATAAACATTTTCATTTCTTAAAGCATAAAATACTAAAACATTTTTAGAGTTAAAAAAATTACAGGAATCATTTCCAAATTTGACATTAAAACCATCATCACACAATTGAGAAATACTTAATAGAATATATTTTAGTCCATCAACAAATAAAACTTTGGAAATTAAAACTGAATCAGTGTTACCAATTTGGCCTAGGCTGATGATCTTTCCTTTAGAATTATAACCAAAGGTGACATAGCCTCCATCAACCTTTATTAAACTCTTGAAGCATGAGTAATCCCCATACATATGTCTTGAAAATCCACTATCCAAATACCATGTCTTATTTTGGGAACTCTTCAAGCTGGTTTCCTACAAAACAGTTTTAGATAGAATATGATTTTGGTACCCAGATCTTCTTGGGTCCAGACAGGTTAGCAATCAATGATTTTGGTACCCAAATTTGTCTTATGGGTCTCATATAATTTACAGAATCAAAATATTTTGAGAGATAAACTCTATTTTATTTATAACTATGTGAATAACTAGTTGAAGCATATGACTGTCCAGAACTAGAACTAGCAGTATTCTTTCCAGATTTAGGAATAAATCTATTCTTAGTAATTTGTCTCTGTCCAGGTTTGTAGCCTATTCCAGTAGTTTATTTTGGTGTCACTTTATTTCCTATCATTTGAGTTAGTGTATCCTTTCCATTTTTGAACTTCTCTAAGTCTTTTCTAAGTTTCTCATTTGACATTTTCAGTTCTGTATTTTCCTTTAACAGTTGAGCATTCTTCACTTTTTCAATAGTAAGTTCAGTTTTAACAGTTGTAGTGAGAGCATGTTGTTTAATCAATGATTTGTATTTATCCTTAAGTTCATTGCATGTATCTTCCATCATATTACAATATTCAAATAATTTCTCACTAGTCATTTTTTCAGAATCCGAATCAAATTCTGCATCATCTCCAGAATTATAAGAATTCAAAGCAGGAGTATCTAAGTTTACCTCAGATGTGTTTGTCATGAAACGCATGTTGGCATGATTTCTTTCAGAATCAGTAGCTTCTGATTCACTTGTGCTGTCTTCAGAAACACTCCAGGTAGCCTTCATATCTTTCTTGTACTTACTGTCCTTGTAATCATATTTCTTCTTGAATTTTAGCTTTGGGCAGTCTGCTTTAATGTGTCCTTTTCTTTTTCACTTGTAGAAAACAACTTCGTCACTTTTATCTAGCTTTTTATAGTCCTTCTTCCAATGTCCCTTATTGTCATACTTACCCTTGTAATTTTTTTTTCTGAAAATTTTCTTCTTCCTATAAAATTTCTTAAACCTTCTGGCTATCTGATCCATTTTAGCATCACTATCAGAGTCTGAACTTTCACTTATTGAACTGTCAGTTTGCATTTGAGCTTTTTCTTTGTCCTTGTTCTTTGAATCAGTAGTCTTGAAAGCCACTGATTTCCTTTTTGGTTCATCCTCTTCCTCTTTATTCACCTTGAGTTCTTCCTCATACATCATAATCTTACCAATGAGTTCTTTGACAGGTAGAGCAGCAATGTCACATGACTCTCTGATTGAAACATATGTGCCTCTCCATCGGTCTGGTAGACACCTCAATATCCTTATAATGTGTTCCTTTGTAGGAATAGCCATTCTGAGTGAATTCATTGTATTGACTATCTAATTGAACCTGAGATGCATATCAAAAATGGGTTCATCAGTCTTCATTTTAAAATTATCATATTTAATAGTATAAGTATTTAATCTCATTTCTTTAACATTAGTTGTTCCTTCATGAGAAACACCCAAAGTATCCCAAATTTCAAAAGCAATTTTACAGGCAGAAATTCTGTTAAATTCCTCATCTCCTAGAGCACAGTACAGGACATTTATGGCTTTAAAATTATTATTGTAAGTAGTCTTAGTAGGTTCATCCCAAGTTGTTCTTTCATTTTCTGGAATTTTATATTGTGACTCTATAGCAGTCCAAATATCAAAATCCATACTCTCTAAATGAATTTTCATTTTCAATTTCCACTGAGCGTAGTTTGTACCATTGAAGAAAGGTGGTCTGTTAGTAGCAGCACCTTCTAGTCTATTATCTATAACTAGATTTTAGAAAGTAAATTTAAAGAGATAAAAATTTAGAACTAACATAAATTTAAGATCTTTAAAGATGCAACTAAAATCACAGTTGAAAAACAGAGTAGTTCAAAATTCCTTAAACAAAAACAAACCTTTGATACCAAATGTTGGTCGGAGTGGATACTCAAGATGGGGGTGAATTGAGTTCCAATTAAAATTTCTGTCAAAATATTGTCTATTTAAAATCTCCCAATTTATAAAACAAGTTAAATTGTAGTGAATTTATACATATTGTAGATATTCACTTAGCTTCTCAAAGATTGATTAGGTCTTAGTTAATTTAACCACAAGATTAAACTAACTTTTGAAACTAACCTACTGATTTACAATAAGTATAGACACTTGTTAATTTAACAATCAAAGTAGCTTTAAAATAGTTTTATATTTAAAAGTAACAGCAGTGGAATATAAAATATATATGTAGTATAATTTAAACTTAAACTAAATATGTACAGCAGATATAACAAGAGGTTCAGTCTCAAGCTGAGACTTAGTCCTCTCAAATTTATATAAATTTGATCCACACCCTAGATCGGGGTTGACAACAGTTTACAAAACTGTCCAGGCCACGCAGGGACCTCTACCACAGTTTTTTGTGGGAAACAAAACAAATACCAGGCCACACAAGGACCTCTTATAAAGTTGACATGGGTAAACAAGAGTTAAGAGTTTTGGAGTGAGGATTTTGATATCCTCCAGTTCAGTGCAGGAGACAGTGTGAATGTAAGATATACAGAGTACACCACACTGCTCAAATGTAAATAAACAAAGCACTTAGAGTGAAAAAAATAAGAGTTTAGAAAGCTCTAGTGATTAGAAATGCTATTCTGGACTCGTTGGATTCATCAGGAATGCTTTTGAGTCCTTCTCTAGTTTTTCTGTTGAAAAACAGAGTGTCGTAGTTCAGATTGTGTTATACATGAGTGAAAATGATCTCTTGATTCATCATATATTCTTCAGTGGTGTTGGATTGCACTCATGAGAGTTCTTTGAAAGTCTTACAATCTCTTTCTTTCTCGGGATTGTTCTTCTTGTTCAGCACAATGCTCTCGAGTGTATGTAAGTTCTTCTTGTTGTATCATCACACTTTCACACATGTATTACATCTCAATCTTCCTTATATTCCATGATTTCTGGCAGTAGGAATGATTCCATTTTCATAGGTACGAGATACGGTTTCCTGACATGCCAACAACTATCATTAAATAACATTAATTGCATTAAAAACATCAAATATGACCGTTAGCATTATTTAAATAATATTGAAAAAAAGTTAAGAGACGGTGCCACAATGATTATGTAAATGGTGTCTTCTTCACGGTATAGTCTTCACGGTATGTGGTTCACGGTATGTGCTTCACGGTATGTGATTCACGGTGTCTGGGCCACGGTTTGTCCTTCACGGTGTCTGGGTCACGGTTTGTCCTTCACAGTGTCTGGGTCACAGTATGTTCTTCACGGTGTCTGGGTCACAGTTTGTCCTCCACGATGTCTGGGTCACGGTTTTCCCTTCACGGTGTCTGGGTCACGGTTTGTCCTTCACGGTGTATGGGTCACGGTTTGTCCTTCATGGTGTCTGGGTCATGGTTTGTCCTTCACAGTGTCTGGGTCATGGTTTGTCCTTCACGGTGTCTGTCTGACTGTGATTGTGTCTTGTAGACAGTCTGTCTTACTGTGTCAAACATCAAAATGTCTCTATACTTAGAAAAATATCCGTATTTAGATTTAGAAAGTAATATACAGAATATGGATTAAGCTTAATCATTAGAGAGTAAGAGAACTTTAATCATAAAGTCTTGATAATATAAGTGAGATTTGTGATCATGCATAAGACTTGTAAATACTAAAGAGAGTAATTAACAGCAATAAGATTTGATATCATTAAAACATGATGTGTAGTTATTATTGAGATTGAAGAGAATTAGGAATATGTGCAATTAATATTGATATTAATTAATAGTAATAGGATTTTCCATCATTAAAACATGATGTGTAGTTATTATTGAGAGTGAAGAGCATTAGCAAGATGTGAAATTAAGATTGAGATTAATTAACAGTAATAGGATTTGTGATCATTAAAACATGATTAATACATGAGGATTCCAACACTAGTCAACAGCCTCTAGTGTATGGGGCGGCATACTTGAGGGCCCATAACTCACCAGATGAGAGCACTAGTTTAGTGGCATCTTGTTTGGGATGTTACAAAGTGGTTTCAGAGTTCTTCTTTTCCTAGTATTTACTATTTGGAATATAGTAGATGTGAGTATTAGTAATGTGTTAGAACCTATGATGAATATCAGAATGGTTTATTGAGAACACTTGTTCTGGTAGGAAGTACTAGTTTTCAGGGTATGAGATTGTTGTTATTATTTGTAATGGTAGAGTTGTATATGATTTTTCCTTTAGAGATGCACATGTTGTGTGGATTTCATGATTTACTATGGATATCTAGGTCTTAGTCGTTGTCAAGAGGCTAGGGATGGATTTTGACTATTGGCTGTAAAAGGAAAGATGTGTCTCATACATCATATTTGGCACGTAGGATTTGCATCATATAGACACGCTAGTGTATAATTTTCCTGACGATTGAGGCCAATTCAATTATTCCTACTCACATGTACATGTTTCATTTTTATTTTAGGTTATGTGGATTTATGTTGACATGTTGGTTATGAGGCTGATGACTTAGTCCTCATGCACAAGAGGTGCAGTGACCTAATAGGTCGTTATGGCACATGATTCCTTTCTGTTAAACCCCTTGTAGGGTGTTTTTACTAAATTATTTATTATCTAGATGGATCACTGAGTACGATGGAAATAGGTACCAGAATTGTTTTGTAATCTTGACCTCCAGGGGTATTCTTGTATACGGATTATCTATGAGTGTAAGTTCAATTTATCTTATATATTGGTTTTGTGACCTCCAGGGATTAATTCCTTTTAAGTATGCTCGATGAGGATCAATCCCTTATAGTCCATGTTTTCAGTTTTGACCCGTATTGGGAGTTGTGATCTTTTACTTCTTCTGTGAGGTTTGATATTTTGGGCTAGGTGGTTGGACCTTGTGACCAAGTTGTGAGGATTAGTTCTGTAGGGATAGGTGATACACCTAGAGGGCCTTATTTCGACTCAAACCCTTGTAGGTCTGCATTTTTTCATTCAAAGGAAACCTATAAGAGAGGTTGGTCCATGTTTTCATATTCCTTTGTAGGTAGTGAGATTTATTGTATGATCATTTTTGGATTTAGGTATAGTAGGAGATTGAGTTTTTAGTTATAGGCATGTTGATGACTTAAACTTTTGATAAGGCACCTAGGGTTCTTGTTTTTCGAGACAGGATTCAATGGGTAGGACTGTTCGGGTGCCTGGCTTGGTCAACCAGTGTTTCCGCTATTGGTAATATAGTCGCAACATGGATAGATGCTCATGACTAGAACGATGTTGTGTGATGGGTGGTCATGGAAGGTATTGTAGGTCAGGTGAGGTGCTCGATCATGTAGAGTATTTCAAAAGGAGATTCTTTTTTAATAATACTGATGTTTCATGTAGCGCAGTCATCTTAGCCTTGAAATGGAAAACTCACTGGAGTATGAGTTGGTGATAATAGTAAAGATTGGTTGCGCATAGTATCATTTTAATCTAAATAAGTGAGTGGTCATGTGAAATCCAAGGGTTGAGGTTTTCCAGACTCTTCGGGAATTTGGTTTTCTGGGATTTGTGGTTTAAATTATTAATTTCCCTCTTTGGTCGAGGTGACCTCAGGAGTAAATCATTTATTATATTACAGTTAACCCATGGCTGAATCCTGGTCAGGTTTTGATAGGATGGTGAGCATGGCTCGGAGGGATCAGTATATGCCCTTTTGTGGAATCTCAGTGTACTCCTATTTGAGATGATCATGCTCTATTTTGATTCTTCTTGATTATGTTGGTAGAGTGTTATCCCTATGTTGAGCTCTTTTTCTTTTAAAATGTTCCTCCCTAGTTAAGGGAAACCTATTGAAGTTGCACTCAAGGATTGGTGTAAGGTAATAAATATAGCGGGGAGTGAAGCTTTGGTTATTTAAGGGTGGTGACCCTTGTTTTTAGTTTAACTTCATTGTTTTTATGGGGTTTTGGGCTCAGAGTTTTGTTTAAAAAGATGATTAGGGTATTCCTATAGTGGGGAGTACTAGATCGGTCGTAGTTAAATGTCTTCTGTATAGAAGGTAGTTGTTAATGATATGAGGTTGGTCGTTGGATAATCCAAATGGATTTTTTTTGGGGATTATTGGGTTGAGATCATGGCTTTTAGTCTATTCACTAGTCTTCTTGGGGATGATAAGGTTTATGGTGGGGAGATTATAAGAACCTGTGTTTTTTTAAACTGTAGTTTTGGGAAAAAAATTTAATTTTTTCTATCAGATTATTGAAAATGTTTAAATGGTATTTCTTTCCTGAGTAGATGATCATAGATAATTTTTATGACCACTCAGTTGGTCCAGAAATAGGGTTCTTACCCTAAGAAATGAGTTTGGTAGAAAAAAAAGTCATCCAAATTTTGACAGAATAATTAATATTTAATATTTAAAAAAATTAAATAATAAATTGTTCAGGTAGGTTTGTTTGGTGATATTTTTAAATGGAGAATCAAATTAATATTATGTATATTTTCTTGAGTCCATAATTTAATGTTTATCCTAAGTGATGCATAAACTTGAGTTGGGCATCAGGGCTGGCCCGGGCCCCTTTTTCTTTTCTTTTTATTTTCTTCTTTTTTTATTTCTTTTCTTTTTCTTTTCTCTTCTTTCCTCCTCCTTCTCGAGTACGGTCCTCTTACGGCTCCTCATTCATATGACCTAATAGAGAGATCAAAAGAGATAAATAGAAAGAGGAACGGGAATATGTAATGTCCCTAAATTTCCGTATTTTTTTTAAATTGTATGGAATTATTTCGAGACCACACACTTTGACGACACGTGATTATGAGGCCCGGTTAGCCCGAAATGGAATTCTGAACTTTTTTATGTTCACTTAAGTAAATGTTAAAGAATATTTTTCTAACTTTTTAACCAGTTCTGAGATCAAATATTTGAGAACTCGGAATGTTGGGATTCACCTAGAATGGACTTAACTTCGACCGGAAAGTGTTGGACAAAAAAGTTAATTTTCAGACTTTTTTGGAAAATAATAAAATAACTAAAGAAAATTTATTTTATTTCTTTTCTAACCGTTGAGTGGCGGACGATGGTGATACAGTGTGGAAAATAGGCGCATTAAAGTAAGCTCCTTAATGGCTTGTTTTTGTGCAGAGTAACGCCATATTAATTGAGGCATAATAGATACTTGTTTCATAAATAAAACAGCATAATGATGCGATGTCACAGTATAACCGAAACATTGTGATGTGTTTTATTTTAATAAGCTAATTTTTTGGAGAGTTGATAATTAAACTGTTGAGATTATAACGAACCTACGGCAAGGGATCCCTCCAACGATGAACGAAAAATGCCGGAAGGATCACTAGCAATGTCAACGCTTTACAAAGAACGAGACCGAGAAGCGACAAATGCCAATGGAGCTTGAATCCTCAAGGGAGTATATCCTCAAAGATGAACATTGATTGAGTTAGGGGTTTATTTATTTATGTTTTCTCCATTCTTATTCTAAAATGGAGAATGTGGATCAACCCATGAACAGGTTGATCCTCAGATCGTCCGTTCTTGTGGGAGGGAGATGTTTCTTGGGTTTTATATTTGGGATTAAATTATTGTTGGTGGAACCTCATCACTAAACCCACTCCTATTTTAAATCTATAATGTAGAGGGAGTGGGCTAACACAAACAAGGCCTGATCCCCTCCACTTTTGCATTCTTCGTAGTCGAGATCTTGAAAGCGGCGATAAGGTATATTCAAGGCCTTTGTAGGGAAGACGATACCCCACAGAGGATGGAGGCATAGTCAGTGAAAAAAATGGACTATTGGTGTGGATTTGGTGGTCCTCAGAAGATCTTGTCGATGATCACCGACGGTGACCCATAACGGAAAACTTGGGCTAGAGGTGGCATTCCAGGACGGTGCGCTGGGAGGAGCTGACAGCTAGCAAAAGAGACGCGACCCCTCGGCCGCATTGGTGGAGCGGCCTGCAGCCGCGGGCTATGGTTCATAGGAGAACATAGTTGATTGAACGCATGTGGGGAGTCTGGACGGCTGGATTGGCCAGTCACGTTGCAGCATCCACGACCACTTGACCATGGAGAGAGGTGTTGGCCCCGTGGACGACCCACAAGGCAAGGGGTGCTGGACGTGGATTCCAGTCGTGTCCCATCTAGGCCAAAGGCCAGTCCTCCTACCAGACTGGGTAGGACATGGGCTGCCCCAGTGATCTGGACTCATGGATCAATGGACCAGACCTAGTTTAGGCTGGGTCGGGTCGGGTCAGTCCGGCCAGGTCGGACTGGACCCGGACCCAGCCAACCCTTTTTTCGAAAATGACCATATCTTTCAAACTGGGCATCCAATTGACGAGACATTTGTGGTGTTGGAACCCTCATGAAGAGGAAGATATTTTTTTATACTCTATAGAGTATTTAATGAAAGTTTAAATTTGAATAATTTCTTGAGGAGCGGTTCTCCAAAGATCACATGTGCTACGTGCAGAAAACCTATGGTTGGTTGAGACCTAAAGACTACTAACAAGCAACCCTGTGTGGATCAGATACTATGGCCTAGTGGTAATTAGCTTCTATGTGACCCATAAGTCCCACAGTGGGGAGTGGATTTTGTGTGACCCAACAAACCCATGGTACTCGACAAGAGGAATACATCAGTATGGCCATAGGTGGGAAGCAGCTCTGTGTGACCCGATATGATCTCTGTGGGGAGAATCTTCTTTGTGACCCTGAATACCCACATTAATCATTAGGTATGAGTACCACACAGTCATAAGGTTAGTGGGAAGTGGCTTCTGTGTGACCCGACAGCCCCACTATACTCGTTGATAACGATTTCTCCATCATCCCATGGTGTTCGACGTTAAGACCGATGGTCTTACTTTACTACTCTAGAACATACCCGATGTGAGATGTCTTGATTCATGATCACACTTCGTGATCATGCTTTGTGGTTTGTTTGTGGATTTCTTTTTGTTATTTCCTTGTTATTTTGGGGGTCCCTACTGAGTATTTTGTTACTTACCCCTGCACGGGCTTCGCCCGCACGTGTTGTGTGTGGTGAAGATGACTGCCACCTTGATGGAGAACTTGGTGGCCTAGGACTCGGTGGTTCCCAGTGAGACCAGGTAGACAGGACGTACTTCTATGTATTCCAGTGATTACTATGTACTTACCCATCAGGTGGGGTTTCTAGCATATGACTTCTAGATATTCTTTAGTACTTTATTATTTTCTAGTTAGACTTTTGTTGGGTTTATATTCTGACCCATTTGACTTTTAGTTGTACTTGTACTCAAGGGTTGTTTAGTGGAATCCTTTTTTTCTTTTCCAGAATCATAACGTGGTTGTGTCTGCTTGCGTATAGTTATTCAGTATAATACCTCCCACTTGTAGGTTAATGCCTTCAGCGCTAGTTTCCAAACCCTATCTATCTGGGGGCGGGCTTGGGGTATGTCACGACACATGCCTCGGGGGATGGGTCGTGACAAAGTGGTATATGTGGTGGTTAGTTCTACCTTAAAGACCAATACTCTTTTGTTTTGTTTTTTGGGAAATAGTATTGAATTTTTCAAGTTGGACTTTCATATTTGGGGAGTCCAGTATTGGTGCGGTAGCTGACGTATCCATACACCAGGACCTTGAATTTGGTTTTTCGGATCTATACATGAAAACACTGGTTAAATAAGTGTCACTTTAAGATATTATTCAATAAGATTCTGTTAATCAGGTTTAATATTCTGACTTTGGTACATCATGATCAATTTCAGGATGCATCCACGTAGATAACCAGCTATACTTTCGATACATGATTGTGTGGACAACCCGCCTAGAGATGAGGTGTCAGTTCAGGGACCAGTGCTAGAGATGGCCCCACTGGGTGGTGCACTGGTGTTTCCACCACCTGTTTATTAGCAGTTACTGCTAACATTACTGGTAGAGGATATACCCAGACTCAGTGCCTTGGATGAGTTTCAGAGATAGAGACCTCTCGTCTTCAGGGGAGAGATAGATCTTCAGGTAACTGAGGACTGGATTGAGGAAGTGAAGTAGGTATTCTACTTAGTGAGGACACTGCTTGACTAGATAAGGATCTTAGCTATGGGCCTTATTTAGATATCGGTAGAGAGATGGTTGAGTATGATGATTCAGACTCATAATGAGGTGACCCTCTCTTGGGATGACTTCGAGTGGATTTTCAGGAGGAGTTCTTCCCCATGACCTTGCATGTGGTGTGCATACAAGAGCTACTTAACCTGTAAAAGGGAAGCCTATCGGTGGCTGAGTACTCTGCGAGGTTTACAAACCTCTCTCGCTACTCCATAGACTTGGTACATGACACTTTCTTCAGGGCCTAAACTGTTGATAAGGGACTCAGATGGGATATTAGGGCATCCATGGTGTCTCTCATCATCCCCACTTAGGCTAGAATATTAGAGCGAGCCCTTATTGTGGATAAATTCCTAGCTGAAAAGGCACCGATATCCAGAGCCACCAGAAGACCTCAGGAATTAGAGCCTTCAGTGGTGAGTAGAAGACAACAGACAAGGGGGGCCAATCGGGCCATGAATTTTAGGGGATGACCCTAGGACTCAGGGTGGGTAGTGTGGGGCTCCCAGAGCAGATGGAGTTAGCAGGGAACTAGGCTATGCTTCACATGTGGTGGGTAGGGACCTGTGGCTCAAGACTTCCCAAATAACTACACAGAAGATCAACAGACAGTCAAGGGACCACCAAGGAAGAGGAAGAGGTTCGAACGAGGAGGTTTGCAGGGTGGAATATGTGGTAGGGGAGCAGGCCTAGCGCTAGGCGGTGTATGATGGTTCAAGGTTATACCACCACCACCCCCAGGTGGTCCACCCTAATCTCAGGGAGCCGACGGATAGGGTTGAGGCCAGATTCAGTGGATTGATGTCTACGACCATGATTCTTAGGATATTATTATAGGTATGATCTATTTCTTCTCCACATTAGCTTAAGTTCTTATAGACACGGGTTCCAATCACTCTTTCCTTTCCATGAACCTTGTTCAGGGCTTCGAGATTCTGGTGGAGCCTTTGGCTTGATCCTTGTGATTAGATACTCCTATGGAAGGGGATTCGATGATTAAAAATGGGTTTCGGTAATATGAGATTACTCTATGAGGCGAGAGCTTTGGCTGGGCTCTCCTAGTAGCGGTTTCGAGGCCTTACAATGTCATCTTGTGTTTGGATTGGCTATCTACAATCCATGCTCAGATCGACTGTTTTAGTTTCAAAGTCTGGTGTGTCCACAAGGACGGGACCAAGTTTTCCTTCACCAGCAAGAAGGGAACTTTTGCAGCACATGATGGACTTTCTCAGAGGAGGGTGCAACTGATCACTCACGAGTTGGATAGCCTCACCCTCGGTGTGGTGGACGAGAGGAGTTGGAGCATTCTTATAGTGCTGGAAGAGTATGAGGATGTCTTTCCTAATGATGTTCTGGGACTACCTCCTCACAGGGAGATAAACTTCTGCATCGACCTATACCTTAGGACGACACTGATACTCACACCGGAATATCAGATGGCTCCCATAGAGTTACTTGAGTTGAGGGTACATTTTGAGGACTTGAATGAGAAGGACTTCGTGAGGCTAATTGTTTCACCATGGGTAACCCCAGTATCATTTTTCCAAGAAGGAATATGGGAGCTTGAGGATATTTTTGGAATTATGGCACTTGAACGAGGAGACTGTGAAGAACAAATATCCACTTTTGAGGATTGATGACCTCTTCGATCAGCTTAAGGAAGAAAGGTGGTTCTCGAAGATAGACCACATATCAAGCTAACATCATCTTTGGGTACCAGATGAGGGCATACCGAAGACATCCTTCAGATTTGGGTATGTCCACTATGAGTTTCTATTGATTCCTCTTTTCATGAAAAATTCCCTAGAAATGTTCATGGGACTCATGAATAGGATATTCAGCCTTACCTCGATTATTTTGTGGTGGTCTTCATTGATGACATCTTCGTACACTTGGTGTCAGAAAAGGAGAACACTACACTACAGAAGATAGTCCTGGATACAATATGAGATAACCAGCTTTATGGTAAGATCTAAAAGTGTCACTTCTAGATTCATGAGTTCCACTTTTTGGTACATGTCATCTCAGAGGCTGGAGTTGCAGTGGATCTGTTGAAGATAGAGGTTTTGTTGTCTTGGGAGCCACCCAAAAGCATGACTGAGGTGTGGAGTTTCTTGGGGTTGGTTGAATACTATCGGAGATTCGTGACTGGATTTTCCAAAGTAGAAACACCTTTATCATCCTTAACACAGAAGGTACATCAATTCATGTGGATGGAGAAGTGCCAGTAGAGTTTCCAGGAGCTGAGGCGGAGACTGACGAGTGCCCCCATCTTGAGACTACCGGAAGAGGGCGTTGGGTATGTAGTTTTCTGCGACACATCGGGGACCAAACTGGGTTGTTTCCTAATGAAGTAGTGATTAGTGATCGCTTACTGCTCATGGCAGTTGAGGTAGCATGAGCAGAACAATGCAACCCATGACCTAGAGGTAGTAGCAGTGGTATTTTTCTTGAAGATGTTGCGGCACTACTTGATGGGTGAACGATTTACAAGTCTACTCTAACCAAAGGAGTTTTAGTTATATCTTCCCATATAAATACTTGAAATTGAGACAAAGGTGATGGATGGAGTTCCTTCAGTACTATGAATTTGATATAGTCTATACTCTTGGGAAGTGGAACGTGGTGGCAGATACACTCAGTAAGAGGTATGGTTTATAGCTGGTAAGTGAGGTGAAAAAGGATCTAGCTACAATGTAGATATCCTTTGTGGATATTGATAGAACATATTACCTTTAGTTGATGATTTTCACTCCCACACTCTTACAACGATTCAGGGAGGCACAGATTGTGGATGTTGACTATGAGGCCTGGCGTGCTTAGATATCATCAAGATAGTCTCCTGATGGATTTTTGATAGGTGGGGAGAACATCATCCTTTTCAGAGGATGCACCATATTACCAGTGACGTTGAGGTAGTATGTGTTGAGAGAGTTCCATACATCCCATTTGGCGGTACATCCTTATGTGGTGAAGATGTACCAGGACCTTCGATGTCAGTACTGATGTCCAGGGACGAAGAAAGTGCTGGCAGAGTTTGTTTCATGATGCCTCACTTGTCAACAAGTGAAGTTTGAGCATCAGGTCCCAACAGTCTTGTCATAGCCACTTGAGGTACCAGAATGGAAGTGGGATGGTATCTTTATGGACTTTTTTATGGGGTTACCATGCACATCTAGGGGCCATGATTCTATCTAGATGATCATTGACCGACTCACCAAGTCGGATCACTTCCTACCCATCTGACAGAAGGGATCAGTAGAGGGTTTGGGAAACCTCTACATATAGAATATAGTGCGGATTAATGGAGTGCCTTCAATGATTCTATCATATTGTGATGCACACTTTTCATCCCGATAATGGAAGGGATTTGTAGGAGGCATTCAGAACTCAGTTGTTCTTGATCATAACTTTTCACCCCCAGATAGATGGTTAGATAGAGCATACCATACAGACCTTGGAGGACATGCTTCAGGATTTTATCCTTTATTTTAGCCAGAGTTGGGAGGACCACCTACCACTGTTGGAGTTTTCATACAATAATAGTTATCACTCCACCATTGGGATGACACTGTTTGAGGCCTTATATGGGAGGCCATTCATATCACCTCTATGCTGGACAGACCAAGTGAGTCATCACTCATGGGTCCACAGTTGGTAGAGAATACCATTGAAAAGGTTCAGATCACCTAGGAGTGGATGAGGACTGCATAGAGCTGGCATAAATCGTATGATGACAGGAGGCATAGGACCTTGGAGTTTGAGGAGTGAGACCATTTTTCCTTCGGGTCTCACCCCAACGGGGATTGTGAAGATTTGAATAGTGTGGTAATCTATCTCCGAGGCTCACCAGACCTTTCCAGATTCTCAGTAGAGTTGGTGAGTTGGCATACCGCCTAGCTCTTCTCCCACATATGCACTGGGTGCACGATGTTTTTCCTGTGTCGCAGCTGAGGTGGTGTGTGCATGATCCATCACACATCATCGACTGGGGTGAGTTGGACATTGATGATGGGGATTTGTTTGTGGAGTTCCCAATGGAGATAGAGGATCAACAAGGGTGGGTCTTTCATGGATTTTCGATTCCTCAGTTGCATGATCGGTGGCAACATGGTATTCTCCAGGATATCACATGGGAGTGGGAGGCTCATATTTTCACTCAGTACCCCCATTTGTTTGATTCGCGCTTATTTTAGATTTTGGAGATGTAAATCCCTAAGTTGGGGAGAATTTAAGGTCCCATAATTTCATTATAAGTTTTTTTAAAATTGTATGAAATTATTTTGAGACCACACGCTTTGACGTCACGTGATTCTGAGGTCCGGTGATCTTAGAATTTAATTTTAAACTTTTTTTAGTTCACTTAAGTAAACACGTGAGTGGGTTTTTTTAACTTTTGAACTGGTGCTCAGATTGAAAATCTGAGGGAACTGTTGAACTTAGAATGACAGGATTCGCCTAAAAAAGAATTTACTTTGACCGACAAGGGTCAGACAGAAAAATTAATTTTTGGACTTTTTGGAAAATAATAAAACAACTAAAAAAGTTATTTTATTTATTTTCTCACCGTTCAACAGTGGATGACGACACTGTGGTGCGTAAATGAATAGAATTAAAGGAATCTCCTTAATGGATCATTTTTGTGCAGCGTAACAACACATTAATTGAGGTGTAATAGATATGTTGTTTCATAAATGAAATAGTGTAATGATGCAATGTCGTAGCATTATAGAAACATTGTGACATGTTTTATTTTATTATGATAATGCGTTGGAGTGCAGAGAATTAAACTGTGGAAATTATGATGAACCTATGGTAAGGACTCACTCTAATGATGAACAACGAACACCGAAAGGATTTCTTGCAACGTTGATGATTTGGGAAAATGGGACAAGGAAGCGACGAATGCCAACGAAACTTGAATCCTCGAGGGCAGAGAACTTAAACGAAGAGTGTCAATTAAGGTAGAGGTTAAGTTGTTTAATTTTTACCCCGTTCTTATTCTAAAACAGTGAATATGGATCATCCAACGAACAAGTTGATCTGCAGATCATACGTTCTTGCAGGAGGTTTATGTTTCTTGGGTTTTCTATTCAGGATTAAATTACTCTTGGTGTAACATCAACCCCAAACCTCCCCCTATTTTAAAACTCAAATGTGGAGGAAGCAGGCTGACACGAACAAGGCCTAATCCCCTCCTCTTGCGCTTTCTTCATGGTTCAGCTTTTTGAAAGGTTCAACAAGAAAGATTCAAGGACTTCTCAGGGAAGGTAATACCCCCAGAGGCCAGATCCACAGTTGGTGTGAAGAACAAACCACTGGTCTGGACTCGGTGGTCCATGGAAGATCACACTGACATACCTACGGCGGCCATGGGATGGAGGTGGTGCACCACGATGACACACTAGGAGGAGCCAGTGGCTGGTGGCTAAGATGCATCCCCTCAGCCGCATCAGTAGAGGGGCTCATAGCCACGATCCACGGTTCATAAGAGCACATTATCGATTGACCACGTGTGAGGAGTTCGTCTGGATGGATTGGTCGTATGCGTAGAATCATCCACGGTCACTTGACCATGGTGGGAGGTGTCAGCCCTGAGGATGACCTGCAGGGAAAGGGGAGCTGAATACAGCTTCTAGTCGGTCCATCTGGTGGACCGGGTAGGGCGAGGGCTGCCCCAGCGGGCTGGACCCGCCCCTATGAGCCGAACCCACTGCCCAACGGGCCAGACTCGGGTCGGGTCCGGGTTGGTTCAGTGGACCCAGGTCGGGTTGGTGGACCTCGGGCCAGGTCGGGTTGGGTCGGTCCAACCAAGTTAGATCAGACCCAGACCCAACCGACCCCTTTTTGAAAAAACATCAATATCATTCAAATTGGACATCCGATTGGCGATTTATTTCTGGTTTTGGAACCCTCATGATGAGGTGGAACATTTGGCATACTCTTTGGAGGATTTCATGGATTTTTTTGAAATTTGAATAATGGATTGAGGAGCGGTTATCCTAAGATCAAACGTGCTACATGTGGAAACCCTACGGTTGGTTGAGACCTAAAGACCGTTGATGAGTGACCCTGTGTGGATCGAATACTATAGCCCATTGGGAAGCAGTTTATATGTGACCTGGAAGGCCAATGGTGGGGAGCATATTCTGTGTGACCTAACAGACCCATGGTACTCAACATGAAGAGTACCTCAGTATGGACATAGGTGGGAAGTGGCTTCTATGTGACCCGATATGCCCACAGTGGAGAGCGACTTCTATGTGACCCAGAATACCCATAGTACTCATCAGGGAAGAGTACCACAACATTTTTAAGGTTTGTGGTAAACATATTCTATGTAACCCAGTAGGCCCACTATACTCATTGAGGAGGTTTTCTCCAGCATCCCATGGTGTTTGACGTTATGACTAATGGTCTTACTTTCATACTCTAGAACATTCCTAGTGTGAGATTTCTTGCTTTGGGATTATGCTTGGTGATCATGATTTGTGTTTTTTTTGTGGATTACATAGTAGTATTTCCTTGTTATTTTGGGGTCCCTACTAAGTATTTTGTTACTCACCCCTACACGGGCTTCACCCACACATGTTGTGTCTGATGCAGACGACCGCCACCTTGACGGAGGACTCGGTGGCCCCAGACTCGGTGGTTCCCAGTGAGACTAGGAAGATGGGATGTACTTTTAAGGCTTCCAATAGACACTCTGTACTTACCCATCATGTGGGGTTTCTAGCGGATGGATTCTAGAGTTTCTTTTGTACTTTTCTATTTTTCAGATAGTCTTTTTTTGGGTTTGTATTCTGGCCCATTTGACTTTTAGTTGTACTTTTACTCAGTGTTTATTTAGTGGAATACTAGTTTACTTTTTCATTGTTGAGACATGGCTGTGTGTGCGTGCATATAGGTACTTAGACTAATGCCTCCCACTTGCAGGTTGATGCCTTCGGCACTAGTCGCCAACCCCTGGCCTTTGGGAGGTGGTCTTGGGGTATGTCATGGCACGGACCCTGGGGGATGGGTCTTGACAGAAGAGGGGTACCTTCATGAAGCCCTCAAAGAACTGGATCGACATGAATTAACCATGGACCATGGATTCAAGTGAATCTTTGGCAGTTTCTACTCGAAGGTAGGACTATTTTAAATTTTATCATAATTCCCCCTTTAAATCATTGTCTTTAATTTTTATCACACTATTATTCTTGAATATTCTCCCTAGAGGCTGGATCTATTGATTTTGGAGTGAAAATAGGGGTTTTTATCATTTTGAAGGTTTTTAGTTCAGGAAAACCAGGCTACAAAATGTGTGGTCCTGGGCGACACGCCATGTGTTCTTCCCATTTAGGGAAGACATAGTTTTTGGGAGTATACTCCATGTATGGGATCATACAAATCGTATACTAGTACTCATCTATATTGCCAAGTACCAAGTCATAGCTACACGTATAGGGGTACATGGGAATGTATAGTACATGTCCAAACCCTGTGAGGGTAGCATGCCATGTAAAAGTCCATTGCATGGCCAAGTATACGGCCAGACTGATTGAAGGAAAAGGGTAGGTACCCCATGTTGGGTACATGTCGTGTACCCTCATTACACATAATGTACCTGGGGCATTTATATTCCCAGTCTAGAAGAGGTATTTTCCCATGTGGGACTTTGGGAGTACACATAGTGTATTGAGGTTGACATGACATGTACTTACCCATTTCAACCCTTTAAGGGTTTTTCATGTCTTCTAGATCTAGACTTAGAATTGCACCTAAGAGTAGTCCACTCTAAGTAGTTTTCCACATATATCACAATTGTGAAACCCATGGGGCATTTTCATGACTCCTAATGGGGTTTGGGGGCTTCTTTCTAAATAGAGAGGTTCTTCCTATGGCTTTAAAATTCATCTCTTGAGATAGATTAGAAAAGATAATGATTGGTTGGGTATTCAAATCAACCTAGTTGTGATCTTGATCTGAGGTGATCCATGAGCTATCTCTTGTGACTGGTGCCTTCGTGAATTTCCATTCAGGACATCTCCCTTACAAGATGGTTCCTTATGGCCTAAGAAGTCATGAGAATAGTTTTTATCTAGAATCTCTTGTAGGATTCATCTTTTTAAGTTTTGACCCAGAGGATCACATGTAGGATACCTATATCTTTTACTTGTTTACCAAGGATCCCTTGAGGGATGTCTTTGCTTACAAATTAATCTAGGGAGTCCCTTGTAGGATCCATGTACATGTGTATCGTTCCAAGTATCCTGTGTAAGATACCTCGGTATTATATACCTTTTCAAGGATCCCTTGTAGTATGCCTATGTTTCTTACAATTTTTGGATCTTATGTAGGATTTATTCTTTACCATTTACAGGTAAGGATCCCAAGTAGGATTCCTTCACTTGTGTTTCTACTAAGAGGATCCCATGTAGGATGCATCTTCAGCATTCAACTTGAGGTAACTAGAGAGTGCCTATTATTTATCGACCATTAACTATATGTTAGGTTTGGGTAGAGATGGAAGTGGGTGTCACCTTAAAACTCATGATGAAATTATAAGCCCATATGGTTGTGGCAGTATTGTTGGGTGTAGGCATTTGGCCACAATTTCTCTTTTTTTATCTATCACTTGTTTATTGTTGATGAAACAATGATTACTAGAGTTGATTCATGGTTGGTGTCTATTAAGCCTGGCATGAGGCGTCTTTCTTTCTCTTTGGGGTGCTTAGATGTATTTCCAGGGATCTATACTACTTATTAGGATGCTCATATATGCTTACCTGGGATCCATCTTATGAACCTTGTTATTTAATTTGTTTACTAGTATACCCATAAGTACTACCCGGGACTTCGTTGTTGAGAATGGATATATATGTTTCATTATTATATTTTTGGGATGTCCACAGGTGTCTCCTAGTATCTGGTTGGGGAGACTTACATGATGACTTATATTCCCTAAGTGATACTTGTATTCCCATTATAAGAATTCCTTGGATGAAATCATAGGGATGATTACTTGTACACCTTGAGTGATACATGTATTCCATGTTGTATGAATTCCTTGGATGGACTCATAGGTTGGTTAATTCTATAGATTCCTTGGATATTTCTCCTCAGATCCTAACACGATAGTGGAAACCTTGGATTAAGTATGCTTTTTGGGTATTGATTCTTTTAGATTCTAGGGTATCCCCCTGTTTCCACCTTTCTCTTCTCCATATCAGGGAAATAACGACTCCTCTCCTCAACTCCTCTTCTTGGTGTGGTCGTGGTGTGTGGTGTTCTGTCTAAGGCTTCGTGGGCTTGACTCTCGATGATTATAATTGTTGATGTACTATCTTCAGGCCCCATCCTCCGATATGGATAGGGTTTCTTATGGTGGTGTGGTGAGTCCGTGGTCGAGTACCAGCTATGTGGTTTGAGAGTTTCAGCCTTGTTTTTATGTCGGCTGTGGGACCATTAGGAGGTTTTTTGTGGTATTCTAGTGTGGTATTGAAGGTGGCGATGGGATTGGGGATCTGGATTGTGATAGTGCCTTTATTCTGGCATGTTCTGGTGTTCGGGTGGCCGCCATTTTTTTGATGTTTTTCACTCCTTGATTTTTGAATCACATTCTCATTTTGGGTGAACTGTTGTGTGTGATTTGTGCATGCTTGGTAAATTTGTTCTATTTTGAGTAATTCTATTTTTTGTGTGGCATTGGAGTCGAAATTTATGGTGATGAAGACGATGAAGTGTTGGTGATTTCTTTGATTCGGTTTGTGTTGGTTGATGCTATTTTTTGTGTCTGTGAAGATAGTTTTGTTTCTGGGGTTTGATGTGGTGGTTCTGGTGATGAGGAGGACAGTCTTTGATGGGCATTTATCGATCAGTCGATGATGATGGGTATGGGTTAGTGGGTGCGTCATGGTCTACGGCTCGTGGCCAGCTCATGGTTGGCATACCGAATCGATGGCGTATTGATTTTCTAAAAGCTCTTAGTTTGCGGCCTGAGGCTTTGGCGTTTCTCTACGTTTGAATTTTGAAACTGGTTTATACCGATAAGCATATGACTTTGTTGAAGCTATAGTGTTTTTTTGGTGTTTTTGAATTGATTATTTATAATTGCGTGGTTCCCACTCACCCAAAAAGTGGATTTCAAAAATCAAATAATAATATAATTTTAAGTCAGTTGTAATGACCTTTGTAGGATTTCCCATCGGTATACAATTCATTCTTTATAGGATTGATAGTTGGTATATAGTATCCTTGTTAGTGATTATAGGAAATTATGGGGGCGCCCAAGTGTAGGAAGAGTATCCCCCTATGGTGACATATTTTGTTCAAAGATATAATTTTAGCGTTAGCCAAAGCAGCTATATGTCAGTTGTGATTACAGAACCAAAGATCGAAATAATGATAGATGGATTGAGTGTAATGATATCCAACTCAATTCCCTTCCACATGATGTCCAAGATATTGGGACTATGGACCTAAGGATTTACTTTAGTTTGGGTATCATGTTATTTTCTTTCACATACCAAAGAATATTCATTTTTATGTATATATTTATAGGTATGGGACTATACATGTATACATATATAGATATGGACATCCATGGTAGCACTTTCCCAGTTTACATAGATTATGGTCCCGAGGTTCAACTATAGTTTCACGTTATTGGTTTTACTTATCTTTTCAGTTGTGTCTCAACTATGTTGATCATGTTTCTTTTTCACACACTTTTCATCACATATTTTATAGGTTTCTCATTGGGGTGGACTATTGAGATTATTTTTCACCCCGACACGTGAACCTAAGTGTATGTGTAGACCTTATGTTTGTTTTTCAGGATGAGAATGATTTTACGGTGGATAGGGATGAAGCCCAAAGTTTCATGTTCAAGTGGAGCTACTCATGTGGGTTCTTCTGATCGGTCTAGTGTAGTTCGACAGTGTCTGGGGACCGGGTACGTGGTTTGGCTCAGAGTTAGTATTAGAGCCTTGTAATTGTACTTTTATTTTATTTTTTACTTTTTTATATATATGGTCGGCCCATTGGGTAATCAATTTTTTATTTGTAGGACATATTTGTTAGGTCTTTTGCAACATTCATTTATTATTATAGCATGTTCTATTTCAGTATATTTCTACTTCCACACTCTATTTACTTTAATTATATATATGATACTTAGTTATTTATGTTGTTTCTTACTCTGATATGAGGGCATAGTCTCCCCACTATGACACCCTAGGACCTCATTACTAGTTGGAAGCCTCTGGAGTATGGGAAGTCATTCTTGAGGATTCATAACTCACCAACTTGGAGCATCAGTTTAGTGGCATCCGGGTCTGGATATTACAACAGATGCCTCAAGGGGCTACATAATTCCAAGTCCCACCCATCACTTCATGACCAAATAATTCCCCATATATAAAATAATTGATTTAATTCATGTATAATATTCCTTATCAATAAGTATCTTCATTAAGTAAATAATATATATTTATCAATATTTTCCTACTTAATCAAATAATTTTAAAAGTAAACACCATATATAAGAATGGTATATGGTTTAGAAAATATTCACATCCATGATGATAATAATATAGATAAACTATAATTTAAACATTAAAAATCATGTATAAAAATGTATTTGTATTAAATACATAAATAGGATTACATCATATTGAAGTGAATAGCTACATATTAACAAATATGTCTAAATGAAATTGAAATTGAGACAAAATATCTTATAATGATCATAAAGTTGAAGTGAGAATTAATCAACGAATAGATTATGTGTATAAAATTTAAATTCAAATGGAACATTATTAAATAAAAAATAAGATAATCAAGGTTCATTATACACATAATCATAGAATATCACATGAAAATGAGGAAGCAATATAACCTAATGAAAATAAATAGAGTTTATAAATTCTTTACCACTTAGTAACTTTCATGTAAAATAAAATTAGATGAAATAATTCAAATTAAAACTTAAAATACCATGAATTTTGAATTATTTTTTATATTAAAGGTAAAATTGGTATTATTTATACCATATAGAATAAATTAGGTGCAAAAAAATAGAATATTCCTCAATGATGGGAAATTGAGATGAAGTCCCTTACCCCAGGAATCCTTTTGCATTAATGTGATTTAAACTCATATATCATAGTTTTAACAATGTTATTAATTTATTCAAGAACAATATTAATATTTATAATATAATATATGATTATTTTATAACATTTTTTCACCCTTTTTTTAATAATATTTCATTATTTCAATTTTTCAAGTGATAATCGCCTTGTTTTATCATGCATGTTTAAACATGAAAGCTATGGTTATTAAGAATATTATATAGTTATATCATATAAAGAATGATATTAATTTTATAAATACCATTTTTCCATTATATACAATTTTATAATAATTATTTAAATTTGAACATGGAGAATAGATCACATCACTTTGTGGAGACGGTAGGTTGTACATACGCACGAGAGACATTATCATTTCCTTAATGTGTGAAAGGGTAATAAATTAGGTGATAAATTAATTTTATGGAATAAATATAATTTCATATATATCACATATATTTATTAAATTTTTCTCTATTACATTCCTTGTAAATTTTATGTGAAAAATGAATTACATCACTTCGTGAGGCGGTAGTCCGCCGTACATGCGAGCAACGTTATCATATTTTAAAAAAAAGGGAAATTAGGAAAGAATATGTGATGTTATAATTTAATAATTATAATAATATCATTAATATCATATAAATTTTTTAAATACATCATTATATATATAATTTAAATGCGGTTATTGAAAAATAATTACATTGGTTCTTGAGGCGGTAGTCTATCGTACATGTGATTCAAAATTTAGTTTCTTATTTGATGGAAGAGGAGATGGATATAGTTTATGAACTTAACATAATAAAATCTCATTATATGGAAGGTAATTATTTTAATATATAATCATATTTTAATAATATTTTAATGAGTTAAAATAATAAAATAAAATAAAAATTCTTGTTTAAGAACGTTGTCTCTTCTTCAGAGAACTTTAGGTTTTCACCAAAAGCCTTACTAGGACAATTTTTTATAAAAAAGGTTTAAAATAATTTTTTATGGGATTAAAGAATTTATTTTTAGGTATTTTTATAACCAAATATATTTATAGGTGTCGATAGGGGAGGACAGGGGTGGCCTTTTATAAGTGGGGGAGAGGAAACACATGGAAATTTTGAAAAGATTCAATTACACCCTCATTTTTATCATGAAAAAGTCCACCAAAATTTCTAATTATAGAAAATTATAGGTTATAAGGTATAAATATATCCATAAAATAAGTTTTGGAAAAGTTTTCAGTCATTTTTAACCCTTATATTCTTAATACAACCTCTAGTAAACTCGTTTTTTACCTTAACTGAGAAAAATTAATTTTTATTGTTTATATTATTCATTACGGATAAAGGTTAAGTTGAAATTATTAGATAATATAAATTATTATAATTCAAAATATTGAATCCAATTTTTCAAATTAAATTCAGAGAATTGGAGTATCCAATTTAAAATTATACTTGCAGACGTGACAAAAAAGTTGGTTTCCAAAGAGAAAATTCTCATAGGTATAGAAAGTTTTGATATAAAACTTTCATATAGAATTGATTCCAATGACATAAATTAGTTAAATTGTAATATAATTGAACTAATTTTACTTTAAAACAAATTTAGAATATAATTTAACATCATAAATTTTTTAAACAAAAAGGTGTTTTTCAATAAAAAACAGTATTTTCACTATTCATTAAAAAAATGAAACTTTTCAGAGAAATCCCAAAAATTAAACCTAATATAATTTTTTTTTATTTAAAAAATTATTTATTTATAAAAATGAATTTTATAAAAGTTATAAAAATTAATATTAAATTATGTTTTCAAAGTGTGACTAAACTGTTTTTTTAATACAGTTTTCCAGAAAACATTTCTTTTTATTTTCAATGATTCTTATTTTATTTATAATCAACATATAACAATACTTTTTATAATTTATTTAGTAATATTCATAACCTCAAATTTAATGGCTAGGTTATAATGTTATACTATATTATGGTTCATTTCGGAATGGGGTTATGTGTTCCATAAGCTATCAAAATATATTCAATTTAAAGAAATAGATTTTGCCGGTCATTTAAGCTCGATGTTTCATGTCACATATGCTATCGAATACAATTTTATTATTTTAGAATATCAGGGTGTAATATTCTACCAACATTAAATAAATTTCATCCGTGAAATTTGATCTAGTACTTATAAATCTTGTTGAAAATTCCTTTGTTGAAAACCCACATCATAAAAACAGATTATAAAATATCCTTTTAATAGGAGAGAAAGGGAAGTAAAAGTTCATCCAAAATAACACATAACCCAGTTTATAAGTAGAAGAAAATTAATGGAGATTGAATATATAGGCATGGAAGAAAAGTTTAATTAATTATAGAGACTCTTAGAGATTATTTATAAAAAAAAAGTGAATAATAAATAGAAAGGTAAGGACCTCAAAACTATAAATATGATATGTGTTAAATGGTAATTAATTCATCCAATATGAAGTTAATTGGATTTTTTTCAATATCCTTTTCCTAAAGTTGAGTAATTATTTTACTATCCAATAATATAAGGAAATATACTTAATTGATATCTTTTAATTACGATTTATTCTTTTTGTTATGCTTTGATCAATTCTCACTTCATTTATTATTCCAAGAAATTAATATCTAATATGATTTTTTTTGCTGAAGCACTAAAATTAAGTTTTAACATATCATAAGATCCATAAAATAAAATTAATATATACCTTTTATCTTTAAATATTAACCAAAACTAAAATGGTAACCACAAGGTAATCTAATAATAAAATTTTATAAACCATCATATGAAGAAATAAGACATTTTACTTCCAAAATTCCACAAAATGTTCAATATAGATTATTACAAAAATAAATAACCCTAAATTACAATTATCCTCAATATTCTGAACATTAGAAAATGTTTTCACTACAATTGTGATCTCATATATTTTTAACTTTTCCCAAAAATTTAATTTCATTCTTCCAAAATGACCCTTTAAGTTAAACCAAATGGTTATATATAACTCAACACAATAAAACATATCCCAAAATATCATTAATTATCTCAAAATAAAAATTATTTGATCCTAAAATATGTTTCCCTAAATCAACTTAATATTTAACTATCAAATTGTTTAAGTAAAATAAATGTCATACTAACCAATACATGACATAGTACAGTGGTAGGCGCAACACCATTATCACCATTTGGTTTTGAGTTTAATCCCCATGGCCTTTCTGGATGCAATAGGTTTTCACCCAACATATACATTAACTTTTTTATAAATTTATATTATTATAATTCCTATAACATTTCCAAAGTGTAACAACCCATAATTACCTCAAACTCAAAGATAAAATAAACCCTAATGATTTCCAATACCTTTAAACATATGTATAATAAAAGTAAGGTCTTTCTGGATCAAATAAATTTTTTATATAGTAAACCAATATATTGTATTCCCATAAAAAATTTTCCCAAAAATATGTTTAATCATGTTATATACATACCACAAGAATTTTCCAAATGTTAATTTAAGATTTTGAACTTATGATCAACCATAAAATTATAAACCCATTATGGTCTCAATAACTCTTAAGTTAATAAATAAATACTTTCTTATAAAATTTAACACAATCCTTATATGATTCATGATTCTTATAACCAAAATAACATTGGAAAAACTAATTCAACAATTTAATTCTTTAATAACAATACATAAATAATTCAACCATTTTATTTAAACATAGGTCCATCATTGGTCTAGGGGTAAACCTTTAGAAGAGGTAAATGGCTCAAATAATTCCTAGGTTCTCTATATTTAATAAAATAAAATATAAATAGATCCCTATAATGAAATATATTTTCTTACATCATACTTTTTATTTTTTCTCAAAATTTCATTGATTTATTCCCATATTTTCTACACATAAAACATTTTCTAATTTATTTTAGATACTTTTCTAGGTGTATCTTTCCACATTTATAGCATGATAGAAATCAATCCTTCTTTCCTCCATGGTCTACACCACTCAAGCTCTTAAAAAAATTCTTCCTTCTCTTAATTGGTGAGTTTGAGAGTTGGTTAAGGTATAATTCATTAATCATATTTTTGGATAATTTATTGGTCATAATCAAGATATATGTCACTCTAGTATTCATCCCATTTGGTTGCTCATGTTCACTACATTGTTATTCATATTAAATGTTAACATTATTCTTCTAGGATCCATCCATTGAATAAAACCAAAAATCATAGTGTGAGAAAAAATAATCATAGTGGAAAAACCATATAATAATTTATAGGATGTCTAAATAATGAAACCATCCTTTAAATCTAAGCCATGTTAGGTTTAACCTATTTCATTTATTTTCATCATAAATTCAAATCATTCATAATGGTTTTTAAAGAAAATGTAAATTATCCAAAGCATATCCCTCAGTAGAGTAAAATTGGGTGCACAATAATTCTTATTTTCATGTACTAGGTAACAATTGAGTTAATACCAATGTACCATTTATAGAGTTATTAAACCTATTTACATTTTTTCTAGAACCATGTCTACCTGTAGTATCCGTACAAGGATTTATTTCTAGTAAAAACTGCATAATCTCTACCTTATAAAAAAATTAGGATGTTCTTCTATACTTATCCTAAAATTCTATTATAGGTTTATGTTCCCAAATATATATTTTCCTAAATATATTTTCCAAGGTTTCTAAAAAACTTTCTTTGATACCAACTATAAGGACCATGGCCCTAGTATCCTAGATTTGGTGGTTCCATTACAACTTTGTAATAAGATACAAGCAATCACATCTCGAAGGACCTAATATTTTAGTATTATTGGTAAACTAGATACATAATTGACCCTTGAATTAAATTTGAATACAAAATTACCATATAATTTTTTTCAATAATATCAGTATTCCCTCAATAATACCCTTATATATCACTCATAGTACACTTACTATACTCTTAAGAAAGGAATCAAAATAAGTGTGAGTTTATATGCTCGGTAAGAGTTATGTAAATCAGAAGCTATCACAAATAAATAAGAATAATCAATATGTAAAAGTAAATTATTGAAAAAACATGAAATTTAAATATTATGAATATCCTGAATAGACAAGACTTAATCAAAATGGAAAGGTAAATAATTTAAAACTCATTGCATTTAATCAATAAATTGAGAATAAAATGCATCAAAAGATAATATCATTGCGAAAATATCATCGATAATAATAAATAAATTATTAATGAAGGAAATTTTTAATTATTGGATTTCATGATCTTAGAAATCATGGTACCAAAACCATAAATTCCTTTCATAAGACTATTTAAAACTATAGTTAGAAACCTTTTTAATAATAGCTTACTGATTCACCTCACGAGACTATCGATGCATCGAGGGGCTATATAATTCTAAGCCCCACCCTTCACTGTATGTCCAAGTCATTCCTCATATATCTAATAATAGGTTTAATTCCTGAATAATATGAATTATCAAAAAATTATTTAAATTAATCAAGAAACATGGATTTATCATTTTTCCCAGTTAATCAAATAACTTTCAAAGTAAGCACCGTATATAAAAAAGGTATATGGTTTAAAAAATATTCATATCCATGATAAAAACAATATGGATAAAATATAATTGAGAAATTAATTATCATGAACAAAGAGGTATTCATTATAAATACATAAATAGTGTAGTATATACAAAACATTAAATTGAATGGGTGCATATTAACAAATATGTCTCGATGAAATGGAAATTTAGACCAAATCCCTTACAATGATCATAATACAGAAATGATAATTAATCAATGAATATATTATTTGTATCAAATGTAAATACACATAAAAACGTGTATATATAACATAATATAAAAAAAATTCTTTATACACATAATCTTAGAATATTTAAGGCAAATGAAGAAGTAATATAACCCAATGAAAATAAATTGAGTTAAGAAATTATTTACCACTTGGTAACTTTCATGTCAAATATAATTGGATGAAATAAGTAAAATTAAAATTAAAAATACCATGAATTTTGAATTATTCCTTATATTAAATGTAAAAGGGCTAGTATGCACACTATATAAATGAAATGAGGTGCATAACAATAGAATATGCCTCAATGAAGGGAAGTTGAGATAGAGTCCCTTACCTCATGCTTCCTTTTCATTAAACATGTTTTAACCCCTATTTTAATGGTTTTAATCATGTTAGTAATTTATAATAAAACCATATTAAGATTTATAATAACATATATGATCCTTTTATAATATCTTATCACCCGTTTTTTATAATCATTCAATATTACTGTTGTTTTGAGTGATAACTGCCTTGTTTTCTCATGAATGTTTTTACATGAAAGTTCTTGTTCTTGAAAATAATTAGTGTTCCATCATCTAAAAAGGTATATTAATTTTATAAATATTATTTTTTTAATTATATATAATTCTATGATCATTATTAAAATTTTAACATGGAGAATGGTTCACATCGCTTTATAGAGATGCTGGGTCATGCGTACGCACGAGTGACATTATCAAAATTTTAATGGGTGAAAGGGTAAAAAATTAGTTGATATATTAATTTAATATAATCAATATAATGTAATATATATAAAATATATTCATTAAATTTATCCTTATTATATTTCTTGTAAATCATAAATGAAAAACGAATCACATAACATCGCGAGGCGGTAGCCTACCATACACACGAGCAATGTTATCATATTTTAAATGACATGGAAAGTAAGAAGTTATATATGGTATTATAATTAAAAAAGTATAATAATATCATAAATATAATTTAAATGAGTTAATTCAATCATTATATCTATCCTTGAAAGGTGGTGATAGAAAACGAATTACATCATTTCGCGAGGCGGTAGTCCAACGTACACACAATCAACTGTTTTGTTTCCCATTTAATGGAAGATGAGATGGGTATAGGTCATTAAATTAACATAATAACATCTTTGTATATGTAATATATTTTTTTATAATATAATAATTATTTAATAATATTTTAATGAGTTTTAAGAAGAAGAAAAAATAAAAAACGCTCGTTTAAGAAAGATACCTTTTCTTCGAACAACTTCTTTAGGTTTGCACCAAAATCCTTCCTAGGTTGGATTTATAATTAAAACAAAGACTCTAGGATTTTTTTTTGATACTAAGGAAGTTATTTTTTAGATATTTTCTGAAATAAATTAATTTTTATGTGTGAATAGGGTAGGAGAGTGGGTTGCCTTTTATAAGCAGGAGAGAGAGGAATTTTTGAAAAGATTCAATTACACTGACATTTTTATCATGATAAAAGAATATAAATGATACATTATAGAAAATTATAGGTTATAAGTTCTAAAAAATTACAGCCAATGAGTTTTGGATGAAATTTAGGTCATTTGTAACCCTTATCTTCTTAGTTTAACCCCTGATAAACTCGTTTTTACCTTAGCTGTGGTAATTAATTCTTACTATTTTCACCATTTATTATTTTTAAAAATTAATTATGACTTATTAGATCATATAAATTATAATGATTCAAAATATGGAATCTATTTTTCCAAATTCAATTCATAGAAGTGGAAAAATCCAATTTAAAATTATACTCGCCGACCTGATGAAAAGCAGGTTTCCAAAGAGAAAAGTCTCTTAAATATAGAAGGTTTTAATATCAAAAATTAATATAAAATTAATTAGAGTAAAATAAAATAGTTAAATTTTAATATAATTGAACTAATTTTACCATAAAATTAATTTAAATTATAATTTTACCTAATAAACTACATAAATGAAAAGGTAGCTTTCAATAAATATCAGTATTTTTCATTATTCATCGAAAAAATGATACTTTTCATAAAAAAGGAAAAAATTCACCCTAAGATAATTTTGATATTAATATATAAAAAATGAATTTATTTTGTTAAAATAAATTTTATAAAAGTGGTAAAAATTTGTAACATCCCAGGTAAAAGAAGAATAAGAGATTTTCATATTTATTAATATCTATGAATTAAATATTAATTTTACTTTATATGGGTTGTTATGTTCGATAGCATACCCAATAAGCAACAACGAGTTTCTTTGGAATCTAATGTTGCACACTAATAATATAATATTATTATTTTAAACGGTAGTTAACTCCTAGCCGTTGTATTGGTGGGAATGAACAAAACTAACTACAATATGATTATACAAGTTTGTTAAATGTATTTACATTTATTAAATAAAATTTAGAGGCTTAAAATATGAATGAATCTAATTTTAAGCATAATTTACATTAAAAGACCGATTTACCACCTTTTAATGGAGAACCCTCTTTAAATATAGTTTTCGTCACTTTAATACATTCTAAATTACCAAATAAAATTCTAATTTAGAATTGGAACATCAAAATTTACTATGTGTAAATTTTTGGAATTTTTTCGATAAAGTTCATTTTTTAATGAATAGTGAAAAATATTGTATTTTATTTCAAAAGTGCCTTTTAATATAATTTATTTATAAGGATATATTATCTCTTTAATTGGTTTTAAAGTGAAATTAAAATATATTTTTACCATTTAATACAATGTTGGTCATTGAAATTAATTTCACTTTGAAATTTGACATAAACAAGTATCAATCTTTTGATAGTTATTGTTTCTTAAAAACACGCTATTTGTTTTAAGAATGGGAATTAATTTTAAAATTAATTAATTCCACTACTATGTTTTGAATTTGTAAAAATAGACATCAATTTTTAATTCAGAAGATCAAATAATTCTTAGGCTGAATTTTGGGTATTTTTCTGAAAAACTTCAATTTTTGATGAATAGTGAAACCACTTAGCGGTAATTAAAAAAACTAACATTTTCAATTAAATGAAATTTTACCGCTTCTTTGAATTGAATTTCAAAAATCCGACATACATGGTTGTTATAAAAAAGTAAAATTTGGTTCAATAAGATGAAAAGAATTTTTGGTGAATAGTAACTTTTGACTTTTATTTACCGCAATTAAAGGTAAATAGGGTCATTCAAGGTTAAAAGAATATTATAATAATTCAAAATTACCTCAAAACTTTTCCAAACCTTATTGGTTGAGTCATTTACAACCATGGGAATCTTTGAGTCGATTTTGGTACCCCATTGAGCCACTTGAGTGTGATAATGACAATTTAGATTAATTAATTTCATGTAAAGACAAAAATGACATTAACGAAAATCTTTTAGTAATTAATTTTTATATGTGTTATGTAAGACATAATTTAGACTATAAATATTAATTGTAAAGATAAAAAGATTTCCTACATCATGGTATTTGTTTTATAATTTTTAGACAACAAATAAATTAAATTATTAATGATATAATAATGATGCAGTATTTACCTCATTAATAAATCATTTAAATAAATAAGATTATAATGATTAAAATATTATCCAAAACATGTCCAATTCTGATTGGATGATTTTATTTTGACCATGACTCATATTATATTTGACTATAATGATTTTTGGACCATTAGAAATCGAATATCATTATATTATAAAATAATAGTTTCACATTTTCTTAAAGAGCCCCTCCTCTCCCTTATAAAAAGAGACCACTTCTAACCAATTCCTCACACCTCTCAAGCCATTTGTATCATCCAAACTCTACCCAATTAAGCTCCATACATCCCTCTCCTACTACTAGAAGCCTTACCTTAGGCAGAAGGCCCTTCAGGAAGTCCTTTTGGTTCAAACCAAAGGAAGTTAACCAAATTAAAGGTAACCGTTTCTCTTAAATTGTTTTCTTTTATTTTACTTCTCCAAACCCTAAACTCTTTTTATTCCTTTATTTTGTAACAAAACCAGTATAATAAATATACTAGGATGTTTTTATTATAATTATTCGAACTAAACTTACACACACCTCCATCTAATGGATGAAGAACATAATGTTTCTGTGGATGGAAAACTAACGCCTCACGGAACGATGATTGTTAAAATATCTCCAACCGCCTTTCATGGTGGCCATTATAATGGAACTTTATTTATATATGATATATATTATGTTTATGATTTCATTATGCTTATGTACTTCCCAATTATATCAAGCCTTTATGGTTTCCATAGTGGGTTAATATGATAATCTCATTTGAGGAAGTGCGGACTACCGCCCCCTTAAAGTGATGTGACTCGTTAATGCCTTATGTGGGATGTATAAAGGATAGTGTTAATGATATTATATATGATATTATACTGGAATTATAATATACCTATGTATCATTATTTTTTATTTCAATTAATATTATAAATAGAAATGAAAGTAGCGTTCATGCGAACGTACGACATACCATCTCTATGAACGGTGCATTTCATTTCTTACCTCTAAATGATATGTACTATTATAAATACATGTATATAATGGATATATATGATATATATGATATCTAAATCATGAATATCATTCTGGATATAATGGAATATTTACCACATGGACAACTTGTAAATATAAGGTTTTCATTTTTTACTCAAGTATCAAATATCGACAAAATCAACGTTATTAACTTAAATGATTAAATAATGTTTATAACATGGTAATAAGTGATATAAAAGGAATAATAAACTTGAAAAAGGTTATTAAGCAAGTAGAAATTAACTTTATTTTATTATTTAGGAGATTAAATAACGATCAAGTCAAGTCGGACGTGAGGTAAGGGAACTTCTTAACCCAATTTCCATTCTTTGGGTTGATCTCCTCTTTATTGTTTATGTCGTTCTTTGATTATGTGAGAAATGAATTTTTATGTATTTTTACTTGATTTATGTGTTCTTATATTGAATACACATAATAGATCTATTTTATTTACAAAATAATCTTTATAAGGGACTTCGTCTCAATCTCCTTTCATTGAGGCATATTTTGTTTTAACACACGACTTTATTTTATACGTTGTATAAACACCCTTGAATTTTCAAAGGGAATATTTTTCTACGAATCGTTTTACTAAACGAAAAAAAGTAATGTTTCTTTAAACATAAGTGGTGACAACGACCTTTCCGCCACCGTGAGTATTATTTGATCTTTGGCTTCCTCAACAAGCCGTAATGTTTTTAAAAGAAAATAAATACCATATACTCTTTTACATATTTTTGGTATTGAAAATGGTTTTGAAAATGGATTTTCTATGTCAATATATTTAAGTGATATATTGTGATTGAAATGTGGAAATGTTTTCTTTCCTTTATATTTGTTTCATGTCTTATGATTTTATAATGGTACTTGGACATTTGATGGGTGGTTACGTGATAGACCAAATGACAGGTGGTTCTGTGAATACCAGGACGGGTTGTTACGTTATAACCTCCAATACATTGGGTATGGAAGTCGTCCGTATGGCTATTCCATTTAGTTATATGTGTGGAAGTTGACCGTATGGTTATTCCATTTATGTATGTTTATGTCCCAAGTTACCTTTATATGTTATTTGTTCTTTATATGGGTTTTATGGTAATCTTTTGGTTACAAAAATGGTAAGTAATGATCTTTTATTCAGTCAAGAGTATTTACTACTTCATAAGGGTAAAAAGTATTACTTATGTTAAAGTATTCATGGTTTACTTGTTGTTTTGAAAAACTAACAGTTTTCTTTCTTTGTGTATCCCTTACTGATCTTTTTATGGTCATCCCAAGTTTTTTAAATGTTTTTCACAAGACATAATGTGGAATATGGTCAAGGATGGGATCAAGGAAAATTCATGATGTCTTAAACATGGAAGTAGACATGAATCTTTTTTTCAAGAGTTCATGTTTTGTAAAAAAATGGATACTGGGTAGAAGTGTCTTCTTTGTAATATTTCAAGATGTAATTGTTATGTCCTAACTCTCTAAAACTATGAACTTGAAAATATTCTCAACATGAATTATTCATTTAATTCAATACTATGTACGGTTTAAGGCCGAGTCCTTATAGTTGGTATCAGACGCTGGTTTAGATAACTTTTGGAGTTAGGGTATTGTTAAATTAATATACATAAATTAATTTATGTTAATATTGAAATCATATAGCATTTATAGATTACCATGTTTCTTTGCCTAAGATATTTCTTTGTTAAGAATGGTTTTTCGTAGAGGAAACATAGCAACTTTTCTGGGAAGGCATAAAGAGGATAATGACCTTCCGAATCAGCAACCTGAGATGGTCAGAATCAAAATTGAATAGTTTACTGTAGTGATGGATCAGTTGATTAAGTTGATAAATGGTGGTTGTGTTTTTTGATGATATTTTGGTTTATTCCAAAAGTAAAGAGGAACATGAAAGTCATTTAAGGGTTGTCTTAAAAACCTTAAAAGAAAAGAAACTATTTGGGAAATTCAGAAAGTGTGAGTTTTAGTTACAACAAATTTATTTCCTTGGTAACATTGTTTCAAAAAATGGCGTAACTGTTGATCCATCTAAAACAAAAGTTATTGAAGAATGGGAAAGACCCACAAATGTAACCGATATTTGTAGTTTTCTTGGTTTGGCAGGTTATTACCGGAGGTTTGTTGAAAATTTTGCACAGTTATCTAGTCCAATGACTAAGTTAACTCGAAAAGATGTTAATTTCATCTAGAAAAAAGAATGTGATGATTGTTTTCAGTAATTGAAAAGGATATTGGTGAATGCTTCAGTTTTGGCACTGCCATCCAGAAATGGTGAGTTTTTTATCTACAGTGATGCTTCGTTGAAAGGACTGGGATGTGTCCTAATGCAGAATGATCAGGTAATTGCTTATGCTTCATGTCAATTGAAACCTCATGAGTTAAATTACCCTACACATCATTTGTAATTAGCTGCTGTTGTTTTTGTTTTAAAAATTTGGAGGCATCATTTGTATGGAGTGAAGTGTGAAATATATACTGATCACAAAATTTTGAAGTATATATTCACTCAGAAAGAATTGAAAATGAGACATAGGATATGGTTAGAATTAATCAAGGATTATGATTGCACGATCCTTTACCATCCAGGAAAATCAAATAAAGTGGTTGATGATTTGAGTCGAAAAAGTAATGTCTCATTAGCCATGCTATGTTTGGAACGAGATCCATTGGTTTTGGATTTGATGAACTTTGGCATAGAAGTTGTTGGTGTAGGAAATTATTCTGTTTTGTTTTAGGTGTCAGTGAGATCATCTCTATCAGAAAGAATAACGAAAGCGCAGAAGGAAGGCAGTGAGTTGCAGAAAAAGGTAGAATTGGTTCAGAAGGGTTAGTTTCCTGAATTTAACATTGATAATGATTGTTTTTTGAGGTTTGGAAAGAGATTATGTGTACCTTGTGATTCACAGTTGAAGAATGAGATGTTATGTGAAGCTCATAGTTCTCCATTTTTAGTTCATCCTGGTAGTACTAAGATGTACAAAGATCATCAAGAGTATTACTGCTGGGATGAAATGAAAAGAGATATTGTGGATTATGCTGTGAAGTGTTTGACTTGTAATTAGGTTAAAGCAGAGCGGAAGTTACCAAAAGGGATGCTTCATCCTCTACCGGTGCCAGAGTGGAAATGGGAAAATATATCCATGGACTTCGTTGTGGGATTACCGAAGACATATCGAGGTAATAATGCAATCTAGGTTATAGTTGATCGATTGACCAAATCTTCTCATTTCCTTCCTATTCGAGATACTTTGTCTCTAGATCAAATTGTTCGGTTTTATGTTAAAGAGATAGTTAGGTTGCATGGAGTTCCCCTCTCCATTGTATCTGATCGTGACCCCAGGTTTACTTCTAACTTTTGGAAAGGCCTTCATAAGTCGTTGGGTACTGAATTAAATTTTAGTATATATTTTCACCCTCAATAAAATGGGCAATCAGAACGAACAATTCAGACATTGGAGGATATGTTACGTGCTTTATTGATGGATTATCATGGAAGTTGGGACCAACATCTTTCTTTGGTTGAATTTTCTTATAATAATAGTTTTCATTTCAGTATACAGATGGCTGCATTTGAGGAATTATATAGAAATCATTGTTGAACTCTAGATTTTTGGGATGAAGTAGGTGAAAGGAAGCTGATGGGACCAGAATTGGTAAAAGAGATGGCAGAGAAAGTTCAGTTGATTCAGAAGCACATGAGAACAGCTCAGAGCAGACAGAAAAGTTATGCTGATAACCAGAGGAAGGATCTTTCCTTTGAGGTAGGTGATCATGTCTTTCTCAAAGTTCCTCCATGAAAAAGTGTGATGCGTTTTGGTAAGAAGGAAAAGTTGAGTCTGAGGTTCATTGGACCTTATGAAATTCTAGAGAAAGTGGGATCAGTTGCGTATAGAGTGGATTTACCTCCAAGTTTATCCCAGGTACACAATGTTTTTCATGTTTCGATGTTGAGAAAGTATATGCCAGATCCATCTCATGTTTTGAGCCCAGAGGTAGTTCAGTTGGAAGAGAATCTCTCTTATGAAGAACAACTAGTTCAGATTCTTGACCGTAGAGAGAAGGTGTTGCGGAATAAGGTAATTTACCAGGTAAATGTTTTGTGGAAACACCATATGGTTGAAGAGCCAACGTGGGAATCTAAAAATGCTATGAGGGATAAATACCACCACTTATTTTGATAAGTGAATAAAAATTGCGAGGACGCAATTTCCAAAAGGGGGGGAAGGATGTAACATCCCAGGTAAATGAAGAATAATAGATTTTCATATTTATTAATATTTTTGAATTAAATATTAATTTTACTTTACATGGGTTTCTATGTTCGATAGTGTACCCGATACGCAACAACGGGTTTCTTTGGAATCTTACGTTGCACACTAATAATATAATATTATTATTTTAAACGGTAGTTAACTCCTAGCCGTTGTATTAGTGGGAATGAACAAAACTAACTACAATATGATTATACATGTTTTTTAAATGTATTTACATTTATAAAATAAAAGTTAGAGGCTTAAAATATGAATGAATCTAATTTTAATCATAATTTACATTAAAAGGCCGATTTAACGCCTTTTAATGTTGAAACCTCTTTAAATATAGTTTTGGTCACTTTAATACATTCTATATGACCAAATAAAATTCTTCTTTAGAATGGGGACATCAAAATTTACTTTGTGTAAATTTTTGGAATTTTTCCGATAAAGTTCATTTTTAATGAATAGTGAAAAATATTGTATTTTATTTTAAAAGTGGATTTTAATCTAATTTATTTATATGGTTAGATTATCTCTTTAATTGGTTTTAAAGTGAAATTAAAATATATTTTTACCATTTAATCCAATGTTGGTCATTGAAATTAATTTCACTTTACAATTTGACATAAACAAGTATCAATCTTTTGATAGTTATTGTTTCTTAAAAACACACTATTTGTTTTAACAACAGGAATTAATTTTAAAATTAATTAATGCCAATTCTATGTTTTGAATTTGAAAAAATAGACATCAATTTTGAATTCGGAATATGAAATAATTCTTAGGCTGAATTTTTGGTATTCTTCTGAAAAACATCAATTTTTGATGAATAGTGAAACCATTTAGTGGTAGTTAAAAAAATTGACCTTTTCATTTAAATGAACTTTTACCGCTTCTGTGAATTGAATTTCTAAAATCCGACATACATGGTTGTTATCAAGATGTAAAATTTGGTTCAATAAGATGAAAATAAATTTTTGGTGAATAGTAACTTTTAACTTTTCACTACCACAAAACTGGGCAAGGCATGCGCCTGCCTTTATCAGTGCTAACGGAAAAGCGCCGATAAAGGGGCGGGTCTTTATCAGTGCTAAAACAAGCGCTGATAAAGGGCACATTTATCAGCGCTTTTATTAGCGCTGATAAATGTAACATTTATCAGCGCTTTTCTTAGCGCTGATAATATTTATTGTATACATTAAATAAAAAACACATGTTATAACTATATATATATATTAAATAATTATAATATTAATACTAAATATATTTATTAAATTTATTAATTCAATATAGATTTATTAGATTTATTAATTCATTATATATTTATTTGATTTATTAATTCATTATATATTTATTAGATTTATTAATTCATTATATTTATTATATATTTATTATATTTATTATATTTCTTTATATTTAATGTATTTGTTTTATTTATAAATATATAATGCGTTCTAATATATATGTATAATTGAAATTATTGAATATATATGTGTTTTTCATTGAATTGGGATCGATCAATATCATACATGCGTGCGTCTATATATATATGTGTTTTCCAATGAATTGGGGTCAATGAATATATCATACATGCGTATATATATGTGCATATTGAATAATGTTCATTTATAGATTATAATTCATTATGTTACCCATATAATATATATATATATATATTAATTAAATGTGCACTTAAAATTAAATTATATATAAAAAATAAATATATATTTTATTATATTTTCAATGATATATATATAAATATACCTTTCAAATAATTTTATAAGTATAAATAGAGATATAAATATTTAGAGTTAAATAAATATATAATAATATAAAGAAATTCTTAAATTTATACATTTTTCAGCGCTTTTATTAGCACTGACAAACTACGTTTTTATATATATAATTAAATAATTATATACATATATATAATTAAATAATTATAAGATTAATAATAAATATATTTATTAGATTTATTAATTCATTATATATTTATTATATTTATTAAGTCATTATATATTAATTTATTAGATTTATTAATTCATTATATTTATTAGATTTATCAATTCATTATATTTAATATATATTTATTTTATTTCTTTATATTTAATGTATTTATTTTATTTATAAATATATAATGTGTTCTAATATATATGTACTATAATTGAAATTATTGAATATATATATGTGTTTTCCAATGAATTGGGGTCAATGAATATCATACATTCATGTATATATGTGTGTTTTCCAATGAATATATCATACATGTGTATACATATGTGCATATTTAATAATGTTCATTTATAGATATTATAATTCATTATGTTACCCATATAATATATATGTTATAAAAAATGTACACTTATAATTAAAATTAAATTATATTTAAAAAATAAATATGTATTTTATTATATTTTCAATGATATATATATAAATATACATTTCAAATAATTTTATAAGTATAAATAGAGATATATATATATATATATATATAGAGTTAAATAAATATATAATAATATAAAGAAACTCTTAAATTGATACATTTATCAGCGCTTTTATTAGCGCTGATAAACTACGTATTTATCAGTGCTAAACAAGCGCTAATAAAGGGTGTATTTATCAACATTAAAATGAAAAGTGCTGATAAAGGTGGTATTTATCTGCGCTTTTAATTTTAGCGATGATAAATAGACCCTTTATCAGCGCTTTTTACTAGCACTAATAAAGGTCCACGCAGGGTTGATAAAATCTCGCGGGTCCTCTTCCTCATCCCTCCACCCTGTCAAGCTCTCACAGAAGCCCTCCTCTGCGCCACTGTCACCGCCTCCTTCTCCTCCTCCTCTACTGCGGCCACCGCTTCCTCCTTCTCCTCCTCCTCCGGCCGCCGCCTCCTCCTCCTCCGGCTACCGCCTCCTCCTCCTCCTCTGCGCCTGCTCCTCCTCCTCCTCCTCCACCACCGCAGCCTCGTCCTCCTCCTCCTCCACCAGCACCTCCTCCTCCTCATCCTCCTCCACCTACTCCGCTGCCTCCTCTCCACCGCGGGTCATCCACCGCGACCTCCTCCTCCCCCTCCTCCGCTGCCTCTGAGCTGCTTCCGCTACCACCACTGCCTCCGCCCTGCCTCCGCTACATTTGGTGCCTCCGCTGTCGACGCCTCCTTCTCCTCCGCCACCAGGTCCTCCTCTTTAAGGTGAGTAAAATTGAATTTTCATGAATTAATTATGTTTTCATTTATTATCAATATTGATATTAATTATGTTTGGCTTCTTGAGGTGTGGTTTGGTTTCTAAATGGCATAAAGGCCCATTTGGAATCTTCAGAGCTTACATGGTGTTTTCCCCTTGGTTTTGAAAATGGAATTTGATTTGTAAATTTTAAAGATCTATTGGTATTTTGTGGTGTTTTGGAAATTGGTTTTGAAACTCATGTGATGTATAGGCCCAGTTGGCACTTATGTGTTATTGGTTTATATCGTGCATGTGATGGCCTCTTCATTCTCTGGTATACTACTATAATGGAGCATCAATGTTGGTTGTTCACTATGGAGGTACACCATATGTCGGAAGGTGAGTCTAAACCTAGTAATTCTATGGATTTATTCTAGGTATGTTTAGGTAATTATAATGATTACCTATCTATATGTTCTTCTTTATTTTTCTGCACTTTGGTTATATAGTTTTCCAATATTTTTCTACTTTTATTGTTTCAATTAATTTCATCATGGCTATGTGATCACCTTGATTATATTCTTATATTGAACTTTGAATTCATTTTTTAAAATAGATATCTATTTTAAAAAGGGAAGTCGTGATTTTTTTTTGAAAATGGATTTTCTAAAAAATATGTGTTGGTTATTTAAATGATAAAAACCTATTTTATAAATGTATTTCAAACTAGTGTTTTTGTATTATTTCAGGAAATGTAATGTATGGATTCTGTGGTACTTACCTACTAAGTTGTTTTATGCTCACACCCTACTTGTGACACTCGGCATCAGTAGACCCAAGTTATTTTTAGGTTTGCGTTTCTTGTTTAGTTTTCCTTTAAAGAAGGTTGGTCTTATAGTTAGTGGTAACCCAAAGGTCACGAGGATATCTGGTTGAGTTCTGATTTATTCTATCTATATTTTTAGTTTCTTTTTTGTTTAGTTGACGCTGTATATGGATCATGTTTATGTATTCTTTATGTTCTATGCTTATGGATCCTCATGGTTTTGTTGTGTGCTCTATTTGGTTTATATATATCCCCATTTCTATATCTCACATCATATTATCACACCATGACTCTTATATATCCTTAAGAGGGTGTTCCTCATCATACGTGATATATAAAACTATATGATCCATCTTCTTTAGGCCTAAGACTCTAATCAAATAGCCTTAGAAAACCTAACTAGGCTATAAAAAACTCATACCAAACCCGATCCTTTCATAAACACAACTACTCCATGGAGACATAATCTCTGGATGATCACAAAATCACAAACATTCAATAGAACCCTCACTCTGTCTCTCAAAAACGCCCTATTTATTTACCTTGGTTGCTCTTGATTTGTATCCCTTTCACTGGAACACATATACTCATGCATGAATGCACAATCATGCATAAATTGGAACATGGTTTTGTATTATAAGTTCCACCTACCTCACAAAACATAGTGTGTTCATCATACAAGGATAACCTCTAGCCAATACAATCGAAATCTACATCATCTGAATTGATTTGAAGATGATATAGTGAAATCAACACACAAATCCAAGTTAAAATCATCCCAAATCATAGGAAAATAAAAAATATTAGTAATGGAGGAAGTATGATGGGAAAACTCACTAACACGCTATAAAAAACTCCAAAGATTCACCCCTCATCAGGGGTGATCGAAGAGAGGAAGAGATTGGATGAATCCCAAGAACCACCCAAGATTTTCTATTAATGAGCACGCCCCCTACCATTTTTGAAGTATCTAGTTTTTATCTAAATTATACTCATATTCCTTCTCCCCTAACCTATATACTCATTCTATGGATTTAAAATAGGATGAATATAAATAAAGAATGGATGAATGCCAATCGGTTGACAAAAGAGTATGAAGAAGGCGTGAAAGAGTTTATCAAGTTTGCAAAAGATCATGCATGTGACTCTTCTCAAATCCTTTGTCTGTGTTTACGCTGTTGTTATTCAAAACAAATTAGTCCATAGGAGTTGGAAGAACACTTGATCTGTCATGGAATATATCATAGTTATACATGTTTGAATAAACATGGGGAAACAACGAATGTAGGTAGTGAATGGGATGACACTGCGTTTTATGGATCATTTGATATGATTACTGTAACACTCCAAGATTTTATAGTGTGTTATTTCTTCAAAATAATTCAATAACTTGCACTACACGCAACACCGAGTTCAAGTGCACCATGACTTACCAAACAAGCCGTTCAAAAGAGGTTATGAATAGTATTAACTAAATTTTAAACTTTATACAATCCTTATAATTTTAGAATCCATATTATGAGTTTCTTAGACATAATGTAAGAACAAATTCATTTTCAGTATTTCACTTTTAAAAACTTTTAATAGTGAACCCTTTTTAAATACAATATTTTAAACCTTTATATATTCAATTTGACTAAATAAATTTACTTTTTTATAATGGGGACATCAAAAAAATTTACAATGAAACATCCCAAGCTTCCACGGTACGTTTCCCTTTGAATAATGCAATGGCGTGCATTGTACACAACTTCGAGATTCTAACACACCACAACCAATCAAACTAGCCGTTATGAATAGTAATACCTAATTTTTGAAATTTTATAAATTTTATCTTTTGAAACGGACTTCATTTTTGGATACGTAATATCGAAATTAGCTTAGGGTGAAATTTTGGTACTTTTCAGATAACTTTCATATTTTGATGAATAGTGAAAATTACTAAATTTTAATTAAAAACAACTTTTTTAATCGAAATAATTAATAGTGATAAATTATTAATTTGAGTGGTTTTAAAGTATATTTAGAATATATTTTTACCATTTAATACAATGTTGGTCATTGGATGTAATTTCACATTTAAACCAGACATACACAAGTGTCAATCTTTTGATAGTTATTATCTCTTAAAAACACGCTATTTGTTTTGACAGCGGGAATTAATTTTTAAATTAATTAAAGAAACTGATATGTTTTTAATTTGGTAAAATGGACAACATTTTTGAATTCATAATATCAAATATATCTTAGGCCTAATTTTTGGTATTTTTCTGGAAACTTTCATTTTTTTGATGAATAGTGAAACCACTAAGTGGTAGTTAAAAAAATGAATTTTTCATAAAACTTAATTTCACCGCTTCTGTGAGTGGAATTTAAAAAATCCGGGAGACACGGTTAATATCAATGAGTAAAATTTGGTTCAATGAGATGAAAATAATTTTTAGTGAATAGTAACTTTTTACTTTTATTTACCACGGTTAAAAGTAAATAGGGTAATTAAGGGTAAAAATGATATTCATATTACCCTAACACATGTCCTAATTCTATTGGACAAGTGTATCTTGACCAAAAATAATAATAGGAGTAAAATATTATCTTTTAGGTCTACTTGTATTAGATTAGGACATTTATTATTATTTAATTCAAAGAAGAGTTAAAAGAGTTAAAATCAATGTTTACTTACTAAAACATTTTTAATATAGGGTTATACATAAGATAAATTCGATTGTAAATATTCATTAGAAATATAAAAATATTTCCTACATAATGGTATTTTATTTATAATTTTTAGACATTGAATAATTTAATTTATTTATGACACAATAGTGATGCAGTAATTACCTAATTAATGAAAAATTAGAATAATTGATATTAAAAATACCCAAATAAATGTAATTTGAGACTTTTTATATATACCAATAATTTTCTAGGTTAATATGACATGTTAGGATTTATTTAATTAACTTTTTTAGAAGTAATAATTCTGTTATGATTTTTACAAAAATCAATTATTGAATAGTGTCAAAATTGACATAAAAGAGTTTTTAAAACAAATGTAATATTATTAATTGATATTAAATTCCTAAAAAACTAAGGTTCAGCCAAGAGACTTATATCATGATAGGTGTATCATTAATGGACCACATGGGGGTCTCTTGGATGTATATGGTAAGTTTATTAACCATATAATATAAAAACACAAAGAGACATTGTAAAAGAGAAACTAATTAACTAAGAGTTAATACTTTAAGATAAGGTTAATATAATAACCCAAACCTGTCTAAATTCTATTGTTTGAGCGGTTTTCGACTCATCCACATCTTAAACTTTAAATAATCCACTTTGTATCCATTAGAAACCAAATATGAACTTATTATAAAATAATATTTTTAGCTTTTCCAAAGGTGCCCCTCACCCCTCTTATAAAAGGGCACTCCCCCTTCTCACTAATTCACACATTCAAAGCCTTTTGGCTCGGCCAAACCCTGCCCAAATACTCTCTCAACTTCCCTAAATACAACTTAGAGGCCTTATTTTGATCATAAATCCAACCTAAGGAGACCTTTTGAACAAATCAAAAGAAAGAACCCGAAGAAGAAGTAATGTTTTCACCACCCTCTTTCAAGTTCCTTTCTTCTTCAACTTCTTATTTCATTTTTATTTCTATTATAAAATAATAACTCTAGTATCTTCTATATACTGTAATTTTATTATAAATATGGTAAAACCATATTCAGTATTCTATCCATCCTTTGAATGGCATGTCACCATACGTGCGTACGTACAGCTTACCGTCTCCACGTCGTGGTGTAATTGTCATTCACTAAATTATTATTTGGATGGGTATAATAATGATGTGTAATTCATATAAATAATAAATATAACTTGATAATTATTTTTTATATATGATATACCATCCAATTATATATTATTTTAATATCAAAATAATGATATTGTCGCTCGTGCGTACGTACGGACTACCGTCTCCACGAACGCGATGAGATTCATTCACCATCGTATCAATTCAAGTATAATTCTGATTTGATGATTAATAATAGTATCTAAGGACTTGATATAATTATGGATATGATTAATATACAACCTATCCATGAAAAACACATCTTACGTAACAAAACATATAAAAGAAAACGAGTAAGTTAACACCCAAAACAACAATAATACTAAGATATTATTAACAAATCAATGTTAAAAGATCACATATGATATCATATTAATGTATATGATTCTTGCATAATATAATAACAATTATTTCACCATTATACAGGAGGTTAACCTACCTCTAACCAAGGAAATGTACAAGGTAAGGGTTATTTCACAATCTCTTCATTATCCGAGGTTGTTTATACGTAATTATCTACTGGGATCTCTTTATCATCCACATCCATGTTTCATGAAAGTGTATTTCAATACATTCTTACTATTTTACAGAATATAGGCTGAAGTCATTTATACCCTTGTTTGACTTTTTATAAGATGTTTATAAAGGAATCCTTCCGTCGTTTTCCAAACAAGGTCCTTTTTAACCTTTTTGACAGAATTAAGGTAAGAATGTCTTTTTTTTAAACTTATACGGCGAGTGCCACTATTTTCCACCATTATAAATTTTTTGAAGCTTCCCTTACAATATTAAGAGGATATTTTCAAAGTAAATGTTTTATTTTATAATTATGTGACTTTTAAATGATTTAAAAATGAATATTTTAAGATTTTATGAAAGGTACTCTATCAAAATCAGAATTTTAAATGTTTTAAAGATTTATCTTTCTAAATATTTTTAATTAATGTCCATGTTTTCAAAATGATTTTAAGGATTTATTTAAATGGACATTAATGTTTTGAAAAGATATTTCTTTTCAAAAGTTTCGAAGTGGTATGGGACACTTTGATTCAAAAATATTGTTTAAAGTACTTCCTTAATAAATGTGTGACTTTTAAATGATTTCAAAAAAATATTTCTCTCAAATATTTTTGATTTAATCTATGTCAACATCCTTTGATGTATTTTAAGTTTATTTGAATTTGATTTATTATGATTAAAAACTTCCATATTGTTTTGAAGTTTTTGTGATGTGTTTGACTGTGGATGTGTTATTTTTATACCATTCGCGGTTTATGGATATAGTATTTACATTTCGTATGTTAGTTTTGATACGAATGTTTATGTTATGTTTAAACGATTTTATATGGGAATGCATTGGACTTAATATGTGACGGGTGGAGCCCACTATAGCTCCTCGTTGCATCGGTAGGTCTCATGAGACAAACTAGTGTCTTGGTACAAGGCCTTGACAAAATCTTATTTGTAGTCTTGGCACGAGGCCTTGGCTATGTGGTTATGATAGTCTAGCATTATGCATTCCATCATTATGAAAGTGGTTATTGATATTTCATGTGATTATTTGATTAGTAGAATATCCATGTGAATAAGTAAATGGCATTATTTCATTTTATTTTTTCCATACTATGTTGAAGTTCAAGTTTAAAAGGTTTTTGTTCTAGTTATACATTGCCTTAAATGTTTATTCTTATTTATGAAAGTTTCCGCTATATTGTTATCCTTACTGGGAATTTTATCTCACCCCTTTTCTATGTTTTATTTTTCCCAGGATGTGAAGAAGTAATTTATGAATGACCTGCAGGGATAGTATGAGGGGATAAGAGTGTGGACTATGGAGACTATATTGTTGTAGTTTTCATTTTATCATGTAATGTAAACTTTATGAATATATATGAAGTGTTTCCAAGGCTACTAAACTAATATGTCTTTTGAGACATGATCTTTCTTGTGATCATGCTAATGTTATGTAATAATGCACCGACTCTGGGTATCTGGGGTCGGGGCATTACAGCTGGTATCAGAGTAAGTTTAGTACAAACCTTGGAAGCTAGATTTAGATAAACTCTGATTAGAGCATGTAGACCTAAGATGAACTTTGAGGATTAATACAGAATAACTTCCTAAATTTTTGTATTGTATAGATTTTGTGAGTTTTCCAAGAAATACATCCCTGTTTGGATACGAGCGGGTAGAGGCGGCTCTAGCACAGATGTACCTAAGGGTAAAACTCGAACACCGCTTTGAGCTAGACTCGAACGGGAACTGGTGCATGACAACGGTCCTTACTGCACTCTTGGTTACGACACTCCCGGGGGATATGCTTAGGATAATTCTCATTTTCTTTACAAACCATTTTGAAGGGTTTATGAGTATATACTTCCTCAAAGGTGACATTTTTATGATTATGGATTATATCCATAAACTATTTAATTTATGTTATGTGTTTTACAAGTTTTTGATTAGGTATTGTTATTCATAAACTAATCTAGTGTATTCCATTGTTTAGAAATTGCGCCCAGTAGAAGGAATGAGAACTCCAGTAATGCACATGATCTAAAGAGAAAGAAGGATAATATCTTTCATGGTCTTAAGCCAGAATTTATAAGAGAAATATTCTCCCATGTATTATCATCATATGAAGAAATAATATCATGTTTTGATAAGATAAGTAAAGAGTTTACTGAGTCCTATGGATTTGAAGGGAAGAAAGAGAAGAAAAGGATAGAAGAGGGAAATATGGATAAATGGAAGAGGGAAAAGAAGATTTTTCCCATATGTGATAAATATGGGAAGAAACACCCTAGAACTTGCCTGAAAGGAATGAGACTTTGTTATAAGTGTGGAAGAAAAGGGCACAAAGTACGTGACTGCAAGGGTAAGAAAATGGTTTCAAATGTACAATGCTTCATTTGCAAGGAGTTTGGACACTATGCGAACCTATGTCCCAGTCATCAGACTATGCCAAAAATGATGCTATTAGATAATAATCAAGTTATGATACTACCACAGATGAATAGGAATGATTAGAGTTCTTATGTTGATTATGTCATTTGAGTGTTTTATCAACAATTTACTTGTTATAATAATTATGGAGTATATAAGGATTGTACTGCAGTACTATTTCATTAAGGACTTTAGACTGTGTGGAATAAAGAAAAGTGACTCAATAGCAGGTTAAATTTTTGGAAAATATATGGTTGAGAGAAAGATAAACCATAATATGGTTCTGATACCAAGGTAGTGATTTTAGAATAATACATTATTGATTTGGATAAATTATATTGGATATTCTTGACTACCTTGAAAGTAATTAATGATTTGTATATTCCATCATTGTTGAGGTTTACAACATTTTTTTGGATTGAAGGAGTATATCTATTATTCTTTAAGGAATAAGGGATCATGAATGTAATCAATAAGGTTTTATGGTAATTTAGGATGTTGGAGTGTTTTAAAAGAATACATGATGAAGGTGTTCACATGTTATTACGCGGAAAAAAGGATCTTCATTGTGTTTACCTTATAAATTTTGGACTAAAGTATTTTGGATAGTTCTAGTCTGGATTATTTTGGATTTCCATAAAAGGACAACCCGGAGTTCGGGCGGCAACCCGTCGCATCCAGCAAGGCCGCGAGACTTGAACCCACAACCAAAGGGCGACAAGGGTGTATCACCTACCACTGACCCACGTGATGTCCTGGATTGAATAATTTCATTTTTTAATGGTTCTCCTAGATGAATTATAAATTCATTTTTTTAACCCTATACGAATAGGATAAATAGAATATTATTTTTAAGTTTTATTATCTTTTAGAGTGAAAGATGAGTTTGTGGTAGAACTTAGTTAAAGGATGAGACTCTAATTTTCAATTATATATTTTTCTAATTCTCTTATTCAATGAAGAAATTAATTCTTATACTATAGTTAAGGGATCTTAAAAAAAATGTGTTATCCTAATACCATAGGTTTTGCTGAACCGATGGTATTTTAAATCATCATAGATTGATGAATTTAAGGCCCTCAATTTTACACTTGTTTGTGATTGATAACCTCAATCACTACCTATAAATATTTACGTTTTCCTCCAATTATATGTCTCAAATTTCCACCAATGTTCTCTGAATAGAGATCATAATTTGGTGGTGACCCTTTCATTTCTCTTTTCCTCTTATTAAGACAAAATTTTATCAACCCAATTTCCGATGTGGGTTTTCCCACAAAGATATTTTCTATATTCAACCTTTTATTTTCAGAGAACAATTTGAAATTGTGAGGACACAATTTATTGAAGGAGGGGAGAATGTAACACCCCAAGGTTTCATAGTGTGTTATTTCTTCAAAATAATTCAATAACTTGCACTACACGCAACACTGAGTTCAAGCGCACCATGTCTTACCAAACAAGCCGTTCAAAATAGGTTATGAATGGTATTAACTAAATTTTAAACTTTATATAATCCTCATAATTTTAGAATCCATATTATGAGTTTCTTAGACATAATGTAAGAACCAATTCATTTTCAGTATTTCACTTTTACAAACTTTTAATAGTGAACCCTTTTTAAATCCAATATTTTAAATTTTATATATTCAATTTGACTAAATAAATTTACTTTTTAGAATGGGGACATCAAAAAAATTTACAATGAAACATCCCAAGCTTCCACGGTACGTTTCCCTTTGAATAATGCAATGGCGTGCATTGTACGCAACTTCGATATTCTAACACACCACAACCAATCAAACTAGCCGTTATGAATAGTAATACCTACTTTTTGAAATTTTATAAATTTTATCTTTCGAAATGGACTTCATTTTTGGATTTGTAATATCGAAATTAGCTTAGGGTGAAATTTTGGTACTTTTCAGATAACTTTCATATTTTGATGAATAGTGAAAATTACTAAATTTTAATTAAAAACAACTTTTTTAATCGAAATAATTAATAGTGATAAATTATTAATTTGAGTGATTTTAAAGTATATTTAGAATATATTTTTACCATTTAATACAATGTTGGTCATTGGATGTAATTTCACATTTAAGCCAGACATAAACAATTGTCAATCTTTTGATAGTTATTATCTCTTAAAAACACGCTATTTGTTTTGACGACGGGAATTAATTTATAAATTAATTAATGCAACTGATATGTTATGAATTTTGTAAAATGGACATCATTTTTTAATTCATAATATCAAATATATCTTAGGCCTAATTTTTGGTATTTTTCTAGAAACTTTCATTTTTTTGATGAATAGTGAAACCACTAAGTGGTAGTTAAAAAATTGAATTTTTCATAAAACTTAATTTTACCGCTTCTTTGAGTGGAATTTCAAAACTCTGGGAGACACGGTTAATATCAAGTAGTAAAATGTGGTTCAATGAGATGAAAATAATTTTTGGTGAATAGTAACTTTTTACTTTTATTTACCACGGTTAAAAGTAAATAGGGTAATTAAGGGTAAAAATGATATTAATATTACCCTAACACAAGTCCTAATTCTATTGGACAAGTGTATCTCAACCAAATACAATATTAGGAGTAAACTATTATCTTTTAGGTCCACTTGTATTAGATTAGGACATTTATTATTATTTAATTTAAAGAAGAGTTAAAAGAGTTAAAATCAAAGTTTATTTACTTAAACATTTTTAATATAGGGTTATACATAAGATAAATTCGATTATAAATATTCATTAGAAATATAAAAATATTTCCTACATAATGGTATTTTATTTATAATTTTTAGACATTAAATAATTTTATTTATTTATGACACAATGGTGATGCAGTGATTACCTAATTAATGAAAAATTAGAATAATTGATATTAAAAATACCCAAAAAAATGTAATTTGATAATTTTTATAAATAAAAATAATTTTATAGGTTAATATGACATGTTAGGATTGATTTAATTAAAATTTTATATGTAATAATTCTTTTATGATTTTTATAAAAATCAATTATTGAATAGTGTCAAAATTGACATAAAAGAGTTTTTAAAACAAATATTATATTATTAATTGATATTAAATTCCTAAAAATCTAAGGTTCGGCCAAGAGACTTATATCATGATAGGTGTATCATTAATGGACCACTTGGGGGTCTCTTTGATGTATATAGTAAGTTTATTAACCATATAATATAAAAATATAAAGAGACATTATAAAAGCGAAACTAATTAACTTAGAGTTAATACTTATAGATAAGGTTAATATAATGACCCAAACCTGTCTAAATTCTATTGGTTGAGTGGTCTTCGACCCATCTCCACCTTAACCTTTAAATAATCTACTTTTGATCCATTAGAAACTGAATATGAATTTATTATAAAAAAATATTTTTAGCTTTTCCAAAGGTGCCCCTCACCCCTCTTATAAAAGGGAACTCCCCCTTCTCACTAATTCACACATTCAAAGCCTTTTGGCTCGGCCAAACCCTGCCCAAATACTATATCAACTTCCCTCACTACATCCTAGAGGCCTTAGTTTGATCAGAAATCCAACCTAAGGATCCCTTTTGAACAAATCAAAAGGAAGAACCTCAAGAAGAGGTAATGTTTTCACCACCCTCTTTCAAGTTCCTTTCTTCTTCAACTTCTTCTTTCTTTGCTATTTCTATTCTAAAATAATAAATCCAGTATATTCTATATACTGTGATGTTATTATAAATATGGTACAACCATATTCATTATTCTATCCATCCTTTGAATGGCATGTCACCATACGTGTGTACGTACGGCTTACCGTCTCCACGTCGTGGTGTAATTGTCATTCAATAAATTATTATTTTGATGGGTATAATAATGATGTGTAATTAATATAAATAATAAATATAACATGATAATTATTCTGTATATATGATATATCATCCAATTATATATTATTTTAATATCAAAAGAATGATATTGTCCCTCGTGCGTACGTATGGACTACCGTCTCCACGAATGTGATGAGATTCATTCTCCATCGTATCCATTCAAGTATAATTCTCATTTGATGATTAATAATAGTATCTAAGGACTTGATATCATTCTGGATATTATTAAGATACAACCTATCCATGAAAAACACGTCTTGCGTAACAAAACATATAAAAGAAAACAAGTAAGTTAACACCCGAAACAACGATAATACTAAGATATTATTAACAAATCAATGTTAAAAGATCATATATGATATCATATTAATGTATATGATTCTTGTATAATTTAATAACAATTATTTCACCATTATACAAGAGGTTATCCTACCCTCAACCAAGGAAAAGTACAAGGTAAGAGTTATTTCACAATCTCTTCATTATCCGAGGTTGTTTATACGTAATTATCTACTGGGATCTCTTTATCATCCACATCCATGTTTCTTGAAAGTGTATTTCAAAACATTATAAATATTTTACAGAATGTGGGTTAAAGTCATTTATACCCTTTTTTGAATTTTTATAAGATTTTTATAAAGGAATCTTTCCATCGTTTTCCAAACAAGGTCCTTTTTAACCTTTTTGACAGAATTAAGGTAAGAATGTCTTTTTTTAAACTTATACGGCGGGTGCTGCTATTTTCTGCCGTTATAAAATCTTTGAAGATTCCCTTACAAGATTATACAGATATTTTCAAATTAAATGTTTTATTTTATAATTATGTGACTTTTAAATGATTTCGAAATGAATATTTTACGATTTTCTGAAAGGTACTCTTTATCAAAATCAGAATTTTAAATGTTTTAAAGATTTATCTTTCTAAATCTTTTTAATTAATGTACATGTTTTCAAAATGATTTTAAGGATTTATTTATATGGACATTAATGTTTTGAAAAGATATTTCTTTTCAAAAGTTTCGAAGTGGTATTGGACACTTTGATTCAAAAATATTTTTTAAAGTACTTCCTTAATAAATGTGTGACTTTTAAATGATTTCAAAAAAATATTTCTCTCAAATATTTTTGATTTCATCTATGTCAACATCCTTTGATGGATTTTAAGTTTATTTGAAGTTGATTTATTATGATTCAAAACTTCCATATTGTTTTGAAGATTTTGTGATGTGTTTGACTGTGGATGTGTTATTTTTATACCATTCGTGGTTTATGGATGTAGTATTTACATTTCGTATGTTAGTTTTGATATGAATGTTTATGTTATGTTTAAACCTTTTCATATGGGAATGCATTGGACTTAATATGTGACGGGTGGAGACCGCTATAGCTCCTCGATGCATCGGTAGGTCTCATGAGACAAACTAGTGTCTTGGCACAAGGCCTTGACAAAATCTTATTTGTAGTCTTGGCACGAGGCCTTGGCTATGTGGTTATGATAGTCTGGCATTATGAATTCCATCATTATGAAAGTGGTTATTAATATTGCATGTGATTATTCGATTAGTAGAATATCCATGTGAATAAGTAAATGGAATTATTTCATTTTATTTTTTCCATACTATGTTGAAGTTCAAGTTGAAAAGGATTTTGTTTTAGTTATACATTGCCTTAAATGTTTATTCTTATTTATGAAAGTTTCTGCTATATTTTTATCCTTACTGGGCTTTTTAGCTCACCCCTTTTCTATGTTTTATTTTTCCTAGGATGAGAAGAAGTAATTTATGAATGACCTACAGGGATAGTATGAGGGGATAAGAGTGTGGACTATAGAGACTATATTATTGTAGTTTTCATTTTATGATGTAATGTAAACTTTATGAATATATCAAGTGTTTCCAAGAATACTAAACTAATCGGCCTTTCGAAACTTGATATTTCTTGTGATCATGCCAATGTTTTGTAATAATGCACTGACTCTGGGTATCTGGGGTTGGGGTGTTACAATTACAAACATGAACAATGAAGATGAACATATGGAGGATGTGATTATAGATGTGAATGATGATGAGATCATATTGAGGAAATGACAAGGACCGTCGAAGATGAACTTCGTGATTGCCCAAAATTGTTTGAGAAGTTAAAAATTTGTGCAGAGACGCCATTGTATGCTGGTTGCACTAAATATACAGCATTTTCAGCCTTACTGAAGCTGTATAATTTGAAACCAGACAATGGGTGGAGTGATGACAGTTTTATGAAACTACTTGCTCTCATGAATGACATGCTCCCAGAAGACAATGAGCTCCTGATCCGAACATACGATGCCAAAAAAATGCTACGCTCTATGGGTATGATCTCTGGAAGAATACACGCCTGCCCGAATGACTATATACTATTTCTCAAGGACCACAAATCACTTAAAGAATTCCCAAAGTGTGGTGCTTCTCGATACAAGAAAGATGAATCCAGTCCTACTAAAGTTGTATGGTACTTTCCAATCATTCCAAGGTTTAGACGCCTATATGGAAGTGAGGAGACTGTAGAAAAATTAACATGGAATGCAGATACAATAATTAAAGATGGGATACTACGTCACCTGGCAGACTCTCCTTAGTGGAAGAGAATCGATCATGAGTATCCTGAATTTGGAAACAAGTCGAGAAACCTTCATCTTGCATTATCTACAGATGGAGTGAATCCTTTTGGTTTTCAAAGAAACAGTCACAGTACATGGCCGGTTATGTTGATAAATTATAACTTACCGCCGTGGTTATGCATGAAATGAAAATAAATCATGTTATCTATGCTTATATCAGGACCAAAACAACCGGGTAATGATATTGATGTTTATTTAGCTCCATTGATTTAAGATTTGAAATTATTGTGGGATTCAGGTGTTACATTGTATGATGCTTATAGAAAGGAAGATTTCACTTTGAGAGTCATGTTGTATGGGACAATAAATGACTTCCATTCTTATGGAAATTTTTCAGGATATAGCATTAAAGGAACTCAAGGCTGTCCTGTTTGCGAAGAAGTTACACAATCAATTAGGTTGAAACATTCATCGAAAACCATGTTTCTAGGACATCGCAGATTTATACCATGATGACATAAGTACCGTTATTGGACAACATCATTTGATGGAAGTTCAGAAGAATGTACAACACCTTCTCCACTAACAGGAGATCAATTGTTTGAGAAAGTTAAAAATGTGGACACTACTTTTGGTAAACCGGCTTCGAAAAACCTTACGAAAATCGGTTGGAAAAAGAGATCAGTTTTTTTTGAATTACAAAACTGGAATTGTCTGTATGTAAGACATTTTCTTGATGTTATTAATGTAGAAAAAAAATTATTTGATAGTGTTATCGGCACGTTGCTAAATACATCTAGCAAAACAAAATATGGAATTAAGGCAAGGTTGGACATGGTTGAGATGGGAATATGAGAAGAGTTGGAACCAGTGAAGGGTGAAAAATGAACATTTCTTCCTCCTGCTGCTTACACTCTTTCTAGGCAGGAGAGATATCAGTTTTTCAACTTCTTGAATGACGTAAAGGTTCCAGAGGGGTATTCTTCAAATATCAGTAACCTTGTGTCAATGAGCGACTTGAAGTTAAAAGGTCTGAAATTGCATGGCTGTCATGTTTTGATGCAAGATCTCATTCAAATTTCTTTACGTTTCATTTTTCCCAAGAATGTCCTCCATACATTAATGAAACTGTGTTTCTTCTTCAAAGTTATATGCAATAAAGTTATAGACCCGACAAAATTGCCAGCTATGGAAAAAGAAATTTCCGTCATATTATGTGAATTAGAAATATTCTTACCGCCTTAATTTTTTGATATGATGGTTCATTTGATGGTCCACTTGGTGAGAGAGATTCGACTATGCGGTACTGTACATTACAGATAGATGTACCCCATTGAACGGTATATGATGATTTTGAAAGGGTCTGTCAAAAATCGAAGTCGGCCAGAGGGTTGTATTACAGAGCGATATATTGTTGAGTAAGACGTTGAATTCTGTACCGAATACTTGTCTGGTGTGGAAAGAATTGGCTTACCGAAATCTCATCACACTGGGTGGCTTGAGGGTGAAGGAATTTCTGGAAGAAAGGTTGTCACAATCAATATTACAGATCGGGAGCAGACCCACCTTTATGTTTTGCATAACAGTTTCGACGTTGACCCATATGTTGAAATCCACAAAGAAATTATTAGGCATTTGAATCCATCTAGGTATGAAAAATGGATATCAAATACACATAATTGATAGTTTATAGGATGATTTTGAGATTATATTTTTAAGAAGTCAGATGAAAATCCAAAGTCAATTTCGGAATGACTTCGATGGCTATCCAAAGGACCAAGTGTGTATGCATTATCTTACAATTATTATGTAGTTAATGGTTATACATTTTATACTAATGAACATGATGAATACAGTACCATGCAAAATAGTGGGGTTACACTTGCGGATGAAGTGATGCATGTTTCCGGTGCTAAGGAAAGAAATCCAATTTATGCGAATATGTCATACTTTGGAATCATCAAACAAATATGGGAGTTGGATTATACGGAATTTCAAGTTCTGATATTTCAATGCAAGTGGGTTGATAATAGGAGTGCTATTAAAATAGATGATTTGGGATTCGTGAAAGTTTATTTCAGTAAGGAATGGGAGAAAGACGAACCGTTTATAATGACATCACAGGAAGTGAAAGTATTTTATGTTTCATATCCCGCAAACCGAAACTGGTCAATCGTTTTTTTATCGACCAAAACAGCTGAAGGGTCAGATGAAAATTCAACAGAAGATGACCCTTTCATTGGGACTTCGCAATCATTTCACAGTGGTCCCAATGTAGATGAAGTTTTGTATGTCAGAGGAGACCACAGTGAAGGGATATGGATAGTTGATAGAGGGGTCAAATCCCTTCAGACATTAAAAAAAGAGAGTCCAATAATCAGGTTATTTTTTTTATTGTAATATATATTGTATTACATTATGTTATTATCTGTTCGCTGCTGCTTTCATGTGATCTAAATTAAATGTTAAACCAGTTCTGCAGATAATGACTTCTTCACCTGCTGATGCACCCAATCCCGAGACACAACAGGTCTCTCAACCTGTTGCAGCTGGTCCCACTACTGAGAGACAATAGGTCTCTCAACCTATTACAGCTGGTCCCACTACTGAGGTACAATAGGTCTCTCAACCTGTGGAACCTGGTCCCAGTGTCGATGCTAGCGCTTCGGAGAAACATAATGATGATACAGAAACCAAGGAAATGGTAGGCGATGAAACCCCAGCGACACAAAAAAATAGGTGCACCGTAGTTTGACAGTTTTAGCCAAAATACTTAAGGAAAAAGCAAAAAGCATCAAATATGAGGTGGGATGGAATAAACGAGGCCAGCATGTAAACCCTAACAAAGCCATGTTTAGTAGCTACATTGGAATCCTCACTCGACAATGCGTGTCGATTGATGTAGAGTTGTGGCACCATATTGTCAGCGGGTTGAAAACATTAATGTGGGAAGATATTATGGTAACATTATGATATTATCTATTTAATTTATTAAAATAAAATAAAATAAAATACTGAAATATTGACTAACTCTTCATCATCTCTTGCAGAGTGCATTTGTAGTAGATGTTTCGCACAAAAGATATGTTTTAAGACTGGCAGGAAGGATTCATAGAGGCTTTCTCACCATTTTAACAAAACATCATTTGAATGATGCTGAAGGGAAAATCAATCCGCACCCGCCTCCTCTTTATTCACACTTGATATCCCAAGGAATGTGGGATGCATTTTTCAACCCTCGTGCGGAACAGAATTTTCAGGTACATTGTGTTTGGTTACACATTGTGTAATGTTTCTTGTATTCATCACATTGATTTAAAGGTTTTTATTTATGAAACAGCAACTGAGTGATGAAAATAAAGAACGGGCAGCAAAACTAGCGTACCCCTACCGTAAAGAAAGTCTGGGGTATGCTTCAATTGAAAAACAATTGGTATGTATTTTAAAAGTACTGTAATAATTTTATGTGACATAAAACAACACTGTAACCATGTTTCTCTGTTTATATGAAGATTGATCAAGAAAAATCCCAAGCCACTTCCATACCACGCCATGTGCTATGGAAGGAGGCTCGTGTTAATAAAGAGGAGAAACTGGTAGATGAAAACACACAAAAAGTGTGGAAAAAATGTGTAAGTATGACATAATATAAACTTATTTTGATTTAAATCACTATTACATAATTATGATTACTTATTTTTCTATATTTTCTATTTGACATAGTCACAGGAATCAACAACACCCACACCAGATGCAGACATACTTTAAGAGGCCTTGAAATATCCAGAACAGTACGGCCGCGTCAGAGGTGTGGGTTTTGGGGTGTCACCCCGGGCATATTTTCAGAAAAAAAAACATGAGGATGAACAAACTAAAGAATTACATGTAATGAGAGATAGAGTAGCTACCCTTGAAGAAAAATTCCAAACTCAAGGAGAGATGCTAAAGAGTTTTATGGAGGAGAGGCGAACAGAACAAACAACTCAAGAACAACCCATGCGAGAAGATCCCACCCCACCCCCACCAGCTTTGAGGCGAGCCATTCCCCTCAAAGACCTGACTTAACCGAGGTAATCAATGTTCTAATATTCGTTTCTGTGAAATGTGAATCACATAGACACTGATAACTTTCATGTAATGATATTCTACAGGGTGAAAATGACTGTGATTTATATCTGTCAACTCCCACCCATCGCCTTGTAGTGAGGGCTACGGTGTTCAATATGCAGAATGACATGCTACACTCCAGACCACTTCCAACCGGTCATGTCAAAGTGTCGATTAACGTAGCTCATGATCCGAGCGCCGAGCTACCCGTGCCAAATGCCGATGACGACATTCATACGGTGGAAAAAGCTATTGGAACATTCATTGCATGGTCGTCGAATCTTATAAAAAAACATGTCGACCAGGAGGTATTCATTTCCAATTCATTTTTCAAGCAGAACCTTTAACATTAAATTAGAAAATGGTTGAATCGATGAATGTTATTACAGAAGGACAAAATGGAGGAGCTAAAATGAAAAATCTGCCCCAAAAGATCAACCAACCGATCAAAACGATCAACTAAGAGCGCGTTCACCCCGCCCGTTCTATATCCACATTTAATATCATTACAAGCTCATGTGGATACGAAAATTATAGGCGGAAAGATTCATAAAATTGTTTGTGAAAAAGATATGTACGGAGAGGAAACATTAGATTTCGTTAGAACAGACGCTGTTGCTGAGATCATCACATATGACGAGCTAGGCGCCTCAGTTATAAATGTATACATGAGGTATGTTTTCATGATTTTATTTTACAGAAGCTGATATACTTTGATAATTATGGCTAAATACATCTCATATTTTTCAGAGGCGTATATATGAAAAACAATTGAAGGGATTTTCCCATGAATACAAATTTGGACTCGTTAGTCCTCACACCATTTCTACACAACGAGAAGAAATAGATTCTGATTTTCAGGTGGAATTAATGTCAAATCTGCTCAGAACGTTTCAAAGTAGAATTATGACTGACAGACTATTTTTAATATCAATGTTTCAGGGGTAAAACTCTACATTTTAATCATATCAATTATATTTTCATTTCTATCAGTACTTATTTCTTTTTTGTGTTTTTAGGGATCATTGGATGCTCATTGCAGTCAATTTGGATACTACAAAGATTTATTTTCTGGATTCAATGCATGGATATCCAACAAACAGACCACACATGATGGTGATTGTCAATTTGTAATACACTAGATCCAACATTTTAGAACTAAATATCTAGATATATAATTTATATTATCTTTTAATGATGATTTTTTTATGATAAGGCGGTGTATGAATATCGTCTAAAGGCTGGAGTGAATCCCGGGCATAAGGACGACAATGCCCACAAGATCTACAAATGGAGAAGTATCTGGGTATATATAATTATATTTCACTATCCAAATACATATCAAAACAAATTACTTATTTTTCTTGATGTTTCTGTAGTGTCCGAAACAAACAAACGACAAGGACTGTGGTTATTATGTTTGTAAATTTATGAAAGAGATCATATTTCATGAACAAACTAGCATCCCTGAAAAGGTATTTTTAAAAAAATTACTACTTCATTTAAAATAATTATTAATCCTTTGTGTATTTATATTTTTTTAGTACTACTATGACTGTCGCAAAAACTCCTATTCAGAAGATGATATAAATGTGTTTAGAAACGAATGGGCAGCGTACCTGATGGAAGAATGTAAGAAAATAGGACAATGAATGGTGAATTCCTAATACTTATGTTATCTTTATATGGTCATTGATATCTACCTTTACACTTATTGAGCATCTATGATCTCCCTTTCTTATGTTTCATATCCTTAGATTAGTGAATTCCTACTACTCAGTTTGAAATTGACATAACTTTAGAAAACAACACAAGTGGCATACAGAAAACCAAGAAAACACGTTCAGATTGTTTTGATAATTTAGGAAAACGATCCCTGAGTCATTTGTGACGTGTATGAATCGACCTCACCTTAATCTGACACACGGTGTGGCCGGTATGGCTAAAAGTGTCTGATATCAGTTTCAAATTGACATAAACATTAGAAAACAACACAAGTGACATACGGAAAACTAAGCAAATGCATTCAGATTGTTTTGATACTTTAGGAAAATGATCCATGAGTCATTTTTCATGTGTACAAATCGACCGTACCTCAATCCGACGCACAGTGTGACCGATATGGATAAACGTGTCTGATATCAGTTTCAAATTGAGATAAACTTTGGAAAACAACACTACTGACATACAGAATACCGAGAAAATGTGTTTGGGTTGTTTTGATACTTTAGGAAAAGGATCCATGAGTCATTTGTGATGTGTACGAATCGACCGTGCCCCAATCCAACGCATGGTGTGGCTGGTATGGCTAAAAGTGTCTGATATCAGTTTCAAATTTAGAGAAACTTTAGAAAACAACACTACTGACATACGGAATACAAAGAAAATGCATTAGGATTGTTTTGATACTTTAGGAAAATGATCCACGATTCATTTTTGACGTGTAAAAATCGACCACACCTCAATCTGATGCACGGTGTGACCAGCATGGCTAATAGTGTCTGATATTAGTTTGAAATTGACATAACTTTAGAAAACAACACAAGTGACATATGGAATACTAAGAAAACACGTTCGTATTGTTTTGATACTTTAGGACAATGATCCATTTGTCATTTGTGACATGTACGAATAAACCACACCTCAATCCGACGCACGGTGTGACCAACATGGCTAATAGTGTCTGATATCAGTTTGAAATTGACATAATTTTAGAAAACAACACAAGTGACATACGGAATACTGAGCAAATGCATTCGGATTGTTTTGATACTTTAAGAAAACGATCCCTGAGTAATTTTTGACGTGTACGAATCGACCGCACCTCAATCCGACACACGGTGTGACTGGTATGGCTAAAAGTGTCTGATATCAGTTTTAAATTGAGATAAACTTTAGAAAACAACACAAGTGACATACGGAAAACCAAGAAAACGCGTTCGGATTGTTTTGATACTTTAGGATAACAATACATGAGTCATTTTTGATTTTTACGAATTGACCGAACCTCAATCTGACGCACGGTGTGACAGGTATGGATAATAGTGTCTGATATCAGTTTCAAATTGACAAAAAATTTAGAAAACAACACTACTGACATATGGAATACCGATAAAACGCATTTGGATTGTCTTAATACTTTAGGACAATGATCCATTAGTAATTTGTGACGTGTAAGAATTTAACGCACCTCAATCTGATTCACGGTGTGACCAGTATGGCTAAAAGTGTCTGAAATTAGTTTCAAATTGAGATAAACTTTAGAAAACAACACAAGTGACATACGGAAAACTGAGAAAACATGTTCAGATTGTTTTGATACTCTCGGAAAATGATCCCTAAGTCATTTTTGATGTGTAAGAAGCAATCATACCTCAATCCGAAACACGGTGTGACCGGTATGACTAAAAGTGTCTGATATCAGTCTCAAATTGACATAAACTTTAGAAAACAACACTACTGACATACGTAATACCAAGAAAAAGCGTTCGGATTGTTTTGATACTTTAGGAAAATGATCCATGAGTCATTTGTGACAGGTAAGAATCAACCGCACCTCAATCTGACGCACATTGTGACCGGTATAGCTAAAAGTGTCAGATATCAGTTTCAAATTGACATAAACTTTAGAAAACAACACAAGTGACATATGGAAAACTGATCAAACGCATTCAGATTGTTTTGATAATTTAGGACAACGATCCATGAGTCATTTTTGACGTTTAAGAATTGACCAGACCTCAATCCGACGCACGTTGTGATAGGTATGGATAATAATGTCTGATATTAGTTTCAAATTGAGATAAACTTTAGAAAAAACACTACTGACATACGGAATATTGAGAAAATGCATTCAGATTGTTTTGATACTTTAGGAAAACGATCCATGAGTCATTTGTGACGTTTACGAATTGACCGAACCTCAATCCGATGCACGGTGTGACCAGTATGGATAAAAGTGTCTGATATCTGTTTGAAAATGACATAAACTTTAGAAAACAACACTACTGACATACGGAATATCGAGAAAATGCATTAGGATTGTTTTGAAACTTTATGAAAACGATCCATGAGTCATTTTTGACATGTACGAATTGACCACACCTCAATCCGACGCACAGTGTGACCGGTATGGCTAAAAGTGTTTGATATCAGTTTCAAATTGAGATAAACTTTAGAAAACAACACTACTGACATACGGAATACTAAGAAAACGCGTTTGAATTGTTTTGATACTTTAGAAAAATGATCCATTAGTCATTTGTGACGTGTAAAAATCGACCACACCTAAATCTGATGCACGGTGTGACCGGTATGGAGAAAAGTGTCTGATATCAGTTTCAAATTGAGATAAACTTTAGAAAACAACACAAGTGACATATGGAAAACCGAGAAAACACGTTCGGATTGTTTTGATAGTTTAGGAAAATGATCCATTAGTCATTTGTGACATGTACGAATCTACCACAACTCAATCCGATGCACGGTGTGAATGGTATGGCTAAAAGTGTCTGATATCAGTTTCAAATTGAGATAAACTTTAGAAAACAACACAAGTGACATACAGAAAACCAAGAAAACGCGTTCGGATTGTTTTGATACTTTAGGAAAATGATCCATGAGTCATTTTTGACATCTACGAATTGACCGCACCTTAATCCGATGCACAGTGCGACCGGTATGGCTAAAAGTGTCTGATATCAGTTTCAAGTTGAGATAAACTTTGGAAAACAACACTACTGACATATGGAATACTGAGAAAATGAGTTCGGATTGTTTTGATACGTTAGGAAAACGATCCATGAATCATTTGTGACGTGTAAGAATCAACCACACCTCAATCCTATGCACGGTGTGACCGGTATGGCTAAAAGTGTCTGATATCAGTTTCAAATTGAGATAAACTTTAAAAAACAACACTAATGACATACGGAATACCAAGAAAATGCGTTCAGATTGTTTTGATACTTTATGAAAACGATCCATTAGTCATTTGTGACGTGTAAGAATTGACCGCACTTTAATCCGACGCACGGTGTGATTGGTATGGCTAAAAGTGTCTGATATCAGTTTGAAAATGACATAAACTTTAGAAAACAACACTACTGACATATGGAATACTGAGCAAATGCATTTGGATTGTTTTGAAACTTTAGGACAACGATCCATGAGTCATTTTTGACGTGTACAAATCGACCGCACCTCAATCCAACGCACAGTGTGACCGGTAAAGCTTTTCATTAGATAAATAATCAGTATTTATTAAATGAGATAAATCAATCAAAAACATATTGATTTTACATTATTCCCTTTCATTGTTATGAGAATGAAAACATTTGAGTTTAAAATTTCATATTTTAGTTTCACATTTCCATATTAATGTATTCTTTCATATTACTATTTTAATTTCTTTCATTATTGCCTTACTAACATAATATTTGTTTTCTTAAATAGGTGAATTTTTTTCCTTGAGTTCATATGCTTTGTTCGGAAACAAATACCGTGAACAACAATTTTTGAGAGCAGATCACGGATATCAAAGGATGAAACATGAATGTTTATAACTATTGTTGAATAATTGTAATTGTAACCATGTAAAACAATGTTTGAAATGTATATAGCAATGTGTTTTTTTTATATTCATGATGTTAAGTAAATGTATATACCATTGTCGGTCAAAATATTGTGTGCGGGTGCTATTTTGTGCAGGTTTTCATGTGCTACTTTGTGCAGGTATTCTGGTGTGTAGGTGTGCAGGTTCTGTTTTGTAGGTGCAGGCGATGGTGCCTTTATCAGCGCTTTTTTGAGCGCTGATAAAGGACACCTTTAACAGCGCTAGAAGAGAGTTGATAAAGGGTACCCCCCCTTTATCTATGCCAGCATTAATAGCGCTTTTCTAGCGCTGTTAATTCTAGTTTTTAGCGCTGATAAAGGGCCAAGTTGTAGTAGTGTTTATTTACCGCAATTAAAGGTAAATAGGGTAATTCAAGGTTAAAAGAATATTATAATAATTCAAAATTACCTTAAAACTTGTTCAAACCTTATTGGTTGAGTAATTTATGACCATGGGTATCTTTGGGTCGATTTTGGGACCCCATTGAATCACTTGGGTGTGGTAATGACAATTTAGATTAATTAATTTAATGTAAAGACAAAATTGACATTAACAAAAAGCTTTTAGTAATTAATTATTATATGGTGTTATATAAGTCATAATTTAGACTATAAATATTCATTGGAAATCTAAAAAGATTTCCTACATCATGGTATTTTTTTTATAATTTTTAGACAACAAATAAATTAAATTATTTATGACATAATAATGATGCAGTATTTACCTCATTAATAAATCATTTAAATAAATAAGATTATAATGATTAAAATAGTATCCAAAACATGTCCAATTCTGATTGGATGATTTTTTTCGACCATGACTCATCTTATCTTCGACTATAATGATTTTTGGACCATTAGAAACCGAATATCATTATATTATAAAATAATATTTTCACATTTTCCTAAAGAGCCCCTCCTCTCCCTTATAAAAGGAGACCAATTCTAACCAATTACTCACACCTATCAAGCCATTTGGCTCTTCCAAACTCAGCCCAATTAAGCTTCCTACATCCATATCCTACTCCTAGAAGCCTTACCTTAGGCAGAAGGCCCTTCAAGAAGTCCTTTTGGTTCAAACCAAAGGAAGTTACCCAAATTAACGGTAACCGTTTCTCTTAAATTGTTTTCTTTTATTTTACTTCTCCAACTCTTAAACTCTTTTTATTCCTTTATTTTGTAACAAAAACAGTATCCTCAATATACTATGATGTTGTTAGGAGAATTATTCAAACTAAACTTACACACAACTCCATCTAATGGATGAAGAACATAATGTTTCTGTGGATGGAAAACTAACGCCTCACAAAACGATGATTGTTCAAATATCTCCAATCGCCTTTTATGGTGGCCATTATGATGTAAATGTATTTATATATGATATATATTATTTTTATTATTTCATTATTCTTCTTTAATTTCCAATTATATCAATCCTTTATGGTTTCTATAGTGGGTAAATACGATAATCTCATTTGAGGAAGTGTGGACTACCGCCCCCTTAAAGTGATGTGACTCATTAATGCCTTATGTGGGATGTATAAAGGATAGTGTTAATGATATTATATATGATATTATACTAGAATTATAATATACCTATGTATCATTATGTTTTTTTCCATTAAGATAATAAACAGAAATGAAAGTAGCGTTCATGCGTACATACGGCTTACCGTATCCATGAACGGTCCATTTCATTTCTTACCTCTAAATGATATGTACTGTTATAAATACATGTATATACTGGATATATATGATATATATGATATCTAAATCATGAATATAATTTTGGATATAATATACTATTGACCACATGTACAACTTGTAAATATACGATGTTCATTTTTGACTCAAGTACCAAATATCGACAAAATCAATGTTATTAACTTAAATGATTAAATAATGTTTATAACATGGTAATAAGTGATATAAAAGGAATAATAAACTTTAAAAAGGTTCTTAATCAATTAGAAATTAACTTTAGTTTATTATTAAGGAGATTAAAGAACGATCGAGTCAAGTCGAACGCGAGGTAAGGGAACTTCTTAACCCAATTTCTGTTCTTTGGGTTGATCTCCTCTTTCTTGTTTATGTCGTTAATTGATTATGTGAGAAATGAATTTTTATGTATTTATACTTTCTTTATGTGTGCTTATATTGAGTACACATAATAGATCTATTTTATTTACAAAATGATCTTTGTAAGGGACTTCGTCTCAATCTCCTTTCATTGAGGCATATTTTGTTTTAATACACGAATTTCTTTTATATGCTGTATAAACACCCTTGAATTTTCAAAGGGAATATTTTTCTATGAAGAATTTTACTAAATGATGAAAAGGAATTTTTCTTTAAACGTAAGCGGTGAAAACGACCTTTCCGCTGCCGCGAGTATTATTTGATCTTTGGCTTCCTCAACAAGCCGTAATGTTTTTAAATGAAAATAAATAACATATACTCTTTTACATATTTTTGGTATTGAAAATGGTTTTGAAAATGGATTTTCTATGTCAATATATTTAAGTGATATATTGTGATTGAAAATGAGGAAATGTTTTCTTTCCTTTATATTTGTTTCATGTCTTATGATTTTATAATGGTACTTAGACATTTGATTGGTGGTTACGTGATAAACCAAATGACGGGTGGTGTTGTGAATACCGGGACGATTGGTTACGTTATAACCTCCAATGCATTGGGTATGGAAGCCGGCCGTATGGCTATTCCATTTAGTGATATGTGTGGAAGTCGACCGTATGGTTATTCCATTTATGTATGTTTATGTCCCAAGTTACCTTTATATGTTATTTGTTCTTTATATGCGTTTTATGGTAATATTTTGGTTACAAAAATGGTAAGTAATGATCTTTTATTCAGTGAATAGTATTTAATACTTCATAAAACTGAAAAGTATTACTTATGTTAAAGTATTAATGGTTGACTTGTTGTTTTGAAAAAATAACAGTTTTCTTTCTTTGTGTATCCCTTACTAATCTTTTTTTGCTCATCCCAAGTTTTTGAAATGTTTTTCACAGGAAATAATGTGGAATAGGGTCAAGTATGAGATCAAGGAAAATTCATGATGTCTTAAACATGGAAGTAGATATGACTCTTTTTTTCAAGATTTCATGTTTTGTAAAAAAATGGATATTGGGTAGAAGTGTCTACTTTGTAATATTTCGAGATGTAATAGTTATGTCCTAACTCTCTAAATCTCTAAACCTGAAAAGATACTCAACGTGAATTATTCATTTAATTCAATACTATGTAAGGTTTAAGGTCGGGTACTTATAAAATTAATTTTAAATTAAGTCATCAAAGCACTATAAACCCAATTTTTATAAAAATATAATTTAAAAAACTCATTTCTTTTTATTTTAAATAATTCTTATTTTATTTATAATCAATAGATAACCATAATTTTCATAATTTATTTATTACTATTCATACCCATAAACTTTAAGACTGTTATAATGGTATAAAATATTATAATTTATTTATTACTATTTAGTCTTTTTATTTTTGGGGCATTAATGAGTCTGAATGGCATTACTATGAACTCATAGTGCCCTTACCTGGTACAAAAATTAGTCTTGGGGATATCCTCCTTCTTTGCCCTTGGTAATATCTTGACCATAGATCCACCTTGGAGAATTATTGTTCTCCACATAGCTAATCAAACAAGTCATAAATTTGTGGAAAATGATACTTGTTCTTTATCATGATTTTATTGAGATCACGATAATCAATTAAAAGGCACACTAACCCATCCTAATTTTTGATAAAGAGGACTAGTGAACACTATGGTGAAGCACATGGGCATATAAAACCTTTATCCATATTCTTCTGAGGTGTTTATTTATCACCTCATGTTCCAAAATATCCATTCTATATAGAGTCTTGGATATTGGAAACTCCTTGGGTATAAGATCAATCAAAAACTCAACATCCTTGATTAGATGAAGACAAGGATATTCCTCAAGAAACACATCATATAATTCCCTCACAATAGGCATCTCTTTGAGGATGGTTATTTCCCTAGAATCAATAATGTGAGCTAGATACACTTTCTTGTAGGTAAATAATATCCATTCTTGAGATGATGGTGCTAAATAAGATTCATCCTCCTCTTTGCACTTATATATAATCAAGGGTATATTTTCTATATGGAGATTTATTTCTTTCTAATGGAAATATATTTTGTCCTTGTATAGGTAATGTCAATCCATGCCCACAATTGTATCAAATTCTTCCAAGGGAAGTATGAAAGGTTCTCTGGGAAGATCAATCCACAAATTGTGACAGGGGAGGAGTTATATACATAGGATGTAATAATTGCCCCATTTTCCATTTTCACCGACATATCTATGACCATTGTTTTTTCTGGTGTTTGAATAGTTCTAATAAATATTAATGATATAAAGAAAAGTGTATAATGATCACACCATGATTCACTATTTCATTTTCACCCTTACACCACTATACAAAACTAGTTTTGTATTGAAAATTATAAAAATAATAACAAATTTAACTTCATATTTGATTCAATTATTTTGTTTTTATCACTGTTAAAAAGTTCAAAGTTACTTGTTTTGATAATTATATTATTGGTGGAGGTGATTTGGAGGACCCATGATGAAGTTCAAGAAAAATATTCCAAACTGCGCAAGATATAAACACACTAGTGGAATCAACCACACACTTCTATTAAACCATGAATCCAAATGAGATGATATTTTTTGGAACGGTCCAAAATTAACTAGTGTACAACTTTTATGAATTAAATCAAGCACAAATTTGTCATCTAGTGGCCCATCCAGAATTATCTGTCCAAGACACCGAATCTACACAAAGTCAAAAGTGGTGTGCTATGTTCTGTCAATATCTTGAGTTGTAGGTGTCCAAATTAATCTAAACCTTCTTTAAAGATATTAAAGGTGTGTGAAAAAAACGTATTTTTTAAAAAATTGAGATAATAATTTCTGGATGTTAAAAACCATGTACTAAGTGGTTTTAAGAAATTGGTGTTCCCAAAACCACCTTCCACTTTTCCTATAAAATGGAACCTTGGGATCCTCATTTTTGAGTTCGAACCAGAAGAAAATATCTACCATTTTTGAGTCCTATAATATTCCCCTCCACATACTAGAGGTTATGGAGGACCATATCCTCATAGGGGGATCAATAATGAAGAAAGAGTTCCACCCAAGCTTTCTCCTCCTCTCGATGTCGGGCTAAATGGTGGGCGTTCGTTGTGAGGGAGCTACACACATGTCAAGGGAGTTACGGTGGATCTATTACCTACTGGTTTTGAGTAGTTTTAGTTTTAATGATTTTCATTCAATTTGTCTTACATTATTTCATTTTTAATTCCTGTTTTCATGCATGTGAATGTTATGCTCTTAATTTCTAACTGATCAGTGTGAGGTTTTGAGTGCATGAATTGTATTATTATGATTAGACAACACAAGAATATTTTTCTTACCCACATTCATGGTATTTCAATATTATTTGGCATTTATTATTACATTAATATGTTCTGACCATTGAAATACGAATGTTATGTCAAGTTTTGGATCTTCAACCAATGAAATAAATGATTAGGAATTAATCTGGATTCCAATCAATTTCAACTAAATAATTTCTCCAAAACTAAATGAATTTCTAAGAAAAATTAACTTTACATGTGTGTAGTGAAATAAAAAACCCCTTTGTCTCATATTTTTCAAAATACACTTGGTTTTTCAACAATTAAACTCTTTATGTTAAGTTACTTTCTGAAAAATATTTTCAAAATCACCCCCTTTTTAGTACTTTTTATTAAAAATGCATACTATAAATCTATCAACATGCCTTTAGAGACTACCTAAGATATTTCCTATACTATAAATAAACCCTAAAAATCATAATCAATTTGATGCATCATAACAACATGGTCAAATTTTGACGCCATTGTCGGGGAGCGTTTTTGGTTTTAGTGTGTGTTTTTTATAAAAGTATTGTGTATTTTGAAATTATTTATTCATTTATTTCATCATTAACTTTTTAAGTTGATTTATAAAATAATAATTTTGTATGTATTGTGCATGGTATGATCTTTATATGATGAAATACATCCATTAAAACATGAACCAGAGAATATATTGCGTCAGCGACACTGAGACGCATAAGAGAACCCTTTGAAGGAAGACACACACAAAATCAACACAATTATTGATCCTTATTCTTATTCTAAAACCCATGATAAAACTGAATAAAACTTATATAAAATGTTTGAAAACAACTGAACATTAAAATAACTAACCTCACTTGATGTTGATATCCAACCCACTTATATTCAAATTCAAGGCGAGACAACTAATTTTGAACTTAAATCCTATTTAGTTCATTTATTACCAAGATTCCATAGACTCGCAAGAGAAGATACACACGATAATTTAAAATAATTTAATACTATGTGTTCAAAATTAAAATCTACTAATCTGGATGAATAAAAATTGAATCTTTGAGCACTCCAATTTTCATTATAAGACACTACAAAATATTGGTTGTATTATGTTAATTCACTAATTAGTGGTTTGGCGGACATGAAATGATTTTTTCTTGAAAAATAATTCCCAACCTATAGAACCACGACAATAAGGAAAGAAATATGTGGGATAAGATGATCTTAAGGGGAAACTCTTCATGAATATTGGGAAATATTAAAAATGCTTTGTTCAAGTTACTCACACCACCAAATAAGTGATCAACTTTTAATTCATTGTTTTTATGAAGGTTTAATTCATATTGATTTAAATATGATTGATGTTGTTGTAGGTGGTTCACTAGTTGATAATACCCCCAATTTCTCTAAGAAAACTAATTGAGAACATGTTGCAAAACACTCAACAATTTCGTTCAAGATCCAATGTACCCATTCAAGGTGTCCATGAGGTTCAAAGTACTAAATTCGATAAGAAGGTGGACACGAAGTTAAAATAGGTAAGTACCCTTCTTAGATAACTTGATATTTTCCAAGGAAAATCCCAATCTCTTTCTCCCATTCACTATTGAATATTTTCTTATGACACCCATTATTCTAATCAATGATCCCAACTAAGAGAATCTTCTAAGAGTTGTGAGGAAATATTTCCAGGCCGCCCTTATAACCAACCCTTTAGGAATGAACCTTACAATCCATCCAACCCTGGGTGGAAAGAAAACCAAGCTTATAGGAAAGGGGTATTCAAACCATCCTCAACAACAATGGAACCAATCTGGGTAGAGTATTCATCCACCACCACCACCACCCAGAAATACCCAACCACCACAAAGGCCTTTCCAACCACCCCACCAAAACCCAATACTAGCCTAGAAGATATGATGAAACAAATGGCTTCCTATAATCTCCAATTCCAAAAAACCACCCATGTATCCATACAAGACCTAAAAACCTAATTAGGCTAACTCACTAACTCTATGGGGTAAATTTAAAGTCATGGGTCAGGTAAACTACCCTATCAACCAATAGTTAACCCTAGGGATAAGGGAAATGTTAGTTCTATCACCTTTTGGATTGGGAAACAACTTAAAACCCAAATGAACCATGCATTAGAGTCATCCCCTCCTAAGGAAACCACCATCCCAACTATTGAAAATGGTCCAAGAGAAGAAAATACTTGTCTTGAGAGAAGAACTTCCAAAGGAAAGAGTGTGTCTGTTGATGAGTCACATATCCCAACCATTCTTCTTGCATCTCCCCAAAGGTCCAACCGACCAGGAAAACTGAACTTGATAAGGAAATATTAGAAACTTTCAAAAAATAGTAGGTTAACATCCAATTGATTGATGTCGTGAAGCAAATTACAAGATACGCTAAGTTCTCAAGGATATGTGTACACATCAAATGTGACTTCAAGGTGATGATAATGTGAGCTTGGGAAAGAATGTCTCAGAATTTATAGATTCATCACTTCCCACTAAATGCAATGATCTTGGAAAATTCTTGATTACATACACCATAGGGGAGTATTCTTTTTCCAATGATATGCTTGGTTTGGGTGCCTCTGTAAATGTGATGCCTCACTCCATTTACTCTATATAATAGGTCAGAGAAGTAAATCCAATAGTAATTTTTGTTCGACTCACAAATGGAAGTACAACACACTCCACTAGTGTGTTAGATTATGTTCTTATGAGGGTGAAAATTTTACTATTTATTACTAATTTTTATGTGTTTAAAATGGAAGATGGTGGGATTAATGGATATGACCCGATTATATTGGGGAGACCTTTCTTGAAAACTTCCAAAACCATAATTAATTTCCACAATGGTACATTATCTATGGAGTTTGGTGGTGACATTGTCCACTTTAACATCCTTTATTTCACAAATCACTCCCTAGAAGAAAATTCAACTCTCTCTATTAATTAAATTGATTTAATCTCTTCCCCTAAAAACATATTTTATTTCCCTTGATCCCCTTTCTATGTTTTCATCATTAATTTAAATGCTGGGAAAAGAATCATTCATAGAATGTTTTAGTGTTTTAGGAAAATGTAATCAATGTTTGTTAATTGATGATTTCTTGAACATTGAGGATCACATGACCATCAATGGTATTTATAAGCTTGTAAAATCTCATTCCTCATCTGAGGATGATACTATTGAGCTTTTAGATGAGATTAGTGACCTCTAACTTTCCTAAACTCACATAAATCCAAAATCTTCCTAAATTGGAACTAAATAAACTACCTAAAGATTTAAAATATTCCTATCTTGAGAATAAAAACAAGTTTCCTGTCATCATTTCTAGTTCACTCCATCCTAAGCATGAATTGTAAATGCTTGAAATTTTGAGGGAGTATAAAAAATATTTTGGATGGAAACTTATAGACATTCCTAGTATTAAACCATAAATTTTCACACATCATATATTGTTAAATGATGAGGCTAAACCAGTGTGGAAATCACAAAGTCGACTAAACAAAAACCTCCTAGATGTTGTTAAAAAAGAGGTAACACAATTCTTGGCTATTGGAATCATTTACCACATATCTGATAGCCAATGGGTTAGTCCAATACAAGTGGTTCCTAAAAAATTGGTCTTATAATAATAAAAAAATTAAAACAATGAAGTGGTTGCAACTCATGTGTAGAATAATAGGCGTGTCTGTATAGACTATCATAGATTAAACCAACATACTAAGAAGGACCATTTACCATTGTCATTCACTGAACAAATTCTAGAGAGTCTAGTAGGTATGTCCCATTACTGTTTCCTTGATGGGTTTTCTGGATACTTTCATATCCATATTGCCCCCAATAATCAGAAAAAGACAACCTTCACTTTCCCCTTTGGAACATTTTCATATAGAAGGATTCCATTTGGTCTATGCAATGCTTCGGGTACTTTCCAATAATGCATGGTTAGTATTTTTTCAGATTACCTGGAGACTTGCATGGAAGTATTCATGGATGATTTCACTATTTATGGATCCTCTTTTGATGAATGTTTGAGAAGTCTTGGTTCAGTCCTACATCACTGTATTGAAAATAATATCATATTAAATTATGATAAATTCCATTTCATAGTGTGACAAGGTATAGTTTTGGGATATTTCCTTTTTAGATATGGTATCAGAATAGATAAATCAAAAGTGGATGTCATTTCTTCCCTACCATTCCACAAATATGTATGGGATGTGTGGTCTTTCCTAGTTCATGATGGATTTTACCATCATTTCATTCATAACTTTAGTAAAATTTCATTCTCCCTCTCCCAATTTTCCAAAAAAGAAAAAGAATTTGTTTTTTATAAATAATGTGAAGAAGATTTTAATAAGTTAAAATGAAGTCTCATGTCACCCTCGGTAATTCAATCACCTCAGTGGGATTTACCATTTGAGCTCATGTGTGATGCCTCTAATTATGAAGTTAGGGTGGTCTTATCATAAAGGGTCAATAAATCTCTACATGTCATTGCTTATGACTCACACACACTAGACCCTTCCAAAGAAAACTACACCACGACTAAAAATTAATTTCTTGACATTGTGTTTGCCTTTAATTAATTCAGGTTGTATCTTTTAGGGTCCCAAGTCATTGTGTTCTCAGACTATGAATCCCTTTGGCATCTCTTTAAGAAACTAGAATCCAAATCACATCTCATTCGCTAGATTATCCTCCTTCAAGAATTCAATTTATAAATTAAAAATAAAAAAGGAACGGAGAATGTGGTGGCTGACCATATCAGTAGGATCCACCCATCCTTGGACATTGAATCATCCCCAAGTATTCAAATAAATGACATGTTTCCATATGATCAATTTTACCGAGTGTAAGATGTTATTCCTTGGTATGCCAAAATTGTAAATTATTTGGTAGCATCTTGTATTCCTACCAATTTTAATAATAATGAAGTTTATCGTCCAAAAAATGAGTCTTGTTGGTACATTTGGGATGAAACCTACCTTTGTCGCACATGTAGTGATCAAGTCCTCAGGCATTGTGTTCTCTATAGTGAGTTTTAGTCTATATTAAGGTTTTTCTACACTCTTACTTGTGGGGACTACTTTGGTCCTCTATGGACTGCTCGTAAGGTCCTTGATTCTAGTATCTTTTGGACAACACTTTTTTGGGATGCCTGTGATTTCTGTAAATGTTTTCCTCACTATAAAAGAATGTGGAATATATCTAAAAGAAATGAAATTCCCCAGAACCCTTTCTCTTCCATTAAATTTTTTATGTTAATGGAATCGAATTTATGGGACCATTCCCCAGTTCATTTGGTAACTCGTACATTATTCTTCTAGTTGATTATGTGTCAAAATGGGTAGAATCATGTGCCATAAGAACGGATGATTCCAAGACTATTTTGGAATTTTTGAGAACCCAATTTTTTTGTAGGTTTAGATTACCTAGGTTCATCATCAGTGACCAGGGTTCTCATTTTGGAAACCAAACAATGCAATATCTTTTTCATCGGTATAGGTTCTGGTATCAAGTGGCTACTACATATCACCCACATACCAATGTTCAAGCTAAGGTATCAAATAGAGAGGTAAAACAAATTCTTCAAAAAATGTTTTAACCCAATAGAATAGATTTGAGTCTTAGACTCGATGATTCATTATGGGATTACCGTACTTCTTTCAAAACTCCCATTGGAATTTCACCATATAGGATAATATTTGGAAATATTCATCACCCCCTATTGAGATTGAGAATCGGGCATACTAGGACATCAAACAATGAAATTATAATATTTTGGGTGTAGGTGCTCAAAGGATGTTTTATATTCAAAATAAGGAGGAAATGAGAAGATATTCATATGATAACTTCCAAATTTATAAAGATAAAGTGAATGCTTCCCACGACTGTATGATCCTTTATTATTAGTTCCACATTGGGAAGAAGGTCCTCCTCTATAATTCAAGGATGAAGTTTCATCCAGGTAATCTTTATTTTTATTAGTTTGTACCAAAAAATGTTACTAATTTTTATCCCTTTGGTGTTGTTTAGGTTAAAAATAAAAAAAATATAAAACCTTCATTATCAATGGGTAGTGGCTAAAGAAATTTTGTGAAGCCATTTTGGATCCTTGATAGAGGAACTCCACATTCAAGAAGAAATATATGAATGATACCCACCAGGTTTTATCCTTATTTCTCACATTATCTATAATTACAGTGAGGAAAATTCATGATCTAGGTGTGGTGGGATGGGTACATTCCTACGTTTGTTAGTAATTTTCATTGTCTTTATTTATTTTTCTCTTTTTCTCTTATTTTATAGTATTTTCACTTTCCCCCCATGTTTCCCCCTTCACTTCTGTGCCGAAATGTTAATTTTTGATTCCCACTTTATCATCAAAAATGATGTCTACTTAATCATGGGAGTTATTGAAAATGAATAAATAATTTCTATATTTAATATTGTTTTAACATTCAAAAAAATTATTTATTAAATGTTCATTTTAGTAAGAATTCAATATTGTGGTGTGAATTTTTTTTGGAAATTTGGTTCTTTGTCGATAATTTAAGTGGTTGTATCATTTTGAAACCTTTGAGAAGAATGATACCCTTTATGTGAGTAGTTTATGAAAAAATTGTGTCATTTAATTTATCTATAAAACTTTTCACCCAACCCTAAAGTTTGAAAATATCTTACTTAATAAAAAGTAAATGTAAGTTAGGTTATTTTTTCTCTACTTTCCAAAATTATTTTTATATACATTTATACTTTATCCAATTTATTTAATTACAATACTAGATTGACCTATGCGTGTATAATTGTTATCAAACTGTTTCACACCCTTAAAAAAAGGGTTGTATGTTGGGCATGTCAAAAACCACCCTTCCTTGACTTTTTATCTTGCTACAACTATTACAATTAGTGTCGTGAGGAGATCAAACAAGGTTTGAGGGAAGAGTGTGATATTTTTTCCAAGTGAAACTTTTGAAAAAATAAATAAATGAGGGGAGTGATGAAATCTACAAAATATGGGGATATCTAGGTCAAGATATTATGGTTTGAATTCTGGGAATTCTTAAGTGAGTCAGTCTTGAAATTTGATTGAAAATGATATAGGGAAGGTCCAGTGTAAAGGATCATGTAAGTAATTTTTTTTAAAATAGTTTATATTTACTTAATATAATGTAAAAAGAATAGCATGAAAGGGTTGTCACACACAAACATGATGAATTAATGGAATGATTAAATTTTTAATTATTTTCTTTGATTGGTATCATGCATCTCTTTTAATTTCATTCTAATACAATTTTTGAAACGTCTTTTTCCATGATCACTAAGAATAATTCCTCGGTGTGATTTTTGGTTTGATCACATTTCTATTAGGAATTATATTTTTATTGAATGTTAAATATTTATAAAGTTGTAATTATCTACATGAATAATTTTTGAAAATATAAATTTTCCCATGAGTGTAAATTTTTATGTGTGGGGGTGTGATTGCACCACGATTCACTATTTCATTTTTACCCTCACACCATTGTGCTAAACTAGTTTTGTAATAAAATTTATAAAAATAATAACAAATTGAACTTCATATTTGATTAAATTATTTTGTATCACTTTTAAAAAGTTAATTTTAATTTTTTTGATAATTTTATTGTAGGTGGAGGTGATTTGAAGGACCCATGATGAAGTTCAAGAAAAATGGTCCAAACTGTGTAGGATCCAACACAACAGTATACTAAATCGCACACTTATACTAAACCATGCATCTAAATTGGATGATATTTGGTGAAAAGGTCCAAAATTCAGTGGGATACAAATTTTATGAAGGAAACCAATCCCAATTCGTCCATATGGTGTCCCATCCAGATTGATGTGTCCAAGACACTGAATCTACACAAATTCAAAAGTGGTGTGTGGTGTTCTATCAATATTTCAATCTTTAGGTGTCCAAATGAAGCCAAAATTATATTAGAGATATTAAAGAGGTGGGGAAATGACTTTTTAGTTTTTTTCAAAGTGAGATATGACTGTATGGATGTAATAACCATGGGAAAAGTTATTTTAAGAAATATGTGTTCCCAAAACCCCCTTCCACTTTACCTTAAAATGGAATCATGGGTTCCACAATTGAAAGTTCAAACCATAAGAAAGGATCTGCCATTTTGGAGTCTTATAGGATTCCCCACATTATCATAGATGTTCTATAGGCCCATATACTTATAGGTGGATCAATAATGAAGGAGTTCTACCTGAACTTCCTCGTCCTCTCGATGTCGGGATAAGCAGTGGGTGTTCATTGTGAGAGACCTACACACATGTAAAGGGAGTTCTGGAGAATATATTAGATATTGGTTGGTAGTAATTTTTGTGTTAAAACATTTCATTTTAGATATATTACATGATTTAATTTTTTAATTCTTCTTTTTATGCATGTGAATATTATGCTCTTAATTTCTAACTGCTCGGTGTGAGGTTTTGAGTGCATGACATCTGTTGTTCCGATTGGAAAACACAAGAATCCTTTTCTTACCCACTTTATTGGGATTTAAATTTGATTTGTAATATTTTATTCCATGTTTAAGTTTTAGATCTTGGAAAAATGATTGTAATGTCAAGGTTTGAATCTTCAAGAAATGAAATAAAGGCTTTGGAATAAATTGGGATTTCAATTAATTTCAACCAAATAATTAAACCAAAAATAAATGAATCTATAAGAACAATGAACTTGAAATGTGTGTATTAAAATCATAATTACCCCTTAATCTCATATTTTTAAAAATACACTTGGTTTTTCAACTATTAAACTATTTAAGTTAAGTTATTTTCTTCAAACAATTTTCAAAATCACCCCCTTTTAGTACTTTTTATTAAAAATACATACTATAAATCTATAAAATCTCCTTGAGAGATGATCTAGGGTCTTAAATATACTATAAATCAACCCTAAAAATCATAATCAATTTGATGTGTCACAACAACTTGGTCATAGAACCATAATCAAAAAGTATGTTCTCTATTCTTGAATGAGTAACTAGTGTACCTGTCACCACTTTATTTTAAGGATTCACTTTGGAAGTAGTTATGGAAAAATCCTTCCCCTTCTTCTTTAGAGGTTGTTGATTTCCTCCAAAAACCCTTGGCTTAGTGAACTAATTCTAAAAGTGCACTAGTTCCTTGCAGTTGTAACAATGAAAAATGCGTTGAGGGTTAACTAGAGTGTTCCTTTCCTCCATCTCAATAGTGAGTTTCTCCTATCGATAATTATTAGCTAGGTTCCCATCCTTATTTCACCTAAATCATTTCCTTTTTCCCTTTAGTAAATTTCTGGGATACTTCTTCCCACACCTTTGGCTAGTGGGATGTTGAAATATCTTGGCACTATTAGAACTCTCTATCAGACCACCAATATTGATCTCCACTTTCTACTTATTATCCCCATGATACCCTTGAGATTAACTAATATCCATCTCATCTTTGAGGTTACATCAAACAATTTCTTCATAACTATCAAAGTCACATATCACCATGTCTTTTCATACTCTAGGATTTGTCCCACCAAAGAAGTTTTCATCCTTGGATTCAAGGGTAACAACAAAACCAGAGGCATACCATTCAAGTCTTGTGATGTTTTCCTCGTACAACAAAATAAATTCATCATCCTTTTACTTGAGTGAATGTAAATCTATTTCCATTTTAATATAGAGGGTTTTGGGGAAAATATTTATCAAATAAAATTTTTTGTAATTCCTTCCACTTCATTGTTTCGATATCTTCTTTGGGCTTCGTATTCTTGATCAATGTATACCACTGATCAGTTTCACCCTCCATACGATAAACAGCCAGAAGAACCTTCTCTTGTTCAGAACATTGAATGATGGAGAATATCCTTTCAATGGAATTGATCCATTTATCCATGATTATGGTATCAAATGATCCATTCAAAGTGTTAGGCCTTTGTTTCATGAAGATCTTTCCTGTGGGTGCTCTCTTTTAGGGGGCTTGGGCGCTCCTCTTGGTCTAGGTTTCTATTCAAAACTTGAGTTAACTGATAAATTATTGTGACAAAGTTTTTTATTACTAATCCCATCAGGTTGGGCATCTCATTGAGAAAATCCTCACACTGCCCTTCACATCAGTTGTTAGCATGATCCATATTATTTCTTGAAATTGGGTAGAAAAAAACGAAAATTAGGGATGAGTATCTTAAACAATTAAAAACATAAAGGTGGATCTAATTAAATTAAATGGATGACTTATAAATTACATTTATCAACTTGACTTATGAGTTTCTAGGATTCGTTCTATATTATCCACGATCTACTTCCTAACATATATTCTTATGTTAATGTTTCATGTTAATAATGGTTTGTAATGAGCTTATAAATCTAGGACAACATATCCCCTAAGAGTGTCAAAGTAAGTGTGCATTAAGTCCCATTGTCAGGTACCAGGTTACCCTGAGTCAGGCCTAGAACACCTTGTCGAATTTATTACTCCTAGGTATATCTGTTCCAGAACCACGTCCACTTGTAGTATCCAAACATGGATATATTTTCTTGATAAACCACTTACTCTATACATACCAAAATCTAGGGATATTTTATTAAACATAGACTTATCCCTATGTATTTTCACTAGGGTTTTCTAATCCTAATACCAAATATAACTAAACCTATCATATAATACCAACAATAAAAACCCATGATTTTATTTCATATTTAAACGTGATTTATTACATAAAATTTCACTTAATACAACTTAGAAGATCAAGGGGTATAGTGTTAGTGGGAATTAGGTAAATCACATAACAACTTAAAACATGAAAAACAACATCTTTATTGAATAGTTCTTTAACATAATCAAAATGTTCATTTGTACTTAACACTACATGGGATAACCTGAGGATGTATATAAGAAAGGGGTGAGATATAAAGTCTAGTAAGGGAATAAACAAGTAAAACATGAGGAATAAAATATATGTTATATAATAGGTATATAAATGGATCATAAAAGGAACATGAATATAAAGGATTGATATATCATGATAATCATAACATGGAAATATGGCAACAACATACAACATGACATTAGCATGAGTCAAGGAACATTTCGCATAGAGGATCATGAGTAAAATATCATTTCACATTGAGTATCATGAGTCAAATATCATTTCATATGATGCATCATGATACTAAACATTACCCAATGCATTAGAGTGCTATCAGGGCGCACCCTTCACAATCATTTTGTTTTCATTATTAAGTGTGCCACATAGATCATAAAACATGGATTCATTAATCATAAGAATTTATTCCATGATCAAGGAAATATAGAATTCATAAATATTTATTCACAATAAATAATTATATGTTCATAAAGTTTAATAACATTGATAGAGAAATGGGTATTGTATTCACTATAAAATTATTTTCTCAAGTAAAATCGCGGTTTAATTTCAGCAACCTAACAATGTCATATAGAAATTCATAAAATGGTTTGATGAGATAAAAAGAGGTCTCTAATAATTTATAAATGAAATTTAAATTATTAGTTATATTTAATAACATATTCCAATATAGTAATAATGAAATTATAATACATAACATAAAAGGGATTCTTGATAAAAGAGGCAGGTGGAAGATCCCTTATGAAATTTCAGCATAGTGACGGGTGTACTTAAAGGATAATAGGGGGAATAAATGAGAGTGAAAGTAATATCTAATCATTTATAAATAAAATGTACAATAAATTAGAGGTTTTAAAACATACACAATCATTAATTATTTAAAATAGAAGGGCATAACAAGATAAATAAACTTGGGTAAATATGAGGATGGAAAGAACTCTTACGTGAGTGTGTGACTCCAAAGGCTTGATAGGGGATTCTTGAAATATTGGGGGAGACTTTGGAGGACTCTAGGGAGTATAAGGAATAGTGTGGTCATGCTACAAGTAGTTTTAGTGAAGATTAATTGGAGCTTGGGTGTGTTTATAGAGGGAAAGAGGGGGATTTCTTTATTATTTTGGTTTTAGACACTACATAATAAAATATTCAAAACCACAAACCATACCATAGTTTTTACCCATGGTTTCTTAAAAATGAGAGTATTTTAAATTATTTTATAAGGACAAGGTCCAAACTTATTAAAATATTTCCCTTTCTTATGTTGAGGTGAGTCACACTCTTAAATAAATGAATTTAAAATCATAAAATATATTATATATCTTGTAGGATTCATAATGGATTTAAAAAATAAATAAAATTAACTTAAAACAGCATTATTTTAAATATAAGAAATATATTTGTCCAAATATACCTTTTATAGTATTTATTACATCATTATTGGGTCATTATGATGTCATAAAATGCACCGTATATTTATATAGTATTTAATTTTTACTCAAACATTCGATTGTCTCAAAAAATTATGAAAAATTATCCATTGGATAATTTTCACATCCTGATTCCAAAAATAATATTCATTTTATCTAAATAAGTTTCTAAATATGTGAATTTTAACTTTTAAAATGAAAATTGACATTTATTGAAAATGATGGGGTTTTGAAAATAATAGTTTTCAAACACTAATAAAAATTACTTTTGACTTCATAAAAATTATACGACTAATTGAAAATTACTTTTTATTAAACAAGAAAATAAGAGGTACAAGGAAGAAAGGTCCCTCAAAAAAATTAATTTAATAATAATATTTTATTAAAGTATTATTTATTTCAAAAATCCATTAATTCATCAAAATATATTTTTAATTGAATTTGAATATTAACCAAAAATACTATTTGTGATTTACAAATAATTTACAAATTAATAATAATAGGAAGAAAATATATTCATTATTATATTCCAAAATAATGTACATAATATTATTTCTAGGGTTGTGATACATATCCATTTATTACACCATCATATTCCCTAAGAGTAAGGTACATGATGGTAGGGATTTAATGAGGCTATTAGGTGAACATGGTTTGGATCGTGATATCGATGAGCTTGAACTTCTCTTGTAAATGGTTTCGCTCATGCTTAAGTTATTGGATATCAGCTTGATATTGGTCTAGGTGAAATCCCATAAATACTATCTCCCTTGGAAGATCTGATAAATGGGCTTCATAGGGAATGATTTTATTGGTTGAGGCCATCATTTCCTTTGTCTTTGTCAAAAGGATTTTTTAAAACCATATATTTATATTATTTATATGATCACTATTAAAAATTTATATTAACAATAGTAATGATACTTACCAATCATTTAAATCTAATTGGATATAAAAAAAATAAGTGTATGTACTTTCTATATCCATGATACATTTAATTAAATCAAAGGAAATGTAATTTTATTCATAAATATTTGGGTCTTTACAATTCCAACCATTCATAGGTCCATAAAACTCTAAAAACTTTCAAAATCAACCCAAATCAACCCATAAAACCCCACAAATGAAAGATGGTAAAAGAAAAGAGATATATATACTAGAATGAATCATCGGGATATGATGATTCTCCCCACCATATTGATTTTCCCCCCAAAAATATAAGTCAACGAAGGCTTCCAAAAAAATATATGAGGCCACTACACCCTCATAAAATACTCCCACTCCCAAGTATCAAGATAATCAGAAACATACTACCATAGAACTCAAACCAATTTTATTGACTTCCAACATAGAACCTTAAATTGAGAATCAATAACTCAAAGTGGTTGTTCAGTCACAGACATATTAGATTATATATTGTGGTCTTCTAAATTTAGAACTTAAGATGATTCTGGATGATATTTATTGAGTTGTGATAAACGAAATACATTATGTACCGAATACAACTTAGGTGGTAAATCCAAGTGATACACCACCTTTCTAATTAATTCAATGATCTCAAATTTTTCAACATACCTAGGATCAAGCTTCCCTTTCTTTCTTAGCCTTCGTTGAACCAACTAGGGTGAAACATTCAAGTAAACTTTATCTCTAAATGAAAACTCCAAAGTATGAAAATGTATATCTCCATAACACTTGTACCTGCTTTGACCATCACCAAACACTAACGAATCAACTGGATATTTGTTGTTTTCTCCCGAACAAAACTTATTCCAACCAAGTAAGCTTATCTATCCCCCAAACCAATAGAGAACAAAGTTACAAGGATAGATATATAAATATTCCAAATCTTCCATTCTGGTGAATGATTGCTCACTATTATTATAATAAAATTAAACCATCCCAAAATGGATATCTCAAGCATCTAAAAAGTATAATATACAATAATAATTAATATCTTCTTGAATTTTTTTATCCATTTTTGTATACCCATCCATATGGGGGAGATATTTCATTCTAAACTTGACCTGAGTTCTCATTTCCTCTTAGAGGTTATTCCAAAACCAAGAGGTAATGTGAGGGTCCCTATCTCAAACAATTTCCATATTAATTCCCTAAAACCTTATGATCTCATGAACATAATAATTCCCCAAGTATTCCAATTTAGCGGCATCACGAATTAGTATAGAATGATCCCATTTGGTTAATTGATTGATCACCACCCAAATGGATCTCTTACCTTGGGGAGTTCAAGTTAAACTAATAATGAGATCCATTGAGATATCATTACACTTCCATGTTGGCATGGGAAGATCTAGAATATTCCTAGAAGTATTTTGGTGCTCATCCTTAATTTATTTTCACATGTAATAATGAGACACAAAGTTATTTATATACTATTTCATACCAGACCACCGGAACTAGTGCCTCATGACATAGAACATCTTTGTGGTTATAGGATGGATAGACCACAAAAAATTATGAAAATTTAACAACATAGAATTTCTCATATAGGAAAGGATATCATATCAGTTCCTAAATTAAAGAATACCCTCCAAGTAAAAAAACCACTCTTTGATGGCCTCACCTTTTTAAAATTAATCTCTGCTAATTTAAAATACATAATATTGTTGTTTCCCTTAAATAATCATCTCAAGAAGAGATAATGACATGTGAACACTCATCAAAACATTTCTAAGATCCTATTCCATGACTCCTAAGTGTATCTAAAAAAATATCCACATCAAGTTCCATTCATACTTTTCTTCCTTTATAAACTAGGCATGTAACTTCCTTCTAAGATACTAAACAACAACTTTACCCTTTCTTGGAGTGTAGGAAATGTCAAAGTAGAATGACTATAAATATTATGCCCAATGTCTCTATCAAATATTCAAATATTTTTTAGAAAATATGTAACCCAAACATTTATGGTCTAAGTTAATGGTAAACCTTTCCTTGCAAAGATAGCTATTTGAAGTTTTAAGTACATGGATAACAGCCATAATATCTAAATCACGAGTGAGATAATTCCTCTCATTAGATTGAATTTGATGAGAACCATAAGAAACTACATGATTTCTTGCATAAGTATATATCCCAAACCTATACCTGAAGCATCATATTATACCATGTATCCATGACCAACCTTTGGTAAATTCAGAATCGGTTTTGATTTCAAGATCTAATTTAACTCATCAAAGGATTCTTGACACTTTGAATCCTAAAGGAACTTAACCCACTTCTTGGTGAGACTATTCAGAGGTGAATAAAGTTTCAATAAATCTTTTATGAACCATTGATAATATCCTTCCAAGCCTAGGAAGATGCAAATAATAAATATTTTCCATGGTACTTCCCATGACATGAAAACTATTACATTTTTATGATCAACTGATATTCCATGTTCTAATATCACATATCCTAAGAACTTAAACTCTCAAATCCATAATTTTCATTTTGATAATTATTCATATAGGTAGAAATCCCTTAAGATCCCAAAAACATTCCACAAGTGATTCACATGATCATACTCAATTTTCTAGTACACCAAGATGTCATCAATGAACACAATGTATAAAAATTTTAAGATATTAGTGAAAAATATGGTTCATCAGTACCATGAAGATAGTGAGAGTTTTAGTTATACCAAATGAAATTACAAGGTACTCGAAATGGCTATACCTATTTATAAAAGTGGAATTCAAAATATTGGAATCGTTGATCCTGAGTTGGTGATAATGAAACTGAATATCAGTCTTAGAAAATCACTTTTACCCTTACAAATGATCAAAAAAATTATCAATTTTAGGAAAGGGATATTTTTTATTGATCATTACTCAATTTATATTTCGATAATTAACATGTAATATAAGAGTTACATAAACCGTATTGGAAAAATCATGGGGTTGACCAAGGTGATACACTCAAATATATAAATACATTCTCTCTCAAATAATCTAACTAATTTTTTATATCTTTCAACTAAGTTACATCCATATGTTAAAATAGAATCGATATCAGTTGAGTTATGCGAACTAAGTTAATTGAAAAATTCACCTCCATATCTAGAGAAAAACCTAATAAGTCCTTTAGAGACACTTCAGGAAACTCATTGACTACCATAGTATATCACTACTAATAGATTCCTAAACTAGTTCGACTGTAGATAAAAAAAATAAAGTTAAAAAATTCGGGAAGAGGTTTCCCCACTCAACTAGACATCATATCCCATTATCCTTAAAACACATAGGAGTTCTAATCTAGGCTTGTAAAGGACACACGTTGATGATAATAATCAATTTGGTTCTTATGAGAAATCAATTAGTCTATCCTGATAATAACACTGAATAGGTATAATTAGATAACTAGGGAATTAAAAGAATATCTAGGTTTTACATGAATAAATAGTGTGAGGGACATAAAAAATATTCTCCATGTTTCCTAGAGGCATATCCAATTCCATAATGAATGTAATGAGTTCTATTATAAGTGTTAAAAGTTCTATGATATGAGTAGACATGAAAGAGTGAGTGGAACCTGTATCAAATAAATAAATATAAATAGTAGAATCAACAGAAATAGTTCCTCACACTATTATTTGACTTGCATCAACTTCCATTGGAGACTCTTCCACTATGTGTAACTACTTAGTTCCAAAGGACTATGGATGGAACTCTATAGTATTTGAAACATCTAGCTACATCGCAGATCCCCTAGGTGTCGATGAGGATATACTAGAGTTACGAAATGATATGGCCTGATAAATCTTCTAAAAGTGTCCATGATACCAAAACGAGTTGAAAACTTTTATGGGAACAGGGAAAAAATAATTCATGTGTCCTTTCTAGAAACATTGGTAACACATCAGACTAATAACTATTGATGATGATGAAATAATAGAATTTTGAGAAGCACCGCCACTATTTTCTCTATGAAACTCACTTTTCTTTATCTTTTTATTGAAACAACCAACTAAAATACCACTAGAGGAAAAAGAAACTTTGGTAAGCCCTGACTTTCCATCCAGGTCTATCTCTTTCATTATCACCCTTTCCATATCCTCATCATAGGTGTTCAAATTAAATATAAAGACTTGTAACCTTATATAAACTTGAAGACCCCTATGAAACCTCTAGGACTTTATCTTTTTGTTAGATGTAACATTAGATGAATACATAAAGCATTCAACAAAGTGATTAGTATACTTCATCATAGGATGAATCTATTTTTCCAGTTTTAGAAACTCCATAGGCTTCACCATGGCCATAGATTCTGGGTAAAACTACTTAATAAATATGGAATTGAATTCATTACACTCTGATCCCTCATACTTATTATCCATGATAAATGATTCCCACCACCTTCTACTTGGGCCTTCTATCTTGAAAAGACACACCTCACTTTGATGTAATCAGAAGGCTCTAGGAATTTTAAGATCTTTTTTATATTTCCCAAAAAATGTTCCACCTTCTTAGGATCAGTCATCCATTATAATGATGGTGGGTTCTGGTGAATAAATTCTTCATCTATATTCTTATCCTTTTCTATTAGATGTTCCACTTCTCTACCCTAGAAAAGGTAAGGTGAAACACCTTGGTATATATCCTAGAACATGTTCACAACTACTTCAATAATATTATGATCAATTGGAGGGTTTCATTTCCATGGTCTATTATCAACACCCACTTGATAAATCACTATAATTCTTGTAGGGGGAATGTTACTACACCACTATAGACAAAGAGACGAAAAAATGAGATCCATGAATCGGTTTTCATTTAAAGTAGAAAATTTAAATTGGTATTTTAAGGATACGTGAGAAGATAAATAGTAGGATTATAACACCCTAAATCAAAAATACATGTTTCCCAACCACCTATGGTAACTTAAAACTCATCACGAGGTGTGTTGGCCAGTTAATTTCTTCCAACCTAGCCCTTAAGTCCCCATATTCATATATCCTGTCTACCAAGACATCCCAACATTCATACTAATAATTGAAATAGAAACACCACCCTTTTAGAGAAACTTTTCATTAACAAACTTAGATTTCCTAACTACCCATAACCTGAACTAGTCTTTACATGGCCCTAAGGGTGTTCCTAGTCCCTACGATCTATCAATAAGCATCTAGGAATCAAGGACTACCTTTAGAAACTATTTTACCAAAAATAAACTATAATATGGTAACAAAGATATAGAATAATGTTGGTATGGAAAAACAAATATAGTATCAAACAGGTATATACATAAGGAAAAACAATATCCAAGTTACATATAACAACCAAAGTACTCAAAAATCACTAGGTCCCAATTCTATGTGGCTTGATGTCACCTCTAGACTCCCACACCCTACTAAAAAACCATCCACCACACTATATAAACTTTTACTTACCTATATCAGATAAAAAAATATCTATATACACACAAAGGTTTATGAAAAGTGTCACAAACCATTCCAGATACCCATGTACATTGATACCCAAGATGGGATGACATGGCCCATTGGGAATTCCTAATCCCCACGGGTTCGCGACTAGCACGAAGAATCACACAAGAACAAATAGGGAATGTTTTTTTCAACAAAATAATATAATATAAACAAAACAAGTTAGTATTACCAAAACTTCAAAGGGATAAAGTACCATAATCAAATAGGTAAAACTATACTCAAATAGTACATCATCAAAAGACACAACATCTTCCCAGATAAAAGTCAAAGATAAAATCATGTGGAAAATGGATAATATATCCATTTGTAACATTAATCACTCCAGGTCCCAAGGTTTGAGAACATCCATTAAATCCAATTAGTTCTTTTCCTTTTCTCAGACCTAGCATAAGATAATCTACAAAAAACCAAAAGGAAAAGGTTGGGTGTGAGAAATAAATCCCTATAGGTTTTCACCAAGTGTTCCACAATCAATTCCCTAAAAATTAAACAAAAGATGATTTAAATTTAAATAAAATATTTCATGTCATGATATTCACATATTTTCAATAGAACATGCTTTCCTAATCAAAATATATAGAAGATATATTAAAATAAGCATAAATGATCATTTTATATAAACCATTTAAGTAAAGAATTTGGACTGAATAAAATAGTTCTATAAATAAATGGAATATAATAATAAAATCTAGTATGTCATAGAAACATGTATCAATCCATATGGTATGTTAGTTTTTGGTAATAGGATCCTCACAATACTCATCAGTGGTCTCGATATAATGTGCGCACAAGTCCCATGACTGAGGTCATAAGAACTCAACTCCCCCTCGATGCAATAATCATGTCATGGTATATTTATGTCAGTGTTTACATTTTCAATACAATTATAGGGGTCATATCCTAGTGTGCTTGTTATAGTTACCCACTATCTACCTAAGATCACATGTGATTCATTCAATCAATCAATCAATCATGGGTAAAACAATTATTTCTGATTAGTTAAAAATAAAATTTCCCACTTTCAGTTTTCAACATGCCTTTATCATTTCCAAAACCAAATAATAGGTTTTTATCAATTCATGTCACTTATATTAATCTTTTTATTAAGGATATTTATCCAAGGTTTAACCTAAAATTATTTCATCAAAAAAAATTCCAAATAAAGCCATCAATTTTCTCAAATCCACCCAAAAATTCTAATTCCATTGAAATTGGGGTAGGGTTTCACAATTTCCATGCCTTTTCAAAATAAAACAACAATAACCTAAAATAAGGGTTTTAAATTTATTTAAAAACTCTTTTCAAATCAATTAATAAATTCAAAGGTTTCAATTGTAGGTAAACATCATGTGGAACCACCAAACATTAATCAATAATCAAACAATCAAACACCTAAAATAGGAATGCCAATGGAGTGTTAAAGAATAAGATGATCGATATGACACCCTATAACCACTATCCATCAAAAAATAGATCTGTTCCATCACCAATATGAGGATTCATGAATATCAAGGGTGAGAAGAGAATAAAATAAGGAAACACAAAACCAGGATAGATCACTTACTAGAGAGGAATCAAACACTTCCACGAGAGCTTTGATCTGAGAAGAATGGAGTTAAAAGGAGTTAAAACATATCTTGGGAGCCATAAAGATACAAAAGTTTAAATGAGAGTAGATTGGGAGAAAAATGAATATAAAATAGGGCTCATAACCTTTAATCCTATAAAAACATAGACCATGCCGCAACCCCCATGACCATGGTGAAAAGGGGATAAAAATATCCAAACCACAGTGAAACCTCTTCAGACTATGCCACGACCACCTATGGATAACATACCTCCTAAAAACATTTTTCATACCTCTCTTGGATCCATTTCCCCCAAGTAAATTCTATGAAGTGGCATAATCATTGCACCACAGTGATACCCAAATAGGTAGTAGCACCGAAATGCACTAACCAAGGCTCTACGGCACAGTCAACCCTCTATAGCATAGCTATCCCAAAATTGGTAGTAGAACTATAAAATAGCCTCAAGATCCCCTTCACTATATTCTAATGGTCCCCGGTATATCTTGGACTCTCCACGTCGTATCCCATACACCAAATCTCAGCTCTCAGATGTCACATTTATACCTAGAATCAATTAAATCCAATAAACAGACATCCACATACTTTAGGTCATTTATCCCCAACAAAAGATCTCCATAATCAAAAGAAATGGAACAAACCCAAAAAAAATAAAGAAATAAATAAATGATAAAAAAACAAAATTCAAGAATTACATGAAAGAATGTAATGGTATGTTACAACCTCCCCACTATAAACACTTTCAATCCCCACAAATCTAGTAAATAATTTTCTATATCAAAGAGATGAGGACACTACTCCCTCAAAAGTTCCTCACACTCCCCCATATCATGTGAATAATAACTCTAATTCTATATCACATGGAACAAAGGTATCATATTTCCATAAATAACCTTTTTATCAGAATAAAAAATCCCCACTAGATACTTAGTCATAGATAAATTAGGGTTAACATCAAGATATTCCTAGATGAGAACAAGTTAAGTTTCATAAAATACATTAAAATTTGTGATACATGAAACAAAATGTGGATAAAATTCAATGTTGTTGGGATTCCCAAAAGGTAGGCCAATTTCCCCACTCTCTCAATAATATAAAAATGGATCACAAACCTCGGTGCAATATTTCCCTATTTTCCAATACTCCAGTGATCCAACCAAGGTGGAACTCTTAAGAACATATGTTCACCAACTAATAACTCTAATGGTAATCAACGATGATCAGAATAGGATTTATACTAACTCTATTCTGTCAAAACTCTATGAAAAATTAAATAATTTCTCAATGTCATCTCTTGGACCAAACTCAGTCCCACTAAGGAACTTTCACCAATATTCGACCAACAAAACTTAGATCTACAAGGACATTCATATAAGGCCTCAAAAGGATCCATTTTAATAGAATAAGAGTAAAATTTATTCTAGGAAAACACAACCAATCCCAAATGGTTTTCCTAATCTCCACCAAAGTTAAGAATGCAAGCACATATCATAACCTTAAGAATTTGTATAGCTCTCTCTATATGTTCATTCTTATGTAGATGATATGTTATGCTCAAATGTACCAAGTATCCCATGGTCTCTAGGAGGCCACTCTAGAAATGAAATGTAATATGGGGATTATTATATGAGATTATATTTGATGTAACTCCATACAATATGAAAATATTCTTCATGTAGAGATATACCAAGTCCTTAACTTTGGTTGTATCTAGAATGGGTATAAAGTGAGCCAATTTTTTCAACCTATTGATCATGAACCATATAATATTATTACCTTTAGGATTATATGTAAACCACACCAAAAATTATATATAAATATCATCCCACTTTCAAGTCGGCACTTGAAATAGCTAAAGAAAACCCAGAGGCCACTGGTTCTCATCTTTGGCATGTTGGTAGGTATAACAATGAGATACAAAACCAATGATTTCCTGCTTCATACATGGACCCAAGAATATTTACTGCATATCATAGGAATCTATTTGGTTCCAGGGTACACATGCCACTATGAACTATTGTATTTCCCAATAATGGCCTTTCTTATTGGAAAATACACCACATGTTGGTTAAAAAAATATAAGATGCCCTCAAGAGATAATGACCATTCACCAATGGTACCCCACCATAAAGAGAGACCCTAATTCCATATAATTCATCATCAAGCTTCTGATCTAGATGAACCATCTCAAGAATAGTGGATATCAATTTTATGATCTCAAAAATAACTTAAGAATCATTATCCAAAACTCCCAAATTCAAATAATCAAATTGATTCATCATATTTCAATATTTTGATTATTTATTCACACCTTGGGTAAAAAGTTTCATATTTAAGGCATCAATAATTTCATTCCCCTTTCCATGGGTGTAGGAAATTTTGAAACTAAAAGACTACATGTACTCCACTAAATGCCTCTACTAGAGTTCCATATCTTTTAAAGAGAATATATAACTCCATATTTTGAGGTTAGAATAAATGTAAAACCTTTATCCTAAAAGGTAATGTTGTAAACTATTGATATAATGTATTACATTTGAGAGTTCAAAATCAGGGGTTAGATAATTTATCTCACATGGCCTATGTTTTCTAGAACCATAGGTCACCATATGAGTATAATTCATAAGGGAATAACCCAAACCCAAACTTGATACTTCATAGAAGAACACATATCCATGAACAAACTTTCTAAGATTCAACACTGGCACAGAATTCAAAATATGCGTCATCTCAACAAAATAACTCTAACATTTCTCATACCAAATGAACTTCAATCCTTTATGAGTGAGAGTGGTCATTGGAGAAACTAAATTCGAGAAATTTTTTATAAATTTATGGTAATATACCACTAAACAAAAAATATCTTAATCTTGATAACATTATGTGATTTACCCTATTTCATAACAACTTTCACTTTCTTGGGCATACAAAACCTTTCTCTATAAAATCATCCAACTGATTATACAACTCTTTTAACTTGGTTAGTGCCATATCTTAAGAAGGAATAAAAACTGGTTGAGTACTATGTAATATATCAATAGAAAACCCCACCTCTCTTATCAATGGAAATCAAGAAAAATAGGAAGGAAAAACATTGGGAAAGTCTGTGAAAACTGGAGGGGTATCATAACTCAAATATTACTACTCCAAGTTGAAAGAAAACATTGATATTACCCTACCCAACTCTAGAAAATAATTCTTGGATCTGCTCTACCTCGAGTCCCATTCTCCCTGAAAGACAAATCACACCTCATCGGGTGTATAAAAGGGGACCCACTATAGGTAATAGTCAATCTGGGAATTTTAGAAATCAACCAATCCATCCTGAAAATGACATTAACAGGTTTCATGTTAAGAACTAGAAAACTCTAGATATGATCAATCTATGATAAATAGAAAATACAATCATGAAACTGAAGACCCTACGATCTCTTTATCCTGAGGTATGTGGTAATATCCATCACATATGATAAAATATCTATATTAAGATTCAGTAAATTGACAAATTAGATTGATATAAATGAGTGAGATGCACCAGTTTCAAATAAAGTAGTCATTAAAAATGAATCTATAGTGATGGTACCTCTCACAGTCATTGGACACACATCAGATTCCTCTATAGACTCTTCCACTATGTAAAGATGCTTCATTCAAAATGTTTATGGTTGGAACCCCTTATTTCTTGAATAATATGATTGCATAGAGGTAATTTTTTAGTTTTAATGAGCTCATTCCACTACACTAAGAAAAAAAACAAAAAAACATATGTAGGTTTTTTGATTGAGCACAAAAACTACAAATATTGGGTGGCTTATTGAAAAATCATCTCAAATTCTTAACATTTCCACATTTTAAATAAGTCAAAGGGAATCATCTAAGAACTTCGGGAGGTATAGATGATGCTTTTTTTCAAGACATACCACATGAATCATCACAGTTTATCTTTCATTTAAAGGAACTCATAGAACTATCATTGGGAGAAAATGGAACTCTCATCAACCATGAATTTCCATCCAAGTCAATCCCAACCATCAATTATCTATAAAGAACATTAACATAAGAATATCTTTAATAAGAAAACATACTATGGGATATTTGGTCATATACCCATCACAAACTGTCAATCCCTCATATTCTCATTGGATAAAACCTCAGGATAAAGTTGAACAAGCTTATTAAAATGGTTTTCATATTGTGTCATGACCCTATCACCCTACTAGAGTTTAAGAAACTCCATGGAATTCACCAAGATCATTGACTCTATATGGAACTAATGTGTAAAAATAAATCTAAAATATTTCCAATACATCTCATCTTGATTCTTCACCATTGCTGTCAAATCCCACCATCTCCTACTAGACCCCTCAAGATTGAAGGTAGCACACTTCAATTTAATTGAATAAGGAACCTCAAATAACTCAAAAAGTATCTTGATATTTTTGAACCAATCCACATCCACTTGAGGATAATTTGAGACTCATAGTGCTGGTGATTTTTGATTGAGAAACACTTGATCATGATCTCTTGATTCATCCCTTCAAGGTTCCACAATTGGATCCTGAATGAGAATTGGTGTCAATGATTATCTTAAATATTAGGAGACACACATCATTATCTCAACAAGATTCGAGTTAACCATAGAATTCACCTATTTTGGTTCACTAGTTGCTTTATCCTACAGACTATTCAACTGTCTTCTCAGAGGTATGAGGCTACAAAACATTAATATACAACACTAAAATAATCTGTAATCATACACTGATTAACCAATCAAACAAGAGTCACAAGAATATAAATTCCATCAAGTAGGAATCAAGATTAGGGTTTTAACATAATTATAACATAATAAGGTAGAATTCTATAAAATGGAACAATACATTCCTTAAGACACTTCTAACAAACACACATGGTGACTTAAGGCTCACTACAATGAGATCTGGTCAGGAACTCTCTCACAACTACCTATTAAGTCCAATAGATCCTATATTCTATCTACCAGGACAACCCAACTACATACTAACATCAAAGAAATATTAACAACCTATTTTTTATACCAATTTGTTATGAACCATCCTGAATACCTTGGTACCATGATACCTGAGTCAGGTCTGACATTTCCCAAATGGCATTCCTAATCCCCACAGGTTGGAAAATAGAACTTGGAATTAAACATGAACAAATTGGGAATGGTTTTTTACAAAAACAAATGGAACATAAACAAATCATATAAGTATTCTCAACACTTAAAAGGGGGAAATTTCCAAAATCAAATAGGTAAAACTCTACTCAAATAATACTTCATCAAAAAACGCAACATATTTATAGATAAATCTCAAAGATAAACCCTTGTAACAAGGGATAACATCTCCACTAGTCACTACCATCACTCCAAGACACAATGATCAAGAATATCCAAAGCCTGCAATTAGTGCTTTTCCTTTTCTCAGACCTGACATAAGATAATCTACAAATTACCAAAGGCAATGATAGGGTGTGAGCAATAAATCCCTGTAGGGTCTCACCAAGTGTTCTATAATAAATTACATAACAATTAAACAAAATATGATTTCAATTTAAATAAAACTCATGGAATGGAATTCACATATTTTCAACAAAACATTATTTTATAATCAAAAGAGGTAGTAGATATATCAAAATGGTCTTAAATGAACATTTTATTTAAAAATATTATATAAATTAGTTGGCATGAAAAAATAGTTATATAAATCAATGGAATGTATTCATTAAATCAGATATGTCATAGAAACATGTATAAATCCCTAAAATACATTGGTTTCTAGTAATAGGATCCTCACACTACTCATTAGTGATCTCGGCTCAATGTGTGAACATGTCCTATGACTCATGCCATTAGAACTCAACTCTCCATCGGGGGGAAATCATGCCACAATATGTTTATATCAATGTTATAATTTTAAATCCAATTATAGGGGGTTAGATCCTAGCATGATTGTTCTAGTAACCCACTAAATACCTAGGATAACATGTTCTTTAGTTAATTAATCAATTAATCAATCAATCATGGGAAAATAAATCATTTCATATTCATTAAAAATACAATTTCCCACATTCAATTTTTAAAATTCCTTTCACATTTTAAAACAAAATCATAGGTTTTTTATCAATTCATTCCCTTTAAAATCATATTTTTATTTAATTCATTTATCTTTAGATTTAACCTCAAATCATTTTCTCAAATAAATTTCCCAATCAATCCATCAATTTTCTTAAATCCACCCAACAATTCCAATTCCATTTAAATTATGGGGGGGCATAATTTCCTTCCTTTTCAAAATCAAATATCATATCACCTCAAATCTGGGTTTTAAAATTATTTAAATTTTTTTTTCAAATTGATAAATAAATTAAAAGGTTTTAATTTTAGGGAAATGGAATATAGAACCACCGACCTTAATTAACAATCAAACACCCAAAATGGGAATCACAACGAATAGTAAAAGGTAAAGAAGATCAAGAGGAAACCCTATAACTGACATCTATCAAAACTAGAATCTAATCCATCACCAAAATTATGATTAATTACTCTTAAGGGAGAGAAGATAAAAAATAGGGAAATCAAATAGGATAGTTCACTTACTAGATAGGAATCAAATACTTTCACTAAAGTTTTGACATGAGAAGAAAGGAGTTTTAAGGAGTTAAAATTTCTTTAGGAAGCCTTCAAGATCCAAAAGTTAAAATTAAATATGAATGGGAGAAAATGAAATATAAAATAGGGATCAGGGAATTTAAGTATGTAAAAACATAGACCACTCCACAACATTAATTACCACAATGTTGAAAGGAAAAAAAATATCCAAACCATAGTGAAACCTCATCAGACCGTGCCATATCCACCCCTAGTCAACCAACCTCATAAAAACATGCCACATACTTTGTCTAAATCCACTTCACCTAGGTAAAAGCTATGGTTAAACACTAGAACTATGAAAAACCTATGTCCAAATAGGTAGAAGGATAAAAATTCACCAACTAGGGCTCCTTGATGTTATCGACCCTCCACAGGACAACTATGCTGAAATTTTAATTAACACTACAAAAATTAATCAAGATCCCCTATAAAATGTCTTAAAGATCCATAGTGCATCTTGGACTCTCCACTCCATAGCCCATACACCATGGCACATCTCCCAAGTGAAACATTTATATTCAGACTCTATTAACTATAATAAAAATAAAACCCCAAAATTTAGGTCATTTTTATCCATCCAAATATCTCCATCCTAAAAAGTCTCAAAATTCACCCCAAAAAAATAAAATAAGGAAACAAAATAAGTGTCAATAAGTACCTGAAAGAAGGTAACATAATGTTACAACCTCCCCACTACAGACACTTTTTCCCCCAAAAATCCTATCAATAGGTTTCCATATCAAAGAGATGAAGCCACTACTATCTCACTGGTGCCTCATGCTCCCACATATCATGTGAATCAAACCCCTGCTTCCATAGCACATGGTCCAAAGGTATCAATATCCCATGAAGAATATTTTTCTCAAAATCAAAAATCATGACTGGATGCTCAGTCATGGATAAATCAGGTTCAATATAAGGATCTTACCTTCTCAAAACAAGATAAAGGTTAGAAATATACTTTCTAATCTATGATACATGAAACATTTTTCAAATCGAAGTTAACTATGGTTGGAGTTCCAAATATTAGGCCACTTTACTCACTATCTAAACGATCTAAAAAGGACCCACAAAGCCCAGCACAATCTTTCCTTATTTTCCAAGATATCGGTGAACCAACTGAGGTGAAAGTCTCAAGAACACCTAGTCACCAAATGAAAACCCCAATAGTCATCAACAATGATCAAAATAGGATTTATACCATATTGTTTCCATCAAAATTCTATGATGAATCAACTAAATCCTCATTTTTATCTCTTGAACCAAACTTGGTCCCACCAAGGGATTTTCACCAATCTTCAACCAAATCAATAGAGATCTATAGGGATATCTATACAAGTCCTCTATAGGATCCATTCTGGTATTAATCTATTCATTTTATTATAGGTAAACTCAACCATTCCCAAATGTTTATCCTAATATCCACCAAATATAAGAACACAATCACATAGAATTTACTCATGAAAATATATAGGTCACTCTATCTGGACATCCATATATGTATTATACATCATGATAAAACATACATGGGATTACATGGACTCATTGAGGCCTATCCAAAAGTGAGAAAGAAACTTTAGAACCCTATCTAAGACTATAGCATATGGAACTCCATTTAATCTGGCAATATTCTTCATGTAGATATGTCACAAGTCCCTAACCTTAGTCATATCTAGAATGGGTATCAAGTGATCTGGTTTTTTCATCCTATCAAACATGAATCATATAAAATTATTCCCTCAAGGGTTACATGGAAACTCAACTAAAAAGTCCATAGAAATCCCATCCCACTTCTAAGTCGGCATTAAAAGTGGCTGAAGCAAACCCAAAGTTCTCTATTACTCATCATTGAATTGTTGTTATGTATAAAAATGAGATAAAAAATCAGTGATTCCCCACCTCATACCTATCCACTAAAATCATCACTATATATCATAGAACATCTTTGTGGTTCTAGGGTGCACAACCCACTAGGATGTATGGAATTCCCCCATCACGGACTTTCCTATAGTCAAAGAACCACATGCCTATTCCAAAAAAATAGGATGCCCTCTAGAGATAATGAACATTCTTCAATGGTCTCCCCAATATAAATAGAGTCCCTAATTCCATAAAATTAATAATAAAACTTCTAATCAAGAAGAGCCATCTTGAGAAGAAAGGAGATCAATTGAAAACTCACCAAAATAACCTCATACTCATTTTCTGTGAACTCCCAAATTCAACTGAGAAAAGAGACCCATCAGATTTTACTCTTCTAATGATTCTTTTATGACCTAGGTCAAAAGTTTCCTAATTAATCCATAAATAATGAAATTTTTATTTCCAAGGGTATAGAAAATGTTGAAATCAATATTTTGTAGGTACTCCACCCAATACATCTTTTGGATGTTCAAATATATTTAGGATAATATATAACTCAAGATTTTGTGGTCAAAATAAATGGTAAAACTTACTTTGAAAAGGTAATGTTTCCAACTCTTGAGAGCATACATAATAGCTGAAAGTTTGAGATCATGTTTTGGATAATTCTTATCATGTGGCCTAAGCTATCTAGAAGCATAGATCACCATATTATTGACCTGCATAAGGAAACAACCCAAACCCAAACCTACTGTTTCATATAATACTACATATCCATACATAAACTCTAAAAGAGTCAATGATGATGAAAAATTAAAAAATATTCTTTATATTTACAAGATAACTCTGAAATTTCTCATCCCAATTGAACTTCACTTCTTTCTAAGTGATAGAGGTCATTGGACAAGATAACTTCAAGAAATGTTTGAAAAATCTATTGTAATATCCCACCAAACCCAATAAGTTATGAATCTGGAAAACAATATGAGTTTACTCCCATTCCATAACAACTTTCACCTTCTCATGAAAAACTAAAATACCATGTTATGAGACCAAGTTCCCAAGAACTTCACTTTCTGAATCTAGATATTACATTTTAAAATATTCTCATAAAGTCAATGATTTCTCAAAGTTTCCATATTTTCTCTCAAATGATGAAAATGGTCCGCCACAGTTTGGGAGTAAACTAGGATTTCATCACAAATACCACCATATACAAGATAAGGTACTCATAAAATATCATATTAATTAAATCCATAAAAACTATAATATCATTTCTTAGACAAAATGGCATAAAAAGATACTCATAATTGTCATACCTATATCTGATGTCAATTTTCTGAATTTCAGACTCTTTTATTCTCAACTGGTGATAACCAAATCGAATATTGATCTTCGAAACCACTTCACTCCTTTCAAATAGTCAAAAATAATAATCAATCCATGGAAATGGATTCTTTTTCTTTATCGTAACTCACTTGAGTTTTTGGTAAGCAACGCAAATTGAAGTGTATCATCATCTTTCTTTATATATAGAATAAGTGCCTCCCAAGGTGACACACTCAGTCATATAAAACCCTTCTCTAGAAAATAATGCAACTGATTATTCAAATATTTCAACTCCACTGGTGCAATATGGTAAAAATAAATAGAAACTAGTTGGGTAATTGATATAGATCAATATAAAAGTCCACCTATCTTTCTTGTGTAAATCTATAGAAATGAGAAGGAAAAACATCAAGAAACTATATGAAATCTACAAGGGGATCATCACTCAATGATTCCCATTATATATATATATAAAACAATAATATTAATCTACTAAACTCTAGAAAATAAGTTTCAGGTCTGCTCAACCTTGGGTCCCATTCTCTATGAAATACAAGGTGCGCCCCATTTGGTGTAGTAAAGAAGACTCATCATAAGTAATAGTCAATCTGGGCCTTATGAGAAATCAGTCAATCCATCCCAAAAATGATTTCAAGTGGTTTCATTTCAAGAATAATAAAAATCCAGGTAATAAAAATATTTGATAAAAAAAGTAGGACACCAAAGACCCTACTCTCTCTTCAGTTTGAGGGACCTGGTAATATACATCCCATAAGACAAAAATCTCTATAGGAAGGTTTGGAAAATTAAAAAATCAAGTTGATATAAATGAGTGATATTCACCATTATCAAATAAATTAGTCACTAATGATGAATTTATAGGGATGGTTCCTCTCACAATAATTGTACCCACATCATCTTGTTCTGGAGACTCTTCCATTGAGTAAATAAGCTTCATTCTGGATGTCTGTGTTTGGAACCCCTAAGTTCTTAAGGAATATAATTTCACCATAGTTATTTTTAGTGTTGATGAGCCTGTGAAACTATATGGAGTATAAAATAAATTTAATAACTTCTATAGTCAGCCTAAGAGACTACACAAAATACAGATCTTAGGTGTCTTAGTGCAAAATTGTCTCAAATGATCAAACTTTCCACACTAGAATCAAGTCAAAGGGATTCTTTGTAACACTATAGAAGGTCTAGATGAAACCTTCTATATAAACCACTATAGTACTCATCATGCTTCCTCTTTAATTTAATGGAACTCATATAACTTCCATTTATAGAAATAGAAACTCTCATAAACCATGGATTACCATCCAGGTCAAGCTAACCATCAACGCTCTATCCATCACATCAGCATAAGAAGTGAGATTCAATAATTAAACATGTGACCATATATCCTATTAGAGACCTATATTGAACTATCAAGCCCTCATATTCCCATTGGATACATCCTTATGAGAAAGTTGAACAAGCTCGGAAAAATACTTTACATATTGTGTCATAGTCCAGTCACCATATTGGAGGTTGAGAAACTCCATGGACTTTTCAAATACCATCGACTCTAGATAGAACTTATCATTAAAAATAAATCTAAATTATTTCTACTCTAGGCCCTCATGCTTCTTCACTATCACCATTAAATCCCATTATCTCTTACTAGGCCCCTCAATCTTGAAGGTATCACAATTCACTTTAATCAAATTAGCCATTTCCAATAACTCAAAATGTATCTTGATATTTTCCAACTGATCATTAGCCTCTTAAGCATCATTTGATCCTTGCAACACTAGTGGTTTTTGATGGAAAACTCTTGATAATGATCTCTTGATTTATCCCTTCAAGGTTTCACAACTGGAGCCTTAATAAGAACAAGTTTTAGTAATTTTCTTAAAGCTTGGACAACACTCGCCAATATACCAACATGATTCTAGTTAACAAAAAGATTTTACTATTGTTCTTTGCCAACATCTTCCTCCTATAGCCTATTCAAACATCTTCTCATAGGAATGATGCTATAAGAAATAAATATACATCACTAAAAGAATCATTAAGGATACAATGATTAACCAATAAAACAAGATTCACAATAATATGAATTATATAAAGAAGAAATCGAGATTTGGATTTGAATATACTCATATCAAAAGCTGGGATAAGTCTATAAAACATATCAAAACATTCCTCAATACACTTTTCTAAAACACATAGGTAACTTAAGGCTCATTAAGATGAGTATTTTCTAGGAACTTTCTTTCAACTACCTTTTAAGTCCCATTAATCCTACCCTATGATTACTAGGATAACCCAAATACATACTAACATCATGTAAAGATGCATAACCTTCCTCTAATACCACTATTTTATAAACTATACCAGATTCCCTAGTACACTAATACCTGAGATGACTATAACATGGACTAAAGGGAATTCATGATCCCCATAAGTTGGCAACTATGACCTGAAATCACACATGAATAAAGAGGGGATGATTTTAAAAAAAATAAAAAAAAAGATAAAAAAAAGTTAGTATGCTCAATAATCCAAATGGAGAAAGTAGCCAAATCCAATAGGTAAAACTATACTCAAATAGTGCGTCATAAAAATACACAACATATTCCAATAAAATCTCAAAGATAAACTCATGTAACAAGTGGATAACATCTCCATCGGTCACTACCGTCACTATGGGTCCCAATGACTACAAACATCCACCACCACCAAGTGGAACTTTTCTTTTGTTTGGACCTGACATAAGATAATCTAGAAAATCAAGAAGGAAAAATAGGGTGTGGGTTATAAATATTTGTAGGGTTTCACCATGATTTTCACAATCAATTCTATAATAATTAAACCAAATATTCTTTCAATTTAAATAAAATATGACATGTCATGACATTCAAATATTTTTATAAAAAAACATTATTTTATAATCAAAAGAGATAACAGATATATAAAAATAGTCTTAAATGATCATTTTATATAAAATAATTATATAAATAATTTTTCATGAATAAAATATTTCTATAAATCAATGGCATGTAATCATTAAATCAGGTATGTTATAGCGACATGTATCAATCCAGGAGGTATGTTAGTGTTTGGTAGTAGGATCCTCACACAACTCATCAATGATCTCAGATTAATGTGTGAATACATCCCATGACTCAACCCATCAGGACTCAACTCCCCATTTGGGGAAATCATGTCATATCATGTTTATGTTAGTGCTTTCATCATTAGTCCAGTGCTAGGGGGTCAGATCCTAGTATTCCTATCATAGTTTCACACTAACTAGCTAGTCTCACATGTGCTTCAGTCAATCAATCATGGTAAAATAAATCATTTCAGATCATTTAAATATAAAATTGTTTGCTTTTGAATTTCAATATTAATTTATCATTTGAAAACCAAATCATAGGTTTTTTTAATTCATTCCCTTTCAAATCATCTATCAATTTAATCCATTTATCTCAAGGTTTAACCTCAAATCATTTTAACAAATAAATTTTCAAATCAATCCATAATTTTTTTCAAATCAACCCAACAATCCCAAGTCCATTTAATTTTGGGGGATTCTTCAAAATTTCCATGTATTTTCAAAGTCAAACATCAATCACCTCAAATTTGGGTTTTTTAATAATTTAAAACTCTTTTAAAATCTATCAAGTAATTCAAAGGTTTTGATTAGAGGGAAAAATCATAAGAAACTGCCTACCTTTAATCAACATCAAATGATAAAACACCTAAAATGGGAATGAAAATAGATATTCGAAGGTGAGGAAGAGCAAGAGGAAACCCAATAACCACTATCCATTAAAAAATGGATTTGATCCATCACCAATATAAGGATTACTGACCCTAAATGGAGATAAGAGAAGAAAAGAGGGAAAACCAAAATGAGTAGAGATCACTTGCTGGAGATGAATTGTGCACTTACACTGAATATTTGATCTAAGAAGAACGGATTTTAAAGGATATAAAACCCCTCTAAGGGGAATTCAAGTGCTAAAACCTTGAATGAGAGTTGAGTGGGTGAAAAGGAGATATAAAATAGGTCTCATGGAATTTAATTCTCTAAAAACACAGACCATTCCACATCCCCCGTGGCCACATTGTATAAAGACTAAAAAAGACAGACCATGCCACAACCTCCTCAGCCCATGTTATAGCCACCGCTAGTCAACTAGACTCCTAAAAACATTCCATATACCTCACCCAAATCTACATCACCCGGTTAAACACAATCATCATGATGTAGTTATTCCCAAATAGGAAGTAACACCAAAATTCACCAATCAGGGCTCCACAATGTAGTTGGCCCTCCATAGTGTAGTTATGACATAATTGGAAGTAGTAATGTAAAATGGTCTCAATATCCCCTATTTCATAGAATTATGTTCCACACTATTTCTTGAACTCACCATTCCATAACCCATAAACCACATCACAACTCTTATCTCACACATTTATACCCAAACTACCTTAAATCCAGCAAACATACATCCCCAAAATTTAGAACATTTTCCCAAAAAAATTATCTCTATCCTTGAATTTTTTGAAACTAACCCAAACAAAATGAAAAAAAGAGGAAACAAGACAAGAGTCAAGAAGTACCTAAAACACGATAACAGGATGTTACACGAGGTGTTAGAAAAATAGAACAATATGATCTCACCAAGTTTTTAATAAGAAGAATTTATAAAATAAAACAATTATTCTAAATTAAATATAAATAAAGAATGAGATAAAATTATACATAGTTTGATAAATAACATGGATAAATTAGACATATTCACAGATTATAAAGGCTTCCAGCAACCCAATTTTCAAATCATTTCTATAATCATTATGAACATACTTTTCAAGTATTATTAACAAAAAAAATATATTAAAACACATTATTTTTAATTTATTAGGGATCCTTATACAATTTACATGAGCAGTATTCCACTTGGTGTGAACTTTACCCTATAAGAATAGGTCTAGTGGGTAATATTTCACTCCTAAGAGTGGATCCTTGCCAAATATTAATCCACCTGGTGCACACATTACTATATCAAAATCATTCAAAGATAATTTAATATTTTAAAAAATATAAAACATGAATTAAACCATTTATGTTAACAAAAATGATAGATAAATTAATCTTAATAATGTTTTCCAAAAGAAATATATTTCACAATTCATGCCTTTAAAACCATTTAAAAATAAATTTTCAAAATAAATATATAAACCATGTTTTACAAAAAAAGTAGAACCTAAATTCAATGACTGAGAAAATAAATTTTATACAACGAATCCAGATCATAAAATTTCCAACACTAAAACACTTGGAATTCCAATAATCATATGGTAACCACAATCCAAGAATAACTAAGGCTCTAATATGAAAAGTAATAACACTAATCCATGAATTTTCAAATAATAATATCCAATTAAACATTTCTATAATAATGGGAGAGGTAAAAAAACTTACCATAATGATTACTAAGAATGCACAATGATCAACAAATATCCAGATAAGAAATTACAATAACATGATGAATCTATAATAAACTCAATTAGATCATGAAACAAACCTTAGATATAACACAAATATCCTCAATCTAGGTTCTATTTGAGGAAATAATAGCATCTTCATAATCATAATGAATAAAGTTAAATAATGGGAACATACCTTTCAAAAACTAGATCCAGTTCCCAATAATCCTTTGAAATTGACCACCGAGAGGTAAAGAATATCCAAAATCTCCAAGTGTAGTCTCCAAGGTTAGGAACTAAATTATTTTGGGTAATAATGAGGTAAAATTTATGGGTTTGATGTTATAAAATAAAAATTCAGAATAACTAATTAATGTTCTAAGATTTGGATGCACGATTTAGTAAACCATATGCCTATTTCTAGGCTACTTGAGATGTTATGTGGTTTGGACTCACATATTAACAAACTATGTGGAAATCATGAAAAACACCTCATTCATGATCTAAATAGTTTTAGGTGAAGGTCAAATAGTTTTTACTGACCATGTGCCTAACTGTGTGCCCTTATCTATGACTCCAACACAAGGTGTACGGTTTCTTGGGAAAACATGCACTATTTTTCGTAGTCCTTCACTAACTATGCACAAGACCAAAAAACTATAAAAACATCCAAAATTCACTCAAAAACCCCATGAAAATACCTAAATTAAATATTTTTAAGGAAAAGGGATGCATTAACGTGAAAGAAACACCAAGATGTGATAAGAATTACTCCCACGGATCTAGTGGAAGCAAGGGACAAATCAATATCACTTTACAATAGAATGTGTATCCTTATTAAAGAATAATTGTAGAGATATTATTGTGATAAATATGTTATGAACTTGAAAAATGGAATAAAATATACTAATGTTAAAGATACTCAATTAGAGGTCAAAAAAGAATAAAATAATCTGATAATTTATCATAATAATTAAGAAAAATGAATAAAGGATAAATCAAGAAGAGGAAAGAGGATTATAAAGACAGTCTAAAAATATGTTAGGATTGAAATATTTCACTCAATATGAAATTTATTTATCTTTAAGTAAGGATAAGAAATATGTAATGAGTACAATATGGAATCTTCCAAGTTGTTGAGTGGAAAGATGTTATCACATAAATTTATTTTGTGATACATGGCACCTAGAAGTCTCAAATAAATAGAAATGATAGCATGAGATCAACCTCTATTCAAGTGGAAAAAACATCCAAAAAAATGGTATCTCATAACCCAGAAACCATCTTATGTATTAATATTGTTTAACTTGCTGGTATAGGTTTAAAACTAAATTCATAGAAAACATGGATGGTGAAAAAACTAAAAAACTCACTGCATCACTGAATATGAAGGCGAGGATAATTATAAATATTTATTTACTAATAAGTTTCTAAAAGGGTGGTATTTCAACTAAAAAATATAAAAGTACCCAACCAATTAAATATAGACATATTTCACCAAAACAAAAGAAGATAAGGAGGTTTATAGCTTATTATTTGTGTTTCTATCAGTTCAGGAACAAAGCATTGTAATATTGGAATAATATTTCAATTCATGAAAATCATAGAAATCCACAGTCAAGGGGGGAAGCTGGAGAGAGGAGAAATTCTTTTAATTGAAATCATAAGATAGTTACTTTAAAAACTTCTCCCAAGAATTCAAAGAGGAAGTATTAAGGGGATGTCATCATCCGAGATGAAAAATTAGAAAATAAACCCATTAATGGAAACATGAAAATAGCTACTAACTTGTTTGAAAGGTCTAGTAAAATTTTACATGCTCCACACAACTGTATGGAGATACTACCTGGAGAGTTATAGTTATATAAAAATAAAGAAAAATAATCCAAATATTTATGTACTCTAATATCCAAAGTGGAAAATCGAGCTTCACATAAAAAACTAAAAGTGTTGAGGACATCCTTTCCTAAAGAAACATTTCATTAGAGGAATTAAAATATAGAATATATAAAGGATTTTTACAAGAATAAGAACACTCCACATTCTGAGATTAAAGGAAAATAGTAGACTAGGTTGATATAAATCTATAAACCTCAATGTTATTTTTGAGGAACAAAGAGGTCTCTCCTTAATCTCTTATCTTCGTGGTTTTTTAAAAACATGTAGGTAATAGAAGGGTATAGATTTATCCCTTGATAGGGGGCATATATGTGTTGGAAACGTTATATCTTCACTGTATAGTGAATGTGATATTTTTGATCTATTTTATAAAATTAAAATATGATGTATCACAATCACTACTATATCCATTTTCTAAATTATTTAAAAATTATAATCAAATTGGAGTTGATATTGAGATGAATAGGGGAACCTTACATTTTTTACTTGAACTTTAAGATTTATTCATTCATATGGGTATAGGATGAATATATTTCATGATTTGATAGTTAGAGTAGCTCAAAAATATAAAGGGGAGTTTTATGATATTTTTATCACATGAATATTTGTCTATAGAAAGTATTGATCACCTTGGTTATAAACATTTGTTTTTTAGAAAGTTTTTACCCACATATAATTAGAGTTTCTAATTTAAAGGCTCTTTTCCAAGAAACACATGTGATTTCTTCCTTCTATCATAAGTAAGTAAGACTAAGGCTTTAAATAAAGTGGTGAAGAGGATGTCTTGATGACATGTGAAAGAGATATATTATATTAGAAGAGATCAAAATTTTATTTCTATTTATTATCAATAAGGGGGAATATAATGGCACATATTGGCATGAGATGTATGTTGTGGTATTGGAAATAAAATTCAAAGAGGGAGATTGAAGTTCCCATTAGATGAATTATATTTATTATCAATGGTTAAATATGTGTTTGGTGAAGGAGTTGATAATTCTTGGATAACTGTTATGAATACATCCATAATTAACATGTGATAATTAGAGATTTAATCATAATGCATAAAAATGTGTTAGGATGTTTGGAGAAGCACATTTGTTTAAAACACGGTGATTCATTAGTGAGATGATATGAAATGAAAAATTATATTGTTTTTACATGAAGAATGTTGAAAGAAGTTTGGAGAGATAAAAAGACCATGCAATATTTTATTATTAGATGAGGATATTTTAATAAATATAATTAAATATAAATCATATTTTGATGATTATAAATGAATATTAGTGAATAAATGTTGATATAAATAATGGATTTATATTTTGAGAAGTATAAAATTATAAAAAAAAATTTAAGAGGAATTTGGTGAAGAAGACCATGGAATATGACCATATTTTGGTTGCATTAACATTATATTTAATATTTTTATAAGTTTAATGTGTTAGAGTTTTATTATCAAACTAATCACTTTTACTATACCACTTAAGTTTATAAACATAATGTGGGCCTCATGTTTTAAGTTTAATGATGTCATTTGAATTAATATATTCTCTTTAGGAATTATCTTCCTCCTAAATCTAGGGCTTTCTGTCCTCAATATTTTCATGTTGCGCAAGAAAACGGATACTATGCCACTAGTTGAAGCTCAGCTACATTAGGGAACTCAGTTCGAGTCTCTAGACTTCTTTTTGAACTTTGGGTTTCATGTGAGGTTTCTTTAAACCATAAGGATATTTAAACCATTCAGTCACACCATCAATCTTGTATGCTCAATAGGGTTTTTATGTGAGAATTGGTTAAAATCCATGAAAACTAATACATGGGGAGCCCTTGATATACAATAATGTTTTATAGAAGAATTTAGTTTATGATATAGGCCTTGATAATGAGTATGTGATGCAAGAATGAAACATGTATAAATGATCTATATTTGATAGTGAATGAGGACACTATACATGAGAGGTTTTTACATAACATGAATGAGAATTTGAAAGTAAACAAAAAGGTGGTAAAATCTTGTGATGGAAGATATGAAGACTTGACTAAAGCTTAATATGAAAAGGCTCGAAGCCATATTTTTCAATACCATATGAATATTTGAGAATTAGAATTATCATCAAATATTTAGAACATAGTTTTAAATAACAATAAAAATTAGATAATATATGTTGGATCCTCGTCTATAAATACCAAGGTAGGGATATCATTTTTGGTTCTTGAATGCTGATATTTTTTAGGATCTATCATTTTTATCAAAAAATTGAGTACATTACATGCCTCCTAGGCTATGTTAAGGTTAAACGAGTCCCCACATCTTCACTTGTGTAATGTAATCATCTACGATTCTCAATGTATTTTCAAAGTAATTAGTTCATACATTCATCCATGTGAATAAGAAGATCCCTTGAATTCTAGTTTTCATGCTCAATTTTGAAGAATATATTTCACATGCTATTATACTTGAATGATATAGAAAAAGATGACTTGTGCGCTTATGATTGATTGAAGTGAGACAAAGGTACAACACACTCATTGTTTTTAAAAGCATAACTAAGACATATCATACCCTGGTTGTGTGAAGAAGACTGAGGTTCCACATACCTCATTATATGAAGAATAACTGAGTTCTATATAGATATTGGTGTGAATAGATAAAATATTATCTATGTACATAAGTTACAAGAATCAGTTTAAAATAGAATAAAATAGAAAGACTATACAACGTGATTTTTACGATTAAATAATTGTGAAAAGGATAAACTATGAGAATCCCATGCACACTTGTGTGACAGAGAGCCAACCCGTATTACTTGTGAAGAAAAACCATAGAGATTACTTGAATGAGTTGTGTGCTTGTGTTATTTCATGTAGAAGAAGGGAGAACGTGTGTATTCTATTTTTCATGAAACAATGGTAGATAGTACATGTTTTCATTCCATGAAATATAGTTGTGTGCATTGAAATATCCAAGAATTCATTAGAATAATTGAGATTGAAACAAAAAAGTAACATGATACATAAGCGAAGAAATTAAATGTAATTAAGAAGCATAATTAATAATAATAAAATAGAATAAATATTATAGGTTTTACTTGAGAATCATATGAATCATACAATTTTCCATTCGTGCATGAAGTTCATTCAATGTGATTAAGTTGAGAATTTGGAAATAAGTTTAATTGAGGTATGCTAGTTAATTATTGCATAAAATAATATCAGGAGGAAGTAAACCTGGGTTTGATCACTTCATTAATTGAATGAATTTACCAGATCATTCGATATATTGAAGAATAATTAATAATACAATAAATATCATAATAACTTGAGTAATACAATAAGACTCAATTTTTATATATATAAGTTCTTAAAGAAGTGTAAACAAGTAAGACAATTTATTCAAAGATCTTATGGAGGAAGATGTAAAACAATTGGGGAAAAACATCCATGATAAGACACAGATTTTCTTAATAATAGATCAAAATTGAATAATCATTTGACTGGATTGTTTAACTAGTTACATAATAAGTATTATTATTGGGTTGTATAACAAATCATGGAAGAAGAGTTTGTGGTTGGGGTGTAGAACTAGACACAACTGGAGGATGGACTATTGGGTTGTATAACCAGTTCCTTCCAAAGTTTTTTGATTGAGGTGTATAACCAATCGTTCTTCTATGTGAATCAAGAGACCATTTAATTGATAACAAGATCATGATAGAGAAACCATAGGTTGGGGTGTCTAACCATAAATGGAAAAAAGGTAGGCTTTAAACATTGCAAATATAATGTTCTGATCTCTCTCTTATAATTTATACATATGAGTTGAGGTTGTGTTTTTTTATTATGTAGATCTATAATCTTAACAAGTTCAATAGGTTGAATTAAAAAGGTTAATTTTTAATAATATTCCATTAATTAACCCCCTTGTGGTTCACCAAATTTGGGATATATAATTCAAAAAAACATTTTTCTCATTTTCACTTATTTAAACTTAAATAATTTGTGAATACCTTAGGAAATTAATTAAATTCATATTATTATAAACTTTAAATACATATAATATAATTTTATTTATTTATTTATTTTTGATCATTCACACTCATATGTTCACTACCCCATTGGGGTTGGGCTCAATTCATCTTAAACTATGATTCATCTAAATCAATGGAACTTATGAATATGTTTTTATGTGATCCTCTAGGACGTTATCTTAATAGAAATGTTTCTAATTCGTAGATCAAGAGTGGTTTCTAGAAACACATCATGGACCCTAAAGAGATAAGTATAATTTGTAGCTATAACGACCTCCTAAAAATACTAATTATGTAATATAATCACTTTTCTTAATGGTAAACGTAGGAAACATGCTTTGTGTCACCGTCCTTTAATAATTTATTTATTTTTATTTAAGTTTATTAAATATAATTTCCTAAATCTATCATAGTCATGGATTTTATCAAGACACTACTATACAATCCAAAGGGTCAAAGATTTCTTCTTTTTATACTTAGAAGTGAAAAAATATGTCATGATCATTCAATCAATGTCATGCCACTAATGATGCACTTGAAGTAAGCTACCTCTAAACCAATATAAAATGATATGTTTTTTAACATGCATCAAAGTAAATGATTCATGGTATACATTGATAATTATCTCAAGTTGATAGATCAATACTCATACTCATAAATAGTAACATTCAATGATACACAAAACATATGATGTTAATATTAGTGTATAATCCATCATGATCTCTTAAACTTGAGATTACCAAATATAGACTTTATAAGAATAAGTTTTAAGTATTATTATCCCTTGTAACCTTATAGTAAATTATTATTTGTGTCCAATCAGTTTGATGTATTTATACCATAAAAAATATGTTTAGGATTAATATCATAGCATTGTGAGGTTCTCAATATAGCTAGGAACTTATATAACCTTTTTATAAAATATAATATATATGGAGATTATCAAATATATTATATGAATAAGGTATGTTACTATCATTTTAATTATAAATTATGAATATATTAAACTATATACAATATATGGTGATCATGAAGTATAAGTCAATTTGGGTCTGGGGAACCCACTCTCGGAGTAGGAAGGGAATTCTTGACATCGCCATGAATGGTTTGAATATATCCAAAGTTGGATATTCCTTTAATTTTAATTATAAGAATAATATTTAATCTCAAGGGATAAAATATTATGTGTTACTCTCATCACTCTCTAAGAAATAATGGAAAAGAGTTATGGGTTTCAAAATGATTAATTCCTTATGGAGGAAAATTCTTAGCATTCATAATAGAGAAAATATGTAACATACCATATTTAAGTATTCATTTTATTTCCCTAAGTCATATATTTTATTTATTCTAAATTTATTATAAGATAAACCATAAAAGATATAAACCAAATTAAAAACACTTTATTCAAACTCAATAGATAATTATAAGAAAAGTACATGAAACCCAGTATTACATACCATAGATTATTATACACCATGAATGATTTCATCCCTTAAAATTTTATAAAATAAAATGGCATAATAGATACAAAATAATAATATTGTTACAATTAATAAATCTCTTGGATCATCTACACCCTTGAGTTTCCCTATTCATAGAACTAAACCTACAATAAGAAACAAATTATTAATGCAGAAAGAATTTTATGAAATCTAAAAAAAATTAAGGAATGATAAGTGTGGCTTGATAAGTTTGAATGAAATGAATTTATATAATATAATCGGGGTCATAAAGTTTTCATTTGGTAGTTATAATAGGTATATGTCTATTATGTATAATATCAATAAGCATATTACCAATTTAAAATTACTAGTATATGGTTAATATAAATAAAGTTTATTTTTTATGTTATATATATATATATATGTTCAATATAACTAATTTATTTCACATAAAATAAATAATTCTTAAACATAATAAAATTTAAATAATTTAATGAAAAAAATATTTTATACCCTGAAAAGTGTATTTTATATGTTATATACATTTATTAAATCTATCACATTCAAAGAATTATTTTAATTAAATGTATTTATAAAATTAAAAGAATTATTTTCATATCAATTTATAAATAAAATTCAATGAATATTTACAAGATAAATAATTAATTTTAATGAAATGTGAGTAAAATCATTTAATGTTAAAAAATGACATTTTTAAAAAAAATTATTTTAAGTGTGTATTTTTTGTAACAATCTTGGTTTCTTTTTAGGAATAATATTTTCTATGATTGGAATATGGCACCCAGGTTAGAATTTATATATTTTTTCACAAACTTTTAAATTTAAGTGAAGCGCTTTAGTGTCTTGATGGATTTCATGGGTGATTTTCAATGAAAATGTCAATTATTAATTAAAATAAAAAAATAGTAAATTCACCTTTTTAGGATGTAAAATTTTAAAAAGGGCTATATTTTTTAGTTTAAAATGGTTTTTTTATCCTATGGTTGCAGTTTTTTAATTTTCGAGTGATATGGATTCATTACACTATGGATGGAAAGTATTTTTAATTTATTAATAAAAAAATATAATAATTATATATTTTCTATAGAAACCTAATTCTATCCCCTTATAATATTCTTTTAGAGGTATTTATAGTTCATGATAGGATCCCTTTTCCAGTGTGGCTTTTCCAAGTAGGGGATATCATCATTGAAGTTTGAATAATCGTCCAAAATAGTATAGTTTTTTATACTAAAGTTAACATCATTTATTAAATTATAGCCTCTAAATCCTATGTCAATAATTTTAGAACTAAAATAATTAATTTTAAAATAAATTTTGGTTTTTTAATTTTAGAAAATGAGATAGAAGTATTAACTTTGGTTTTTTTGAAGTTAAACTTATGGATTTTTAGTAAATATAGAGAGGAATTTGGATTTCCAAAAAATATCTATAGATTTTAGAGGTGTAAACCTTAGAATCACGAGTATGTTATTCACTATCTTTAAACCATTCTAATGACATATTATTTTTAAATTTTGGATTATTGTTTTTTGAGATATCTTAAAAGGATTAAATTTTTCCATTTTTCTATAATTTTGATATATGTTAAAATATAGTAATAATTAATGATAAAAAAATATACTCATAGATAGGTATTTTCAATAATAATCTATGAGAACTATTTTGTAAATAATATGATAATTATATTAGAATTTATCTTATAGGTAATTTTATCTTATTTTAAAATTCTCTCTATAATTTGGATGCCCTAATAATTGATTTATGTGATAAAATTTATGTTTTTATGATCCTTGTGATGAGATAAAACTACTTGTGATGTTTGATGAAGAATATGAACATTCTCTATGTAGAAATATATCATCGGTTATAGTGGTTGGTATCATTAGTGAGTAGAATGGTGGGATGACCGTATTTTTTTGATATCCCATCATATGGTTGTGTTCCTACCATATATCCCTAAATAATTCAAGGCATATGAGTTTTGTGTAGAGGTGGTACAACGTCGCATAGTTTTCTGACCGATTAGATCAAAAGACATTGGGCTTGCCACATCAGCCCTGGTCGAGGGAGATATTGGAAAACTATATCCATCTGATCATTTATATTGGAAATTTATAAGTGAGGTATGGTCTATAGATGATTGGATTGATGTGACACTAATACATGTAAATTGTTCAAATGTTTTGATAGTTTCCATCAAACATAGAGGGGTATGAAATGGGTTCCAATGTAATATTTTTGGTTCTATCTAATCAAAATATTATATAATCAATTTTTGAAGGGGGTGTTTTGGTTGGTAACACGTGTGAGAGGGAATAGAAGTTCTATGTGATACCCCCTAGTTTTTTGGGGAACAGGTCATGTGTGAGATCATGTGAAAAGGTGTTTTCAAGCATCATAAAATTTCATTGACTACTATCATCCATCCTAACCTCATAAATACAATTTTGATCCAATCTATAATCACTTAATGGATGAATTAAGTTAAATTTGTTTAATTTAATTTGAAAATTTCGTATTATTAATTAATAATAACTTTATTTTTTTTGAAATCAAGTGATTGAGTTGTTAATCACCCTGACAACTATGAACTAAGTTGTGATGGTTGAACTCAAATAGAATGGAATTTTCTAAGAAAAGCATGAATTTATGATTTTGTAAAATGGATAATATTTTATTATTTTTGGAATGATAATATATTTAAAGGGATGGTAGAATATAAGAATATTAACCAAGGTGGATTAGAATTGTTCCATGATGTTAAAATAGGTGTTTTCATAGAATGTGGAATTTTATGGTTTGTATAGAATAGAGAATTAATAATACTTATGATAAAATCTACTAAGTATATTGACTACACTTGTAAAGAGTATAAATTAATTTAGAAATAATGAATTTCATATGATAATTTTATAAAAATATTTATTACTCAAATTATGTATCAAAAGTGAGAATTTATCAATTCAAATTAAGGGGATTAATAGGATGTTAAATAAAATATTAAGGGAACCGTAAGTTAAATACTAAAATATAATTTAGTGCTTAAGAGAATTGATGATCACTTTAAATGTGTTTTTAATGATTATAATGTCTTAAGGTTAATTGTATTCCATATATATAATCATTTATATTAAGTCATATAATAACATTGGGATAGTAAATATAGAAAAAAATATTGAATTATAAAGGGGTGGAAATGGTGAATAATGTTAAGTTAATAATGGGATGAGATTAATGATTTGAATTTGAGGAAAGAGTTTTCCATCATATGGAATAGTGTAATCTTGAAAAAAATGGAGGTTCTAAATGAATGTGAAATTAATGATGGGGAAAGTAAAATGGATGGTGATTTTGACTTTAAAGTATATAGTGGTGGAATATTTATGAAAATGAATTGGATAGCATGTAAATGATTGGGAAACATAGTGGGAGTACCTTGAGTTACACCTGGTGACTCAGATATGTCTTGTAATGAGGACAGTAATATCTTATGTGTTGGGGTATGGTTAGTTGGATAATTTAACAACAACATTTAACTAGTATCAAATTACTATTCATATTCTATTGGATTGGAAAGTGGTTATTTTATTATGGATGGTGTAGCAACTGGATGGCTATGTTAGAAGTCTTGTATTATTGATTGAAGAAACTTTGATTGTGATTGAGGAGACTGATGTGTGTTTTTTGATGCGATTAAGAAAATAACTATTAGAAATTGATGGAAATGATGTCTTGTAGTGATCTCCCTTACACTCACCCCATGAATAGAGATAGAGTGGAAAGACATGTGTATTTTCCTTCACATCTAATGATCTGAGTAGAGACTGATGATGGCATATATTATTATCTCTCTTTACTCTCCCACTTATCTGAGATGAGATTTTTTGGTTATCTCTAAGAGATAATTAGAGGTTAGTGATTTATAAAACATCTCTGGTATAGGATAAAGGGATATGAGTAGTTCCTCCAGTATCTTCAATGTGAGAACATGACTTATGAAATAGGTGTATTTGGGTAATTCCTCCAACATTCCCGATATGAAATTGAAACGGAAGGTAATTTACCTAATTGATGACACCCCTTCTCCCACATGATAGGGATTCAGGTTGATTATGATCCACCAGATATTATCTCTCCTCTACCTATAAGGACTAGATATATAGTTGAATCCTTGGAGATGTGTATTTCCTATAGTATTTTATTATAAATCATTATACCTAGATTTGTTTATGTACTTCATCATTTAGACATGTATATGTTAATTAATATAGAGATGTGTACTTCCACTAGTTCTTAAGAGATAGTTGGATATGTGTATTTCCTATAATGATTCTAAAATAGTTAGAGACATGTTTTTTTCTACCATATCATAATCATTACATCCAAGGTGGGTCACCAAGTGGGAAAATATATGATATGATATGTGATCATTTTCTATTTTATGATATACTATATAGGTAATAAATTTTATTTATTGAGAACTACATAAGTGATTATTGGGTATCATGATAATATTTGTTTATTAATCTATCTATGTTGCTGGTGATGTGGATAATGTCAAAGGTATACACCTTTCTTATCATCTGTGTCTGTTGAAACTAGTTGTTTCTTTAGGTTAGTCTACTACATGGGATGACTATACTAGATATTTTTATAATCACACCTATATGTGTACTTGTGTGTTTTTTTCCTTGTTTCCATGAAGAATAGTAGGAGTGGATGAGGGATGACCCCAGATCCTAAAGATGGTTATAGATATATAATGCTTATGGAGTGGAGATCATTTTGGAAGCCACCCTCAGACCATTATCATTCAACATGTCTGATGTTATTAATATTTTCATGACTTATTATATACTCCCTTTACTTATTTTATATGAAATATGCATAATTTGTGTGAAATATTAATGTTTTAATATTAAGTATAATTTTTGAGCATTTTTAGAAGTAGTCCAATTGAGTCAGTTTAATGTTTTAATAATAACTATCACTATACGGATCCAAATTGTGTGGTTCTGGTTTTTTAGGATTCTAAATTCAATATACAAAATTTCATTATAAGGTACCATGATCCAATTCTGCCATTTGAAGGGTCATATGGTCCTCACAAACAAGACCAAAGAATCTGTGAACAAACTGGACCAGCCTTGAATATTGATTTATTGGGCTCAATCCAGAAGTCCAAAAACATTAAATCTCCACAATAATTTGGGGTACACTACATTTCATCTTGGATAAAAATTTCAAGGCCCAAATCTAAGTAAAAGGGGCCCAAATGAAGCTTTTAAGTCCATCCCACCATTCTGAACGAGAATTAAAATCAGTATAGTATACATGACATATCTCATGATGTAAGCATCAAATCGAGCTGAGATTTTTCAGTGTGAAATAGTAGATATAGGCGGCCGACTTTGTTGAAGCACCCATTCGGATTTGAAGGCATATTCATATTCAAAAACCCTTTCACAGTCTGGACTTCAAAAAGACTGGATTGAAATGGACAGTTTTACTTTTTTTAATCAACCGCCCCTAACTTTTGATACTTAAGTCCACATGACTCCAACTATTGAGAGTTGTCGTCCAACTTTATTATCTAAAACTTTGAAGAAGGAGATTGCTCAAGATTTTTCTGTCTTGATGTCCATATCTGCGAGCCAAGTGGAGAGGTATTTCTGGAATGTAAACAGTCCACCACCTTGGGCTATAAATACATCCCCTCCTCAAAAGGGTTGGCATTTCAGAAGAGAGGAGAACATATTGTCATGAACAAAGCCTTGACAAAGGCTTGGGAGGACCTTCCATACTCATTTTTTCACTTGAGATACCTTTCCTCCTCTCTTTGTTTTCACTTACTTTTGTGTTCTTTGTTTTTTGTAATTTTGTAAGTCCTTTCTTTTGTAATTCTGTTTTAATGAAAGTTTCTTCTTCAATATCTCTTATTCTCCTCCACCTTCTGTATTTTAATATTCATTTTCTTAAAATAGTTTATATTCAGTTAAATCTCCTTCCCTTATTTTGCTTCCTCATTCAATCAAAAATCTTTTTTAATTATCATCATTGTTTGTGTGTGTGTGTTCGACGTACCACTCTTTTCTAATCCCTTTCTTTTTCTTCTATTCTTAATTTATCATCATAATTATTATAACCATAATATTAAACACCCAAATGGATGAGTAAATATCTCATTGTGGTGAGTCAAAATTTAGGGATGTTAAGTGATTGAGAGTATTTGCTCGATGAGTATTCGTTAATTTAACATTGTGTATGTTGGACTTAATATGTCATGGATTAATGACATATTTTGTTTAGCATGTGGTTTCCATGGATTATTGGAACCATAAATACACTACCATAAACAAGTAATGATTGATTTTAGAATCCTAGTTAAGTTAAGGCTTGGATTAAAGCTTTAACACTTAGGAATTCTAATTGACATCAACTTGTAAAGTGGGTGTTAATTTAAATGCAATATAAAGCAAAGATCAAGGACATCACAAGATTAACTCCCTAATAATGAACTCACCCCAATATTTATCAATTTGTTAAATCAATTATATTCAATCAATAATTTCAATTAATCTATGCAACAAACCCCCCTAATCAAAATACAATCAACTAAAAACAAATGACTATTTCAAAGTATCATCGCCGATGATTCGACCCGAGTGCTGCTATACACATTAGCAGAGCACCGGAACTTTGACCGGTCGATAGGCGACAATCGGCCGTGCATTTCAAATGGAGCTGTTTCTAGGGATGGTACTTTAAGTAGTCATTAGTTTCTGGTTATTGTCAAAAAAAACAAAAAAAAACAAAATTTTTAAAAAAAATTGAAAAAAAAACACAAAGAAAAACCTGAATTCCTCTTTCTTCCAAAATCTCTCTGAATTCCCCTTAGCCTCCCAAACAATCCCTCGGATTTGTTTGACCCTGAAATTGAGCGAACACTTCGCAAACTTAGGAGGAACATAAGAGATACTCAAATAATTCAAGAACCAGTCCTCATCCAACCAGTTGAAATTGAAATGGCCAATCCTAGGGAACAAACCCTAAAAGAACTCGCTGCCCCTGATATGAATTAGAAATCTCTTGGTATTCAATATCCAAACATAGAATCTGACTTCAAACTCAAATCGGGTTTGATTCATCTTCTCCCTCATTTTCACGGGCTAGCTGGTGAGGATCCACATCTCCACCTTAAAGAGTTCCAAGTGGTGTGCTCTACCATGAAGCCTCAAGGGGTTTCTGAAGAACAAATCAAACTCCGAGCATTCCCTTTTTCCCTATATGACACTGCTAAGTCATGTCTCTACTACCTACCTCCTGGTTCCATAACCACATGGAATGACATGAAGCGGCTTTTCTTAGAAAAATTCCTTCCTGCTTCTCGTATTGTTCTATCCAAAAGGAAATAAGTGGATTTCTTCAGTTCCCAAGTGAATCACTCCATGAGTACTGGGAGAGGTTCAAAAAGCTTGTTGCAACCTGCCCACATCATCAAATCTCTGACCAACTCTTGATCTAATACTTCTATGAGGGGTTATTGGCAATGGAGAGAACTCTCATTGTTGCCGCAAGTGGTGGTGCTCTTGTTGATAAAACTCCTGCAGCTGCAAGAGATCTCATAAGTAACATGGATGAAAACACACAACAATTCCATACTCGGGAACATGCTCAAGTCATACAAGCCCAAGATAATCAATTAATTGAACCGAAAAAAATGACCGAGTGGATGAGTGAACTTATAGGTCTTGTGCGACAACTAGTTGTGGCTACCAAATCCCCAACCTCGTATTCTCCGCAATCAATGTTTCCTGGACCTGTCAAAAACTGTGGAATCTGAAACTTTCCATCTCATCCAACTGACACATGTCCACAACTTCAAGAGAATCAATACGATTCATCTGTACCAATGGAGCTCAATGCAGCATATGCTCAGCGGAACACCAATCCTCAACTATCAGGTCAGTTTGTTAGAAAATTCAACCAACCTCACTCTGAGCCCTTCTCCTCTAACATTAACCAAGGATTGAGGTATGGTAACCCCATGTCTCTCCCCCTTCAATTCCCTCCTCAAAACCCAAACCAATTCCAATATGGTCAAGGTGGTGGTAACTTCCATCACCCTTATCCTTTTGTTCCTCAACCTCAAAGGAATAATCCTCCTCCTGGATTCCATTATCCCAGTGAGCCTTCCCAATTCCAAAACCAATACAATCGATTTCCCAAGAACCAAAATCAAGGCAATCCCAACCAGGGACAAGCCTCTTCTTCCAAGCAACCATGGGAAAGTGCAGTGGAAGATCTTACCTCCTTCACCCTTTCTAGCCTTAAAAACATTGAAACTCAAATAGGTTAACTTGCATCCCACCTGAGCCAGCAACAACAATCAAATTCTTCCCAACTCCCAGCTCAACCATTACCCAACCCCAAGGGTAATGTAAGTGCAGGGAAAGCACATTATTATGCCTCAATATAAGTCCTCTATCCCTCCTTTGAATGTTGAAATAGAAAATGAAAAGAAAAAGGAACCTGAAAAGGAACCTGAAACCATTCCCTCACCTACTTCAATTCCACTTAGGAACCCAATTCCTTTTCCTCAAGCCGTTTCTAAACCAAGGAAGTCCTTTGAACCTGATCCTGAAATGCTCGACATGTTTAGGAGTGTTGAAGTCAACATTCCCCTCTTAGATGCCATAAAACAAATTCCTAAGTATGCCAGGTTTCTCAAGGAGTTGTGTACCCACAGGAGGCAACTTAGGACCTTCGAAAATGTTTCCACCCAGCAGTCTATTCCCATAAAGTGCAAAGATCCAGGGACCTTTACGGTTCCATGCCAAATTGGATGTTCGAACTTTGATGATTCACTCATAGACCTAGGAGCCTCAATTAATGTCATGCCCAAATCCATATTCTCCAACCTTGGTCTAGGTCCATTTCATCCAACAGGTGTTGTCATTCAGTTATCCAATCAAAGCACAGCCAGTCCTGAGGGAATAATTGAGGATGTCCTTGTCTGAGTCAATGATCTTATCTTTCCTGCTGATTTCTATGTCCTTGACATGGAAGGTGAGACAAACTCTTCTCGATCTCCCCTAATTCTAGGAAGACCATTCATCATGACTATGAGAGCCAAGATTGATGTCCATTCAGACATCTTATCCATGGAATTCGGTGACCAACTGGTCAAGTTCAACATTTTCCAAGCCATGTGATACCCATCTGAGGATCACTCTGCATTCTCAATCCATGCTTCTGAGGACACTTATAAGAGTCAATCGAACCCCAATCCACCATGTTCTTCATGTTATAATGATAAAGGATCTTGTGAAATCTGCACCATGATTAACAAAGTCATAAATGGTGAAGTTTATGTGGACCTCTCATTCATAGAATCCATCAATCTAGAGGAACTTAAAATCTCTCTTGAATCCCACATCAACTCTAATCTCTACTGCTCCACCTTGGACAGTATTAAGGAAAATGAATCTGAAGCAATTGAAGTCCCTGCATCCATTCCTGAGATGTCTAAACCACAAATGAGAGATGATACTGATCTAAAACCCCTTCTTGCACACCTAAAATATGCATTCCTCTACCATGATCACTCATATCCTGTCATTATCTCTGCCACCCTTACTGAAATTGAGGAGTCCAAACTTCTTCAGGTGTTAGAGGAAAACAAAAAGGCCTTAGGTTGGACCCTAGATGACATACCAGGAATCAACCATGCCCTTTGCACGCATCACATCCATCTTGAGGAATCATCCAAACCAATTAGAAAACCACAAAGAAGACTTAATCCACTCATCATTGAGGTAGTTAGGGAAGAGATCACCAAGCTTCTTCAAGCTGGTATTATCTACCCAATTTCTGATAGTGAATGGGTTAGTCCAATTCAAGTTGTACCTAAGAAGGGTGGGATAACTCTTGTCACAAATGAACATAGAGAGGTAGTCACAACTCGAGTGAAGAACAAATGGCGTGTATGCATCGATTATCTAAAATTGAATGCTGAAACACGAAAAGATCACTACCCTCTTCCATTCCTTGATCAAATGCTAGAAAGATTAGCCGGAAAGTCACACTATTGCTTTCTTGATGGATACACCAGCTATTTTCAAATCCCGATCACACCTCAAGACCAAGAAAAGACTACTTTCACATGCCCCTTTGGAACATATGCATATAGTAGAATGCCTTTTGGACTTTGAAATGCTCCTGCAACATTCTAGAGATGTATGATGAGTATCTTTTTTGAATTCATTGAACACTGCATGGAAGTCTTCATGGATGACTTCACCATTTATGGTGAGTCATTTGAATCTTGTTTGAATTCACTCTCTCTAGTCCTTCAGAAGTGTATCAAGTGTAACCTTGTGTTAAATTTTGAAAAATGTCACTTCATGGTTGCAAATGGGATTGTTCTACGGAACACAGTTTCAAAAGATGGTATTGAAGTCGATCCTGCCAAAATTGAAGTGATCCAATCACTTCCTGAACCCAACTCTGTTCGAGACATCTTTTCATTTCTTGGTCATGCTGGTTTCTATTGGAGATTCATCCATAACTTCAGTAAAATTTCCCTCCCACTCACCCGTTTGCTCCAAAATGATGTCACTTTCCATTTCGATGAGGTTTGCAATAGAGCCTTAGTTGAACTCGAAACTTCTCTAACATCTGCCCCAATAATCCAACCCCCAGATTGGTACTTACCCTTTGAGTTAATGTGTGATGCTTATGATAGAGCTGTTGGGGATGTTCTTGGTCAAAGAAGAGAAAATATTCTTCATGTCATCTATTATGCCTCAAAAACATTGGATGAAACTCAATCTCACTACACTGTCACTGAAAAGGAACTTCTAGCAGTGGTTTTTGCCTTAGATAAATTCTGGTCCTATCTCTTAGGTGCCAAAATCATCATCTTCATAGACCATTCTGCTATAAATTTCCTACTCAAGAAAAGTGATTCCAAACCGAGGCTAATAAGATGGATCCTAATGCTCCAAGAATTTGACCTTGAAATAAAAGATAGACCAGAAAAAGAAAACCCTGTGGCTGATCACTTGAGTAGAATTTCTAATTCTTCTCAATCTGAAATCATCGATCCTGAATTCCCCACTGATCACCTTTCATCTCTCACTCCAAAAATACCATGGTATGACCCAATTGTAAATTACTTGGTTTCTGGTGTTTTCCCTAAAAATTTTTCAAAAGAAAAAAAATGAAGTTGAAAAGTGATTCAAAATACTATTTTTGGGAAGAAAATAAACTTTGGAAAACTAGGGCAGATATGGTAATTAGGATATGTGTTGATGAAAATGAGCATTCTTCCATCTTAGAATTCTGTCACTCACTTCCCGGAGGTGGCCACTTTGGACCACAAAGGACCTCCCGAAAGGTCCTAGACTCTGGATTCTTCTGGCCTTCACTCTTCAAGGACTCACATGAGTTCTGTCAATCATGTCCCACTTGCCAAAAGTTTGGAACAATCTCCAAAAGAAATGAAATTCCCCAAAAGCCTTTAATATTTTGTGAAATCTTCGATGTTTGGGGCATCGATTTCATGGGACCATTTCCCCCTTCCAATGGATTCTCATACATTCTTCTTGCGGTCGATTATGTTTCAAGGTGGGTTGAGGCCAAACCCACTAGGAAGGATGATGCTCATACTGTTAGTGAGTTCCTAAAGACCCACATATTCCAAAGATTTGGCACACCACGTGCCTTGATCAGTGACTTAGGAACCCATTTTTGTAATAGAACCATGGAAGCTCTTCTGAAAAAGAATGGGATTGTACATAAAACTTCAACTGCATATCACCCTCAAAAAAATGGCATGGCTGAACTCTCTAATAGAGATGTGAAAAGGGTACTTGAGAGAATTGTTAAGCCCACCAGAAAAGACTGGCCTGAGCGACTTGGTGAAGCCCTTTGGGCTTATCGAACTGCCTATAAAACACCCATTGGGATGTCTCCTTTTAGGCTAGTTTTTGGTAAAGCGTGTCACTTACCAGTTGAAATCCAACATAAGTCTTTTTGGGCTATGAAAACCTGTAATTTTGATTGTAAAAAATCTGTTGAAGAAAGATTTTTGCAATTGGATGAACTAGAGGAGCTTCGACTTGAATCCTATGAGAATTCCAATATGTACAGAGAGAAGGCTAAGGTACTCCATGACAAACAAATCATTAGAAAGGTATTTCATGAAGGTGAAAAGGTAATTCTCTTCAATTCTCAATTTCGGCTTCACACAGGTAAGCTTAATTCTTGTTGGGAAGGTCCTTTTGTTATTACTAATGTTTACCCATTTGGTGCAGTGCAAGTCCAAGACCCCTCCTCCAAAAGGACATTTACGGTAAATGGACATCGGTTGAAACATCACCATGAGAAGACATGAAATCCTGGAATAACATCAACTTCCATTGGATCCACAGTAGACCCACCACTAGATGGAGATGGCAACCCACCAAATCCAAACCAGGGGCACCTCTTTCCCTTTGACTCTTCTTCTCCCTCTCTCCCTCTCTCTCTTTCTTCTTCTTCCTCTCTCTTTCATTTTTTTACCACTTTCTTTATCAAACCCTTTCTTTTTATCTTTCTTGTGTGGGTGTGTATTTTAAAAAAACCATAAAAACTAAAAAAACCACAAAAAAACACAATTACTTAAAAAAATACAAAAAAAGAGTCATGCTTACTCACCATCGAGTTTTGAAATTTTGTCCAACCATTTTGGGGAGTTAACAGACATTTTTTCATCTAAAAAATTTTGTATTTTCATTATGACTTTGGATAAAGAATTTTGTGTCAACACCAACACATTTTTAATGCTCAATTTTTGATTTGGAAAATGATTTTCCCGAACCGTGAGGAATAACATTTTCTTTCATGCCAAGGCCACCTATGGCTATCTTTTCAAAATGTGTGTTTTCACCCCCATTTGTGAGTCTTGAGTTTGTGGAACTTAGAGCTGAATTTACTACCTTAGTGTGTATTAATATGATAGAGGCATTTTCTGAACCACATGAGAATCACAATAGCCAAATAGCCTCCCATTTCCCTTACATTAATCCTCCTTTTGAAAGCCCCTTCGAGCCTATGAAAACATTTTCTTTGATAGCCACATTACAAGCCCAATACCTTTTCCCACCCAATATCAACATGGATTTTCATTGCATAATTTTTTTTGAAATTTAAGTGTGGGGGGAATGGATTTCATTGTTTGGGTACCCTATTATTGATTTTCAACGAGTTATCATCTGCTTGAGGACAAGCATCCATTTCAGTGTGGGGGAGAGGTTGTCATTAAGTGTGTTTTGGGGAATGTAATTAACTTCCATTTATGTAATTTTGTAAATGTTATTGACAAGTGTTCAAATAAATGATGAAAAAAAATCAAAAAAAATCAAAAAAAAATGAAAAAATGGGTTGTGTCTTGGGTAGGTCAAAAATCATTCTTCCTCAACCTTTGATCTTGTTATAACTATTACAATTAGTGTCGTGAGGAGATCAATCATGGGTTGGGTTATGAGTGTGAGATATTTTCCAAGTTCAACTTTCGAAAAAACAAAGAAAAAAAGGAGAAGAAAAAAAAGAACACTTGCATTATATTCTTATTGGGAGAAGTTTTGTGTTTTGTAAATATTTCATCTTCTCATTACCTTCATATTTTCATCCTCTATCGTGTCTTTCTTCATACAATCATTCCCTTGTAAATATGTGTTTTCATTTCCTTCCACGTTTTATTTCAAAAAAAAAATGTGCATTGCTTTTTCTATGTTGGTATTTTAACCCTCTTATTCTCTCTCTTGGACATTATATTCCTACCGTCCCATAGCCACAGAAAAACCCATTAAAAATACCTCTTGATTCTTGTTAACTTGGGATAGTTATTGTAAGCTGAGAGCACTTTTCAAACTCTAATATTTTCACTTTTGGTTGGTGAAAGAGTGAACCTCCACAAATAAATTTTATCATCTTGAGAGGTGTGAGTTTTGAGTGTCCACATCTTCCATTTCTAAATTTGAGAATGAAAAAATGAATTAGTTTTGGAGCATTTTTTCTGTAAAAACTTGTGGTGGATTTCAAAATGTATGAGTAAAATAGTCTAAATCTCCCCTGATTGGAGAAAACAAAATTTTAATATCTGTTGGTGAGTAAAAATGATTTTGTCATGTTTTTAAATTTTTTGCACATGAGGACATGCACAAAACTAAGTGTGGGGGAGTTGATGTTATTAATATTTTCATGACTTATTATATACTCCCTTTACTTATTTTATATGAAATGTGCATAATTTGTGTGAAATATTAATGTTTTAATATTAAGTATAATTTTTGAGCATTTTTAGAAGTAGTCCAATTGAGTCAGTTTAATGTTTTAATAATAACTATCACTATACTGATCCACATTGTGTGGTTATTGTTTTTTAGGATTCTAATTTCAATATACAACATTTCATTACAAGGTACCATGAGCCAATTCTTCCATTTGAAGGGTCATATGGTCCTCACAAACAAGACCAAAGAATCTGTGAACAAACTGGACCATCCTTGAAGATTGATTTACTGGGCTCAATCCAGAAGTCCAAAAACATTAACTCTCCACAATAATTAGGGGGACACTACATTTCATCTTGGATAAAAATTTCAAGGCCCAAATCTAAGTACAAGGGGCCCAAATGAAGCTTTGAAGTCCAGCCCACTATTCTGGCGGATAATTAAAATCAGTATAGTATGCATGACATATCTCATGATGTAGGCATCAAATCGAGCTAAGATATTTTAGTGTGAAAGAGGATATATATGAAGAAGACTTTGTTGAAGAACCCATTCGTATTTGAAGGCATCTTCATATTCAAAAACTCTTCCACATTCTGGACTTCAAAAAGACTGAATTGAAATGGACAGTTTTACTTTGTTTAATCAACCGGCCATAACTTTTTATACTTAAGTCCAAATGACTCCACCTTTTTATAGTAGTCGACCAACTTTATTATCTACAACTGTGAAGAAGGAGATTGCTCTAGATTTTGCTGTCTTGATGTCCATATCTGCAAGCCAAGTGGAGGGGTATTTCTGGAATGTAAACAGTCCACCACCTTGGGCTATAAATACATCTCCTCCTCTCCTTTCAAAAGGGTTGGCATTTCAGAAGAGAGGAGAACATATTGGAATGACCAAAGCCTTGAAAAAGGCTTGGGAGGACCTTTCATACTCATGTTTTCACTTGAGAGACCTTTCCTCCTCTCTTTTTTTTCACTTACTTTTGTGTTCTTTTTTTTGTAATTTTGTAAGTCCTTTCTTTTGTAATTCTGTTTTAATGAAAGTTTCTTCTTCAATATCTCTTATTCTCCTCCACCTTCTGTATTTTAATATTAATTTTCTTAAAATAGTTTAAATTAAGTTAAATCTCATTCCCTTATTTTTCTTCCTCATTCAATCAAAAATCTTTTTTAATTATCATCATTGTCCGTGTGTGTGTGTTCGACGTACCACTCTTTTCTAATCCCTTTATTTTTCTTATATTATTAATTTATAATCATAATTATTATAAAAAGAATATTAAACACCCAAGTGGATGAGTAAATATCTCATTGGGGTGAGTAAAAATTTAGGGATGTTAAGTGATTGAGAGTATTTACTCGATGAGTATTCGTTAATTTAACATTGTGTATGTTGGACTTAATATGTCATGGATTAATGATATCTTTTGTTTAGCATGTGGTTTACATGGATTATTGGAACCATAAATACACTACCATAAACAAGTAATTATTGATTTTATAATCCTAGTTAAGTTAAGGCTTGGATTAAATCTTTAACACTTAGGAATTCTAATCGACGTCAACTTGTGAAGTGGGTGTTAATTTAAATGAAATATAAAGCAAAGCTCAAGGACATCACAAGCTTAACTCCCTAATAATGAACTCACCCCAATATTTATCAATTTTTTAAATAAATTATAGTCAATAAATCATTTCAATTAAGTTCTGAAACAAACCCCCCTAATCAAAATACAATCAACTAAAAACAAACGGCTATTTCAAAGTATCATCCCTGAGGATTCGACCCGAGTGCTACTATACACATTAGCCGAGCATCGGAACTTTGATCGGTCGATAGGCGACAATCGGCCACGCATTTCAATGTCACATGTCAGGGTTGTTTTGGATGTACCTGATGTTTACATTATATCAATTCCATTTATACCCTATAAGTTTATATTTTATCACTTTTACAATATCATTATTTTGTCTGTGTATATATGAGTAAGTCCTTTACTATTTGGTTTATATTTCATTCATTCATTTGGAATGTTATTGTATGATAGATGTAACATCCCAGGTAAATAAATAATAATACATTTTCATATATATTAATATTTTTAAATTAAATATTAATTTTAATTTAATGGGGATGTTATGATTGATGGCATACCTAATACGCAACAACGTGTTTCTTTGAAATCTTATGTTTCACACAATGCTGAGTCATACTGAAAAATAATAATATAATATTATTTTAAATGGTAGTTAATGACTAGCCGTTGTATTAGTGAGAATTAACATAACTAACTACAATAGGATTATACATGTTTTTACATTTATCCAATAAAAGTTAGAGGGTTAAAATGTGAATGGATATAATTTTAAGTATAAATACTCTAATATTCTTTAAAAGGTCGATTTACCGCCTTTTAATGGTGAACCCTCATTAAATATAGTTTTGGTCACTTTTATATGTTCTATTTGACAAAATAAAATTCTTCTTTAGATTCGAGACATCAAAATTTAATTTGGGTAATTTTTGGTATTTTCCAAATAAAATTCATTTTTTAAACGAAGTGAAAAATACTGTATTTTAATTCAAAATTGCCTTTTAATATAATTTAATTATATGGTTAGATTGTCTTTTTAATTAGTTTTAAACTATAATTAGATTATATTTTTACCATTTAATCTAATTTTGGTTATTATAGGTAATTTCACTTTGAAATTAGACATAAACAAGTGTAATCTTTTGATAGTTATCATTTCTTAAAAATGGGATTATTGTTTTGACAACTGGAATTAATTTTAAAATTACTTAATCCAACTTATATGTTTTGAATTTGGTAAAATAGACATTATTTTTCAATTCAGAATATCAAATATATCTTAGGCTGAATTCTTGGTATTTTTTTGAAAAACATCAATTTTTGATGAATAGTGAAAACACCGAGTAGTAGTTAAAAAAACTAACTTTTTCATTTAAATAAAATTTTACAGCTTCTTTGAATTGAATTTCAAAAATCCAACAAACATGGTTGTTATTAGTATGTAAAATGTGGTTCAATAAGATGAAAATAATTTTTGGTGAATAGTAACTTTTGACTTATTTACCGCGCTTAAAGGTAAATAGGGTAATTTAAGGTAAAAATAATATTATAATAATATTAATTTACCCTAAAATGTGTCCTAATCCTCTTTGTTTAAAACATTTATGACCATGGGTATCCTTGGCTTGATTTTGGGACCCCATGGAGTCACTTAAGAGTGATAATGACACTTTATATTAATTAATTTAAAGTAAGGAAAAAATGACATAAAAATATATCTTTTAGTAAATCAATTTTACTACATCATGGTATTTGTTTTATAATTTTTAGACATCAAATAAATAAAATTATTTATGACACAATAATGATGTAGTGTTTACCTCATTAATGAATGATTTAAATAAATAAGATTATAAAGATTAAAACAATATCCAAAACCTATACAATTCTTATTGGATGATTTAATTTCAAACAGGAGTCATCTTATCTTCGAATTTTAAGAGTTTTGGACCTTTAGAAACTGAAAATCATTATATAATAAAATAATATTTTCAAACTTTCCTAAAGACCCACTCCCCACTTATAAAAATCCATCACCTCTAACTCATTACACACACCTCTCAAGCCCCTTGGATCCTCCAACCTCTTCCCACATAAGCTTCACACATCCCCCTCTTCCACCTAGAACCCTTACCTTAGGCATAAGGCATGTCAAGAAATCCTTTTGGTTCAAACCAAAGGGAGTTACCCAATTTTAAGGTAATGTCTTCTTTTAAGTTCTTTTATTTTATTTTACTTATCCAACCCCTTAAAATATTTTTATTCCTTTATTTTATAACAAAATCAGTATACTCAATATACTAGGTTGTTTTTATGAGATGGATTCTAACTACAATTACACACACCTCCATATAATGGGTGAAAAACATATGTTTCTGTGGATAGAAAACTACTGCCTCACGAAACGATGATTGTTCGATTATCTCCTACCACCTCTTATGGTGGCCATTATGATGGAACTGTATTTTTATTTGTAATATATATTATATTTATATTGTTTTTATGCTTTTGTATTTTTCATTTATAGAATACCATTATGGTTTCCATAATGGGTAAACATGATAATTTCATTTGAAGAAGTGCAGACTACTGCCCCCTCAAAGTGATATGACTCGTTCATGCCATACGTGGGACGTATAAAGGATAGAGTTACTGGAATTATATATTATACTGGAATTATAATATATCTATGTATAATTTAGTTTTCATTCCATTAAAATATGAAATAGAAATGAAAGTAGCATTGTTGGCGCCAAAATATTAAAAGGGAAGAAGGAAAAGAAGCCCGCACGCTGCCTCGCGAAGCCCCGACGTGGAGCTCCCCCAAGCTTCGTGATCCCGCCGTGAAGCCACGGAGGAGGTACCGCTCCGTGAACGCCCTGACGTTCGTGAGCCCTCCGTGAAGAGAAGGAGGCGGAACCGCTCCGCGAATGCCCTAAAGTTCGTGAGCCCACCGCGAAGCCAAGGAGGCGGTACCGCTCTGCGAACTCCCTGACGTTTGCGAGCCCGCTGCAAAGCAAAAGAGGCGGTAATGCTCCCTGAACGCCCTGACGTTCGCGATCCCACCGCGAAGAAAAGGAGGTGGTACCGCTCCGCGACCACCCTGACGTTCGTGACCCGCCGCGAAGCACCCACCGTCCCTTCGCGCCGCGTGAGATCTGCTTCGCGGTGCCCCTTGCCTATAAATACTGGGCTCCCCCTGAGTCCAGGGGATAGACAATCCGACCTTTCAGCTTCTCAACTCCCGAATCGCAAAGCACCCTTCGCCCCATAAATCATGAGCTCCGCGAGGTATTTTTATTTCTCTAGATTCCTTCTCCATGTCTTGTTTTGAGCCCCTCTTCCGAGAGGGATGCCCTTCGCGAAGCCTAAGGTCATTCTCAAAGGAATGGGATTCCCAAGGGAACCCGGGCAGCCGCGAAGCGTTTATGATTCGCGAAACACCCATACTGTACTAGTGATCCACATGCCAAGGTAGGGTCATTGTACATCGCGAAGCACACTGCTTCACAGCACCTTGCTTCGCGAGGCAGTGCTCTGCGAATACTATTCCACTTTGCGAAGCACCTCCCATTCACACCCCTACCCCATGCTAAGGCCAAGGCACTCCACTTCGTGAATCACACTTCTTTTCTTGGAAATTCCTCTTCCCGTGCGACCCTCCAGGTTTGCACGATGTGATTTCAAAGTCCCATGGACAACACCACTCATAGCATTGCTTCTCTTGATGATTCTTCACATAGGCACGCTAACGGCTATTACTTCTTCGCATAGCCATGCTAACGTGGACCCCTCGATAGTTCGCTCTGTGACCCCCTTTACCATGGCCTTGCCAGTACCGTCTCTCCCCCAAGGAGCTGAGGGTACCAGTCATGTAAGTCCTAGGGGTGCGGAGTAAAACCACCTTGTCCGAGCTATAGGATGTTAAACTGTCAAGCACCTCTTCCTCAACACATGATGTTAAACTGTGATCCGACCCCGTTCCTCGCACGTAGGGTCCCCCCAGCTCGGACAGTTTTTACGCCACTCGTCTCCACGGGAATGGAATCACCCTCACATGGGATGATATCCTCCTTCTCAGAGTAGCATATGTACATGGGAGAAGGGCAACCACCTTGGTGTAAGCCCCCAAGCCTCTCTTGTGGAAGGTAGCACCCATGCACCTCCGTACTTCCCCACTGCCAAGGCCAGTGGAGGGCGTGACAGGGAATGAGTCACCTTCCATATTTGGTCCCAAATCCCTCTCACGCTGCGCTATGCCGCACTTCAGGCCTCCACCCTGGAGTAAGTCTCAGCACTATGGGCCATCTAACACATAATCCTCTCTTCATTTCTCACGAATTCACCCTTCACGACATGATCGTCAGGTCTCTGTTGTCTCTTGTTTCTCACACCGAGCACGACTCACGTGGGCTTAGAGTAAGCATTGGCCATGACAATACCTCATCCAACATGACGTTAAACTGTATGCCCTCGTCCAGCATGATGTTAAACTGTATGCCCCCCTGTCCAGCATGTCGTTAAACTGCACATCCATTTGAACTACGAGGTCTTTGATCCATGTCAAGACATGGTATGTAGGAAGCCTCCACGATGTTCAAGCCCACCGCCCATCATTTCTTCACGTCAGGTTCCACCCTCGTCCATCATGACGTTAAACTCCATTCCAGTCTGACGGCAAGCCGTTGTGACCAACCCAAACTACGAGGACTTTGATCTATGTTAATACATGGTACGTAGGAAGCCTCCCTGAGGTTCAAGCCCATCTCCCATCGGACCAAGGTCCTTTCTTCACATTGTTTCGCCAACACCCACCATTTCCTCCTGAACTACGAGGTCTTTGATCCATGTCAAGGCATGGTACGTAGGAAGCCTCTATGAGGTTCAATCCCACCACCAGTGGACCCACGGGTTCACCTCCATGTCATTTCGCTGAAGAAAACCATCACTTGAACTACGAGGTCTTTGATCCATGTCAAGGCATGGTACGTAGGATGAACTACGAGGTCTTTGATCCATGTAAAGGCATGGTACGTAGGAAGCCTCCATGAGGTCCAAGCCCATCACCCGGTCGTTTCGACCTCATTCACATCGGTTCACCCCCGTCCTGCATGATGATAAACTCTATTCCACATCTCATTTTAACTATGAGGACTTTGATCCATGTCAAGGCATGGTACGTATGAAGCCTTCCTGAGGTTCAAGCCCAACAATCATTGGACCAGAACGTCTCCTTGTCGGTATGCCAAGCCCCCGTTCTCTCCTAAACTACGAGGACTTTGATCCATGTTAAGACATGGTATGTAGGAAGCCTTACTAAGGTTCAAGTCCACCACCCATTGGACCAAGGTCCACATCCACGTCGGTTTGCTGACGACGCCCATTGGGCCAAGGTCCACATCCACGTCGGTTCACTGACAACACCCATTGGACTAAGGTCCACATCCATGTTGGTTCGTTGACAACACCATCGGGCCAAGGTCTGCCTTCACATCAATTCACCGGTACCATCCCGAACTACGCAGACTTTGATTCCCTACCACGGGGATACATAGGAGGTCTCTTTGAGGCTCAAGCCCAACTTTACTATCGCCCTTGTGATGGTCCCATTTCATTCCCCCTCCACATCATCCATCTATCCATCCATCATCCACCCTGATTCTTACACGATCAGCCACATCCCAGTGAGATCATGCCACTCTACTCCCCTCCACAACATCCGGGAAGCCACCCACGAGCTGACCCCAATATCGGCATCCCTTCAAGGGGGATTCCTCAATCTGATCCACTCCAGCTAGTGTTCTGATCAGGCCAACCCGTCTCCACTAGATGTTAAACCTGTGGCATACCCTGTGTTAAACATAGGAAGATGAGGAAAACCTCAGATACATGCCTATGGTATATGATTCCCCGCGCTCGATGTGGGATGCCTCGGGCTTCCATGACATCGAGAAGCCCTATAATAAGGGACAAAAGATAGACACACCAACTCCCCAGCGTTCAGACACACTACTGATGCCTCGATGTGACTACTCCCCCGATTGAAGGTTATTGCCCTGACTGGACCATTTGGAATGTCCTGACAGAAGCAGTGTAATTAACCGGCGTCCATGGAAACATGGAACTGGGAAGAGTTTCACAAACAACATATTAAATCTATGAGGGAGACCTAGACTAGGTGACGAGTTCCGAGGAGGAATCCACGAAAGGAATAACCAACATCCCATCATCCCGGTTTTGATCAAGGACCAGACGTCCCTGAATAAGGAGTGGATTCCGCCCACATTTGGAAATTGGGAATGCGGGGAAACACAAAGAAAATTGCACCTATCGCGCCCCTGGAGGACGGACGTGCGCGCCCCGGTGAAAGTGTTGGAAACAGAAATGGTGAACCCGACATGAAGTTCTTCTCCTCAATATGGAGATTAGTAGCGTTCGAGACACCAGTAGATTGACGTGTCACTGGATCCAGATATCTGGCACCAGGTCCTGCCAAGCAAATAGCGGGCCTGGTGTGAAACTCACCGAAAGTTGGGGTAGTTGAACGTGGGGTATTCCATTCAGCAACGTGTTGGTGTGGATCCCTCTCACTGACCACGGAAGACGGAATGATGTTGGGGCACTGGTTGTCGATCCTTTTCCTCGTAGTACTGACGAGTTGATCTCTCTGCTTCCCAGGAACCAGGTTGATGCTATGGAGACACGATCACCGCATGCTCGCCTATGCAGGGGTGGGGGTAATACCAGCACAGCCGCTCCGTGTGGATCCACTGCCACCATGACGGCCTCTACATCTGTGAATACGGGACTCCCATGTCCCCTCTTCCCATCAGAGATCATCCAACAAAGGGTGATCAACAACCTTGTATGTAGGTATGAGGAGGAAGGGGTCATCCCAACTCGGGATATGGCCTGCCTGGACCTAGAGGCATCCAGGCCCCACTGTCAATGCCGCCCTCAAAGGCCACACAAGGAGCCCCTATTCCCCACCCCAACATTCAATCGTTTCGGGAGCCTGTCCCCGGAATGCCTCGACGACTCCTCGCCTTACGCTGATGAGGCGAGTGATGTCCGGATCAGCCCGGTCAGAGTCCCAATTCAAGGGATCTAGGAAAAGGCCCCCATCCGGCCGCATTTGCACCGCCGCCCGGCTTCTCTAGAGGAGCAGGTAGGCTATGCCCCTGCACCACCTATGCCAGCTCGTCTGACCCAACGTTAGCGTCGGGCCCGAGCTGAGGACGCTCGTCAAGGGGCATCGATGTCTATAGTTATTGTGGCCCGAGCCACCGCCGACGTGCATCATGGAGTCCCTGCATACACTGAGTAGGGGCACTCCTTCACCCGACCAGGACTAAGACGCCAACCGCCCCATGGGCAGGTTGGGTTGGGTCTCGGGGTCGTAGGCCCGAGCGGTGATCGCCGCGAACCAATCCGCGGTGACGTCACTACGTACGGAGGTCCTCTCCGTACCACCATTCCATATAGTGTGGGCCTTCCCCGCTCCGAAGCTCATCATGGGGGTATGCCTCATGCTACTCCCATCCCGAATGAAGACCTGCCCCGTGGCAGTGATGCTCGACGTGGAAGCCTCTCCCGCGCCTACCATACAGGGAACGAAGTTCCTCCTCATTTCCCCGACCGTCGATGTGAAGGTACTGCCCATCCTGTCCCTCTCCACCATGGGGGTCCTCCCTAAATCCTCTCTGCAACTGGCAAAGTTACTCCTCTCCCCAGCAACCCAAGGAGTGAAGTTCAGCCTCACTCCACCTACACCAAGCATGGAGGTCCTCCCCATGCTCCAACCAGTTCCAACAGAGGTTCCTCCCACATGGGTGTTGTCCATGGAGGTCCTCCCCATGCTTCTGCCAGTTCCAACAGAGGTTCCGCCCACATGGGTGATGTCCATGGAGGTCCTCCCCATATACCCTTCGACATTTTCCCTAGTGCCCCTCGGACCCCGGCTATCTCAAGCGGGAGTCCTCTCCTCCATGGCGCCAACACCGCTCCGAGACTACATGTCGAGAATCAACCTTGTCCCGAAGAGCCATTTAGGGGCAGGAGAGTGGGTCGTCGCCGCCACAAGAAGAGTCCTGGGAAGGCCCGAGTGGAGGTCAAACCAGCCCGTTTCTCGGATTCTAAAGCGGAATACGACTCAGCGATGGAACCTTCTCCCCACTCCTTCGTGTCAAGGACTGGGGCAGGAACAAGGCGCATCAACCTCGTTCTCCGAGAATGCGAAGTCCACCGGATTCCCACCTCTCTCTACAGGTACATCCAGGAGGAAGAAATTGTGGAAATTCTGCAAGTTCCAACTGTGCAATCACCACCGTCATCACCAGAAGCACCCTCTACCTCTACTAGAGATCACATAGAGCTATTTTGGGGGCCAACGGCGGTAGAGCAACGACGTGACCCATCGCCAGTGACCGCAATTCCTGCGCCAGAAGTTGTGGCTATCATCCCATTGTATCGTGATATTGTGGTCAGGTCACCTCACTCTTTAGAGGATGGCCCGGAATTCGGCGGCCAGTCAGCTCGTTCGTCGTATTCTCCGCCGCCAATTTTACTGTTCCAGCAGTCCGCCTCGGTACCGCTACCGGTCCCTCAGCTGCCTCCGGTTGACGACTGGGGCAATACGGGTCCAGACCCTGTGTCCGAGCCCAGGAGCTTCTGGGACATTCTCATAGTGAATCACTTCCCAGAGAAGTTCTGGCCGATGGCAGGGCCAAACTTTTGCGCACCGGAGTCCCTTACCACAGAGGAAGTAGGGTGCTTCCGCCGAACCCTATGGGCGACACACTTACGCCTTTATTATGATTGGGTAGTGTACCACAGGATCCGATAGCACTTTGAAGAAATTGGAGAGAAATGCTGCCTGATCGATTTGGACGCACTCCCTGTGGCCTAGCGCCCTGATTCGCTAGGCCGCCAGAGAACCCTTCAACGGAAATGCGTTCAGAGTCTCAAAGTACTCCGCAGAATCATCAAGGAAGCTACCCCCCATGTGCAAGTCCGTGTCTAGGGACAGTATACAGCCCTCCTCTTCAGTCCTATCTAGAAGTAGCCCGATCCGTTAGGCGACATTGAGGACATGCCCCCAAGGAGGGTCGCGGTCCACATGGCTAACGTAGTGGACAAGGAGGAAGAGCTTGAATTTCTCGATGGAGACTTACCCCCTGAGGGTGTAACACCACTACTGGACCCATCAGGGAGGGTTACCCATCAGAAAAGGAACCTTCTAGGCCTCCCTGTACCCATCGAGTCACTGGTACTCTATCAAAATGACGGTAAGGGTAAGGAGCATGTCGGAACCGTCAAGCACTCCAACCCGTCCGCCTCTATACAGAAGATGGACGAAGATCCCGAGAAGGCTGAGTTACGCCAACAACTTTCTGGGCAGAAGAGGCTGGTTGACGAACTCCTGGTCGAGCGTGCTGTAGAGAGGTGGCCCAACTATGGTAATCCCAAGCCAGCAGTAGGAGAAGGAATAATTTCCCCCCTGTAAGATGCCTCTGGGAAACCCTGATCACGCTACTTATGCAGACAGGGCAGAAGCTGGAACTCACGATAAGAGGGCGCGATACGTCTTGCCAAACCCTCCTGAACGATGGGGCAATCTGAGGAATCCAGCCCGGGTTCCCCTACCCGCCCCATAGGCCGTTCCGCGAGTCGCTCCATGAGCTGTTGAAGCCATCTACCATGTCTAAGAACCCAGGAACGCACTTGTGATTAGGGTTCCCCACCAAGATAGGGATCCCCACCCGGATGATCTTATAGCGGCACTCATCGCCTACCTCAAAGCGTTGGAAATGCGGAAGGTGGCAGTCCCACTGGATGGCAAGCCATATCCCGCGTGGGTGGATGATATGCATGCACCCCCAGGTTTTGGGAACCCCACTTTATCTCCCTTCAACGGGACAGGGGACCCACCGCAGTACTTGGCCCACTTTTCTTCTAGGTGCGACCCCATGCTGGGGACCCCGGCCCAGCAAGAAGCCGCCAAGCTCCGATGTTTCATGCAGACATTGGAGGGTCCCGCATTCGTCTGGTACATCCAGCTCCCTATCAGATCGGTGACTAGCTGGGAGGATCTCCATCGGAAATTCCTATACCAGTTCAGCTCCACCACACGAAAGACCAGCATCGTAGTCCTCTTCAAGTGCAAACAAAGTCCTGATGAGCGAGTCGCAGACTTCATCGCCCGGTGGAAGGGACTTACATACTCCCTCGAAATGCCACTGACTCGGAGAGATTACTGATGATGTGTGTAGGTAATGTTAAAATGGAGCTGGTTCCTTCCCTGATCACCCAGAACTACCCTGGAGGGTTCCGGGATTTCTCATATAAGGCTCAGCGCCTCGAGGAGGCTCTGCAATAGGCTAGTCAGGCACGTTTGCTGCCCCCTGCGATCCCATCCAGGAGGGCTGCCAGAGCCGAACCCGCCGCGGTGGCCCAAATAGAAGCCCCCAGACAGCTAGAATTACTGCCAGCAGCACCGGTCCCGCTACCCCGCAGAGGTCCTCCACCTCAAGCGCAGGCTCTTGCCCAGCAACGACCGCCTCAGAATCGACAAGTTCCCCCGTGCAATGCTCCACCACCACCTGGGCGAGACAATCAGGCACCACCTCCTCGGCAGGCCCCTCCGGCCCCTCGTTAGGGCCAAGCTCCCAGGACCCCCTATCCGAAAAGAAGGCACCAGACTTACTCGTTCAATGAGAATCAGGTCCCCAGTTACTTCCGAAGTGCTCTAGAGCAAGAGATTGTGTGCCTACCCGAGTTCAGAAGGCCGGCAGAGGCGAATCTCACCGATCACCCCAACTAATGTACCTATCATCGGATTATGGGGCACACCCTCAAGTAATGCTATTTGTTTAAAGACTAGATTCAAGACCAGGTTGACAACAACATAGTTAGGTTGGGCCCAACACTGACACAAGTAGCGGGTGTCTTTGTAGGGTCAGAGATCGGTAGAAACAGCGAAGGCGAGTGGCAGCAGGTTCCCAGTCGTGGGTCCCCGAAATACGATGACTGGATGGCTCGAAAAACCATCGCACATTCCCATGGTATCATTCAGGCATGTCTGAATCAGCTGGAACCTTCAGAGGAAGTAGCCAATACCTCTGCATCGTCATCACAGCCGACCTCTTCCCAAAAGGGAAAGCAGTGACAGTGCAAGTAGAAGAAACACGCTCCACCTTTGCCATCATCATCCTGCACTCTTGGTGACTTTATGCCGCCTGAAATGGGGATTCCTCCCAGAATCCGCCCGGTGGTGGATGACTCGTCGAGCGACATCCAGGGGTATGCTTCGGTTAACACCATGGAGCTGATAAAGCCCTATATGGCTCCCGACAAGGGGGAACACCAAGCGAACCTCCCCAACGTCCCCAGCCGACGCCAATGTCAATAGAACCGCAACCACACAGGTCGTTGAGGCTTGTCAGTAGGCACTTTCAGTCAAGTCGTGCATGCTACTGAAACCAGACAGTAGGCTCAGTGCAGAGCCTAGCATGCACAACCTCATCTGATGCCCTCAGCTCTACCTCTACTGTCGTTTATGAAACTAGATCAGGCAGAGCTGCCTCGTCCGTATCGCGGTCATTCTTGCCTGGATACAGGCCAATCTTCGTTTTCTGATTATAATCCGGAGGCTACTCTCTAGGCTTCAAATAGTAGGCAGCAGGATGTACCCAGTACTAGCCAGCCTTCGGTTCAACCGGCAGGACCCGTTATGCCTCCAACTACAGAACGACCTCTTGTAAGTAGAGGCTCATGCTTGGCATGAAATTACGATGTACTGAAGCACCTGTCCGGCATTCCAGCAAGGCTTTCTATCCTTGAGGCCCTTCTCCTATCATCTGAAATGCGTGAAGCACTTGCTGAGGCCCTAAGGAGCCCCCTTCAGTTTGAGACGAAGGTAGAAGCTGTGGAATCCTTCCACGCTGAGGCAATTGAAAACGCCGAATGTCAGGCAGTTATCTCGTTCTCTAGTGAAGATGAAGACCCTCCCATACATGGGCATATTCGCCCACTGTACGTCACTGGCCAGTTCAATGGTGTGGAATTCCACCGCTGCCTCGTCGACACGGGTTCTGGGATCAACCTAATCCTGACTCAAACACTGTGAAATCTGGGTTTGTCGAAAGATGATTTAACTCCCTCCAACCTCAGAATATAGGGATATGATAGGACCGAGCAATCCCCAGTCGGCAAGATCCTCCTGAAGACCCAGTTCAGTGGCCTAATTGCTAGCACCGAGTTCATGGTTGTCTCCCAGGACACCGCCTACAACGCATTGATGGGCAGGCCATGGCTCTATCTGCACGCAAAGGTCCCTTCGTCGTATCACCAATGCCTCAAATAATCCCTCAATGGTCTAGTAGGTGTGCTCCAAGGAGATGTGTCTCCTTTCACCTCTTGTGAAGCCCTCTATCTGGACGCCGAATATTACAAGAGCAAGGATAAGAAAATTCTAGCAAGTGAGGATGAACCCACCCCGGTCACAAGTGATCCCTGGGTAGGCCTAGATGACGCATACATCTTCCCGATCCACTGATTGGAGGCCATGACCCTCGACATGGGGCAGTGTTTTGTTGTTTCAGGTACGAAAGGAATGAATGTTCCCATGTCCAATCGACGGTGGAAAATCACCTCGTACTCCTACACAAACTAGGATCAGGTGATCCCGGAACCTCCTACTCCTGTGCGGTATCGGAATGTCATGCTTATGACAACGACAGTACGTCATACGTGTCTCCTCCGCCAGGATGGAATCAACTGACTCGGGCCGATGCATCACCACTGCTTTGATGTCATCAAACGTGGACCCTTAGGCCGAAGTCCAGATAAGATAGGATTGACTGCCTTCATTGTTATGGTCTCAGTGGCGCATGGGCCTCTTGATATAGTGACCACTGCTGCCCAAGCTGGCACCAGCTTCCTGTCAGGGTTTGATAGCTCAGAAGAAGCTCCCCTTGTGGGAAATCCCTCCATGGGTGGAGAGAAAGATCTGGAGGATGCTCCCCCCTCCTTTGAGGAAGGCATCTCTACCACGGTTGATTAACTGGTACAGGTGAATCTTGGCAGTGAGGCAGATTTGAGACCCACATTGATCAGTGCATCCATGTCCCCCGAGTTGCAGCAGCGGTACATAGACTTTCTCAAACAACACCGTGATGTGTTTTCCTGGAGTTACGGCGAGATTCTAGGACTAGATCCTCAGGTATCCATTTACCACCTGGGCCTCCCATCAAACCATCGTGGTTGTAAGTATCCTCCCAGAAAGATGCACCCTTCTCACAGTGCCATGGTTGAGGCCGAAGTTGACAAGCTTATCAAAGCCATCTTTTTCAAGGAAGTCCAGTACCCCAAGTGGATTTCCAACATTGTTCCAGTCAGGAAGAAGAATGGGAAGGTCAGATTCTGCATCGACTTCCGCGATCTCAATCGCCACTGCCCAAAGGATAACTTTCCCCTCCCGGTGACCGAGTTATTGATTGATTCCACGGCCGGGTTCCAAGCCCTCTCTTTCATGGATGGGTATTTTGGGTACAACCAGATCCGGATGGCCCCCGAGGATGAGGAGTCCACTGCCTTCAGAGCTCCCCAAGGTACTTTTTGTTACTAGTTTATGCCCTTCGGCCTGAAAAATGCAGGTGCCACTTATCAGCGGTCCATGCATCGCATATTCAGGCGAATTCTCGGGACACTGGTGGAATGATACGTGGATGATCTAGTGGTCAAATCTCGCCAGCGCCAGGACCATCTCAAAGACCTTGATAAAGTGTTCGGTTTCCTTTGTTACCGCCACCTGAAGATGAACCCGTTAAAGTGTGCCTTCGGGGTCACCTCTGGGAAGTTTCTTGGCTTTGTTGTTAGATATCGTGGCATTGAGATCGACCCAGAGAAGATCAAGACCATCAGCCAAATGCCTCCCCCAAGAAATATTTCTGAACTTTGAGGTCTCCAAGGACACATAGCCTATATACGCCGATTCATCGCAAATCTGGCCGGCAAGTGTAATCCCTTTTCCCGGCTCATGAAGAAAGGCGCCGCCTACAAATGGGGTGAAGAGTTTTGGACCGCCTTCGAGGAAATAAAGAAATATATGCTCCAACCTCCAGTTTTGATGCCACCAGTCTTCGGAAAGACGCTGGTCCTTTACATGACCGCCCTGGAATAGTCCCTCGGCACACTTCTCACCCAGAAGAATAACGAGGGTACGGAGAATAGTCTCTAATATATCATCCATATAATTCTTGATACGGAGATCAGATACTCCCCTATCGAAAAGAGATGCCTTGCGCTCGTGTCTTCCATACAGAATTTGAGGCATTACCTACAACACCATGAGGTATAGTTGGTCTCTCGGGTAGACCCAATGAAGTACATCCTGAACCGCCCCATGTTGACCGTCTGACTAGCGCGGTGGGTGGTGATCCTCTAGCAGTTTGACATCAGGTTCATGCCTCAGAAGGCCATCAAGGGGCAGGCATTGATAGACTTTTTAGCTGCCCATCCAACCTCCATGGATCAATCCCTAGACCTGGATTTTCCTGATGAGACAATCCTCTCAGTAGATCATGTCATCTCATGTGGGAAAATGCACTTCGACGGTGCCTCTCGGATCCCCACCGGTAGGAGGCTCAACAATCCTAAGCTCAACAGAGTGGGTCTGGGTATCGTCTTCATCACCCCGGCACAATCCGTCCTACCATACTCGTTCTTATTTTCAGAAGGTTGTACCAACAACGAGGTAGAGTACCAGGCTCTCATTACCGACCTCAAGTTGGCCCTCGAGATTGATGTGCCCCATTTGCATGTGAAAGGAGATTCTGAGCTGGTAATCAAGTAGGTCAATGGCGACTATGTCATCAGGAAACCGGAGCTTGTGTCGTTGCTGGAGTGCACCATCCATCTAATGGCCCAGTTCCCTTCTCGACCATAGGTTACCCATGTCCCTCGGTCACAGAATAGGCGAGCTGACTCTTTGGATGGCATAGCTGCATCGCTCGTATAACCCGAGAAAGATGATTTGATCATACATGTGGCACACCGGAGAGTCATTTCCCCCATCACCCCAGAGGACAACGACGGCCTGCGGATAAGTCATCTCACTGCCGGACCTTCTACGTCAGGGGTCCCAGGTTTTTCAGACACATCGGTTGAGGCCACTCCCGACTGGAGGGCACATTTTGTCGAGTATCTCCAAAATGGTTGTCTCCCGGATGATCGGGCTGAGCACGAGCAAATCCGACGCCGCACGCTGCAATTTACCCTCCAGAGAGGTCCCAGTCTTGAGCAGATCCTCTATAAGTGGAGCTTCGATGGCTTTCTCCTCTGTTGCATTCAAGGAGTCGAGATTTCTCAGGTTATGCAAGAGGTTCACGCCAGTTCCTGTGGTGCCCACCAAGCTGGGCCAAAGCTGTCCCATCAAATCTAGAGGTTGGGGTACTTCTTGTCCTCTATGATCCATGATTGTATCATGTTTTCCAAGAGATGCCACGCGTGCCAAATTCATGCCAGCTTCCTGCATCGGCCGCCGGAGCCTCTCTACTCCACCAAGTATTCCTGGCCATTTACGGTGTGGGGACTCGATGTAGTGGGACCATATCCACAGGAAAAAGCTCGCCAGTGTAGGTTCATCCTAACTGCTACAGATTTCTTCTTCAAGTGGGCAGAGGCAGTTCCACTCAAAGAGGCCAAGGCCCGTTCCATCGTTGACTTTGTGAGCTCCAATATCATCCACCGGTTTGGGGTCCCTCACGCTGTCCTCACCGATAATGGCGCCAACTTCCGAGCAGCTGAGCTGAAGAAATTGTACGCCAAGTACAACATTAGTTCGAACCATACCTCTCGTTATCATGCACAGGCAAATGGACAGATCGAGGCGTTCAACAAAACCCTCTCTAACATTCTACAGAAAATGGTTGGTCAGAAAAAAAAAGTTGTCCGGACAAGCTCCCCAACACCCCCTGGGATTATCGGACGACGACTTGCAATTCCACCCAGGTGACCCCATATTCCCTGGTTTATGGGGATGAGGTCGTCCTACCTATTGAGATCCAGCTGCCATCGTTATGCACTGCAGTCTATGACCAGCAGGGGCCAGATAAGGTGGCCGAAATCCGTCTAGCTTAATTGGAAGCACTGGACGAGAACAGGCTTCGTGCCCTGCACAATCTAGAAAGGAATCAGAATAATATAGCCAGAGCCTTCAACAAAAATGTTCGCCTTCGCTCTTTTCTGCAGGGTGACCTAGTATTGGCCCTCTGAGCACCAATGATCCCCGGTAGGAAACCGCCCAAGCTAGAGCCCAAATGGGAAGGAACTTACATCATCCATAAGGTTGACCCCAACGGAGCATACTCCTTGGTAACCATGAATGGTGAGCGCATAACTCCTCCCACCAATGCCAAGTTCCTCAAGCAGTACTTTTCCTAAGCATCTTTGGTCTTGCATGACCTTAAACTGAGCGGTCGTGCATGACCCTAAATTGCACGTTACGGTCCTACACGACCCTAAACTTCACGTTACAGTCCTACACAACCCTAAACTGCATGTTATGGTCCCACATGACCCTAAACTGCACGTTACAGTCCCGTACGACCCTAAACTGCACGTTACGGTCCTGCACGACCCTAAACTACACCACCATCCTGCATGACATTGAAACTGTGATATCGTCATGTAAGACAATAAACTACAAAATGGTCCGATCTCTATGAACTTAAACTAAGATCTCCCCCGTCCTTACTGTAAGACGTTAAACTGCAAGCCATTCATGCCTCCCTGACCGAGGCTCAGCCTCAGGCCCCTTGGCCTCTTTGGGCCCCTAGCCCCCGTCCTTACTGTAAGACGTTAAACTATAAGCCGGTCAGGCCTCCCTGACTGAGGCTCAGCCTCAGGACCCTTGGCCTCTTCGGGCCCCTGGCCCCCGTCCTTACTGTAAGACGTTAAACTGCAAGCTGGTTAGCACTCCCCGAATGAGACTCATCCTCAGGACCCTTGGCCTCTTCGGGCCCCTGGCCCCTGTCCTAACTATAAGACGTTAAACTACAAGCCGGTCAGGCCTCCCTGACCGAGGCTCAGCCTCAGTCCCCTTGGACTCTTCAGGCCCATGGCCCCGTCCTTACTGTAAGATGTTAAACTGCAAGTTGGTCAGGCCTCCCTGACCGAGGCTCAGCCTCAGGCCCCTTGGCCTCTTCAGGCCCATGGCCCCGTCCTTACTGTAAGATGTTAAACTGTAAGTTGGTCAGGCCTCCCTGACCGAGGCTCAGCCTCAGGCCCCTTGGCCTCTTTGGGCCCCTGTCCCCTGTCCTTACTGTAAGATGTTAAACTGTAAGATGGTCAGGCCTCCTTGACCGAGTATCAACCTCAGGCCCCTTATCCCTCATCGACTCATGCTCTCTTATGGGATTGTACGGTGTGGTGTGGGACACGTCCTCATTCATGTCGGGTTACCGGCCGTACCGTACATATCCCAAAATGAGATGCATCTCTCGTCCAACATGACATTAAACTGTGCTTCAAGAACTATGTATGGATTGATTCCCATCCTAATGGGATATGTACGAACGCTCAGACGTCTTGTCTTGAGCCCATCCCTGAGCTCTTCTCTTTCATTATCCCCCCTGGGTATAGTTTCCTTGGAGGATCCTTGCATGACGAGGAGTAGGCTTTCTTAGCCCTGCTCATACAAGGATTATAAGGGTCGCACCATGTGCCCACTCCCGTTCTTCTATTCTCCCACGTCCTTACCACACGATGTTAAACTGCATGGACTTCAAGAACTACGTATGTCTTGATTCCCATCCTAATGGGATACGTAGGAACGCCCGAACATTTCGTTTGTTGGCCCAGCCCAAAAGCCAAAATCTTCCCCTCGGGTCAAGACATATGGCAGGATGCACACTTTTTCCCCAACTCACGTCAAGCAAGCCTCAACCCGGCTGTACGTCCCCCCCCGGAGATGTTCACCTCTTTCGTGGACGGGTATAGCTATGCTTCACCCACTCCTTGACTAGGATTCCATCACTTTCCTCACCTAGAGGGACCCCCAAGAATGGACTGGATACCACACCCAAGGGCTCTCCTACTAATACGGGCCAACGCCCCTGGGGGTTTTCGAGCAACAAACCGATACAAGTCCCGCGTTGCGAATTTGGTCAACGGTCGACGCTCATTTTTTGCTCCCATATCGGGTCACCATAGGGACGCTATGTTTCGAACATGGTCAAAAGTGTCCTGGATCTTCATGTCCGCCCCGAGATGTCCCAAACATTGAGTGCAGTGATTCGTTCTGCCCCATCTCGAAGCGAAAAACTTCCCTCCGAGTGGTTCTAGCAGTCGGGCCTACGACCCCGATTCTCTTATAAGGGATGTACGACGTGGTGTAGGATTACGTCCTCTTCCGTGTCGGGTTACTCGCCATGCTGTACACATCCCCAGACAAGATACATTTATCTTTTTTCCCCGTCCTCATTGCAAGACATTAAACTGCAAATTGGTCAGGCCTCCCTGACCGATGCCTAACCTCAGGCCCATTGGCCTCTCCGGGCCCACAGTCCCCATCCTTACTGCAAGACGTTAAACTACAAGTTATTTAGGCCACCCTGACTGAGGCCCAGCCTCAGGACTCCCTCACCAAGGCCTACCCTTAGGTCCCTTGGCCTTTTCGGGCCCCCTGGCCCAGATTCTTTCCTACAGAACTGTGCGGTATGGTGTGGGATTATGTCCTCATTACCTGTCGCGCCGTACACCTCCTTGTTAGGATATTCTGCCCCTTGGGTATCCCTTCAGAACTACATGTGGCTTCATTCCCATCCTTATGGGATACGTAGGACCACTTGAATGTCTAAGCTTTGGGTCCAGCCCCATCTCTTGAAAACCTCCATCCCACCTTGGCCCCTTGGCCTACTCTTACTCCACGAGGGGGTTACATGGTGTGGTGTGGGATTATGTCCTCATTCACATTGGTCTTGTAATGACCATGCCATGTACCTCTCCTTCCCGAGCTGTTTCGTCGACCTTTTCTGACGGTTCACCAATGTACCAAGGGGTACTCCGGTTTATTACCTGGAATGTCAGACTTTACTCAGACACATCTGCATCCGCTTTCCAGGCTTTGTGTATCCCTTCATAAGGGATACCATCATCTTTCACACCCAGAGGGACCCCCAATAATGGATTGGATACCACGCCAAAGGGCTCTCATACCATTACGGGCCAACGCCCCTGAGGGTTTCAGACAACAAATCGATAAAAATCCTGCGTTGCGAATATGGTCAGCGGTCGATGCTCGTTTGTTCCCACCTCAGGATAACGTGATGTGGAGACTATTTTTCCGCCATGGTTAACAGTTATCATCTATCTCCATGCCAACCCTATTATTCCCAAAATGTCGGTTACACGATTCACATCCTTCTCCAGTCTCATCATGTCCAAGTAGAGTTCCGAAACACATGGTATTATTCCTCTGTGCACGTCTGCACATTGGGGGAACAAAGCCATGTCAAAGGTGTCCTTCGGAAATCTTCAACAACTTCCCCTCAATGTATGTTTTAGGTATTACGATAAGGATCTCCCCCCCTTGTTTCCCACACCTAGTTTAACTCACATGGGCTTAGGGATCGGGTTGAGGTCTGCGCTTACCTGGAAGGTTGTCATCCACTCATAGTACGATATCTAAAGACCATAAACTAATATCTCCCAAGAACTACGTATGGATTGATTCCCATCCTCATGGGATATGTAGGAATGCCCAGACCTACTATCTTTGGGTCTATTGAGTTCAGCATCCTGCCTTCCGGACCCTGACTATGGGACTGTGTGGTGTGATGAGGGATCATGTCCTCATTCATGTCGTTTATGTCGTACAACACCATAAAAATTCCCCGCCTAGCATCGTATTTGCTACATCTGCGCTGCATGACGTTAAAATGCATGATTGGTCCTATCACATGACCCTAAACTGTGACATTATCGTCCTGGCCACACGACGAAAAACGACACTGCATTGTAATAACCTCGTTGTAGAGGACATCACGTTGGGTATTGGTCACATGCCATGCCATTTTTCAACGCATATCACAGATTGATTCTTGTGGAGAAACTAGGGCTTGCTACCCTAGGCCTGTCACTTCACAAAAAAACCACTCACCTTAAAGGACAAATAAGATTTATCAAATTCCGCTTCTTTTAGTGCAAGGGCCGCGCCCGCACTTCCCTTTTTCACTGGCACTGGTACCCTACCGTGCCACCCTTTCAGAACTACGTATGACTTGATTACCATCCTCATGGGATACGTAGGAGCACCCGACCACTTCCCTACAGGCCCAGTCTAACTTTCATGTTCGGTCCCTCGACTTGAGCACTCCCCAGAGAATTCATGGTAAGTAGGGCTTATGTCCTCATCCACGTTAGGTTTTCATAAATACCCGTCACGTGCCTCTTGTGTTTCCTCCCACCCATGGTCAGAATTCTATGACCCTAAATTAAGATCTCCCTATGGGAAAGGACTCTGCTCCCTCTATCTAATATGTCTCGTTGCCGTATTCAGATGTGTTTTGAAAAAGAGCCTGAAGTGTGGGATTTTCATAGGGACATTCCCCTCGTCCCATGACCAAGCTTCCTGAGCTCGCTATTTGGATCCTCATCCTCTTCCACATCCAAAAGGACCCTCAGACGACATGGATACTAGGCTTAAGGTATCTCCATGGATGCTAGACCTAAGGGCCCTCCAAGCGTTTCGGGCCAACGTCCATGCGGATCTTTGACAACATTTGTGACATGGTCCCGTGTTTCGAACATGGTCAATGGCCAACCCTCATTTGTATGTCCCTATTCTAGGCTAATGTGATATAGATGTTGTGTTTCTGCCACGGTTAACAGTTATCCTCTATCATCACGCCACCATCATTGTGATCCAAATCTCGAGTGTCATGATTCACACATTTCCACTTCCTCATGTTCAAGTGGAATTACAACATACTCGGCTCTATCTCTTCACGCATCTAGGTGCGCCACATGGTCGTGTTAGTATTATGGGGCCAGTATTTACTGAGCGTCCCCTCACCCTAACCTTCCCCCTTTCTATGTCAGGAAAGTCCCACCACTACTTCTTGTTTCCCACATCAAGCATGACTCACGTGGGCTTAGTGGTTTTTGCAGGATGTGTACCAACACGGCCAGGCTTCTCATCATCCTGCATGACGTTAAACTGCACTTCCAAAACTATGTGTGGCTTGATTCCCACCCTCATGGGATACGTAGAGACACCCTGGTATTTTTCCTAGGGTCCAACCCACAGGAATCATTAATCCTATTCTTCCCCTTTCCAGCCCCCTGGCCGGACCCCTCATAGAGGACCATGTAACGATGATTCTACCCTGAATAGGTTCAGGATTCCCAAAGATCCCATTGGGAAGCAACATACCCCCTTTCCAAAGAGGCCCTATCCCAAAGAAGGAAGGATCCGTAATCAAACTGATGCGCCCATCTGGCGTACTCCCACCACAGTGGTGTAATTACATGAGTGTTGGATTCTGTTTGGACAAATCATCACTCCATATTCCCTTCTTTGTGTGCCCCTTATTCGGACCCTCATCCCCTTTCATGTCTGAAGGTACCCCCTAACAGCCTGGTCTCATGCCGCATCGACTCACCTACCGTCTTGGGCCAACGTTCCGGAAGACTGGTCATGTTTGGAAGGACCCCCTAACAGTATGGATTCTCAACCTAGGGTCCGCCTACTACCATGGGCCAACGTCCTGAAGGATTGATCGACAACATTTGTGACCTGGTCCGGTGTTTCGAACATTTTCAACGGTCGACCCTCATTTGTTTTCCCCATTTCAGGCTAACGCAGTAAGGATACCATTTTTCCGCCACGATTAACGTTTTTCCCTTATTGTCACACCATCCCCACAGTGTTCTGAATCTTAGGTATCGTGATTCACACTTCCCATTTCCATCTGTTTGGACCGATTTCAGCGCCCCTAGCGTTGCACCGTTCATTCATAAGATCACGCTGAAGAAATGGTAATTCAGCTGTTTTGAGAACTTCCTTCTCCGGCCAGGCCTCTCCCATCATCCAGAAAATCCGGACTGTTTATCCAAACCCTAGATGCCCGAAGCTTGGTTTCCACTCCTATGTTGGGTGGGACTATGAGGCAACTATCTCCTATTTATCACACTGGGCTTGACCAATGTGATCTTGGGGAATTGTCGCCGGACGTCCCGCAAATATTGTAGGGATGTAATGAACCGATGAAAACAGTGGAAATCATGCATGCTATGACATTCAAAAGAAAAAAAATTGAAGCATGAAAGTACCATTAAAAGGTTTGTAATTTGTTACTGTACCCGGGGGTCGACTCCCCCCTTGGATGGGTTGACCCCGTCAAAAGAGCGTTGCAGCTCTGCCACCCTTCGGCTTGTGGCATCCAGGAATTGCTACCGCTGACTCATCTCCCGCTCCTCCTTAGCAGCGGCGGGGTGCAGTTCGTCAGCCTTGGCCCTGGCCCTCTCTATGCCAGCCTGAGTGGTAACCATTTTTCTAGAAGCCTGCCTCATATGCTCTTCTTCCTCTGCCAGCTAGGCCTTCAACCGTGAGATCAGCTCAGATTGGGTATTAAGAGAGACTGAGTTCTCATCCGCCCGGGCCTGCAGCTGTTGGACCTCAATTTTAGCCTCCTAGAGCTTCTTGATGTTTGTTGCCTTCCTCTGCTGCCAGCCCACGCTGAGCCCGCGATCATACTCCCATATCTTCTCGGCCATGAGATCTCATATTAGTGCATGAGGAAGTTGGGAATCCACTCCCCCAGTGCATAGTTCGCGCAACCACGAGTGAAGTTTTTCCATTTCGTTCAGCCATAGCGCTTGGGTGGTGTCCTTGATGAAGCGCGTGATTAGATTCCACGATCGGTAGCGGATTATGATGTTGTCTTCTGCGTCGGAGGCCATTTCGTCCCAGTCTGCGCGATTGACAGGCTCGTACGCAGTATATTCCCACAAGAAGTCCTCAGCAGGATCTGCATCTGGTGTTGAATCTGGGCGACGTCTGGCGCCGGAGCAAGCGTGACAGGACTTGGGTCGGCCGATTGATCCTCGTCGTCAGACTCCACCTCAATAACGTCAGGCACGAACCTGCTAGTGGTCCCTCCAATGATAGTGTGTGTTTCATCTCAGGGAGATGGGAGGACTATCTCCACCATCACCGGCATGCCCCTAGGAGATATGCCACCAGACATCCCGACCAGCCTTGCCGCAGTAGCCCATGCCAGTCGGAGAACTGTACGACAGAGAGGGACATAAACGTTAGTTGGCACAATCTACATGTGACAACAATGAATCCAGTAGAGGAAAATTACAGAGATCAAACTCCTGGTGCTTCTCCTGAGTCAATGCTGACGGGACCCCGAGGCGTGGACCTTAGTATACTGTTGGAAGGTCTGGAGATTCTAGAGGAGCCACCTCAGGTGATCTGGCCCCACCAGATGTAGAACTGGACGCAGCCGTAGGCGCGGGTTCTGAAGGTCCTGCATCATCACCTGCCAAGGGGCAAGAGTGAGGCCTGCGTACAAGTTCCTCCTGCACGGTTCAAACATCGGTAAGAAATCCATGATGGCCTGAGAACAGACTGTGAGGAAAGAAGCTCAGAATGCTACCTCGAGAGCCTCTGCGAAATCATCAGAATCTGAGTCTTGGTCTCTGACTTCACCCTCCTCCAACGGGCTCCCTCTGCCAGCCTCATCCTCCCGAGAGGAGTCCTATGATTCTTCTAGCAGGGGGAAGCACTCCCTCAGATTGGCGGCTGACAACTACGGTGGAACCGTCCAATCCAGCAGTACCCTCACCCGGTCTTTCATTGGGCGTGGAACACCACTGGAGTGAACGTAGTCCTCCAGCTCAACTAGATATCACTCCGCCTCTGCTGGAGACACTGTGAAACCAGCCCGGACTAGGCCTATACCTGGAAGAACCATCCCATGATGGTTCGAGAGTTCCCACATCTCGGGTAGACTGAGGTGTTGCCGGTTGACATCCCAAATGTCCCAGGCCTCCGGGAAGACGACATCCTCTGGAATCTTGATATGAAGCAGCTGCTTCCCTAGAGCCTGAGCGGATATCCTGCAGAATCCCCTTGGCGGCTGCGCCTCTGGATGGTCCTGCTCTTCTGGAATCACCGGATCCGCCACTGCTGCCACACCCTCGGCCAGTGTGGATCTCACCGCCACGGTAGCCCCGCCACCGCGAGAGGCCCTTGCTGCCCTCTGACCCCGACCTTGGTATAGGGGAGGCCCACCGTCACCAACCCGAATGGTTGGATGCCTCAGCATCTCCCCCGGATAAGAGGCCTCCCAACTGATGGCATACTCCCTCACCAATCCGAAAGTGGCGGTGGATAGAGGCAATGCAATTCACATCTTCCCATCTCCCCGTGTGAACATGAGCCACATCTGCCTCATCACACACGGGTGCTCCTCGTGAAGCACCTCCTAGTAGACTTGCGGGGTCAGCCGCTGGAGGCACCGGAACTGCCTCGCAAACCGATGCAGGATGTACGGTTCACAGAGCGGCTCACGATCCACTCGTGCCACCAAAACTCCACCTTGAAAGGCTAGGAGATAAGCCAGGTGCTCTTCCATTCCCTTCCCATCGTCAGTGAGTACCCCGGTCGGCAATGCAAATGGGTGGAAGTTAAACTCATCCGCCCTCCGCACCCGGTTCATCGTCGTCGGTACGGTTAGTTTGAATGGGAAGCTCCCAGCCGCATTCAGAATGGAGGGGAATAAGTTTGATCCCGACGGCGAGATAGGGTTTGGATACTCATAAATCCCCCTGATGTGTGCCGCAATCCACCCATACAGAAGGTGGAAGGGCCCGCATATCCTTGGCGGCTTCTTTCCCTCGCTAACATGCTGCAACATCTTGTACAGCTTAGCGAGCATTGGAATCCCCAGATTGACTCGCTTCCCCATGGCCAGCATAGACGCCATGATGAACGAGTTGGGCCACACCCCCATGCTGGTATCCCTCACCGGTAGGATCCAACTGCAGATAAGGGCTGTGATGAACGCCGCCAGCCTGACTATCGGCTGTTGTTCAGTGCTAACACTGAAACCCCAAGTCTTCCATTTGATTTCCTCCAAGACCCACCAATACGAGTTCTCCTTTCCCCATTGATCCACCTTCGGACAAGTTTGAGGCCTCGAAGGGAACTCTCGATTCTCCGGGAAGTTCAGGAACCGCTCGAACCACTTCTTAAAGTGAACATCTCTCACTGCCTCCTCGTCCTCTCCAGGGACCAGTGCCATCAGTACCAACGCCAGTCACAACATCTGCTCCGGATCCTCCCACACGCTCATGATGGGGAGGAACTCATCATACATGGCCCCAAATATCGGGACCCCCAAAATCAGATGGACATCCCACAGACTGATTCCCACCTCCCCATGGTGCAGGTGAAAATTATTGGTCCTAGACGACCATTTTCTCAGCAGCTCCAGCACCAGCTGTTTCGGTTGGTAAATGTGGAATTGGGAGGCCCATGCTGCCTCATACAAACCCACTCTCCTCAGCTCGGCCCCAAACTCCTCACATGAGGCGCCTACCCAGTAGGCCCATGCCCAATCGTTAGTGATGTTGCCGCCCTGGCGTAGGTCCCACTCATCGGACCACCCCTTCTTCGAATCCTACAAAGCCGCCTTCAGCATGGTGCAATACAGAGGAGGGGATGTCTCCGGTTGTAGTGGCTTCCCATCAATATTGTTCACATGGTTGTAGAGACAGTCGGTGGTGAAGGGTGTGAAGTCCTTCCGCGCATGACCATCGGCCGCCCTGAACCACTGGCGCTGGCATGGCATGCTCCTGAACCAGCAAGCTGGTTCGTCCCTACTCGCCTCAGGGATGAAGACGTCATCCCTCAGCCCAAAGCCATACAAGGGCAGCTTCTTGAACTGGGGATAGTTCTTCTGACTCTATGATAACAGTACTATCAAAGAATTATGGTCTGAGTGACTTCGGACCATCTCTCCAAGGCCCAGACAATTAGCCATCTCATCCCTCCGGGCGGCATCTGCAAGCACCCCCAACACAGCTTCTCGATGGTCCATTTCGGTTTCGGAACTCGAAAAAATTTCGGGTCGGGCCGCGAAGGTTGGTCGCAAATATCTCTCGCGAAGCTCGGGCGCAAAACCAAGCTGCGGAGTATGTCCAAGGATGGCAACCAGAAGTTCTCTTGGTGCGGTTGCGGAGTCAGAGACTCGCGGTTCACCGCGAAGCTCGATTCGCGGAGAGAAGACGCGGAGTACGCGGAGCTTCACGAAGTCGAGAGCGCAAAAGGACAAAATGCGAGAGAGAAAAAAGAGAGTTCATCCCCCCTATTTATAGGCGGCGACCCCGGAGCTTCGCGGCAGATCCCGCCCGCGCGGAGCATCGCAGCGCGTCCGGGCCGCGCGGTCGCCGTCAGCCTCGCACACCCCTTCACGAGGCCGTATCACGAACCGCCGATAATTTTGGTGATTTTCCCTCAAACTCCGACCCTTCATCCCTCCATGGCTCCAAGTCTAAAGGGGGGCATTTGTTGGCACCAAAATATTAAAAGGGAAGAAGAAAAAGAAGCTCGCACGCTGCCTCGTGAAGCCCCGACGCGGAGCTCCCCCGAGCTTCGCGAGCCCGCCGTGAAGCCAAGGAGGTGGTACCACTCCGCGAACGCCCTGCTGTTCGCGAGCCTACCGCGAAGCGAAGGAGTCGGTACCACTCCGCGAATGCCCTGACGTTCATGAGCCCACCGCGAAGCATAGGAGGTGGTACCACTCCGTGAATGCCCTGACGTTCGCGAGCCCACCGTGAAGCCAAGGATGCGGTACCGCTCCGCGAACATCCTGAAGTTCGCGAGCCCGTCGCGAAGCAAAGGAGGCGGTACCGCTCCGCAAACACCCTGATGTTCGCAAGCCCTCCGTGAAGCAAAGGAGGCGGTACCACTCCATGACAGCCCTGACGTTTGCGACCCGCTACGAAGCACCTGCTGCCCCTTCACGCCGCATGAGCTCTGCTTCGTGGCGCCCCTAGCCTATAAATACTGGGCTCCCCCTAAGTCTAGGGGACAGACAATCCGACCTTTCAACTTCTCAACTCACGAATTGAGAAGAACCCTTCGCCCCGGGAATCATGAGATCCGCGACGTATTTTTACTTCGTGAGATGTCTTTGCCTTGTCTCGTTTTGAGCCCCTCTTCTGAGAGGGATGTCCTTTGCGAAGCCTAGGGAATTCGTGAAGGAAGGGGATTCCCAAGGGAACCCGGGCAGCTGCAGAGCATTTATGCTTCGCGAAACACCCATCCTGTACTAGTGATCCACATGCCAAGGCAAGGTCGTTGTACATCGCGAAGCACACTGCTTCACAGCACCTTGCTTCGCGAGGCACCTCTGCTTCGTGAGGCAGTGCTCCGGGAATACTATTCCACTTCACGAAGCACCTACCATTCACACCCCTGCCCCATTCTAAGTCCAAGGAACTCCACTTCGCGAAGCACACTCCTTTGCTTGGCAATTCCTCTTTCCGTGCGATCCTCTAGGTTTGCATGATGTGATTTCAAAGTTCCATGGACAACACCACTCGTAGCATTGCTTCGCCTGATGCTTCGTCGCATAGGCATGATAACGGCTATTACTTCTTCGCATAGCCATGCTAACATGGACCCCTCAATGGTTTGCTCTGCGACCCCCCTTTACCATGGCCTTGCTAGTACCTTCCCTCCCCCAAGGAGCTGAGGGTATCGGTCATGTAAGTCCTAGGGGTGCGGAGTAAACCCACCTCGTCCGAGCTGCAGGACGTTAAACTTTCAAGCACATCATCCCCAACACATGATGTTAAACTATGATCTGACCCCATGCCTCGCACACAGGGTCCCCCCAGCTCAGACATTCTTTACGCCACTCGTCTCCACAGGAATGGAATCACCCTCACATGGGATGATATCCTCCTTCTCAGAGTATCGTATGTCCACGGGAGAAGGGAACCACCTTGGTGCAATCCCCCAAGCCTCTCTTGCAGAAGGTAGCACCCATGCACCTCCGTACTTCCCCACTACCAAGGCCAGTGGAGGGCGCGATAGGGAATGAGGCACCTTCCATCTTTGGTCCCAAATCCCTCTCCCGCTGCGCTTTTCTACACTTCGGGCCTACATCTTGGAGTAAGTCCCAGCACCATGGGTCGTCTAACGCGTAAGCCCCTCTTCGTTTCTCACAGACGCACCCTTCGCAACGTGATCGTCAGGTCTCTGTTGTCTCTTGTTTCTCACACCGAGCATGACTCACGTGGGCTTAGAGTAAGAATTGGCCATGACAATACCTCATCCAACATGACGTTAAACTATATGCCCCCTATCCAGTATGACTTTAAATTGCACATCCATTTGAACTACGAGGTCTTTGATCCATGTCAAGGCATGGTATGTAGGAAGCCTCCACAAGGTTCAAGCCCACCACCCGTCATTTCTTCACGTTAGGTTCCACCCTCATCCAGCATGACGTTAAACTGCATTCCAGTCCGATGGCAAGACGTTGTGACCAACCCGAACTACGAGGACTTTGATCCATGTTAAGAAATGGTACGTAGGAAGCCTCCCTGATGTTCAATCCCATCTCCCATCGGACCAAGGTCCTTTATTCATTTCGGTTCACCGACACCCACCATTTCCTCCTGAACTATGAGGTCTTTGATCCATGTCAAGGCATGGTACATAGGAAGCCTCCCTGAGGTTCAAGACCACCACCAGTGGACCCACGGGTTCACCTCCACGTCGGTTCACTGACGAAAACCACCACCTGAACTACGAGGTATTTGATCCATGTCAAGGAATGGTACATAGGCTGAACTATGAGGTCTTTGATCCATGTCAAGGCACGGTACGTAGGAATCCTCCATGAGGTTCAAGCCCATCACCCAGTCGTTCCGACCTCATTCACGTCGGTTCACCCCCATCCTGCAATACGATAAACTGTATTACACATCTCATTTGAACTATAAGGACTTTGATTCGTGTCAAGGCATGGTACGTAGGAAGCCTTCCTGAGGTTCAATCCCAACAATCATTGGCCCAGACCGTCTCCTTGTCGGTATGCCAAGCCCACGTTCTCTCCTAAACTATGAGGACTTTGATCCATGTTAAGACCTAGTACGTAGGAAGCCTTCCTGAGGTTCAAGTCCACCTCCCATTGGACCAAGGTCCACATCCATGTCGGTTCACTGATGATTCCCATTGGACCAAGGTCCACATCCACATCGGTTCGCTGATGACACCCATTGGACCAAGGTCCACATCCACGTTGGTTCGCTGACAACACTATCGGGCCAAGGTTCGCCTTCACGTCAGTTCACCGGTACCATCCCGAACTACGCAGACTTTGATTCCCTACCACGGGGATACGTAGGAGGTCTCTTTGAGGATCAAGCCCAACTTTACTTTCACCCTTGCGATGGTCCCATTTCATTCCCCCTCCACTTCATCCATCTATCCATCCATCATCCACCCTGATTCTTACCCGGGCTGCCACATCCCGGTGAGATCATGCCACTCCACTCCCATCCACAGCATTCGGGAAGCTGCCCACGAGCTGGCCCTGATATTGGCATCCCTTCAAGGGGGATTCCTCAATCTGATCCACTCCAGCTAGTGTTCTGATCAGGCCAACCTGTCTCTGATAGACGTTAAACCTGCGGCATACCCTGTATTAAACATAGGAAGCTGAGGAAAACCTCAGATACATAACTATGGAATATGATTCCCTGCGCTTGATATGGGATGCCTCGGGCTTCCATGCCCTCGAGAATCCCTATGATAAGGGACAAAAGACAGACACACCAATTCCCCAGCATTCAGACATGCTACTGATGCCTCGACGTGACTACTCCCCCGAGTGAAGGTTACTACCCTGACCGGACCCTTTGGAATGTCCTGATAGAAGCAGTGTAATTAACCGGCATCCATGGAAACATGGAACTGGGAAGAGTTTCACGAACAACGTATTAAATCTATGAGGGAGACCCGGACTAGGTGACGAGTTCCGAGGAGGAATCCACAGAAGGAAGAACCAACATCCCATCATCCTGGTTTCGATTAAGGAGCAGATGTCCCTGAATAAAGAGCGGATGTCACCCACCTTTGGAATGCGGGAATGCGAGGCAACACAAAGAAAGTCACTCCTATCGCGTCCCTGGCGGACGGACACGTGCGCCCCGGCGAAAGAGTCGGAAACAAGCGTCCATGCGTACGTACGGCTTACTGTCTCCATGGACGGTGCATTTCATTTATTATCTCCAAATTTTATTTAATGTTGTAAATACATATATATACTAGATATATATTATATATATGATATCTAAATCAGAAACATAATTCTATAGATAATGGAATTTTGACTACATGCACAATTTATAATTATAACAAGTTCATTTTTTAACTCAAGTTGTGAACATCGAAAAAATGTCCAATATGAACTAAAATAATTAACCAATTGTTATAGAAAGGTAATAAGGGATATAAAAGGAATAATAAACTTGAAAATGTTTTTAAGAAATTAGAGGTTAACTTAATTTTATTATCCAGTAAATTAAAGAATGAACGGGTCAAGTCGGACATGAGGTAAGGGACTTCATCTCAATATCCTTTCATTGAGGCATATTTTGATTTATACATGACTTTATTTTATCAGGTGTATAAACCCCTTTGACTTTTCATTTCATTCAAAAGGAATATTTTTTCTATGTATCATTTTACTAAATGAAAAAAGGAATGTTTTTATCATTTTCGGTGACAATGACCTCTCCACCACCGTAATCGTTAATTGGCTCCCTCTATAAGCCTTAATGTTTTTAAAATGAAAAATAAACCCCTTATTCTTTTCTGGGTGTTTTGGTGTTGAGAATGGTTTTTGAAATCGAATTATTTTATCAATATCTTCAAATGATTTATTTTGATTGAAAATGAAATGTTTTTAGTGAAATATTTATATTTTCAAGATTTTATGTGTTATGATTTTATAATGGTACTTAGACATTTGACAGGTGGTTACGTGATAAACCAAATTATGGGTGGTGCTATGATAAACCAGGATGGGTGGTTACATTATAACCTCTAATGCATTGGATATGGAAGTTATCCGTATGGCTATTCCATTTAGTGATATGTGTGGAAGTCAACTATATGGTTATTCCATTATGTATGTTTATGTACCAAGTTACCTTTATATGTTATGTGTTGTTTATATGGGTTTTATGGTATTATTTTGGTTACAAAATGGTAAGCAATGATCTTTTATTGAGTGAAGAGTATTTACTACTTTATAAAGGTGAAAATTATTACTTATGATTAGGTATTCATGGTTTACTTGTTGTTTTGAAAAACTAACAGTTTTCCTTCTTTTTGTATCCCTTACTGAGCTTTTTATGCTCATCCTAAGTTTTTGAATTGTTTTTCACAAGGTATAAAGTGGAATAGGGTCAAGGATGGGATCAAGGAAAATTCATGTTGTCTAAATCATGGAACTAGACATGATTCTTTTTTTCAAAGAGTTTTTATTTTATAAAAAAATGGATACTAAGTAAAAGTGTCTACATGTAATATTCAAGTTGTTTTTTTTATGTTATGACCTAATTATCTACATCTCTAATCCTGTAAAGATCCTCAATGTGAATTATTAACTTAATTCAATATTATGTAATTTTTAATGCCAGGTTCTTATAGTTGGTATCAGAGGTCGGTTTAGACAACTTTAGGAGTTAGGGTATTATTAAATTAATATCCATAAATTAATTTATGTTAAAATTGAAATGATATAGAATTTATAGATTACCATGTTGCTTTGCCTAAGATATTTTTGTGTTTAGAATGGTTTTCTAAAGAGGAAATAGGGAAGCTATGATGGGATGACATTAGGAGGAAGATAACCTTCGAAATCAGTAACCTGAGATGGTCAGAATCGGAATTGAATAGTTTTTTGCTGTAATGGCACGGTTGAATCAGGCTATAAATGGTGGTGGTATCCATTCATGAGATCATCCAAAACAACCATAGAGGAACATGTTGGTAGTGGAACATTTCATGAGGCAACTTCCCCCATCATTTAGAGGATCATCTGACCCTTTTAAAGATGAAGGGTGGGCTAAAGCACTGTAGAAGATTTTTGATTCCATGGGATGTTCAGAACATCAAAAGGTTAGTCTTGTTTTGTACTATTTTGAAGATGAAGTCGATCAGTGGTGGACGATGGTGAAAAATATCAGGGATAGTGAGGAGATTCATGCTCTTTTTTGGGATGAATTCAAAGGTATGTTTCTTGATAAATATTTTCCTAAGGTGGTTCGTCTTAGGATAGAAAAACAATTCTTGTAATTGAGGCAGGAGGATGACTCAGTGGCTGCTTATGAAGAAAAAATCACTCGAATGGCAAGTTATGCTCCAAATTTCATCTGAGATCTTGATAGTAACATAAATCAATTTTACTCAGGACAAAAGTTATGATATCTAAGAGCATTAGCCTCTCGTGAATTCAAAAGCTATGAAAAACTTTTCAGATGTGCCGAGAAGGTAGAAATGGAGTTTTCTAATGATCAGGTGTTCCAATAGAGTAAACAAAATAAGAGTTATAGTTGTCCATAAAAGGGAAATAATTCGTCAAAGAAGCCTGAAGGTAAGAAAATTAAATATCCATCTAGTGAGAAGTGTGGTAAAAACCATCCTGGAGAATTTTTATGAAAGTATAGAAAGTGCTTCTGGTGTGGTAAGTCTGGTCGTATTTCTTGTAAATGTAAGGAAGATGATCAAGAAAGCAATAAAAATCCAATGGTAATATGTTTTAAGTGCAATGAAATGGGTCATTATGAAAATTAGTGTCCAACAAAGAACTCAACTGAGGGAAAGCAATTGTACTAAAATCAAAAAGGGGTGGTGAAATACTTTGCAACTACTTTAGAAGATGTTGGGCCATCGAATAAAGTAGTATCAGGTACACCGTTTGTTTGTTCATATTATGCCAACGTGTTGTTTGATTTAGGGTCTACACATTCTTTTATTTCTGAGAAGTTTTCTAGTAAATTGGGAATTACATCTCAAGATATGAATCCTAAACTTATGGTAAAAACACCTGGAGGAAATGTTGAGACAAAAAGAAATCATAAGAACCTTCATGTCCTTGTGGGAAAAAATAATCTACCTGCAAACCTTATTGTTTTGCCTCTAGTAGATTTTGATGTTATTTTGGGCATATATTGGCTTTCTGTTTATCCTGCTAAGATTGACTGCAGAGATAAAGTGGTTTCTTTTCAAAAATAATTTTAATTTGTGTACAAGAATGATCCCTTACTTTTGATAACATATCAGGAAGCTAATAAACTAGTAAAATATAGAATTGAATGTTACCTTGTACATATTGTTGAAAAAAAAAGTAACTATTCATATTAATGATTTTCCAGTGGTAAATGAGTATCTTGATGTTTTTCATTATGAGTTTCCTGGTATAATACCTGATCAGGAAGTTGAATTTACTATTGACTTAGTTCCTGATGCTAATCCAATTTCAAAACCCCCTTATCGAATGGCTCAAATTGAACTTTTAGAGTTAAAGAAGCAATTTCAGGAGTTATTAGATAAAGGTTTCATTTGTCCTAGCACATCACCATGGGGTGATCTTGTCTTGTTTGATAAAAAGAAAGATGGTTCAATGAGGATTTTCATTGATTATAAAGCATTGAATAACATCACTATTAAGAAAAAGTATCATTTGCCTCATATCGATGAATTTTTTTATCAGCTCTAGGGAGCTCTGTATTTTTCAAAGATTGAATTGAAGTTGGGGTACCATCAGTTGAAAGTAATGGAAGAAGAAATTCTGAAAATCGTGTTTCATACTAGATATGGACATTATGAATTTGTAGTTATGCCTTTTGGGTTAACTAATGCACTTGTTGTATTCATTAATCTTATGAATAGAATTTTCTTTGAGTTCTTGGATAAGTTTTTGGTTGTGTTCATTGATGATATTTTGGTTTATTCCAAAAGTAAAGAGGAATATAAAATTCATTTAAGGGTTGTCTTTCAAACCTTAAAAGAAAAGAAATTGAATGGAAAATTCAGCAAGTGTGAGTTTTGGTTACAACAAATTTCTTTCCTATTTCACATTGTTTCAAAAAATGGAATAACTATTGATCCTGCTAAAACAAAATTTGTTGAAGAATGGCCAAGACCAACAAATATAACCAAGATCCGTATTTTTCTTGGTTTAGCAGGTTATTACCAGAGGTTTGTTGAAAAATTTTCATGGTTATCTATCCCAATGACTAAGTTAACTCAAAAAGGTGTTAAGTTAATTTTGAAAAAAGAAAGTGATGATTGTTTTCAGGAATTGAAAAGAATATTGGTGAATGATCCAGTTTTGGCACTGCCTTCCAAAAATGGTGATTTTGTTTTCTACAGTGATGCTTCATTAAAAGTAATTAGATGTGTCCTTATGAAAAATGATTAGGTAATTGCTTATGCTTCATATTAGATGAAACCTCATGAGTTAAATTACCCTACACATTATTTGGAATTAGCTTCAGTTGTTTTTTGCTTTAAAAAATTGGGGCCATCATCTGTATGGAGTAAAATGTGAAATATATACTGATCAAAAAAGTTTAAAGTATATATTCACTAAGAATGAATTGAACATGAGAAAGAGTAGATGGATAGAATTAATCAAGGATTATGATTTCACAATTCAGTACTATATGTTAAAAGAAAATAAAGTGGATGATTCTTTGAGTCCAAAAAGTAATGGTTCATTAACCTTGTTACATTTGGAACAATATCCTTTGATTAAAGACTTGATAAACTTTGGAATAAAAGTTGTTGGTGCAGGAAATTCCTCTATTTTGTTTCAAGTTTCAGTGAAATAATCTCTATTAGACACAATTAAGAAAGCGCAAAAGGAAGACAGTGAGTTACAGAAAAAGGTAGAGTTATTTCAAAAGGGTAAGTTTCCTGAATTTAATATTGATAAAGATTGTGTTTTGAGGTTTGGAAAGAGATTATGTGTGCCTTATGATTTTCAGTTGAAGAATGAGTTTTTATTTGAAGCTCATAGTTCTCCGTTTTCAATTCATCATGGCAGTACTAATATGTATAGAGATCTTTGGGAGTATTACTGGTGGGACGGAATGAAGAGAGATATTACTGACTTTACTATGAAGTGTTTGACTTGTCAATAGGTTAAAGTAGAGTGGTAGTTACCAAAAGGGATGCTTCAGTCTTTAACGTTTCCAAAGTGGAAATAGGAAAATATATCCATGGACTTTGTTGTGGGATTACCAAAGACATCTGAAGGAAATAATGAAATCTAGGTTGTTGTCAATCGATTGACTAAATCTGCTCATTTTCTTCCTCTTCAAGATACTTTGTCTCTATATAAAATTTCTGGATTGTATGTTAAATATATAGTCATGTTTCATGGAGTTCCACTCTCCATTGTATCTGATCATGATCTCAGGTTTACTTCTAAATTTTGGAAAGGCCTTCAGAAGTCGTTGGGTACTGAATTAAATTTTAGTACAGCTTTTCATCCTCAGTCAGATGGGTGGTCAGAACGAAAATTTTAGACCTTGGAGGATATGCTACGTGCTTGTTCAATGGATTACTAGGGAAGTTGGGACCAACATATTTATTTGGTTGAATTTTCTTATAATAACAGTTTTCATTCCAGTATACAGATGGCTCCATTTGAGGCATTATATGGGAAGCGGTGTCGAACTCAAGATTTTTGGGATGAATTAGGTGAAATGAAGTTGATGGGACTAGAATTGGTATAAGAGATAGTAGAAAAAGTTTAGTTGATTCCGAAGAACATGAGAACAGCTCAAATCAGGTAGAAAATTTATGCGGATAACCGGAGTAAGGATATTTCTTTTGAGGTAGGTGATCATGTCTTTCTCAAAGATTCTCCATGGAAAAGTGTGATGTGTTTTGGTAAGAAGGGAAAGTTGAGCCTGAGGTTCATTAGACCTTACGAAATCCTAGAGAAAGTTGGATCAGTTGCGTATAGAGTGGATTTACCTCCAATTTTATCCCAGTTACACAATGTTTTTCATGTTTCAATATTAAGAAATTATATTTCGTATTCATCTCATGTTTTGATCCTAGAGGTAGTTTAGTTAGAAGAAATTATCTCTTATGAGGAACAACCAATCCAGATTCTTGACTGAAGAGAGAAAATGTTGTGGAATAAGGTAATTAATTAGTTAAAGGTTTTGTTTAAAACCCATATGGTTAAAGAGGCAACTTGAGAATATGAAAATACTATGAGGGATAAATACCCCCATTTATTTTATAATTGAATAAAATTGTGAGAATGAAATTTATAAAAGGGGGGAAGGATATAACATCCTAGGTAAATAAAGAATAAGACACTTTCATATTTATTAATATTTATGAATTAAATAATAATTTTACTTTAAAGGGGATGCTATGTTCGATGGCATACCTGATACGCAACAATGGGTTTCTTTGAAATCTTATGTTGCACACAATGCTAGGTCATACTGAAAAATAATAATATATTATTATTTTAAATGGTAGTTAACGCCTAGCCATTGTATTGGAAGGAATGAACAGAACTAACTAAAATTTTATTATACTTGTTTTTACATTTATCCAATAAAAGTTAGAGGCTTGAAATGTGAATGAATCTAATTTTAAGCATAAACACTCTAATATTCTTTAAAAGGACGTTTTACCTCTTTTTCATGGTGAACCCTCTTTAAATATAGTTTTGGTCACTTTTATAAGTTCTATTTGACAAAATAGAATTCTTCTTTAGATTCGGGACATCAAAATTTACTTTGTGTAAATTTTTGGTGTTTTTCTGATAAAATTCATTTTTTAATGAATAGTGAAAAATATTGTATTTTAATTCACAATTGCCTTTTAATCTAATTTATTTATATGGTTAGATTAAATTTTTAATTGGTTTTAAAATGTAATTAGATTATATTTTTACAATTTAATCATGTGTTTGTCATTGTAAGTAATTTCACTTTGAAATTGTACATAAACAAGTGTCAATATTTTGATAGTTATTATTTCCTAAAAACATGCTTTTTGTTTTGACAGCGGGAATTAATTTTAAAATTATTTAAAAAAACTTCTATGTTTTGAATTTTTTAAAATAGACATAATTTTTGAATTTGGAATATCAAATATATCTTAGGCTTAATTTTTGTTATTTTTCTAAAAAACATCAATTTTGATGAATAGTGAAAACACTGAGTAGTAGTAAAAAACTGACTTTTTCATTTAAATGAAATTTTACCGCTTCTGTGAATTGAATTTTGAAAATATGACATACATGGTTTTTATTAGTATGTAAAATTTGGTTCAATAAGATGAAAATAATTTTTGGTGAATAGTAACTTTTGAATTTTATTTACCGCGCTTAAAGATAAATAGAGTAATTCAAGGTAAAAAATAATATTATAATAATATTAATTTACACTAACATCTGTCCTAATCCTATTGGTTGATACATTTACAACCATGGTCATCCTTGGGTCGATTTTGGGACCCCATGGAGCCACTTAATAGTGATAATGACACTTTATATTAATTAATTTAATGTAAAGACAAAAATGACATAAACATATATCTTTTAGTAAATCAATTTTTCAATGGGTTTATATAAGTTATCTCCTCAACTATAAATATTCATTAGAAAGATAAAAAAATCTACATCATGGTATTTTTTTATAATTTTTAGATATCAAATTAATAAAATTAATTATGACGCAATAATGATGTAGTGTTTACCCCATTAATGAATGATTTAAATAAGTAAGATTATAAATATTAAAAAAATATCTTAAACCTATCCAATTATTATTGGATAATTTTATTTCGAAAATTATTCATCCTATATTTGACTTTAATGAGTTTTGGACCTTTAAAAACCAAAAATCATTATATAATAAAATAATATTTTCAACCTTTCCAAAAGAGCCCCTCCTCCCCCTTATAAAAATCCCTCGACTCTCACTCATTACTCACACCTATCAAGCCCCTTGGATCATCCAACCTCTGCCCACTTAATCTCCCTGCATCCCTCTCTTCAACCTAGAAGTCTTACATTAGGCAGAAGGCACTTCAAGAAATCATTTTGGTTTAAACCAAAGGGAGTTACCCGATTTAAAGGTAACGTCTTCTTTTAAGTTCTTTTATTTTATTTTACTTCTCCAACCCCCTAAAATATTTCTATTCCTTTATTTTATAATAACACCAATATCCTCAATATACTAGGTTATTGTTATGATAATTATTCAAACTACACTTACACACACCTCCATCTAATGGGTGAAGAACATACTATTTCAGTGGACGGTGAACAACTGCCTCACGAAACGATGATTGTTCGATTATCTTTTACGGCCGTGGCCATTATGATGGAACTGTATTTATATTTAATATATATTATATTTATATTGTTTCTATGCTTATTTATTTTTCATTTATAGCATTCCTTTATGGTTTCCATAATGGGTAAACACGATAATTTCATTTGAGGAAGTGCAGACTACCGCCCCCTTAAAGTGATATGACTCGTTGATGCCATACGTGGGGTGTATAAAGGATGGAGTTACTGAAATTATATATTATACTGTAATTATTATATAAATATATATAATTAAATTTTCATTCCATTAAAATATGAAATAGAAAATAAAGTAGCATTCATGCATATGTACGGCTTACCGTCTCCATGGACGGTGCATTACATTTATTATCACCAAATTTTATGTACTCTTATAAATACATATATATACTGAATATATATGATATATATGATATCTAAATCATGAATATAATTCTGGAGATAATGGACTTTTGACCACATGGACAATTATAATTATAACAAGTTCATTTTTTAACTCAAGTTTCGAACATCGACAAAATGTCCGATATGAACTCAAATAATTAACCAATTGTTATAGAAAGGTAATAAGTGATATAAAATGAATAATGAACTTGAAAATGGATCTTAAGAAATTATAAATTAACTTAAGTTTATTATTCTGTAAATTAAAGAACGAACGGGTCAAGTCAGACAAGAGGTAAGGGACTTCATCTCGATCTCCTTTCATTGAGGCATATTTTGATTTATACATGACATTATTTTATACAGTGTATAAACCCCTTTGAATTTTCATTTCATTCAAATGGAATCCTTTTTCTACATATCATTTTACTAAATGACAAAAGGAATGTTTTTATCATTTGTGGCAACAATGACCTCTCTGACGCCGTAATCGTTAGTTGGCTTCTCTATAAGACCTAATGTTTTTAAAATGAAAAAGAAACCACTTATTCTTTTTTTTTTTGAGTGTTTTGGTATTGAAAATGGTTTTTTAAATCAATTTATTATTTCAACATCTTGAAATGATTTATTTTTATTAAAAATGAAATGTTATTAGTGAAATATTTATATTTGCAAGATTTTATGAGTTATGATTTTATAATGTTACTTAGACATTCAATGTTTGGTTATGTGATAAACCAAATGACAGGTGGTTCTATGATAAACTAGTACAGGTGGTTACGTTATAACCTCCAATGCATTGGGTATGGAACTCAGTTGTATGGCTATTCCATTTAGTGATATGTGTGTAAGTCGACCATATGGTTATTCCATTTAAGTATGTTTATGTCCCAAGTTACCTTTATATATTATGTGTTATTTATACGGGTTTCATGGTAATATTTTGGTTATAAAATGGTAAGAAATGATATTTTATTTAGTGAATAATATTTACTAATTCATAAAGGTGAAAATTATTACTTATGATAAGGTATTAATGGTTTACTTGTTGTTTTCAAAAACTAACAGTTTTCCTTCTTTGTGTATCCTTTACTAAGGTTTTTATGCTCATCCCAAGTTTTTGAAATGTTTTTCAAAGGACATAAATTGGAATAGGGTCAGGGATGGGATCAAGGAAAAGTCATTCTGTCTAAAACATGGAACTATACATGACTCTTTTTTTCAAAGATTTTTTATTTTATAAAAAAATGGATACTGAGTAGAAGTGTCTACATGTAATATTCAAGTTGTTTTGTTTATGTTATGACCTAATTATCTAAAGAACTAAACCTAAAAATATCCTCAATGTAAATTATTAACTTAATTCAAGATTATGTAATGTTAAAGGTCAGGTCCTTATAGTTGGTATCAGAGGTCGGTTTAGACAACTTTAGTAGTTATGGTATTGTTAAATTAATATAAAAAAATTAATTTATGTTAAAATTGAAATGATATATCATTAAAGATTACCATGTTTCTTTTCCTAAGATATTTCTATGATCAGAATGGTTTTTCGTAGAGGAAACATGGCAGCTATGATGGGATGACATCAGGAGGAAGATAACCTTCCAAATTAGCAACCTGAGATGGTCGGAATCGGAACTGAAGAGTTTGTTGTAGTGATGGAACAATTGACTTAGCTATAAATGGTGGTGGTATCCATTCACGAGATCATCCAGAATAACCATAGAGGAACATGTTGGTAGTGTAAAATTTCATGAGGCAACGACCCCCATCATTCATAGGAGCATCTGACCATGTTCTAGTAGAAGGGTGGATTAAATCACTGGAGAAGATTTTTGATGTCATGGGGTTTTCAAAACATCAAAAGGTTAGTCTTGTTGTTTACCGTTTTGAAGGTGAAGTTTATCAGTGGTGGTCGATGGTGAAAAATATCAGGGATAGTGAAGAGATTGATGCTCTTGATTGGGATGAATTCAAAGGTATGTTTCTTGAGAAATACTTTCCGAAGGTGGTTCGTCTTAGGATGGAAAAACAATTCTTGGAATTGAGGCAGGAGGATGACTCAGTGGCTACTTATGAAGAAAAATTCACTCGACTGTCAAGGTATGCTCCAAATTTATTTTGAGATCTTGATAGTAAGATAAATTGATTTTACTCAGGACTGAAGCCGCGATATCGAAGACCATTAGCCTCTCGAGAATTCAAAAGCTATGAAAAACTTGTCAGATGTGCTAAGAAGGTAGAAATGGAGTTTTCTGATGATCAGGTGTTCCAAGATAGTAAAAAAAGAAGAGGTCCAGTTGGTAAGAAAAGGTAAAGAATTCATCCAAGAAGCATGGAGGTAAGAAAATTAAATATCCATCTTGTTAGAGGTGTGGTAAAAACCATTCTAGAGATTTTTTATCAAAGTATGTGAAGTGTTTCTAGTGTGGTAAGTCTGGTCATATTTCTCGTAACTGTATGTGACCCAAACTGTCATTGAATCTGGTCAAAGTTTAAAATTTATATTCCAACTAACTACAGTATATGTGGCAAGCAGGGTCGAACCCACAGGGAAGGCTATTTTGGAGACCAGTTTTCTAAAAACTAACTAAAGACCCCACTATTGTCAGCAATGGGATTGCGTTTCTATTTTTCACTTTTTATATTTTTTTATTTATTATAAGGAACAAATGAAACAACGCTTCTTTTAAGTTTTTGTTCAACACTATATCAAAACAAGAAACAGGTTAAAGACAGTAACAAAGGATTAAAATGCTGAATAGATAACGACCTAAAGAAATACGTCTGGGGAAAATATCAACTCTACTGATTTTGAAAACATTCCTTATCACGATATTGATTACAAATAATACCACTGAAAAGGAGTTATTTATTTCCCTTTCCAGGAGATAAATCACTCAAGCCGACTAAACTTGGAGTTTTCCACTCCTCAGTTAATCGACTTGAAAATTCTAGTTTGAAAAGATCACGAAACTAACTCGTCATATGTCCTGTAGTCTTTTATTTCCATTTAAATGTTCAATAAAATTAATCCACATTTAAACTCACCGTATGAATGTGGAAATCTTAGATTGATCACAAGTGGTATGTTGCAAATGAATGTAATCAGAACTGACCTCGCCGATCAATTCTGATCACATTAAAATGATAGCGATAAAAGAAAAGAACGACAACCAATAGACACGATTTCTACCCTGAACTGTAAGTATTTATCCTATCATCATCTCTATTTTGTAAACTATTTTCAATAAATTATAGATGAATAGAATTAAAAGAGAACAGAGGAATAAAACTCCTTATTCTTGCAGGAATTTCTACTCCTGGCCCTCAGGTCTCCAAGGAATGGTTCTCCGAGAGTTGCTCCAGAATTCACCTCCATGGTTCTTGCTCTGAGTCTGGTGAGTTCGTCGAATGACTGAGTGTCCCCCTCAAATTTTTCTAATTGCTCTGATTTGTATTCTCTGTCATTTTCTGCTTATCACCGACCAATTCAATCATCTTCAAAAGTCCCTCAGTTGTACACCGCACACGTGTGATTTTTTCGCGACTGGCACGTCGCTCTATCTTTTCTCACGTAACTAACTCCCGCTCAGTTAGTTAAGTGAATATGGATGGGAACTCACTCCCTGTATGAACCTGAAATATAGAGAACAAAACAAGCAGTATTAAATAAATAATAGTTATTTTTTTAAAAAAAAAAGTTACATTAAAAGGTTAATTAATGTTAATTAATAAATACTTAAATTCATAATTATTATTTACTAAAATTAACTATTAATATTTTAGTTATTAGTTAATTATTAAATCATTAATTAAACAAAATTATTATGTTTTTAATATATTATCATTAATTAAGTTAATTTATTAAAATAAGAATTAATAATTAGTTAACAAAATGTAATTAAAATCTTAAATTAGGATAATATTAAATTATTTATTAATTTAATTATTATATTTATTCAAATTAAATTAAATTAAGATTCAATATATTAATTTTACTTAATAATATATATTTTTTATAAAAAATTATGGTTTAAATTTTAATTTTATAAAGTCTTATTAGTTTGTCTTATATTTTATTTTTATAACTTATCTACTCATTATTAATATTATTGTTATATATATATATATATATATAATATTTTGTATTATACTTATTTAATTATTTAATTATTATATATTTTACTTTTACTTTATTATGTTTATTAAATTTTTATACTCCCCCCTCTGTATCTTCTTCTCCATCGCGCCTCAGGAGGTAAATATTGGATTTGGTTTTATAGCTTCCTTCAGCGGCAAAGCATCATCCTCTGACGGCATCGCAGTCCAGCATTATGACGACTCGGTCTAGAATCTGGAAGTATCTCCCTAGGCTCCTCATGTGGCTCGTTGCTCCCTCAGATCAGTCTTGCCTCAGCCTCAGCAACTTCATATCTCTTGTGACTGAAGACCTTCTCCTAAAGTTTCAGGAAAGAACATCCAAAACACTGGCGACGACAGAAAGTTCCAGGTCACAGCACAACAACGACGGATCCTTCAGCGGCAGGCTACGGTTCCTCAACCAGTGACCATTGTTAAGAAGTAGTAGGTTTCAAGATCTCAAAACCAGCGGCAGACTTCTCCTCGACAGACCTCGGTTCGGGCTTGACTCCCATAGGCGGTAGTGCTAGTGGTGAAATGACCTAGCTTCACGATGGTGGCTTTAGATGTTGAGATTCATCACATTAATTGATGAGAGAGGAAAATTCTTAATAGAGGGATTCATCACATTTATTGATGAGAGATGAAAATTATTAATGGGGAGATTTATATCACCATTAATTGAAGATTTTCTCCCAACATTAATGGATATTTAATTCTCAATATTAATGGATATTAATGGATGTTGACTGCATTAATTGATTATTATAGAGTTGGTGTCTATATAAGGAGGATGCAGAAACATATTTTGAAGAGAAAAAAAGGTGTGCCAGCAAGATCTGCAATCGGGACACGCCACCTGATCACCTCTATCAGGAAGACTTTCGATACATATTTTCTTTCCAACTGGGTTTGTTGGATGGTTCCATTCATTAATGTGATGAAGGGGAAGATTGTTGAGATTCATCACATTAATTGATGAGAGATGAAAATTCTTAATGGAGGGATTCATCACATTTATTGATGAGAGATGAAAATTATTAATCGGGATATTTATATCGCCATTAATTGAAGATTTTCTACAAACATTAATGGATATTTAATTCTCAATATTAATGTGATGAATCTCAACATCAGAAATGATCTACGGCAAGCAAAAGTTCTGATCCTGGAAAATGAGGTTCGCATTAAGGATCATGGTGACAGATTAGCTTGGGATTTTTTTTCTTGAGCTTGATATCTTCAAATGACCGCACAACTCAGGCATCCTCACAACATGCGAGCTCTGTCTTCTTGCACAGCACCAGATTGTGGCGACGACGCGACTCCCCTATAGCGGGTGGTTCAAATACAGTGTGGCAGTGGGTTATGGAAGAGCAATAGGGAATGAATGGTTGAAGTGGGGTGACATGTTTTAGGAGAAATGGTGTCAATAGGTGCAGTGGCACATATTCGAGTGAAACCAAGAGGATACGGTGAGTAGAGGAACAAGAGAGAACCGGTAGCAAGGGACTGGAAATGGTGAGACTCAGGTGCGAGAGTTACGGTGGAAAGAAATTATACAGGAACTGGGGTTTACGGTGCTTGAAGATGGGCGTGAGAAAGTGAATTTAAATTCACAGAGGCAAAAGGAACCGTATAAGAAAGAAACAGCAGGAGGATATGGTGTGTACAGACATGGTGAGACCGTGAGGAGATTACAGCGCGTGGAGAAATGGTGGAAATGAAAATAGTGCATCTCTGAAAGGGGTGTCACGGTGAGACGGTGAAAATAAATTGACGGTGGCACCATGAGTTGAGTTACGGTGGTTGTGTCAGGATACATCGTAAGGAGATACGGTGAGACAGTGAGTCAAACCGGTGCGACCGTATTAAACGGTTACCGTGCCACCTTTAGCCTGCATAATAAACAGAGTAAAATAAATTGAAACATGGATAAAGAAATAAAAAATGAATGGAATAGTTTATTAAAACTAAAAATAATAATTAAAAAAATGAAAATAAAGATACTGATAAATTTAAGTAAACTTTTAAAACCAAGTTAACTTAAGTTAAATTATTATTAACATCAATTGATTAAAACAAAAAATGTTACTAAACAAAACTTAAAACTAAAAATTAAGAAGCAAATAAATTATTAAAAGTTAATATAAAATTAAACATTTATATAACAATGTTAAATTATTGCTGATATAACAAATTAAATTAATTTAAGGTTGAAAGATAATTATTATATTATTAAACCATTATGTTAATTAATGAAATTTTAGATAAAAGACTTAATAATTGAAGTGGGTCTATAATCTTTTATTTTAATTAATGAGTTATTAAAAGACATTTATTAATTAGGTTATATTATTTAATTTTTAATACATGCAATGTTAGATTAAGACTACATTAATTATGTGAAAAAGTAGACTTAATTAATTAACTAATTAATCTTACATTATTAACTATGCAGAACAAAAACGACAGTCTAAATAAAAAAAAATATTAGCCTATAAAATTAAATTAAGAAATAAATTAATTATTTTAAATCTTATAACACACAATTAATTATAAAAATTGATTAATTATTAAAATTAATAATAAAAATACAAAAGATCCATTATTTATTAAAAAGTTTTAAAATAAATAATTAAATTGATAATAATTAATTAAAAAGACGTGGCAAAACATGTGTTTTTAAGGTCACATCAAATTCCCCCACACTTAAACATTGTTTGTCCTCAAACAATCCCATATTTTATTAAACATGAAAATAAAAATATGTTTATAATTTAGATCAAAATGTCACATGTACAGAACTCAAAACAGAGAACTTCAAAAACGTCTCAATATGCTTTTAGAAAATAAATTGCTCATATGAACCTTTCCAAGAACAAATTCTCACTGGTAGTCAAGAGAGTAATGAATCAACAAGAAATGAAAATTTCATGCCACATATGTGATACAACTTAGTGACTAACATCAATCGAGCCTCAACTCCAAAATCCAAGAGTGACAAGAAGTATAATTAATGTGGAATTAAGGCCTTAACTGAGGAACTTTGTTCTTTGACTTTTTCACCTAGGTTCCAAATATAAATAATTTTTTTGTGAATCACCCTAATGATACATCCTAAATGACTCCCATATAAACCGATTGACCCCTTCTTCATTTGGCGTTCATCATTCCCCTCACGTTAATGAAATCATTTTTGACCCTAGACACTTTATTTTATTTTTCCCAAGCCATGTATCATTGTGCTAAGCACCGTGCATATGCACTTATTCAAAGTGAACAGAGGGCTTATAGTAAACAGAGATGCACCCAGCATCTAGGGTCTCAAAGACTCACTATGGGATCCAAGATTCCCAAATTACTCCAGTTTCAAAAGATTTTTATAAAAACCATTTACATTGGCTCATTAAGGTAATTACTTTAATAAGTTAAAGAAAATTGAGTCACCTATGATCAAAATCCAATTTCCAATTTCAAGATTTATGATCATAATTACATTAACAGATCACCCATGTCACTCTCAGAAGTAATTTCTAAACCACAATTTCCATTAGATCACTAAGATAGACCACTCAGCAATCATCCATTATCACTAATTTCATATTCAAATCAAATATTAAATTCCAACAAAGCACTGTCCTTAGGAAAGACTCATTTGAGTACATCGTAAAGCCTAAAATTATACATGAATTATGAAAAAAATTAACCATTTTTAACAAAAAAGTTTGAAATTGTAGTGGGAATTGATGGGCTCTCATTAAAGCACAGTTAAGAACAGTCAATAATTGACCCCCTCCCCCACACTTAAAACCCAACTTTGTCCCCAAAGTTAACTTCCAAAGTGGATAAGAACAATTAAACAATTAAATTTCAAAACAGATTTTCAATTAAGTAGATAGATTACATGTTTTAAGGGTCTCTTTGAAGTTCAAAAATATTTTTTTTGCCACAATGAATAACTTCACAGTAGGTTCATTATCAAGTACACACATTAACATTTAAGTCTAGTGAATATATTTTTTTCAATTCAGCTCAAGAAATATCATGTAATTTTTGGGTACACAATTAATTGGGTGTAAGAAAGTTTAGAAAAATTTATTCAGTTAGATATTCAATAAAGCAGGAAAAGTTCATGCTAAACACCCCAACATTAATCATATTTAAAATACCGGTAGCATGTACTCCTCCACACTTAGTTTCAAGAAGTGAAAGTATTTTAATAATAATGAAATTCAATTTTTCAACAAGGAGGAACATGCCGAATTTATGCACAACATAGTGACATGTAGCAAGATTTTCTAATCAAAGCAGAATTTTTTAGTAAGAATAATTTTATTAACAAAAATAGGAGAAAAAATACATGCATAAAATTGAAGTACTTCCCTGATTAAGTTCTTACCCAGAGATGATCATGGGAATTCCAATCCTTTATTACACAGCAGCAGTATCCTAAGAACAAAAAACATGAAAACCAGGAACAAAAATCCATCAGAGACATAGCATACAATTGGCAGCAAAGCTTCACATTATTCAGCACAAAACCGAACAAAAATGTAAACAAAGGAGCATGGGTTGACTCCCATGAAACACTGATTTTAAAGTCTTCAGTTGGACTTTATTTAATTAAAAAATATTTATTTATTAACACAACAAAAACAATGGGTTGCCTCCCATACAGCTCTGGGTTTATAGTCTACAGCCAGACTTCATTCAAGAACAATTTTTTAGCACAATAAAGGCAGTCAAGGCCTTTGGTTGTCCCTCAAAATAAAGTTTCACTCTCTACCCATTGACTAACATGGATTTATTCTCTTCATCTATAATTTCAACAGCTCCATTCTTAAGCACTCTTACTACAATAAAAGGTCCAGACCACTTGGAATTAATCTTTCCAGGGAAGAGTTTAAGTCTAGAGTTAAAGAGGAGGACCTTCTATATAGGTTTAAAATCTTTGTTTTGAATGATAGAATCGTGAAATATTTTAGTCCTCTATTTATAAATCCTTGAATTATCATAACTCTATCTCCTAATCTCATCAAGTTCACTCAGCTCAAGTAATCTCATCTCACCAGCACTCTTAAAATCAAAGTTTAGAGCCTTAACTACCCAATAAGACTTATGTTTCAACTCCACAGGTAAATGACAACATTTACCAAACAAAATCCTATAAGGATACATACCTATTGGGGTTTTGAAAGAAGTTCTATAAGACCATAAAGCTTCATCCAATTTAGAAGACCGGTCTTTCCTAGAATTCAAAATAGTTTTTTCAAGTATTTGCTTCAACTCTCTGTTTGAAATTTCCACTTGTCCACTAGACTGTGGATGATAAGGAGTACCAGTTTTATGAACACAATAATATTTATCCATCAAAGCTTTAAACTTATAGTTCTTTAAATGTGTTCCATTATCAGTAATGAAGGCTTTTGGGACTCCAAATCTTGTAAAAATGTTTTTCTTCACAAATTTTATTACACTGTTTGCTTGATTGTTGAGCAGAGCTACTGCCTCAACCCATTTCGAAACATAGTATATAGCAACAAGAATATACTCATTCCCATGAGATTATAGAAGTATACCCATAAAATCTAAACCCCAAACATCAAAAATTTTAACTTCCAAAATACCTTTTTGGGGTAACTCATGCTTCCTACCAACGTTTCCCAGCCTCTGGCACCTATCACAACCAACCACAAAGCTCCTAGAATCCTTAAAAAGGGTAGGCCAATAGAAACCAGATTGTAGGAATTTTTGAGTGGTTCTTTCACTACCATGGTGACCTCCCCAAGGTGAAGAATGACAACTTTCTAAAACAGGAAGCATCTCTTCCTCAGGTATACATATCTTAAGAATGCCATCAGCACACCTCCTAAACAGCAAGGGATCATCCCAAAGATAATATTTAAGTTCATAAATGAATTTCTTTCTTTGGTTATTGGAAATATTTTTAGGAAAGACACATGCTGCAAGGTAGTGGGAAAAATCTACAAACCAAGCAGATTGCCTTATTGACACAGTAAGAAGTTTCCCATCAGGAAAGGAAGATTTTATCTCCCTAGGATTTTCAGATTCAGATTGAGTAATAGGAAGCCTAGAAAGGTGATCAACAACTAAATTTTCAGCTCCCTGCTTATCCCTAATCTCTAAGTCAAATTCTTGTAACAATATAATCCATCTAATAAGCCTGGTTTTAGTTTATTTTTTAGACAGAAAATACTTTAAAGAAGAATGATCAGTGAAAATGGTGACTTTGAAACCTAACAAGTACTGTCTAAACTTCTCTAGAGAAAACACAATAGCTAATAATTATTTTTCAGTGGTGGTATAATTATTTTGGGAATTATCTAGAAATCTACTAGCATAGTACACAACATTTAACTTTCTATCCCTCCTCTGTCCAAGGCCAACACCTACAGCCATGTCACTAGCATCACACATAAGTTCAAAAGGCAGCTTCCAGTCAGGAGAAATAATGATGGGTGATGCAGTGAGTTTCTCCTTAAGAAGATTAAATGATTTCAAGAAATTTTCATCAAATTTTAAAGGTGCATCCTTGACCAGCAAAGAACACAAGGCCTTTGTGATTTTATAAAAATATTTTATGAACCTATGGTAGAAACCGGCATTCCCTAAGAAACTTCTAACACCTTTGACATTTTTTGGAGGTGACAGTTTTTGAATAACATAAATTTTAGCAGTATAAACTTCTAGAACTCTCTTATACACTTTATGACCAAGCACAATACCTTCTATAACCATGAATTGACATTTCTCCCAATTAAGAACAAGTTTGGTTTCAATGCATCTTTCCAAGACTAACTCAATATTTTCAAGACAAGTATCAAAAGTACTACCCAAAATGGAAAAGTCATGCATGAAAACATAAATAATTCTCTAAATCATATTAGAAAAAATAGCCATCATACACCTTTGAAAGGTGGATGTAGCTCCACACAACCCAAAGGGCATCCACCGGTAGGAAAATGTTCCAAAGGGGCATGTGAAAGTGGTCTTTTCCTGATCCTCTGGATCAACAGGAATCTGGTTGTAACCAGAATACCCATCCAGAAAATAGAAGAATTCATTTACAGCAATCCTCTCAAGCATTTGATCCAAAAAGGGCATTGGAAAATGGTCCTTCCTAGTGGATGCATTAAGATTCTTATAATCAATACAAACTCTCCATTTTGTGGCTTTCCAAACTTGGACATCTTCATTTTTTTCATTTTTAACAACAGTGAAACCTCCCTTATTAGGGAAAACCTAGACAGGGCTGACCCAAGCATTATCAGAAATGGGATAAATCATTCCAGCGTCTGGTAGTTTAATCACTTCCTCTCTCACAACTTCTTTCATGTTAGGATTTAATCTTCTTTGACACTCTAACCTAGGCTTATGATCAGGATCCATAGGTATCTTGTGCATACAGAATGAGGGACTAATACCCTTGATATCAGCTATTGTCCAGCCTATGGAAGATTTAAATTTCTTCAACACATTCAACAATATTTCCTCTTGGTTTTCATTCAGTTCGGTAGAAATTATTACATGAAAATTGGAGTTCTCACCCAGCAATGAATATTTAATATGAGCAGGGATGGGTTTCAGTTCAAGATCAGGTGGTTCTAAACTTGAAGGAAGATTCTTAGGTCTGTGGGGTCCAAGATCTTCAACATATTTCTTGTAAGAAGTATTAAAAGATAAATGATTTTCAATTTCATGCTCAGATTTAGAGATAACAGTCCTACTGTCCAAGGTGGGCAATATGCTGTCCAAAATTTCCATATCAGAATTCAACATATCAATGAAAGAAGAATCATCAAGTTGTCTCAAAATTCCTTCATCATCAATATAAAAGTTCTCAGAAGTGTTAGTGCTAACAGAAACACCCTCAAATTCACTCAGAAAGCTCCTAAGTTTAGAAACATAGTACTATCCTATAGTAGAAACTGGATAGTTTTCCAGATCTGGAGGATTTTCTAGATTGGTTGTTACAGCAGAATTTTCAATTTCTAAAATAGATTCAACAGGATTTTCAGCTTCACAAATGTTTTCTTCAAAATAGGATTGATTTTCAGATTTTTCAATTTGTTCAATTTGATTTTTATAAGAACATTCAGCATCAAGGAACTCTATTTTTGAGCAGTTTTTAGAATAAGTTGGTTCCTTAATATTTTTAAAAACATTTAACTCTTCTTCCTGTTCACCAATTTTGAATATCAGCTGACCCTTTGACACATCAATAATAGCACAACCTATGGCCAAAAAGGGCCTACCCAAGATGATGTGAACCTCTTGATCACACTCCATATCCAAGACTAGAAATTCATCAGGTAGAAACGGTTTCCCAACCCCAACTAGCAAGTCATCTACCTTGCCCACAGGATGAGTGAAAGATCTATCAGCTAACTGTAGTATGACTGTGGTGGGTTGAAGGTCACCCAACCTTAACTATTGAAACAGTGAGTATGGGAGCATATTAATACTATCACTTAAATCACACAAATATTTGAGTTGATCAGAGTTTCCTAGTATGCAAGGAATGACAAAACGACTAGGGTCTTTCAGTTTAGGTGGGATTTTCTTTTGCAGTATAGCACTTCACTCTTCAGTGAGGCTGTAAGTAGAAAATTCTTCTAGAGTTTTTTTGTTGGAAACAATTTTCTTAAGAGATTTCAAATAAGATGGGATTTGAATTAAGGATTGAATGAAAGGAATATTTACCTGAAGTTTAGAAAGGTGACCAAGGAACTGAAGAAGCTCAGCCCTGGTGTTAAGTTGAGGATTCAGCTTCTCAGGGAAAGGGATGGGTGGGGAAAAAAATTTAGAATAGTAGGGATATCCCTCACCTCTTCCTCAACTTTTACTTTACCTTTATTCTTTTGATATTTAGATAAAGTTTCAGCTTGAATTTCAGGTGACAGATTCAGATTTAGATCATTTTCAAGGCTTTTCTGTGAATTTGTAGCATGTGTGAAAAGAATATTTTTATTACCGGTTTGAAGCATATTTTCATTTTGGGTATTTCATGGTCTTTTTCAGCAATAGTTTGAGTATTGAGCCCACTTCAAGTTACAACATCCATGGTATTCTCCCTAGGATTGAGTTCAATTGTACTAGGCAACCTACCTTTATCCCTAGATGAAAAGTCTCTAGCAAGTTGTCCAAGTTGTGTTTCCATGTTTTTCATTCTAACATTAGTTTTCATTTTATCAGACTCATATTGATTTTGATGTTTATTACATTGAGCCATGTACTTTTCCTCTTGTGAATTAATTTTATTCAAGATTTGATCTAGGTTAGAAGAAATTTGATTATCATTATTTCCTTGAGTGTTTGAAGACTCCCCCCTTTGTTGATTTTGAAATTTAGGTCTTGGTTGGTTCAGATAATTAGGGGTAGTTGGTTGCTTAATAATTCCTTGATCCTTCCATGATAGATTTGGATGGTTCCTATAGCCTTGATTGTAATTATTTGAGAATGGATCTTCTTTTTGAGGCATCCTAGGACCATAATTAACAAAGTTTAAGGTTTTAGGTTGTTGGGAAGTTAAATCAGCATTAGGAAAAAAAATTCAGAATGCCCAAACATACCACATTGAGTGAACTGTTGCCTTAGTGACTGGTATTGATTATAATTTTCAATTTTATTTATAGTTTGTTTTGAATTCTGGTTCATTAAAGTTTGAAGTTGGTTGGTGATTTCGGCTAGTTGAGCTTGAGTTTCATTCATTGAACCAATGCTTTCACTCCTATTCACTCTCTTTATTATTGAAATTTTATGTTGAGAATTAAGGGCTAGATGGTTAAAAATTTTCCTCAACTCATCATCTGCTTTATCATTGTAACTACCCCCAACAGCATGATCCACTAAATTCTGACCAGAGGAGGACAACCCTTCATAAAAGGTATCCATGAGGAGATGAGATGGGAGTTGATGATGAGAACATTTCCTAAGCAGGTCCCTAAATCTATCCCATGCTTCAGGAAAAATCTTCTCCATCCTCTTGGTAAAAACTATTGATCTTAGTTCTCAGTTCTCCTTTTAATCTTTGGGGATAAAATTTCATAATGAATGAGTTGTAAACTTGATCCCAATTCTCAAAAATGTTTTCATCTAAACTGAAAAACCAATTCCTAGAATTCCCTTTAAGGAAAAAGGAAAAAACTCTCATCTTTAGCTCATTTTTAGTGAGTCCTAAAAAAGGAAGTTGCTGCATAGTGTTGTAGAAATCTCTAATGAAGGCTAAAGAGTCCTCATTAGAGAGCACATTAAAAGCTGGCAACAGAGATATGTGTGATTTTTTAAGTTCATAATTTCTGGCCCTAGGACTTAATTTGATGGATGATGGGTTTCTTGAAACTTTTGGGAGTTGTAACTCCCTCATCCTAGGCCTTTCATGTTCATCTAAGAGTTATAGATGGTTATTTTGAAAGTTATTATGCTTAGGAACTCAATTATCTAAGTTTTCCATTTTAATTTTGTTCTTCTTTTTTAGAGCAGTTAAATCTTTATCTAATTCAAGGTTTAGGGGCTCTAATATAGCACCATAAGTTCTTGTGCTCATGCAAACAATAGTAAAAATATCATCAATAACAATTCAGGATGATAAGTAACAGTTTTTTTTTACAGTTTTTAAAAAAAAATCAATTTTTTAAAAGATTTTTATATATGTGTTTTTTTAAATGTTTTTTTGAGTAATGGCTCATGCCTTCCCCAGCAACGGCACCAAAAACTTGACCTAAACCGTCGTCGAAGCCGGTCAAAGTGTAATATTTATATTCCTACTAACTACAATATATGTGGCAAGCAGGGTCGAACCCACATGGAAGGCTATTTTGGCCACTAGTTTTCTAAAAACTAACTAAAGACCCCACTGTTTTCAGCAGTGGGATTGAGTTTCTATTTTTCACTTTTTATATTTTTTTATTTATTATAGTGCTCAAATGAAACAAAACTTCTTTTAAGTTTTTTTTCAACACTGTATCAAAACAATAAATAGGCTAAAGACAGTAACAAAGGATTAAAATGTTGAAGAGAGAACGATCTAAAGAAATAGGTCCGGGGAAAATATCAACTCTACTGATTTTGAAAACATTCCTTCTCATGATATTGATTAAAACTAATACCACTAAAAAGGAGTGATTTATTTCTCTCGCCAGGAGATAAATCACTCAAACCAAATAAACTTGGAGTTCCCCACTCCTCGGTTAATCAACTTGAAAATTCTAGTTTGAAAAGATCACAGAACTAACTCGCCGTATGTCCTGTAGTCTTTTATTTCCATTTAAATGTTCAAGAAAATTAATCCACATTTAAACTCACCGTATGAATATGTAAATATTAGATTGAGCACAGGTGGTATGTTGCAAATGAATGTAATCAGAACTGACCTCACTGATCAATTCCGATCACATTAAAATGATAGTGATAAAAGAAAAGAAAGATAACCAATAGACTCGATTTCTACCCCGAACTGTAAGTATTTGTCCTATCATCATCTCTATTTTGTAAACTATTTTCAATCAATTACAGAGGAAGAGAATTGAAAGAGAATAGAGGAAGAAAACTTCCTCTGCTCTCATGAATTATTGCTCCTGGCCCTCGGGTCTCCATGGAATGGTTCTCCGAGAGTTCCTCCAGAATTCGCCTCCAAGGTTCTTGCTCCGAGTCTGGTGAGTTCATCGAATGACTGAGTGTCCCCCTCAAATTCTATTGTTTTCTCTGTTTTGTATCCTCTTTCATCCGCTACTTATCACCGACCAATTCAACCGTCTTCAAAAGTCCCTCAGTTGTGCACCGCACACGTGCGCTTTTTTCACGACTGGCACGTCGCACTATCTTTTCTCACGTAACTAACTCCCGCTGAGTTAGTTAGGTGAATCTGGACAAAAACTCACTCCCTGTATGAACCTGAAATATGGAGAACAAAACAACCAGTATTAAATAAATAATAGTTATTTAAAAAAAATTATATTAAAAGGTTAATTAATGTTAATTAATAAATACTTAAATTGATAATTATTATTTACTAAAATTAACTATTAATATTATATTTATTAGTTATTTATTAAATCATTAATTAAATACAATTATTATGTTTTTAATCTATTATCATTCATTTAGTTAATTTATTAAAATAGGAATTAATAATTAGTTAACAAAACATAATTTAAATCTTAAATTAGGCTAATATTAATTTATTTATTAATTTATTTATTATATTTATTCAAATGAAATTAAATTAAGATTCAATATATTAATTTTAGTTAATAATATATTTTTTTATAAAAAATTATGGTTTAAATTTTAATTTTATAAAGTCTTATTAGTTTGTCTTATATTTTATTTTTATAACTTATCTACTCATTATTAATAATATTGTTATATATAAATATAATATTTTGTATTATACTTAATTAATTAATTAATTAATTAATATATATTTTACATTTACTTTACTATGTGTATTAAATTTTTCTACTCCCCCCCTCTGTATCGTCTTCTCCATCGTGCCTCAGGAGGTAAATACTGGATCTGGTTTTATAGCTTCCTTCAGTGGCAAAGCATCATCCTCTAACGGCGTCGCAGTCCTGCAGCACGATGAATTGGTCTCGAATCCGGCAGCATCACCCTCGACTCTTCATGCGGCTCGTTTCTCCCTCGGATCAGTCTTGCCTCAGCCTTAGCAACTTCATATCTCTTGTGACTGAAGACCTTATACTAAAGTAGTAGGAAAGAACATCCAAAACTCTGGCAATGACAGAAAGTTCCAGGTCACGGCATAATAGCAACGAATCCTTCAGCGGAAGGCTACGGTTCCTCAACCGGTGGCCACTGTTTAGAAGCAGCATGTTTCAATCTCTCAAAACCAGCGGCAGACTTCTCCTCGACAGACCTCGGTTCGGGCTTGACTCCCATAGGCAATAGTGATAGTGGTGAAACGACCTAGCTTCATGATGGTGGCTTCAGAAACGAGCTGCGGCAAGCAACAGTTCTGCTCCTGGAAAATGAGGTTCGCATTAAAGAGCATAGCGACAGATTGGCTTGGGATTTTTTTTCTTGAGCTAGATATCTTCAAACGACGACAGGACTCAGGCATCCTCACTGTTGGCTATACAAGCCGAGAAATATGAGAGGAAGAATGGAAGAGGTAGAAAAATTGGCACACAACACAAAGAAGCTTTCAAGCTTTGTATTTCACACAACTTCACAATTTTCACAATTTTCACAATTGAAATTTCAGGCTACAATTACATCAATTTATAGACCCACAACATTAAATGCCTAACATTTATGTTGGTACAAAGAAAGACCAAAACATAAAATACAGAGAATCTATGACGGTACAAGAAAGACCAAAATATTAAATGCAGAGCATTTATGACGGTACAAAGATATACCAAATCTTTAAATGCAAAGCATTTAAATTCATTCAAAGAAAATAAATGGAGGTTGACCCATGGAAGAAAAAAAATGTGCAAGTAATAAATGACGCTGCAGGTAGCTTTGACTCGTGGTTTTGGTTTGCAATTCCAACACTCACAACATGCGAGCTCTATCTTCTTGCACAGCATTAGCTTGTGGCGACGGTGCAACTCCCCTCCAGTGGGTGGTTCAAATACAGTGTGGCGGTGGGTTGTCGAAGAGCAATAGGGAATGAATGGTTGAAGTGGGTGGCATGGTCTAGGAGAAACGGTCTCAAGAGGAGCAGTGGCACATATTCGAGTGAAACCAAGAGGATACGGTGAGTAGAGTAACAAGAGAGAACCGGTGGAAAGGGACTGGAAACGGTGAGACTCAAGTGCGAGAGTTACGGTGGAAAGATGTGATACAGGAACCGGGGTTTACGGTGCTTGAAGATGGGTGTGAGAAAGTGAAGTTAAATTCACGGAAGAAAAAGGAACCGTATAGGAAAGAAACAGTAGGAGGATACAGTGTGTACAGACATGGTGAGACATGGTGAGACCACGAGGAGATTACAACGTGTGGAGAAATGGTGGAAATGAAAACAGTGCATCCGTGAAAGGGGTGTCACGGTAAGACACTGAAAATCAATTGATGGTGGCACAGTGAGTTGAGTTACGGTGGCTCTGTCAGGAAACACCGTAAGGAGATACGGTGAGACAATGAGTCAAACTGGTGCGACTGTATTAAAAAGTTACGGTGCCACCATTAGCCTGCATAATAAACAGTGAAAAATAAATTGAAATGTGAATAAAGAAATAAAAAATGAATGGAATAATTTTTTAAAACTAAAAATAATAATTAAAACAAATGAAAATAAAGATACTGATAAATTTAAGTAAACTTTTAAAACCAAGTTAAATTAAGTTAAATTATTATTAACATCAATTGATTAAAACATAAAATGTTAATAAACTAAACTAAAAACTAAAAAATAAGAAGAAAATAAATTATTTAAAGTTAATATAAAATTAAAAATTTATATCACAACATTAAATTATTGCTGCTATAACAAATTAAATTAATTTAAGGTAGAAAGATAATTATTATATTATTAAACCATTATGTTAATTAATGAAATTTTAGATAAAAGACTTAATAATTGAAGTGGGTCTATAATATTTTATTTTAATTAATGAGTTATTAAAAGACATCTATTAATTAGGTTATATTATTTAATTTTTAATACATGCAATGTTAGATTAGTACTACATTAATTATGTGCAAAAGTAGACTTAATTAATTAACTAATTAATGTTAAATTATTAACTATGCAGAACAAAAACGACAGTCTAAATAAAAAAAATATTAGCCAATAAAATTAAAGTAAGAAATAAATTAATTATTTTAAAGATTATAATACACAATTAATTATAAAAATTGATTAATTATTAAAATTAATAATAAAAATACAAAAGATCCATTATTTATTAAAAAGTGTTAAAATAAATAATTAAATTGATAATAATTAATTAAAAAGACGCGGCAAAACATGTGTTTTTAAGGTCACATCAAATTCCCCCACACTTAAACATTGTTTGTCCTCAAACAATCCCATGTTTTATTAAACTTGAAAATAGAAATATTTTTATAATTTAGATCAAAATGTCACATGTCCAGAACTGAAAACAGAGAACTTGAAAAACATGTCAATAGGCTTTCAGAAAATAAATTGCTCATATGAACCTTTCCAAGAACAAATTCTCACTAGTAGTCAAGAGAGTAATGAATCAACAAGAAATGAAAATGCCATGCCTCATATGTGATACAACTTAGTGACTAATATCAATCGAGCCTCAAGTCCAAAATCCAAGAGTGGAAAGAAGTATAATTAATGTGGAATTAAGGCCTTAACTAAGGAACTTTGTTATTTGACTTTTTCACCAAGGTTCCAAATATAAATAATTTTTTTGTGAATCACCCTAATGATACATCCTAAATGACTCCCACATAAACCGATTGACCCCTTCTTCATTTGGCGTTCATCATTCCCATCACATTAATGAAATCATTTTTGACCCTAGACACATTATTTTATTTTTCCCAAGCCATGTATCATTGTGCTAAGCACTGTGCATATGCACTTATTCAAAGTGAAGAGAGGGATTATAGTAAAAAGAGACACACCCAGCATCTAGGGTCTCAAAGACTCACCATGGGATCCAAGATGCCCAAATTACTCCAGTTTCAAAAGATTTTTATAAAAACCATTTACATTGGCTCATTAAGGTAATTAATTTAATAAGTTAAAGAAAAATGAGTCACCTATGATCAAAATCCAATTTCCAATTCCAAGATTTATGATCATAATTCCATTAACAGATCACCCATGTCACTCTCAGAAGTAATTCCTAAACCACAATTTCCATTAGATCACTAAGATAGACCACTCAGCAATCATCCATTATCACTAATTTCATATTCAAAACAAATCTTAAATTCCAAAAAAGAACTTTCCTTAGGCAAGAATCATTTGAGTACAGTATAAAGCCTAAAATTATGCACGAATTTTGAAAAAAAATAACCATTTTTAACAAAAAGTTTGAAATTGTAGTGGGAATTGATGGGCTCTCATTAAAGCACAGTTAAGAACAATCAAGAATTGACCCCCTCCCCCACACTTAAAACCCAAATTTGTCCCCAAAGTTGACTTCCAAAGTGGAGAAGAACAATTAAACAATTAAATTTCAAAACAGATTTTCAATTAAGTAGATAGATTACATGTTTTAAGGGTCTCTTTGAAGTTCAAAAATATTTTTTTTTTGCCACAATGAATAACTTAACAGCAGGTTCATTAGCAAGTACACACATTAACATTTAAGTCCAGTGAATATATTTTTTTCAATTCAGCTCAAGAAATATCATGTAATTTGTGGGTGCACAATTAATTGGGTGTAAGCAAGTTTATAAAAATTTATTCAGTTAGATATTCAATAAAGTAGATAAAGTTCATGCTAAACACCCCAACATTAATCATATTTAAAAGACCAGCAGCATGTACTCCTCCACACTTAGTTTCAAGAAGTGAAAGTATTTTAATAATAATGAAATTCAATTTTTCAGCAAGGAGGCACATACCAAATTTATGCACAGCATAGTGACATGTAGCAGGATTTTCTAATACAAGCAGATTTTTTTAGTGAGCAGAATTTTATTAACAAAAACAGGAGAAAAAATACATGCAGAAAATTGAAGTACTTCCCTGATTAAGTTCTTACCCAGAGATGATCATGGGAATTCCAATCCTTTATTACATAGTAGCATCATCCTAAAAACAAAAAACATGAAAACCAGGAACAAAAATCCATCAGAGACATAACATACAATTGGCAGCAAAGCTTCACATTATTCAGCACGAAACAGTACAAAAATGTAAACAAAGGAGCATGGGTTGACTCCCATGAAAAATTGATTTTAAATTCTTCAGTTAGAATTTATTTAATTAAAAAAAATGTATTAACACAACAAAAACAATGGGTTGCCTCCCATGCAGCGCTGGATTTATAGTCCACAGTCAGACTTCATTCAAGAACAGTTTTCTAGCACAGTGAAGGCAGTCAAGCCCTTTGGCTGTCCCTCAAAATAAAGTTTCACTCTCTACCCATTGACTAACATGGGTTTATTCTCTTCATCTAAAATTTCAACAGCTCCATTCTTAAGCACTCTTACTACAATAAAAGGTCCAGACCACTTGGAATTCAGCTTTCCAGGGAAGAGTTTAAGTCTAGAGTTAAAGAGGAGGACCTTCTATCCAGGTTTAAACTCTATGTTTTGAATGATAGAATCATGAAATATTTTATTCCTCTCTTTATAAATACTTGAATTATAATAACTCTCTCTCCTAATCTCATCATGTTCACTCAGCTCAAGTAATCTCCTCTCACCAGCACTCTTAAAATCAAAGTTTATATCCTTAACTACCCAATAAGACTTATGTTTCAACTCCACAAGTAAATGAAAAAATTTCCCAAACAAAATCCTATAAGGATACATACCTATTGGGGTTTTGAAAGAAGTTCTATAAGCCCATAAATCTTCATCCAATTTAGAAGACCAGTCTTTCCTTGAATTTGAAACAATTTTTTCAAGTATTTGCTTCAACTCTCTGTTTGAAATTTCCACTTGTCCACTAGACTGTGGATGATAAGGAGTACCAGTTTTATAAACACAATAATATTTATCCATCAAATATTTAACTTATAGTTCTTAAAATGTGTTCCATTATCAGTAATGAAGGCTTTTGGGACTCCAAATCTTCTAAAAATGTTTTTCTTCACAAATTTTATTACACTGTTTGCTTGATTGTTGAGCAGAGCTACTGCCTCAACCCATTTCGAAACATAGTATATAGCAACAAGAATATACTCATTCCCATGAGATGATAGAAATAGACCCATAAAATCTAAACCCCAAACATAGAAAATTTCAACTTCCAGAATACCTTTTTGGGGTAACTCCTGCTTCCTACCAACGTTTCGCAGCCTCTGGAACCTATCACAACCAATAACAAAGCTCCTAGAATCCTTAAAAAGGGTAGGCCAATAGAAACCATATTGTAGGAATTTTTGAGCGGTTCTTTCACTACCATGGTGACCTCCCCAAGGTGAAGAATGGCAACTTTCTAAAACAGGCAGCATCTCTTCCTCAGGTATACATATCTTAAGAATACCATCAGCACACCTCCTAAACAGCAAGGGATCATCCCAAAGATAATATTTAAGTTCAGAAATGAATTTCTTTCTTTGGTTATTGGACAGATTTTTAGGAAAGACACCTGCTGCAAGGTAGTTGGAAAAATCTGCAAACCAAGCAGATTGCCTTATTGATACAGTAAGAAGATTCTCATCAGGAAAGGAAGATTTTATCTCCCTAGGATTTTTAGATTCAGATTGATTAAGGGTGTAACACCCCAAGCTTCCACGATACGTTTCCCTTTGAATAATGCAATGGCGTGCATTGTACGCAACTTTGAGATTCTAACACACCACAACCAATCAAACTAGCAGTTATGAATAGTAATACCTACTTTTTGAAATTTTATAAATTCTATCTCTAAAAATGGACTACATTTTTGGATTCGGAATATCAAATTTATCCTAGGGTGAAATTTTGGAACTTTTCGGATAACACTTATATTTTGATGAATAGTGAAAATTACTAAATTTTAATTAAAAACAATTTTTTAAATCAAAATAATTTATAGTGATAAATTATATTATTGAGTGGTTTTAAAGTATAATTAGAATATATTTTTACCATTTTATCCAATGGTGTTCATTAGAATTAATTTCACTTTGAAATTGGACCTAAACAATTGTCAATCTTTTGATATATATTGTTTCTTAAAAACACGCTATTTGTTGTGACAGCGGGAATTAATTATAAAATTAATTAATGCAAATTATATGTTTATAATTTTGTAAAATAGACATCATTTTTGAATTTGGAATATCAATTATAGCTTAGGGTGAAATTTTGGCATTGTTCTGAAAAACATCAATTTTTGATGAATAGTGAAACTACTAAGTGGTAGTTAAAAAAAACTGCATTTTTCATAAAACTTAATTTTACCGCTTCTGTGAATGGAATTTAGAAAATCAGAGAGAAACTGTTAATATCAAGAAATAAAATGTGGTTCAATGAGATGAAAATAATTTTTGGTGAATAGTAACTTTTTACTTTTATTAACCACGGTTAAAAGTAAATAGGGTAATTAAGGGTAAAAATGATATTAATATTACCCTAACACATGTCCTAATTCTATTGGACAAGTGTGTCTCGACCAAAAACAACATTAGGAATAAAATATTATCATTTAGGTCCACTTGGATTAGATTAGGACATTTATTATTATTTAATTCAAAGAAGAGTTAAAAGAGTTAAAATCAAAGTTTATTTACAAAAACATTTTTAATATAGGGTTATACATAAGATAAATTAGATTTTAAATATTAATTAGAAAGATAATAATATTTCCTACATAATTATATTTTATTTATAATTTTTAGACATTAAATAATTTAATATATTTATGACACAATGATGATGCATTAATTACCATAATAGTGAAAAATTAAAATATTTGATATTATAAATACCCAAATAAATATAATTTAAGACTTTTAATGAATTAAACTAATTTTATAGGATAATATGACATATTAGGATTGATTTAATTGACTTTTTTCTAAGTAATCATTCTGTTATGAGTTTCAAAAAAATCAACTATTGAATAGTGTCAAAATTGACATAAAAGAGTTTTTAAAACAAATATTATATTATTAATTGATATTAAATTCTTAAAAATCTACGGTTCAGCCAAGAGACTTATATCATGATAGGTATATCATTAATGGACCACTTGGGGGTCTCTTGGATGTATATAGTAAGTTTATTAACTATATAATATAAAAATACAAAGTGGCATGGTAAATGTCAAACTAATTAACTAAGAGTTAAAACTAAAAGATAAGGTTAATATAGTGATCCAAACCTATCTAAATTCTATTGGTTGAATGGTTTTCGACCTATACCCACCTTAAACTTTGAATAATCAACTTTGAATCCATTAGAAACCGAATATGAATTTATTATAAATTAATATTTTTAGCTTTTCCAAAGCTGCCCCTCACCCCTCTTATAAAAGGGCACTCCTCCTTCTCATTTCTTCACACCTTCAAAGCCTTTTGGTTCGGCCAAACCCTGCCCAAATACTCTCTCAACTTCCCTCACTACAACCTAGAGGCATTAGTTTGATCAGAAAGCCAACCTAAGGATCCCTTTTGATCAAATAAAAAGGAAGAACCCGAAGAAGAGGTAATGTTTTCACTACCCCTTTTCAAGTTCCTTTCTTCTTCCACTTCTTCTTTATTTTTTATTACCATTCTAAAATAATAACTCCAGTATCTTATATATACTGTGATTTTATTATAAATATGGTAAAACCATATTCAATATTCTATCCACCCTTTTGAATAACATGTCACCATACGTGCGTACGTACGGCTTACCGTCTCCACGTCGTGGTGTAATTGTTATTCAATATATTATTATTTGGGTGGGTATAATAATGATGTGTAACTCATAAAAATAATAAATATAACATTATAATGATTCTTTATATATTATATAACATCCAATTATATATTATTTTAATATCAAAAGAATGATATTGTCGCTCGTGCGTACGTACAGACTACCGTCTCCACGCACACGATGAGATTCATTCTCTATCGTATCCATTCAAGTATAATTATCATTTCATGATTTAAAAATAATGTTTAAGGACTTGATATCATTCTGGATATGAATAAGATACAACCTATCCATGAAAAACATGGCTTACGTAACAAAACATATAAAAGAAAACGAGTAAGTTAACACCTGAAACGACGATAATTCTAAGATATTATTAACAAAGCAATGTTAAAAGATCATATATGATATCATATTAATGTATATGATTCATTAATAATTTAATAACAATTATTTCAACATTATACAGGAGGTTAACCTACCCCCAACCAAGGAAAAGTACAAGGTAAGGGGTTTCTTAACTCACTCTTAATTTCGTGAGAATTCCATTGTTCAACACTTAATTATTGCATGTGGTGTATGTGTACTGCCCATGATTGTATTCATTGTGTAATATACTTTAATTTATGTGTATTTAAATCTTCATTTCATTATCCTTCTTTCATGGGAGTATGTTTCGTATGTTACCTAATCGATAAGGGAATTTGAAATTTCAATTTCCATTTATTCGGCTTTATGCAAACTTCATTGATTATTTTACTCTGAGATTATGTGTGGAATAAATATTCATTTGATTATGTCATAATTTCCTCTCCCCTTTTCTGTGGATATACGTTTGATACACATAATCACTCCATTGATAATTTATCAAGTCATCGATATGAATTTGATAAGAGTAATTTTAACTCATTCTCCATTTTTTGAGTTAAACATCCAATTCATTGGTGTTGTTTTTACAAAATTATGTGTGAATATCCTTTGATTGTTTTACACTAAATATCCAATCATATTTAGTGTATTTATATTTTTCACACATAACTATGTCGTTGATTTATCCTTAACCTAAGGATACGGCCTTTATGAGAGATTTCATCTCAACTTAAATTCCATTGAGACTTGTTTGTTGTTATACACCAAATCACTTTTATGTGGTGTATATAATGTACTTTGACATAGTATATCATGAATCCCTTTATTCTCATGATATTAAAAAGTTTTTATTACCTCAATTATTTGTATTCAAGTGTCTCTCTTTTGGTTACAATCTCTAACTAAAATACCATTTTTAAATGTTTTAAAGACTTATTCATCTAAATCTTTCTCATTAATGTCCACGTTTTAAAAATGGTTTTAAGGATTTATTTATATGGACATTAAAGTTTTAAAATTAAAACTCCTTTTAAAAATTTTCAAAGTGGTATGGGACACTTTGATTCAAAAATCTATTTTTAAATGGCTTCTTGACAAATAGTGTGACTTTTAAATGATGTCAAGAAAAAAGGGGGATATTTCTCTCAAATAGTTTTGATGATTATTTTCATCTATGTCAACATACTTAATTATTATTTATTGAGGATAATGTGATACAATACAATCTTCCATATTGTATCGAATGAGTTATGTTTGACTGTGGATGTGCTATTTTTATACCATTCATGGTTTGTGGTTAAAGTATTGACATTTCGTATGCTAGTTTTAATACGAATGTTTATGTTATGTTTAAACCTGTTCATATGAGGAATGCATTGGACTTAATAAGTGACGGGTGGAGCCCGCTATAGCTCCTCGATGCATCGGTAGGTCTCATGAGACAAACTAGTTTCTTGGCACAAGGCCTTGGCAAAATCTTATTTGTAGTCTTGGCACGAGGCCTTGGCTATGTGGTTATGATAGTCTGGCATTATGCATTCCATCATTATGAAAGTGGTTATTGATATTGCATGTGGTCATTCGACTAGTAGAATATCCTTGTGAATAAGTAAATGCCATTATTTCATTTTATCTTTTCCATTTTATGCTGAAGTTCAAGTTTAAAAGGTTTTTGTTTTATTTATAAATTGCCTTAAGTGTTTATGCTTATCTATGAAAGATTCTGCTATAATGTTATCCTTACTGAGCATCTGAGCTCACCCCTTTCAATTTTTTATTTTTCCCAGGATTATGAAGAAGTAATTTATGAATGACCTGCAGGGATAGTATGAGGGGATATGAAGACAAGATGTTTTCTTTGATGTAATGTAAAACTTTATGAATGTATCTAGTGTTTCCAAGGCTACTAAACTAATCGGTATTTCGAGACTTGATCTTTCTTGTGATCATGCCAATGTTATGTAATAATGCACCGACTCTAGGTAACTGGGGTCGGGGCATTATAGTTGGTATCAGAGGAAGTTTAGTAAAAACCTTGGAAGCTAGATTTAGATAAACTCTGATTAGAGCACGTAGACTTAAGATGAACTTTGAGGATTAGTATAGAAGAACTTCCTAGAATTTTGGTATTGTAGAGATTTTGTGAGTTTTCCGAGAAATACATCTCTGTCTGGATACGAGTAGGTAGAGGCGGCTCTGGCACAGATATACCTAGGGGTAAAACCCGAAAACACCGCTTTGAGCTAGACTCGAACGGGAACTGGTCCACGACAACGGGCCTTGCTGCACTCTTGGTTACGACACTCCCGGGGGACATGCTTAGGATAATTTACATTTTCTTTACAAACCGATTTAAAGTATTATATATATAAGATGAGAGTAAATGACCTTGGTTAATCCTAATGTGTTTCAAATTGAGAATATGGTGACATGTTAATCTCTAAATGATTGTATGACTACTATTACTCACACTATGCTTTCTGGTTTTAGTCAATGGTTGGATTCCAAGGAAGTCATAGTGACTTTGAGAATGATGTACAAGGTGGGAACGGTGGTGGCAATGAGAAACAAAATGGAATGTTGATAGCCGTAAAAGATATCGTCTTTATGAAAAATCAATTTTCCAAAAATATGATCAACAATATATATATTAACCAATTCCCGGACTCAAAAAAGAAAAGAAAGGTGATGAATGATAAGAGCTCCAGTAGTGGAGACCATGGAGAAAGGAATCCTCAATTTCCATCATGTAGGAAAAGTGGAAGGAGACACCCAGTAAAGTGTCTCAATGGGATAAGGAAATGTTTTACGTTCGGGAAGGAAGGACATAAAGTGAAGAATTGCCGAAGAAAAATGAAGAGTAATATGGAAGAAGATAAAAATGGTCCCAAGAATCCATTTACAGTCATTTGCCGTAAATGTAGGGGACCTGACCATTACCCGAGTGAATGCCCTATTCTATAGTATATTTTCGTGGTCAAAGAAGAAGCTATGTGGAAATAAATGGTTGGAGAAATATTTAAAAAGTGTTAGTGCTCCTTGTTTATGGGTTTACTTTGGAATAATTTTCCCTTGTATTTGTAACCCTGAAGTTTTCCATGTGAGAATGATATTTGAGGAATAATTATCTTTTCTCTTGTGGATATAGTTATGAATAACCATTTGGTTTTATATGATCATTGGGTTTGAGGCAATTATAAGTTATTATAATTTGGGATGAAAATGCAAGGTATGACATAACATTTGGGGTTAAATTATGTTATGGTTATTTTGAGGAATTTATCTCATTTTGATAATGTTATAAAATATAGTTTTTGAAAAGGGACAACAAGCAGACCGTTTGACAACCCGTCGTGTCGGACAAAGCTGTGGGAATCGAACCCACAACCAAAGTGCGATTGAGATTTATCGCCTACCACTGGACTATGTGAAGTCCCTGGTTAGTGTGACTATTATTTTTAGTTAAATTATTTTATTTATCAATAATAATTTGATTTGGGATCTTATGTATTATCAATTGAATACCCTTAGTACAGGAAAATGATTTGGTGATTAAGTGATAAATGTTATTTTAGAAGTTGTTCGCTTTGGTGTGAACACTATATGCCCAAGGAAAATAGAATAGTATGAGATTTCATTTGAGGAGTAATGGTGGATTTTTATCTATGTTTTTATTGTGGATTTATAATGATTTGGGTTATTTATGGAAATGATTAGGTTAATTACTTTTAAGTATGCGACTTTAAGAGTAATTAATGTCATTTGGAGATACAATTTAACGTGGAAGACTACATTCTTAATAAGTTTTGGTTTTCAATATTAGTTTTGATTATATTGAAGGATTTTAAGGACAATTTATTATTGAATGGTATTTATTTAACTTTGGGGTATTGTTGGTTTAATTTTGGAAATTAAGATTAGTGTTTATTTCTATCAAGGAATATCCTTTTGGGGGATCATTAGATCTTGTACTAACCATTTTGGTTTTGATTAATCTCTAAAGACAATGTAAATATATAGTTCATCCTGTATGGATCATGTGATTCTACAGAAGTTTATTCTAGCTCTTCCAGTGTGACCAAGTCTTCTTGAATACTCATCGTTTAAAAAAAATGAGTTAGTGGTGTAAATTTATTAAAGAATGAAACTCTACTTAAAATGTAAGTATATATCTTTATATTCTTAGTCAATATCATAAATTAATTCCTCATCCTTATGTAATGTAACTTAAAACAAAAAAATGTTGTTCGTTTACTTTCCTACAAGGAGACTAATGGTCATTTGTCCCAACACAAGTTTGTGGTTTTCTTATGTTTAACTTTCTCCTGATTATGATTTCTATCCCTCTCCATCAGATCTTGACATTTAGTTTATCATCCATATCCATATTTTCCTACATGGAATCCCAGTATGGGTTATCTTGCTTGACCTTTATACCTCTCTTTCTTTCTTTTAAAGTGATAGTTTTATTGACTCTTTTTCCGATGTGGGACATTCCATTATATTCCCAAGAACAATTTTAAAAATTGCGAGGACGCAATTTATTGAAGGAGGGGAGAATGTAACACCCCAAGCTTCCACAGTACGTTTCCCTTCGAATAATGCAATGGCGTGCATTGTACGCAACTTCGATATTCTAACACACCACAACCAATCAAACTAGCTGTTATGAATAGTAATACCTAATTTTTGAAATTTTATAAATTCTATCTCTCAAAATGGACTTCATTTTTGGATTCGGAATATCGAATTTATCCTAGGGTGAAATTTTGGAACTTTTCAGATAACACTTATATTTTGATGAATAGTGAAAATTACTAAATTTTAATTAAAAACAAATTTTTAAATAAAAATAATTTATAGTGATAAATTATATTATTGAGTGGTTTTAAAGTATAACTAGAATATAATTTTACCATTTTATCCAATGGTTTTCATTAGAATTAATTTCACTTTGAAATTGGACCTAAACAATTGTCAATCTTTTGATATATATTGTTTCTTAAAAACACGCTATTTGTTGTGACATCGGGAATTAATTATAAAATTAATTAATTCAACTTATATGTTTATAATTTTGTAAAATAGACATCATTTTTGAATTCGGAATATCAATTATAGCTTAGGGTGAAATTTTGGCATTGTTCTGAAAAACTTCAATTTTTGAGGAATAGTGAAACTACTAAGTGGTAGTTAAAAGAACTGAATTTTTCATAAAACTTAATTTTACCGCTTCTGTGAATGGAATTTAGAAAATCCGAGAGACACTGTTAATATCAAGATGTAAAATGTGGTTCAATGAGATGAAAATAATTTTTGGTGAATAGTAACTTTTTACTTTTATTTACCACGGTTAAAATTAAATAGGGTAATTAAGGGTAAAAGTGATATTAATATTACCCTAACACATGTACTAATTCTATTGGACAAGTTTATCTCGACCAAAAACAACCTTAGGAATAAAATATTATCATTTAGGTCCACTTGGATTAGATTAGTACATTTATTATTATTTAATTCAAAGAAGAGTTACAAGAGTTAAAATCAAAGTTTATTTACTAAAACATTTTTATTATAGGGTTATACATAAGATAAATTCGATTGTAAATATTCATTAGAAAGATAATAATATTTAATACATAATGATATTTTATTTATAATTTTTAGACATTAAATAATTTAATATATTTATGACACAATGATGATGCAGTAATTACCATAATAGTGAAAAATTAAAATAATTGATATTATAAATACCCAAATAAATATAATTTAAGACTTTTAATGAATTACACTAATTTTTTAGGATACTATGACATATTAGGATTGATTTAATTGACTTTTTTCTAAGTAATCATTCTGTTATGAGTTTCACAAAAATCAACTATTGAATAGTGTCAAAATTGACATAAAAGAGTTTTTAAAACAAATATTATATTATTAATTGATATTAAATTTCTAAAAATATAAGGTTAGGCCGAGAGACTTATATCATGATATTTATATCATTAATGGACCACTTGGGGGTCTATTGGATGTATATAGTAAGTTTATTAACTATATAATATAAAAATACAAAGTGACATGGTAAATGTCAAACTAATTAACTAAGAGTTAAAACTAAAAGATAAGGTTAATATAGTGACCCAAACCTGTCTAAATTCTATTGGTTGAATGGTTTTCGACCTATCCCCACCTTAACCTCTGAATAATCAACTTTGGAGCCATTAGAAACCGAATATGAATTTATTATAAATTAATATTTTTAGCTTTTCCAAAGGTGCCCCTCACCCCTCTTATAAAAGGGCACTCCTCCTTCTCATTTCTTCACACCTTCAAAGCCTTTTGGTTCGGAAAAACCCTACCCAAATACTCTCTCAACTTAACTCAATACAACTTAGAGTCCTTAGTTTGATCAGAAAGCCAACCTAAGGAGCCCTTTTGATCAAATCAAAAGGAAGAACCCGAAGAAGAGGTAATGTTTTCACCACCCCTTTTCAAGTTCCTTTCTTCTTCCACTTATTATTTCTTTGTTATTACCATTATAAAATAATAACTCTAGTATCTTATATATACTGTGATGTTATTAAAAATATGGTACAACCATATTCAGTATTCTATCCACCCTTTTGAATAACATGTCACTATACGTGCGTACGTACGGCTTACCGTCTCCACGTCGTGGTGTAATTGTTATTCAATATATTATTATTTGGGTCGGTATAATAATGATGTGTAACTCATTAAAATAATAAATATAACATGATAATGATTCTGTATATATGATATACCATCCAATTATATATTATTTTAATATCAAAAGAATGATATTGTCACTCGTGCGTACGTACGGACTACCGTCTCCACGAACGCGATGAGATTCATTCTCTATCGTATCCATTCAAGTATAATTATCATTTTATGATTTAAAAATAATGTTTAAGGACTTGATATAATTCTGTATATGAATAAGATACAACATATCCATGACAAACATGGCTTACGTAACAAAACATATAAAAGAAAATGAGTAAGTTAACACCTGAAACGACGATAATTCTAAGATATTATTAACAAAGCAATGTTAAAAGATCATATATGATATCATATTAATGTATATGATTCATGAATAATTTAATAACAATTATTTAAACATTATAAAGGAGTTTAACCTACCCCTAACCAAGGAAAAGTACAAGGTAAGAGGTTTCTTAACTCACTCTTAATTTCGCGAGAATTGCATTGTTCACCACTTAATTATTGCATGTGGTGTATGTGTACTGCCCATGATTGTATTCATTGTGTAATATACTTTAATTTATGGGTATTTACATATTCATTGTATGATCCTTCTTTCATGGGAGTATGTTTCGTATGTTATCTAATCGATAAGGGAATTCGAAATTTCAATTTCCATTTATTCGTCTTTACGCAAACTTCATTGATTATTTTACTCTGATATTATGTGTGGAATAAATATTCATTTGATTATGTCATAATTTCCACTCCCCTTTTCTGTGGATATAATTTTTATACACATAATCACTTCATTGATAATTTCTCAAGTCATCGATATGAATTTGATAAGAGTAATTTTAACTCATTCTCAATTTGTTGAGTTAAACATCCAATTCATTGGTGTTGTTTTTACAAAATTATGTGTGAATATCCTTTGATTGTTTTAAATTTAATATACAATAATATTTAGTGTATTTATATTTTTCACACATAACTATGTCATTGATTTATCCTTAACCTAAGGATACGGCCTTTATGAGATATTTCATCTCAACTTAATTTCCATTGAGACTCCTTTGTTGTTATACACCAAATAACTTTTATGTGGTGTATATAATGTACTTTGACATAGTATATCATGAATCCCTTTATTCTCATGATATTACAAAGTTTTGATTACCTCAATTGTTTTTATTCAAGTGTCTCTCTTTTGGTTAGAATCTCTAACTAAAATACCATTTTTAAATGTTTTAAAGTCTTATTCATCTAAATCTTTCTCATTAATGTCCATGTTTTAAAAATGGTTTTAAGGATTTATATATATGGACATTAAATTTTTAAAATTAAAACTCCTTTTAAAAAGTTTCAAAGTGGTATGGGACACTTTGATTCAAAAATACATTTTTAAATGGCTTCTTGACAAATAGTGTGACTTTTAAATGATTTCAAGAAAAAGGGGGATATTTATCTCAAATAGTTTTGATGATTATTTTCATCTATGTCAACATCCTTAATTATTCTTGATTGAGGATAATGTAATACAATAAAATCTTCCATATTGTATCAAATGAGTTATGTTTGACTGTGGATGTGCTATTTTTATACCATTCATGGTTTGTGGTTAAAGTATTGACATTTCGTATGCTAGTTTTAATACGAATGTTTATGTTATGTTTAAACCTGTTCATATGAGGAATGCATTGGACTTAATAAGTGATGGGTGGAGCTCGCTATAGCTCCTCGATGCATCGGTAGGTCTCATGAGACAAACTAGTGTCTTGGCACAAGGCCTTGGCAAAATCTTATTTGTAGTCTTGGCACGAGGCCTTGGCTATGTGGTTATGATAGTCTGGAATTATGCATTCCATCATTATGAAAGTGGTTATTGATATTTCATGTGATCATTCGACTAGTAGAATATCCATGTGAATAAGTAAATGACATTATTTCATTTTATCTTTGCCATTTTATGCTGAAGTTCAAGTTTAAAAGGCTTTTGTTTTATTTATAAATTGCCTTAAGTGTTTATGCTTATCTATGAAAGCTTCTGCTATAATGTTATCCTTACTGAGCATCTGAGCTCACCCCTTTCAATTTTTTATTTTTCCCAGGATTATGAAGAAGTAATTTATGAATGACCTGCATGGATAGTATGAGGGGATATGAAGACAAGATGTTTTTTTTGATGTAATGTAAAACTTTATAAATGTATCTAGTGTTTCCAAGGCTACTAAACTAATCGGTCTTTCGAGACTTGATATTTCTTGTGATCATACCAATGTTATGTAATAATGCACTGACTCTGGGTAACTGGGGTCGGGGCGTTACAAAGGGGAATCCTAGAAAGGTGATCAGCAACTAAATTTTCAGCTCCCTGTTTATCCCTAATCTCTAAGTCAAATTCTTTTAACAATAGAATCCATCTAATAAGCCTGGGTTTAGTTTCTTTTTTAGACAACAAATACTTTAAAGCAGAATGATCAATGAAAATGATGACTTTGTAACCTAATAAGTACTGTCTAAACTTCTCTAGAGAAAACACAATAACTAATAATTTGTTTTCATTGGTGGTATAATTATTTTGGGAATCATCTAGAAATCTAATAGCATAGTACACCACATGTAACTTTCTATCCCTCCTCTGTCCAAGGAAAACATCTACAGCCATGTCACTAGCATCACACATAAATTCAAAAGGCAGCTTCCAGTTAGGAGCAATAATGATGGGTGATGCAGTGAGTTTCTCCTTAAGCAGATTAAATGATTTCAAGCAATTTTCATCAAATCTTAAAGGTGCATCCTTGAACAGAAAAGAACACAAGGTCTTTGTTATTTTATAAAAATATTTTATGAACCTCTGGTAGAAATCTGCATTCCCTAAGAAACTTCTAACACCTTTGACATTTTCTGGAGGTGGCATTTTTTTAATAACATAAATTTTAGTAGTATCAACTTCTATACCTCTCTTAGACACTTTATGACCAAGCAAAATACCTTTTGTAACCATGAATTGACAGTTCTCCCAATTAAGAACAAGGTTGGTTTCAATGCATCTTTCCAAGACTAACTCAAGATTTTCAAGATAAGTATCAAAAGTACTACCCAAAATGGAAAAGTCATGCATGAAAACCTCAATAATTATCTCAATAATATCAGGAAAAATAGTCATCATACAACTTTTAAAGGTGGATGGAGCTCCACACAACCCAAAAGGCATCCGCCGGTAGGCAAATGTTCCAAAGGGGCATATGAAAGTGGTCTTTTCTTGATCCTATGGATCAACATGAATCTTGTTGTAACTAGAATACCCATCCAGAAAATAGAAGAATTCATTTCCAGCAATACTCTCAAGCATTTGATCCAAAAAGGGCATTGAAAAATGGTCCTTCCTAGTGGTTTCATTAAGCTTCCTATAATCAATACAAACTCTCCATTTTGTGGCTTTCCAAACATGGACATCTTCATTTTTTTTTCATTTTTAACAATAGTGAAACCTCCCTTATTAGGGAAAACCTAGATAGGGCTGACCCAAGAACTATCAGAAATGGGATAAATCATTCCAGCGTCTGGTAGTTTAATCACTTCCTCTCTCACAACTTCTTTTATGTTATGATTTAATCTTCTTTGACACTCTACCCTAGGCTTATGATCATGCTCCATAGGTATCTTGTGCATACAGAATGAGGGACTAATACCCTTGATATCAGCTATTTTCCAGCCTATGGAATATTTAAATTTCTTCAACACATTCAACAATATTTCCTCTTGGTTTTCATTCAGTTCGGTAGAAATTATTACAATCAAAGTGGAGTTCTCACCCAGCAATGAATATTTTAGATGAGCAGGGATGGGTTTCAGTTCAAGATCAGGTGGTTCTACACTCGAAAGAAGATTCTTAGGTCTGGGAGGTCCAAGATCTTCAACATATTTCTTGTAAGGATTATTAAAAGATAAATGATTTTCAATTTCATGCTCAGATTCAGAGATAACAGTCCTACTGTCCAAGGTGGGCAGTATGTCGTCCAGACTTTCCATATCAGAATTCAACATATCAATGAAATAAGAATCATCAAGTTGTTTCAAAATTCTTCCCTCATCAATATCGAAGTTCTTAGAAGTGTTGGTGATAATAGAAACACCCTCAAATTCACTCAGAAATCTCCTAAGTTTAGAAATAGAGTACTCTCCTATAGCAGAAACTGGATAGTTTTCCAGATCTGGAGGATTTTCTAGATTGGTTGTTACAGCAGAATTTTTAATTTCTAAAAAAGATTCAATAGGATTTTCAGCTTCACAAATGTTTTCTTCAACAGAGGATTGATTTTAATATTTTTCAATGTGTTCAAGTTGATGTTTATAAGAACATTCAGCATCAAAGAACTCTATTTTTGAGAAGTTTTCAGAATAAGTTGGTTCCTTAATATTTTTAATAACATTTAACTCTTCTTCCTGTTCACCAATTTTTAATATTAGCTGACCCTTTGACACATCAATAATAGCACCACCTGTGGCCAAAAAGGTCCTACCCAAGATGATGGGAACCTTATGATCACACTCCATATCCAATGCTAGAAATTCAGCAGGTAGAAACAGTTTCCCATCCACAACTAGCAAGTCATCTACCCTTCCCACAGGATGAGTGAAAGATCTATCAGCTAACTGTAGTATGACTGTGGTGGGTTGAAGGTCACCCAACCTCAATTGTTGAAACAGTGAGTATGGGAGCAGATTAATACTAGCACCTAAATCACACAAATATTTGAGTTGATCAGAGTTTCCTAGTATGCAAGGAATGACAAAACTACAAGGGTCTTTCAGTTTAGGTGGGATTTTCTTTTGCAGTACAGCACTTCACTCTTCAGTGAGGCTGTAAGTAGAAAATTCTTCTAAAGTTTTTTTGTTAGAAACAATTTTCTTAAGATATTTCAAGTAATATGGGATTTGAATTAAGGCTTTAATGAAAGGAATATTTACCTGAAGTTTAGAAAGGAGACCAAGGAACTGAATAAGCTCATCCCTGGTGTTACTTTGAGGTTTTAGCTTCTCAGGGTAAGGGATGGGTGGGGAAAAAAATTTAGAACAGTAGGAATATCCCTCACCTCTTCCTCAAATTTTACTTTACATTTATTCTTTGGATTTTTAGATGAAGTTTCAGCTTGAATTTCAGGTGACAGATTCAGATTTAGATCATTTTCAAGGCTTTTCTGTGAATTTCCAGCATGTGTGAAAAGAAGATTTTTATTACCGGTTTGAAGCATATTTTCATTTTGGGTATTTCATGGTCTTTTTCAGCAATAGTTTGAGTATTAAGCCTACTTCAAGTTACAACAGCCATGGAATTCTCCCTAGGATTGAGTTCAGTTGTACTAGGCAACCTACCTTTATCCCTAGATGAAAAGTCTCTAGCAAGTTGGCCAAGTTGTGTTTCCATGTTTTTCATTCTAACATCAGTTTTCATTTTATCATACTCATATTGATTTTGATGTTTATTACATTGAGCCATGTACTTTTCCTCTTGTGAATTAATTTTATTCATGATTTTATCTAGGTTAGACGAAATTTGATTATCATTATTTCCTTGAGTGTTTGAAGACTCCCCCCTTTGTTGATTTTGAAATTTAGGTCTTGGTTGGTTCTAATAATTAGTGGTAGTTGGTTGCTTAATAATTCCTTGATCCTTCCATGATAGATTTTGATGGTTCCTATATCCTTGATTGTAATTATTTGAGAATGGATATTCTTTTTGAGGCATCCTACGACCATAATTAACAAATTTTAAGGTTTTAGGTTGTTGGGTAGTTAAATCAGCATTAGGAAAAAAATTTCAGAATGCCCAAACATACCACATTGAGTGAACTGTTGCCTTAGTGACTGGTACTGATTCTGATTTTCAATTTGATTTATAGTTTGTTTTGAATTCTAGTTCATTAAAGTTTGAAGTTGGTTGGTGATTTCGTCTAGTTGAGCTTGATTTTCATTCATTGAACCAATATTTTCACTCCTATTCACTCTCTTTCTTATTGAATTTTTATGTTAAGAATTAAGGGCTAGATGGTTAAAATTTTTCTTCAACTCATCATCTGTTTTATCATTGTAACTACCCCCAACAACATGATCCACTAAATTCTGACCAGAGGAGGACAACCCTTCGTAGAAGGTATCCATGAGGAGATGAGATGGGAGTTGATGATGAAAACATTGCCTAAGAAGGTCCCTAAATCTATCCCATGATTCATGAAAAGCTTCTCTATCCTCTTGGTAAAAACTAGTGATCTTAGTTCTCAGTTCTCCTTTTAATCTTTGGAGATAAAATTTCATAATGAATGAGTTGTAAACTTGATCCCAATTCTCAAAAATGTTTTCATCTAAACTTAAAAACCAATTCCTAGCATTCCCTTTAAGGAAAAAGGGAAAAACTTTCATCTTTAGCTCATTTTTAGTGAATTCCAAAAAAGGAAGTTGATGCATAGTGTTGTAGAAATCTCTAATAAAGGCTAAAGAGTCCTCATTAGAGAGCACATTAAAACAGGCAACAGAGATATGTGTGATTGTTTAAGTTCATAATTTCTGGCCCCAGGACTTAATCTGATGGATGATGGGTTGCTTGAAACTTGTGGGAGTTGGAACTCCCTTATCCTAGGCCTTTCATGTTCATCTAAGAGTTGTGGATGGTTATTTTGAAAGTTATTATGCTCAGGAACTCTATTATCTAAGTTTTCCATTTTAATTTTGTTCTTCTTTCTTAGAGCAGTTAAATTTTTATCTAATTCAAGGTTTAGGGGCTCTAATCTAGCACTAGAAGTTCTTGTGCTCATGAAAACAACAGTAAAAATATCATCAGTAACAATTCAGGATGATAAGTAACTGTTTTTTTTACAGTTTTCAAAAAAAAAATCAATTTTTTTAAATATTTTTATATGTGTGTTTTTTTAAATGTTTTTTTTGAGTAATGGCTCATGCATTCCCCAGAAACGGCACAAAAAACTTAACCTAAATCGTCATTGAATCCGGTGAAAGTTTAATATTTATATTACTACTAACTACAATATATGTGGCAAGTAGGGTCAAACCCACATGAAAGGCTATTTTGGCCACTAGTTTTCTAAAAACTAACTAAAGACCCCACTGTTTTCAGTAGTGGGATTGAGTTTCTATTTTTCACTTTTTATATTTTGTTATTTATTATAAGGCTCAAATGAAACAAAACTTCTTTTAAGTTTTTGTTCAACACTGTATCAAAACAAGAAACAGGCTAAAGACAGTAACAAAGGATTAAAATGTTAAAGAGAGAACGATCTAAAGAAATATGTCCGGGGAAAATATCAACTCTACTGATTTTAAAAACATTCCTTCTCATGATATTGATTACAACTAATACCACTAAAAAGGAGTTATTTATTTCCCTCTCTAGTAGATAAATCACTCAAGCCGACTAAACTTGGAGTTCTCCACTCCTCGGTTAATCAACTTGCGAATTCTAGTTTGAAAAGATCACAGAACTAACTCGCCGTATGTCCTGTAGTATTTTATTTACATTTAAATGTTCAAGAAAATTAATCCACATTTAAAATCACCGTATGAATGTGGAAATATGAGATTGAGAATAGGTGGTACGTTGCAAATGAATGTAATCAGAACTGACCTCACCGATCAATTCTGATCACATTAAAATGATAGTGATAAAAGAAAATGACGATAACCAGTAGACTTGATTTCTACCCCAAACTGTAAGTATTTATCCTATCATCATCTCTATTTTGTAAACTATTTTCAATCAATTATAGAGGAATAGAATTTAAAGAGAATAGAGGAAGAAAACTCCCTCTACTCGCATGAATTACTGCTCCTGGCCCTCGGGTCTCCAAGGAATGGTTCTCCGAGAGTTGCTCCAGAATTCGCCTCGAAGGTCCTTTCTCCGAGTCAGGTGAGTTCGTCGAATGACTGAGCATCCCCCTCAAATTCTATTGTTTTCTCTATTTTGTATCCTCTTTCATCCACTGCTTATCACCGACCAATTCAAGTGTCTTCAAAATTCCCTCAGTTGTGCACCGCACACGTGCGCTTTTTTCACGACTGACAAATCGCACTATCTTTTCTCACGTAACTAACTCCCGCTGAGTTAGTTAAGTGAATCTGGACAAGAACTCACTCCCTGTATCAACCTGAAATATAGAGAACAAAACAAGCAGTATTAAATAAATAATAGTTATTTTAAAAAAAATAAAGTTATATTAAAAGGTTAATTAATGTTAATTAATAAATACTTAAATTGATAATTATTATTTACTAAAATTAACTATTAATATTATATTTATTAGTTAATTATTAAATCATTAATTAAATAAAATTATTATGTTTTTAATCTATTATCATTCATTTAGTTAATTTATTAAAATAGGAATTAATAATTAGTTAACAAAACAGAATTAAAATCTTAAATTGGGCTAATATTAATTTATTTATTAATTTAATTATTATATTTATTCAAATAAAATTAAATTAAGATTCAATATATTATTTTTAGTTAATAATATATTTTTTTATAAAAAATTATGGTTTAAATTTTAATTTTATAAAGTCTTATTAGTTTGTCTTATATTTTATTTTTATAACTCATCTACTCATTATTAATAATATTGTTATATATAAATATAATATTTTGTATTATACTTAATTAATTAATTAATTAATTATATATTTTACATTTACTTTACTATGTTTATTAAATTTTTCTACTCCACCCCTCTGTATCTTCTTCTCCATCGCGCCTCAGGAGGTAAATACTGGATCTGGTTTTATAGCTTCCTTCAGTGGCAAAGCATCATCCTCTAACGGCGTCGTAGTCCTGCAGCACGACGATTCGGTCTCGAATCTGGCAGCATCACCCTCGGCTCCTCATGCGGCTTGTTTCTCCATCAGATCATTCTTGCCTCATCCTTAGCAACTTCATATCTCTTGTGACTGAAGACCTATACTAAAGTAGCAGGAAAGAACATCCAAAACTCTGGCAATGACAGAAAGTTCCAGGTCACGGCACAATAGCAACGAATCCTTTAGCGGAAGGCTACGATTCTTCAACCGGTGGCCACTGTTCAGAAGCAGCAGGTTTCAAGCTCTCAAAACCAGCGGCAGACTTCTCCTCGACAGACCTAGGTTCGGGCTTGACTCCCATAGGCGGCAGTGCTAGAGGTGAAACGACCTAGCTTCACGATGGTGGCTTCAGAAACGATCTGCGACAAGAAACAATTTTGCTCCTGGAAAATTAGGTTTGCATTAAATAGCATGGCGACAGATTGGCATGGGATTTTTTTTCTTGAGCTAGATATCTTCAAACGACTGCAGGACTCAGGCATCCTCACAACATGCGAGCTCTGTCTTCTTGCAAAGCACCAGCTTGTGGCGATGGTGCAACTCCCCTCCAGTGGGTTGTTCAAATACAGTGTGGTGGTGGGTTGTCAAAGAGAAATAGGGAATGAATGGTTGAAGTGGGTGACATGGTATAGGAAAAGGTGCAGTGGCACATATTCGAGTGAAACCAAGAGGATACGATGAGTAGAGGAACAAGAGAGAACCGGTGGAAAGGGACTGGAAACGATGAGACTCAAGGGCGAGAGTATGGTTTGTGTTTGTTTTCAATCCTCAGTAGAAGTTCAGAATGCGTGCCAACAAAGTAATAATACAATTTAAGCAGACAACAGTATTGAAGGTGACGTCATTTTCTAGTGTTTGCCAAATTTTTTGGTCTTTAAATCAGAAAATGAAGACATAGGTTTTTGGTAAGATGAGGTGTGTGCAAAAAAGAAGTGGTGCACGAAATAAGGGAGGTGTGCGAGGAAAAATCAAGGGTTGTGCGAAAAAATATGTGTTTGTGTGAAAAACAGTGTGGTGCACGAAATTGTGGAATGAGGTTTTCCACGCAAGGTGTGTTTTGGAATCAAAATGTTGAAAAATGGAAAAGGCATGGGCTGCGCAAAAAATCTGGAGATGTATGCAAAAAACGATACCTGTACGAAATATTACGCGCCAAATTAAAGGTTTTTCATGACATAGGGGGTTTTGTATGTGGGAGTGTAAGACACCTATAAATAAGAGGTGACCCCCCCTCATTCCGTATGGTTGAAGACTTAGAGAAGATCTGAGGTCTGGTGCACGTAAAAGGTTCACGTAAAGGGTGTTGCGCAAAAAGTTCGACTTGCGTGAAAAGGGTTCAGCTGTGTGAAAATGCCGACATTGCACGAAAAATTTAAGGTTTCGCGAAAAACTCTGAACTATGCGAAAAAGGACAAGCTGCGCGAAAAAGGTGTGGTGCGTAAAGCTGCGAATAAAGAAAGTTGTTGCGTGAAATATTTTTCGTGCCAAAATCAAGTATTTCGCGCCAAAGTCAGATATTTCGCGCAAAGGGTGGGAGTTGTGCGAAATCTTCAGTGTAACCTATTTGTGCATTTCTGATTATCTGGTTCAGTGGTTTAGTGCATTCAAGTGCATCTTTTCTGGAATTCGATGCAAGAAGAGTCTCGTGCTAAGTAGAGGAAAAGACTTCAATGCAAATCTATTGAAAAGATCTTCATGTCTATAAACTGACTGGGACTTCACCAAAGGCAGTGAGCCAGGGGGAGTCAACGGGAGTGACCAGAGGGACGCAGTGAGCTATCCCTAAACTTTTGTAAAGGTAGTGATCCTAGGACATAGTAACTGTGTAACACCCCGAGATTTTATAAGATATATTCCTTTTTAATTTCTTTCATATCTTCTGCAACACTATTCTTGGATCATGTTAAAAACAATTTCAAGTTTGTTTGATAGTAATTATTCAACACAACATTGAGTGTATATATACATATGTATTCAATGTATAAATGAAATATGGTTGGATTTTGTTATACGCAACAACAAAGGAGTCTTTCACTACACGCAACCCTGACTTGGCTTGCGTTACATGCAATCGCGACCTTCCTCGATAGAGTGTGTTGTACGCAATACCGGGCTTCACTAAACAATGATATATTATTATAATATTATTATGAACTAGCCGTTATGAATTGTATTAACTAAATTTTGAATTTTATAACATTATTATTCATCTTACACATTTTCTAGAACATGGTATAAGAACAAAATAATTTTTTTGGGTAAAATAAGTATTTTTCAAAAAATGCAGTTTTGCCGCCTTTTGATGGTGCACCCACTTTAAATCAAGATTTTGACATATTTATAAGTTCAAATTTACAAAATAAAATTATTATTTGGAATCAGGATATAAAATTTTACCTTGGATAAATTTTTCATATTATTCTGAAAACTTTCATATTTTAATGAATAGTAAAAACAGGCTATATTTTAATTAAAAACAACTTTTTTCATCGTAATAATTTATGTGGTTAAATTATAATATTGAATGGTTTTAAAGTATAAATAGAATATATTTTTACCATTTAATATAATTTATGTCATTGGCATTGATTTTACATTGAATTCGTAGGTTAAATCAATTCAATCTTTTGCAATGTTTTAAACAAAAACCTGTTTTCTTTCGACAACGAGATTAATTTTAATTTAATTTCTACAACTTCTGTGTATTGAATTTGGAAAAATGGATTCCATATTTGGAATAAGTGGGTCAAAATTATATTAATAGACTAATTTTTATTTTTGGGCATTATGAATAGTAACTACGGTAAATTTTATTTACCATAGTAAAAGGTAAATCAGGTAATTAAGGGTAAATATAATATTATAAAATTACCCTAACACTTTTCTTAATATAATTGGATGATTATATTTCGTCTTAATTCATATTTGGGTCTAAATGGAATCCATTAGAACCCACTTGGAGGTGATTAATACCTTTAGTTTATTTTATTTAAAGGAAAGTGAAATATGTCTCACTCAAACTTTAATAATTAAAGTATTTTTAATATAAGGTTATATAGTATATAAATTCAGTTATAAATACTCATTTTAAAGCTAAATTTTTTTTATCATGTCAATTTATTTGTAATTTTTAAGAGTTATTTAATTACCTTACTAGCGTATACATTAATGATGCAAAAATTATTTATTTAGTAAAAAAATCAATAATATTGTTTTTATTGAAATAGAAATACATATTAAAGGGCTCAAAAACCTGACAAAAACTTATTGGTAGTGTATATATACACCATAATCATCAAATGACCTAATATATGACCGTTTGGAGTCTTATAAAAGTGATTATGACACTTATATTATTTTATTTTATATGATGTCAAAGTTGTCACCTTCATAATTTAATAAATATAACATTTTAAAATTTGGGTGTTTTAGAAGATAAATCCGACTAAATGTATTCTTATGAAATATATAAGATTTATCTTCATCCTAGTATTTTATTTTTAATTTTTATGCAACAAATAAGTATATTTAATAATTATACAAAAATGTTGTAGTAATTATTTTATTAAGAGAAATATCAAATAAATGGTTTTACAAATAGTAAAATAAATATTATATGAACTATTTAATGTTCTCCACTAATTTTATATATTACTAATACATTTTAGGAACCTATTTAATATTTTAGTTCTAATATATCCTCTATGTGCATTTTATTTAAATTCAAATAAATGAATAGTGTCAAAATTGACACTATTGTTATTTTATAAAAATAACATATTATTAAATTGTTTAAAAATCAAAAAAATATTTAAAAATTATAAATTGAAATTTATATAGTCTCCAATGTAATAAAGTATCCAATTATGGAAAATTAACAACACATAAGTGATTATTTATAACTATTTAAAATTTAGAATCTTATTACCACAAATATAATTTAATAGATTAAATAAGGATAAATCAAGTTTATAATGTTTAAAATAAATTCCCTACATGTCTAAATTTTATTGGTTGATGAGATTACAACCCTATATCATCTAATATTTTAATATGAGTCATTTTTTGAGGTTTTTAAGTGGGGTTAGATTTATTATAAATTAATATTTTTAGGATTTCCAAAGGTGCCCATATCCTCCCTTATAAAAAGGGAACCCCTTACCTCTTCTCTTCACACCCTTTTGAGCCTTGAATCTCGGAAACCCCTGCCCATTTCTCTTCTCCACTTCCCTAGAAACATTCTTGAGGTTATGGTCTTCTCAAAAGACCATCTCTACTTCCTTAAGAGGAAGCTTAAAGGAGGTGTGTCGAAGAAGAGGTAATCCCTTCTTCCAATTATCTCAAGTTTCTTTCTTCTTCTTTAGTTTTATCATTATAAAGTAATAACATCAGTATTAAATATATACTGATATGTTATTATAAATATGAAACAACCCTATTTCACCTTCTATCCATCCTAAAGAAAACGAAATCACCGTGCATGCGTACGTACGGAATACCGTCTCCATGCCGTGGTGTAATCTGTTTTCGACCACCACCTTACTTGGATCGGTATAATGGTGTAAATAAATAACTATATATGATTATTTTAATGTGATATTTATTCTGAAATATTATACATACACTTCAATAAACTTCCACGATCATGGGAATGGTATCATCGCTCGTGCGTACGTACGGACTACCGTCTCCACGACGCGATGAGATTCATTCTCCATGTTAACCATTCATGAATGATTATAAAGTATATATAATAAGTAATCATGAAATATATGACATAATAATTATACTGGATTTATGTATATATATATATGTATGTCATCTACTTAATTTCATTCAATTCAATAAGGAAACCAAAACAATGTTCATGCGTACGTACGGCCTACCGTCTCCATGAACGGTGTATTTCATTCCATTTATCGATCTATCATATATATATGTGTATTCTGAATATATATTATATATAAATCATGGAATTAAGTAAATCAGGATATAAGTAATAATATCATGAACAAAAAGTCGAAACACGTACAATAAATGAAACGATTTTACCCAAATCGCTGCTTTTACATTGAATTTACAAAAGAACAGGCAATATAAAGTCATAAGTAAACTATATATGATATCATAACAATGAATATGATTCTGTAATAATTCAATGACATTATTTAAATCATTATACAGGAGGTTCGGATACATACAAAGCATATCTAACATAAGGTAAGGGATAAATTTTCAATCTCATTTTTATCCGAGATTGCTAATACATAAGTATTTACTGGGGTTACGTTTATCATCCATGACCATGTTTTCTAAAAATTATTTCATAAAATGTTTACTATTCTTCCATGTATGTTTAGAGTCATTTTCACCCTTTATTGACTTTTTTCCACATTGTATGGATGAAATCTTTCCTTTGGTTACCATATAAGGTACTTTTTGACTTTTCCGACAAAAGTACGAGGAGAATGTTATTTTTAACTTATACGGAGTGAACAGATTTTTATGGTTTCATAACGCCTCATTTTCATAAAGCTTCTTCAACAAGATTACATGATTATTTTCAAAAAAACCCCTTTCTTTTAAAATTTCATGGCATTTTGTGAAAAGAAAATGATTTTGAAGAAGAAAGGATATTTTCCTCAAAAATTTATTTCAAGTGTTTTATCAAAACTATTTTCCATCTAAAATGACATTATTTAATATGTTTATGATTCAAGTATAATGTCTCCATTATTTACATGGTTTGATTCTTATTATGATAAAATTATATCCATTTTTTATGGATTATGTTATGATGGGATGATGTTTATGAAACAAATTTTATTCGTTGGGTTATTTTGAATGATGTATTCTTATTTTGTGGCACACGAAAGAATGATTTCATTATGAGATGAGTGGGACCTATATCTCCCTCCAATTCATTGGGTAAATATTTGTATCTCATGATATAGACATGGTTGGAACGGTAAGTTAATTTGGTTCAGTGATACAATACTGGAACGAGGAGTGAACTCGATTCAGAAAGGGACTTTGTCCACTAAGATGGTCTTGGCAGCAATGCTTTGGCTACTATGGAAATCATATCAAGTTCTTAATGGTTTTCCACAATTACATGTTTTATTCCCATTCTATTTTATCATGATTTATGTTCCCTTATGATATATGCCTTACTTACTTCCAAGATTTAGGTCTTTGCTCAAGATTTTGATGTTTAGATTTTATGTTCAAGTTTTTGCATTAAAATGTTTATGGATTGTTTTATGTTCTCTATGCTTACCCTTACTGAGAATTTGAGCTCACCCTTTTTATGTTTTATTTTCCCCAGGATATAAAGAAAGGTTTTAGGTAAGAAAACAAAAAGGAGAAGATCTTTATGGGAGATATTGAAGATCTTTCACCACGATTAGAAGATTTTGTTCCGAGTTTCCAAAGACACTAAAATATTACGGTCCTTGGGTGTATGTTTTTGTTATGTATTAAGTATTCCGAAAAAGTAATGTAATGTCCAAGTATGTCAAGCTTTGGCCCGCTACAGTTGGTATTAGAGGAAAGGTTTAGTCAACCTTTGGAAACTAGGATGCGAAAACTTTAGTGATATCCCTAGAGATATTTCTAAGGTATGTCTTGGGATGTCCCTAAGGTTAAGTATAAGTATAGGTTATAGTCCTAGAATTACGGTAATGATATTAGAATTAAACCTAAGATGTTAGATGTCAAGGTTACTCCCCTTTTATTATGTTATTTTCCTTGTATGATTTTTGTTTCTCACAGAATTCTTTTTGTGTTTTAGTCAATAGAGGGAACCAGAAGGAATTCGGTTAACATTGAATCTAATGGACAAATTGGCGACTATGAGAAACAAAATTGCATAATGCCTAGAGAGAAAGATATTGTGATTATGTCGAATCAGTCATTGCGATATATGATTAACATGGTGAAATCTAGTGGTATTCCTAATTCATCAAATAAGAGGAAGATAGACTTTTATACATGTTCGCATGTTGAGGAGAATAAAGAAAGGAAGATTGAGATTTCTAAATAAGGGAAGAAGAACCTTTATGAATACATCAAATGGAGGGGAAGATGTTATCTGTGTGGAGAGAAGGGTCATATAGTGACCGGTTTTTAGGGAGTTAAATGTCTTATTTGTGGAGAACATGGGAATTACCCAACTCAATGCCCTGACCTAAGAGGTTACTTCTAAATAAAGGATGGACTTATTCAATGACAATCATTGAAGAGGATGGATTGAAGTGTTTATGTATTTTTATTAAAGAATAATGTTTTTGAGGTACTTTTATGGTATATCGGAATATCTATGTATTGGTCAATTGTGGTTTTCAATAAGAATATGGTACTGGTAACCATGAAAAGTGACTAAAATATTTTTGGAAAGCAGATGATATGCGCATAATGAATGGATAAGGAGAAAATAATATGTTTGATAGTATTCATGAGATCATGATTGATATAAGGACTGAGTGATATCATGGTTTGAGTATATAGAATTTTAGGGATTTTGGTATGTGGAAATATTTAACTTTTTATAACACTCATGTTTTCACTAAGGTTATATGGTAATTCATGTTTCAAAGGAATACATGATTAAGGTATTCACATGTTTGGAATGTGACCAACAAGATATATCTTATGATATATGGGGGATAAATGATGGTATCCACATCCTTGTTATGTGACATTTTCAGTAATTGTTTTCTTTATACTATGATTTTAGACATAGGTATTTTGGATAAGCCTAAAGATTGGAATGGATTATGTTGGACATAAATTAGTATTGTCTAAGGATAGAACTTTTTTTTCAATATTATTGATAGGATGTTATAATAATGTAGTTTTAGAAAAAGTAAAACCTGCTGGATGGGTGACAACCCGTTGTGTCGGACAAAGTTGCGGGAATCGAACCCACAACCGAAGTGTGACAAGCCTTCATCGCCTACCACTAGCCTACTGGAAGTCCTTGGTTTGTAGAAATTAGTTTTATTTTATTATGTGGTATGATAGATGAAGTATAAGTCCATTTTTTTAACCATGTATGATTAACCTCAACATAGATGGACTTATGTATATTTAATATCTTATACTCACCTTTTATTGTGATAGAGATAGATGGAATGACCTATCATTCTATCACGTGATATTATAATACTTCAAAAATGTCAAATTCAACTTTATATCTTTAAATAAGAGATGAAGAGGAAATTGTTCATGGAATGACCAATGATGATTTTACACTAAAATAAATTAAGTATTTATCCTTATACAAAAAATCATCAACATTAGGGAAATGATCTTGAAAACAAAAAATGTTGTCCTAGTACTCTCATATTAGATGAATCTGATGGTACCTTAGATTATCACAAATTTATGGCTTTGTTATTGTTGGATTTTTCATAGCCATGTTCTCTACCAATCTCCATCAGAACTTGATGGTTATATTTCTCTTACATATCCATATTTTCACCTATGTTCTCCTAAGTGGAAACCCATTGATGAGTTAATTTGGGTAACCATTATGTTTCATACTTCACTTTTTAAAAATGAAGTTTTAGTATTCCTTTTTACGATGTGGGTTTCTATTAAAAATTTTGAGTAGTAAACCATTTATAACTCTGAAGAATTTCGAGGGAGAAATTCATTTTAAGGGGGTTAGAATGTAACATCCTGAGATTTTATAAGATATATTCCTTTTAATTTCTTTCAAATCTTCTGCAACACTAATCTTGGATCGTGTTAAAAATAATTTCAAGTTTGTTTGATAGTAATTATTCAACGCAACATGGAGTGTATATATACATATGTATTCAATGTATAAATGAAATATGGTTGGATTTTGTTATACACAACAACAAATGAGTCTTTCACTACACGCAACCCTAATTTGGCTGGCGTTACATGCAATCGCGACCCTCCTCGATAGAGTGTGTTGTACGCAATACCAGGCTTCACTAAACAACGATATATTATTATAATATTATTATAAACTAGCCGTTATGAATTGTATTAACTAAATTTTTAATTTTATAACATTATTATTCATATTACACATTTTCTAGAACATGGTATAAGAACAAAATAATTTTTTTGGGTAAAATAAGTATTTTTCAAAAAATGCAGTTTTGCCGCCTTTTAATGGCGCACCCACATTAAATCTAGTTTTTGACATGTTTTTAAGTTCAATTTTACAAAATAAAATTATTCTTTGGAATTAGGATATAAAATTTTACCTTGGATAAATTTTTCATATTATTCTGATAACTTTCATATTTTAATGAATAGTAAAAACACGCTATATTTTAATTAAAAACAACTTTTTTCATCATAATAATTTATGTGGTTAAATTATAATATTGAATGGTTTTAAAGTATAAATAGAATATATTTTTACCATTTAATATAATTTATGTCATTATCATTGATTTTACATTGAATTCGTAGGTTAAATCAATTCAATCTTTTGCAATGTTTTAAAAAAAAGCTCGTCTTCTTTCGACATCGGGATTAATTTTAATTTAATTTCTACAACTTCTGTGTATTGAATTTGGAAAAATGGATTCCATATTTGGAATCATTGGGTCCAAATTATATTAATAGACTACTTTTTATTTTTGGGCATTATGAATAGTAACTACGGTAAATTTTATTTACCATAGTAAAAGGTAAATCAGGTAATTAAGGGTAAATATAATATTATAAAATTACTCTAACACTTGTCTTAATATATTTGGATGATTATATTTCGTCCTAAGTCATATTTGGGTCGAAATGGAATCCATTAGAACCCACTTGGAGGTGATTAAGACCTTTAGTTTATTTTATTTAAAGGAAAGTGAAATATGTCTCACTCAAACTTTAATCATTAAAGTATTTTTAATATAAGGTTATACAGTATATAAATTAGGTTATAAATACTCATTTTAAATCTAAAATGTTTTTTTTATCATGGAAATTTATTTTTAATTTTTAAGAGTTATTTAATTACCTTATTAGTTTATACATTAATGATGCATAAATTATTTATTTAGTAAAAAAATCAATAATATTGTTTTTATTGAAATTTTAATACATATTAAAGGGCTCAAAAACCTGACTAAAACTTATTGTTAGTGTATATATATACCATAAGAATCCAATGACCTAATATATGACCGTTTTGAGTCTCATAAAAGTTATTATGACACTTATATTATTTTATTTTATATGATGTCAAAGTTGTCACCTTCATAATTTAATAAATATAACATTTTAAAATTTGGGTGTTTTAGAAGATAAATCCAACTAAATGTATTCTTATGAAAGATATAAGATTTATATTCATCCTAGTATTTTATTTTTAATTTTTATGCAACAAATAAGTATATTTAATAATTATACAAAAATGTTGTAGTAATTATTTTATTAAGAGAAATATCAAATAAATGGTTTTAAAATAGACAAATAAATATTATATGAACTATTTAATGTTATCCACTAATTTTCTAGAATAATATTACATTTTAGGAACCTATTAAATATTTTATTTTGAATATATACTCTGTTTGTATTTTATTTAAATTCAAATAAATGAATAGTGTCAAAATTGACACTATTGTTATTTTATAAAAATAACATATTATTAAATTGCTTAAAAATCACAAAAATATTTAAAAATTATAAATTGAAATTTATATATTCTCCAATTTCATAAAGTATCCAATTATGGAAAATTAACAACACATAAGTGATTATTTATAACCATTTAAAATTTAGAATCTTATTACCACAAATAAAATTTAATAGATTAAATAAGGATAAATCAAGTTGATAATGTTTAAAATAAATTCCCTACATGTCTAAATTTTATTGGCTGATGAGATTACAACCCTATCTAATCTAATATTTGAATATGAGTCATTTTTGGAGGTTTTTAAGTGGGGTTAGATTTATTATAAATTAATATTTTTAAGATTTCCAAAGGTGCCCCTCTCCTCCCTTATAAAAAGGGAACCCCTTCCCTCTTCTCTTCACACCCTTTTGAGCCTTGAAGCTTGGCCAAACCCAGACAATTTCTATTATCCACTTCCCTAGAAACATTCAGTAGGTTCTGGTCTTCTCAAAATACCATCTCTAATTCCTTAAGAGGAAGCTTAAAGGAGGTGCGTCGAAGAAGAGGTAATCTCTTCTTCCGATTCTCTCAAGTTTCTTTCTTCTTATAATTCTTCTTCTTTAGTTGTATAATTATAAAGTAATAACATAAATATTAATTATATACTGATATGTTATTATAAATATGAAACATCCCTATTTCACCTTCTATCCATCCTACAGAAAATGAAATCACCGCATGTGCGTACGTACGGAATACCGTCTCCACGCCGTGGTGTAATCTGTTTTCGACCACCGCCTTACTTGGATGGGTATAATGGTGTAAATAAATAACTATATATGATTATTTTAATGTGATATTGATTCTGAAATATTATACATATACTTCAATACAATTCCATGATCATGGGAATGGTATCATCGCTCATGCGTACGTACGGACTACCGTCTCCACGACGCGATGAGATTCATTCTCCATGTTAACCATTCCTGAATGATTATAAAGTATATATAATAAGTAATCATGTAATATATGACATCATAATGATTCTGGATTTATGTATATATATATGTATTTCATATACTTAATTCCATTCAATTCAATAAGGAAACGAAAACAATGTTCATGCATACGTACGGCCTACCGTCTCCATGAACGGTGTATTTCATTCCATTTATCGATCTATAATATATATATGTATATTCTGAATATATATTATATATAAATCATGGAATTAAGTAAATAAGGATATAATTAATAATATCATGAACAACAAGTCGAAACACGTACAATAAATGAAATGATTTTACACAAATCGTTGCTTTTACATCGAATTTACAAAAGAACGGGTAATATAAAGTCATAAGTAAACTATATATGATATCATAACAATGAATATGATTCTGTAATAATTAAATGAAATTATTTAAATCATTATACAGGATTTTCTGATACATATGAAGCATATAGGACATAAGGTAATGGATAAATTTTCAATCTCATTTTTATCCGAGATTGCTTATACGTAAGTATTTACTGGGGTTATGTTTATCATCCATGACCATGTTTTCTAAAAATGATTTCATAAAATGTTTACCATTCTTCCATGTATGTTTAAAGTCATTTTTACCCTTTATTGAATTTTTACCACATTGTATGGATGGAATCTTTCCTTTGGTTACCGTATAAGGTACTTTTTGACTTTTCCGACAAAAGTACGAGGAGAATGTTATTTTTAACTTATACGGTGCAAACAGATTTTTACGGTTTCATAACGCCTCAATTTCATAAAGCTTCCTCTACAAGATTTCATGATTATTTTCAACAAAACCCTTTTCTTTTAAAATTGCATGGCATTTTGTGAAAAGAAAATGATTTTGAAGAAGAAAGGATATTTTCCTCAAGAATTCATTTCAAGTGTTTTATCAAAACTATTTTCCATATAAAATGACATTATTTAATATTTTTATGATTTAATTATAATGTATCCATTATTTACATGATTTGATTCTTATTATGATAAAATTGTATCCATTTTTTATGGATTATGTTATGATGGGATGATGTTTATGAAAAAAAAATTATTCGTTGGGTTATTATGAATGATGTATGCTTATTTTGTGGCACACGAAAGAATGATTTCATTATGAGATGGGTGGGACCTATATCTCCCTCCAATGCATTGGGTAAAGATTTATATCTCATGAGATAGACATGGCTGGAATGGTAAGTTAATCTGGTTCAGTGATACAAGACTGGAATGAAGAGTGAACTCGATTCAGAAAGTGACTTTGTCCACTAAGATGGTCTTGGCTGAAATGCCTTGGATACTATGGAAATCATATCAAGTGATTAATGATTTTCCAAAATTACATGTTTTATTCCCATTATATTTTATCATGATTGATGTTCCTTTATGATATATTCCTTATGTACTTCCAAGATTTAGGTCTTTGCTCAAGATTTTGATGTTTAGATTTTATGTTCAAGTTTTTGCATTAAAATGTTTATGGATTGTTTTATGTTCTCTATACTTACCCTTACTGAGCATTTGAGCTCACCCTTTTTATGTTTTATTTTTCCCAGGATATAAAGAAAGGTTTTAGGTAAGAAAACAAAAAGGGAAAGATCTTTATGGGAGATATTGAAGATCTTTCACCATGATTAGAAGATTTTGTTCTGAGTTTCCAAAGACACTAAACTATTACGGTCCTTTGGTGTTTGTTTTTGTTATGTATTAATTATTCCACAAAAGTAATGTAATTTCCAAGTAAGTCAAGCTTTGGGTCTCTACAAAATGTACCCAAACATTGTAATCCTCAGATAGTGAAGTTTAGTGGATTTAGTTATGACCAACAACATGTTGGCATATGCTCCTTGGATGTAGCCCTTTGTGGTGAACCAAGTAAAAGTGTTGTGTCAACTTCCTGCTTTCTTTTGTTTGACAGGATTTACAAGTTTCTACCAACGTGGGAACAAGATCCACAAATTTAAAAAAAAAATGACACCCTAATTCACCCCTCCCCTATTAGGGTGTTCTGGGGTCCTTCACGTGGTATCAGAGGCAGGTTAAGTGGTGTTTGGTCTATCATATTCTTTTATGGACAATTTAGCCAATGTCAGGGGAGTCCCTATCTTCGATGGATTTAATTTCTAGATCCAGAAGAACGGAATGAGATCTCATATAATATCTCTTGGAATGGAAGTCCTTTTTTGTACTGTTCAAGGAATACAATTCATTAGTCCAATAGGCCTAGCTATGACTGACGTAGACAAGAAAATTCTTGATGCAGTTGCTAAACCACAAAATGCTCTCACTGTGGCTCTTTCTGATCAGATCTATCTAAAGGTGATGAGTTGCACCTCAGTAAAATCCATGTGGGAAAAAATTGAAAATATTAATGAAGGATATATCAAAGTTAATGAGGAAAAAATACAAGTCCTACACAATAGGTTTGGTGATCTGAAGAAGCATCCTGATGAGAATGAAGACTCATTCTTCAATCGAATTACTGAAGTGGTTGGAGCAATTCGGGGTCTAGGAGAAGAAATCAAAGACATCGACATTGTGAAGAAAATATTGAGAATACTTCCACCCCTGTATAATGAAAAGGTGTCGGCCATTGAGGAAAGAGAACTTTACAAACTTTCTCTGGATGATCTTCTGAGTAACCTGGTGGCATATGAAATGAGAGTCAAACCAGAAGATGCTATGACTCAAGTGAGCAAGGAAATGGCATTAAAATCCATTGAGAAACTGAAAATCTCAAAAGATATTAGTGGTGAAGATGAAGAGGAAAAAGAAATTTTTTCTCTCATTTCAAAGAAGTTCCAGAAGGGAAAAGGGAAATTCAAAGGGAAATTACCTCTAGCTTGATTTCATTGTGGAAAAGTTGGTCGCATTGCCTCTCAGTGCTTAATAAAGATCGATGGTGAGAATAGCGATGCTGAAGACATTGAGAAGCCTCAGAAAAGGTTTTTCAAAAAGGGAGACTTCAAATCTAGAAAGAAGGTACCAAAGAAGAGTTTTTTTTGTGAAGAGGAAGAGGATGATAATGAATTATATGATTAAAAAGAACCATAATTTATAACTGGGAACCATACTTCCATGATGGCCACTATTGAAAAATCAGAAGATACTGGTGGAGAAAATCAGTTGACAACTTGTGCCAATCCCGAGTTTCAAATTAAGGATGATGTTAGTAAGCTTAAGTTTAAATGTAATATTTGCAATAAGTGGAAATAAATTTTATAAGAATAAACTGAATATGTTGATCAACTTGAAGTTGAAATTGAGCGACTGGAAGAATTGGTGAAAGTATAGTCTAAAATACTTGAAAGCAATGATGATGTAGTGGATCTGAAGCTGAGAATTGAAGAGCAGGCAAAGGTCATCAATGACCTCACCTCCAGACTAAAGGAAAAGTCCAAGACTGCTGAGTGTCTTGAGGAGGAAGTTGTTACCATTAGGAGTAAATTTAAAAAATATTCAATTTCAAAAGAATCAAGGAAGAAAATATAATTTGGATGGTTCTCAGATGCTGAGCTGTTGGAGAGAGCAAAACATGGCTCTAATGGAGTTGAAAAGATTTTAAATGATCATAGACCTGCCTGCATGGGAAATAGTGGAATTGGTTGTGAGGTAGAGTCGTCATATGCTTCAAATAAAGGTTACCAAAATAAAGGCAAGCTGAAAGTGGGTGATGTGGAAAAGACATTTGAAGTGCTAAAACAGAAACCCCCAATTCAATCTGAAAGAAGAAAAGAAGATTATCCTCAAGATTCCTTGAAAAAGGGTCCCTCAACCTTTTATCCCACTGAAGAAGGAATGAGGATAAACATATGTGAGAAGACATTTCCTCTCATGAATTGTCAGCTCTATGGATATTTGGGCCATACCATGTCTTATTTTGAAGAAGAAATAAGCTATATGAATGGAGAAGACATGAAAGTTCAATGGAGGAGAACAAATTCATATCCTAATTCTTTTAGAAGAAGAAATTTCTATGGATATTTTTTTCGTTGTTCTAACTTTGGTCATAAGGCTGTTAATTACAGGTAGAGAAGGGACATGGACACCTCATACCGGAGTTTGAGACCAATCAAATCTCGTCAACAAGATAGTGTTTCTCTTACAAAAAGGTTTTCTCCTCTCGATAAAGACTTAGACTATGAAAAACCAATGTACACAGATGAGATAATTGAAAGGCCATCAGTGCTCTACACTCAATCCAATTTCTCATGGAAAGAAAGAAAGAAAATTGAGAAATCCAACCTTGCATAGGTGGCCCTCAAAGCTACAAAAAGCAATAGTACCTAGATTCTAGATAGCGGTTATTCATCTCATATGTCAGGTAATTCTATCCTGTTAATGGATATAAAAAGAAAGGTTGATGGTATAGTACGATTTGGTAATGATGGATCTCTGAAAATCAAAGGCAGTGGAAGTACTGAATTAGCTAATGGAGAGCTAAAGAAGATTAAAGTTCTTTATGTAGATGGTCTACGACATAATATACTCAGAGTGAGTCAAATCTATGACTCATGACTTATAGTTACTTTTAATCAGAAAGGCTACACTATCAAGGGAAAGATAGGAAATTCACTTATGAAGGGATGCAGAACAGAAGGCAACTTTAATCAGGTTGATAGTAAAGAAAATGTTTATTACATGATTGTTGAAGAAGAAAAAAATTTGTGGCATCGGAGACTGGGACACATCAATCAACAATGCATGGATAAAATATCAAAATTTAGGATTTTCATGGACATTCCCAACCTAAAGCGTGAGCGTGAAAAGTCTATTAATGCTTGCATTCATGGGAAGATGGTCTGCTATTCATATCGGCCAAAGAAGAAAAGGGAATCTCATCTTCTTTATCTAATTCATACAGATGTATGTGGGCCGATAAATGTTGTCGGAACTCATGGAGAAAGGTAATTTGTCCTTTTTATAGATGACTTCCATAGAATGGCATGTGTAATGGTCATTCACAGAAAACGACAAGTGCTTGACTATATGAAAACATATCAGCGAATCGCCGAGAATGATACTAGATGAACAATCAAAGTGTTGAGATATGATAATGGAGGGGAATACACATCCATTGAATTTGAAAATTACTTTTAGAATCATGGGATACAACATGAGGTAGCAGCTGTGAGAACTCCACAACAAAATGGAGTTGCTGAACATAGGAATCGACAGGTGAACAACATGGAAGGAACTATACTGATTGAGATTCGTATTCCACGACATTACTGGAAAGAGGTTGTTCAAGATGTAGTGTATATTCAAAATCGAACAAGTCTTTATATGGGTGAGATGAAGACACCATATGAATTGTGGCCTGGAAGGAAGCCCTCTTTGAAATAATTTTGTGTTTTTGGAAGTAAATGTATCATTAGGAACAAATAAGGAAATCAAGGGAAGTATGGTGACAATGTAGATAAAGGAATTTTACTTGGATACTCAATAAACAGCAAAGCCTACAAGTGTTTCAACAAGAGATTAGGAAGGATCGTGGAAAGCAGTGATGTTAAGATCATTGAAAAAAAACCACAAATGCTTCACAGATTTCATATGATGATGTGAAAGAAAGTGAGGTAGAAAATGAACATGGAGTAAATATAAATACTGGAATAGAGGAAGGTGGAAAAAACACTCATCATTCACATCATGATGTTGACTCAGAAGAAGAATATGAAGAGGAAACCTTGGCTGGAGAGAATGAAACTAAACCTCACAGGAGAAATCGAAGAGCTGATATTGATCCATCTAACATAATTGGGGATAGGAGTGCACCCACACAAACAAGGAGGATGAGGAATAACACGCAATCTGCATTTATATCAGCTGTAGAGCCATCCTCATTTGAAGAAGCTGCAAAGGATGAATCGTGGGTGAAAGCCATGAATGAAGAGTTAGATTAGATTGAAAAGAATCATACATGGGATCTTTTCCAAATACTCGAAGGTCACAATGTGATTGGTATAAAATGGATCTTCAAGAACAAGATTGATGAGCATGGATGTGTTATTAGAAACAAGGCATGACTGGTATGTAAAGGATACTCCTAGATTGAAGGTGTTGATGTTGAAGAAACCTTTTTTCCAGTGGCTAGACTGGATTCAATCAAGCTTTTCCTTGCCATGGCACTCCAAAGAGGATATAAAGTATTTCAAATGGATGTCAGGAAATCATTATTGAATGGTGTACTTGAATAAGAAGTCTACATTGAACAACAAGTGAGTTTTTTCTTGGTACTGATGAAACAAAGGTTTCCAAACTAAAGAAGGCTCTATATGGTTTGAATAAGGAACCCAGAGCATGGTATTCCCAGCTGGACTCTTATCTTAAGAAGTTGGAATTCAAAAGAGGAGGAGTAGATCACAATCTATATGTGAAGAATTCTACAAAATATCAGTTCATGGTTCTAGTCTACGTTGATGATATTATTTTTGGTGGTAGCAGGCAGAAATCAGTGGATGAATTTTCCAATAACATGAAATTAGAATTTAAAATGTTTATTATTGGGGAGCTTACATATTTCTTGGGGCTTCAGGTGATTCAAAATAAGGATTACACTTTCATTTCTCAGGAAAAGTATGCAAGAGATCTATTGAAGAAGTTTAATATGAAAGACTCCAAACCAATGTCTACTCCAATTGCAGTTGGAACCAAACTTGGAAAGCATGAGGATGGGACATCTGTAGATCCCACCATGTACAGGGGGTCATTGGGATCCTACTGTACCTGACAGTGACACAACCAGATATTGTCTTTGCAACATGTCTAGCGGCCCACATTCAGAGTAATCCAAATAAGTAACATATGTCAGCAGTGAAAAGAATCGTGAGGTATATTCAAGGTACTCACAATTGTGGATTATACTTTCCTACAGGAAGGGATAGTGAATTATCAGCATTTTTTGATGCTGACTGGGCTGGAGATGTAGTGGACAGAAAGTCCACCAGTGGTGGAGCATTCTATGTTGGTAATAAATGTGTTGGCTGTTTGAGCAAGAAATAAGAAAGTACTTCTCTTAGTGCCGCTGCAGCTGAGTATATCTCCGCCACAAAAGCATGCACTCAACTGTTATGGATAAAGAAACAACTAACAGATATTGGTGATGAGGTGAAGCAACCAATGGTAATTTACTGTGATAACAAGAGCACAATTGATCTTACGAAGAATCCAGTTCAGCATTCCTGTACAAAACATATTGAAATCAGGTATCAATTTATCAAAGAAAAATTTGAGCAAGGCGTGATTAGAATGGATCATGTGGGAACTGATGAGAAAGTGGCTGATATCCTGACCAATCCACTGTCAGCGGCTGTGTTTGAGAAGCATCGGTTGAACCTCAGTGTTCAGCCACCTCCCAGTGCATAAGGAGGTTCTGAAATTCCCCTCTCCCCAGTTATGTTTACTATTTTTAATATTTTTGTGGATATGATGCAGGTTTATGGGGGAGATACTATCCAGGGGGTGCATTGAGATGTTCAATGAGAAAATACCGATCTTTGGTTTTATTGCCAATGGGGAGAAGGAATAAATTCAGAACATGTTTGGTATCGCGATGAGAATTCAGAACATGTTCGGTATCGCAATGAGAATTTGGTGATACGATAAGAAGGAATACATTGGACATGTAATGATTCTGGGAAAATTTAAGAAAATTTACTTGGGCGTCATTGAGAATTCCAAAACATGAGAACCCAATTCAAGCTTCCTCTCTTGTTTTCTATACTGAGCATTTCTCACGTAGACTTAGATTGTTGGCTAAGTTGACTCTTGCGTTTTTGGTTTGCATGTGGAGGATGGTGATCAATTGAATTTATTTAGTGATTTCCAAAAAACCCAAAGGGGGAGATTGTTGGAACCATGGCCATTATATGCTTGAATTAGAGTATGGTTTGTGTTAGTTGTCAATCCTCAGTGGAAGTTCAGAATGTGTGCCAGAAAAGTGATCATACAGTTTAAGAAAATAACAGTATTGAAGGTGCCACCATTTCCTAGTGTTTTCCAAATTTTTGGGCCTTTAAATCGAAAAATGAAGACATAGGTTGTTGGTAAGAGGAGGTGTGCACAAAAAGGAAGTGGTGCACGAAATAAGGGAGGCATGCGTGGAAAAATCAAGGGCTGCGCGAAAAACTGCGGGTTTTCATGAAAAACAATGTAGTTCAAAAAATTTTGGAATGAGGTTTTTCGCACAAGGTGTGTTTTGGAATCAGAATGTCGAAAAATGGAAAAGGAACGGGCTACACGAAAAATCTGGAGATGTGCGCAAAAAACGATACCTGCGTGAAATATTACGCACCAAATTAGAGGTTTTTCGCACCACAGGAGGTTTTGCGGGTGGGGGTCTGAAATGCCTATAAAAAATAGGTGACCCCCCTCATTCTGTATGGTTGAATACTTAGAGAATATTTGAGGTCTGGTGCATGTAAAAGGTTCACGTAAAGGGTGTTGCGCGAAAAATTTCAAGTTGTGCGAAAAGGGTTTAGCTGTGCGAAAATGCAGACATTGTGCAAAAAATTTGAGGAATCGTGAAAAACACCGAACTTTGCGAAAAAGGAAAATCTAAACGAAAAATGTGTGGTGCGTAAAGATACACATAAAGGAAGTTGTTGCGTGAAATATTTTCCACGCCAAAATCAATTATTTCACGCCAAAGTCAGATATTTCACGCAAAGGGTGGGAGTTGCGTGAAATCTTCAGTGTAACCTATTTACGCATTTCTAATTATTCGGTTCAGAGGTTCTATGCATTCAAGTGAATATTTTCCAGACTTCGATGCAAGAAGAGTCTCGTTCTAAGTAGAGTCAAAGACTTCAATGCAAATCTATTGAAGATACATTCATGTCTATAAACTGATTGGGACTTCACCAAAGGTAGTGAGCCAGGGGGAGTCAACGGGAGTGACCAGAGGGACGCAGTGAGCTATCCTTGGACTTTTGTAAAGGTAGTGAGCCTGGGACAGAGTAACTGTACCCGAACATTGTAATCCACAGATAGTGAAGTTTAGTGGATTTAGGTACGACCAACAACCTGTCAGCGTATGCTCCTTGGATGTAGCCCTTTATGGTAAACCAAGTAAAAGTGTTGTGTCAACTTCCTGCTTTCTTTTGTTTGACAGGTTTTACAAGTTCCTACCAATGTGGGAACAAGATACACAACTTTAAAAAGAAAAATTTGACACCCTGATTCACCCCTCCCCTCTCAGGGTGTTTCGGGGTCCTTCAAGTGGTATTAGAGGTAGGTTAACTGGTGTTTGATCTGTCATATTTTGTTATGAACAATTCATCCAATGTCAGGGGAGTCCCTCTCTTAGATGGAAGTAATTTCCAGATCTGGAAGAAAAGAATGAGATCTCATCTAAGATCTCTTGGAATGGAAGTCTGTTTTTTACTATTCAAGGAATACAAGTCACTGGTCCAACATGCTTGGCTATGACTGACACAGACAGGAAACTTCTTGATGTAGTTGTTAAAGCACAAAATACTCTCACCGCGGCTCTTTCTGATCAGATATATCTAAAGGTGATGAGTTTCACCTCAGCAAAATCATTGTGGGATAAACTTGAAAATATTTATGAAGGAGATAGAAAAGTGATGGAGGAAAAACTACAAGTCCTGCACAATAGGTTTGATGATCTGAAGATGCATCCTAATGATAATGTAGACTCATTCTTCAATCGAATTACTAAAGTGGTTGGAGCTATTTAGGGTCTAGGAGAAAAAATCAAAGATATCGACATTGTGAAGAAAATATTGATAAGACTTCCACCCCTGTACAAGGAAAAGGTGTCAACCCTTGAGGAAAGAGATCCTTCCAAACTTTCTATGGATGATCTTCTAAGTAGCCTGGTGGAATATGAAATGAGAGTCAAACCAGAAGATGCTATGACTCGAGTGAGCAAGGAAATGGTGTTCAAAGCAATTGAGAAACTGAAAATCTCAAAAGATATTAGTGGTGAAGATGAAGAGTAAAATAAATTCTTTCTCTCGTTGAAAAGAAGTTCCAGAAGGGAAAAGGGAAATTCAAAGGGAAATTACCTCTAGCTTGATTTCGTTGTGGAAAAGCTGGTCACATTGCCTCTCAGTTCTTAAGAAAGATCGATGATGATAAAAGTGATGCTGAAGACATTGAGAAGCCCCAAAAAAGGTTTTTCAAAAAGGGATACTTCAAATCTAGGAAGAAAGTACCAAAGAAGAGTTTTGTCTGTGAAGAAGAAGAAGATGATAATGATTTCTATGATGAAGAAGAATCAGAATTTAAAACTGGGAACCATGCTTCCAGGATGGCCACTATTGAAAAATCAGAAGATACTGGTGGAGAAAATCATTTGAAAACTTGTGCCAATCCTGAGTTTCAACTTAAGGATGTTGTTAGTAAGCTTAAGATTAAAAGTAAGAGTTGCAATAAGTGGAAATCAATTGTAGAAGAATCAACTGAATATGTTGATCAACTTGAAGCTGAAATTGAGATACTAGAAGAATTAGTGAAAGTAAAGTCTAAAATATTTGAAAGCAATGATGATGTAGTGGATCTAAAGATGAGAATTGAAGAGAAGGAAAAGGTCATCAATGACCTCACCTCCAGACTAGAGGAAAAGTCCAAGACTTCTGAGCATCTTAAGGAGGAATTTGTTACCATTAGGAGTAATTTTGAAAAAGATTCAATTTCAAAAGAATTAATGAAGAAAATACAGCTTGGAAGGTTCTCCAATGCTGATCTGTTGGAGAGAGAAAAACGTGGCTCTAATGGAGTTGAAAAGGTTTTAAATTATCATAGACCTGCCTGCATGGGAAATAGTGGAATTGGTTGTGAGGAAGAGTTGTCATATGCTACTAAAGGTAACCAAAATAAAAGAAAGCTGAAAGTCGGTGATTTGGAAAGGTCATTTGAAGTGCTGAAATAGAAACCTCTAATTCAATCTGAAAGAAGAAAAGAAGATTATCCTAGAGCTTCCTTGAAAAAGGGGCCCTCAAACTTTTATCCCACTGAAGAAGGAATAAGGATAAACAGAAGTGAGAAGACATTTCCTCTCATGAAGTGTCAGTTCTTTGGATATTTGGACCATACGATGTCTTATTGTGAAGAATCAAGAAGCTATCTAAATGGAGAAGACATGGAAGTTCAACGGAGGAGAACAAATTCATATCCTAATTCTTTTAGAAGAAAAAATTTATTTGGATATTGTTTTCGTTATTCTAAATTTGGTCATAAGGCTGTTAATTGTAGGTAGAGAAGGGACATGGACACCTCATACTGGAGTTCGAGACCAGTAAAATCTCGTCAACAAGATATTATTGGTCTTACAAACAAGTATTCTCCTCTCGATGAAGACTTCGACTATGAAGAACCAATGTACACAAATTAGATAATTGAAAGGCCATCAGTTCTCTACACTCAATCCAATGTCTCGTGGAAAGAAAGGAAGAAAATTGAGAAATCCAACCTTGCAGAGGTGGCCCTCAAAGCTACAAAAAAGCAACATTACCTAGATTCTGGATAGCAGTTGTTCATCTCATATGTCAGGTAATGCTGGCCTGTTAATGGATATCAAAAGAAAGGTTGACGGTATAGTATGATTTGGTAATGATGGAGCTCTGAAAATCAAAGGTAGTGGAAGTACTGAATTAGCTAATGGAGATCTAAATAAGACTGAAGTTCTTTATGTAGATGGTCTACGTCTTAATCTACTCAGCGCGAGTCAACTCTGTGACTCGGGACTTATAGTTACTTTGAATCAGAAAGGCTGCACTATCAAGGGAAAGAAAGGAAATTAACTTATGAAGGGATGCAGAACAGAAGGAAACTTGTATCAAGTTGATAGTAAAGAAAATGTTTGTTACATGATTATTGAAGAAGAAAACAATTTGCGGCATCAGATACTAGGACACATCAATCAACAATACATGGAGAAAATATAAAAATTTAGGATTTTCATGGACATTCCCAACCTAAAGCGTGAGTGTGAAAAGTCTTTTTATGCTTGCATTCGTGGGAAGATGGTCTGCAGTTCATATCATCCAAAGAAGAAAAGGGCATCTCATCTTCTTGATCTAATTCATACAAATGTATGTGGGCCGATAAATGTTTCTGAAACTCATGGAGAAAGGTACTTTGTCCTTTTCATAGATGATTTAAGTAGAATGGCATGTGTAATGGTCATTCACAGGAAACTAAAAGTGCTTGACTGTATGAAAACATATCATTTAATCGCCGAGAATGATACTGGACGAACAATCAAAGTGTTGCGATTGGATATTGGAGGGGAATACACATCCGTTGAATTTTAAAATTACCTGGAGAAGCATGGGATACAACATGAGGTAGAAGATGTGAGAACTCCACAACAAAATGGAGTTGTTGAATGTAGGAATCGACAGGTGAACAACATGGCATGAACTTTGCTGATTGAGAGTCGTATTCCATGACATTACTGAAAAGAGGTTGTTCAAGATGCAGTGTATATTCAAAATTGAACAGGACTTTATATGGGTGAGATGAAGACACCATATGAATTGTGGCATAGAAGGAATCCCTCTTTGAAATAATTTTGTGTTTTTGGAAGTAAATGCTTCATCAGGAACAAAGAAGGAAATCAAGGGAAGTATGGTGACAATGTAGATAAAGGAATTTTCCTTGGATACTCAATGAAAAGCAGAGCCTACAGGTGTTTCAACAAGAGATTAGGAAGGATCGTGGAAAGTAGTGATGTTAAGATCATTGAAGATAAAACCACAAATGCTTCACATATTTCATATACTAATGTGAAATAAAGTGATGAAGAAAATGAACATGGAGTAAATATAAAAAATAGAATAGAGGAAGGTGGACAAAACACTCATCATTCACATCATGATGTTGACTCGGAAGAAGAATCTGAAGAGGAAACCTAGGCTGGAGAGAATGCAACTGAACCTCACAGGATAAATCAAAGAGCTGAGATTGATCCATCTAACATAATTGGGGAAAGGAGTGCACCCACACAAACAAGGAGGATGAGGAATAATACGCTATCTGCATTTATGTCAGCTGTAGAGCCATCCTCATTTGAGGAATCTACAAAGGATGAATCATGGGTGAAAGCCATGAATGAAGAGTTATATCATATTAACAAGAATCATACATGGGATATTGTCCAGAGACCCGAAATTCACAATGTGATTGGTACAAAATGGATCTTCAGGAACAAGCTTTAATAGCATGAAAGTGTTATTAGAAACAAGGCACAACTGGTATGTAAAGGATACTCCCAGATTGAAGGTGTTGATATTGAAGAAACCTTTTCTCCAGTGGCTAGACTGGAGTCAATCAGGATTTTACTTTCCATGGCACTCCAAAGATGATATAAAGTATTTTAAATGGATGTCAAGATAGTATTCTTGAATGGTGTACTCGAAGAAGAAGTATACATTGAACAACCAGTGGGTTTTCTTCTTGGTACTGATGAAAAAAAGGTTTGCAAACTAAAGAAGGCTCTATATATATGGTTTGAAGCAGGAACCAAGAGAATGGTATTCCCGACTGGACTCTTATCTCAAGAATTTGTAATTCAAAAGATGAGGAGTAGATCAAAATCTATATGTGAATAATTCTCCAAAAGATCAGTTCATGGTTCTAGTCTATATTGATGATATTTTTTTTGTGACAGCAGGCAGAAATCAGTGGATGAATTTTCCAATCACATTGTTGACGCTCCTTTTCGTCACAGAGTCTAACGACTGAAAAAGTGGAATACCTTAACACAAAGTGATTCATCCTTTGAAGAAACATCAAAAATCGACAAAGGCATGAACAAGGATTTCTTTGAGCACGGGCTGTGCATGTTCCATGATGGTCGCGCAGGTATACGTGTGCGACACATTTTGGGCACACAGGTGACCTGAACGCCCTATTTTATTTTCACCCAGGGTCTTCAGCAGCCTATAAATACCCCTTGTGGGCCCCCCATTTCGGGGAAGAAAAATCCAGAAACTCATATTTCAGCTCTCAGCACCCTAGTCTCTTCTTTAAGTCTTCCAAACACTTCTAAGGTAATTTCTTACCTAGAATGGAAGATCTAAAGAGGGGGAGCAAGGCTTAAGTGTTGAAATTCATCAACACCTATGCACCTAAGTGTCTAACCCTTAAGGGAAATGAAGACACTTGCGTGCCGCCTTATTCCTTCAACTAAACCTATGCATCACTCTTTTAGAAGCCTCTAGAGATAATGATAAGGGCTTGAGCCAAGCCTCGCCCAAGTGTTACCCTATGGGTTGACCGTCTCGTAGGTACCTATGTGTCTTGCAGGTATACCTGCACGACCAGGACCTGTGCGCCCAAACAGGACCTGCACGCCTACCTTCTTTTGGGTTCCCCTCCTATCCATTCATCTCTTTTCTTCAAATCTACATCTCCTCTTCAATATTTACCCTTCATAATCCTCTTCAAATCCATTTATGGCATGATTCCTTGGTTGGATTCCTTATCTGAAAGGAATTCTGTGGAACATCTCTCAAAACCTAGTGATTTACATATCTTCATGTTAATAAGGTGAGAGATTTCATTCATTCAACCTCATCCTTTAAGATGATAAGATCTTTAACCTAGGCCTTCTTTTTAGGAGTAATCCCCAGTCCAAATTCACATAACTTGGGCCTCCTTCTCAGGAGTAAGCCCCAGTTCTCAAGTCCCTTTAACCTGAGACTCCTTTTCTGGAGTAATCCCCAATCATAATTCCCCTAACTTGGGCCTCCTTTTCAGGAGTAAGGCCCAATCCAAGTTCCCAAATATGGGCATCCTCCTTAGGAGTAATCCCCAAATTCAAAATTCCATTAACCTAGACCTTCTTCTCAATAGTAAGCCCCAGTTCTAATTTCTCTTAACCAGTATTAATTTCTTTAACCTGGGCCTCCTTCTCAGGAGTAAGCCCCAAGTCCCCTCCTAATTTGGGCATCTTTCTCAGGATTAAGCCCCAAGTTAGAGTATCCAAATCTCCATAAAAGCACATATACCTTTATGGACCCTGTTTTCAGACTTCTTCTCTGAAATATGTCTCGATCTATATCTATTTGTGAAATCATACATACGTAAGCCCCATATCATTCCTTGTGGCCGCATCTTTCGTGGCACAAATTGACAGGTTTACTGATACCTCTTGTTTCTCACATCGAGCATGACTCACGTGAGCTTAGAGTGTAAAAGTAACCACGACACATCTCTTTGGGTCATTAATCATACGTAAGACCTCACAATTCTTAATCTAACTACATGGAATTTGATCTCTACCTTAAATGTAGAGTATGTAAGAAGCCTTTCTAAAGGTTCAAGCCTATCACTCATTAATTCTCATTTGTCCCATATGATGTTAAACTATATCTTAATTCCCAAAATACGTGGGTTCTGATTCCTTTTCTAAATAAGGATATGTAGGTATCCCATCTGCGGGTACGATCCCAACTCTAAAATAATCCATGTCCTTATGAATGACAATAAACATCAAGTGCCCCACTGAGTGGCTTTAAAACCAGTATGGTTATCATAATGACCAAGAGATCTCTATACAATGTATTGAAGGATACCATTGACTAAGAATCTCTAACAAATACAGATGATTCTCTATCAATGAAGAACCTCAAATACATATAAAATATTCTCTAAATCTTATATATATTAATCATTGATTGTCATATCTAAAGGAAAGATCATTTTCGTACTTGGTAATGTAATAAGGATTCACAAACATAACTTAAATCTATAAAGAGAGTCACGGAGTAGAAAATAATTCACCCCAAAAATGTGTGATGAGTCCGACCTCCCATCCTCTCGACCAATAGAAATTCTTAAGCCTCATCGGTCCACAACTAATGAGCACCTACCTTTGGAAAGTAGGTCCAAATGGATATAGAATCATTGGATATTTCCGGTTCTATGAATAAACCCGTTAGAAACCGATTGGAATGTTTGAACCTTAAACAAACAAAGTCATCCCCATTTCCAGAGGAAACAAAAAATGGTGCACCTGACGTGAATCCTTAACCAAGTTAAAATGATGTTTTACTTATTTGTTAGGCCCCTATTTAAACTCAATGAGAGGGACAAAAAAACAATAAATAACATATGTGCTCATCCAAAAGATGTAGTGGCCGAACTTATCTTGATTATGTCTGTTATATCAAACAAGTAATATTTTCCAAGATCTTCTGCGTTACAGAAATGGCTTCTCTAAAGTTAACACTTGTGAATGCCTCTGCTGTGAATACCTCTGCTGCTACTCTTGTTGGATCGTCGTCTGATCTGAGTATGAAATCACCTACTCAGTGTCTTCAACGTTGGGTATAAAATGCACTGATTAAGGAATACCATCAACATGGTACCATTCTGACTCTAGAGGCTGATTGACAAGCCCTCCAAGTCAATAATTCACCCTGGTTGTCCGGACAACGATGACCAGCGATCAAGAAGCAGGTGGTGCCAACCACCATTTCCAACTGTTTCGGGTTGTTATCCCCAGAACGCAATCTCCATTCCCTCCCATATTCTGGGGAGGTGAATGAGAAGGTCACTCAAGGCCTTAACTCAAGGAGACAAGAGTCCTTCCTGAGGAATCCCATAAACAATCGCCACTAGACTCGTGTGGCAGTGCACCCTCAACATGATGAGGGTATCTCCTTCAGGGGTTCGTCTCAGGTTCCTCAAACCTGAGCATGCAAGACGAACTACAAGAGGCAAAATCTGGTCAACAGTGAGAAGGTTCTTATCTCTGCCATTTCTGGAGAAGTCCACCAACCTAACTTGGTGGAAAGCAATGAGCGGGCACACACACCCATCCGTTTAATTCCGCTATCCAGCAGACTCGTCTGGCAGCAACACTTCATTCCCGCCAGGAAATTCTGACAGAGTACTATAGACAAGAACATACACCTGTTTATAAATCATCAGCTATTCAGCAGGCTCGTCTGACTACATACGATGAAGCCCGCCAACCCAATGTGTTGACAACTAGTAAAGATACACATACACCTTCTTACACTTATCAATCCTGCCAGAAGCCTCGTCTGCCAGTATTGAAGGAAGTTCATCAACCATGTTCGGAAGAGTGCAATAAGCAGGAACATACACCTGCTAGTATTAATCAATTCTACCAACAGTCTCATTTGGTAGCACCCAAAGAAGTCAATTGGAAAGCCCCAATGACAAACATGAGGCAGCCTCAACTCTCTTCCCCCATACATGAGTACTTTCAGAATTCACTGACGGGAAAAGGAGGACAGGATCAGGAACACACACCTACTCCAATCACGAAATGGATGTATATTCCCGTTCTGGAAGCTGAAGTCACTAAGCACATTCTGACGATGGTGAAAGAGAAGAAGAAAATCCCTTCTCATATTCTGGATGCCTTCCAGGATATTATAACAGCTTCAACAACATAACAGGGAAAGAAATGAAAATCTATCCCTACCAGTGGAGTGACACATCAACAGTTCACTCCGGAACAGACACACACCTCTTTTCCAGTCTAAGAGGGTTGTGGTGCATACTCCCCCATGTCATACGGACAACCAAGTCAGGTACATACACCTGATTTGAGTGGAGATAATCAGCCTAACCTGACTATTTCTCCTGAGTAGGCACATACACCTACCCATAATAACCACTTTCATCAAAAAGTGGTTCCTAAATTGAGTAAGAAGGTGTCTAAGAAGAAGACCCATCCAGCACAATCAAGAAACCAAGGGCTAATCTGTAACAAGGCCTTACTCGATGCTGGAGTTCTTGATGCACTCAGACAATTATCTTTTGCAACTCAAGATTCTACTCTCTCAGTTCCCAATAGTGGGAACATTAATTCCAAAGGTCTTCATCAGACACTTACTCATGAAGGCTTTCTTCATGACAGTTTAGTCGATATTGAAGTATCATCTTTAGATGAGCGCCATGATAACCCTCTATGTGGCCAAAAGACTAAGAAGCAAGAGGTTTCATCTTTTGTTGTAACCCACCATGGTGGTCCTCCCCATGATGATGAATTTAGCTGCGAAAGTCCTCTCCGCAGTAGTAATTCACATTTCCTGGAAAATGATCAAATGGACAATGTAGTAATGAGAAATCCCTCTTATCTTGAGGCACGTGTAAATGTGAAGCCAGTCATGTCTGATTCTTTACCACTAGCAGGTGAAATAATTTTTCAATCATAAGATAGCCCGGGGTGTAGTTCATTCTCCTAACCACCCCTGGGTCATTCAACTTCTAGTTTGATAAGTGAATTATTTACCAATCTTGTTGAATCTGATGAAACAATAAGTAAGCACCAGCTCTGGTCCAATCAGGTAGAAGAATCTTTATTGAATGATAAAGAGTAAGTGTTGAATATGAGAAAACAACTGGCGAAATGTGAAGTGCCAGTCATGTTTTGGACTTTGGCTGACTCTCAGTATGACATTCCATAGATGTTGACGTAAGATTGTATTCAAGATATTCATCTCAACATGTGGAAAACTCTTTGTCAATTTAAAAAGAAAATATTATCTTATGATGAATATGAAAATCATGTTAAGATAATAGAAGGGTTGCAATGCCAAATTGACTTGGCATCTCTCTCAGTATCTCTATATCTGAAGGCTAAAAAGCAGCAGATATCCCTTCAGCGTTCATGCCTTGGCGCACTAAGAAGATTTCTCCAGTTAATTGCCAATGCCCCATATGGTATTCATATTAGGGGATGGGGTGTTCATGGAGCACTACATTTCACTGTACTTTCCAGCCAACAAAGCCCACTGAAAATGGTCACATGAAATGTTATTTCCCATGGTCGGTCACAACCAATTGGATTTGTTTGTAATCAAAGGCTCACTCAAGAACATGCCTCAACTAGTTCTTCTCAAAATCAGGCATACAGAGAACAAGTTTTCGAGTTACTCTTGCATCAGAAAAATGGGAATATCGAACAAGCTTCTCATTTAGAGCATGCACATCATCAAGTGACAGAAGTTTCATAAATCATCCAATGTTCATTTGAACTAGGTGATTTGAGTGGATGTAGGTTGATGCATCCAGCCAATTTCCAGACTAAAGTCTGCAAGATCAGGAGATAATTTAAGAAAGTCTCAGATATAGAAACTCAAGAGCCACCCCATCTTGCCAGACTAGGGACTCTTTTAACCCAACCCTCAGAATCAACAAATAGGATTCAAGGAGTTGATCAGGAACAGCGGGAATAGCCCCAGTCCACAGGGATGTGGACTTTTTCAAATCCTCAATCTCTTCCTCAGAGAAAGTCAGTCTTCTCTCGATTAGGGAAGAAGCTGCAAGAGGAATGAAGAGCTGAATTATTAGGAAATTACCTCCACATTATGGTTCATCAAGAAGTTCCTAAGGGATCAAATCAACAAAAGGCAATGTCTCATCAAGGACAAGGAAGAAGACAATATCGTAGAAATGCTAATAGAAGGGATGCAATGCGTTATGCATCAATTAATTTCATTAACGCCATTATTGCTGATCCTTTATATGAGGCTCACTCAGAGGGATCATATGAAGAAGTTCCTTCTCAAGAGGTTGTGCACACAGAGGAAAATAAAGAAGGTGTGCGTGCACAAAATCAAATGATTACTCATAATCTAGGTATTCCTTAAAATAATCAACTTCTCCCTCTCCGAAAGGAATCCAACAAGGGGAATGGAAAGAATTAGGCTACATTTAACCCTTCCTCTGGAGAAGTCCAATCACTCTCACTAGAGAAAATATTTTCACAACAGGAGGAAGAAATGAAGGAATTAAGGAGGTTGAATACAAAATTACTTCAAGGCAGTCTTCCTCCTAAGCGTGCTAGAGTCAGCCAGCCAAGGGAATTTGTTGCAGCTATTGATATGGATCAAGATTATCCTCCTTTACCAGTACACCCTCACAAGTCTAGTCCTATGGGTCATGCACAACAACAATCGGTGGTGCTACCATCAGTTGTAGTACCAGCCACCACACCTGTCCAAGCCCCAGTTATTGAACCTACTCAGGTCCAAGCTCAACCGGATGTTTCTAAAAAGTTAATAACTACCATTGAGTCATTAATAGCTTGGTTGGAAGATATAGAGGTAAAACGTGCTCAAATTCAACCAGAAAAGAGATCTTACCCTTAATGGGTTGATACAATTCCTCCCCCATCAAATTTTGAAAGTACCACATTCCCAATCTTTAATGGTTCGAGAGACCCAGAGAAACACTTAACACATTTTTTTTCTCATTGCAATCCTATGATGGGAACCCCTCAGCAACAAGAAGCAGTTAAGCTCAGGTGTTTTGTATAGTCATTACAAGGGCCTGCTTTTGTCTGGTTTGCAAGTTTGTAATCCCAGTCAATTACTAGATGGGAGGATCTCCGTCAATGATTCCTTCTTTAATTCAGATCAAAATTTCCAAAAACAATTGTTTTTTATCTTACAAATTGTAAGCAAAGGGAGAATGAAAGGGTTTAGGATTTCATTACTCACTGGAAGGGATTAACATATTCCCTAATCTTAGAACTCCCTCAAGAAGAATTGTTGCCAATCTGTGTGGAAAATTTGCGTGATGGGTTGTGCACACTGTTGATTCCTGTGAAGTAAACATGAGAGTTTCGAGACCTTACTTCAATCGCTCAGCAGATTGAATACTCTCTTACGAAGACTAAGGATAAAACTCATGTAATTCCATCAGCTCCAGGAAGGAGAATGGGTAAAGTAGAGACTAGTATAGTTACACTGAAACAAGCACATGTACCTTCTTCTACTTAAAAACCTTCATCTTATCGAAGGGCTCCACCTCTTGAGCGTCAACAACAGAGGTCGTTTCGTCAAGATGATCAAAGATATCAAAGAAGAAAACAATTTGAGGATCTTAAGAGAAAAGATTATTCTTTCTGTAATGAACAAGTTTCTCGTTACTTTACTTTGGCTCTAGAAAATAATTTGGTTCAATTGCCAAGGCCCAAAAGGCCAAATAAGGAAGGAGATGAAGACCGTACCAATTATTTCCCATTTAATCAGATGTTGGGGCATCCCATTTCAGAGTATTTTGTCTTCAAATACCTCCTTAAAAATATGGTGGACTCGGGACAAGTCAAATTTAAAGGTTCTTTAGCTCAGGTAGCATGTGTTACTGCTACAAATCTAGAGGAAGAAGACGAGTGTCAAGAAGTCCAAAACAAAAATGCACAGAAATATGATGATTAGATGGTCAAGAAAACGATCAACTGAACTCATACCATTTTTTGAACGTAATTAAAGAAACCAATTGTTTCTTCTTTTATGAATTCCAGGGAAAAACCCTCTTCATCATAGGGAAAATCATCAAAGAAACGACATAATTCAAAGAAAGAGGAACAATCATAAGATGATGAGATCGTGTCAAATCCCAAGTTGTCTTTGACTCTGGAAGATTTTATTCCATCTACTTCAAAGCCACGGGCACCGTCCCACCAAACGGCACAACCTAAATAGGATAATTAGGCAGAGTCTTCCTTAGAAGAAGAATTGATCTTTGGTTCTGTTAACTTGATTCACTTAATAGATCCTTATGCCAGCCATAGTTTCAATTTTGATGAGCTTGAGTTCCCTATATCAAACAGAGGAATTAGAGGGAATTTCAGAGGTCTGAGATATAGAGGAAGATGTGGATATACCAGAAGTCATTGTTCCAATTCTACCTCTGCTGGAACTATATATGCAGCAGAAACTCATGGTAGAGATCTTTAGCAGTCTCAACAAGAAAAAGCAAATTCTTCCACCAATAGCAGATTTAGTCCTGGCACAATTATTCTGGAGTATCGGTTTGAGGTTTCACCTTCTTCCTCTCAGAAAGTAAATAGACCTATTCGGTCTAATCTTCCAAATCCAGGAGCATTTCCAACTCCTAACCCAATATAAGAAGCATCTACTTCCAAAGAATCAACTTCTAAGGCACCTGCAAAACCACATATTCCTGTTGGGAAACACAGACCTTTGGATCAAAAATATGATGTCTTGAAACATTTGGCCCAAGTACTGGGCAAGTTATCAATTCTAGATTCCTTGAATTTATCAAAGGATCTTTGAGAGGCACTCATTGAGGCTTTGTCAAGTCCTCCAAAATTTGCAACTGAAATTGCTGCAGCCAAAGTCTACCATGTAGAGAATGATCCTACAGAATGCCATGCAGTGATATCATTTATAGATGAACATGAGGATGATGTTGTGAATGGACATATTAGACCTTTGTATTTATCTAGAAAGGTTAATGGTGTGGACATATGAAGAGCTTTCATTGATAACGGTTCCGGAGTCAACCTCATCCCTATTCGTACACTTCGTTGATTGGGCCTCACAGAATCTGATTTATCTCTTTCTACTCTAATGTTGCAAGGATATGATAAAAATGAACAAGAACCACTAGGAGAGATTAAACTCAAAACTTAGTTTGGAGATCTTGTATCCAAATCAGATTTCATGGTTGTTGATCATGATACAACCTTCAATATCTTTCTTGGAAGACCCTACCTACATCGACATGCGGTTATCCCTTCATCATACCATCAATGTCTCAAATATTGTTTCAATGGTCAAATTGGGACATTGTATGGTGATAAGGCCCCATTCAAGACATATGAATCTCAATACATTGACGCGGAATTCTATCACATTGAGGGTAAGGAGAAATCCACAACAAGGGAGGTTACCAAAGTTAATGCTCCATATGGTTTGGATAAGATTCCAGTAAACCCATTCACACATGTGAGTACAGATTATGTTTTGCCTATCAGTCAAATTGACAGGATAGACCCAAATCCAAGTACTCTTATGGAAACTTCCATAATGTCAATTACGGCAATCAAGCCAGACAACATGGGAGAAATTGGTGATTCACCAAGCAATGATGAAAGTTCAAATGGAGATGTATTCATTTCATCCGTTGAAATCCAGCAAGTCTATACTTCGCCAACCAGGCCAGAAGAAGTTATAGCAATGTCAGAGGTGAATGATGATTTCGATTCTCAATCCATCATCTCCTCTTTATTACCTAAGGAAGACCCTTCATCATCAATAGGGTTAGAAATGGAATCCTCTTCTTCAAGATGATCAAATTTTAACATCTCTCCTGATCATGAGAATTTTTCTTCATCATCTACTATGAAAGTAGAAATAGAAGAAGTAACACATGTTGAAGAAGAAGAGGAAGATCTCTGGGATGCTCCTCCATCATTTGAAGAGGGTATCTCTACCACTGTGGATGAACTCAGAGAAATAAATCTAGGTACAAAATAAGATCCATGCCCCACTTTAATTAGTGCGGCCATGACTCTTGAAGAGCAAGAAATGTATATTTCATTTTTGAAGAAAAATTGAGATATATTTTCTTGGAACTATACAGAGATGCTCGGGCTTGATCCTGATGTTTCTACTCATCGTTTGGGTTTTCTAGAAGAACATCGAGGATTTAAGCAAGCCGCAAGAAGAACACACCCAACTTATTCTTCCAAAATTGAATCTGAAGTGGATAAGAATATCAAAGATAACTTCCTCAGAGAAGTTCAATATCCCAAGTGGTTGGATAATATTTTCCCTATGAAAAAGAAGAATGGACAAATTAGAGTTTGCATTGATTTCAGAGATCTTAATTGGCATTGTCCTAAGGATGATTTTCTAGTTCTGATTACAGAACTCTTAATTGATGAAACAGCTGGCTATGAAGAACTTTCCTTAATGGATGGATATTTTGGATATAATCAAATCTGAATGGATCCAGAAGATAAAGAATCTACAACTTTCAGAGCCCCTCAGGGTGTGTTTTTTGATTGGGTAATGCCCTTTGGCCTGAAGAATACATGCACAACATATCAGCGTGCCATGCATCGTATCTTTAAACCCTTTTTAGGGAAGTTTGTTAAATGTTATGTGGAAAGTTTTGTTGTTAAATCCAAACAATGTTCTAATCACTTGGCTGATTTGGAATTCATATTCCACAAACTTCGGCAACATAATTTGATTATGAACCCCTTAAAATGTGATTTTGGGGTAACCTCGGGAAAATTTCTCGGCTTTGTTGTATGCCATCGTGGTATAGAAGTCGATCATGAGAAGACAAAGTCAATCCTTGGTATGTCACCTCCTTGAAATTTGAAAGAATTGAGATGACTTCAAGGACACTTGGCCTATATTCGGCGTTTCATCGCCAATTTAGTAGGAAAAAATTTACCCTTCACCAAATTGATGAAGAAGGGAGTCACTTACCAGTGGAATGAAGAATTTCAAGAAGAATTCAGTATTATCAATAAATATCTCTTGAGTCCACCGGTATTAATGCCACCTGTTGAAGGAAGACCACTTATTCGTTATGTGACAGCCTTATAGCGATCACTGGGTGCCTTCCTTGCCCAAAAGAATGATGCTGGGAATGAAAACAGTCTTTACTATCTCAGTCGGACTATTCTTGAAGAAGAAACCCGATATTCAAGTATTGAAAAGTGCTGCCTAGCGTTAATCTTTTCAGTTCAAAAGTTGAGACACTACCTGCAATATCATGAGGTCCAATTGGTATCTCGCAATAACCCGCTCAAATTCATCCTTAATCGTCCAATTCTTAGAGGACGTCTGGCAAGGTGGACAGTTATTTTGTAGCAATTTGATATTCAGTATGTGTCTCAAAAGGCAATAAAGGTCCAATCTCTGGCTAATTTCCTTACTGAACATCCTTTAGTAGAAGATATATCTTCAAATATCGAGCTTCCTGATGAGGAAGTCTTCTCTATTCAATATAGTCCTCAAACATGGGAAATATACTTTGATGGTGCTTCCAGAAGTCCAACAGGGAGGAAAATGGAAGATCCTAAATTCAACAAAGTTGGGTTAGGAATTGTGCTCATTTATCTAGAAAAGGCAGTTCTACCCTATTCCTTCTCATTATTGGGAGGCAGGACAAATAATGAAGCTAATGTGGCTCTATTTTAACATAGTTTTGCCACAACTTTTATTTAATTTTTATCGATTTAATTAATTATTTTGACACCTTTTTAAATAATATTGGCACTTTTGAAATTTTATCACTAAATATGTTAATTAATCATTTTTTATAATTAATTATGCATTTTTAGTCTTTAAATTAATAATTTTAATCTTACTAAACTATTCAACTTTAATTATGTCTTATTTAGTTTGGTTAATTTAAATCTACTTAACTTTATAATAGTTAATATTTATTATAAACAATTATTTAATCTATGTAATTCAATTTAATTAACTTAGACCTTATTTTAATATCTAATCTGTTAATTTAGTTACATTAAAATAGATTCACTTTGTTAATTAATTTATTTAGTCATCCTGCCAACTATTTAAGTATATAATATGTGTTTTTAATTAAGTTAAATTGTTCGCTTTTAATTTTATTAGTTCAAATAGTTAATTAATTAATTAATTAATAGTTTTTAAACATTAATTATATTATTTTATGTATGCAGATTGGTTATTAATTTATTTTTATTTTATTTTAGTCTACCGGTGAGATAGATAATAGTTTTAGGTGAAATAAAGAGTTATTGTTGCTTCTCTTTTTCACCTGTTTCTACCTTGTAATTGTTCTTTAAGTAATTATAATTTAAGTCTTTTATAATTTTAGTTTATTATTTAATTAGTTTTTCATTTAATTGTTATTTAATTAATAACCTAAGTTGCGTTTAAGTTTTAGTTAGAGTTTAATAAAATAATGCCGAGTTTCATTTTATCATCTAACTAATTAACTTTGCTTTTTAATAAGTTTAGTTAATCCTAATTGTTTTAATTTTATGTTCGCAGTTAATTAATTGTAGGTGTTCTGCATTTGTTTATACTTATTTTAAATTAATCTTAAATTTTATTTTCTTAGTTAATAATTATTTGCTTCTATTTTTAGTTTGCTAAATAATTTGGTTAGTTTTTAGTTACAGTTAATAATTTAGTCTTTAATAATTTAGTTATTCTGATTTTTAATTTAGTTAGTTAATGTTTTATTCATTCTATTATTTGTTTTAAATTAATATTTATTGTTAATGTTTTTAATTTTTAACTGTCGGTGAGTGTCGCATCGATGCTATGTCACACCGAAATATGTTATAACTATCGGTGAGTCATCACACACTGATCACTTTGTAACACCATCGGTCTCTCTTTTTAAACTACCGGTGAGTCAATGACTCACCGATCCATTATCCTTCCATCGATTTCACTTCATACCGATTACTTTATTTTTTATCTATCGGTTTCTCATTTATTTTGACTTTTGGTGGGTCGTCACACCGTTGTTTGCATTGGTTTCTTCTTCCATTGGTTTTGGTCTCATTCATTTTCACCTATCGGTGAGTCACTGACTCGCCGATATTCCTCATCACCTTCGGTTTCTCGTCGCGCCGATGCTTATTATTTTTATTTAACTAATGGTGCCTTATCTTCCATTATTCTTTTTACCTCTTATTTTATCTTTCGGTGGCTCATATTATTTCATTACCATCAGTGAGTTATCCAACTCACCGATTGTTCCCTTCTTCCAACCTTTCATCGGTGAGTCAGTGACTCACCGATGTGCAGCAGACCTTCTCAACTGTCGGTTTCACAAATCAGACACCGATGCTTCTTCCAGCACCGATCTATTCATGGCCTTCCTCAAACCGATTCACCACACACCCAAACAGTTCAAAATTCACAGCAAGTAAGACCACAAAACAAATTAAGATTCCTAAAAAACGTTTTCCATCCAGATCTGAAATAAGAAGAACTTGAAATTGTTGCTAAGATATACCGCGTCGCTGTAGGTTAATCCAATGCCGCACCTGCCGATGTTTTCCGCGCTACGCTTGGAGAAAAGGAGTTGGATCTGCGCCGCGTCCAAGGATTAAATCTGCCATCATCGATTCTCAAGAAGAGGAGGAGGATCCAGCTGAGTTGATGCCGCATTGGGAGTGGCACCGATGTTTCCAGAAGTTGGACCAGAGGAGGCCAACGCCGCTGCTGTGGGGGTGGTCCGATGGCACCGCCGCTGGAGACGAGCTGCCACACCCCATGCTGTGCTGCTGTTTGTCTACTAAGGAGGAAGACCAGAGCCGTTAGTTGCTGCTGGCCGCCATTGGAGCTGGAGTCGAGCCGAAGAGGGAGTGCGCTGCTTCTCTGCGGGAAGAAGTAGAACACAAAAACCCTCCCCCTTTGCAGTGTGGATTTGGGGGAGGAAGATAAACATTAAAAAAAAGAAAAGAAAAAAATAAAATAATAATAAATATATAAAATATAATAGTAAAAGTATAATAAAATTAAAGTAAAAAGAGAAAAGGAAAAAAGGTAAAAGTTATAGTTAAAGTAAACTTTTAAATGTCAAGTTAATATAATTAAATTTGTAAACGTCATGAATTAAAACAAATTATAATTTTAACAAATAGATAATTTATAAATTAAAATATAAAACTAACTTAATAACAAATGTTAATAGTAAATTAATTTATTGATTATAGTAAATATATAATTAATAATAACTATAAATAAACTATAAAATATACTTATTAATTTAAAAATATATTAAAACTTAATCATTAATTTTAATTACTAAATTAAAATTAACTAATTAATTAATTAGTCTAACAAATTAATTTCTGTAATAGTAATAATACAATTTTAAGTATTAACTTATTTATTTATTTATGTTGTCAATTTTAATAATTTAGTTAAAAATAATAAAATTAATAACTTAGTAATTATTTTATTAACTTAATTAAATTAATAACTTTTTAATAATTTATTACCATAATAATATTAAAGTAAATAATATTTATCATCTACGATATTTTCTATTTATCTTAAGTTAACTTTTTAACAATTGTTTTTTTCCTTTGAGTTTTAATTGATTTATTATATTTATTGTAACGCCCCGACCCCAGCTACCCAGAGTCGGTGCATTACTTCGTAATATTGGCATGATCACAAGAAAGATCAAATATCGAAAGACCGATTGGTTTAGTAGCCTTGGAAACACTAGATATATTCATAAAGTTTTACATTTCATTTCAAAGTGAAAAACTACTACAACAACAAAGTCTTCATATCCACACTATTAACCCCTCATAATATCCCTGCAAGTCAATCATAATTTACTTCTTCACTACCTGGGAAAAATAAAACATAGAAAAGGGGTGAGCTCAAATGCCCAGTAAGGATAACAATATAGCGGAACATTCAAAATAAGCATAAACATTTAAGGCAATGAATTACTAAAACAAAAGCCTTTCAAACATGAACTTTCAATATGGTACGGCATAAATAAAATGAAATAATGCCATTTACTTATTCACATGGATATTCTACTAATCGAATAATCACATGCAAAAATCAATAACCACTTTCATAATGTTGGAATGCATAATGCCAGACTATCATAACCACATAGCCAAGGCCTCGTGCCAAGACTACAAATAAGATTTTGTCAAGGCCTTGTGCCAAGACACTAGTTTGTCTCATGAGACCTACCGATGCATCGAGGAGCTATAGCGGGCTCCACCCATCACTTATTAAGTCCAATGCATTCCCATATGAAAAGGTTTAAACATAACATAAACATTCGTATTAAATCTAGCATACGAAATGTCAATAATTTCACCATAAACTATGAATGGTATAAAAATAGCACATCCATAGTCAAACATATCACAAAACCTTCAATACAATATAGAAGTTTTGTATCATAATAAATCAACTTCAAATAATCTTAAAATCCATCAAAGGATGTTGACGTAGATGAAATCAAAATTCTTTTTAAAGAAATATCTCCTTTTATTTTGAAATCATTTAAGATCCATATAAAATAAAACATTTTCATTGAAAATATTCTTATAAGCTTGTAAGGAAAGCTTTGAAGATTTTATAACGGCGTAAAATAACTGCACCCGCCGTATAAGTTAAAAAAAACATTCTTACCTTAATTCTGTTGAAAAGGTTAAAAAGGACCTTGTTTTGAAAATGACCGAAAGATTCCTTTATAAACCACTTATAAAAGTCAAAAAAGGGTATAAATGACTTTAACTCGTAATCTAGTAAATAGTAAAAATGTTTTGAAATACATATTTAAGAAACATGGATGTGGATGATAAAGAGATCCCAGTAGATTATTACGTATAAACAACCTTGGATAATGAAGAGGTTGTAAAGTAAACCCTTACCTTGTACTTTTCCTTGGTTGGGGTAGGTTAACCTCCTGTATAATGGTGAAATAATTGTTATTAAATTATAAAAGAATCATATACATTAATATGATATCATATATGATCTTTTAACATTGCTTTATTAATAATATCTTAGTATTATCGTCGTTTCAGGTGATAATCGATTCGTTCTTCTTAAATGTTTGGTTACGTAAGACATGTTTGTAATGGATAGATTAAATATTATTCATAATCAGAATGATATTAACATTATTTTTAACCCTAAAATGAGAATAAGACTTGAATGGATACGATGGAGGATGGATCTCACCGCGTTCGTGGAGACGGTAGTCCGTACGTACGCACGAACGCTACTTCCATTTTAATTTTTATTTTAAAAGAATTGAATCCAACTGATACATAGGTATATTACTATTCCAGTATAATATAATATTTTATATATATTACTTAAGTTCATTAACACCATCCTTTATACGTTCCATGTGTGGTATGAACGAGTCATATCATTTTAAGGGGGCGGTAGTCCGCACTTCCTCAAATGAAATTATCGTATGTATATACAACATGAAACGAATAATGGTATGAAATAAAATGGAATTACAGAAGCTTATATATAAAATATATATCATTAATATCATATTTAATTACAGTGCCATCATAATGGCCACCATGAGAGGCGGTAAGATGTATTTGAACCGTCATCGTTTCGTGAGGCGTTAGTTTGCCATCCATAGAAACATTATGTTCATCATCCATTAGATGGAGTTGTTTGTATGTGTAGTTTGAATTCTTCTTATAACAACCTTCTAGTATATTGATTATACTGGTGTTGTTACAAAAGAAAGGAAATAAAAAGAGTTTGGGGGTTGGAGAAGCAAAATAAAGGAAAATAATTTAAGAGAAATCGTTACCTTTAATTTAGGTAACTCACTTTGGTTGGAACCAAAGGACTTCTTGAAATGATTTCTGCCTAAGGGTAAGCTTCAAGGAGGAGGAGAGGGACGTGGGTAGCTTAGTTGGGCAGAGTTTGGACGAGCCAAGTGGCTTGAGAGGTGTGAGGAATGAGTAGAAGTGGTCTCCTTTTATAAGGGAGAGGAGGGGATCTTTAGGAAAGTGTGAAAGTATTACTTTATAATATATTTTTATTCGGTTTATAATGGTCCAAAAATCATTGAGGTCGAAGATAAGATGACTCATATTCTAAATAACATCAACCAATAAGAATTGGACAGGTTTTAGATAATATTTTAATCATTATAATCTTATTTATTTAAATGATTTATTAATGAGGTAAACATTGCATCATTATTGTGTCATTAATAATTTAAATTATTTGATGTCTAAAAATTATAAATAAAATATAATTATGTAGGAAATCTTTTTATCTTTCTAATGAATATTTATAATCGAAAATCCAACATGTATAACCCTATGTAAAAATTGTTCTTCTAAAAGATGTAAGCTTATGCCATTTTTATTTTTATTTTAACTTTATTAATATAATGTGTCATTATCACTTACAAGTGGATCCATGGGGTCCCAAAACAGACCCAAAGATGACCATGGTCGACCATGTATCAACCAATAGGGTTAAGACACGTTTTAGGGTAATTTAGTATTATTATAATATTATTTTTTAACCCTTATTTACCGGATTTACCCTTTAACCATGGTAAATAAAATATTTACCGCAGTAATTATTCAAAATGTGTAAAAATAAAAGTTACCTATTTACATAATTTGAACATCCTGATTCCAAATATGGAATCCATTTTTCTAAATTCAAAACACAGAAGTGGCAGAAATTAATTTAAAATTAATTCCCGCTGTCAAAACAAAAAGCGTGTTTTTAAGAGATAATAACTATCGAAAGATTGACACTTGTTTATGTTCGGTTTAATTGTAAAATTATGTCCAATGACCAACATTATATTAAATGGTAAAAATATATTCTAAATATACTTTAAAACCACTCAAATTCACAATTTATAACTATTAATTATTTTGATTAAAAAAGTTGTTTTTAATTAAAATTTAGTAATTTTCACTATTCATCAAAATATGAAAGTTATCCGAAAAGTACCAAAATTTCACCTTAGGCTAAATTTGATATTCCGAATCCAAAAATGAAGTCCATTTTAAAATATAAAATATATATAACTTCAAAAAGTAGGTATTACTATTCATAACAGCTAGTTTGATTGGTTACGGTGTGTTAGAACTCGAAGTTGCGTACAACACACGCTAGCGTACCATGGAAGCTTGGGATGTTTCATTTTAAATTTTTGATGTCCCCATTTAGTCAAAAAGTTTAAAATATAGCATCTAAAAAGGGTTCACTATTAAAATTTGGTAAAAGTGAAATACTGAAAATGAATTTGTTCTTACATTATGTCTAAGAAACTCATAATATGGATTCTAAAATTATAAGGATTATATAAAGTTTAAAATTTAGTTGACACTATTCATAACCTCTTTTGAACAGCTTGTTTGGTAAGTCATGGTGCGATTGAACTTGGTGTTGTGTGTAGTAAAAGTTATTGAATTATTTTGAAGAAATAACACACTATAAAATCTTGGGGTGTTACATTCTCCCCTCCTTCAATAAATTGCGTCCTCGCAATTTGAAATTGTTTTTCGAAAATAAAAGGTTGAAAATAGAAAATATCTTTGTGGGAAAACCCACATCGGAAATTGGGTTACTAAAATTTAGTCTTAATATGAAGAAAAGAGAAATGAAAGGATCACCACCAAATTATGATCTCTATTAGGAGAACATTGGTGGCAATTATAGACATATAATTGGAGGAAAAACGTAAATATTTATAGGTAGTGATTGAGGTCATCAATCACAAACAAGTATAAAATTGAGGTCCTTAAACTCATCAATCTATGATGATTTGAAGTACCATCAGTTCAACAAAATATAGGGTATTGGGATAACACATTTTTGACGTTTCAAAATATCTTAGTTGAAATCCCACATCGAAAAATGAATTAATGATGCCTCTATTTAAAATAAAGAGTGGAAAGTATGAAGATTACCGAAAATAACACATACTAGGGTTCCATGTAGGAAAATATGGATATGGAGGAGAAATCTAACCATCAATTATCTGATGGAGAGTGGTAGAGAACATGTCTATCAAAAGGCCAACAATCCCAAAGCCATAAATTAGTGATGATTTAAGGTACCATCTAGGACAACATTTTTGTTCTAAGTTCCTTTTCTTAATGATGAGGAATTTATTTATGAGATTGGCTAAGATCATAAGGAGATATACTTACTTTAAAATTAGAGTTTTATCCCTTAATAAATTTCTACCAAAAACTCATCATTCACTCGTAAAAAAAATTCTATTTATACTATTCATAGAGGATTCCAAAATAAACGAATTTATAATTCATCTACCAGATCATTTAAAAAAACTACTTTATTTAATCCAGGACATCTCGTGGGATAGTGGTAGGTGATACACCCTTGTCGCCCTTCGGTTGCGGGTTCAAGTCTTGCGGCCTTGCCGGACGCGACGGGTTGCCGCCCAACCTCCGGGTTGTCCTTTTATGGCAATCCAAAATAATCCAAACTAGAACTATCCAAAATACTTCTGTCCAAACTCACAGTCCAACATTTATAAGGAAGGTAAACATAATGTAGATCCTTTTTACCCCGTAATAGCATATGAATACCTTCATCATGTATTACCATATTCCTTATTGATTACATTAATGATCCCTTATTCCATATATAATGCTGGATATACTTCATTAATCCAAAAATGTTTTAAACCCCAACAATGATGGAATATACAAATCATTAATCAGTTCCAAGGTAGTCAAGAATATCCAATATAATTTTTCCAAAATAATCATGTATTATTCGAAAATCACTACCTCGGTATCAGAACTATATTATGGTTTATCATTCTCTCAACCATATATTTTCCAAAAATTTATCCTGCTATTGAGTCACTTTTCTTTGTTCCACACAATCTCAAGTCCTTAATGAAATAGTACTGCAGTACAATCCTTATATACTCCATAATTATTATAACAAGTACATTGTTAATACAACACTCAATTGACATAATCAACATAAGAACTCTAATCATTCCTCTTCATCTGTGGTAGTATCATAACTTGATTATTATCCAATAGCATCATTTGCGTCATAGTCTGATGACTGGGACATAGGTTCGCGTAGTGTCCAAACTCCTTGCAAATGAAGCATTGTACATTTGAAACCATTTTCTTACCCTTGCAGTCATGTACTTTGTGCCCTTTTCCTCCACACTTATAACAAACTCCCATTCCTTTCAGGCAAGTTCCTGGGTGTTTCTTTCCACAGTTACCACATATGGGAAAATTCTTCTTTTCCCTCTTCCCTTTATCTATCTTTCTCTCTTCTATCCTTTTCTTCTCTTGCTTCCCTTCAAAGCCATAGGACTCAGTAAACTCTTTACTTATCTTATCAACACATGATATTATTTCTTCATATGATGATAATACATGGGAGACTATTTCTCTTATAAATTCTAGCTTAAGACCATGAAAGATATGATCCTTCCTTCTCTTTGGATCATGTGCATTTCTGGAGTTCTCATTCCTTCTACTGGGCGCCATTTCTAAACAATGGAATACACTAGATCAGTTTATGAATCAAAATACATAATCCCATACTTATAAAACACTTAACATAAATTGAACTATTTATGGATATAATCCATAATCATAAAAATGTTTTCGTTGAGGAAGTATATACTCATAAACCCTTCATAATGATTTGTAAAGAAAATGAGAGTTATCCTAAGCATATCCCCCGGGAGTGTCGTAACCAAGAGTGCAGCAAGGCCCGTTGTAGTGCACCAGTTCCCGTTCGAGTCTAGCTCAAAGCGGTGTTTTCGGGTTTTACCCCTAGGTACATCTGTGCCAGAGCCACCTCTACCTGCTCGTATCCAGACATAGATGTATTGCTCGGAAAACTCACAAAATCTCTACAATACCAAAATTCTAGGAAGTTATTCTATACTAATCCTCAAAGTTCATCTTAGGTATACGTGCTCTAATCAGAGTTTATCTAAATCTAGCTTCCAAGGTTTGTACTAAACTTCCTCTGATACCAACTGTAACGCCCCGACCCCAGCTACCCAGAGTCGGTGCATTACTTCGTAACATTGGCATGATCACAAGAAAGATCAAATCTCGAAAGACCGATTGGTTTAGTAGCCTTGGAAACACTATATATATTCATAAAGTTTTACATTTCATTTCAAAGTGAAAAACTACTACAACAACAAAGTCTTCATATCCACACTATTAACCCCTCATAATATCCCTGCAAGTCAATCATAATTTACTTCTTCACTACCTGGGAAAAATAAAACATAGAAAAGGGGTGAGCTCAAATGCCCAGTAAGGATAACAATATAGCGGAACATTCAAAATAAGCATAAACATTTAAGGCAATGAATTACTAAAACAAAAGCCTTTCAAACATGAACTTTCAATATGGTACGGCATAAATAAAATGAAATAATGCCATTTACTTATTCACATGGATATTCTACTAATCGAATAATCACATGCAAAAATCAATAACCACTTTCATAATGTTGGAATGCATAATGCCAGACTATCATAACCACATAGCCAAGGCCTCGTGCCAAGACTACAAATAAGATTTTGTCAAGGCCTTGTGCCAAGACACTAGTTTGTCTCATGAGACCTACCGATGCATCGAGGAGCTATAGCGGGCTCCACCCGTCACTTATTAAGTCCAATGCATTCCCATATGAAAAGGTTTAAACATAACATAAACATTCGTATTAAATCTAGCATACGAAATGTCAATAATTTCACCATAAACTATGAATGGTATAAAAATAGCACATCCATAGTCAAACATATCACAAAACCTTCAATACAATATAGAAGTTTTGTATCATAATAAATCAACTTCAAATAATCTTAAAATCCATCAAAGGATGTTGACGTAGATGAAATCAAAATTCTTTTTAAAGAAATATCTCCTTTTATTTTGAAATCATTTAAGATCCATATAAAATAAAACATTTTCATTGAAAATATTCTTATAAGCTTGTAAGGAAAGCTTTGAAGATTTTATAACGGCGTAAAATAACCGCACCCGCCGTATAAGTTAAAAAAAACATTCTTACCTTAATTCTGTCGAAAAGGTTAAAAAGGACCTTGTTTTGAAAATGACCGAAAGATTCCTTTATAAACCACTTATAAAAGTCAAAAAAGGGTATAAATTACTTTAACTCATAATCTAGTAAATAGTAAAAATGTTTTGAAATACATATTTAAGAAACATGGATGTGGATGATAAAGAGATCCCAGTAGATTATTACGTATAAACAACCTTGGATAATGAAGAGGTTGTAAAGTAAACCCTTACCTTGTACTTTTCCTTGGTTGGGGTAGGTTAACCTCCTGTATAATGGTGAAATAATTGTTATTAAATTATAAAAGAATCATATACATTAATATGATATCATATATGATCTTTTAACATTGCTTTATTAATAATATCTTAGTATTATCGTCGTTTCAGGTGATAATCGATTCGTTCTTCTTAAATGTTTGGTTACGTAAGACATGTTTGTAATGGATAGATTAAATCTTATTCATAATCAGAATGATATTAACATTATTTTTAACCCTAAAATGAGAATAATACTTGAATGGATACGATGGAGGATGGATCTCACCGCGTTCGTGGAGACGGTAGTCCGTACGTACGCACGAACGCTACTTCCATTTTAATTTTTATTTTAAAAGAATTGAATCCAACTGATACATAGGTATATTACTATTCCAGTATAATATAATATTTTATATATGTTACTTAAGTTCATTAACACCATCCTTTATACGTTCCATGTGTGGTATGAACGAGTCATATAATTTTAAGGGGGCGGTAGTCCGCACTTCCTCAAATGAAATTATCGTATGTATATACAACATGAAACAAATAATGGTATGAAATAAAATGGAATTACAGAAGCTTATATATAAAATATATATTATTAATATCATATTTAATTACAGTTCCATCATAATGGCCACCATGAGAGGCGGTAAGATGTATTTGAACAATCATCGTTTCGTGAGGCGTTAGTTTGCCATCCACAGAAACATTATGTTCATCATCCATTAGATGGAGTTGTGTGTATGTGTAGTTTGAATTCTTCTTATAACAACCTTCTAGTATATTGAGGATACTGGTGTTGTTACAAAAGAAAGGAAATAAAAAGAGTTTGGGGGTTGGAGAAGCAAAATAAAGGAAAATAATTTAAGAGAAATCGTTACCTTTAATTTAGGTAACTCACTTTGGTTGGAACCAAAGGACTTATTGAAATGATTTATTCCTAAGGGTAAGCTTAAAGGAGGAGGAGAGGGATGTGGGGAGCTTAGTTGGGTAGAGTTTGGACGAGCCAAGTGGCTTGAGAGGTGTGAGGAATGAGTAGAAGTGGTCGCCTTTTATAAGGGAGAGGAGGGGATCTTTAGGAAAGTGTGAAAGTATTACTTTATAATATATTTGTATTCGGTTTATAATGGTCCAAAAATCATTGAGGTCGAAGATAAGATGACTCATATTCTAAATAACATCAACCAATAAGAATTGGACAGGTTTTAGATAATATTTTAATCATTATAATCTTATTTATTTAAATGATTTATTAATGAGGTAAACATTGCATCATTATTGTGTCATTAATAATTTAAATTATTTGATGTCTAAAAATTATAAATAAAATATCATTATGTAGGAAATCTTTTTATCTTTCTAATGAATATTTATAATCGAAAATCCAACATGTATAACCCTATGTAAAAATTGTTCTTCTAAAAGATGTAAGCTTATGCCATTTTTATTTTTATTTTAACTTTATTAATATAATGTGTCATTATCACTTACTAGTGGATCCTTGGGGTCCCAAAACAGACCCAAAGATGCCCATGGTCGACCATGTATCAACCAATAGGGTTAAGACACGTTTTAGGGTAATTTAGTATTATTATAATATTATTTGTTTTAACCCTTATTTACCGGATTTACCCTTTAACCATGGTAAATAAAATATTTACCGCAGTAATTATTCAAAATGTGTAAAAATAAAAGTTACCTATTTACATAATTTGAACATCCTGATTCCAAATATGAAATCCATTTTTCTAAATTCAAAACACAGAAGTGGCAGAAATTAATTTAAAATTAATTCCCGCTGTCAAAACAAAAAGCGTGTTTTTAAGAGATAATAACTATCGAAAGATTGACACTTGTTTATGTTCGGTTTAATTGTAAAATTATGTCCAATGACCAACATTATATTAAATGGTAAAAATATATTCTAAATATACTTTAAAACCACCCAAATTCACAATTTATCACTATTAATTATTTTGATTAAAAAATTTGTTTTTAATTAAAATTTAGTAATTTTCACTATTCATCAAAATATGAAAGTTATCCGAAAAGTACCAAAATTTCACCTTAGGCTAAATTTGATATTCCGAATCCAAAAATGAAGTCCATTTTAAAATATAAAATATATATAACTTCAAAAAGTAGGTATTACTATTCATAACAGCTAGTTTGATTGGTTACGGTGTGTTAGAACTCGAAGTTGCGTACAACACACGCTAGCGTACCGTGGAAGCTTGGGATGTTTCATTTTAAATTTTTGATGTCCCCATTTAGTCAAAAAGTTTAAAATATAGCATCTAAAAAGGGTTCACTATTAAAATTTGGTAAAAGTGAAATACTGAAAATGAATTTGTTCTTACATTATGTCTAAGAAACTCATAATATGGATTCTAAAATTATAAGGATTATATAAAGTTTAAAATTTAGTTGACACTATTCATAACCTCTTTTGAACAGCTTGTTTGGTAAGTCATGGTGCGATTGAACTTGGTGTTGTGTGTAGTAAAAGTTATTGAATTATTTTGAAGAAATAACACACTATAAAATCTTGGGGTGTTACATTTATTGTGTGTAGGTTCATTCAAGAGGCAAAAACAAGTCCAGATACATACAACTAACTTGATGAAGTTAGTTATGTGAGAAAAGATAGCGTGATGTGTCGGTCGTGAAAAAACACACATTTTGCAGTGCGTGGGTAAATAACTTTTGAATTCGGTGAAAGATGTGGCGGTGACATGCAGCAGATGCCAGATGGTATTTTAAGCAGAGCAAGAAGAAAAATTGGGGGGACTCTCATTCAACATTCCACGCCAGACAATACGAGATCAGAACTCCCGGGAGATGATAGAGTCAAACTGGAGACTAAGGAGCCCGAAGGCAGAGCGATATTTAGGGAGTCTTTCTCCCTCTTTTCTTAACGTCTTGTACTCTGTTTTCGGATTGTTTTAAATGATATATTTCATTATGAACATGAGTTTATTTTCCATCTCGGGATCTTCAAGCTTTGTTGGTTTATCTGTTAAATTGTTCACTAACTCATTGATTGACATCAGAATTAATCGGCGAGATCAACTCTGATGTTAAGTAAATTTGTTCACACCTTACTGTAAAAAATTTCATACTTTCAAGTTCAATTGGTGAGGTTGAACTTTATCTTCAATTTGTTCAAGTGTTAATGTCATTATAGTTGGAGTTTTACGGTGAGTTTAACTTCGACTGTATTCTTTTTCAAAATTCTAACAGACGATGATCTTTAGAGTGGCGAACTCTAAAAGTCATACTTCTGTTTGATGTTTCTTCTGGCGAGGAAGATATATCAAACAATTTCTAGGGTGTGATTCAATTAAGTTTAGTGGATAGTTATCCTTTTAATAATCAAGTTTGGAATTACCGAGAAAATTGTTGTTCTTAGCTCCTTGTCTTTGCTGCTTAAAGTAGTTAGATTAATTTCTTAGTTTAACAGTACCTAGTGCAATTTTATTCCCTTTGTAGAAAATTTAGTTTCTTTGCAAAGAATCTCGTTTCCTCCTACTATTTCTAGCCAATATTTTAAAAATAAAAAAAAAATATAAAAGGTAAAAAGATTTTCACTCTCTCAACTACTGACAACAGTGGAGTATATTTTTCTTATAACCTTATATAACTCATCTGCCTTCTCTGTGGATCGACCCAGCACTGTTGTACTAGTGTAGGAGTATAAATGTAATTTTGAGGGCCGTGATGACCTCCGACCGCTTCAAAATTTGGCTCCGTTGCCGGGGAAGGCACGCACCGAGAGTCTAGGGTTTAAAAAAATAAAAAAAACACATAAAAAACATAAAAAAATCATTTAAAAAAACTGTTTTAAAAAAACCTTCTTTGAACTGTATCTGCTACTTTTGTTGTTTTGAAAAGAAAAAAATCTGCTTCACTGTGAACTATTGTGTGTTTAACCTCACCTAGTTTTAGATTAAAAATGGATGTTCCTAAAAACTAGAATCAACATGAGCCACATTGTGTGTTTTGCGGCTATTATGGGAAAACTGCCTGGCAGTGTGTCTATAACCAGCCACAACATGACATTTTTACTGAAGAAAATGAAAATTTTGAATCTAATCCTGAATTCCTAGCTAAACTAGAATTAATAGAAACCAAACTCAATGCTAGGGAGAATAATTGGAATAATTTGTTTATTAAAACCCATGAGATTCAACTTAGAGATTCTCAAGAGCAAGATCAGAGAATGAAAATATTGGAAATCATGCTCTTGAAATTGCAAAAAAGGGTTAAAGAACAAGAAGTATTTGAAGAAAATGAAAATGAAAATGTTTATAAAAGATTTGAAAATAAAATTGAAGAAGATAGTGACAGTAAAAATGGGAAGAAAAACATTCACTCTGAAGAATCTGATACTGTTGAACCAAATTTAGAAATAACCAACTCACTGAATCAGGAGAATAATATTGAAAACCACAAAAAGAGCTTTAATGTTGTTGAGTTGGACAATTTTGAAACTGAATTAAAACAGATTGAAAAAGATTTCCCAGTTCTTTACATCATTCCTTCTTTTGAGAAAAATCACTGTTTTAGAAGTTTTGAGAATGAAGTCACTCGGGTTGAAGATATACTTGAAACTTAAAATTTGAATGTTAAAAACTCTTCACCCAAAATTTATGAAATTATGAACATTGAGCCTGAAATTGATATTGGGAACACTTTGGATGAGAACCTCAAGCTGGAAAATATAGAATCTGAAATTTTTGGACCTAAATTGATCATTTCTCTTCCATGATTTGAAACTCCAAATCCAATAATTTTTGAAATGTTGTTGGATAATGAGGATGAGGGGATGGTATTTGAAGAAAAATTAACTGATGAGTTGGAATTTCCCTATTCTCATTGTAATCACTTTTCTGAAACTTTGTGTACTAAATTGGAAAACGGTGTTGATTTACATGGGAGTAAATGTTTATGTCTGATCAATAATGAACATGATTTTATTGAAGCTGAATTAAACATTACACCCCCTGATTTGAACTTCTTAGAACACACTATAGACATGGTTTTAGAAAGTGAGTCTTTTGAACTTGAACTTGAACGAGAGCTTGAACACACATTAGATGATGGTTGCAGAACTAATTTGATAGAAGCAGTAGATGTTCAGTGTGATTTAACAGATGAGGATCTTTTGGAAGAAATTTACAACATGGTTAAACCTGAATCTGCTACTGTTCAATTAAATTCTCTTCCTTGTTTTTCACTTTCATCCTCACTTGTGAAGGGTGCTGAGCCTTCTTGTGATGCTGATAGTAGTCTAGAAGTGGATTTATGCTTGATTTCCATTGTACATGATTCTATTCAGAACTTTATTGAATTCCATTTTGAACCTACTATTCAGAATTCACCCATTTTCACCCTTGAATGTGAGTCTGTGAGTGTTGAAGTTGAGAGAGAAAGCCATGAAAATAATTTCACACCCTTTGAAGCATCTAATACTATGGTGTCCCTTCATGTGAACTCAAATCTTGATAAATCTGAAACAAAACTGGAAGTGGACAACACTATATCCATTACTGCTAAAGGGTGCTACTTCGGGATTAATTCAGGCTTTGAGAATTCCATTTTTATCTACTTATGTCTTGAAGCCCACAATTTTCACTGTTCTGTTAAAAAAAATTGGTCCAAACACTTGTGGTGGTTCCTATTAAGGAAACCACATCCACCTAGTGACTACGGTTAGTTTCTTGAATGAAGTCTAACTGAAGACTTAAAATTCAGTGCTTTATGGGAGTCAACCCATGCTCTTTCTTTGTGTTTACTTTTGTTCTGTTCTTATTTTACTTTGAATAAAGTGCCTCTTTCCATGCTCATATATGCTCATATATGGTCTGTGTTTTTAGGAATGCTGCTTCTGTCATCTAAAGAGTGGAATTCCCATGGTAATTTTTGGACAAGATCTTAGTCAGGTAAGTACTTCAACTTGTTGCACTTATTTTTCTGCTCCTGTTTTGGTTAATTAAATTCTTCTTGCTTAAAATTCTATTTGTTTTATAAAATTCTGATGCATGTCGTGTAACTAATGAATTAAAAATCTGCATGAGCATCCTTACTTTAAAAAAAATTAAATTTCACTATTGTGATAAAATCTTTTCACTGCATGAAACTAAGTGTGGGGGAGTACATGTTCTTGGTCATTTGAATCTGCTTGTTTTGTTGAGGTGTTTGGCATGAACTTTTTCTACTATATTGAACATATTATTTAAATTATTGTTTAAAATGCTTACACCCAGTTAATTGTACACCCACACCTTATATGTTATGTTTGAACTTTAATGAAAATCTTTTCCATTGGACATCAATGTTAATGGATGTACTTGTCAATGAACCTGCTGATTATTTATTAATTCATTATGGCAAACTAAATTTTTGAACTTCATTGGGATCCTTTATACATGTCATTAATCTACTTAATTGGAAATCTATTTTGAACCTTAATTGATTAATTGTTCTTCTCCATATTTAGAATTAAACTTTGGGGACAAAGTTGGGTTTTAAGTGTGGGGAGGGGGTCAATTCTTGACTATTCCAATCTGTGTTTTATTGTAAAGCTCATCAATTACCACTGCTTTTAAACTTTTTGTCAAAAAAGGGTCAATTTTTTTCAAAAGTCATGCATAATTTTAGTTTTTTTTACTATACTCAATTGGGTCTTGCCTTAGGATAAGTTCCTTGTTGGTAGTTAATGGATGATTGCTGAGTGATTTTACTTAGTGATTTCATGGAAATTTGGTTTAGGAACTTCTTCTGAGGTGACATGGGTTACATGTTTGTGAAGCTATGGTCATAGCCTTGGAACTGGAAATTTGATTTTGATCATAGGTGACTTATTTTTCTTTAATTTATTAAAATTAATTTCTTTAATGAGCCAATGTAAATAAATTTTATATAAATCTTTTGAAACTAGAGTAGTTTGGGCATCTGGGATCCCACTATGAGTCTCTGAGACCCTAGATGATGGGTGCGTTTCTGTTAACTATAAGCCCTCTGTACACTTTGAATAAGTGCGTTGCACAGTGCTCATCACAATGATACAAAGCTTGGGAAAAATAAATAAAGTGTCTAGGGTCAAAAATGAGCTCATTAAGGTGAGGGGAATGATGAACGCCAAATGAATAAGGGATCAATGGGTTTATATGGAAATCATTTAGGTTATATCATTGAGGTGATTCAAAAAAAAAATTGGATCCTAGGTGAAAAATTCAAAGTACAAAGTTCCTTGGTTGAGGTCTTAATTCCATTGTTATTTTATCTCTTGTCATTTTTAGAGTTAGAACCTGAGCTTGGATTGAAGTGAGTCACTAAGTTGTATCACATATGAGGCATGACATCTTCTTTGATGGATGGTATTTGAGTTCTTAATTACCCTTGAGTATTTGTTTTAGGGCAAGATCTATTTGAGTTATTCATTTTCTTAAAGCCCACTATTATGTAGTGTCCTCTGTTTTGAGTACTGGACATGTTACATTTTGAGCAAAATCATAAACTCAATTTACTGTTTCTCAAAGAATATAAAACATGGGATTGTTTGAGGACAAACAATGTTTAAGTGTGGGGGAATTTGATGTGGCTCTATTTTAACATAGTTTTGCCACATCTTTTATTTAATTTTTATCGATTTAATTAATTATTTTGACACTTTTTTAAATAATATTGGCACTTTTGAAAATTTATCACTAAATATGTTAATTAATCATTTTTTATAATTAATTATGCGTTTTTAGTCTTTAAATTAATAATTTTAATCTTACTAAACTATTCAACTTTAATTATGTGTTATTTAGTTTGGTTAATTTAAATCTGCTTAACTTTATAATAGTTAATATTTATTATAAACAATTATTTAATCTATGTAATTCAATTTAATTAACTTAGACCTTATTTTAATATCTAATCTGTTAATTTAGTTACATTAAAATAGATTAACTTTGTTAATTAATTTATTTATTCGTCCTGCCAACTATTTAAGTATATAATATGTGTTATTAATTAAGTTAAATTGTTCGCTTTTAATTTTATTAGTTCAAATAGTTAATTAATTCATTAATTAATAGTTTTTAAACATTAATTATATTATTTTATGTATGCAGATTGGTTATTAATTTATTTTTATTTTATATTAGTCTACCGGTGAGATAGATAATAGTTTTAGGTGAAATAAAGAGTTATTGTTGCTTCTGTTTTTCACCTGTTGCTACCTTGTAATTGTTCTTTAAGTAATTATAATTTAAGTCTTTTATAATTGCAGTTTATTATTTAATTAGTTTTTCATTTAAGTGTTATTTAATTAATAACCTAAGTTGTGTTTAAGTTTTAGTTAGAGTTTAATAAAATAATGCTGAGTTTCATTTTATCATCTAACTAATTTACTTTGATGTTTAATAAGTTTAGTTAATCCTAATTGTTTTAATTTTATGTTCGCAGTTAATTAATTGTAGGTGTTCTGCATTTGTTTATACTTATTTTAAATTAATCTTAACTTTTATTTTCTTATTTAATAATTAGTCGCTTCTATTTTTAGTTTGCTAAATAATTTGGCTAGTTTTTAGTTACAGTTAATAATTTAGTCTTTAACAATTTAGTTATTCTGATTTTTAATTTAGTTAGGTAATGTTTTATTCATTCTATTATTTGTTTTAAATTAATATTTATTGTTAATGTTTTTAATTTTTAACTGTCAGTGAGTGTCGCACTGATGGTATGTCACACCGAAATATTTTATAACTATCGGTGAGTCATCACGCACCGATCACTTTGTAACACCATCGGTCTCTCTTTTTAAACTACCGGTGAGTCAATGACTCACCGATCCATTCTCCTTCCACCGGTTTCACTTCATACCGATTACTTTATTTTTTATCTATCGGTTTCTCATTTATTTTGACTTTTGGTGGGCCGTCACACCGTTGTTTGCATCGGTTTCTTCTTCCATTGGTTTCGGTCTCATTCATTTTCACCTATCGGTGAGTCACTGACTCGCCGATATTCCTCGTCACCTTCGGTTTCTCGTCGCGCCGATTCTTATTATTTTTATTTAACTAACGGTGCCTTCTCTTCCATTATTCTTTTTACCTATTATTTTATCTTTCGGTGGCTCATATTATTTCATAACCATCGGTGAGTTATCCAACTCACCGATTGTTCCCTTCTTCCAACCTTTCATCGGTGAGTCAGTGACTCACCGATGTGCAGCAGACCTTCTCAGCTGTCGGTTTCACAAATCAGACATCGATGCTTCTTCCAGCACCGATCTATTCATGGCCTTCCTCAAACCGATTCACCACACACCAAAACAGTTCAAAATTCACAGCAAGTAAAACCACGAAACAAATTAAGATTCCTAAAAAAAAAATTCCATCCAGATCTGAAATAAGAAGAACTTGAAATTGTTGCTAAGATATGTCGCGCCGCTATAGGTTAATCCAATGCCGCACCTACTGATGTTCACCGCGCCACGCTTGGAGAAAAGGAGCTGGATCTGCGCTGCGTTCAAGGATTAAATCCGCCATTATCGATTCTCAAGCAGAGGAGGAGGATCCAGCTGAGTCGAGGCCGCGTTGGGAGTGGCGCCGATGTTTCCAGAAGTTGGACCAGAGGAGGCCGGCGTCGCTGCTGTGGGGGTGGTCCGATGGCACCGCCGCTGGAGACGATCCGCCACACCCCATGCCGCACTGTTGTTTGTCTGCTAAGGAGGAAGACCGGAGTCGTTAGTTGCTGCTGGCCACCGTTGGAGCTGGAGCCGAGCCGAAGAGGGAGTGCATTGCTTCTCTGCGGGAAGAAGCAGAACACAAAAACCCGCCCCCTTTGCAGCGTGGATTTGGGGGAGGAATATAAACATTAAAAAAAAGAAAAGAAAAAAAATAAATATATAATAAATATATAAAATATAAAAAGTATAATAAAATTAAAGTAAAAAGAGAAAATGAAAAAAGGTAAAAGTTAAAGTTAAAGTAAACTTTTAAATGTCAAGTTAATATAATTAAATTTGTAAAAGTCATGAATTAAAACAAATTATAATTTTAATAAATAGATAATTTATAAATTAAAATATAAAACTAACTTAATAACAAATGTTAATAGTAAATTAATTTACTGATTATAGTAAATATATAATTAATAATAACTATAAATAAACTATAAAATATACTTATTAATTTAAAAATATATTAAAACTTATTCATTAATTTTAATTACTAAATTAAAATTAAATAATTAGTCTAACAAATTAATTTCTTTAATAGTAATAATACAATTTTAAGTATTAACTTATTTATTTATTTATGTTGTCAATTTTAGTAATTTAGTTAAAAATAATAAAATTCATAACTTAGTAATTATTTTATTAACTTAATTAAATTAATAACTTTTTAATAATTTATTACCATAATAATATTAAAGTAAATAATATTTATCATCTACGATATTTTCTATTTAACTTAAGTTAACTTTTTAACAATTGTTTTTTTCATTTGAGTTTTAATTGATTTATTATATTTATTGTGTGCAGGTTCATTCAAGAGGCGGAAACAAGTCCAAATACATACAACTAACTTGCTGAAGTTAGTTATGTGAGAAAAGATAGCGTGACGTGCCGGTCGCAAAAAAATGCACATTTTGCAGTGCGTGGGTAAAGAACTTTTGAAGTCGGTGAAAGATGTGGCGGTGACATGCAGCAGATGACAGATGGTATTTTAAGCAGAGCAAGCATCAAAATTGGGGGGACTCTCATTCGACATTCCACGCCAGACAATACGAGAGCAGAACTCCCGGGAGATGATAGAGTCAAACTGGAGACTAAGGAGCCCGAAGGCAGAGCGATATTTAGGGAGTCTTTCTCCCTCTTTTCTTAACGTCTTGTACTCTATTTTCGGATTGTTTCCAATGATATATTTCATTATGAACATGATTTGATTTTCCATCTCGGGAGCTTCAAGCTTTGTTGGTTTATCTGTTAAATTGTTCACTAACTCATTGATTGACATCAGAATTAATCAGCGAGATCAACTCTGATGTTAAGTAAATTTGCTCACACCTTACTGTAAAAAATGTCATAGTTTCAAGTTCAATTGGTGAGGTTGTACTTGATCTTCAATTTGTTCAAGCGTTAATGTCATTACAGTTGGAGTTTTACGGCGAGTTTAACTTCGACTGTATTCTTTTTCAAAATTCTAATAGATGATGATCTTTAGAGTGGCGAACTCTAAAAGTCATACTTCTGTTTGATGTTTCTTCTGGTGAGGAAGATATATCAAACAATTTCTAGGGTGTGATTCAATTAAGTTTACTGGATAGTTATCCTTTTAATCATCAAGTTTGGAATTCCCGAGAAAAGTGTTGTTCTTAGATCCTTGTCTTTGCTGCTTAAAGTAGTTAGCTTAATTTCTTAGTTTAACAGTACCTAGTGAAATTTTATTTCCTTTGTAGAAAATTTAGTTTCTTTGTCAAGAATCTCGTTTTCTCCTACTATTTCTATCTCATCTTTTAAAAATAAAAAAAATATGAAAGGTAAAAAGATTTTCACTCTCTCCACTGCTGACAACAGTGGAGTATATTTTTCTTAGAACCTTAGACAACTCATCTTCCTTCTCTGTGGATCGACCCTGCACTGATGTACTAGTGTAGGAGTATAAATGTAATTTTGAGGGTCGTGACGACCTCCAACCGCTTCAGAAGCAGAATATCAAGCTCTCATCACAGGATTGGAGTTGGCGCTTCAAGCACAAGTGAATCACTTAAAGGTGAAAGGTGACTCATACCTGGTAATCAAACAAGTCAATGGGTATTATGCCATTAGAAAAGAATATTTAATCCCTTTTTATGATTATGTCAGAGAGTTAATGGTAGAGTTTCCTTCAGAACTGACATTTTCTTATGTCCCGTGATTACAAAATGCCCAAGATGATGCATTGGCTAATATAGCCACAGTTCTGGAAGATCCAAATCGGGACGAGAAAATCATCAGTGTTTCCCACTGTTGTACAATTTCACCTTATGTTCAAACCAGAACAGAGGAAATCAATGTAATTAGTCCCATTTCTGAACCATATGGTCATACTACAGGATGGATGACACCTATCACGGAATACCTTCAAAATTGAATACTTCCACCTGATAGAGTTGGGAAAGAACAAATTTGGCGATGTGTGGTCAATTTCACTCTTTATGATATCCCAGATCACCTAGAGAAAGTTCTCTACAAAAGAGGTTTTGATGGAATTCTCTTCAGATGCATTGATGGTGAAGAGACAATGACTGTCATGAAATAAGTGCATACAGGAGTCTGTGGTTCCCATCAGTCCGGACATAGACTATCTGATCAAATTCGAAGGCTTGGATACTTTGGGCCTTCAATGATACAAGATTGTGTTGATTTCACAAAGAAGTTTCATTCTTGCCAAGTACATGTCAACTTCATTCATCAACCCCCAGAGTTTCTTCATACAGCTAAATTCTCATGGCCATTTTCCACATGGGGGATAGATGTAGTAGGACCTTATCCTTCAGCTACATCCAAGCAGTTTAAGTACATTCTTACTGCTACTTACTTCTTTTCCAAATGGGAAAAGGCAATACCTCTCAAAGAAGTCCGTTATAAAATCATTGTTAGCTTCATCAAGTCTAACATCATTACCAGATTTGGTGTCCCTCATACCATATTGACGTAAAATGGCTCCAAATTCTGTTCATCTGAGGTAAGGAAGTTATATCAAGAATATAACAACAAATCCAACCATTCCTCTCAGTATCATGCAGCGGCCAATGGCCAAATAGAAGCCTTCAACAAGACTCTTTCAAACATACTGCAAAAGATGGTGGATAAAGATAAAAAGTCATGTCCTGGTAAACTTTTTCATGCTTTATGGGATTATCGGACCACCATCTGCACTGCAACGCGGTCTACTCCATATTCATTGGTATATGGAACAGAAGAAGTCTTACCCATTAAGGCTCAGTTACTCTCACTCATAGTATCCATTTGTGATCAATCATCTATAGATGAACAATCTCAAAATATATTGGATGAATTGGAACAATTAGATGAGAAAATATTGTGCACCTTGCACCACTTGGAAGTCTATCAGAACTGAATAGCATGAGATTTCGACAAAAAAGTTCATCTTTATTCATTTATTCAGGGGGAATTGGTATTGGTTCTCAGAACTCCAATGATACTGGGAAAGAAACCTCCCAAGATGGAGCCAAAATGGGAAGGACCTTATTCAATACATAAGGTCTACTCCAATGGAGCTTATTATTTAATCTTAATGGATGGATAACTCATCACTACTCCAACCAATGATAGATTTCTGAAGAAGTATTTTGTGTAACACAAATACTTTTACGTCCAGCAAGATGTTAAACTGCATAATCGTCGGTCTATGCATATGACCTTAAACTATTCACACCATCATCCAACATGATATTAAACTATGCCATCGTCCAACATGACGTTAAACTGTATTGTCCTCATATGTCCTATCTACATGACGCTAAACTATATAGCACCCTTACGTCCAACATGACATTAAACTGTGAAAAAGTTCCTAACACGTCCAACATGACGATAAAATGTGTCCTCTTTTGTCCTTACTACATGACATTAAACTGCACAATCCCCCTTTCGTCCAACATGATGTTAAATTGTATTTTCCCCATCATCTTAGCTACATAACGCTAAACTATACAGCACCCTTATTGTCCAACATGATGCAAAACTATGTTCACGTCCAACATGACGTTAAACTGTGTCCCTATATTTTTCCTACATGACGTTAAACTGTACAGATCATTCGTTCTACATGACGTAAAATTGAACAAAGTCCCTTAATATGTCCTACATGAAATTAAACTGTATTTTTTCCCTGCTACATGACACTAAACTGTGCAGCATCAATAATCCTCACTACAAGACTTTAAAATGCATAGTCCCTTCCTATGTCCTACAAAACGTTAAACTATATTTTGTCCCTGCTACATGACACTAAACTGTGCAGCATCAATAGTCCTCACTACAAGACTTTAAACTGCATAGTCCCCTCATATGTCCTATATGACGTTAAACTGCATTTTGTCTCTGCTACATGACACTAAACTGTGCAGCATCAATAGTCCTCACTACAAGACTTTAAACTACATAGTCCCTTCATATGTCCTACATGACATTAAACTGTGCATCATTAAGGTTGTTTCTACCTCTTGTTTCTCACACAGAGTATGACTCACGTGCGCTTAGAGTAAACTTCAACCATAACACCCTCTCTAGGCCGCTAACCATGTGTAAGTCCAGAAACTATTTTTTTTAGATTGTTGTCCTCAATAACAACTTGATCACCAATTCATTCTTCAATCAAACTATGCATACTTTGATCCTTGCCTTCTAAACTGGGTACGTAGGCAACCTCCTGAGGTTCAAGCCCAAAATCAATCTCTTCACATCGGTTCAGCTTCGTCTCATACGATGTTGATTCATGAAACCGCCCCCAGAACCAATATTTTTTACATTCGTTCACCATCATCCTTTCTATATGACGTTAAACAGTTCTCACTTTTGTCATGTACGACAATAAACTAAAACATTCTTTGATACCCTCACTTGAGAGGGAATTATTATTTACATTGATTTCCAATCATGTTATATTCCAAAGACTACGTACATACATGGAAATGCCTGAACCTTTTATCTTGGGTCAAACCACCATTGCACTAAAATCCCCTTTCACCCTTCACTTGTACAAACCAAATCTGTACAGAGGGTATTTCAAGAACTACGTGCGGCTTTATTCCCATCTTTATGGGATACGAAGGAACATTCGAGCGTCCCTCGAATCTAGCCCCAAGTCTTTGGGCCTAACCCCAAATTCCACTTTCATCCCCTTTTCTAAAAAGTCCCCTTATGAAAACATGAATGTGGTATGAAAACCCTGGTCTTCATGCACATCAGGTTTATAAAAAACACAATGTGTATTCCTCATTATGGTCTGAGCTCTATGACCTTAAACTAAGATCTCCAACACTCTCGTCCCACTTGACGTTAAACTGTATTTCAAGAACTACATTTGGCTTGATTCTCATTCTAATGAGATATGTAGTGAAGTAAAACATCTTAATTCAGGACCCATCCACAACATGATTATGGTTAGGATTGATCTATGTATCTCTACATACATTGGACAATTCACATTTTTGATGTGTTATACTCCTAACCTTAAATACTTTCAGATCTTCATAACCCTTTTCTTGACTTCTGGTCACAAAAAGTCTGATACCAGAGAGTTATTTTTCTTGACCATGCAGTATGTTCCCTTAGGTGGCCTTGCATAGGTAGTCTACATAACAGACATGTCAGCCAAAAGATGCTATTATTTGACTATGTAGCCAATTCTCTTAGGTGGCCCTGTATAATTCAACCCCCTAACGGGTTTGTTAAATAGTGGTAACTTCATTCTTGGGAGGAAAAACTCTTTTGTACTTATTTTTCGTAATGATAATATGTAGGGATCTCCAAAAATAGCCATCCTTAACATATTTGTCCCATACTCTTTTTCATGATCTGGAAGTATTCAAGTCTATGGTTTATATTTCCCTTCCCTATGTTTGGGTCAAACCTTCATAGGAGTGACATTCATCCAATTCTTAGACAATCTTCATTGAAAATATCCTCTCCATATTCAAGTACCTATCTCCATATAGCAGACTCTGTGCTTTGGAAAATTTTAATCTCCATAAACTTTCACTGGTTTTTTAGCAATAGAAAAGTAAAATTTCTGAGAGTTCTTTTCCCTGACTATGCAGAACGCACCCTTAGGCAGCCTTGCATAAACAGTCTACATAACAGACTTGTCATCCAAAAGATGCTATTATTTGACTATGCATCCAATGCCCTTAGGTGGCCCTATATAATTAAACCCCCTAACAGTTTTGTTAAACAGTGGTAACTTCATTCTTGGGAAATACTTCTTCTAATGCCTTTTATCCCTTTTTTCATATCATTCCTCAGATTCAAAATTTATTAATTCATAGTTTACATTTTTTCCCTCATACTTGAATATGGTAATAAGTTTTTAGATAAATTATCAAGGAATTGAGTCAATTTTAATCCATTCAATCAAAGCTGTTTCTACCTTAAACATTAGCCTTTTTATGTCCGATGTGCATGACTTTAAACTTCCCACAAAATACAAATGAACTCTAAATAAAAGTCAAGTCCCAGCTCACTAAACATACATTTTTTATGATTTAGGTAATATTGATCAATAGAAGGATTCAAAGTTTGTAGGGTTATTTATAATAATCCTAGAAAAAAAATCAAACTATGCTTACTAGGCCCATTGGCTTAGATAAAAATTTAAAGAAAGTAGCAAGAGAATATAGACACAAATGATTGAAGATGAAAGTGTCTTTCATTGATGCACAAAAGTTATAAGGACATCCATAGACTGGAGTCTATTCTCTTTTCCAAGAATTACAAAAGGTTGTCAACATAAATCTTCATTTGATTTACAGTATCTCGATCTTCATCAGCAGCCACTTGAAGTTCATGCACTCAAACAGCTTCACTCTTTTCATCTTTATGGAGTGCTTTCTTGGCTTCAATGATGGATTTCATACGATTTGTTTGAACTCCTTCCAATGAATTGTTCAGATGGTCAAGTTCCCCAGTAACATCATCTAACTGTTGCTGAAGGTGCATCTACTGGACAACTTTCTCCTTGATCTTATGCTTCAGCTCCTTCAACTTGGCAGCATGATCAGCCTTAGCTCGGGATACCGCAGCCTCAAATTCATTGATATTGGATGACAGCCTGAATCTAGTTAGGTCTTGAAGGTACTTCTGATCTTGCTCCCTTCTTAAGATGACTTGTTTCACCACGGCATGGATCTCTTGATATCCAAAACCGCAAAGTCCCAACATGATGAACAGGGATGAAAGTTGGGGGATATTCGATGAAAGCTCTTCAAGAGGCACTTAAGATATGATCTTCCATATGTTCTACCATGCCTTGTGTCGTGAGAATTTGAGCGCCTTTTGTACCTTCAGGTCTGACTCAGCATCAATGTCACAGGGGGGAATATAATCCAGGATTAATGCACTTAGATAAGTGCCCTATTCTGCTCCTTCCCCCCTGACCCTTGTTATTCCACTTTCAATTCTTGTTGGGGAGGGGGATGAGGGTTCACCTCCAGATCTAGGAAATGAAATTGATGGCCCTGCATAGTCAATTGAAAGTTTTTTGGTTAGTTTCAAGGGATGAAAAAAGTTGGTTAAGTTGTCTTGCAATTTAAGTACAACCACAAATATTTTTATCTCTTACCCAACGATACATCAACAGCATGAGAAGGCTCCTCCCCGTCTTTCCTAGCTTTAACAGGATCTTCAGGACGAGTTTGAGGAAGCTCTACTGGGTTTAGCTCCACTTGAGCCAGTGTTTCTGCAATAGTAGGGTTGTCTGTACCCCCTTCAAGCATTGGCAGTTCGGCAGCTTTTTCAGATGGAACTGAACATTTGAACCAATCATGGTTAGAGATGTAACAAGAAGTTATTTTAACGGGATGAAGGATAAAACTCACATCCAAAATCCTCTAAATTACATGGTAATTTTACTTGATCTAAAATATCTTCAAAATATTCTCCAAGTTTCATCATTTCATCTAATGATATCTCGGATTCTTGGTTAGTCTCACCAGTGAGAGTATTCGATGTATCTACCTGGTGACCCACATCCTGCAGCCTTTGACCCTGGACAGCTTCTTCAGTTAACATTTTAGCATTAGTTACAATGGCTGCCAAATGCTCCAGTGCAGGGGTTGAACCTAAAGTATCACAGAATGGAAGTCAGTTGATGTTTCATTCAACATTTTATGAAGCATTGTTAATTTACCAGAAGCAGTTTATTATCTTCTTATAGTAGCAGTAGGAGTGGTACTGGGAACAGATGCTAGTTCCTCTTCCAGAGTAGCCAAGACAGCATGAACTTGTGATTGTTCACCAGCACCCTCCATTGTTCTTGAAGGAGGGTCAGTCCTCTCCCTCAAAGGTGAAACTGAAGAAGACCCTACAATCCCAAGAATTATGAGTAACCTTTTCATGGGTTAAGACTCATGACTATCCTAAGGACTTACCACTACTGATGAAATGTTTAGTTGTGGCTTCCTCCTCTGATGCTTTTGCTTCTTTGACTTTTTGGGAGTATTGACATTCTCCTCTCCGAATACAGGTATTGGAGAGTGAAAAGACCTTTCTAATTCCTCATCCATGGATTTTTGGCCTAGAGATATCTCACCCGGCTCGTGAGGAGATTAATTAGCCCCAATGGCAGTACCACCAGGACTATACTGTGGTAAAGGAACCTCAGCAGTTCCCTTATTTACAAGCTGCAGGATGAAGAAAATAATTTCCTTGAATAACAATGCTTTGATTGAAATCAAGTTGCAAAGAAAATAAGGAAATAAACTTACATCTTTAGGAACCATGTAATCGTTCCACTCCTCATCTCCAGAACCACCAGTCCACTCAGTGGTACCATGATCTATCATTTCCTTCACCCGCTTGGTGATAGGAATGGAATCGTCGATGGCATATATGAGCATCTCCAGCTCTCTGATGTAATCTCGCACTTCATAGGGATTATCCTCAAAACTAATATCAGTAGAAGCCCGAAGATTCCCTATTCCAGGGATGTGTAGCCCTTCGCACAGATCCAGACAAGCGGTTTCAGTATTTTAATATAAACTTCGCCATGTATGGATAGCCTCTGGTCGTAAATATTCAGCATGTGTACCAGAAGGCTGCGAGTAAGGTCCTACAATCATAGACTTCAACTTCTTCCCAGCTCCTACAAATATAGATAAATGATAATAAAATAAGACATGTTTCTCTATAAAGTAATGATGATTAAATTTCCCCAATGAAGTAACTCACTAGGAGTTGATGGAGTTGGTCTCTTGATTCTTACAGGAGGATTATATCTGGCATGAGGCCGCTTTGCCGCATGTTGTGCCTCATCATCCCCATCTTGGGAATCCGGTGAGTCAGTCCTAGGTGAGGAACCTGGTGAATCAACTCCAGGTGGGGAAGCGTCACCTTCCTGATGAAGGTTTTATTTCTCTACAGTTATTTTCCTTTTCCCCACCTGATAAACCGGACGATTCAACACCCCTTCAGGGTATGATGCTATCCATTTCTTGGCATACCATGTAGTCAAGTTACTCGTCGCTTTGTCAACTGGTAGATCAAACACTGCCCTGGTCTTCTCCATAGATGTCAGCAACCATAGTTGATAGGCAACCATCGGATGCTGCTTTGACCTGACATAAACAGGAGGGGATACAATAGTCTGCTGCAGACACTTGAATTGTCGTGCAAATATATATGGAGCATAGGCCTCGCATATAATCTCTCCGTCAATCCTGGTGGCCAGTACACCATCTCTGCAATCCAGCATGTACGATCTCAATTTCAGATCGGTGGTTCCATCATCAACAAACCGCCCGGTTGGCGGGTTTACATAAAAAAAAGAAATTTAATTCCTTGTACATGCTCAGCCTCACCTTTATATCATAGATGTTGAGAGCTAATGGAGCAACTCCATAAAATTCCTGGACTGATGGCCTGAAGGAACTTCCAGGAACCTGTACTCTGTTCTGTACATTATATGTCCTGAAATGAGTGGCGATCCATCCCCACAAAACTTGGAATGGTCCCACTATTCTCAAAGGAGACTTACCCATAAATAAATGGAGTAAGATCCTGTGAATCTTCGCCAAAATGGGGGTGGCCAACCCAATAATTTTCTTCTTAGCCAACTTGGATACCACAACGAAGGTCCCTGGCCTGACGCCTCCCTTAGAATCCCTGACTGGCAGAAGATAAACACTAAGAAACAAGGTTAAGAATCCCACCAGACGGGCCTTTTTTGGGATTCTCTAATTTACTTCATATCTCCACTTCTCAAATTCTCCTGCTTCTAGGGTCGGCCAGAATGTTCCAAGAGCACCCCTCTTCTCTGTTCTGGGGAAGGTAGTAGGACGAGTGCAGGTGGGCCCCTTTTCCATCAAATCCTTCTCCTCCTTCTTGGTAAGAAACATATTCATCCACTCCTCTGGATGAATATCCTTTCTATAATGAGTTAGGGAGGTCTTTGAACTCTTGAGCTTGTGGAGAATTTTCAATAATTCCCGAGCCAAAGACGGAGTCTTATCCAAATCATTCCAAGTCGCCTTGGGGGGGATGAATTCATCATACATGTCTCTTAGAATTGGATCCCCTGAGATCTTGTAGATATCCCACAAACTGATGCCTACGTCTCCATGATTCAGATGGAAATAATTGGTTTCTGGGCTCCAGTGGCTGATTAGCCCCGACACAAACTCATCATTCCTGTAGACATATGTCTGCCCAGCCCAGATGGATTCATATATCGTAGATCCTTTCAAATCCTTGACAAAATCTGCATAGGTTTGTCGCACCCAGTATTCCCACATCCAAGTTGGCTTCACACCTCCTCCAGGACAGAAGTCCCAACTCTTCTTCCAGCCTTTGGATTGATCCATCTGAGAATTTCGAATGATTGAAGGATAACAATGTGGTTGCAGCTCGGGCTTGTGAGGTTTCAGATCTGGCGCACAAGGGCTATGATGCATCATATAGGCCTTCTCCACTGTTCCAGTATTTACAAATGCTCCTACACTGGAGATATTTTCTAAAGCAAAATTGGTTTAATTCTGAAACCAATAATGTGGGAGATAGTTCTTTTCCTCTGGAATGTTGACATCTTGCAGATGACCATGCCCATACAAAGGCAAGTAAATGCTCTGTGGAAAGTTAAGTTGATACTTCTTCAATTACTTGTCCAAATATCGAAGAGTGTTATCGTATATATCATAATAATCATGGCCTAGAATGTTTATCATATCATCAATTCGCTTGCTGGCCAGTTCATCAACTGTTCCGATTCTTCAAGGAGCCATTGAATCTGCACAAAGGTCGAATAAATTAACTCTTAATTAAGTTAATTTTTCATAAAATTTGTGAATAAATTTGAAAAAATGGCTAAGGCATTAAGGTGCACAAGTCTAATTTTGGCGCGGAAGTATAGTTGTGTCGTGCAAGTTTTTGGCATGCAAGTATCACCACGCAAGTCCAAATACCTGTACAGAAGCGCGGCACAAAGAACCAGCGGAAAACAAGACACTTGTGCGACAAAGGCAACTTGCGAGGTGAGATCGAGAATCTTTGAGAACCGGTTTCTTTGCGCAAGTAATGGACGCATATTTATAGGCAATTCTTCACCCCTGCACGCCGAAGCCTACGCGACTCACACCTACGCGACGCCATCTTTGCAGTCAACACCTGCACGCCGCAATTCCTTGGTTTTTCTTCTTTACCTCAGAGTCACATCCTTATTTCTTTTGGATCCAACTATGAGGGGGGACTTTTGTTGATGCTCATTTCCGTCATAGAGTCTAATGACTAAAAAATGGGAATACCTTAACACAAAGTGATTCAGCCTTTGAAGAAACATCAAAAATCAACAAAGGCATGAACAAGGATTTCTTTGATCATGGGCTGCGCAAGTTCTATGATGGTCGTGCAGGTATACTTGCGTACCACATTTTGGGCACACAGGTGACCTGCGCTCCCTATTTGATTTTCACCCAAGGTCTTCAACAGCCTATAAATACCCCTTGTGGGCCCCCCATTTCGGGGACAAAAAATCTAGAAACTCAGATTTCATATATCGGTGCCCTAGTCTCTTATTGAAGTATTCCAAACACTTATAATGTAATTTCTTACCTATAATGGAAGATTTAAAGAGGGGGAACAAGGCCTAAGTGTTGAAATTCATCAACACCTACGCGCCTAAGTGTCTAACCCTTAAGGGAAATGAAGACACTTGCGCGCCGCCTTATTCCTTCAACAAAACCTGTGCGCCACTCTTTTGGAAGCCTCTAGAGATAATTCTAAGGGCTTGAGCCAAGCCTCACCCAAGTGTTACCCTATGGGATGACCGTCGCGCAGGTACCTATGTGTAGTGCAGGTATAACTACGCGACCAGGACCTACGCGCCCAAACAGGACCGGCACGCCTACCTTCTTTTGGGTTCCCCTCCTGTCCATTTATCTCTTTTCTGTAAATCTACATCTCCTCTTCAAGATTTAGCCTTCAGAATCCTCTTCAAAGCCATTTATGGCATGATTACTCAGTTGTCTTCCTTATCTGAAAGAAATTATGTGGAAAATCTCTCAAATACTAGTGATTTACATATCTTCATGTCACTAATGTGAGAGATTTCATTCATTCAACCTCATCCTTTAAGATGAGAAGATATTTAACCCGGGCCTTATTTTCAGGAGTAAGCCCCAGTTCAAGTCTCTTAACGTGGGCCTTCTTTTCAAAAGTAATCCCCAGTCCAAATTCCCTTAACCTAGGCCTCCTTCTCATGAGTAAGCCCCAGTTCTCAAGTCCCTTTAACCTGGGCCTCCTTTTCAGAAGTAATCCCCAGTCATAATTCTCCTAACCTAGGCCTCCTTTTCAGGAGTAAGCCATAGTCCAAGTTCCCAAATATGGGAATCCTCCTTAGGAGTAAGCCCCAAATTCCAAATTCCCTTAACCTGGGCCTCCTTCTCAGAAGTATACCCCAGTTCTCAAGTCCCTTTAACCTGGGACTCCTTCTCAGGAGTAAGCCCCAATTCTAATTTCTCTTAACCAGTCTTAATTTCCTTAACCTGGGCCTCCTTCTCAGGAGTAATCCCCAAGTCCCCTCCTAATTTGGGCATCTTTCTCATGAGTAAGCCCCAAGTTAGAGTATCCAAATCTCCATAAAAGCACATATACCTTTATGGACCCTGTTTCCAGACTTCTTCTCTAAAATAAGTCCCGATCTATATCTATTTGGAAAATCATACATATGTAAGCCCCATATCATTCCTTGTGACCGCATCTTTCATGGCACAAATTGTCAGGTTTACTGATACCTCTTGTTTCTCACACCGAGCATGACTCACGTGAGCTTAGAGTGTAAAAGTAACCACGACACATCTCTTTGGGCCGTTAATAATACTTAAGCCCTCAAAATTATTAATTGAACTACGTGGACTTTGATCTCTACCTTAAAAGTAGAGTACGTAGGAATCCTTTATAAAGGTTCAAGCCTATCACTCATTAATTATCATCTGTCCCATATGACGTTAAAATATATCTTAATTCCCGAACTACGTGGGTTCTGATTCCTTTTCTAAGAAAGGATACATAGGTAGCCCATCTGTGGGTACGATCCCAACTCTGAAATAATCCATGTCCTTCTAAAAGACAATAAACTTCAAGTGCCCCGCTGAGTGGCTTTAAAACCAGTATGGTTATCATAATGACCAAGAGATATATATACAATATATTGAAGGATACCATTGACTAAGAATCTATCACAAATACAGATGATTCTCTATCAATGAAGAACCACAAATACATATAAAATATTCTCTAAATCTTATACATATTAATCATTGATTTTCATATCTAAAGGAATGCTCATTTTCATAATTCGTAATGTAATAAGGATTCACAAACATAACTTAAATATATAAAGAGAGTCTCGTAGTAGACAATAATTCCCCCCAAAAAGGTGTGATGAGTTCGACCTCCCATCCTCTCGACCAATTAAAATTCTTAAGCCTCATCGGTCCACAACTAATGAGCACCTACCTTTGGAAAGTAGGTCCAAATGGATATAGAATAATTGGATGTTTCCAGTTCTACGAATAAACTCGTTAGAAACTGATTGGAATGTTTGAACCTTAAACAAACAAGTTCATACCCATTTCCAGAGGAAATACACATGAAATAATAATTTGAAATGTTTATGATTGGGGAGCACACATATTTCTTAGGGATACAGGTGATTCAAAAGAAGGATTACACTTTCATTTCTTATGAAAAGTATGCAAGAGAGTTGTTGAAGAAGTTTAATATGAAAGACTCCAAACCAATGTCAACTCCGATTTTAGTTGGAACCAAACTTGGAAAGCATGAGTATGGGACATATGTAGGTCCCACCATGTACAGGAGGATCATTGGGCGCCTACTGTACCTAATAGCGACATGACCAGATATTGTCTTTGCAACATGTCTAGAAACCCGCTTTCAGAGTAATCCAAAGGAGGAACATATGGTAGCAGTGAAAAGAATCATGATGTATATTCAAGGTACTCACAATTGTGGATTATACTTTCCTGTAGGAAGGGACAGTGAATTATCAGCATTTTCTGATGCTGACTGGGCTGGCGATGTAGTGGGAAGAAATTCCACTAGTGGTGGAGCATTCTATGTTGGGAATAAATGTGTTGACTGGTTGAGCAAGAAACAAGAAAGTACTTCTCGTAGTACTACTGAAGCTGAGTATATCTCCACCACAAAAGCATTCACTCAACTGCTATGGATGAAGAAAAAACTAACAGATATTGGTGATGAGGTGAAGCAACCAATTGTAATTTACTGTGATAACAAGAGAACAATTGATCTTAAGAAGAATCATGTTCATCATTCTCGTACAAAACATATTGAAATCAGGTATCACTTTATCAAAGAAAAAGTTGAGCAAGGCATGATTAGAATGGATCATGTGGGAAATGATGATCAAGTGGCTGATATCCTGACTAATCCACTGTCAGCGGTTGTGTTCAAGAAGCATCGGTTGAACCTCAGTGTTCAGCCACCTCCCAATGCATAAAGAGGTTTAGAAATTCCCCTCTCCCCAGTTATGTTAACTATTTTTAATATTTTTGTGGATGTGATGTAGGTTTATGGGGGAGATAATATCCAGGGGGTGTGTTGAGATGTTCAATGAGAAAATACCGATCATTGGGTTTATTTCCAATGGGGGATAAGGAATAAATTATGAACATGTTTGGTATCATGATGAGAATTCAGAACATGTTTGGTATTGCAATGAGAATTTGGTGATATGATAAGAAGGAATACATTGGACATGTAATGCTTCTGGGAAAATTTATGAAAATTTACTTGGGTTTCATTTAGAATTCCAAAACACTGGAACCCAATTCAAGCTTCCTCTCTTGTTTTCTACACTGAGCATTGCTCACGTAGACTTAGAGTGTTGGCTGAGTTGATTCTTGCATTTTTGGTTTTCATGTGGAGGATGGTGATCAATTGAATTTTTTTAGTTATTTCCAACAAACCCAAAGGGGGATATTGTTGTAACCATGGCCATTCTATGCTTGAATTAGAGTATGGTTTGTGTTTGTTGTCAATCCTCAGTGGAAGTTTATAATGTGTTCTAGAAAAGTGAATATATAGTTTAAGTAGACAACAGTATTGAAGGTGCCACCATTTCCCAATGTTTGCCAAATTTTTGGGCCTTTAAATTGGAAAATGAAGACATAGGTTGTTGGTAAGAATAGGTGTGCACAAAAATGAAGTGTTGCGCGAAATAAGGGAGGCGTGCGCGGAAAAATCAAGGTTTGTGCGAAAAACTGTGGGTTTGCGTGAAAAAAATCATGGTGCATGAAATTCTGGAATGAGGTTTTTTGCACAAGGTGTGTTTTGGAATCAGAATGTCGAAAAATGGCAAAGTCATGGGCTGCGTGAAAAATCTGGAGATGTGCGCAAAAAACGATACCTGTGTGAAATATTACGCACCAAATTAGAGGTTTTTCATGCCACAGGGGGTTTTGTGCGTGGGGGTCCGAGACACCTATAAATAAGAGGCGACCCCCTCATTTCATACAGTTGAAGACTTAGAGAATATCTGAGGTCTGGTGTGCATAAAAGGTTCACATAAAGGGTTTTGTGTGAAAAAGTTCGAGTTGTGCGAAAAGGGTTTAGCTATGCGAAAACAAAGACATTGCGTGAAAAATTTGTGGTTTCGCGAAAAACCTTGAACTGTGCAAAAAAGGACAAGCTGTGCGAAAAAGGTGTGGTGCGTAACGCTGCCCATAAAGGAAGTTGTTGCGCGAAATATTTTCCGTGCCAAAATCAAGTATTTTTCACCCAAGTTAGATATTTTGCAAAAAGGGTGGGAGTTGCGCGAAATCTTCAGTGTAACCTATTTGTGCATTTCAGATTATCCAGTTCAGTGGTTCGGTGCATTCAAGTGCATCTTTACTGGACTTTGATGCAAGAAGAGTCTCGTGCTAAGTAGAGGCAAAGAGTTCAATGCAAATCTATTGAAAAGACCTTCACGTCTATAAACTAACTGGGACTTCACCAAAGGTAGTGAGCCAGGGAGAGTCAACGGGAGTGACCAAAGGGACGCAGTGAGATATCCCTGAAATTTTGTAAAGGCAGTGAGCCTAGTACAGAGTAACTGTTCCCAAACATTATAATCTGTAGATATTGAAGTTTAGTGGATTTAGGTACGACCAAAAACCTGTCGGCATATGCTCCTTGGACGTATTCTTTTATGGTGAACCAATTAAAAGTGTTGTGTCAACTTCCTACTTTCTTTTTTTTGATAGGTTTTACAAGTTCCTACCAATGTGGGAACAATATCTAAAACTTTAAAAAGAAAAATTTAACACCCTGATTCACCCCTCCCCTCTCAGGGTGTTCCAGGGTCCTTCAGAAAGGGGTGGTGAAATCCTTTGCAACTACTTTAGTAGATGTTGGGCCATCGAATGAAGTAGTATTAGGTACATTGTTTGTTTCTTCAGATTATGCCAATGTGTTGTTTGATTTAGGGTCTACACATTCTTTCATTTCTGAGAAGTTTTCTTGTAAATTGGTAATTCCATATCAAGATATGAATCCTGAACTTATGGTAAAAACACCTAGATAAAATGTTGAGACAAAAAGAAATTATAAGAACCTCCATGTCCTTGTGTGCAGAAAGAATCTACCTGAAAACCTTATTGTTTTTCCTCTAGTAGAGTTTGATATTATTTTGGGCATGGATTGGATTTTCGTTTATCATGCTAAGATTTACTACAGAGCTAAAGTAGTTTCTTTTTAGAAAGAATTTCAATTTGTGTACAATAATGAACCATTACTTTTGATAACATGTCAGGAAGCTGAGAAACTAGTAAAAGATAGAAATTAATGTTACCTTACACATATTGTTAAAAACAAAGGAACTATTCAGATTAATGATGTGCCAGTGGTAAATGAGTATCGTGATGTTTTTATTGATGAGTTTTCTAGTATAATGAATGATTGGGAAGTTGAATTTACTGTTGACTTAGTTAATTATGCTAATAAAATTTCAAAACCCCCTTATCGAATGGCTCAAATTGAACTTTTAGAGTTAAAGAATAAATTGCAGGAGTTATTATATAAAGTTTGAATTCGTCCTAGCACATCACCATGGGGTGATCCTGTCTTGTTTTTTAAAAATAAAGATGGTTCAATGAGACTTTTAACTAATTATATAGCATTAAATAACAATATTATTAAGAACAAGTATCATTTGCCTCATATCGATGATTTTTTTTATTAGCTCCAAGGAGCTCAGTATTTTTCGAAGATTGAATTGAGGTTGGGGTACCATCAGTTGAAAGTAATGGAAGCAGACATTCCGAAGACCACATTTCATACTATATATGGCCATTATGAATTTTTAAATTTATCTTTTGGGTTAACCAATGCACCTGCTGTATTCATGGATCTTTGAATAGAAATTTTTGTGAGTTCTTGGATAAGTTTGTGGTTGTGTTCATTGATCATATTTTGGTTTATTCCAAAATTAAAGAGGAACATGAAAGTCATTTAAGGGTTTTCTTGAAAACCTTAAAAGAAAATAAATTGTATGGAAAATTCAGAAATTGTGAGTTTTGGTTACAGTAAGTTTCTTTCCTTGGTCACATTGTTTCAAAAAATGGAATTATTGTTGATCCTGCTAAAACAAAAGTTGTTGAAGAATGTCCAATACCAACAAATATAACTGAGATTCGTATTTCTCTTGTTTTAGCAGGTTATTGTAGGAGTTTTTCTGAAAACAAATCACGATTATCTAGCCCAATGACTATGTTAACTCGAAAAGGTGTTAAGTTCATTTGGACAAAAGAATGTGATAATTGTTTTCTGGAATTGAAAATATGATTGGTGAATGCTCTAGTTTTGGAACTGACTTCTAGAAATGGTGAGTTTGTTATCTATAGTGATTTTATGTTTAAAGGACTTGGATGTGTCCTTATGCAAAATGATTAGGTAATTTCTTATGCTTTAGGTCAGTTGAAACCTTATGAGTTAAATTACCCTACATATGATTTGGAATTAGCTGTTGATGTTTTTTATTTAAAAATTTGGAGGCAACATCTTTATGGAGTAAAATTTGAAATATATACTAATCAAAAAAGTTTTAAGTATATATTCACTCAGAAATAATTTAACATTATAAAGAGGAGATGGTTGGAATTAATCAAGTATTATGATTTCACAATTCATTACCTTCTGGAAAAAGAAAATAAAGTGGCTGATGATTTGAGTCGAAAAAGTAATGCTTCATTAACCTTGTTACATTTGTAATAAGATCCTTTGATTAAAGACTAGATTTACTTTAGCATAGAAGTTTTTGGTGTAGGAAATTATTCTGTTTTGTTTCAGGTGTTAGTGAAATAATCTCTATCATACATAATTAAGAAAGTGTAGAAGAAAGATAATGAGTTACAGAAAAAGGTAGATTTAGTTCAGAAGGGTAAATTTTTTGAATTTAACACTGATAAAGATTGTGTTTTGAGGTTTGCAAAGAGATTATGTGTGCCTTGTGATTCGTAGTCGAATATTGATTTATTATGTGAGGCTCATAGTTCTCTGTTTTCAATTCATCCTGGAAGTACTAAGATGTACAGAGATCTTCGGGAGTATTATTGGTGGGAAGGAATGAAGAGAGATATTGCTGACTTTACTGTGAAGTGTTTGACTTTTCAACAGGTTAAAGAAGAGTGGCACTTACCGAAAGGGATCCTTCGTTCTTTACCAGTGCCAGAGTGGAAATGGGAAAACATATCCATGGACTCTGTTGTGGGATTACCGAAGACATCTCAAGGTAATAATGAAATCTGTATTATTGGTGATCGATTGACTAAATCCTCTCATTTCCTTCCTATTCGAGGTACTTTGACTCTAGATCAACTTTCTCGGTTGTATGTTAAAAAGATGGTCAAGTTTCCTGGAGTTCCGCTCTTCATTGCATCTGATTGTGATCTCAGGTTTACTTCTAGCTTTTGGAAAGGCCTTCAAAAGTCATTGGGTGCTGAATTAAATTTTAGTACAATTTTTCATTTTTAATAAGATGGGAATTCAGAATGAATAATTCAGACCTTGGAGGATATTCTACGTCCTTGTTCAATGGATTACCAGGGAAGTTGGGACCAAAATCTTTATTTGGTTGAATTTTCTTATAATAAAAATTTTCATTCTAGTATATAGATATCTCCATTTGAGGCATTATATGAGAAGCGATGTCGAACTCCATATTTTTGGGACGAAGTAGGTCAAAGGAACTTGATGGGTCTAAAATTGGTAGAAGATATGGTAGAAATAGTTCAGTTTATTCAGTAGAATATGAGAACATCTCAGAGTAGGCAGAAACGTTGTGTGGATAACCAGAGGAAAGATCTTTCTTTTGAGGTAGGTGATCATGTTTTTCTCAAAGTTTCTCCACGGAAAAGTGAGATGCGTTTTGGTAAGAAGGGAAAGTTGAGTCTGATGTTCATTGGACTTTATGAAATCCTAGATAAAGTTGGATTTGTTTCATACAGAGTGGCTTTACCTCCAATTTTATCCCAGGTACACAATGTTTTTCATTTTTCAATGTTGATGAAGTATATGCCAGATTCATCTCATGTTTTGAGCCTAAAGGTAGTTCAGTTGGAAGAGAATCTCTCTTATGAGGAACAACCAGTCCAGATTCTTGACCAAAGAGAGCAAGTGTTGTAAAATAAGGTAATTAATTAGGTAAAGGTTTTTTTGGAAAACCCATATGGTTGAAGAGGCAACGTGGGAATCTAAAAATGCTATGAGGGATAAATACCACCATTTATTTGATAATTGAATAAAATTGCAAGGAAAAAATTTCCAAAAAGGGGGAAGGATGTAACATCCTAGGAAAATAAAAAATAAGGTATTTTTATAATTATTAATATTTGTGAATTAAATATTAATTTTACTTTAAAGGGTATTCTATGTTCGATGGTGTACTCGATACACAATAATGGGTTTCTTTGAAATCTTATGTTGCACACAATGCTGAGTCATACTGTAAAATAATAATATAATATTATTTTAAATGGTAGGAAACGACTAGCCATTGTATTAGTGGGAATAAACAGAACTAACTACAATATGATTATACATGTTTTTTCATTTATCCAATAAAATATAGAAGCTTAAAATGTGAATGAATCTGATTTTAAACATAAATACTCTAATATTCTTTAAAAGGTCGATTTATCGCCTTTTAATAATGAAGCCTCTTTAAATCTAGTTTTGGTAACTTTTATATGTTCTATTTGACATAATAAAATTTTTCTTTAGATTCGAGACATCAAAATTTACTTTGGGTAAATTTTTGGTATTTTTCTAATAAAATTCATTTTTTTAATGAATAGTTAAAAATAATGTATTTTAATTCAAAACTGCCTTTTAATATAATTTATTCATATGGTTAGATTATCCATTTAATTTGTTTCAAAATTTAATTTGATTATATTTTTATCATTTAATACAATTTTGGTAATTGGAATTAATTTCACTTTGAAATTGGACATAAACAAGTGTTAGTCTTTTGATAAGTATTGTTTCTTAAAAACACGCTTTTTGTTTTCACAATGGGAATTGATTTTAAAATTAATTAATCCAACTTCTATCTTTTTAATTTGGTAAAATAGATATCATTTTTAAATTTTGAATATCAAATATATCTTAGGCTGAATTTTTGGTATTTTTCTGGAAAACTTCAATTTTTGATGAATAGTGAAAACACTGAGTAGTTGTTAAAAAACTAACTTTTCATTTAAATGAAATTTTACCGCTTCTGTGAATTTAATTTCAAAAATATAACATACATGGTTTTTATTATTATGTAAAATGTGGTTCAATAAGATGAAAATAATTTTTGGTGAATAATAATTTTTGACTTTTATTTACCACGGTTAAAGGTAAATAGGGTAATTCAAGGTAAAAATAATATTATAATATTATTAATTTAACCTAACATGTGTTATAATCCTATTGGTTGATATATCTACGACCATGGTCATCCTTGGGTTGATTTTGGGACCTCATGGATCCAGTTAAGAGTGATAATGACACTTTATATTAATTAATTTAAAGTAAAGACAAAAATAACATAAACATATATCTTTTAGTTAATAAATTTTTACATGGGGTTATATAAGTTATCTCCATGACTATAAATATTAATTATAAATATAAAAACATTTCCTACATCATGGTATTTTTTTTATAATTTTTAGACATCAAATAAATAAAATTATTTATTACGCAATAATGATGCAGTGTTCACATCATTAATGAATGATTTAAATAAATAAGATTATAAAGATTACAAAAATATCCAAACCCTATCCAATTATTATTTTATGATTTTATTTTGAACATGAGTCATCTTATCTTTGACCTTAATGAGTTTTGGACCTTTATAAACCGAAAATCATTATATAATAAAATAACATTTTCAAACTTTCCTAAAGAGCCCCTCCTCCCAATTATAAAAGTTTGTCACCTCTAACTCATTACTCACACCTCTAAATCCCCTTGGATCATCCAAACTCTGAAAATTTAAGCTCCCTAAATCCATCTCTTTCACCTAGAATCCTTACCTTAATCATAAGGCACTTTAATAAATCCTTTTGGTTCAAACCAAAGGGAGTCACTACTGGAAATACACTATTTCCCAACGGTTCAGAACCGTTGGGAAAGCCCCTGAAACCGTTGGGAAGTAAGCCGTTGGGAAAGGTTTTCCCAACGGTTTACTGGCAACCGTTGCAATAGGCCCATAGAAGTTACCCTACCCCAACGGTTTGGGTGAACCGTTGGGATAGTTTTTCCCAACGGTTCTCCCAAACCGTTGGGAAAACCAAATACCATGGAACATTTTCCCAACGGTTCCAAACCGTTGGGAATTGGTGAAGTCTTTCCCAACGGTTTAAAACCGTTGGGAAAAGACATGCTAAAAACTTATATGCCAACGGTTTGAAACCGTTGGCATACCCTATGCTGCAAATTGCAGCACCCTGCAATTTGCACAGCCCCTGTCCCCTGTCCATCACCACCAGTCATCAGGCCTCATTTTCACCTCATTTTCACCTCATTTTCACCTCATTTTCGATCCAACTATTGTACCAGTAATAAAATAAAACATACATATTCAATTACGAACAAATTCATACACATTTAACATATAATGGATCCTGAAACTATACAAATCCATAATTAAATTACAATTCATAAACATACATAATTCATATAGAATTCAATTTAAAATTTAGATGACAATTATACGTGGAATCTGAAATTCAATTCATAATATGATCGGTTTTTTCTATACCATATATTTTTACCTCAAATGATGTCCATTTTAAACAAAATACATACACCTGAAGTGATATCGGCCACACCGCACCTCAGATTGAGGCGGGGGTAACTCGTACACGTCACATTTGACTCATGGATCGTTGTGCTAAAGTATCGACAGAATCCTAATGCGTTTGGTCGGTTTTCCGTATGCCAGTTGATGTTTTTCACTTAAAATGGCGTCCTTTTGAAACAAAAGACGGACACTATGAGTGGTGCCGACCACACCGCGTCTCCAATTGAGGCGGGGTTGATTCGTACACGTCACATATGACTCATGGATCGTTCTCCTAAAGTTTAAATGGAAACCGAATGCGTTTGGTCGGTTTTCCGTATGTACTTAAAATGTTGTCCATTTTAAACAAAAGAGTGACACTTAGACTCATCCCGACCACACCGCGACTCAGATTCATCCCGGGTTGGCTCGTACATGTCACATATGACCCATGGATCATTGTGATAAATTATCAAAAGATTCCGAATGCGTTTGGTCGGTTTTGCGTATGCCAGTTGTTCTTTTCATTTATAATCATGTCCATTTTAAACAAAAGAGACATAGTTAGAGCGGTGTCGGCCACACCACATCTCAGATTAAGACGATTTTGACTTGTACACGTCACATATGACCCATGGATCGTTGTGCTAAAGTATCGATAGAATCCGAATGCGTTTGGTCGGTCTTCCGTATGTCAGTTGATGTTTTTCACTTAAAATGACGTCCTTTTGAAACAAAAGACGGACTCTTTGAGTGGTGTCAGCCGCACCGCATGTCGGATTGAGGCGGGATGATTCGTACACGTCACATAGGACCCATGGATCGTTCTCCTAAAGTTACAATTGAAACCGAATGCGTTTGGTCGGTTTTCCGTATGTACTTAAAATGGTGTACATTTTAAACAAAAGAGAGCCATTTAGACTGATCCCGGTCACACCGCAACTCGGATTGACCCGGGTTGGCTCGTACACGTCACATATGACCCATGGATCGTTGTGATAAATTATCAAAAGATTCTGAATGCGTTTGGTCGGTTTTGCGTATGCCAGTTGTTCTTTTCACTTATAATCCTGTCCATTTTAAACAAAACAGACACAGTTAGAGCGGTGTCGGCCACACCGCGGCTCGGATTGAGGCGGGGATGATTCGTACATGTCACATATGACTCATGGATCGTTCTCCTAAAGTTTCAATGGATACCGAATGCGTTTGGTCGGTTTTCCGTATGTACTTAAAATGGTGTCCATTTTAAACAAAAGAGAGCCACTTAGACTGATCTCGGCCACACCGCGACTCGGATTGAACTCGGGTTGCCTCGTACAGGTCACATATGACCCATGGATTGTTGTGATAAATGATAAAAAGATTCGGAATGCGTTTGGTCGGTTTTGCGTATGCCAGTTGTTCTTTTTCACTTATAATCATGCCCATTTTAAACAGAAGAGACATAGTTAGAGCGGTGTCGGCCACACCGCGTCTCGGATTGAGACGGGGATGATTGGTACACGTCACATATGACCCATGGATCGTTCTCCTAAAGTTTCAATGGAAACCGAATGCGTTTGGTCGGTTTTGCGTATGCCAGTTATTTTCACTTATAATCCTACCCATTTTAAACAAAACAGACACAGTTAGAGCAGTGTTGACCACACCGCGCCTCGGATTGTGGCGGGGATGATTCGTACACCTCACATATGACCCATGAATCGTTCTCCTAAAGTTTCAATGGAAACCGAATGCGTTTGGTCGGTTTTCCGTATGTACTTAAAATGATGTCCATTTTAAACAAAAGAGAGCCACTTAGACTGATCCCGGCCACACCGCGACTCGGATTGAGCCCGAGTGGGCTCGTACATGTCACATATGACTGATGGATCGTTGTGATAAATTATCAACAGATTCAGAATGCATTTGGTTGGTTTTGCGTTTGGTCGGTTTTGCGTATCATGTCCATTTTAAACAAAAGATAGACAGTTAGAACGGTGTCGGTCACACCGCACCTCAGATTGAGGCAGGATTGACTCGTACACGTCACATACGACCCATGGATCCTTGTGCTAAAGTGTCGACACAGTCCGAATGCCTTTGGTCGGTTTTTCGTATGTCACTTGATGATTTTCACTTAAAATGACGTCTTTTTGAAACAAAAGACCGACACTTTTTGAGTGGTGTCGGCCACACCGCGTCTCCGATTGTGGCGGGGTTGATTCGTACACGTCACATATTACCCATGGATCGTTCTCCTGAAGTTTCAACGGAAACCGAATCCGTTTGGTCGTTTTTCCGTATGTACTTAAAATGGTGTTCATTTTAAACAAAAGAGAGCCACTTAAACTTATCCCGGCCACACCGCGACTCGGATTCATCCCGGGTTGGCTCGTACACGTCACATATGACCCATGGATTGTTGGGATAAATTATCAACAGATTCGGAATGCGTTTGGTCGGTTTTCCGTAAGCCAGTTGATGATTTTCACTTAAAATGACGTCCTTTTGAAACAAAAGACGGACACTTTGAGTGGTGTCGGACACACCGCGTCTCCGGATTGAGCTGAAACCACCGTGAAACATTCTAATTTTTATTCGTGACGTGTACGCGCAGACGGTACGTCAATCGGACGTGCGGTTTGCCCGGTACGGATCAATATTCATGTTTTAAGTGATGCGCGTGCTTCGAAACGCGCGTGAGGGGGTCCAAACGGGCCGAACGATGTCGGAATGGCCTGAAATCAGACGATAAATACGGGTGAGTGATTTATGAAGTGGTCGAGCAGACGGCATGTCAATCGGACGTGCCGTGTGCCCGCGGTGACCGACAACGCAGTTATGGTGTCATAAACGGCCAAAACGGGCGTCCAACGGTCAAATTCATAGCGGACGACCAAGGATTCACCCGAAACCACCGTGAAACATTCTAATTATTATTCGTGACGTGTACGCGCAGACGGCACGTCAATCGGACGTGCGGTTTGCGCGGTACGGCTCAATATTAGTGTTTTAAGTGATGCGCGCGCTTCGTAAACGCGCGTGAGGGGGGTCCAAACGGGCCGAACGATGTCGGAATGGCCTGAAATCAGACGACAAATACGGGTGACTGATTTCTGAAGTGGTCGAGCAGACGGCACGTCAATCGGACGTGCCGTGTGCCCGCGGTGACCGACAACGCAGTTCTGGTGTCATAAACGGCCAGAACGGGCGTCCAACGGTCAAATTCATAGCGGACGACCTCGGATTGAGCTGAAACCACTGTGAAACATTCTAATTATTATTAGTGACGTGTACGCGCAGACAGCACGTCAATCGGACGTGCGGTTTGCTCGGTACGGATCAATATTCGTGTTTTAAGTGATGCGCGCGCTTCGTAAACGCGCGTGAGGGGGGTCCAAACGGGCCGAACGATGTCGGAATGGCCTGAAATCAGACGAAAAATACGGGTGACAGATTTATGAAGTGGTCGAGCAGACGGCACATCAATCGGACGTGCCGTGTGCCCGCGGTGACCGACAACGCAGTTCTGGTGTCATAAACGGCCAGAACGGGCGTCCAACGGTCAAATTCATAGCGGACGACCTCGGATTGAGCTGAAACCACCGTGGAACATTCTAATTATTATTCGTGATGTGTACGCGCAGACGGAACGTCAATCGGACGTGCGGTTTGCGCGGTACGGCTCAATATTAGTGTTTTAAGTGATGCGCGCGCTTCGTAAACGCGCGTGAGGGGGGTCCAAACGGGCAGAACGATGTCGGAATGGCCTGAAATCAGACGACAAATACGGGTGACTGATTTCTGAAGTGGTCGAGCAGACGGCACGTCAATCGGATGTGCCGTGTGCCCGCGGTGACCGACAATGCAGTTCTGGTGTCACAAACGGCCAGAACGGGCGTCCAACGGTCAAATTCATAGCGGACGACCTCGGATTGAGCTGAAACCACCGTGGAACATTCTAATTATTATTCGTGACGTGTACGCGCAGACGGCACGTCAATCGGATGTGCGGTTTGCGCGGTACGGCTCAATATTCGTGTTTTAAGTGATGCACGCGCTTCGTAAACGCGCGTGAGGGGGGTCCAAACGGGCCGAACGATGTCGGAATGGCCTGAAATCAGACGACAAATACGGGTGAGTGATTTCTGAAGTGGTCGAGCAGACGGCACGTCAATCGGACGTGCCGTGTGCCCGCGGTGACCGACAACGCAGTTCTGGTGTCATAAACGGCCAGAACGGGCGTCCACCGGTCAAATTCATAGCGGACGACCTCAGATTGAGCTGAAACCACCGTGGAACATTCTAATTATTATTCGTGACGTGTACGCGTAGACGGAACGTCAATCGGACGTGCAGTTTGCGCGGTACGGCTCAATATTCGTGTTTTAAGTGATGCGCGCGCTTCGTAAACGCGCGTGAGGGGGGTCCAAACGGGCCGAACGATGTCGGAATGGCCTGAAATCAGACGACAAATACGGGTGACTGATTTCTGAAGTGGTCGAGCAGACGGCACGTCAATCGGACTTGTCGTGTGCCCGCGGTGACCGACAACGCAGTTATGGTGTCATAAACGGCCAGAACGGGCGTCCAACGGTCAAATTCATAGCGGACGGCCTCGGATTGAGCTGAAACCATCGTGGAACATTCTAATTATTATTCGTGACGTGTACGCGCAGACGGAACGTCAATCGGACGTGCGGTTTTCGCGATACGGCTCAATATTCGTGTTTTAAGTGATGCGCGCGCTTCGTAAACGCGCGTGAGGGGGGTCCAAACAGGCCGAACGATGTCGGAATGGCCTGAAATCAGACGACAAATACGGGTGACTGATTTCTGAAGTGGTCGAGCAGACGGCACGTCAATCGGACGTGCCGTGTGCCCGCGGTGACCGACAACGCAGTTCTGGTGTCATAAACGGCCAGAACGGGCGTCCAACGGTCAAATTCATAGCGGACGACCTCGGATTGAGCTGAAACCACCGTGGAACATTCTAATTATTATTCGTGACGTGTACGCGCAGACGGCACGTCAATCGGACGTGCGGTTTGCGCGGTACGGCTCAATATTCGTGTTTTAAGTGATGCGCGCACTTCGTAAACGCGCGTGAGGGGGGTCCAAACGGGCCGAACGATGTCGGAATGGCCTGAAATCAGACGACAAATACGGGTGAGTGATTTATGAAGTGGTCGAGCAGACGGCACGTCAATCGGACGTGCCGTGTGCCCGCGGTGACAGACAACGCAGTTCTGGTGTCATAAACGGCCAGAACGGGCGTCCAACGGTCAAATTCATAGCGGACGGCCTCGGATTGAGCTGAAACCACCGTGGAACATTCTAATAATTATTCGTGACGTGTACGCGCAGAGGGCACGTCAATCGGACGTGCGGTTTGCGCGGTACGGCTCAATATTAGTGTTTTAAGTGATGCGCGCGCTTTGTAAACGCGTGTGAGGGGGGTCCAAACGGGCCGAACGATGTCGGAATGGCCTGAAATCAGACGACAAATACGGGTGAGTTATTTATGAAGTGGTCGAGCAGACGGCACGTCAATCGGACTTGTCGTGTGCCCGTGGTGACCGAGAACGTAGTTATGGTGTCATAAACGGCCAGAACGGGCGTCCAACGGTCAAATTCATAGCGGACGACCACTGATTCACCCGAAACCACCGTGAAACATTCTAATTATTATTCGTGACGTGTACGCGCAGACGGCACATCAATCGGACGTGCGGTTTGCGCGGTACGGCTCAATATTCGTGCTTTAAGTGATGCGCGCGCTTCGTAAACGCGCGTGAGGGGGGTCCAAACGGGCCGAACGATGTCGGAATGGCCTGAAATCAGACGAAAAATACGGGTGAGTTATTTATGAAGTGGTCGAGCAGACGGCACGTCAATCGGACTTGTCGTGTGCCCGCGGTGACCGAGAACGCAGTTATGGTGTCATAAACGGCCAGAACGGGCGTCCAACGGTCAAATTCATAGCGTACGACCTCGGATTGAGATGAAACCACCGTGAAACATTCTAATTATTATTCGTGACGTGTACGCGCAGACAGCACGTCAATCGGACGTGCGGTTTGCGCGGTACGGCTCAATATTCGTGTTTTAAGTGATGCGCGCGCTTCGTAAACGCGCGTGAGGGGGGTCCAAACGGGCCGAACGATGTCGGAATGGCCTGAAATCAGACGACAAATACGGGTGACTGATTTCTGAAGTGGTCGAGCAGACGGCACGTCAATCGGACGTGCCGTGTACCCGCGGTGACCGACAACGCAGTTCTGGTGTCATAAACGGCCAGAACGGGCGTCCAACGGTCAAATTCATAGCGGACGACCTCGGATTGAGCTGAAACCACCGTGGAACATTCTAATTATTATTCGTGACGTGTACGCGCAGACGGAACGTCAATCGGACGTGCGGTTTGCGTGGTACGGCTCAATATTCGTGTTTTAAGTGATGTGCGCGCTTCGTAAACGCGCGTGAGGGGGGTCCAAATGGGCCGAACGATGTCGGAATGGCCTGAAATCAGACGACAAATACGGGTGACTGATTTCTGAAGTGGTCGAGCAGACGGCACATCAATCGGACGTGCCGTGTGCCCGCGATGACCGACAACGCAGTTCTGGTGTCATAAACGGTCAGAACGGGCGTCCAACGGTCAAATTCATAGCGGACGGCCTCAGATTGAGCTGAAACCACCGTGGAACATTCTAATTATTATTCGTGACGTGTACGCGCAGACAGAACCTCAATCGGACGTGCGGTTTGCGCGGTACAGCTCAATATTCGTGTTTTAAGTGATGCGCGCGCTTCGTAAACGCGCGTGAGGGGGGTCCAAACGGGACGAACGATGTCGGAATGGCCTGAAATCAGACGAAAAATACGGGTGACTGATTTCTGAAGTGGTCGAGTAGACGGCACGTCAATCGGACGTGCCGTGTGCCCGCGGTGACCGACAACGCAGTTCTGGTGTCATAAACGGCCAGAACGGGCGTCCAACGGTCAAATTCATAGCGGACGACCTCGGATTGAGCTGAAACAACCGTGGAACATTCTAATTATTATTCGTGACGTGTACGCGTAGACGGAACCTCAATCGGACGTGCGGTTTGCGCGGTACGGCTCAATATTCGTGTTTTAAGTGATGCGCGCGCTTCGTAAACGCGCGTGAGGGGGGTCCAAACGGGGAGAACGATGTTGGAATGGCCTGAAATCAGACGAAAAATACGGGTGAGTGATTTATGAAGTGGTCGAGCAGACGGCACGTCAATCGGATGTGCCGTGTGCCCGCGGTGACCGACAACGCAGTTCTGGTGTCATAAACGGCCAGAACGGGCGTCCAACGGTCAAATTCATAGCGGACGACCTCGGATTGAGCTGAAACCACCGTGGAACATTCTAATTATTATTCGTGACGTGTACGCGTAGACGGCACGTCAATCGGACGTGCGGGGGTTGTCCGGGGGGTTTTGGGGGGTTGTTCAGGGGGTTGTCCGGGGTTGTTCAGGGGGCTGTCCGGGGGTTGTTCAGGGGGTTGTTCAGGGGGTTGTCCGGGGGTGTTCAGGGGGCTGTCCGGGGGGTGTTTGGGGGGTTGTCCGGGGTCCAAGGGGGGGGGGGGGGGTTGTCCGGGGTCCAAGGGGGGGGGGTGGGTGGGGGGGTTGTCCGGGGGGCTGTCCGGGGGGCTATCCGGGGTCCAGGGTGGAGGGTTGGGGGCTGTACGGGGGGCTGTCCAGGGGGCTGTCCGCGGGGGCTGTCCGGGGGGGCTGTCCGGTGGGTGTCCGGGGGGCTGTCCGGGGACCAAGGATGAGGGTGGGGGGGCTGTGCGGGGTCTGTCCGGAGGGTGTTTGAGGGTTCTTCAGGGGGTTGTCCGGGGTTGTTTAGGGGGCTGTCCGGTGGTTGTTCAGGGGGTTGTCCGGGGTTGTTCAGGGGATTGTCCGGTGGGTGTCCGGGGGGCTGTCCGGGGACCAAGGATGAGGGTGGGGGGGCTGTGCGGGGTATGTCCGGAGGGGCTGTCCGGGGTCCAGGGTGGAGGGTTGGGGGCTGTACGGGGGGCTGTCCAGGGGGCTGTCCAGGGGGCTGTCCGTGGGGCTGTCCGGGGGGTGTTTGGTGGGTGTTCGGGGTCCAAGGGGGAGGGGGGGTTGTCCAGGGTCCAAGAATGAGGGGGGTTGTCCAGGGAGTTCTCAAACACACAACCACTAAAAGACAACAACATCCATAAAAACAGACAATATATAAAAATAACTCAACTCCAATACTATACTACGAGTCTAGATAAAACCAACAACTAGAATAGATTAAACATCAAATCTCAAGTCAAAAATGTAACGGATCAATATGTCCCACATCAGCATCACCATCTCCATCATCATCATCATCATCGCCCTCGTCATCGTCCTCCTCATCGTCATCACCCTCCACAACGCCTTCCTCCTCGCCTTCGCCCTCCTCCTCGCCCTCCTCATCTCCCTCCTCTTCCGCATCAGACTGCTCGCCATCATCATCTTCAAGCTCGACATCGGCCTGACCACCACTGGAACTGCCACCTGGTGCACCATATATAGAATGTATCGACGACATGTATTCATCAATCGCCGGGCTGGCCTCTGCTGGAAGTGTTGGACGTAGAACTTCAATAAATTTCATAAATGCACTGTTTGCCCTTGCAGACTGTTCTGCCGTCTCTGTGGCCCTTTTCTCAGCCTGTTCTGCCTGTGCCCTAACTTGCTGCAGCTCGGTGGCACTACAACTCGTACCTGAGGCAGGACAATACCTCGTCGGGGCTATCCTAGGTCGGCAGTATACTCTGCCAGAATGATCATCTCCCAACACCTGATGTAAGTGATCAGATGGCCCAAAATTGTCTGCTTCTTGGGCATCAAGGGCCTCTAAAGCATCATGTTACAAATATAAATATATTTTTAAGTTACGAAATAGATATTAAAATATAAAATCAACAGATTAAAACTTACAATCTGCTGCTGAGTCGCTTCGTTGACAGCACGTCCATCCTTTTTTCGTCTACTCGAGCAAAACAGTTTTGCTCGAGGCACACGTCCTTCAATATTTTGTACTTGCCTCTACAATGACATTGAAAACAAAATTTATATAAAGACTTCAGCAAATAATTAAATAATTGAGGAAACAAAAGAAAATGTAAGTCGTAAAGAAAACTTATAAACAATTGTCATACCTGCTGCCTCTCATGATCCGACATCGTCGTGCGTCCTAGTGTATGGAGGTATTTTTTTGCATCAATGTTTTTATTATTTTTTCCAGATGATTCCTAAATAAAATTAGATAATTCAAAGGATAATATTAATGCAAAACTTGAAAGTTATTATTTAAATACCTCAAATGTAATTCATACCTTAAACTGGGTACTCGTCCAATGAGTAATCATCTGACGATACTGCTCTATAGGACAATCATCCACGACTGGTACCGCCTCTAACTCAGTGCCAACTCTAGCACGCCAGCCAATATACAGCTCATGCTTGTAGGCTCTCCAAAGCTCGCCTAAATCCTTTAGACGTTCCATTCGTGCACCCTCACCATCAGGAAAATTAAATCGAAGCTGAAATGAAAATATTAATTTATATAAATACAAAAAAAATCATGGCATTAAATACAACAGATTTTTTTACCCATATCTCTGCCCAAGCTCTATCTTTGACCTCATGTGGCAAATGTCTCCACGACAGCGGGCTGACGGGAATGATGTCGGAGTATTTGGCAAGCGTCGCCATAAAACTCCGACATTGCTGCCCTGTTTTCTCAACCATCTAATTGTCTTCATTATATTCCACCATAACCTGTGTGCGACGGTTCCACACCGAACGCATGCGTGTACGGCCCCGCCCCCGCCTCCTTTCAGTATATGTATCTGTCATGAAAGAAAAACAAATATTTTATCAAAACATGTTATAATGAAAATAAATATTGCTATAAAAATTTGATAGGGTTTTATAAATATACCTGTGATAGTCTGATCAATGAGTGGCGCCGGATCCACAGAACCTGATGGAACACCCTCTGGTGGAACAGGAGTCGAAGACGATGGAATATAAAAGCTCGGAGAGACAGAAGTAGAAGGAAAAGAAGATGGAACAACTGTATGACCTGATGCTGGCTGGGGAGTGGGAATCATCATGGGATGTGAAAATGATGGGGCAGAAGATGCAGAAGGTAGCGAAAACATGGGAGGTCTAAATATCCCGTGTGTCCCTAACGACACACCGGGATCAGAATGTGGGAAGGCTGAAATGTCAGTGGGAGGGGTAGGGTCTAGTCGGGCACGCGCAGCTCTATGTCCACCTCTGGTACGAACCCTCCTCGTACCACCGGCCTGAGTACTAGGACCAGTACTAGGCTCCTCGTCGAATAACTGTCGACGTAATGGTGGATCCTACAAAAAAGTTTACAAAAAAAATTAATCACATGACATTATATATTCTATAAATATATATATATATATTTGAAATAAAGTACTCACTGTAGGCACTAATGGTGGAATGTCCATCTCCTCCATCCGACGATTGTTCTCCGCCATTTTTTTTCTTCGTCTCTCTTCAATTGGCTTCATTTCCTGCATTGGAAAACAAATATGTAATTAATTAGAAAAAGAAAATTAATGTGTAAACCAAAAAACTAAATATATGAGAGAATGAGGGGATTCATTGGTAATTTAGCTATCAATTGTTTTAGAAGAGCTTGAATGAATTTAATAAAACATACAAGTTGTAATGTTCACCAAGTTAGAAATATTGTTTGATTTGGTTTGAATACAGTTCAATTCCAAATTAGAAAATGCAATTCAAATAAAACAGCAACCAATAAACATTGAAAATTCACATAACGGTCAAGTCAGCTAAAACATATTTGTGATCAATACTAAATAAATATGAATATTACCAACCTTAACAACCCAACTCGAGGTAAACCAAAAGAATTGAGAACATGGATGAATGATTCTATATATTTCCAACCACAACTTCAGGTTCACAATCAACTCTGACAATTGAGCTATTGGAGTCATCAAAAGAAATAAATGGATTGGTTCCAATGGCAATAGGGACAGTGTCAATTCCATCATCAGCATCATCAAAAATATGTCTTGGAATTACTTCAACTACGACACCAAATTCAGGTTGAAGTTGATCTTTGACATAAAAAACTTGTTTAGCCATTGATGCCAACACATATGGTTCTTCGGTTGCAAGAGTGCGGGTCATATTAATTACTCGAAATCCACAATCATCAATAAATGTGCCATGTCTCGTCATCGAATCAAACCAATGGCATTTCATCATTGTGACTCGTCCATGAGAGTAATAATCCAATATTATTATTTTCTCAACGACTCCATAATAACCCACATTTTCAAGTCGCGGTCTACTATCTGATGCGCTGGCATAACAATCTGTTGTGGCAGTAACCATAATACCATCATGTTGTGTTCTCATGTTTTTGGCTCGTTCAGTGACAATAAATCTGTACCCATTGATAACAATTGATTTACAGTCACGAACCACGGTATTAGGACCAAAAGCCAAAGCTCTTATTTCCTCAGAGACAGAGTCAGCAGACAAACTCAATACCTGCAATATAAATGACAGTTAAACTTAAGTAAATATTGAATTAATTAATTTAAACAGTAATATTTTTACCTTCAATTTTAACCAAGCAGAAAACTCTTTGCTATGCAAAGTCTCTCTCCTTCTCAAAGATAAAGAATGATGCTTCCTATTTATCATTGTTTTATGTTCCCTGTAGATAAAAAAATATGAATAGTTTAACAGATATATATGTAAGATATACATATTCAATTTTGTTACCTGATATAGTCATCGAACAAATCACAGTTGAACAAAACTGTGCGATGTGCCATCTCCCGCTCTTCATGGCTTAATGTCTTCAATGTATATGATCCAGGAATTCCTCCTGTTTGAGGAAGTGATGGAAAACTGGGTTCAATTTGCTCATATTATTCTTCTTCATTTCTCATTGGTCTGTTCATTCTTGTAGTAAGATCAGACAAATACATTGAACAGAAATCCATACATTCTTGAGCTAAGTAACCGTTCACGATAGAACCTTCGGGATGATTCTTGTTTCGAACATAAGACTTTAATGTGAACATATTTCTTTCAGTTGGATACATCCAACGAAAAGAAACAGGTCCTCCGAGAAGTATTTCAGTTGGAATATGGACAGTCAGATGCAACATGCATGTGAAAAATGATGGGGGAAATATTTTCTCCAACTCACACAAAATTAATGGGGCATCTGTCAACATTTTTTGCAAGAAAGACTTGGACAACTTCTTAGCACAAAGATCTCTAAACAAATGGCACAACCGAATAACACCCACCCTTACATTATTGGACAAAAGATGACGGATTGCTATTGGAAGCAACTCATGCAGTAGAACGTGATAATCATGAGTCTTCAAAGATTTTAGCTTCAACTCTCTTCTGTTGACCCGTTTAGATATGTTGCTTGAATAGCCATCAGGAACTCTAATAGTCTCTAATACTTCCAAAAATTGTTTTTTTTTCAGTAGGTGTCATCACATAAGAAGCACATGGAAGTTGCCATTTATTTTCACTGATACGCACAGGATGCAATTCTGGTCTGATGCCCCAATCCACCAAGTCACGTCGAGATCGTAAATCATCTTTTGTCTTCCCCTTGACATTTAGAAGAACTGAAAGCAACATTTCACATATATTCTTTTCAATATGCATTATGTCTAAGCAATGACGTAGCAAATTGGTTGACCAATAAGGCAAATCAAAAAAGATACTCCTCTTCCTCCAATTGTAACAGGTTTCTGTGGAAACATTCTTTCTCTTTCCAGATTTCATTTGACCCTTCCCGAACGAAAAACTGAAATCTTTCAATTCATTAAGCACATCAGTTCCAGACATACGCTGAGGTGGATCATCGGTCTCTATAGTATTATCAAATCTTCGACGATTCATTCTATATGGATGATCCTTTGGCAAAAATCGTCGATGTCCCATAAAACTGAAACTACAACGATGTTTCAGTCTTCTGGATCGTGTATTCTTCATACAAACTGGACATGACAGTTTCCCCTTCGTGCTCCATCCAGACATCATTGCATAATCCAGAAAATCATTGATTGTCCACATAAGCGCAACGCGCATCTGAAATATGTCTTTCGAACATGCATCGTATGTGCGCACACCCACATCCCAAAGAAGCTTCAACTCTTTTATTAAAGGTTGCATGTATACATCAATATCAATGCCAGGATCAGAAGGACCAGATATGAGTATACTCATGAAAGTGAAAGGTTTTTTCATACACAACCATGGGGGAAGATTATAAATGTGTATAAAAACTGGCCATGTACTGTGCGAAGTAAGCATCTGCCCAAACGGATTAAAACCGTCGCATGAAAGACCCAGCCTCACATTACGCACGTCAGCTGCAAAATCAGGATGTCGAGCATCAAATCTCTTCCATGCAAATCCATCTTCAGGATGAACCAACTCATCATCAGTCTTCTTTCTCTCGGTATCATGCCATCTCATTTTTATTGATATGTCATCAGACATAAAAAGATTCTGGAGTCTGGGGATCAATGGAAAGTGCCACATTACTTTCTGTGGAACGCGGGATGGTGTTCCATCAGATTTTGACTTCCAGCAGGATGTGCCACATTTTATACAATCATTTCGTTCAGCGGTTTCCTCCCAGAATAAACTGCAATCTTTCGGGCAAGCATGAATTTTGTTTCTTGAAAATCCAAGTTCCTCAACTAACTTCCATGCCATATAGTGGTTTGAGGGAATATCTGCATCATCTGGAAGTAAATCCTTCAAGAGGGTAAGAATGTAATCGATTTCTGTATTAGAAATCCCATACATAGTTTTCCCATGAAATAATCGGATTAAAAATTCCAGCTTTTTCATTTTATCACATTGCCGATATACTGGAGTCGTGGCAGCATCATTCAATTTTTTCACCCTATCAATATCATCATTTTCACTAGATGCATCAGCTGTCCTCATATCGAAGTCTTCTTGAGTCGAAATCCTTTCTTTTTCATGATGACGAATAAACGGAAACCGATCATCTAAAAAATTCTCCATTCCAGTCTTTTCATTTCGATCATCACCAATTTGAGATTTCGTTTTCTCCCCATTGTGATACCACAGAAAGTAGTTTGCTTGAAACCCATTTTTGGTTATGTGGTAGCTGACTTCTTCACGGCTCAACCAAGGTCTACCAACACAATTGGAACATGGGCAGTGTATGCGACCACTATCTGAAGCATTGTGAAATGAAAAATCTATAAAGCTCTCCAAATTGTTTTGAAAATCATCTGAGATCCGATCGGTTTCATACATCCAACTTCTGTCCATTCTGTAAAAAGAATTTATATAAGTCATTTTGTCATAAACAATTCAATAGGCATTAACTATAATAGAATATACATTTAAGTAAACGATAAAGGAAGAAAATAATCAAGGTATCAACTACACATGTCAAAAAAACATACAAATGTGTTATTGAAAAAATGTAAAACCAACAAGAACTTAATGTGTTATATCACATAACAGCATGACTCATCCCATAACCATATTAGTAGGGTATCATGAACATGAATAACATCAACCTTGTTCCATCCTCCTACCCTACATGACCCCAACCACATGCCACATCTTATTATAGCCTTATCACATCACACCTCACCGAAAAACACTAGGGAAATCATAGTACATCTCACCTGAAGACACATGGACAATCACATCGCATCTTGCCTAAAAACACATGGTCAATCACTTTTGAAGGAAGAGTAGGGAAGACATGGTAGCTATCCAAACATATAAACACCATCCTAGATATTAGAAAAAATACCCATAACTCAAAACCTCTGATCATTGGTAAGTTTATCCAACTCTGGTTGGGAATGTGTAGAAATAACATAAAAATACATGATATATAGATAGCACAAAATACTCAACCTATGGGTTCACATTAACTACATAAATGATATTAACACATAAATCATTTTGAATCAAATTTCTCCGGACATCCCCCCACTCACCCCAGACTCGGACAACTCCCCAATTACCTCGGACATCCCCCACCCCTCGGACAGCCCCCCACTCACCCCGGAAATCCCCCCACCCCTCGGACAGCCCCCCACTCACCCAGGACAACCCCCACCCCTCGGACAGCCCCCCACTCACCCCGGACAGCCCCCCACTCACCCCGGACAGCCCCCCCACCCACCCCGGACAGCCCCCACCCCTCGGACAGCCCCCCACTCACCCCGGATAGCCCCCACACACCCCGGACATCCCCAACCCATCGGACAGCCCCCCACTCACCCCGGACTCACCCCGGACAGCCCCCACTCACCCCGGACAGCCCCCACCCCTCGGACCCCCCCCCCACTCACCCCGGACATCCCCCCACCCCTCGGACAACCACCTGGACAGCCCCTAGCAATACCAAGATTTCTAAGAACCGAAAATTTATAAATGATATTAACACATAAATCATTTTGAATCAAAACAAGTCATACACCCAAGATTCAATGTCCCAACACACACCCAAATAAAACACACACCCAAAACAAGTCATACACACCCAAAACAGTAGATGAAAAACATCAAAATGATAGATTAGAAGTGTAGAACTAATAAATTTAATGAAAACAGAAAACACAAAACAGAAAACAAATAAGATAAAGATATAGCCGTGTCCTTTAGGGCAAATCAAAATAGAAAATAAAAAATAGATTAACAACATTAAAAATAACATATGACTTACAGATTTGGAGTTCTCACCTAAAAAATTGACTAATTGAAGATGGGGAAGGAGTTCTCCAACCTGGGTGAGAGCACCTGGGTGAGAGCTTCGGCAGAGGGGATGAGAGCTTCGGCAGAGGGGATTTAGGGCTGCAGTCACACGGGAAGGGAAAGAAACCGGGCTTCTGTTTATGAGGGAAACATTCCCAACGGTTTTAAAAAACCGTTGGGATATGAATTCTATACCAACGGTTTCAAAAAACCGTTGGTATACATCCTTCCCAGGAGACTTTTACCAACGGTTTAAAAAAACCGTTGGTATACATCCTTCCTAGGAGGACTTTTACCAATGGTTTAACAAAACCGTTGGTAAAAGATGGCCTTTCCCAACGGTTTCTGAAAACCGTTGGGGAAAGGCTTGGATCTCCTTCAAATACCAACGGTTGACAAGAACCGTTGGCAAAACCTTGCTAAATCTCAAATACCAACGGTTATACTAAACCGTTGGTATGTAAGTGTTGGGAAAACTCCAGTTTCCAGTAGTGAGTTACTAGATTTAAAGGGAATGTCTACTTTTAAGTTATTTTATTTTATTTTACTTCTCCAACCACCTAAACTATTTTTATTACTTTATTTTATAACAACGCCAGTATCCTCAATATACTAGGTTGTTTTTATGAGAATTATTCAAACTACACTTACACACACCTCCATCTAATGGGTGAAGCACATATTGTTTCTATGGACGGCGAACTACTGCCTCACGAAACGATGGTTGTTCAATTATCTCCTACCACCTCTTAGGGTGGACATTATGATGGAATTATATTTATATGTAATATATATTATATTTATATTATTTATATGCTTTTAATTTTTCATTTATATCATACCTTTATGGTTTCCATAATAGTTAAACATGATAATTTCATTAGAGGAAGTGCGGACTACTGCCCCCTCAAAGTGATATGACTCGTTCATGCCATACATGGGATGTATAAAGGATTAAGTTAATGAAATTATATATTATACTAGAATTATAATATACCTTTGTATAATTAAGTTTTCATTCCATTAAAATATGAAATAGAAATTAAAGTAGTGTTTATGCGTACATACGGCTTATCGTCTCTATAGACGGTGCATTTCATTTCTTATCTCCAAATTTTATGTACTATTATAAATACAAATATATGATGGATATATATGATATATATGATATTGTCTCATTCTTGGTCTTTCGGCCACGAAACACCCAATGGCTCTGTATCCAATGATTGATGGACCTGCTTTCCAAAGGCAGGCGTTCGCTGGATGGTCTGACCAGCGACTCTTAAGAACTCACATTGGTCGAGAGGATGGGAAGTCGGGCTCATCACACCCTTTTTTGGGGGAAATTATTGCCTGTTCCGGGACTCTATTATAGATTTAATACGTATTCATATGTTCGTGAATCTTTGGTTTATACCCAAACATATTATCCACGGATTCAACCCTGGTGGGCAACGGTCAACTGGATGCAGGGGTTTGGAATCATTTATGCCTGAGGTTTACCATACCTTGTTGGATTAATGACCCCAAAGGGTTGTAACTCGATTGAGGTAGCACTAGGAGTGGCATGGTGAACCGACGCGGGGATGATCGGATCGACCGGTTGTTGGGCTTGAACCTCAGGGAGGATTCCTACGTACCCTGTCTAGGAGGCAGGGATCAAAGTCCACGTAGTTCGCTTGGGCTTGGGGCTTATGCTCTGGGGCAGCCCAGAATGATTGATTGGGGATTAAACTCTGAGGAGTCCCATAGGATGATTTCATGGTCGATGCTTACTCTAAGCCCACGTGAGTCATGCTCGATGTGAGAAATAAGAGGCAACAGGGACCAGAGGATCACATCGGGAATGGTGCATCCGTGAGAAGTGGAATGGGGCTTACACATGAAGGCGGCCCATGGTGATGAATTGGGGCTTACACTCTGAGGAGGCCCAGAAGGTGATGAATTGGGGCTTACACTCCGAGGAGGCCCATAAGGTCGTGGCTTACTCCAAGATGGATGTCCGCAAGGTCGGGGCTTACTCCAAGATGGACGCCCGTAGTGACAAATCCCAGAGGGAGAGGGAAAGGTGGGTGCTCCTGTCCCCATCACCTCTCTTATTCCTCGGGGAGATACCCGGGGAAGTACTGAGGTGCATGGGGATAGCTACCTTCGGACAGATATGCCACCCCCTCTCTGGGGAGGGGAGAAGTGCCCGACCGCCTAAGCGTGCAGTCCCCCATCCTAGCGAGTAGAGGCAGGAAGGGGGCTCTTAGGCTTAGACCCCGCATTACCATGGGAACGTGAACCCATGCATGCTTCAGGAATCCACCCAAGCGTCGAGGAAACCCCTTTTCCCCTGTTTACCATGTGTATGTGAACTCAAAACGACACGCTGATGCGCCTGAAAGTTACACCACATGGATCCGGTGGCTCTGGTGGAGGCCTTGGCTCGGGGCCGATGAATAGGCCAATGAGGGAGTCGTGGAGGACCTAGCTGGATCGGAAGGATTTTACCTGGCTCTGGAAATGAGAACATCAAAGTATTTGGGTAGCCACCGAGATATATGGGTGGTGGCGCCCTTCGCGTGGGGAAGTGCCACGCGGCTGGGGAAGCTGTCCGCGAACCAGGGTGGTCCGTGGACTGATGGGCATCCCGCTAACCAAGGTGGTTCGTGGCTTCAGGTTCAATCCATGAACCAGGATGGTTCGCAGCTTCGGGCTCAATCCATGAACCAGGGTGGTTCATGGATTCGGATTCAATCCGCGAACCAGGGTGGTTCGCGGAGGGTTCCAGGTGGGCAGTGGTGGCCAAGGGCAGCGCCGATCGGAGGCTTGTCGGTCAGGGCTTCGTCCACGGAGGAGGGTGCTACGCGGTACGGCGGATGGGAAAAGAGGAATAAAATCCCTGGTCTGTGGGGAAGTCATCTGCAGAGGGGGTATAGTTCGCAATTCTCTTTTTTATTATTTAGGTTCGTTGTTCACCAAATTATTATGCATTTTCCAATTCTTTTTTAATTCATATACCTGTTGTGGCTCGCAGGTGGGAATTTCGCTGTTTGCGAAATCCGAAGCCTTCCTTCAATTGATCTTTTTCCTCTGAATCTGATCTAATCCTCGATCCTCTCTCCTTTCTTTTTTTTCTTTCCCCCTTGGTCTCCTTTTATAGAGTAGGGAAAGGAATGTATCTGTGGACATGCGGCACCTTTTGCGGAGGCCCATTACCGAATACCCGATTCATAGCTGACTTGGTCAATCCTCAATTTGCGGTGGGTATCGATCGCTCCCCTCCTTCGTGAGGTGAACTCAGGGAGTGCTCCACGGCTGCGGAGGGTTCCTCCTCCATTCCGCGAACGACAATGGGTGCAGCTTGAGCCGGTCAACGCGGTCCGTGGTTGGGGTGGTTCGCAATGGTGAACTGGACTGGCGCCCATCCTGCCTCACGATCGCGGAGGCCCTCCGCCTCCATTTCATGAATGACAATGGTTCGTATAGGGGGGTGCCTCACGGTGCCTGGGTGCTACGTGGGGCTTCCATGGACCGGTTTGTGAACCGATCCTTTTGTGTATCCTCTTTGATTATTTTACCCCAATTCTTTGGTGGATTTGGGTAAAATTCCCTTTTCAGATTTTTCAGGACCCCACAAATGCCCCACATCAGAATGGGGTCCGATCAAAATGAAGAGGGGGCCATTTCGATGTAGATTTTTCCTGAAAATCGATGAGTGATTGGACAATGCTCTAAATTTTTCCAGAGCCAAGGGACTCTGCGAGCCCAATCCAACTTTTGCTGGGGTTTTGTAGGAAGACCCCACAAAATTTTTGTCTTTTTCTCTTTTTAATGCCCTGATTTTTCCTGGGCCCATTCGATATGGACCCAGCGGGTATAACCAAGATTTTTCTTAGGTCGCCCTTTTCGGGTTTTCAGCCTAACAGGCTTTGTGCCTCTTTCTTCTATGAGCGGTTTAAAGTCCCGCCGACAAGACTATCATTACTGATGTTTTAGGTCGAACATCTTTGACCAAATATGGTGAGGAGAGGGCCCCAAGGGGGTTTAAATGATTAAAAGATGTCTTAATAGCCTTCATACACACGTGGGGGGAAACATGTTTGAATTTGAGCGGCATGTAGGGCATGTCTCAAGACATGGGAGTTGTGTCGGTGTACAGAAGCAGGAAGAGCATTGCCTAAGGAAAACTTGCCTTTGGTAGACGGGCCAGGGGCAATCAATATGCAGAGCCACTGAGGGCATGGTATGTATAGTCATACAAAGGTGTCCTTAAGTCAAAGACTTATCCATTTCTGATGGCCAGGGGACTTCATGGAAGTCCGGCTTATGGAAACCATGATGGGTGGCGTGGGAAGAAATGAAAACCACCAGGGGTGGCTCATAAGGGGAGTGTGACATCTGAAAGGGTTTTTGGAACATCTGTACTATTCATAAGTGTGGTCTGGAGACCGCCTCCCTACACATTTGATTAACATAAGGGATGGTTGAGGCTTGACGCAGTTTAAAGTCATGCAGCTGGGACATCATCTGAAATGGAACGACTTTTGCTGGTTCTCAGTAATCTCATCAAATACGCTCTGCCACATTTGGGTAGTATTGTTGAAGAGGTTGGTAATCTATAGCTTAGAGGGTTTCTGAATCCCGGGATAGAAATGGAGGCTCAGAAGCCAAGAGGCGTATGGAGAGAAGCATTGCCTAAGGAAAACTTTCCTTTGGTAGACGGGTCAGGGCCGATCAATATGAAGAGCCGCTGAGGGCATGGTATGCATAGTCATACAAAGGTTTCCTTAAGTCAAAGACTATCCACTTTTGATATCCGATCAACTTCAGGGAAGTTTGATATTTGGAACCACCAGGGGTGGCTTATGAGTGTTCGGCTTTTTTCTGAGTACAGAGTGTGGTTTATGATGAGAGTGTGCCTAAATACGGGGGAAATATCTAGAAAAAACTTACTGAGAACAGGTGAAGTAATTATTTCTCATGTTGTTGTGAGGCGGTGGTTCGTGAAGGTCTGATTCGTACACTGGAAGACAGAGAAAAGCCTTTGTTCCTTACTGAACCCGTGATGGGTTTAACCGTGCATTTTATCGTCATGTGGTTAGGACATATTCCATGCAGTTTAGCGTCATGCGGTAAGGACGGGGGGAATTATTTAAAGATTTTCGTGCAATTTAACGTCATGCAGCGAGGATTGGGGCATTTTTTTAAGGGTTGCTATGCAGTTTAGCGTCATGCAGCGAGGATGACTTCCGTGCAGTTTAACGTCATGCGGTAAAGACAGGGATACCTTTAAAGGTTGTCGTGCAGTTTAACATCATGAGGTGAGGATGAGGGGCATTATTGCGAAGTCTGCTCTTCATCAGAATATAACTGGGTTTAAATACCTCAACATGCCCCAGACGTGGAAGGGGGGTTGACGGTGTAAATCATGGTTCTAGGGCTTCTTGGATTAGGAAAGGTGATATGGGGGCTCTGAGGCCGGTAAGTGTATGGAGATAGGAAGAGTGTCGCCTGAGGAAATCTTGCCTTTGATGGACGATCCAGGGGCTATCATTATGCAGAGCCACTAAGGGCATGGTATGCATAGTCATACAAAGGTTCCCATGGGTCGATGATTTTTCACCTCCGATGACCATGAATGATTATGAGGATCCACAATTAACTGGGCCACGAAGTCTATCATTTGGCAGAGGAATTCCTGGACATGTCGGGTATATCCGTCCCTGGTTTCTTGTTGAGTTTCAAAGAGCCCCCTGCGCTGATTTATCTTGCTCACGGGGGTGTGCCTTCGCTCCATGCAGTTTAACGTCGTGCGGGGAGGACGGAGTACTCCTAGTTTATCGGTCATAGATCTCAGACCATTGGGTGACTATTGCTGTAGTCACTCGAATGGTAATTCGGTCAAGATGTCCTGATATAATTAGAACAAGGCGGGGGATGAAGGTTGTAAACTGCAACTTTGAGATTTCCCGAATCAGGAGGCGTGGTGTGGGGGCTCTGAGGCCAGTAGGTGTACAGAGCTAAGAAGAGTTCCACCCGAGGAAATCTTGCCTTTGATGGACGAGCCAAGGGCTATCATTATGCATAGCCACTGAGGTCATGGTATGCATAGTCGTACAAAGGTGTCCCCGGGTCAATAACTTTCCACTTCCAATGCCCATGAATGGTTATGAGGATCCGTGATTGCTCCCAGTGTAGAGTTCGGCATGTGAGGATAATGGTGTCCAGGTATATCGAAAACATCTTCACCGCAATTGTCCGTTGAGTCAAAGTAGCCTAGTCCTGGCTTGATGTTTGTTGATGCAGGTCTCTATGTGAACCACTGAAAAAAACATAGGCTATCCAGATAAGGATACCCTAGAAGCATCTAGATGTGAAAAGGGGAATGAACTTGTAAACCACTTCTCCATAAACTTCTGGGTCAAGAGGTATGGTATGGGGGCTCTGAGGCCGGTAAGCGTACGGAGCTAGGAAGAGTGTCTCTTGTGGAAATATTGCCTTTGGTAGACGGGCCAGGGGCTATCAATATGCAGATCTGCTGAGGGCATGGTATGCATAGTCATGCAAAGGTGTCCACGGCTCGATAACTTTCCACCTACGATGTCCATGAGTGGTTATGAAGATCCATAATTATCCGGGCCATAGAGTCTGATGTATGGAAAGGATGTATCCAAATGTGCAAGGAGTATCTCCATCTCGTATTTCCATGTGTCCTGGGTGGGTCGTGACGTAGTCCGTGCAGTTTAACTTCATGCGGTGAGGACAATCCCCATGCAGTTTAACGTCATGCGGTAAGGACGAAAGTGACCCGACGTGAAAGAAAAAGGGGTTTGCGTAGTTTAACGTCATGCGGTGGGGAAAAATTCCATGCAGTTTAACGTCATGCGGTAAGAACAACTTTCTTGCAGTTTAACGTCATGTGGTAAGGATGAAGATATACACCCCGTGCAGGTCTGGTCCGTACATGGTGGAAGGAGAATTTTTCACATCATTGTCCGTGCAATTTAATGTCGTGTGGTAAGGACGAGAAGTACACCCCGTACAGGTCTAGTCCATACACGGAGGAAAGGAGGAATTCTTAATTTTGAAGGGCTGGGCCAAGACCAGGGATCCTGGCATCGCTACGTATCCTGTGAGGGCAGGAATCAAGCCGTACATAGTTCTCTGGAATGAGTACACCCCGCGTAGGTATGGCCCATACGCGAGGGTAGGGGCATTCTTAATTCTTGTTATCCGTGCAATTTAGCGTCGTGCGGTAAGGACGGACTCCATGCAGTTTAACGTCATGTGGTGAGGACGTGAATACACCTCGTGCAAGTCTGGTCCATACATGGGGGAATGGGAACTTTTGTTTTTCTTTTTGAGGTGGTTGGACCAGGGTGTGGAATTCTGGCATCGCTACGTATCCCGTGAGGGCAGGAATCAAGCCTTACGTAGTTCTCTGAAAGACGATACACCCTGTGCTGGTATGGTCCGTACACAGGGGAAGAGGGATTTTTTTTGAGGTGGTTGGGCCAGGATAGGGAATCCCAGCGTTGCTACGTATCCTGTAAGGGCAGGAATCAAGCCGTACATAGTTCTGTGAGAGCCGTGCTGTTTAACATCATGCGGCGAGGACAGAAAGATGAAATCCGTGCAGTTTAACGTCATGGGGAAAGGACGGGGGCATTTTTGAAAGTTACTATGCAGTTTAACGTCATTCATTGAGGACGGGGGCCGTACAGTTTAACGTCTTGTGGTTAGGACAAGGTGGTTGGCAGTTTTAGTGTCATATAGCTCAGACGATGTGTATATCTCATTTTTTTTTCTTCATCCGTGCAGTTTATCATCATGCGGTAAGGATGAACTCCATGCAGTTTAACATCATATGGTGAGGACATACTCCATGCAGTTTAACGTCATGCGGTGAGGACGTAAATACTTCTCGGTCTCTATGCGAAATACTTCTTCAGGAATCTTGCATTGGTAGGAGCTTTAGTGAATTGATCGTACATGGAGATCAAGGCGTATGCTCCATTGGAGTAGACCTTGTGAAAAACATATGGTCCCTCCCACTTGGGATCTAGATTTGGAGTCTTCTTGTTGGGTATCATTGGGTTCCAGAGGACCAGCACTAATTCTCCTTCCAAGAAAGACCGGAGGTGGACCTTTTTGTTGAAGGCTCGCGTGATCCGGTTCTGGTACACTTCCAGGTGGTGCAGAGTGTGTAGCCGCTTCTCGTCTAGCTGTTCCAATTCACCTAGTCGCTTCACTGACTTCTCATCATCAGATAACTGATCACAGATAGCAACGCGGAGTGAGGGAAGTTGGAGTTTAATGGGAAGGACCGCCTCCGTGTCGTACACCAATGAGTACGGGGTAGATCGAGTAGCGGTGCGGATTGTGGTTCGATATGCCCACAACGCATGGAGGAGTTTATCCGGCCACGACTTCTTTTCTTTGTCCACCATTTTCTGGAGGATGTTGGACAAGGTCTTGTTGAAAGATTCTATCTGTTTTTTGGCCGCTACATGGTAGCGGGATGAGTGGTTAGCCTTGACACCATACTCTTGGTATAGATTTTCCAACTCAGCAGAGCAGAAATTGGTGTCGTTGTCCGTCAGTATGGTATGAGGGACACCAAATCTGGTGATGATATTGGTCTTCACGAAGCTGACAATATTTCTTTCCCTAACTACCTTGAGGGGTATGGCTTCCGCCCATTTGGAAAAGAATTCGGTCGTTGTGAGGATATACTTTAGCTGTTTGGCCGTGGCGGGAGGGTATGGTCCCATGACGTCCATCCCCCAGACAGAAAACGGCCAAGAGTACTTAGCTTGATAAAGTAACTTCAGGGGCTGGTGAATGAAGTTGGCATGAATCTGTAACGAGTGGCATTTTACGGTAAAACGCTCTCAGTCTCGTGCCACTGTGGGCTAGTAGTACCCAAGCCTTCGAACCTGATGGGAAAGCTTGGTCCCTGGTTGATGTGCTCCACATGCTGTTGCATGTACTTCAGTCATGACAGCAGTGGTTTCTTCTCCGTCAATGCATCTGAGGATCACTTCATCGAGGCCTCGTTTGTAGAGGACCTCTTGCTGACCTACGCCACCATATAGGACAAAATTGTTTTCCCTTCTCCGTATTTGCTCTCATTCAACCCTGTCTGATGGAAGCTCTCCCCGTTGAAGGTAGTTCATGATGGGGATCATCCATCTGGTAGCGGGAGAATATGGCTCGGGGACAGGACCGACTTCGTGGATCTCTTCCGTCTTAGTGTAAACAAATGGCAATAACATTCGACGGTGAGAAATATTGATGACCGTTTCATCCCGGTCTAGGTCGGCTAGGGCTGTGGTCGCGTTGGCTAATGCATCATCCTGAGCGTTCTGGGACCGGGGAATATAATTCAATGTCGGTTCTGTAGAGAACTCGGCCATTAACTCTCGTACATGGTCAAACAAGGGGATCAAATCCTCTTTTTTAATAGCATAGTCACCATTGACTTTCTTGATGACCATCTCCGAGTCACCTTTTACCTTAAGGTGTTGTACTTGTGCCTGGAGTGCGAGCTCCAGGCCTGCAATGAGGGCTTGATATTCCGCTTCATTGTTCGTACATCCCTCTGACAGGAGGAAGGAATATGGAAAAACTGCCTTTTTTGGGGACACGAGTATTATCCCCAGACCCACTTTGTTGAATCTGGGATCCTCCATCCTCTTCCCAGTGGGGCTTCGGGACGCTCCGTCAAAGTATATTTCTCATGTTGGGAACTCCTCTTGAACCAAAAAGATATCTTCATCAGGTAGTTCAGCGTCTGGTGCAGTGGTCCATGTTGAAGGGTGCTCTACCAGAAAGTCTGCTAATGCCTGGACCTTGATGGCTTTTTGAGGCACAAACCAGATGTCGAACTACTGCAAGATGACCGCCCATCGGGATAGGCGTCCAGTTAGCATCGGGCGACTGAGGATGTACTTGAGCGGGTTACTCTGAGAGATAAAACGGACCTCATGATGTTTTAGATAATGTCACAGCTTTTGAACCGCGAAGACCAAGTCCAGACAACTCTTCTCGATATTTGAGTATCGAGTCTCAGCACCAAGCATGGTTCGACTGAGGTAATAGATATTGTTTTTGCTGCCAGCGTCATTCTTCTGTGTGAGGAAGGATCCCAATGACCATTCTAGGGCCTTCACATATAGAATGAGAGTCCTTCCTTCGACCGAGGGCATGAGCACCGGTGGGCTTAAGAGGTACATTTTCAAGTTGTCGAACGCCTCTTGGCAGTCGTCCGTTCATTGGTACGTGACCCCCGTCTTTATCAACCTGGTGAAGGGAAAACATTTGCTTTCCAGGTTGGATATGAACCGCCTAATATAGTCTAGGTGCCCTTGGAATCCCCTTAGATCAGTGAGATTTTGAGGGGGTGGCAGGCTCAGGATAACCTTCCTCTTCTCAGGGTCAACTTCGATGTCGCGATGGCATACGACGAATCCAAGGAACTTCCCTAAGGTAACCCCAAAGGCGCATTTCAAGGGGTTCATCTTCAAGCTATATTTTCTGATCTTGTTTAAGACGGTCTCAAGGTCCGATAGGTGATCCGAGCATTGTCTGGACTTGACTAATAGGTCATCCACGTAACATTCAACGAATTTCCCCATGAACGGCTTAAAGATCTGATGCATGGCACGCTGATATGTGGCGCCAGCAATCTTGAGACCAAAGGGCATGAACCTATAACAGAATACCCCTTAAGGGGGCCTGAAGGCAGTTGCTTCTTCATCTTCTCGGGCCATCCCGATTTGATTATATTTGGAATATATTTCCATGAAGGATAAAGCCTCATACCTGGCCGTCGCATTAATTAACAACTCGGTGATTAGAACCGAGAAGTCATCTTTCGGACAATGCCGATTAAGGTCTCTGAAGTCAATGCAGACGCAGATTTTCCCTTTCTTTTTCTTGACAGGGATGATGTTGGCCAACCAAATGGGGTACTGGACCTCCCTGATAAAGCCTTCTTTAATGAGCTTATCGACTTCAGCCTCTATCTTGGTAGCGTGTGAGGGGTGTGTCCTTCTAGCGGCCTTTTTGTAGCCCCGGTGGCCTTCTGGAAGACCCAGGTGATGCATCGCTACCTCAGGATCGAGTCCAGGAATTTCTGTGTAGTTCCATGCAAAGACATCCCGATGTTTCCTTAGGAAGGAGGTATATACCTCATGTTCCTCGGGAGACATGGACGCGCTAATGAGAGTGGGCCTCGGGTCTTCTTCGGTACCCAGTTTTATTTCCCTGAGCTCGTCCACAGTGGTGGAGATACCCTCCTCAAATGCGGGAGGTTCATCTTTGAGATCTTACCCCTCCTCTTCTCCCAAGTCCTCATCTTCTTGATCTGATGAGGAGAGAGTTTCTGGCCTGAGCCTTTGAGGGTTTGAGGGAGAGGCATTGTGGTCATCCCTTCTTGAGTATTCGTCTACAAATAGAGGTTTGGTAGACGTTCTCGCATTGTTGTGATCGTCCATCGTGGCTGAAGTCATGAGGACATCCGAATGCGTGTCTAGACTTGAACTTATACTCTCAAAACGGTTGATGGGAAGGACATAATATCTGCCAAGCTACTTGAGGGGGTCATCGGGGACCATTTCCAGGCCATTTGGAGTGGGGATCCAGTCGACACTGTTGATCAAAGGATTCTTCTTCTTTTTCTCATAGAACTCGACGTCAATGTAATGTGACTCAGAGAGCTCAAAAGGGGCCTTGTCGGCATGCAACGTCCCGCTTTTTCCATCGACGCAGTACTTGATACACTGGTAGTAGGATGAAGGAACAACCATGTGCTTATGGAGCCATGGCCTTCCTAGTAGGGCATTGAATGTCGTGCTCTGCTGGACCACCAGGAATTCTTTGTAGGCTACCAGGTCACCAAAATGGGTCTTTAGCTTAATCTGTCCCATTGGTTTCTGCTCACTCTTGTCGTAAACTAACAAGGTTGTGGCCGAGGGAATCAGATCTTCCTCACCGTAGCCCAACATACGGAGTGTCCGTAGGGGAAGGAGGTTAACTCTAGAGACATTTTCTATAAAGAATTTTCGGATCTCAACACCATTCAGTGTGACAGACACATATAGCGGTCTGATGTGTCCTTGCATGATGTCATCTTCGTCCTGATCGGTGAAGGAAATCACCGAATTGCATTCAGCCGGGCCAGTCTCCATCCGGTAAATCTCGGCGGCAGCTACCTCGGCTTGGAATTCCTAGAGGTTGATCAAAGCTTTGATAAGCACCTCCCTAAGGTAGGCTGACAAACTTAGGGCATCTAGGATTGAAAACCTGGCTGGTACTGACGCCAGCTACTTAAGGATGTTGTATTTTTTCTCCAATGGCCGATGCTTCTCCATTGGCGGGAGAGGCTTAGCGGGTTATTTGGGATCTGGAGCATTTGACGAGGAGGGACCGGTTGCGGGGAGGAATGTTAATGGTGTTCCCACGTTTTGAGGACTTGGCCTGGCCGGTTTGTTTGTACGCACTAGGCGACCATACACTTGCTCCTCCTCTGGTGGGTATCGCAGAACAACAGGGCCAGAGTGGCTGCTTGTGGATATGGAGGGGCATTCCCTCTCTTGCTGAGTCCGCTGAAGGGACCTCCCACGGGTTTCCACGATATTGACAGTCTGGGCCGGGGTCCAACTGTAGGGTTAGTTTCGGCCGCGGCTGCGCCTCCCCCGGTATCCCCTGCCTCTGTGATTCCTCCTCCCGGCTCCTCGTGTAGGAAACTCGGGTTTGTAATCATATCCTTCATCAAGGAATGGTTCCATGAGATGGATGAAGTTGATAGAACCAAAGATTGGCTCCTCATCCTCTGACAGTTCAACCTGGTCGGTTGTCTCTGATGGTGTCGTTTGGTGGGTCGGTGCCCGTGATGCCAAATTCGAGGGCATAAAATCTGCCAGTGTTGGGACTAACTTTGGCCCCATCACAGACTACTCCTCTTGTGATTGATTCTTCCTTCAACTCCATCCAGATGACCTACTTTTGGAGGGTTGGCAGGACGATGTGGTCAGCTCTGCGACTCCAGGGGCTGATGGTGGCAACACCGGCTGCTGTAGTTGAGCTCAGAGTATGCCCTGGGCTCGGTTGATAGTCTTCTGGGTCATCCAGTTGTCAAATTTCTTCCCCTTCTTGCTGGTGACTTTCTTCCACCCCTCCTCTTTGTCGGAGTCGGTGGTAGAGATACATGCCACATGTGCTGGGGGTGGTCCCAGCTCGACTTTTCCGTAATCTACCATCCTCTGCAGAAGGTCTTTGAAGATGAAGCATTCTCGGATACTGTGCCCTACCATCCGGTGGTACGGGAAATAATATGTCCTGTCATCGCGGCCAACTTCTTTAGGTCTACTCGGTTCCAGAAGGTTAAGCAAGTTGCAATTCATGGCAGAAATAAAGTATTCGTGGACTTTATCATCCCGGAACGCATATACTTTATGTCTTCACTCCTCAAACTGGTTCCGCTTCGGTCCTTGTTGATCGTACCATTAAGGTGGGGGCGGCCGCTGATATGCAGGGGGCCCTTGACGATTTGGTGGAGGCCTGAGTGGTGGAGCGGGCATAGGGGCCAGCTTGAGTGTGATGGCAGACGCCTCAGCTCTAGGATCTCTCTTCACCAGAGCCTTCGAGGCTATTCGGGACTTTGAATTAGTCCGCTGTAGGGAGTCCTCAATTCTATGGGCAATGGCTGAGAGATGGCGGAAGCCAGTGGTGCACTCCACCAGTATGAGCGGTGTTCACAGCTCATATCTAAGATTATCGATGCATATGGATAGAATCTCATCTTGAGGCATTGGCCTATTCAGAGAATAGGTCAGACCTTTCCATTTGGCGATGAAGTCTGAGACCCTCTTGTTCTCCCTCTGCTTGCAGTTCATGAGATCGCTGACCGTTGTTTTAGGCAATGTTGAACTGAAGTGGAATAGGAACTGCTGCCGGAGGTCCTCCCAGCTCTTTATCGACTGGGCCGGCAGACTTGTATACTAGATGAAGGCAGATCCTTGCATGGTCTGCACGAAGCATATGAGTTTCACTGCTTCTTTCTGTTCCAGAGTTCCCATCTTAGGGTCGCAATAGGATGCATAGTGCATCAAATGTTGCTCCGGATCGCCTGACCCGTTGAAGATAGAGAATACAGGGCTCCCAAAATTGGGTGGAGGTGGTGTGTTGGTCACCCAATCTGGGTAGGGTTTCCGCTCCAGCTGTATCGGAGCACGTCGACCTTCCATCGCTTCCAATCGAGATGTTAGTACCTCGATGGTATTGGTGAGTCCCTAGTTTACATCCTGTTGGGCCCGGTCCTGGGCAGGCATAGCCCGAGGCATTGCTTGAGGATCCGGATTGGCCGACACCAAGGGTACATATTCCGTTAGGGTTACCCTCAGAGGGTTCGGGCGTACTTGCTCTGGTTTCCTCCTAAGTAAATGGAAATCCTGGTATTCGTCATCCACATTTAGGTAGTTGGACGGACCAGGTGGCTCACTGGTCAGGAGCCCTAATCGTGCTTCGTTTATCGGGGAAAGCCTTAGCCTTTTAGGTGAACCCGTTGGGAGTGCATGACGTAGCTCTTCTTGGGACACACTTTCAATAAGGCGGTTCCTCTGGATCAGCTCAGCATTAAGCTGCCTCAATTCTTTCATCTCTTCTTCCTGTCGAGCGAACCTCTCTTCGAGCATGAGTGGCTCATTTTTATCGAGAGAGGGGGACGGGTTAAGGGTAACTGTTCCTTTGTTATTATCCTTGATGGAAGCTCACAGGGTAGGTGGAGGGAGGTTAGCTGAAGGGGAGGCCATATTTAAAGCGGCCCTCTGGTTCCGGGTGTGCACACCTGGGGGTTTACGGTGAGTCACAACCTGACCGGAACCGTCGTCTCCCAATCCCTCCTGATTTTCATTTTCTCCAGTGTCACCCACAGGGTTAGCCTCTATGGCGTTGATGAATTCATATTTCGGGGTGGAGGGGACGTCATCTTCCAAATAGGAAGAGGATCTCCCGCGTCTTCAGTTTTCCTTCCCTTTCATGACCTGGGATTGCCGTCGGACTTCTTGATGAAGGGTGACGCAGAGAGTTCTTTGATGCGACCTTACGGTGCGCCTTCCTCTCAGAGGGGATGATGATTCGAATGACGGGATAGAATGGGAACCGCCTCTTCTGATTTTCCTCCCTAGATGAGAGAATAATGATTCTCGTGGGGGAGGTTGTTGTTGAGGGGGTAAAAATTCCCCCAGCCCTGAGGGCTGAGGCTGGCTCTGTTCCCTGGACGTTGAGTCTCTTCCCGGTTTCATTGGTCTTACGGGGTCATTTGTTGTTAAAAATGCCCCCAGCCCTGCAAGATAGGGTTGACCCTAGATTGCAGCAGTAGCTGCGGCTATCACGACCAGCCTGATCTCGCGTTTCCCCATCTAGGGGTGAACCGGATCTGGTACCGAATTCAACTGTGGATCAGTCCCTTCTAGGGAGGGAGGCAGAGATCGTTGATTGGCCTCTCTTAGGCGAGAGACCTGCTATATGCTCACGGTGGCCTGATTCAAGAGTTTTTGAATGGCTCATTCCCGCCAGGCCTAACGCTTATAGGACTTACTCGAGGCCCGACTCTGTTGGGTGTGTTGCCTTACCTGAACAGGGGGTCCACCCGATTGCCATCTCGATGTGACAACGTTACACGATACCATGCCGAATGGGTTTTTCTGGGCGGGGAGCGGAGTGAAATGAAGAGCTCTGTGTTCCCCCATCCCCGGATATAGACTCCCGTCGGAGCATCACCGATGAGGCAGCACAGTTCGTGCAGTGCACGGAGGCAGGCTGCCTCCATATTCCATTTGCGCCTCTTGGGGCGATGTTGTCGCATCGAGGAAAGGGCCTCCAAGTCAATGTGACACAGGAGGTCCCCTATCGTCTTGATGTGGTATACATACCCGTCATAGGGTAGGATGCTTGACTTCAGTCGGTGGAGGTTCGTCCATATATTATGGTGGATGTTGTGCATACAGTCTTCCGACAACTCCCTGGGTATGTCATACTGAGAGGTGGTCGTGGGACAAAACATGACTGGTATATCATTCCTGGACAGTCGTTTCCTCAGGTGCAGCATATCAGCATACTCTCCCGCCTGTGATTCTTCCACCTGGTCAGCCCAGCTAAGGTGCTCACTGCTAGTGTGATCTGAGGTAGTGGGACTGGTAGGTGTTGAATTATTATGTAAGAGATTCCGAGGTGGTTCAGAAGATGAACGCAGCCCCGAACCATCTCCTGATTAAAGAAGGGCGTCGTTAGTGACAAGATGGGAATCTGACATTCTTGATCCCGTCCTTCTGAGTGCCTCGGCATACGAGGGCTTTTCGGTTCTTGATTTGGCAGGAAGAGGACCTTCCTGTCGATACAATATGTCATCACGGGGAGGACCTCCGCAATGACGGCTGTAATGGTGAGGACTACCATTACTGATTGATGGATCACTGCATAGAGGACTTTTTCAGTGCACACCCTGGGGAGGACCTCCAAGGCATGTTGCAGCAAGGGGAGGACTTTCTGGCTACGTGGCGTTGTTACGGGGAGGACCTTCACAACAACTTCCATCATGGTGAGGATGACCATCATGGCTTGACGTTCGACGTGCATCCTGGGGAGGACCTTCAGAACACGCCGTGACAAGGGGAGGACCTTCTTGTTGCTTGGGGCCATTGCGGGGAGGACCTTCGCAATGGAGGCCGTGGTGGCAAGGACTACCATCACAGTTGTGACAATGGACAGGAATACCATTACTGCTTCCGTAGGGAGAATATCTGCGGGATACATCCTGGGGAGGGCCTCCAGAATGTACCGCAACGAGGGGAGGACCTTCTCGTTGCTCGACGTCTCTATGGGGAGGACCTCCGTTATCAGGGTGGTGAGGACTACCACCGTGACCTGATTCCTAGCTGCGTGGAGTTCCATTGCAGCGTAACCCCTGGGGAGGACCTTCAAGGAAGGCCACGACAAGAGGAGGGCCTTCTTGTCATGATGATACATCACTACGGGGAGGACCTCCGTAGTTGCGACTATGATAGTGAGGACTACTATCAGAATCTGTGGTCCCACTGCATGGAGATTAATTACAGTGTATACCCTGGGGAGGACCTTCAGGGTGGACCATAGCAAGTGGAGGACCTTATTGCTGCTCGATCTTCTGGTCACGTGGAGGGTTTCTATGACTCGCATCAGGAGAGAATCTCTCGTGACCGATCATCATATTCCCGCGGGGGAGGCCCCCACGGGTGCTCTAGGGAGGACCTTCAGAGCATCTGTTAGAGACATTGTGGGGAGGACCTTCGCAACTTCTACTGCCACTCCCATAATATGGTAATGGATGGGCAGGGTTTCGAGCCTTTGATGCGCGCTTGGCAGCGTCGGAAACCCCAGCTTCCAGCAGAGCAGAGTCATGAACCCACTCTTTATTTTCCGGATGCCTTCTGCGCGTTCAGGGAACTCTTTTGCGGGCAGCGGGGACCATCTACTGTTGACAATGACCTTCACCTCCTTTGGGTCCCTGTCTAATTGGGTCCCGTGACATTTTCGGGATACACCGACAAACATCTTGAATTTTAGCAGGGATATATGCCTGCTCTGGAGCATCCACCATGATGGATGAGTGTCCCCTAGTTGCAACGAGTGAAGCTGCTCGATCCGGTTGCCCTTGCATCATGGAATATAGCCGACGACCCTCCTAGGCTGAAGCAGGGATGAAGATCTACTCCGAGGAGACTATCTCATCTCTTAGATGAGTCGCCTCTATTGGGGATATGGGCTCATGGGCCCGAGTCCTTGTTGTTGCCGCTGATGCAATTACTTGCTGGAAAGTCTGCAAGATATGATCTGGGATCGATACCTGCTCCTCCATCATTTCCAGGATATGTAAAGAGACATCTTTGGCTGGAATGGGTATGAATGCCCATTCCAGTATCGGAGTAGGAATATCCTGCTCCGATCCTCCAGTGGTCAGTGGGTACTGAAAATTCTCCTATGTCGGGGCAGGTGAACGAATCTACCCATGTACCAGGATACGCCGGTTTCTCTCTCCGTTTGCCTCCACATCAGGGTGGAAGACTTTACTTACATATGCAGGGAGATGACCCTGTATATATTGGTTTCCCATCGTATCGAGTCGGTGGCCTTTGTTGGTGGGGAGACGTGCCCACCTATGATTTGTCGCCACATCTGGGTGATGGTATTTGTTAATTGCCACCATATCAGGATGGCGGGCGTCTGAAGCAACAGCTAGGAGCTGGTCTTGCAGGTGTCGGGTCTCCACCATGTCGAGTTGGTGGGCATCACGACCCTGGAAAGGGAGAGGTGCCTGCCTGGTAAGTGCCGTCCTACATGAGCGATGGGCTTGATGGAGCTTGGCGGGGATGCGCGTCGGCTCGTGTGATGCCTCCATGTCTGGATGACGGGCTCGTGAGGAGCGAACATGTGTAGGTGCCTGTTCGTGGTACGTCTCCGTGGATGAGCAGAAGAGCTCCTCCTCAGGGACCAGGGTGATGACCAGTCCCTGATTGTACGTCTTCCACCCTCGTCGGGTGGTCCAAGGGGCCAGAGCTCAGGGAGCGTGGGCCTGAATCCTCGGGGAAACATCTTCCTTGGTGCGAGGATGTTGGGTCGTGGCGTGACCGCGATGACGCCTTTCGGCGGGGGCCTTGGGGCGGAACCCCCATCCGACAGGGATGAAGTCCTCAACGTCAACCTCATTTGCCTCCCTAAGATAAGGGAGGTATGCATTGTCCCATTTCAGGGATAGGCTCCCGAAACGGTTGGAGACAACAACAGGGGATGTCTGGGTCCGCCTTTTCGGTCGCTGCTGGGAAGGCGACCAGCGAGCCTTGACGGATTGGAGGGAGCGCATGGCCACCTCCACCATTGGGAGAGTACCATTCGCGTGGTACTCTCGGATCAGCGCGTCTGAAACCCAGCGTTGAAGACAATGGGTGGGTGACAGGGTCCTCCGTTGTTGAGGAGGCCTCGTCCTTGCATCGTTAGAAGCGCGTACTTGTGAGTTCCTTTGTGATGCCATTGGATCAAAGGGAGTTCTGAAAGTAGTGCCTGTTAAACATTTTAGAAAATATAAGAAGCAAACCCGTCAAAGAAGCATCTCATAATCCCATGCGCAATTAATGACCTTGCTTGGACCTCCTTTGGAGCATAAGGGGGCACTTGGTGAGATTAAGTTAAACCCGTCATGTTTGGTTAAAGATTCACGTCGAGTTCACCATTTTTTGTCTCGTTCTTGGTCTTTCGGCCACGAAACACCCAATGGCTCTGTATCCAATGATTGATGGACATGATTTCCAAAGGCAGGCGTTCGCTGGATGGTCTGACCAGCGACTCTTAAGAACTCACATTGGTCGATAGGATGGGAAGTCGGGCTCATCGAACCCTTTTTTGGGAGAAATTATTGCATGTTCTGGGGCTCTCTTATAGATTTAAGATGTATTCATATGTTTGAGAATCTTTGGTTTACACCCAAACATAGTATCCATGGATTCAACCCTAGTGGGCAATGGTCAACTGGACGCAGGGGTTCGGAATCATTTATGCCTGAGGTTTACCATCCCTCATTGGATTAATGACCCCGAAGGGTTGGAACTCGATCGAGGGAAAGGGGCTTACACTCTGAGGAATGGGGCTTATGCATGAAGGCGGCCCATGGTGATGAATTGGGGCTTACACTCTGAGGAGGCCCAGAAGGTGATGAATTGGGTCTTAAACTCCGAGGAGGCCCATAAGGTCGGGGATTACTCCAAGATAGATGCCCACAAGGTCGGGGATTACTCCAAGATAGATGCCCACAAGGTCGGGGCTTACTCCAAGATGGACGCCCGCAGTGACAAATCCCAGAGGGAGAGGGAAAGGGGGGGTGCTTCTATCCCTGTCACCTCTCTTATTCCCCGGGGAAGTACCGAGGTGCATGGCGACGACTACCTTCAGACGGATATGCCGCCCCCTCTCTGGGGATGGGAGAAGTGCCTGACCGCCGAAGCGTGTGGTCCCCCGTCCTAACAAGTAGAGGCAGGAAGGGGGCTCTCGGGCTCGGACCCCGCATTACTGTGGGAATGTGAACCGAGGCATGCTTCGGGAATCCGCCCAAGGGTCGTGGAAACCCCTTTGCCCTTGTTTAACGTGGGTATGTGAACTCAAAACAGCGCGCTGATGCGCTTGAAAGTTACCCCACGCGGATCCAGTGGCTCTGGTGGAGGCCTTGGCTCGGGGATGATGAATAGGACAATGAGGGGGTTGCGGAGGACCTGGCTGGATCGGAAGGATTTTACCTGGCTCTGGAAATGAGAACACCGAAGTATTTTGGTAGCCAACGAGAGATATGGGTGGTGGTGCCCTTCATGTGGGGAAGTGCCACGCGGTTGGGGAAGCCTTCCGCGAACCAGGTTGGTTTGTGGATTGATGGGCATCCCGCGAACCAAGGTGGTTCACAGCTTCAGGTTCAATCCGCGAACCAGGATGGTTCGCGGCTTCGGGCTCAATCCGTGAACCAGGGTGGTTCACGACTTCAGGTTCAATCTGTGAACCAGGGTGGTTCTCCGAGGGTTCCAGGCAGGCAGCGGCGGCCAAGGGCGGCGTCGATCGAAGGCTTGTCGGTCGGGGCTTCATCCGTGGAGGAGGGTGCTACGCGGTACGACGGATGGGAAAAGAGGCATAAACTCCCTGGTCCATGGGGAAGTCATCCACGGAGGGGGTATGGTTCGCGATTCTTCTTTTTATTATTTAGGTTCGCGGTTCACCAAATTATTATGCATTTTCCAATTCCTTTTTAATTTATATACCTGATGTGGTTCGCGGGTGGGAATTTCACTATTTGCGAAATCCGAAGCCTTCCTTCAATCGATCTCCTTCCTCTGAATCCGATCCAATCCTCGATCCTCTATCCTTTCTTTTTTTTTCTTTCCCCCTTGGTCTCCTTTTATAGAGTAGGGAAAGGAATGTATCTGTGGCCATCCGACACCTTTTGCGGAGTCCCATTACCAAATACCTGGTTCACAGCTGACTTGGTCAATCCGCGATTCGCGGTGGGTATCGATCGCTCCCCTCCTTTGTGAGGTGAACTCAGGGAGTGCTCCGCGGCTGCGGAGGGTTCCGTCTCCATTCTACGAACGAAAGTGGGTGCGGCTTGAGCCGGTCGACGCAGTCCGCAGTTGGGGAAGTTCACGATGGTTAACTGGACTGGCGCCCATCCTGCCTCGCGACCATGGAGGCCCTCCGCCTCCATTTTGCGAACGACAATGGTTCGCGGAGGGGGGTTCCTCGTGGTTCCTGGGTGCTACCCGGTACTTCCATGGACCAGTTCGCGGAGGGGGTTCCTTGTGGTGCCTGGGTGCTACGTGGTGCTTCCATGGACCGGTTTGCGAACCGATCCTTTTGTGTCTCCTCTTTGATTATTTTACCCCAATTCTTTGGGGGATTTGGGTAAAATTCCTTTTGAGGATTTTTCAGGACCCCACAGATATCTAAATCATGAATATAATTCTGGAGATAATGTAATTTTTACCACATGGATAATTTAGAATTATAAGAAGTTCATTTTTTAACTCAAGTTTCGAACATCGACAAAATGTCTGATATGAACTGAAATAATTAACCAATTGTTATAGAAAGGTAATAAGTAATATAAAAGGAATAATAAACTTGAAAATGGTTCTTAAGCAAGTATAAATTAACTTAATTTTATTATTCAGGAAATTAAAGAATGAACGGGTCAAGTCGGATATGAGGTAAGGGACTTTATCTCAATCTCCTTTCATTGAGACATATTTTTTTATACAAAACTTTATTTTATACGGTGTATACAACCCTTTGACTTTTCATTTCATTCAAAGGGAATCTTTTTTCTACATATAATTTTACTAAATGAAAAAAGGAATGTTTTTATCATTTGTGGCGAAAATGACCTCTCCGCCGCCATAATTGTTAGTTGGCTTCCTCTATAAGCCTTAATGTTTTTAAAATGAAAAATAAACCCCTTATTATTTTTCTTGGTTGTTTTGGTATTGAAATGGTTTTTGAAATCAGTTTATTATTTCAATATCTTGAAATTATTTTTTTTATTGCAAATGAAATGTTATTAGTGAAATATTTATATTTGAAAGATTTTATGTGTTAAGATTTTATAATGGTACTTAAACATTTGACGGGTGGTTACATGATAAACCAAATTAAGGGTGGTACCATGATAAACCAGGATGGGTGGTTATGTTATAACCTCCAATGCATTTGGTATGGAAGTCAGCCATATGGCTATTCCATTTAGTGATATGTGTGGAAGTCGACTGTATGGTTATTCCATTTAAGTATGTTTATATCCCAAGTTACATTTATATGTTATGTGTTCTTTCAATGGATTTTATGGTAATATTTTGGTTAAAAAATGTTATGCAATGATCTTTTATTCATTGAATAGTATTTACTACTTCATTAAGGTAAAAAGTATTACTTATGATAAGGTATTCATGGTTTACTTGTTCTTTTGAAAAACTAATAGTTTTCCTTTTTTTGTATCCCTTACTGAGCTTTTTATGCTCATCCTAAGTTTTTTAAATGTTTTTCATAGGACATAAATTGGAATAGGGTCAAGGATGGGATCAAGCAAAAGTTTTGTTGTCTAAAACATGGAACTATACATGACTCTTTTTTCAAAGATTTTTTATTTTATACAAAAATGGATACTGGGTAGAAGTGTCTACATGTAATATTAAAGTTGTTTTGTTTATGTTATTACCTAATTCTCTATATCTCTAAACCTAAAAATATCCTCAATGTGAATTATTAACATAATTCAAGATTTTGTAATGTTAAAGTTCAGGTCCATATAGTTGGTATCAGAGGTCGGTTTAGACAACATTAGGAGTTAGGGTATTGTTAAATTAATATTCATAAATTAATTTGTGTTAAAATTGAAATGATATAGCATTTATAGATTACCATCTTGCTTTGCCTAAGATATTTTTGTGTTCAAAATGGTTTTCCATAGAGGAAACAGGGCAGCTATGATGGGATGAAAATTGGAGGAAGATAACCTTCCAAATTAGAAATTGGAGATGGTTAGAATTGGAACTGAATAGTTTGTTGCAGTGATGGAACAGTTGACTCAGGCTATAAATGGTGGTGTTATCCATGCACGAGATCATCCAAAACAACCACCGAGGAACATGTCGGTAGTTTAACATTTCATGAGGCAACATCCCCCATCATTTAGATGATCATCTGACCATGTGCTAGCTAAAGGGCGGATTAAAGCACTGGAGAATATTTTTGGTGTCATGAGGTGTTCAAAACATCAAAAGGTCAGTCTTTCTCTCTACCATTTTGAAGGTGAAGATGATCAGTGGTGGTCGATGGTGAAAAATATCAAGGATAATGAGAAGATTGATGATCTTTATTGGGATGAATTAAAATGTATGTTTCTTGAGAAATATTTTCCTAAGGTGGTTCATCTTAGGAAGGAAAAACTATTCTTGGAATTGAGGAAGGAGGATGACTTAGTGGCTGCGTATGAAGCAAAATTCACTCGAATGGAAAGGTATTCTCCAAATTTCATCTAAGATCATGGTAGTAAGATAAATCAATTTTACTCAGGACTGAATCCAAGATATCGAACAGCATTAGACTCTCGTGAATTCAAAAGCTATGAAAAACTTGTTAGATGTGCTGAGAAGGTAGAAATGGAGTTTTATGATGATCAGGTGTTCCAAGAGAGTAAAAAAAAGACGAGGTACAGTTGGTAGGAAAAGGGAAAGAATTCATCAAAGAATCCTGGAGGTAAGAAAATTAAATATCCATCTTGTGAGAAGTATGGTAAAAACCATCCTGGAGAATTTTTATCAAAGTCTGGAAAGTGCTTCCAGTGTGGAAAGTCTGGTCATATTGCTCGTGACTGTATGGAAGATGATCAAGAAAGTAATGAAAATAAAACAGTAAGATGTTTTCAGTTCAATGAAATGGGTCATTATGCAAATGAGTGTCCAATGAAGAACTCAAATGAGGGAAAGCAGTCGGACTACAAGCATAAAGGGTGGTGAAATCCTTTGTAATAACTTCATCAGATGTTGGGTCATCGAATGAATTAGTATCCGTTACACCGTCTGTTTGTTCAGATTATGCCAACGTGTTGTTTGATTCAGGGTCTACACATTCTTTCATTTCTGAGAAGTTTTCTATTAAATTGGGAATTCCATCTCAAGATATGAATCCTGAACTTATGATAAAAACACATGGAGAAAATGTTGAGACAATAAGAAATTATAAGAACCTTTATGTCCTTGTGTGCGGAAAGAATCTACCTGAAAACATTATTGTTTTGCCTCTAGTAGAGTTTTATGTTATTTTGGGTATGTATTGGCTTTCCGTTTACCAAGATAAGATTGAATTTAAAGCTAAAGTGGTTTCTTTTTAGAAATAATTTCAATTTGTGTACAAGAATGAACCCTTTATTTTCATAACATATTAGTAGGCTGAGAAACTAGTAAAATATGGAAATGAAAGTTACCTTGCACATATTGTTGAAAACAAAGGAACTGTTTAGATTAATGATGTTCTAGTGGTAAATGAGTATCTTGATGTTTTTTATGATGTGTTTTATGTTATAATACTTGATCAGAAAGTTTAATTTACTGTTGACTTAGTTCCTGATGCTAATCCAATTTCAAAACCCCCTTATCAAATAGATCAAAGTGAACTTTAAAATTTAAAGAAGAAATTATATGATTTATTAGTTAAAGGTCTCATTCGACCTAGCACATCACCATGGGGTGCTCCTGTGTTGTTTGTTAAAAAGAAATATGGTTAAATGAGACTTTTCATTGATTATAGAGCATTGAATAACATCACTGTTAAGAACAAGTATCCTTTTGATCATATCGATGATTTGTTTGATCAGCTCTTGGGAGCTCAGTATTTTTTGAATATTGACTTGAGGTCGGGGTACCATCAGTTGAAAGTAAAGGAAGCAGACATTCTGAAGACTGTGTTTCATACTAGATATGACCATTATGAATTTGTAGTTATGCCTTTTGTGTTAACTAATGCACCTACTTTATTCATGAATCTTATGAATAGAATTTTCTGGGAGTTCTTGGATAAGTTTTTGGTTGTGTTCATTGATGATATTTTTGTTTATTAAAAAATTAAATAGGAACATGAAAGTCATTTAAGGGTTGTTTTTTAAAGCTTAAAAGAAAAGAAACTGTATGGAAAATTCAGCAAGTGTGAGTTTTGGTTACAAAAAAATTCTTTCCTTGGTCACATTGTTCCATAAAATAGAATAACTATTGATCCTTCTAAAACAAAAGTTATTGAAGAATGGCCAAGACCCACAAATATAACCTAGATCTATAGTTTTCTTGATTTAGAAGGTTATTACCAGAGGTTTGTTGAAAAAATTTCACGGTTATCTAGCCCAATGACTAAGTTAACTCGAAAAGGTGTTAAGTTCATTTGGACAAAAAATGTGATGATTATTTTCAAGAACTAAAAAGAAGACTATTGAATGCTCCAGTTTTGGATCTGCCTTCCAGAAATAGTGAGTTTTTTATCTATAGTGATGCTTCGTTGAAAGTACTTGGATGTTTCTTTATGAAAAATGATCAAGTAATTTCTTATGTTTCACGTCAGTTGAAACCTCATGAATTAAATTACCCTACACATGATTTGGAATTTTCTACTATTGTTTATGATTTTTAAATTTGGATGCATCATCTGTATGGATTAAAATGTGAAATATATATTGATCACAATAGTTTTAAGTATGTATTCACTCAAAAAGAATTGAACATGAGAAAGAGGAAATGGCTGGAATTAATCAAGGATTATGATTGCACGATTCATTACCATTCAGAAAAATAAAATAAAGTGGATGATTCTTTGAGTCAAAAAATTAATTCTTCATTAACCTTATTATGTTTGAAAAATATCCTTTAATTAAAGACTTGATGAACTTTGGCATAGAAGTTGTTGGTGTAAGAAAATTCCTCTGTTTTGTTTTAGGTTTCAGTAAAATCATCTCTATTAGATATAATTAAGCAAGCATAGAAGGAAGACAATGAGTTATAGAAAAAGGTAGAGTTGATTCAGAAGGGTAAGTTACCTGGATTTTACATTGATAAATATTGTGTTTTGAGGTTTGGAAAGAGATTATGTGTGCCCTGTGATTCATAGTTGATGAATGAGTTTTTATGTGAAGCTCATAGTTCTTCGTTTTCAATTCATCCTGGAAGTACTAAGATGTATAGATATCTTCAGAAGTATTACTGGTGGGATAGAATGAAGAGAGATATTTCTGACTTTACTGTGAAGTGTTTGACTTGTCAATAGGTTAAAGCAGAGTGGCAGTTACCAAAAGGGATGCTTCAGTCTTTACCGGTGCCAGAGTGGAAATGGGAAAATATATCCATGGACTTTGTTATGGGATTACCAAAGACATCTCGAGGTAATAATGCAATCTGGGTTATTGGAGATCGATTGACTAAATATGCTCATTTACTTCCTATTAAAGATACTTTGTCTCTAGATCAACTTTCTCGGTTGTATGTTAAAGAGATGGTCAGGTTGCAAAGATTCCTGGTCTCCATTGTATCTGATCATAATCTCAGGTTTACTTCTAACTTTTGGAAAGGCCTTTAGAAGTCGTTGGGTACTAAATTACATTTTAGTACAGATTTTCATCCTCAATAAGATGGGCATTAAGAATGAACAATTCATACCTTGGAGTATATGCTATGTGCTAGTTCAATGGATTACCAGGGAATTTGGGACCAACATCTTTTTTTGGTTAAATTTTCTTATAATAACAGTTTTCATTCCAGTATACAGATGTCTCTATTTGAGGAATTATATGGGAAGCGGTGTCGAACTATAACTTTTTGGGATGAAGTAGGTGAAAGTAATTTCATGGGACCAAATTTGGTATAAGAGATGGCAGAAAAAGTTCAGTTGATTCAGAAGAACATGAGAACAGCTCAGAGCAGGCATAAAAGTTATATGGATAACTGGAGGAAAGATATTTCTTTTGAGGTATTTGATCATGTCTTTCACAAAGTTTATCCATGGAAAAGTGTGATGTGTTTTGGTAAGAATGGAAAGTTGAGTCCAAGGTTTATTGAACCTTATGAAATCCTAGAGAAAGTTAGATCAGTTGCGTACAGAGTGGATTTACCTCCAAGTTTATCCCAGGTACACAATGTTTTTCATGTTTCAATGTTGAGGAAGTATATGATGGATTCGTCTCATGTTTTGAGCACAGAGGTAGTTCATTTGAAAGATAATATCTCTTATGAGGAACAACCAGTCTAGATTCTTGATCGAAGATATCAAGTATTTTAGAATAAGGTAATTCATCAGGTAAAAGTTTTGTCGAAAAAACATGTGGTTGAAGAGGCAACGTGAGAATCTGAAAAAGCTATGAGGGATAAATACCCCCCATTTTTTGATAATTGAATAAAATTTCAAGGACGCAATTTCCAAAAGGGGGAAGGATGTAACATCCCAGGTAAATAAAGAATATGAAAATTTCATATTTATTAATATTTTTAAATTAAATATTAATTTTACTTTAAATGGGATGCTATGTTCGATGGCGTACTCGATACGCAACAATGAGTTTCTTTGAAATCTTATGTTGCACACAATGCTGAGTCATACTAAAAAATAATAATAAAATATTATTTTATGTGGTAGTTAACGTCTAGCCGTTTTATTGGAGAGAATTAACAGAACCAAATACAGCATGATTATACATGTTTTTTACATTTATCCAATAAAATTTAGAGACTTAAAATGTGAATGAATCTAATTTTAAGCATAAATACTCTAATATTCTTTAAAAGTTTGATTTACCGCATTTTAATGGTGAACCCTATTTAAATATAGTTTTGGTCACTTTTATATGTTCTATTTGAGAAAATAAAATTCTTATTTATATTCGAGACATCAAAATTTACTTTGGGTAATTTTTTTATTTTTTTGATAAAATTCATTTTTTAATGAATAGTGAAAAATACTGTATTTTAATTCAAAACTACCTTTTAATCTAATTTATTTATATGGTTAGATTATATTTTTAATTGTTTTTAACAATTAGATTATATTTTTAACATTTAATCAAATTTTGGTCATTGGAAGTAATTTCACTTTGAAATTGGACATAAACAAGTGTCAATATTTTGATAGGTATTATTTCTTAAAAATACGCTTTTTGTTTTGACAACAGGTATTAATATTAAAATTAATTAATCCAACTTATATGTATTTAATTTTTTAAAATAGACATCATTTTTGAATTTGTAATATCAAATATAGCTTAGTTTGAATTTTTTGTATTTTTCTGAAAATCTTCAATTTTTGATGAATAGTGAAAAGACTGAGTAGTAGTTAAAAAACTGACTTTTTCATTTAAATGAAATTTTACCACTTATGTTAATTGAAGTTAGAAAATATTACATACATGTTTATTATTATTAAGCAAAATTTAGTTCAATAAGATTAAATAACTTTTGGTGAATAGTAACTTTTGACTTTTATTTACCGCGGTTAAAAGTAAATATGGTAATTCAAGGAAAAAATAATATTATAATAATATTAATTTACCCTTAAATGTGTCCTAATAATATTTATTGATACATTTATGGCCATTTTTATCCTTAAGTATATTTTTGGACCCCATGGAGCCACTTAAGAGTGATAATGACACTTTATATTAATTAATTAAAAGTAAAGACAAAAATGACATAAACATATATCTTTTAGTAAATCAATTTTTACATGGGGTTATATAAGTTATCTCCTAGAATATAAATATTCATTATAAATATAAAACAATTCCTACATCATGGTATTTTTTTATAATTTTTTTACATTAAATAAATACAATTATTTATGACACAATAATGATGTAGTGTTTACATCATTAATGCATGATTTAAATAAATAAGGTTATAAAGATTAAAAAAATATCCAAAACTTTTAAAATTATTATTGTATGATTTTATTTTGAACATTAGTCATCTTATATTCTAATTTAAGGAGTTTTGGACCTTTATAAACCAACAATCTTTATATAATAAAATAATATTTTCAAACTTCCCTAAAGAGATTCTCCTCCCCCTTATAAAAATCCCCCACCTCTAACTCATTACTCACACCTATAAATTCCCTTGACTCATCAAATAACTACCCACTTAAACTCTCTAAATCCCTATCTTCCACCTAGAAGCCTTACCTTAGTCATAAGACACTTCAAGAAATCCTTTGGGTTCAAACCAAAGGGAGTTACCCGATTTAAAGGTAACATCTTCTTTTAAGTTCTTTTCTTTTATTTTACTTCTCCAACCCAATAAACTCTTTTTATTCCTTTATTTTATAACAACACCATTATCCTCAATATACTAGGGTTTTTTATGAGAATTATTTGAACTACACTTATACACACCTCCATCTAATGGGTGAAAAATATACTATTTGTGTGGATGGTGAACTACTGCTTCACGAAACGATGATTGTTCGATTATCTCCTACCACCTCTTATGGTGGCCATTATGATAGAACTGTATTTATATGTAATATATATTATATTTATATTGTTTCTATTATTTAGTATTTTTCATTTATAACATACCTTTATGGTTTCTATAATGGGTAAACATGATAATTTCATTTGAGGAAGTGTGGACTACCGCCCCCTCAAAGTGATATGACACGTTCATGCCATACGTGGGACGTATAAAGGATGTAGTTACTAAAATTATATATTATACTGGAATTATAATATACCTATGTATAATTAAGTTTTCATTCCATTAAAATACTAAATAGAAATGAAAGTAACGTTACTGCGTACGTACGGCTTACCGTCTCCATGGATGGTGCATTTCATTTCTTATCTCCAAATTTTATTTACTGTTATAAATACATATATATAATGGATATATATGATATCTAAATCATTAATATAATTATTAATATAATGTAATTTTGATCACATCAACAATTTATAATTATAACAAGTTCATTTTTTAAATCATGTTTTGAACATCGACAAAATGTCTGATATGAACTAAAATAATTAACCAACTGTTATAGAAAGGTAATAAGTGATATAAATGGAATAATAAACTTGAAAAAGGTTCTTAAGAAAGTATAAATTAACATAAGTTTATTATTCAGGAAATTAAAGAATGAACAGGTCAATTCGGACACGAGTTAAGGGACTTTGTCTCAAACTCCTTTCATTGATGAAAATTTTGATATATACACGACTTTCTTTTATATGGTGTATAAACCTATTTTACTTTTCATTTATTTCAAAGGAAATATTTTTTATATGTATCATTTTACTAAACAATAAAAGGAATGTTTTTATTGTTTGTGGTGACAATGACCTCTCTGCTGCCGTAATCGTTAGTTGGCTTCCTCTATAAGCCTTAATGTTTTTAAAATGAAAAAGAAACCCTTATTCTTTTTTTGGTGTTTTGGTATTGAAAATGGTTTTTGAAATCGATTTATTATTTCAATATATTTAAATTATTTATTTTTATTGCAATTGAAATGTTATTAGTGAAATATTTATATTTGAAAGATTTTATGTGTTATGATTTTATAATGGTACTTAGACATTTGACGGGTGGTTACATGATAAACCAAATGACAGGTGGTGTCATGATAAACCAGGATGGATGGTTATTTTATAACCTCTAATGCATTGGGTATGGAATTCAGACGTATGGCTATTCCATTTAGTGATATGTGTGTAAGTTGACTGTATGGTTATTCCATTTAAGTATGTTTATTTCCCAAGTTACCTTTATATGTTATGTGTTCTTTCTATGGGTTTTATGGTAATATTTTGGTTACAAAATGGTAAGCAATGATCTTTTATTCGGTGAAGAGTATTTACTACTTCATAAAGGTGAAAAGTATTAATTATGATAAGGTATTCATGGTTTACTTGTTGTTTTGAAAAGCTAACAGTTTTCCTTCTTTGTGTATCCCTTACTTATCTTTTTATACTCATACCAAGTTTTTGAAATGTTTTTATAGGATATAAAGTAGAATATGGTCAAGGATGGGATCAAGGAAAAGTCATGTTATCTAAAACATGGAACTAGACATGACTCTTTTTTCAAAGAGTTTTTATTTTATAAAAAAATTGGATACTGAGTAGAAGTGTCTATATGTAATATTCAAGTTGTTTTTTATGTTATTACCTAATTCTCTAAATCTATAAACCTAAAAAGATACTCAATGTGAATTATTAACTTAATTCAATATTATGTAATGTTTAAGTTCACGTACTTATAATAGAAGCTAATAGGTATTTTATAGGTAATTCCTCCCATGTTTTGAGGATACCATAGTTTTATTCGCTAGCCCTTGGCCAAGTGGAGGTGGGCTTGGGGAGTTCACTTATCAGTGATCCAGGATGTTATATTTTTATCTTAAAAAATTAAATGTATCACTTTTAAATGATGTTTTTAATGAAATTTCTATGTATAAAAAATAACAATCTTATAATAAATATTAATTTTCAAGGAATAAGAATAAAATCATTTAGTGTTTGAAAAGATTTTTTTTCTAAAAAAATATATTTCCAATATATTATATATTTTCATTTAAAAGTTAAATTGATTATAATTTAAAATTGAATTTGAAAAAATATATTCTAAATTTGGATTCATTACTTTGTGATTAGGTAAGAGGGGTTATATTTTTTTAGTAAAAAATAATTACCATAGTAAATAATTAAATCACATAAAAGGGGTAAAAGGGGTTTAAATGACATGGTATGAACTTTTATTCATTAAATTTATATTAATTCATTATATAATCCCTTTTCAATATTTTTGAGTCATTTATACAACTCTAAACAACATTTTCTTACCTATCTCAGCTAACTCCTATGTGATTCCATGTTTACCCTTAACTTAACTCAACTTTACAAGTAAATATCCCATATTTTTCCTTATAAAAGTGGCATACCTCCACCCACTCAAAAATAATTATATCCTTCGTTTTTCTATTGAATATTTTCCCAAATTTCCTCTCCTAAATTACACTCACATATTGATAAGATTTTTATCACAAGAAGAAAGCCTAAGTCCATCATTCCAAAGGAAGTCACTATGAGAATGACTAATTCAATCAAAGTATTGAGTACTTATTCATTTATTTAATTTATGTTTTCATATATTCTATTATAAATATAAACCAAAACTATAATTATATGTTTTTAATATCATTATTATTCTATAAAAATGATATTACAATCATATAAATTCGTACTATTAGTCATTCACTAGTATTGCATGTTTTATTTGGGTCAGTTCAACCACCTATATGAACGATGTTATCCTATCTTCATCATTTTAATCATGAATGTAAAAAAACATAAATTATATTAATATATTATATAAAAAAGTTATTTATATTATGATTATGGTTCTTAAAATTTTACATTAAAATGAATGTTCATTATAAAGTATCACTTTATTATTGGTAAAGTCACACGAAACATGTGAATTTTGAACTCAAAACTTGAGAACCGTACATGTATATTCCATAAAATGAGAATGTTAACTTATAAATAATTAAAATATTATTATTAATCTACCTTTAAAAAATAATTATGAGATTAATAACATATAGTGACGATCAAAATCACCAATCTAGAGCTGGTACGAAACAATCAAAAATACTAATATCCAATAATGAAAATAATCTATGAATAACTAATATATATATATATATATATAAAATAAATAGATATAATTAAATATTATAAATGTTAATATATATGAATAAGGATCATAAATATGTTATTAATAATCCTATATTTATTATAATCGGGTTTAAAGTGTGTTTGACCAACAAGGAATCCAAGGTAACAATTTTTCATCTCAATTTCATTTATTTGGAACATATTTCATATTATACACCTATTTTATTTTATATAGTGAATATAATATCCCATTTAACTCTTTTATCATAATAAAAATTTGATTTATGGGATTTAAAATTCCATTTTATTCTTTCTCTTTCATTTTTTAATTCATACATTACCAAAGTCATAAGGATTTTTCATCTCAATTTTTATTCTTTGAGGGATGTTTCATATAAACCTATTAATCATTTATATATTGTATATTATAACTCATATTTATCATATATTTTAATTTAATATTATTCATTGGATTTACTATTTAATTTAATGTTATATCTTTCATCATCTTTTAATCCATACATTACCAAAGTTATAAGTGTTTTCTTGACTCAATTTTATTTCCATTGAGTCATATTTTTTATTATTTGACTATATCCTTATTTTTTTTTGATATATTATTCAATTTTACTATATAATATGATATTATATCTTTACTTATTGGGATATTACATTTAATTATCAAAATATTCTTCTTAGTTGATTCTTACTTCATAAAACAGGTTGTTGTAAAGGAAAACTTCCACTCTCATTATTATGTAGTTATATTCCATTTTAATATCATTTCATAATAAAAATGTTTTTTTGAAAAATTTAAATTTTAAATATGTATTATATTCTATAAATCAACTATAATTCTTAAATTTTATTAAAAAGTTAATTCTATATCTCTTTTTTCTATATAGGTTACTTAAAATCATTAATTAAAAGTTTTAAAATTTTCTATTTCAAAATTCATACTATTTTGTATATTTCACTTGAAATCTCTTATACTTTAACTTTATTTCATTTCAAGGTTATATTTTTGATCCTTTAAAAAAATTAAAAGTCTTATTTTATCCTTTTTTAAATTGATTTCTAAAAGTTTTTTATAACTTTGTTTTTAAAAAACATCACTAAAATACAAATAAAACTCTTTTTCATGATTTCCTATCTATATATAGTAGATAAATATTCTATAGAAAAATGTTTCATGTATCACCCTCTATAAATTCTCACATGATATGTCACTTTTGATGATTAAATTTTGGGTTTCTTCTAATCCAATCGTTGATTACACCTTAGGTGATACCTTTTGAAAAAGTTATATGGACCATTTTATTTTCATGGGTTTTTTATGCTATGGTGTATGACTATTTTCATATGGTATGAATATATATAGTTTATCATTATGTGATGGGTGGGACCAATGTAATATATGAAGGACCCCGGAACACCCTAAGAGGTGAGGGGGGAATCAGGGTTTCAACTTTTTCTTTTTAAAGTTGTGGATATTGTTCCCACATTGGTAAGAACTTGTTAAATCTATCAAAAAATGAAAACAGGGAGATGACACAACACTTTTACTTAGTTCACCACAAAGGGCTACGTCCAAGGAGCATATGTTGACAGTGTGTCGGTCATACCAAAATCCACTAATCATTACTATTTTTAGGATTACAAGATTCAGTCATAGTCAATCTATGCCAGGCACACTACCTTTACAAAGGTTCAAGGATAGCTCAATGCGTCCCTCAGATCACTTCCCCTGACTCCCCCTAGATCACTGCCTTGAAAGAAGACAAACTCAGTTTATCGACTTAAAGGTCGCTTTAATATATTGACATTGAATTCTTTGTATTTGTTCAACATGATACACTGCTTGCATCGAATTCCGGAATTGATACACTTGAAATCACTGAACCACTATACTAGATATTCAGAACATGTATTCATCCTACACTGACAATTGCGTGCAACACCTACCTTGTGCACACAAGATATTACTTTTGTGCGCAAGATTTTTTTTCACGGAAAATCTTTTGTGAAACTATAACCTTTATGTGCAACTTTAACTTTTTCTCACAACTTTAATTTTTCCACACAACTTTAACTTTTTTATACAACTTTAACTTTTATGTGCAACTCCCTTTTCGCACAACTTTTATGCGTATCAGAACTCATATCTTCTATAAGTCTTCAAAATCACCGAATGATGGGGTTCACCTCTTATTTATTGGCGTCATCGACCCCCACACTCGAAACCCACCGTTTCGCACAAAACCACTCATTTTTTATGCAATTCTTTTCCCGCAGGAACCGTTTTCTGTGCACAACTCCGGATTTTCCATGTAGCTCATGCATTATACATTTTTAGCGTTATGATCCCGAAACACATTTTGTGTGAAAAACCCAACCTGCTTTCACTATTCCATGCAAAACCAATTTAGCGCACATTCCATGCTTTTCACGCACCACTCCAATATTTCACGCACCTTTATTTTCCAATAACACATATCTCCATTGTCCGATTTTTAGGCCCAAAAATTTGGAAAACACTGGAAAATGGTACCACCTTCAGTATTGTTGTCCTCTTGAATTGTATGATCTATTTCCTATAAAACATTCGGAACTTCCAATGAGGATTGAAAACAAAAACAAACCATACTCCATTTCTTGCATAGAACGGTCGTGGTTCCAACAGTATATACCTTCGATGCACTGAGTAACGATTTATATCTCATGAGATTATTATAGGACATGGGTGGTTTTTCTATGTCCACTATGTTATATAACATGGGTGTTTATCACAAGTCTTATATATTATAGAATAAGTGGTTATCCTAGTCCAATATGATATGAATTTATTAATGATAAATCTTGACATATGTTATGATTTTATAAACTTATTATAATGGATATATGCACAAAAATTTCTATCATGATGTAATAGTTTTGACCATATCATGGTCTAGTCTTAGGTGTTCCATATTTTAGTGTGAGACATTATACCATGATAGGTACATATGATAATTTTTGTATTGTATGATTACGCTTGGTTTAGACACCATATTCCACAACAACTATCATACTTTATTACAATTATTATAATATAATGATTAAGAGGATTTTAATATTCAAAATGTTTCTTTAAACATTAGATGATTTGATGGAGGATTGGGTTTAATGTTACAAACATTTATAACATTAAGATATATTTATGAAATATTTAATAGATAAATTCTAAATGTTTTAGGCTCTTAAGTTCCTACAAAATTTGGATTGATCCTCATGTTAGTTCCATTTCATTATGAAAAAATGCTCGTTGGAACTCCTCATGGTCGATTCTCTCCATACTCATTCTCTCATGTCTTTGAAAAAGGTTATAGATGATCATGGTTTTGATAAAAAAACTTTCCTAAGCATCAAGTTATTCCCATGATATATGGATACCTCTGAAGGAAGGAGTATTTACAATTCTTCTCAGTGATCTTAATCAATTTCTTAGTAAAAATATTCAGTGAGTTGGATCGATAAGTGAAAATTACACCATTTTTATTCTTTTTTTATGTTCAATATATATATATATATATATATATATATATATATATATATTCTAATTTTATTGGTATTTTGAGTTGTTTTTTAACTATGTTTAGGGTGTTTGAAATCCCTTTAAAACCCAACAATGGTATCAGAAAAAATATATCAATATTTAATTTTATATATGGATGAAAAAAGAAAAATGGAAAATGTGTTTCCTATGAAACATGGTGTAGGCCCATTTAAATTGGAATTTTGATTTTTCAAATTCTAATACAAATACATAATTATTTTGAAAAAAATCTTATTGGGCATCATGGAAATGTCATGAAAAATGGAGTTTCATAAGATGATGCTCAATGTCGTGTTGAACTAATATTTGTGTTGTGGTGGCCTTCAAAAGAAAGATTTTCCATTGAATAGTCCAAGATAATTTGGACTTATGAATTCCTTCTCAAAATTTTATTCTCACCATAATGGATAGGAAAAATGAAAAAGGAAAAAAGGGATTGAACCTCGAATGGCCATTGGATAACTTGAAACAATCACTAAAATTTTTGTGGCTCATGATGTTTCCATAAAACCAAAATAGCACTCATTAATCCATGGTATAATCCATTTTAAATTTAATTTTAAAGAAAATATTATTTTTTAACTTCTAAATAAAAAAACACTCATCGATGCAGGCCTAGAGGGTCCATACTGAATCTATGGGGGTATTTAAACCGTACTAAAATTTTTTGATAGATATGATCAAGGTTTAAAATGGATTTACATGGTAAATAATTTATAAAATGAATACAAATTAAATATGGGGAAAAATATAAAAAAATTATAGTTATTTGTAAATTTTTCAAAAACATGAATATAATGTTTATATTAAGGCTTTATTTGGTAATATTATTTAAACCACTCAAAAAATAGTTTTGGATGATGAAATGAAATCAAAAGTGAGGTATTTATTTTATTTAAATTGTTTATATAAAATATGAAATGTTTATTATTCAATAATAAAAGTGTTCATAAAATTTCTCATAATTTGAATATAAAAGAGTTCATATTAAAACCATGTAAATGATAATATGAAATCATATTGGATAAAAGTGAATAGTTTAAGTTTATCCATGCCTAAATTATAACGTTTTAATAATTTATTTATAAATTTTTCATAGATTATTATCACCTATTTAAATATATGAATTGTGCATTTATTTTTTTTATTCTATGATTTATTATTCATGAATTTGGTTGTTATGTTGAGAATTGTTATGTATACTTGAGTTTATTATGTTAAACAACTTATGAATTCATATACATGCATTTTAGGAGTTAAATTGTAGGTATGATAAATGATTTAATTTTCTACTACCTTGACTTTGTCTTAATATTAGGTTATTAACTTAAATTATGAAGTTAATTATAGTTTATATATATCAGGTGTTATAATAGTGATAAAATAAAAAACTTTCAAGTAAAATATCTTTGGGTAGAGGGAATTTAGGTTGGACTACTCATTTATAGGAGGCCTATACCTTTCCTAGAAAAGTATCTTTATCACCGTAAGCTTAATCATGTGGGGATTATTGATTTTATAATATTATAGGATTTATATGAAATATTTTCAAATACTTTATTCATGGGATGAATTTGGATATAGATAAATATGGTTAGATTTTAATTTGGGTTAGTGAAATAAGATATGGGTTATATAAAGTGTTACACATCAATATGGTTTGAAAATATTAATTTGTTAGAAATAATAGGATTTAAAACTAAATCCTTAAAATCATGTGTACTTATAAATTGAATGCATTAGATAATATGTTGAGATTAAATTACCTTTAAAATAATTTGTGTTAGATTCCTTCAAAAGAAAAAACTTATCAAGACCTCGATCATCCAACCAGGTAGGTGCACACCAAAAATGGGGTGCCCTTGGATTAACTTATGTAATTCAATCATGAAATGACGTAAATCTATGTAACAAAAAAGGACACACCTCAAATAAAAATGAACCAGTCCACAAGGGCCACATGGAAGGTATTATCCCCGACCTGTAAAAGGTTTTAAACTTTTATTCCCCTACAACTTGACCACATGACCTCAGGCATAACAGCCAACAATAATGTGTTATGAGTACCATTAATACAATGGATCAATGGTACGCATAACACTTCCCAGTTGGTTTTTATGCTTGAGGTTGTAGGGTTGAGTTACGAGGGAGAAAAAAATTAAAAACCCTTTATAGGCCAGGGACAGTACCAGCCACATGGCCCTTGTGGGCTAGGTCATTTTCGGTCGAGTCATGGATGGTCTTTTAGTCTCAAATATGGACCATCGGGTATTGTTATATAAAAAGGATCTATTTATGTAAAAATCCCAAGTGTACTACTATCCCAGACTACAAGACTGGCCATACCTCGATCGACAATGTCTTATCCCATAAGGGCCACATGGAAGATACTATCCCCGACCTATAGGGAATTTTTAATTTCACCTCCCCCGCAACATGATCCCGTGAACTGGGAATTATATCCAACAAGAAAGTGTTACGATTACCACTGAGCTAATGGATTTTGGTACTCATAATTCTTTTCATTTGATATTATGCATGAGGTCACTAGATCTAGTTTTTGGGGAGAAGAAATTAAAAACTCCATACAATAAAGGGATAATATATACCATTTGGACCTTATGGGATAGTCCATTATCGATCGAGGCATGAATAACCTTGCAGTCTAGGCTAGAAACCTACTAAGGATCATTACACTTTAAGAGTTAGGTTCCTAGTTATTATATTTTTCTTAATAAACCTAATAGTTAGGGTTTTAGAGGAATAGTGTTTCATTTATCCATATGATATATTAGATAAAATATTATTTTCTTAACCATCAAAGTGTCATGTATGATATAATTGGCATGATGACCTACTTAAATAATTAAATGGAGAGGTTCATTCCAAATCAGGTTCATTTTCTTAGTTAAATAAGGAACTTTTCCCAATGATAAATATGATGAGTTTAAAAGGTTTCATCATTTTAGTGGGAGAACATTTAATAAAAACCTTATTAAATGAGTGTTAAACATGATAAGCCGATAAAAAATTCTTTTATAGATATATGGAATCATAATCATCAATCAAGAATTTTAAATCAACTTTAGGAAAAGAATGATATTAATATAATTAACTTCTTAGAGTCATATAAAAATTAGGAATGTTTTTTAAGTAATAAGAAAATTATATTTCTTATTAAAACACCATCCTGGGTAACCAAATTTTAAATATCTTCAAAAAAGTAATATATATTCTTATGATAATCATAGAATAACTCACTTGAGTTTTTAAAGGTATTAAATACAATATAAAAAATTAACTTTAGTCTATACTAATGTACTCAATGTGATTAAGTTAATGAGATGGTGAGACTAAAGATATATTTTTGGTCTTATTCTATCTATGGATTTCATTCAGTTGGAAATTCTTTGAAAGTTTTAATGATTTAAATCAAATTTTACCCAATATCCTCAAAGTGTTGATGATAGATGAACTGGAAATGATATTTCAAGTTTCTGGTGATGTGTTAGTAGTAGAAATGCGTAAAAGATCAAACCAGAAGAAGAAGTTTTGGTTGTAAAGTCCCATAATTTTTCTTTAAGAAGTAATCTAAGGTCATTGAAACTTTAAGGGTAAATTTAGGAATTAAGGGAATTATTTCCATGTGATGGAATTTTCCAAGATATTTGAAGGGGTTTTGGAGAATCCATGGAATTTCCATGTCAAATATCAGTATTATATAAATCAATTATTTTATTTTGAAGGGTATATGATACTGAATGTATATTTTTATGGGTTTTTAGGTGTTCATATAACAAAATTTAGTATAATAATAAACCCATGAAATTCATGATCTATTGTTACAAAATCAACATGAAATAATGATGAACATAAAACAAGTACATCTAAGATACTATAAAATCGATCTTTTACTCTTAGATGTAGTAAGTTTGATGGAAAACATGATAGAAACAATCATATTGTTTCAACCACTAAGGGATTACATTGGAATTTGGATCATCATTCATAATAAGAGGATTATCATTCTTCAAAGGGGTATTAGATCCTTCTTCTAAGAATATAAATGAAGAATCAAACTCTTGAAGAGAGTTTCAGTTAGGATTTCATGCACCGAGTGTTTTCTAATGGGTGGAATTTCATCCCATTTATAGTCTCTTTTAATTAAATTCAAGGAGTCTGGGTGTATTAGTTTCAAGTACCATATCATTTCACCCACACATTACTGCTCATTTGTGTTTCATTCATTCAACAATTCAATGAATATATTTTTGTATTTGAAGTCATGAATGAATCAATCTAATCAATTAATAATCATAGAAATTGATTATAAAATCATGGATAATTGAATTTACATGAATACCATATTTTAAGTCTTATTGTGTGCTATGATATAGGGTAATCAAGGAATCTCAATGCCTTTACGATATAGGTATATCATAAGTTATGATATACATCTCATGCATATTTAATCTTATGATTCATGGGATATCATAATCTATGATATCCATTATTTTAGGGAATATCCAAAAGTATCCCACTTTCATTAAAATCCATTAATGGATTTATGAAAAAATTCACAACTCTTTATGAATCCATAAAAAAATATTTTGGATATAGTTTTTAAAAATCACTATATTTTGGAACAAAAACTTTATCCAACACTTAACCTTATCCAAAGGCCTAACTGTGTGACCCTATGGGGATTTTCAGCATTGAAAAAGATATGGAATCCTAATTTTAGATATATTTTAATACCATAATATTTTAAAATAAACTTATCCTTATTAGATTTATTAACACACAATGTTGATCTCTAAGAGAACTATGATATACTGTAAAAATATTAAAAATAAATAAATGTAAACCTAACTGTTAACTTTGAAGTATGAATACGAATAACCAAATTATTATAAATATTTATAATTATTTTATTTAATGAAAATTTATTGATAAATTCTTAGTAAATAATTATTCAATTTGTAGTGAAGTCATTTTATGCTTTAAAAAATGTTTTCTTCAAAAATGGGTTTAATTGCTTTTTGTGTGTAAATATTATAATTAATTTATGAAAACTTTAGAAATTTTATTTTATAAAAATGATTTAATTTTTGAAATCATTATATAAAACTTATCTTAGGTTGAAATTTTTGGATTTTTCTAAAAGGATTGTTTTTTAGTGAATTGTGAAAAATATCGCTTTCGTTAAAACCATAATTTCTATTTCATTAAAAATTATCATTATTATTTTAATTTTTTATAAAATTAATATAATTATTATTTTCTTAAATATAATTTAATTAATTAAATTTAAATCATCATTACACCTGATTTTGGTATATGTTCATTTTTTGGCTTAAAATGCATTTTTTAAACTATTTTCCATTGTGTTTTATATATTTATATTAAAATATATTTCTAACACTTATAGGAATTGAATATTGAAAAATTGATCCCATATTTTTAATTAGGAGTTTCAAAATTGGTAAATAGGAGCCTATTATTTTTTTCATTATGAATAGTAACCTTAATAAATATTTGTCACCTCGATAAAGGGAAATCGGGTAATTAAGGTTAAAATTAATGTGATAAGGCCAAAATAATAACCCTAAAACTAGAATTTAATATATTATATGTGAGTTTTTTATCATACTTATCCAATATTTGAAGTTACATAAATTCTATGCCATTTATTTTTGAAAATTACTTATATGTTATTTTAAGTAAAGAAAAATACAAAATGTCACTCTCTTGATTTTAAATTTATCTTATATGTTCACATAGGAATATAAATAATTTTTAATCAATATTAAATTTTTTTATCAAAATTAAATTAGTCTTATTATGATAATTTATTTCTAATTTTTAGTGATTATAAAATTACCTTAAATTCTTATACAACGCTAACACGGTGCTTGTGAAAACAGTAGAAAATTTAAGTAAATAATTTTAAAACCATAAAAAGTAATATTTTTTGGATGAATTATGGTGACACATGAATTTTATAGTTAATAATATTGTATTTTTATGGTAAATATATTATATTATAATTCCATATTTTTCATGTTTTTTTCAAAGTCAAATTATGTGAATAGTTTTTAAAACGACATTAATAATATTTTATATTAAATATATTTTATTAAACTAATTTAAAAATCATAAAAATATTTAAAGAAGAAAATTATCATGATGAATTGTCATAAATTTCATTCCTTTTCCATTTATGATCCAATTGTTAAATTATATTTAAATTTATAACCCTTTTATATTTAAAAAGTTATTATCGTGATTAAGGTTAAAAAGGGTTAACTGAAGGGTTAATCTAAAATATAAGGTTTAAATTGATATCTAGGCCTATAAAAATTTTATTTTATGATTATATTAAGACCATATCATCATTATCTTAGAAAAAATTCCATTTTGGAACCAATTTACAAGAGTTATACACATAATATACTATGATATTTCATGTATTTCATGTATTTTCAATAGTCCCCCTACTTATAAAAGGATACCCCCTCTCCTCTCTTATCCACACTTAAGGAACCTTTTGGTTCAGCAAATAACTACCAAAATACCTTCCTAAAATTCATCCTTTTGTTATAGATTTAGTATTTTTGGCATAATATCAACGTTAGAGGGCTTAAGGTGTAAAAAAAGAGGTTTCCAAAAGAAGAGGTATAACTTTTAACCAAATGTTTTTATTTATTTCTTATTCTACATACTTAAAAACTATTCTAACCATTGTTATATAATAACATAATTATATCAAATATAATTATATATTATTATGTTAATTTTTTAATATTAATTTATCTCATCTTTCATCAAATGGGAAATGAAACCACTGTGCATGTCTACGACGGACTACTGCCTCGCAAACCAATGTAATTTATTTTTCATCACTACCTCTCACAACTTGTTATAATAATGGATTTAACATATATATATATATGATATTTATTACATAATTAATATTATATAAATATAATGTATCATCATTTTTCTTATATTTTCATCCATTGAAAAATGATAACGTTGTTCATGCATACGTGTAGATTACCACAACCATGAAACAATGTGATTCATTTTTCATCACTGCCTTGCATGGATGGTATATATAAGTGTATTTAAATATATAATATTTATTTATTATATAATAATAATTATTTAAATATAAAATATTAATTACCTTATTACTCTCATGTTCGTTGAAAAATGGAAACATTACTCGTGTGTACATACGGCATGTCGTCTCCATAATTGTAACATAATTCATTTTTCATAACCATATTTCATGATTTATTCAAATATTATAATTAATATATAAAAATGATAATTATTTAATTATTATTATTCTATATATTATTGAATAAATATACCTTTGACCTCACTCATCATACCAAATTCATTTTGAAGTTATGAACAGAATAACCTCAAAACACCTGATGTGGACATAAAAAATTAAGTAATTAAATATGTCATTGGAATAAATAAAATATATGGTTTAATTATAAGTTATTATACCTGAAAATAATTATTAAGAAATGAAATAATTTATATAAGTTTATTATTCATGGGTTAAATGACATACATAGCAAGTCTTGACTCGATGTAAGGTATTTCTTCTCAATTTAACTTCATTGAGGAATTTTTTAATGTTATACACCTAATTTATTTTATATTCTGTATATAATTACCATTTTACATTTATATTATTAATCCTCCATACTTAATGTTATTTTAAGTTATAATTTAAATTATTTCATCCAAGGAGATTTGACTTGAAAGATATTAAGTGGTAATGGGTTTTTTAACTCAATTTCCTTTCATTAGGTTATATCACATATTCATTGGCTATAATATATCAAGATTATGTGTGAAATGGAATTTATTTGATTTATTTTTTATTTCAAATTAATTGAATTTACATTTTTTACAAAAAAATCTCCATTGGTTAATTAACAATTCAATGATATGATCTTTATAAGGATTATTCGTCTTAAGTTATCTTTATTTGGTACATATGTTTATGATATGCACATAAATTATTTTACGAGTATATACTAACCCTTTTACATATTATATCATAAATATACTAATTTTCATGATATTCAATGTTTCATTTGAAGTTATTCTTGCATGGGTCTTATGATTCAAAAGTTAATAAAGTGGTAAGGGGTTTATGTTTCAATCCCATTTTAATCAAGATTGTTTATGCTTGAATTTATATAGAGAAAATTATATGGTCTTTATTTTATAAACCCATTTAATTTATTTTATCCTATCTATATTTTTGGAATTTTTTTTGTATCATTTTTCTCTCTTTGGTACTCAAAATGGTTCATAAAATGTTTTCATAAAAATTCATCCATATGTCTCCTCATTATTTTGGAAAATATTTATTTTCCATATCCATGTTTTCTAAAATATTTTCAATAATGTTTTTGAATATTATTAAATTATTTTTTAAATTTATTTTTACCCATGTTTATCTTTTTACAAAATATATTTAGGAATGAATATTTTTAACATATTTTGTATGAAATGTTTTGACTTTATCTACCAAAGTGTTAAAGGAATATTTTATTTTAACATATAAATATTAACCACATTTTTTATCTACTATGAATATTTTTTCTTAGGATATTCATTAAAAAATATAGACATTTATTTTCAAATAATATCTTTTCTAATATTCAAGAAATTTTTTGTTTTAAAAGTGATTCTCAAAACATAAAGGGTATTTTCCTCAAGAATGTTTTTAATGATCTTTTTATGTTATTTATATTCATCAATGACAACAAACCTATATTTTACTTATGATTTTCTAGGAATATGTTGTAATATTACCATTCATATTCTTTCTCGGGATAGATTATGATTGTTTCAAATAAATTATCATGGAACTTATTTCTTTTCCATAAGTAAATCAAGTTATGAAAGAGTAATGGTTATTATTATGTTTAAAAATGAAATATTTTTTATGTTATGATTATTTTATGGTAATTGGACATTGTTTATGATTACAGGTTATATCGATATAACTCATGATGATAGGTGATCCCGATATAGCTCTCTAATGCATTGGGTAAAGGGGCAGAGTTAACCAATTTTAAGTTTCTTCAAATATATTATTGAAATTTACTTGGTTGGATATTCCATTTGTAATAGTGATTGTAAGAGTGATATTAAAATGATGTTCCAAGTTACCAACATATTTTCTTTACACTTTTTTAAAGTTATAATGGATCCTTTTTTCAAGGTTTTTTTTCACATGGCACATGATTGTTGACTTATATAAATATTGTCACATGTTAAAGCTTTATTCCATGATCTATGTTTTTATGGGTATGAATTCTTGTGTGTTATTCTCATGCAATTTGATTTTGTATTTATACTCTTATGCTCATCTTATGATAATTGATGAAATTCACTTGTTAATACTTATTTTTACCATTGTAGAGTATTTGATCTCACCCTTCTTATGTTTTTCATTTCCCTATGATATAAATATTGGTATCAAATGAATTATGTAAATAAAGGTTTCATGTGTGAATAATTTTATGGGAAATTTTGAATATATAATTTGGAATTTTAAAATCTAGGTATTGTGGAAAAAATACACACTTAAAGAAATTGGTATTGTTATGTAATAATTTTTCATAATTCTATAAAACTATAAACCTAAATGGTCCTTGGGTATTTGAGTGATCCAGTATTTTTCTATAATGTTATAAGTTTTGGGTGGCTAAAATTGGGTCACATTTATTAGTATCAAATCCAGAAATGTAAATATTATTTTCTTATCCCAGAATCTATGAAGGCAATTTTGGGTCTATTATAGTTGGTATCAAAGGAGGGTTTATACTAATTTGGATAATATGATGTTTTTATGTTTGGTTAACTTACGAGTTATGGATACCATCATAAATTTAAAAGTTTAAGGTTGGTCATAAGTTCAAAGACTTAAACAAGTATTTTTATATTTTAAGTGATGGTATTTTTAGGTGATTAATGATATTTTGAGAGAGGTTTTATTAGGTTTAGGTAGATATAGTCCTTAGGTTTGACATGGAGGATTATTTCAAAATAATATTCTTTTATTTTTTGGGATGTAATATAAAATTTATGAGATAAACTTTTAGGTTAAAACATTCTTTAAGGTTGAGTTTATTAAGGTTATATGGTATATAGGGTTCATTATTTATGTAATGATCTATGTTGAACCTTTAGTGTTATTATTTAATTTTAAAGATTAATGTATAGGAATTTTTATTCATTTTGGGTGTTATCTTATAATGTGCTAACCATTTCAATTTTGGTTAAAATCTAAAGATAAGAGGAATAGATTTTTGACATTTTATGGATTATTTGATCTATTAGAAGTTTATTTTAGTGATTTAGGAATGAAAAATATTATATTAAATTCTCATAATTTGGAAAAAAAAGATGATATTGTGGTGTAAATTGATTAAAGGAGGAAATTATACATGTCTAGTAAATATATTAACTTATATTCTCAGTATAGATGGTAAAGGAAATCCTTAACTCATTGAACTATATATTTTAACAATAATTTATCATATTAACTTCATTTATGATGAATAAATGGCATTTTTAACACCTTATTTATTTATGGTTCTGTGTTCATTAACTTTCATTATCATTCACTTTTTTGTGAATAATTTTCTATGTAACACTCCATCATTATTTGGACATTAATTTTTTTCTCCATGTATATATTTTTACTTCCCACTAATTTTAACCTACATGGAAACCAATTTATGTATTATTACATATGACCTTCATATTTCCCTTTACCACTTTTCAAAAGGAATTTTTATTAACCCCTTTTATGATGTGGGTTTTCAATAATGGTATTTTTAAATATAAAACCCTTGATTACTGAGGTAAAGTTAAAATTTATAGGGTGAAATTTATTAATGTGTTGATAATTTAACACCACAAGATTTTAAAATAATAATATTCTCAATATCTTTCTAAACACAAAACATCAAGCTTTAGAAGAATTGAGATACACAATAAAAATATTAAAAGTTCTAAATGTGATTGTTATAACCTAACTGTTAAATTGGAAGTATGAATTGGAATAATGAAATTATGAAAAATATTTATAAATGATCTATATAATGAAAATTTATTGATATATTCTTAGTAAATATGAATTCAATTTTTAGTGAAGTCATTTTGTGCTTCAAAAATATATTTTCTAGAAAATGGTTTTTATCGGTTTTTAGGATAAAATATTATAATTAATTTATGAATCCTTTAGAAATTTTATTTTATAGAAATTATATAATATTTTAAATAATAACATGGATTTTATCTTATGGTGAAATTTTAGGATTTTTCTGAAAAAAATATATATTTTAGTGAATGGATAAAACTACTGATTTTTGTAAAACTCTAATTTTTTCCTTTGAGAAGTATCATTGTTATTTGAATTTTTCCTAAAAGTTAAATAAGTATTATTTAATTATATATAATATAATTAATTATATTTTAATCTTAATTATACCTTATTTTGGTGTAAGTTCCTTTTTGGGCTTAAAAACATAATTTTCTAAAAACTATTTTTATTGTGTTTTACAGATTTATATTAAAATTGATTTCTACCACTTCTAGAAATTGAATATTTAAAAATTTATCCCATATTCTAAATCATGATTTTTAAATTTGGTAAATATGACTCTTTTATATTTGGTCATTATTAATAGTAACCTTAGTAAATATTTTTCACCTCAATAAGGATAAATAAGGTAATTAAAGTTAAAAATAATGAGATAATGCCAAAAAAATAACCCTAAAACTTTCCTTTAATAAATTTCATGAGTTTTTTTAGACCATAATTATCCAATATTTTAATTTATGGTAATTTTTTCTTTTTTTTTAAATGACTTGTGTTATTTTAAGTAAATAAAAATATAAAATGTCATTGTCTTGATTTAAAATTTGTCATACGTGTTCACATAGGGATAAAAAAATTATGAATGAGTATTAAAGTTTATTTTTATCATAATAAAATCATTTTTATTGTGGTAATTTATTTATAATTTTTAGAGATTTTATAATTACCTTAAATTCTTATACAATGCGAACACAGTGCTTGTGTAGGCAGTAGAAAATTTAAGGTAATGATTTTAAAAACATCCAAAGTTCTATTTTTTGGATGAATTATTATATAAAAATTTATAGTTAAGAAAAATTTATTATTTATGTTTAAATTTATTTTATTCAAATTTTGTTACCTTCATTTTGTTTTCAAATTTAAATTATGTGAATAGTTCTTAAAATGAAATTAATAGTATTTTAAATTAATATATATTTTATGAAATTATTTAAAAATAATAAAAATCTTGAAATAGGACAATTGTGATGATAAATGTTTTTAAATTTCATCCCTTTTCTATTAATTAGGTGATTTTTAATATACAATTAAATTTATAACCCTTTTATATGTTGAAATAGTGGGTGCCCTAGACCCAACTATTCAGTGCTTTTGATTACCATATCGTGTATACAGTTAGCTATACATGATGTCATCTTACCATTATAGTGTAAAATTTTATGCGTCCACTATTGAAATAGTAATGTCTAAAGATTAATTGTCATAACGAAATGTTATATCATATCCCAGGCTATAATGAGAACCTCTAGATGTTATGACATTAATCTTAAATATATGTTCTATGGTATAGATACATCTTACTGATTGGACATAGTAGATGTTTGACTATCATGTGTTGGGGGCTCAGAGCATTGAGACTTCTTCTCATGAAGTTTGCATTTGGTGATCTCTAATAATGAGATCATGAGGATAGACCCACCAATAGGAACACCACATGTTTTGAGTGTCATTGGATGTTCCTACATATGATCATGTGTAATTTTATCCTAACTTGAGATCATTGCCAATGTATGTCATTTTATTTCGTACTTTGATACAAGAAAAAACCATGGAACTGAAGTTGTGCTGAAGTAGTTTGTGTTGGGTGTGTCATTAGTGAAATGACATTGGTTGAATGGTCAAGAAAGGATTTTTCACTTTTGGGTTATAGAAGTAATATATCTCAGGCCATGTTGATAAGGATGGTAGTGCCTTTATAAAAACATGGCTATGGCAGTAAAGAGTAAATCCATCTAGTTAAATCAACAAAAAATAAATCCAGAAAAGGGAATTGACACGTGAGTGCGTCCTTATTTATGAGATATTATAGACAAAGAGATTATATTACACAGTATGTGTTTATTGGTTAGTTGTCACTATTGTGACAATCCTTATCTCTTTAGGGGTCATTAGGGGTTTCTAGATCCCGCTCTTTTTCTATGAATACTATTCACTATTGTCGAGATAAGGGCCTAGAGTGTCACACACAATAGATTATTCAAGAATATGCCATATTCAGTTCAATAGGAGTTTTGGACATAGTGGGGCCCACCAATGGGGTCCAGGATTTGTCCAAGAAAAATGATTACCAATGAAATAAATAAATTTATATTATTCAAGTTTATAATAATGAGAATTTAATTTATGTATTAAATGTATTTACGAGTTTTAAGTAAATACATGAAAATATTAATTTCTGAATATTAAATATATTCAAGGTTCAATTAATATTTATGGAAATGACGAGTAAAGTTTTGGACTCAATTATTGTCATGTAATATATTTAATATATTACAAGTAAATGATAATAATATTTATGACTCAGTTTAGTAGTCATAAAATGTTGTTGATAGTATGTTAAGTATTCGGGGTCGGCGAGGCTATATCGGGTATTTTAATTAAACACTATAAATAGAAGAGAAGGGTTTTCTTCCAAGTACTATTCATGGGGCTTCTCTCTCATCTCCATTCTCCCATGTTCTAGAGAGAGATGATCTGGATCCAAGGAGCTTATATCAGGCTCTCTCTCAGCCATCACGAGAAGAGCGATGCGGTGATCGTTGGAGCATAGAAGGCTTCGTCAGAATTATACACTAGCACCCTAACTTTGATGAATGTAATTCTCACAGTTTCTTGAAGCATGTGTGGATGATCTAGAGAAGTTCAATGTCATATTTTTTGAGCAGCGATCACCAATGATGAGAAAACATCGTACGTGGATTCATATTTAAACCAAATATTTTATGGTTTATTTTTATTCTTAAAACTCTTCACATGTGGTCCTCTGCTAATATTGGGATGCTATTCACTGACATCAACAATTTTACGTCGATCTTCAGTGGAAAAATTTTAAAATACCACCTATTTGGGGATTCTACTGCAAGTCTAGTTCCTTCAAGTGGTATCAGAGGGACGCGTGACAATTTTATGTCAATTGAAAAAAATTAAATTTTCATTAATTTATGAAGAGGGAATTGTAACGGTCCCAATGCCGCAGACCACACCTTAATCTGAAGTCGGATGACCATTCTGCGGTCATCTAAAATTTTAATTTGAGATTTAACATCAGTTAATATACGTGTCTTAAATCTATGAACATACTTTAATCATCCATGTCCCTTGTTTACACCAGAATAGTGTTTTTTCTGTGATTTTTGATAATTAATAGTTATATTATAAAAATTATTTAATTATTATAATATTTTATTATAATAAGTTTAATATTATAACAATAATATTATTATTATTTTACAAAGCCTAAATAGTCTTTAGAAAATAATAAAGGAAGACATGCAAAGCAGGTCTTGGTAAATAATAAAAAGAAATGGGATTGATTAAGGCATGGGCAGCCTCTCTTTGTGGAAAATGAACAAAAAAAATTGGTGACCCAATCCATGTATCCAAATAAATTAAAAAATAACAAATAAAAAAATGGGGGCGAACCTGCATTTTCAGGTCACAAAAAAAAGTGGTAATAGGGAGACATGAAAAGCGGGTCTCCTCACTTTGTGGCAGCCCTGCAGGGCCGCCTCCTTCCGTTGTGTTGCGGCGGGCCACGCCAAAACCTCAGTGTTCCCTCCCCAGGCGGCTCCATTCTAATACCTGGTCGACTAGGCACCACCGGCACAGGAAGATCCCCCTTCTAGAGTCCCTCCTGGCCTCCGTCGCGTACTAGGCATAACATGCGCACTGCGCCACCAACCACCCGCTGGATCGGTCTGCCACCCTGATCGGCTAGTGGTATGGCCTCCATCCTGGGTGCACCTACATCGGTGCACCAGGCTACCCTACGGCCTCCAACCCATGATTCCCCAAGGCCGTCACCACCCTCCTTCATGTGGTTCTTCGCCCGGACAGCCGCCTCCAATGGCGTCCCGTACACCTAGCCACCCCGGCAACCCGCAGACCGCCTCCACCCTGACCATCACCGCCTGAACCAAGCTCGACCACCACTTTATTGGTTTGAGGACCCCCATGTCTCCTCCTTCTCCCTCATCCTCATCCCCATGGTCTATCTCCCTTGCTACTAACCCCTACCAACGATGGGGCTCCCTTGCACTCTTTCCTCCTTACGGCCTGGGTCGAAAGAACCGGACATCGTCTGCAGCTCCGGATGGGAGAACATCCACGGTGTTCCTCCCTAACCCTACTCGTAACCCTACATCCCATAGGTACCTTCTATATGGAGTTGACATAGCCCGTATTAGGCCTACGCGGGTTCTCCCCTACCTGCACAGGCCTTGCCCGAGTTTTTTTAGGAGGCCCGTGTAATTTATTTTAATAAAAAATGAATAAAAAATTAATTTAATTTTAGTTGAGAATTAAATTAATTAAATATTAATTTTTGGTTATTAAAATTTAATGTGGTGTAAATTAATTTAATTTGGTGAATAATTAAATTAATTAATCAATTCAATTTTTTGTTTTAAAATTAAATTAATTAATTGGGACCGAATGACGAAATTATTGAATTAAAAATAAGAGTGAAATTTTAAATTCAATCAGCTTACCTAAAGTATTATTTTAATGTAAGTTTAATTTTTATTCTACATTTAATTAATATACACGAGTTTAATATGTATGCTGATCATGAGCTAGAGACCGACCAATGTATTTTTGGTGTTTTTTATTTAATTATTTATTTAATTATTTCATGTTGTTTTGTAATAATTATTTTAATTAAAAAGCGGCGATCTGTGAGTCGTCTCAAGTGTCGTTATATATATAAGGGCATGCGCAACCATCCTCAGAGTTATATATTTATACCCTAAGATTCCCTCACCTGTGTGCGAATATTGTTGTATAATGAAGAGACGACCAGTGACACAGTTCATGCTGAGTCCTAGCGACACACTAGACAAGAGATGTGATTTTTTGGCGGGGCAGACGCAATAATTCAAGTCGCAAGTGAAGCGACTCAAGGTAACACCCCCTAGGGATTTAGGTTAGTTAGTTTTTAACTCAATGGATCAACCATTAGTATTGACTCATGATCATTTTGTCAATTTTTTGCATGGTTTATTATTTTTGTGAATGTGTAGTTAGAGCGTGATCACATAAAGTAATAATAAACAAGCATGCGAGATAAAATGAACAAGTGACATGATGAAATTTCTATTTCTTGCATGGTCAATTGTGAGTGCGATCACATAGTATGTGCTTGTAAAAATAGAAAATGATTTCTTTAATCACATTAAAAATAATAAAACCCTCAAAGATATATTAAGTCATAACCACCTTTTATAATTTAAATTTATACAAAACCATCTGTTTGAGGTGTTGATCATGTCATAACTGAGGGTGCGTCTTACTACTGGGGATTAATTATAAAAATTATGGGTTGACTTAACTAAAATTACAGCAAAGAAATAGTCATAGCTAGCTTATTGTAATTTTAGAGGAAAGCATTGAGTAAATAAAATTCTGATTTTACAAGTTGGGATTTCACTCAACAGATCAAGGAATCGTAATCTAAAGCAGTCGCCCAACCAAAATCACACCTTGAACCCTAAAAATAGTGGTGTAGCTATAGCTTGTATACTATGAGGGGTGGTTCAGAGATCCATGCCACTAGAATACTCAAGCGACAGAGTATTCTAATTCTAGCATAGAGGGTTCCCAGAATCCAATAAAATAGTGGGAGACATTAAATTATTTAAGTAATTAATCAAAATATCTTAACTGATAATCATGATAAAAGAACTAATCTACTAAAATTTATTTTTTGTAGATAAATGAAAAGTTATACCACAAGTTTAAAAACTATGATATTATATTAGACAAAGTAAATGTACACGCTGGCATGAGTATCCATGAATAATATGGGCACTTGCGCATAGTGTTATGATATAAGGAACTCAATGTACTAGTGTCCCCAACACTCTTAAACTACCTTAAGAATCGATGGTGAAATTGCTTACAGGAGACTAATGTACAAAGCATATGATAGTTATATCATTATTAATTCATCAATATTTAGTGTCAGTTGTGCTTGCTACACTAGGACATGAATTATATAACATGAAGTCTCATATCTGAGAAGTTTTCAAAGAGAAAGCGAAGAAATGATATGATAAAGGAGATGTTACACTGGCATGTGTAAATTGAAATATTGATCATGATCTTTAAATGGATCCCTTTCTCATATCATTTTCACCACATTACTCAAGTCTCATTTTATGTTACAAAACGAACAAGTATTGATTAAACGCTTCATTTCCAATTTAGGTCATGTTTTCCAAGATAATAAAAATATCAAAGATAATTTCATCTTTAATTCTTATGGTGAATAAATTGAAAGACAACATGAAAAGTTCAAAGGCATGTAATACCAATGGCACATTCACAACGTCTTTCAATTAATGAGGTATTAACATAGTTTTTTTCATTTCATATTATAAAATAAAACAAAGTAAGTTTAAAAGAAATAAACTAAATTAAAGAATAAAGTTACCCACTTCTTCTTCAAAAAATATTCATCAATTGTAATTTTTCAGTTTTACTACTTGGTTATTAAATACAATATTTTGGTGACATATGTGTATTCTAATACGGTAACCAAGTAAGTATAGAAACCTTATTATAATTCAGTTGTATTCTCCAAGTGGCTATAAAAGGGTGATACCTTGGCCAGTGGTGAAAAGTACCCAACATCTTCGATTTCCAAGTGAAAGATTTGTGTTGAAATACTATTGATTATAACCACAAAAATTATTCTCATGTGTCCTTGGACGCAAGGAGACATTATTTATGGTTTTGTAATGAATTTTGTTTTTGGTATTTAAAACTCAATCACTAGTTCAGTAATACATGGATCATAGGCAATTAGTGATGAATATAAATGTAAGACTTATACCTAGTTGTGACAAGATAATTCTTTTTCAATTAATTATAAAAGTGGATGTCATGAATATACCAAGTATGGTATTTAGGCTCAGCACATCTAAATAATTTTTTTATTATTGATGTCTTTAGTTTGGACAAAGAAACCTTTAAAATAAAGGTATCTCACAAAGATTTTGGAAATAGTTCAACAAGTGAACGTGAACTATTCCAATCATAAGCTAGAGGTATATATACTTCATATGATTCCTTTAATTAATTAAGTAATGGTAAAATGAAGTAAGTGAATGGTCATAAGATATGAGCTGCTTCAAGTTGACATGTCGAATAATATCTTGATTGTGCAATCATCAATCATGATAATGTAGCATGGAGAAATTCCTAAATGCACATTACCTTATTGACATCATGAAATTAATGTTAATGAGGATGATTGATGATTAAGTATTACATATCAACATTGATCAACAAAATGTATCATGGAGTAATTCCTAAATTTATATTTTATACATCAAAGTATTGATGTGGGTAATATCAACATTGCAACTTACATAAACTTCCATTATATTTCATGAATTTTTTTGAAAATAAAGGTGATATCGCACAACCGTATGCCAAATATAATGAAAAATGGATATCATACGATCCATAGTATGATTTAAATCCATTAAGTCATAAGTACATGTGTATGGATGAAAATAGTTTGTTTGGATACAAACAAACTTGCATCAAGACAAACCTAATGTGTATCTATTGTAATAATCATAACAATTGATTAGGATATTACATAAAACCCTAAGGTAGAAAAGTAGGTAGTCCAGTAATAAAATACACTTTTATATAAGGGTGCACATATCTATTAAGGATATTGGGAGAAATATTTACTTGTGTTTAGTCAATGCTTAAGATGCACAAATAGTTGGAATTGTAACTAGTTCCACAAGCGCATGTGGAACAAAGTATGTTCCAGAGACACATACTGCGTAGGAAGGATAAAACTATGGTGATGGTTTTTATATTCACCATGGTCGGTGATCTATTATTCCATGTGAATAATATTTCCTACAAGTAAGCAGTGTATGAAAATTAGATAAATTTGATAAGACCAACTAAAATTCAATTAATGGATTACACGTATCAAAGTGAAAAGAGGGTTATTATTTTGAATACTGCGGTGGGTATTCAAGTGAGTTGATACATGGGTGGTACAAGCGTAGTAATAATAAGGTTTGATTGGTTTTACCAAGTCAATATGCCTAAATTTGTTAGAATTTTACTTGTCATGGCTAATATCTATGATCAAATTATTAGGCATTGGATGTCATGACCACTAATCGTGGATGGTGTCTATACAACGCAACCAGAAAGGGATGGTCACATCACATAATTCTAATAAAGGTTGCAAGTTACTAAAATATGGTTTGGTATTAAAGTAAGAAACATGATCATAGAATAAAAATTTGCAAAATATTATTTCCATGTGTCTACGAGAGGTTAGTGGGAGCGCCAATGGTTTTTCAAGTGAAATATGTTCAACAACATATGAAAAACACATTGGTCTTATAGTTAGTCAAGACCAAAATGAAATTTATTCTCCAGTGATTGACTTAAAGTTTCAACCAGAGTTCTAGAGAATAGGATCTACTGAGGTAGATCTATAGGTTTCTTGGTCCTAGTAAATCGTACATATAGTGAAAATGTATTAAAAAATACAAGTTGGAACAATTCAGAAGATGAATTTTTTTCCCATTTCATAGGTCATAATCTCTCCAGGTTGACTTTCCTGTGACATGGGAAGAGAAACATGGTGAGTTGAAGTCCATACATCGAAGTGATGGATCAATAATCTATGCCATGATATGTACAAGAATTGATATTTCCAGGATATGCTCTATAATAGGAAAGTATCAGTTATATCTAGGATCATTGCAAGGGATGTAGTAAGAACTATCTAATTGTAATTTGGTAAGTACAAAATATATGTACATGGTAAGTAGAGAATAAAGTATACTACTTTTTAGGGATACAAACTAGTCTTCTATAGATCAATGTGATCTACTATCGTAGTTAGACTAGAGATGATGAGCGGGTCAAGCTCATATAGTCTAGTGATATCCATACCTACAAATACCGGGTACATTGCAGCTTATAAGGCAGTTAAGAAGCAGTTAAATTCAATGATTTGTTCCAATTCTTGGAATCTCACCTAGTGAGAAAAGTATTATAATAATGTAGATTATGATATTCTTACTAGCCAAGATGTCAAGTTATGACAGTAGAAAAGTGAGATATGCTCGGGATACCATCTCTTGAGAAGTTTTACTCGACAATACAAGGTCGCAATAGTAGAATAGCCACATGGTAAAACTGTGGAAGACCCGGTAGTTAAAGTCGTTAATCAGTAGAAACATAATGTTCATCATGTGAGTAGCTAACAAGTTTAGTTAGAAAGTTGGCTCTAGTGCAAGTGGGAGTGTTGAAATAGTGGGTTCCCTAGACCCAAATATTCAGTGATTTTGATTACCATATCATGTATACAGCTAGCTATACATGATTTCATCTTACCATTATAGTGTATACTTTTCTTCATCCACTATTGAAATGGTAATGTCCAAAGAATAATTGTCATATTGAATGGTTATAGCAGATCCCATGCTATAATGAGAACCTCTAGATACTATAACATTAATCTTAAATATATGTTATATGGTCTAGATACATCTTACTGGTCAGACATAGTAGATTTTTGACTATCAGGTGATGGGGGCTCATAAGAATTGATACATCTCATGAAGTTTTTACTTGGTAATCTCTAGTAGTGAGATCATGAGGACAGACCCGCCAATAGGAACACCACATGTTTTGGGTGTCATTGGATGTTTCTATCTATGATCATGTGTAATGGTATCCTATCTTGAGATCATTCCCAATTTATATCATTTGATTTCATACTTTGATGCAAGATGAAAACCATAGCAATGAAGTCGTGGTGAAGTGGTTTGTGTTGGGTGTGTCATTGGTGGCATGACATTTGTTGAATGGTCAAGAAAGTATTTTTTTGCTTCCGAGTTATGGAAATAATATATATATATATATATATATGTCCATGTTGATAAGGATGAAAGTAGATTTGTAATCCCATGTCCATGGAAGTTGAGGGTAAATCTATCCAGTTAAATCAACAAATAATAAATCAAGAAAACAACGATGACACGTGAGTGCATCCTTCTTTATGAGATATTACAGACAAAGAGATTATATTATATAGTACATGTTTGTATATTTCTATTCATTATTGTGACAATACTTATCTCTTCAGGGTCCATGATGAGTTTCTAGATCCCGCTCTTAGTCTATGAATACTATTCACTACTGTCGAGATAAGGGCCTAAAGGGTCACATAAAATAGCGTATTCAAGAATCTTCCTTATTTAGTTGAATAAGAGTTTTTGGACATAGTGGGCCCCACTACTGGGGTCTGGGATATTTCCTAGGAAAAAAATCACCAATGAAATAAATAAATTCATATTATTTAAGTTTAGAATAATGAGAATTGAATTTATTTATTAAATATATTTACGAGTTTTAAGTAAATACATGAAAAATATTAATTGAGGAATATTAAATATATTCAAGGTTCAATTAATATTTATAGGAACGACGAGTCAAGTTTTTGAATCAATTATTTTCATGTAATATATTTAATATATTACAAGTAAATGATAATAATATTTATGAGACGGTTTAGTAGTCATAAAATGTCGTTAATAGTGTGTTAAGTATTTGGGGTTGGTGAGGCTATACTAGGTATTTTAATTAAACACTATAAATAAGAGAGGAGGGGATTTTTCTAAGTACTATTAATGGGGATTATTTCTCCTCTCCATTATCACATGTTCTGGAAAGAGACACTCTAGATACAAGGAGCTTAGATCAGGATCTCTATTAGGCATTGCAAGAAGAGCGATGTGGTGATCATTGGAGAGTCGAAGGCTTCATCAGAATTTCTCACTAGCACCCGAACCTCGACGAACGACATTCCCACAATTTCTTAAAGCGTTTGTGGATGATATAGAGGATTTCAATGTTGGATTATTCAAGTATTTATCACCAACTACGAGCATCCATTGTACATGGCTTCAGATTTGAACCTGGTGTTTTATGGTTTAATTTTCTGCTTAAAACTCTTCACGTGTGGTCCTCAGCTAAGATCGGGCTACTATTCACCAACATAGACAAGTTTATGTCGATCGTAGGTGGAAATTTTTTAAAAACCCACCTATTTGGGGCTTCCGCTGCAAGTCATATTCTTTCATTTTATATAAAAGTTTTTACCACAGTTAAGGTTAAAAATAGTTAATTGAAGGGTTATTCCAAAAGATAAGGTTTAAAATGATATATAAACCTGTAAAAATTTGATTTTATGATTATAATAATACCATATACTTATTATATTTTAATCCATGTCATTTTTTAACCACCTACATGAGTTATAAATATATTATATAATAATATTTCATGTATTTTTAAAAGTCCCATTTACCCACTTATAAAAGGACACCCTATCTCCTCTTCTATACACACTTAAAGAGCCTTTTTATTTATCCAATAACTGCAAAAAATAAATTCTTAACGTCCCTCACCATTTTATAGAGGTCTTGGTTTGGGAATAATACTAACCTTAGAGAGATTAAGGTGTAAACCAAAGGAAGTTTTCTGAAGAAGATGTATAGCTTTTAACTAAATCTTTTAGTTATATTTATCCTTATACCTCCTTCAAAACTATTATAAACATTTTTATATAATAAAATAATTATATTACATATAATTATATTTTATTTTTTTGATTTATTAATCTCAATCCATCTATTATTCCATCAAATGTGAAATGAGACCATTGTACATGTGTACGGTAGACTACCACCTCACGAACCAATGTAATTCATTTTCCATCACCACCTCCCACGACTGATTATAATGAGGTATTTATGGTATGTATATATGATATTTTTAAAATATTACCATTATTTTAAGATTATATATCATAATTTTTATTTTATTTCCATCCATTGGAAAATCATAACTTCGTTCATCTATACGTGTGGATTATCACCACTGCAAAGCGATGTGATTCGTTTTTCATGACTTCCTCACATGGATGTTATATATAAGTTTATTTAAACATATAATATTATATTTATGATATAATTATCATTATTTAAATATAAAATAATAATAAACTTCTTTCTATCATGTTTGTTGAAAAATGGGAACATTACTCATGTGTATGTATGACCTACCGTCTCCATGATTATAACATCAATCATTTTTCATAACCATATTTTATAGTTGATTATAAAAGTATAATTAATATATGAAAATTATAATAATATAAGGATTATTATTCTTTATATGATGGAATAAATATACCTTTTACCATGGTCAATATACCAAAGTAATTTTGAAGTTATGAACTAAACATCCTCAAAGCACCCAATGTGGTCTTAACTGATTAAGTAATTAAATATGTCATTGAAATAAATGAATTAAACTGTTTAATTATAATTGATTAAAAAATTAAAATGATCTCAATAAAGTAAATAATTTATATAAGTTTATTATATATGTTTTAAAGGACATACATAACAAATTTTAACTTGATATAAGGGATTTCATCTCAATTTTACTTCACTGAGGCATGTTTTAATGTTATACACATAATTTATTTTATATGGTGTATATACTACCTATTTTAAATTTTATATGATTAATAATTCATACTTAATGATATTTTAATTTACAATTCAAATTATTTCATCTAAGTGGATTTGACTTGAAACTTACTAAATGGTAAGGTGTTTCTTAACTCAATTTCCATTCATCGGGTTATGTCACATCTCCATTGAATATATTATGTAAATATTATGTGTGAAAAGGTTTATTTATTTATTTCGTATTTAAAAAAATTGATTTAAATTTGTTACATATAATCACTACATTGATTAATTCTCAATTTAATAATATGATCATTATAAGGTAATTCATTTCCAATTCTCTTTCTTTTGGAAATATGTTTATATTATAAACCAAAATTATTTTACAAGGTGTATATAATTCCCATTTGACATGTTATATAATGAATATTATTATGTTCATGATATTTAAAGTTTCATTTGAATTTATTATTTCACGGGTCTTATGATTCAAAAGTTACTAAAGTGGTAAGGGGGTTATGTTTCAATCCCATTTTAATTGGGATTGTTTATAATTGAACTTCCATTGAGATAATTATATGATCCTCATTTGATAAATGAATTTCATTTCTGTTATACTATATATATTTCTATAATTTTGATGTTTTAGTACCGTTTCTCACTCTTTGGTAGTTAAAATGGTTCAGAAAACGTTTTCAAGAAAATATGACCGTATTTCTCCTATTTTGGTCAAAAAAACATTATATTCCATATCTATATTTTCTAAAAATTTCCAAGAATGTTTTTTAATATTATTAAATTATTTTTAATCTTATTTTTAGGCATGTTTTACATTAATTTTTTTTTAAAAAGGAATCTTTTTTATATTTTTCATACGAAACATTTTGACTTTCTTTACCAAAGTGTGAAAGGAATGTTTTATTTTAACATATATAGATTAAATGATTTTTTATCCACCATGAATATTTTTTATGTGAATAATCCTTATAAAAGTTTCCAAATTTATTTTAAAATTAATTTTTTTACTAATATTCTTTAAATTTTTAGTTTTGAAATAGATTCTCAAAATGGAAAGGGTATTTTCCTCAAGAATGTTTTAATGACATTTTTATGGTATTTATATTCATCGACAACAATAACCCTTGATTTTACTTATTCTACACTGGCGATATATTGTAATTATATCATCCTTATTCTTTCTCTATATGTATTATGATTGTTTCAAAGATATTTTCGTGGAAGCCATTTCTTTTCCACGGGTAAGTTAAGGTATGGAAGAAAAATAGTAATTGTTATGTTGAAAAACAAAAGCTTTAATGTGTTATGATTATGTTATGGTTATTAGACATTTTTTATAATGATAGGTGAGCCTAATATAGCTCATAATGATGGAGGATCCTGATATATCTCTCTAATGAATTTGGTAAAGGGACAAGTTAACTAGTTATAGGTTTCCCCTAAGAGATTATTAGTCGGGTAGGTTATTTCATTTGTAGGATTGATTATAAGAGTGATATGAAAATAATTTTACCAAGTTATTAATATATTTTCTTTATGATTGCATCAAATTCTAATGGATCCTTTATTTAAGGACTATTTTAAAATGGATCATGATTGTATATTTATATGAATCTTGTCTTATGTTAAAAATTAATGGCATGATCCTATATTAATGGATATTAATTATCTTATGCTATTATCATTCACTTTGATTATGTCATCATAGTCTTATTCTCATCTTATTCTCACCAATTACATTCAATGATTAATGTTTATGTCTTTCCTTATTAATCATTTAACATCACCCTTCTTATGTTTTCCATTTCCCCATGATATAAAGATTGATGTTAAATGAATTACATTTAGAATGGTTTCATGTATACATGATATTATGGGAGATTTTGAATAATTAATGTGGAATATGAAAAGATGGGTATAGTAGAAAAAATACGCTCATGAATAAATGGGTATTATTATGTAATAACTTTTTATAATTCTCTAAAACTCTAAATATAAAATTTCCTTGGTTATGTATGTGATCCAATATTTTTCAATGATGTTGTAAGTTTTAGATAGATAAAATTATGACATGTTTATCAGTATAAAATCCAAAAATATAAATAATAAATTCTTAGCACCATATCAATGAGTTAAAGTTTAGATCAGTTATAGATATAATAAAATAATGGCCTCTAACAAAGCATTATCACTAATTAAGCTACAAAGGGATCGGGTGTGATCTCAATCAAACCTACTCATATCTCTATACAAACATATTCCCCACAAAGTATATCAATTACATCATATATATTCCCATATAACCCCTTTTTCATGACATTAAGTGACCACTGGACATAGAATAATGTCAATATAGTATAGTCCATTGCATACTTTCTTAATTATTTGAAAAAGACTAATCAAGTTAATGAATAAATCACATGTCATTCATCTATAATATGAGTACATAACTTGTCCCTTATCCAAGTATTTTATCACATCGTATGTGACTCAACTAAGCATGATCATTCATTTCCTTAGTATGATTCAATCAAGGTTCATATGTTTTTTATCATCATATATGTGAATAAATCATATCTTTACTAAGATACAACTTGTTACATGATCAGTAACATATCCAACTACTAAAAAATTATATAATCCTTAAGGCTTGTGTAATAAAGGTATTAAATTATTAATGTTATTATGATAAGTATCTTTCCAACCTCAGGAAATGGGGATCGATAATAGGAATACACCACTAAGTATATCAATAACTATATAACATTCCGTGATATATAATTTTGCAGGTCAATCAAAATAATAAGTCTTGACTAATTACCTAATTTTTCTATTATTCATATATTTTATACAACTCTTTATACTGAGTAAAATATTCTACTCATGTTATCCTTAATATGTCGACACAACCCATGATACTCCATGATTACCACTGATTAGGGACAACTCAAAGTCATTATTTTGGGGGACATTATCATTCCATTGTTCATGTAAAATAAATTACAGCACACATGAATGAATGATAATTAGAATTTGGTTTTATTTATAAAACCATGATATATTTATAATCATTATATTGAATCTCTTTTTCATTATATACAAAGATATTCAATACAACCTTCATGCTTTCCTTGTGGTAATGGTTTTGTTAATGGATCCACTACATTATCCTCTATATTCACCCAAAAGATCTAAACATCACCCCTCTCAATAATTCTCATATGAGATGTTATATATGGAGGATATTTTTGGTCCTTTAGTGTGATCAGGGTCCCTGACCTGATAAATGGATCCATTTTTATCATAGTAAATATTTATTTCTCCATTGATGTTGGGAACTACCCTAAGTTTATAAATGAACTTCTTGATCCAAATAGATTTTTTCACAAAATCTAATCCAATAATATACTATGCCTCTATTTTCGAGTCAATCATGGTGTCTTTTTTGGACCTTTTCCAATTAATAACTCATCTATTCAATAAAAACATGAAACCGGATTGAGATCCCATATAGACTTTTCTAGATTTTAAGCTAACATCAGTTTACCCCTTTACATAGAGCTCATATTCTCCTCTAAAGTCTGAGAATATTTCTATAGTTATTTTTAATTACCTAATAATATTCTTAACTATAATCTAATGACTCTTACTGATATTGGATTGGTATATACTAGTTATTCTAAGATTATAAGAAACATCAAGTTGAATATTCAACATGTAATATATGATAGATCCTATGGAAAATGAATATGGAGTTTTATCCATAATCTTTAACTCCTTGGAAAGATCTTAAATATTCCCAAGATTCATGATATGTAACATCAGTAAATACCCCATTTTGGAGTTCTCTATGTGAAGAAAAAATTAACACTTTACCAATGTATGTGTTCTGACTTAGTCTAAGTTACATTTTAGATTTATATCTACTGGTCTACATACCTAGTATGTGGGATAATTCATACATGTATTTCATAGAGAATCATCTTTCCAACTATATCTTTATAAAGTGTAAAGTCAGTAAATCATTTCTAATAATAAATATTTTATTCACATACAATATCAAAATTACTATAATAATCCCACTAATATGCTTATATACACAAAAATCATCTATGTTTTTTTATGAAAATAAACTCTTTGATTGAATAATCATACTATATATTAATGCTATGAGGAGCTTGATTCAATCCATATATGGACTGTTGCAACTTTAATATCATATTAAAATAATTTATAACTTTAAAACCTTTTAGTTTTATCATATATGTGACCTTGACTAAATTCACATTAAGTAATGTGGTTCTAATATCCATTTGATATATATCATAATCAAAATGAGTTGTTAAGAAAATAAATACATAAATATATTTTATCATTGTAATATATGAAAATTATTTTCCATAGTCAATGCCATGAATTTTTTAAACCCATTTTATATGGATAAGATCTATAGGTATAAACTCTACCATCCATGTCAACTTTCATATGTAAAACCAAATTTCATCCTACAGACCTCACAACTTAAGTTGAATCCACTAAGTTCTAAATTTGGTTTGTGTACATGGATTTATTTTCAAATTCCATGTAATTTAACCATTTTTTATAATTTCAACTATCAATGGACTCTGTGTAAGTATTGGGTTCATCTTCTATGAATATTATTGTATCATCATTTATCATAACAAATCCATATCTCTTAGGATCCTGAGTAATCCTATTATAACTTTGAGGTTATTTTGTAAATTTATTCAGTTTTTATTCCATAAATATTTATAGAATAGGCTCAAATTCCATCTTAGGAAAACTTTTTGTTTGTTGGAATTAAACTAATCTAAGTTAAACTTTCTTCCCACTGACTCCATGATTGATATATTCATTCCTAATTAATATAGAAAATTAGTACACAAACACTTTGTGATTAGTATGTTTATAGAAATAATATCCTATATTTTCCTTAGGATAACCAAAAAATAACCACTTTTCAGAAGTATGGTCAATTTAATCATAATACAATGATCATATGTATGCTTCACAATCCAAAATCCTCATATAAGAGAGACCGAGAAGTTTCCTAGATCATATATCATGTAGTTTTTTTATGAATAATTTAGATGGAACATGGTTTATTAAGAATGTATAAGTATCTATAGAATATCCTCATAATAAAATTGGAAGGTCACACTAACTCATAATTAATTGAACCATGTACAACAAGGTATGATTCCTCCACTAAAACACACTATTCAACTATAGTGATCTAGGAGTGAATTATGGTAAAATCCTACAATATCTCGTATGTTTTTAGAATTTGTGCTTAATTATTAACCTCTTGATCTTATGTAGAATCTTAATAATTTTTCTCTATAATTATATAAATCATTCTAAAATTATTTTAATTTTTCAAAAGTTTTCTACTGGTGTATCATTAGAAATACATAACCATACTAACTCAATTAGATTTTAAAATTAATAAATTTATTAAAACTGCCACTTGATTATATAATCATTGAACCATATATATCAATTTTTATAAGATATAATATCCCACTATCCCATTAACATTTTCCACTAAAATTTTCTTTGGTCATATTTTTTAATAAACAATATTTACATGTATCAAATGATTCATAATAAAATGTTTCCTATAATCTATATCTATGGATTTTTTGGATTTTTTTCTCATTTATATATCTAATGAAATAATTCCAAAGGTAGGTGGTATTATAATCCACCTTTTCCATCATATTTTAAATGTTATAAATAGTATTATCAATATCTAGAATATATAAACCATTAACCATATTCCTAATGTCATAAAACATTTCATTCTTATATATAGATAAATTCTTATTATTAATAATGAATTAAAATAATGTTTTGTCCAAACAAGGTATATAAATCATATTTTTGTTTAAGGAAGAAACATAATAACATCTCTCTAATTCAACAACTAATCCACTAGGGAGACTTGGATCCTAAGTTCCAACTTTCAATGTAGTAACTCTTTCTCAATTTTCGACATTAAATTTTACTTTACCCTATTTAAATTCCCATCCATATTTAGGTATGTGTTTATTGACACAAATGTGTGATTCACACTTGATATATAATTCCCATGTGTTATATTTTGAGGATTTTTTCCCTATAAAATTCACATTTTGATTCTTAGAAAACTTCTCTTTGAGAACAATTCTCAACTTTAGATGCCAATCTATAATTTTTTTATAGGTCATACCTATAATAGATCCCAATATGATAAAATTATGTATTCCATATTCTAAAAAAATACATATCTATAGGTGAGTATCATATTTTATGTCTTTTTATGAAGTAATTTTAATGAAATTACACCAACTAAAAATGATAACCCCATATATCATATCTATTTAGTGGTCCAAGATCTATATTTTACTAATTAATGAGTACACTATGTCATTCATCTCACCACTTAATTATTTATATAGGGAATAATTACAATCATAAAAATTATTATTTTTATTGTTGAGTGTAATACTCTTTTCCCATATCCATCACATGGACAAACTAAACTATATTCTTCTAGTATCCTAACTCTTAGGGTTTCCTAACTAAGTTTCACCCAGATCTCACAATGTGATTTGGTTACCTAACTTTTAGGGTTATCTACTTCCATCATTCCTTACACAAGATAATCCATGGTCACCCTACTATAAAAGAACCTACTCAGTTGAATGATTTAGGTCTTTAAATGTGAAGATTATGAAGGAATCTTATACTTAGTATTTTAAGGGGTTTTATTTAAAAATAACACTAATTCAGTATAAATCATATGAATATTAAATTCATAACTATTTCATCATATGAAATCTTTATTTTATCATATATTATTCATTTCTATATGCATGCTTATAATTATTTAGTTTTGGAATACCTATTCCTTCCACAAAATTAATATTTTCATACCTTTTTAATTTGTAACTATTTACACAATCCAAAAGTTTCTGTTAATTAACCAAAAATTAAAGCCAAAAATATTTATACATATCCAAATAAATCTCATGAATAAGGTACATAAACTCTTCATTTAAAGGTTTATAATTATACATGATTGAAAATATATACATGAGTAAGATCCAAGTGATAGATATCCAACCCCCACTTTTCTAGAACAAGGCATAAGCCTCTAGACTAGAAGGAAGTTCGACCTAAAGTTCCTATCCCCTGGGAGACTTTACTCAACATATAATCCAATTCATAATAACTCTAAAACTTAATATTCATACGATATATTCAATAACTAAATTCAATATAAAAACATTGGTAATAAACTAAGGAAAAGGTATATTAAAAATAAATATTATGTTGTCATAACTTGAACACATTTCATAGCTACAAAATTTTATTAGAATTTATTTATCATATAAATTAATAATATAAAATATTTATATTTAATAAATAATTTATAACCATTAATGTTCTAAAGGAATAAAAAAATAAATAAACACTATTTATTTTTCAAACATAAAAAACAATTATAAAATTTTTATATTTAATTTAAGAGTTAAAAATATCCTTTTATAATTTCTAACTCTTATCATTTATAAATATTTTATAAACCATAATAAAATATATAAAAAAATTAAATCATTAACACTTTTTACTATACCATATTCTATGATTGATAATAGGGATTATAAATCACAAAATAATATTTATATCATTTCAATGATAGGTGATATCATAATTCTTTATTTCTATTTATAGATAACACTTATATCATCAATATGACCTAATGATTTATTTTTTGAAATACAGGATTCAATCATTGATTATGGTTTTAGATGTTGTATATTATGATGTAGTTTAAATCCACAGGGTTTTTATATGCCATTTTTTATTATATATGTTTATTTCATGCTATGATAAATCCAACTAGAATCAAAAGTTTCATATAATAGGTTATGATATGGGTTTTGGGTGTTCATATGATTAAATTTAACAGTATAATAAACCCATGAAGTTTCTGATCTATCTTCAATATTATAAACTTGTAATAATAAAGAACATAAAAAATAATACTTTAGCTACTATTAATTATATATCATACTCTTCAATGTAATACTTTTAATGTAGATCATGGTAGTAGCATAAAAATTTCTCTTTCCTCTAAGGGTTTACACCAGACTTTGTATCCATGTTCATAATGAGAGGATTCACATTCTTTAAAGGGGTGTTAGTGCCTTCTTAAAAGAAGATAAATAAAGAAAACAAAGCTCAAAGAGACTTTTGGAAAGGATTACATGCATTGATTATTTTCTGATTGGAGGAATAATATCCATTTTATAGATTTTATTCATTAAATTAATAGATTCAATGTGTTTTAGTGTCGAGTTACATCTCATGGTACTTTCACATTACTACCCGTTGATGTTTCATTTATTTAACAATTCAAAAAATAATATTTTGTATACAAATCAATAAATGAATCAATCACATTAATTCATAACTATATGAACTGATTGGGAATATGTTTCTAAATTTATGAACTCACATCCCATGCATCCCATATAGTAAAACATATCATATGTTATAATATAAGATAATTGAGACATCTCAATGCCTTTACGATATAGTCATATCATAATTTGTGATGTGCATCTCATGCATATCATATTTTACGATCCAATGGACTTAATAAGATATGATAAACTTAATTTAGTGCATATCCAATATATTTTAAAAAAAATTATAAATATATGGGAGTTCAAAATCAAGGAAAGAATTGATGGAAAATATAGTTTGTATTCAAATGATGAATTGTAGGGTTATTGAATCATGATTTTAAATGCAAATAAATATATCAATATTAGAAAAATCTCAATAAAGGATATATATTTATCTCATATATCTTATATAATAAGGTAATTTTTTTATTAGCAAAAAAAATTATTAATGACATGATATAAAGGTTACACACATGATTATAATTAGATCTAATCCTATAAAATGTTTGATAATAAGATAGGGTAAAAGTTTTTTATCATAGTAAATGATTTTTTAAATATATTAATTAAAATATGAGGAATATTATTTCACCACATTTGGTATTATATTCTGAATAATAAATAATTCTTTTCAAAATAATTATCTAAACACACATAATACCATATGTGATATGAATACGATAGTTTATTTTTTAATATTCACATTAAAAGGAAATAATTTTTATTTCCTATGCACAAAAGAGTTGGTGTATCTTAGCATTATATTATAAATAGAATATATTTTTAAGAGGCTAATGGATGTATGTTTTGAAGTTAGATAATTTAAAAGTTAACAAATAAAACATAATGTTATCCAATGTTCAAAGTGAATTTCACTTGATATATTAAAATATTTTAGGGTATGGTGGTAAAGAAAAATGTAAAGAGTTATAATTGTTACCAAAATCATATCAAATAAAAATTTTAATTTCAAATTTCAAATAATGATAACGATGATGAAATTAGAAGTGTTTATAAGTAGATAAAAAAAGTTATTAACATCATAACATTGGATGTTGTGAAGAAAAGTAGTTTTAATACTATGTTCATGAAGTTAAACATTAGGAATATGATTCGTAAGCCTCTCTATTATTCAAAATGTCTTACTTCAAATATTTTACTCATTAAAATATTTTAGTGGGAGGTTTTTTTCATATGGTCACATAGAGATGTGGAAGGAATTATATATATATATATATGTAATGAGTTCAAAAAAACTCAAAATTAAAGTAAACATAAGATTGATATATCAGTTTATCATATCTGATAAGGTTAGACAGGTGCTTATGCATGGTTTTATTCTGTATTACAAAAATATTTTAATAATATAAAAATGTATCATGTTATAAAAAACGTAGACTCCATATTATCATCCTTCATATTGGATATATATATTTCATGAAGTGAAATGATAATTAACCACTCAAATTATGACTTAAAATTATCTCTAATCAATGTTCATCATGGAGTATTAAATGTTGTGACTAAATGTTAAGGTTATTGTGAGTAGGATTTTTTAAAGGTATATAATATTCTCATGAGTCACAAAACAAGTTTTGTGTGTGAAATAACCCCCAAGTATATACCACATGAAGTTTCATGCACTATGTCTTTAGTATACAAGAGTTTCATGTTTCATATTTAGATGTTCCTATACCAAAGGTTAGAGATATAACTACCATGATAATCTCTATACTTTGATGAATTTTTTACAAAATACTTGAGGATTAGCTAATCAAGGGTGGTTAGGTATGTTATTGATTATTTTGTTGGTCAGTTACTATACAATATTGGGGTTTTCATCTCATATGATGAGTATTAAATATGAGTACTTGATTGAGATGGATTGGGAAGTGTATGACTATACCTAGATATCACATATTATGTGCTTATCTATTTGGGTGTGGGGTATGTGATGTGATCATACACTAAGATAAATGGAATGTAAGGTATTAATCTACCTAGTTAGTCTATACTCATATAATTAATAATGTATGGGTATATGGAATTGAAATCCACCATGTTATGTGGTTACTCAATGTCTTAGAAATATAGATCATATGAAAATTTATACTTGAATATGATATATCTAGTGTACATAGGTATAGATATGAATGTGTTTCATGGAGATTACATCAGATCCTTTTGTATCTTGAGTATCATTAACACTTTTATAGAGGCATCTAGTTTCTTACATTTATAGAATGGAGACTTAGTAATTATATTAAATAATACAAAAGGCATTTGGGGTCACTATTTTTAGTTATGTGAATGAGGATCAAGTTTATGATACTTTGAGAGCTATCCCAAAAGGGTTTTAGAGGATATCCATAATAAATTTTGGATGGATTTTCATAATTTGTTTTATATGATATAACTTTCATTAAAATGAAAGATAGATTTTAAAAAAAATTTGGAAATATTCAAAATTATTTTTTATATGGTTTCACGAGTTGTTTTATATGATGTGACATAAGGTGTAAGTGTTCTATGTTTATGAGGTTTTCAATACAAGTGGGATATTAAAAGATATGTATACTAAAAGGTCAACCATGGAATAGAGGTTCATACTATGGTCTAGGCTTATGTGCTCTATAGTGTAGTGTGAGACATTATCCCATGATGGTTATTCATTAGAATTATCATATTGTATGATGAAGCTTGGTTTGGACTCCATGTCCCACTCTAACTATCATACTCAATTATAGTAATCATAAGATGATGATTATGAGGATTTTAATAATCATTATGTTCATTTAAACATTAAATGAATTGATGGGGGTAGGTTGAATGTTATAAAGAGTGGTAACATTAAGATACATTCATGCACATATCATAAATTAATTCCAAATATTTAAGTCTCTTGGGTGCCTATATAAGTTGGAACTATCCTCATATAAGTGGCATTCCATTATTTTGAAGTTTTATTTAGAACTTATCATAAATTATTTTCACCATCTCCCATTCTCTCCCACTATTAAAAATGGTTCAATCAGACTTTTGTGTTTAGAGAGACCATGATTGATCATCGAGTAATTCCAAAAATCCATGGATTCCTCCAGATAAATGAGTCTTTTAGTTTCTTCTTGGTGATCTTGATCAAATTATTAGTGAAAAGCTTTAACAGTTCAGATCGACTGGTGTAAGTTATGTCATTATTTTTTTTCATTTATATTCATTCCAAACATATAGATAGATTTTGGGATTAATAGTATTTTAGTGTTGTTCTTATATTATATTTATGATGTTTTTCATTCCTCTAAAACCCAACATATTCACACAAACAACATATTTTTATTAATAATGAAAGTGGGATGTTTACCAGAAAACCAGAAACCAAAACAAGCAGGGGGAAAACCATGGAAACAAGGAGAGACATAGCTCAAGGGGGCCTATAGAAATGGAGTTCAAGTGTGTCACCTTGGAAAAAGTAGGTTCACTCTAGAGGCAAGTATCCCAAGAAAAAGAAATAAACAAGATCATCGTCGTGGGTGAACTGAGAAGCCAGGAAGTCTGCTGCCTTGTTTCCCTCACACCATGTATGTAATAGTCTTGTGCTACTAACAATGAGTTGCCTACATCACCGGATATGGTATGATATAGTCCATGGAGTGGCCTTGTTATTAGTAATATGATCATAGATAATTTTGGAATCAGTTTCAATCTCTGAGAGATGGATGTGAGAATAAATGCATAGTTGGATCCCTTTAAGTAGAACCCAGGCCTTCGACTGAAGAGAGTCTCCTCTACCAAACCTTGAACTAAAATCAGTGACCACACTACCCCCTGGATTATGAATAACCCCTCCTCCCATCATGAAACCCATAGAACAAGACCCATCTAATTTCAGTTTCAGCCATTCAGAAGAGGGTCTCCAGCATACCCATCAGCCCTTAGACACAAAACTGTTACCTACACGGGAAGAGTATTTGTATCGATGGACCTATAGAAATGATGGATCCTCCTTCCATTTTTTAGAAGCATGCCCAGATCAGTGATCATCCACTTCGTTCTAGCAACCATACCCACCTTAGTGCATGCCACACCTTCGAACCAAGATATGTTCATTCAATTTATTCATCTATCCTAGAAAGTTTGGCAATAATTTTTAAGTGCTCAACTTTTTCACTTCACTAGAAATAGTAAATATCACTAAGGAACTCATCTATTTTTTAAAATTTCCTATTTAGATGATAGCCACAAAAAAACTATATACAACTACGTAAAAGGGAGATCCTCATATAGAAAATGCAAACCATTTTTTAATTCCATATTCTAGAATCAATTTCATATTTTTTGAATCGATCATTCTTTGAGCCACTTAAATTTTAGTACACTAGAACGTTCTTTTAAAATCCCATTCATAGTGATATTTTTAAACTTTGTGATTAGAGTGAAATTTTTTCACCAATAATAAATTTTTTCCAACAACACAATTACTTGAATTGTTCCAATTTTGTCTACTATGTTTGGGCCAGTGAAGGAGGAGAATTTAAGGATGTGCTAAAATATTTTTAAACACCATATAACTGGTCGGTTTGAGGATAGAGAAACTATTATAAATGACAATATTAGATCTACATGTGATTTTTCATTTTTCATAATACCATTAATAAAGATTGTGAGGATACAATTTCAATAGGGGAGATTATAACATCCAAGAATTAAGTATTCATTTTATTTTCCTAAGTTACATGTTTTATTCATTATAAATTGAGTATAAAATAAATCATAAAAAAAGAACCAAATTAACAACACTTTATTCAATCATAATAGAACATTATAACAAAAGTACTTGAAACTTGGTATTACATACCACATATTATTATATACCATGGATGATTACATATATTAAAATTTAATAAAATAAAATGAGAAAATAAATAAAAAATAATATGATTTTTATAATTAATAAAACCCTAGGATCATCTTTACCCATGAGTATCACTATTAATATAACTAAACCTAAAATGAGGGAAAAAACATCATGAATGGAGGACATGTTTTATTAAATCTTGGAAGAAAACTTAAGAGATAAGAAGTTTTACTTGAGAAATTAAAATAAAGTGGATCCATAGAATTTAATGGGGGTAATATAGTTATTATTTGTTCATTTTAAAAGGTATATAGTCATTTAGTATAATACCAGTAGGCATATTACCAGTTTAGAATTATCGGTATTTAGTTAATATAAATAAATAAAATTTAGATGTTAAGTGTATATTTTCTCATTATAAATAATTTATTTGACATAAAATAAATAGTTATTTAAAAATTTAAAAGGGTAATAATTTATCGGTAAAAAAATTATATTATAAAAATGTGTATTTTTATACATTTTGTATTTTTATTAAATTTATCAAATTTAAAGAATGGTTTTAATTAGATATATTTATAAAATTCAATTAATTTTTTTATACCATTGATATAATTAAATGAATGGATACTATAAAAATAATTAATTTTATTTCAATATGATTAAAATCAGTTAATTTTTTTAAAAAGGTATATTTAAAAAAAACGATATTTTTTAAAGAATTATTTTTCTAAGTGTTGTGTTTTTTATCTTGATAAATTAAATTTCTCATTTTTAAATAATTTTTTTAATGAAAATTATATATATATATATATATAATTTATATTCATCTAATGATCATTAGTTGGTAAAAAGTAATAAAAAAATAATTTAGTATTTAAAAAATAATTTTTTCTAAAAAATAACATTTCCAATATATTATATGTTTTCATTTAAAAGTTAAATTTCTTATAATTTTATTATGAATTAGATTAGACAGAGTCCAAATTTAGAATCATCATGCCAAAATTAGGTTAGAAGGGTTATATTGTATTTTTAGTTAAAAAATAATTAATGTGGTAAATAATTAAATTAAGTAAAATAGGTAAATGATTTGGAACAAATTTTTAGTGATTAAATTGAAATTAAATAATTATATAAGTACTTTATTAGTTTTTAGAGTAAATTTTATTATTCCAACCAACATTTCCTTACCAAACTCGCCCAACTTGTATGTGATTCTATGTTTACGTTTCATCTAACTCATGTTTTCAAAGAAGTGTCCCTCGTTTTCACTTATAAAAGGATCTATCCTCCAACCAATTCTCTGATTTTTTCTTCTCTTCAATACCAACTTTAATTTCCTCTCCAAAATTCCTCTCTCATTTTGGGTGTCTATTTATCAAAATAAGTATGCCTAAGTAATTCATTCTAAAGGAAGTCATTGTAATGAGCGATTCCATCAAACTAAAAGATTCATATTCATCTCTTTTATTTATCTTATCATATCCAATATTCTTAAATTGTATAAAAAACTATAATTATGTTTTTTTAACATCGTTATTATTATTTAAAAATGATATTACATCCATATAAATGCACACTCTTACTCATTCATTAGTATAGCATGTTCTTGTTTGGGTCATTTCAACCTCCTGCGTGAATGATGTTATCCAATATTCATCACTATCATCATAAATGAGTATCAAAACATAAATAATGGTAATATATGATATTATTTAGTAATTTTTTTATTATTATTATGGTTCTTAAATTTTTTTCATTAAAATTAATGTGTTGGTTAGAGAAAAACTACACTATAACTCAAGAGGGGGTTAATTGAGTTATTAAAATTTTATTCACTTTAAAACTGGTAAGAAAAGATCAAGAACAAGAGATTTTTAGTTATTTAGGAAAGATAAATCCCCTAGTCCAATTCACTAATTCTCACCTGCTAAAGCTTGGTAGTTTTACTAGAACCAATCCTTTTCCCAGAAAATGCCTCACCGAGTTCAAGTAGCAATGACTTAGTACCAAATAAGGATTTTTTATTGGGATCCTTTACAGATTTAAAAAACACCAGCCTTAAATACTTGGTATAAGGATTTATCACTTCTAGTAGTATTAATGAATAATAAAAGGTTACAAATTAAGCACATAGTTGGAATATACAACTAACAAAAGTGAAGATATTTCTAAGAAAGAGGATGAGAATGAAGTATAACTCAAGGAGAGTCTTCAACACAAAATAAGATTTATCTTAATAACATAGATATAGGGAACTTGAATATTATTATTCTTATTTTTATTAGTTAATAGAAGCTTAAAAAGATGAAGAATGAGAGTGAAAGTGGTTTCTTATATTCTCATTAATTCTCTATTTTTCTCATGTTAATATTCTCTTACATATATTCTCACTTAATATTTCACAACATGATATCCCATAAACTCTAGTCTTAGGGTAAAAACTTCAGTTGTCCTTTCTAAAAAAAAGCATCCGTAAAATTGTTCATTAATAAATTATTTCATAATATTTTCTTCTCTTGGTACTTAAAACCTTTTGGAAATTTATTTCACCATAAATAGGTAGTTTAATATTTAATGCATCAACATAAACATTAATTTCCACTTAAAGTACTCCAATAGTGATAAATATGAAAGTTACAGAAACATGTAGCTAATTATGGATCACTACATATACAAATTTCACATATTTTAATTCATGTATCTAAATTTATCCACATATTCATTCTTTACATATTCATTTTCTTCACATAGACATCTTGCTCACATAGACAAATTTTACATAGAAAATTGAAAAAACCTAGACGATTGAAATCATGTAGATAAATATGACACATATCCAAATAACATAGTTGATTTTCTACATTTGAATCTATATAATCATTTTCTCATCAATGTGATTAATCTACTAATCCAATTTTCACATAGCTATTTTTTTATGTAGTTTATTCCTTCATGTAGCTGATTAACATAATTGATTGCACAACATATCAAAATTTCTATATCGTTAAAGTCCTCACCTAACTGAATTTTCTAGACTTAGGAGAATTTCAGAAAAACTTTTAGAATTTCATAATAAGGTAAAATTGAACTAAAAAATATAAAAAATTGATGAATATGAATATAATAAAATAATTAGAAACATATGAAGGGTCTTTAATATTATAAAAAAATGAAGTACATGAGATATGTTGGAATAATATTAGTAGTCCAGAAATCTCTCCATTTTTAATGATCAAAAAACCAATTAAATATTAACCATGAAATTTAAAATGATTCAAGTAAAACTATATAATGTATAATACTTAAAAAAATTATCTTTTCTTCTCCCCCTTTGTCTATCATATCTATCTTCTCCCCCCTTTTGTGATATTAAGAAGGAAGAGTAAAGATAAGATAAACATATTAATTGTATCACTTGTGTTATGAACTATTAAAATAAAATGTTGATACTATATGTAAATTATGGTAGGACTAAAATTAAGAAAATTATAAAAAATAAAACATTCAATAAGATGAAGAAAACTTTAAATTAAAAAAATCACTTTAGAAAGATAAAATAGTTTTATTAGTGATGTACACTTGAAAAAAACAAAGATTCAACATAAAAAAAATTCATTAGCCAGATGGCCCTAGTCTAGGTATTTGTTAAAACTAATATGGAGGTTTGGTTGAAGGTTTTTTGAAAGCAAGAGAGGATAAAGTGGTGGTAAGAGGATCAACCACTAGAGGTAAAACTAGTCTCCCAAGCTCCATAGAAGTATCATCAATTCCAAACCCTGATTTGTCTTGTGGTATCTATGTATGAATGTTCAAGACTCTTTAAATAGTTTGAGAAGTAATTTTTAATTCATATGATCCAAAACTTGTAAATGTCATATTTTTGGAAGGCTCTGAAGATATAGCTTCCTTATCAGTAGATTCAGAAAAATCATTTGATTGTTCTCTTTTATAAATGTTGGATAGATAAAATAAAATGTCTAATATCTTCTTGGAAGCACTAAAATTATTTTTAGGTGTTGATACAAGTTATATTATACCTCTTATAGAGAAAATAACATCATTAAATGAATATATTCTCATTATAATGTCTGATTTTTTGAAATATAAGATAGCAGTAGAGGTTTTTATGCATTGGAGTAACTATAGATAAACAATTATTGATCATTTGTTTAAAATATTCAATCTGACTGGTTGAAATTTTATGAGAAGAAACATAAATTACAACTTCTAGTTGAAAACTAGATAGAACTGTAAGAATCTCTGAAAATGGATTTTTCCAAATCTAGTCTATTGAGACTTGTAAAACTGATTAGGATCTCTTCTAAAGAGGTTATATTATGATCCAAGTTGGCTAATTGTTTTATGATCACCTAAGAAAAATAATTTACATTAGAATTGGGATCTTGAGAAACATGAGAAGGGGAAATAGATAGCATTGTACTAACTAGCCTAAAAGGAATGTATACTACAAAAGAATAAAGATCTTCAACTACTTCAAAAATCTTATCTATAATACTTGAAAAATTATGATGGTTTATGCTAATTTGGTCAATGTAAGAGTAAACCATGTATCTAATGTGATTTTATACCTTTGAGGTTTAATATACCTTAGTACCAAAAAAGTTAATAAATCCCTAAATATAACCAACAATTTCATTCAGGGATACATCTATTCCAATACCAGGTATTCTAATAGCTTCTTTGTTTTTTTAAAACTCGGATAACATATCCTTTTTGAAATATATTAATATCATTGGAGATATCATGTCACATTTTATTGAATAGATATGTGATGAAACTGAATTTATATCTAAAAATAGTTAGTCAAATTGATTTTGAAAATCTAGAACCATAGAAGATGCAGAAGTAGTTGTGTTTCTTGGTTGAAACCTCTTAATGAATTCAAACTGATTCATAACTACACTTTTTCGAGTGTATAATATCTCTCTCATGTTTATCTTTAAACTCTAAATATCATCAAGTACATTCACTGAAAGATCTAAATCATATCCCTTTTAGATGAAACAATTACTCCAAACTCATTTACTTCATACTTGTTAGCACATATTCCCCTAAGCCCATTCACATAAGCTTTCACATATTTAACTTCCTTAGTATTTATACTAGATGAAACTAATTTTACTAGTTGAATGTTCTTTATAGAAGTGGTATGAGCATCCATAATCTCAACTAGATTATCAAAATCATCCTGACACACTGAATTCTACTATATCTATCTGATTTCATATTTAGAAGATATCAGATCCTTCTTCAACCCATAATAATCTCCTTTGGGATTATCAAATTTGTTCATCACTATAGAGGAAATATTATAAAATTTTAATTAAATATAAAAATATTAAGAGAATTTACTTATAAATGGGGAATCCTATTACACGTGAGGAGGATATGTAAAGGGTACTGGGTTTTACAAATGATCAACAACCACTATAATCACATTCCCACATCCATATCTATTAGTAGTAGGTGATCCAAGGAGTGGATCAAACTTAGTGTGATCATCCCTAGATTTTATTTTGACTTCAATAGGAGGCACACTAAACACATTCTAAACTATAATTTCCAATTGATCTCCAGCAACTATCTCAACAACTAGCACAAATAGCTGAATTTATTCAGTATCACTAACATCTATAGCTTCCTGAATCTGGACTGAATCCACAATATGAATGATTTCTTACACTACTAGCTTTGATCTGGTTATAACAGTCTCCTACACTTCCCTATCTGGCACTATCTCAATATGTACTACATCCCTAGGAGGTGAGGTAGTGGATAGGCCCCCCTGAGTTGGGGATAAAGGTGGTATAACCACTTAAGCATCAACTTCCTATCCAACATGACTTAAAGAGATAGAGGTGGAATCTCGATTGTAACTGAATGTCTTCAGAAGAACTACAAAGAGATTATTACTTTTGGGGCACTTGACAACTTATCTTTTATTCAAATATACTTATTTATTTTTCATAACTAGATATATAATCCTTACCTAAGAGTAATAATTTATTTTCCCTTTACCTTAGAATAAATAGGGCATAAAACTCATCATGTACCATGTGAGATTCAATATAAAGCAATTGATTAGGACATATAAAAGATACATATCCTTAAATAATGATTTTTCATCTCTTCTAATCTTTGAGAAATTTCATTATGAATAAAACTACATAACACCTTTCACTATGCTTCCAAATCATTCACATGCTTCTTATCAAAAATAGAGGAAGAAAAATAAAACATTAAAACTTTAGGGAATCATAAAGATCTTATACCAACTAAAGTTTGACTAAAACTAAACTCACATTCATAAGGGAAGTGCATAATATCTAATATCACCATAGAAGAAACTATCAGGGTTTTCCCATTTACATTTATTGAAAGAACAACTTCTATTTGTCTGAACTAAATCTCATTATTCCTCAAAAACTTTCCTATCTCCTATTTAAATAGAAACCTTGATTTATTCTCATCAAGCACAAATTCCCATCCTTGGAACTGGAAGACCTTATTCAATATAATATTTATTCCTTTAAACCAATCCATGTTTGTGGCATTTCCCACAAGAACTTTATGTGGAACACCACCAGCCTTTTTTTAGAATATTTGGAAATTATGTCATCTCCATTCTTAGAATTCCCCACCATAGAGAGGTCGGTATAAGTTCAAGAGAAATAAAGTTGATGGGTTGACTCTAGAGGAAAAGGTACATAGTTGAATAGAAAGGGAGGAGAGTCTTTATTTGAGATTAGGACACATGATTAATTTATAAGAGGGTACATATCTGATTTAGGATTATTGGTTGAACTGAATTAAAAATAAATAATAAAATAAAATAAAATAAAATAAAATAAAAAATAAAAAAATACTTTCCTTTTTAAAGGAAGATCAATTTATTTTCTAAAAGTGAATCAAACACAAATAAATGTAAAATTAGATTAAAATATTTTAACTTTTATAATTCATTAAAAGTGTTATCAATAAGTGACAAAATATAATTAAAATAAAAGGAAAGAAAATAAATTAAAATCATTTAAATTCAAAAAACCCCAGTTCTCAGTTAATAAAATCAAAAAGTTCACAAGCAATAGACTTAGTTATAAATCATTTAATTAGTTCTCAATGGAGATAAATTTAAGATATATATCCCCTTGTTATGTTTTATCTCTCGATAAATGATGCCTCAGATCTATATGATTTTTTATCAAATGATTTATTATATTTTTGAAAATATTGATAGCACAAGTGTTATCACATTTGATTGACACTTGATTATAATTAAATCCAAAATATATTAAAGTTTGTTTCATTCATTCCACCTATGTACAATAACTATCTACAAAAATATATTCTACTCTAGTGGTAGATAATGAAATAGAGTGTTGTTTCTTACAATACTAGGATGTTATAAATTTACCTAGAAAATGTAAGGTTCTTGATAATTTTTTCATATCTAGTCTACAACCACCAAATTTAGAATCAAAAAATGAAGTCAAGTCCAAATAATTTTTTTAAATGTAAAGAAATAGAAATTTTTCCTTTTAAATCTATTACAATTCTATTAGCAGATTTTAAATGTGATTCCTTGGTGTTTTCATGTAATCTAACATATAAGAATACTACAAACATTTTTGGGTCTACTAGTAGTTAAATATAGTAGACTCCCAATTATTTCTCTATATAACTTGTTTTGAACCAGTTTCTTAGCTTTATCCAAATCATGTTTTTCATTAGAACTCATAATAATTTCATAAACTTTATTATATTCAAGTAAAAACCATTTAAGTAAGTTAATTATATATTTGATTTTATTTAACACATTCCAAAAGTATTTTTTGATAAATATGAAAAGTAAAAAAATAAATTTTAATCACCCATCATACTCATTTAAAAAATATCTTGAGTTTTAAAAATTTATTACATAGTTTTTTATTTGTATAACCAAAAATAACATCATCAACATATATTTAAACTAGAAAAATATCTGAAGATGAAGTTTTCTTGAAAATAGTAGGATCTATCACTCCTATTGAAAATCAATTTGATAAAATAAAAGAACTTAAATGTTCATACTGGGATCTAAGTTCTTTTTTGAGGACATAAAGAGCTTTGGTAAGTTTAAAAATGGGATTTGAAAAGTTAGGATTTTCAAAACCTAGTGGTTTTTTGATGGGACAAGGGTGCATGGCATGATTTGTTCCCTCATGTTTTTTGTATTTTGGGTGGGTTTGGATTTTTTAGTTCTCACTTAACCATAAAGCGACTTTTATTTGAAAATATTAAAAAATGTTTGGTGGTGGAGGTTTTTTGAAATAAACTTTCTCCAAAATAAAACCATTTAAAAATATATATTTCACATCCATCTAAAATAATTTGAAAATTATATGTGACGCATAGGCTATGATAATCCTAATAGACTCTAATATGTCTATTAGTGTAAATTTTCCTTCATAATATATTCCTTCATCATGGTTATACCATTTGGCCACTAATCTAAATTTATTCTTTGTAAACAAACCATGATCATCCTATTTATTAAAAAAACCCATTTTATTCCTATAATAAGGTAATTATAGGGTCTGTTAACTATTTCCCATGTCTTGTTCCTCTTGAACTAGTTTAACTCTTCTTGAAAAGATAAAACCCAACTTTCATAAACTAAGTATTCTTATAAGGTTTTAGGTTTAAGTTTATATAAGAAGGATGAGAATTATACAAGGTTTCCCACACTTATTTTAGTCCTAATACCTTCATCTAACCTTTCTATAATAGTATCTAAGGGATTATTTTTCAAATTTCTAGTCTGTTTAGGAATAACAATTTCAAGTTCGCTATTATCCATACTTTTAGGTATTGGTTTTCCAAAATCATGTTCTAAAACATCATCCTTCCTATTTTTAAGAAATGGTTTGGGTTCTATGTTTTCAAAAGAATCACTTAACTCATCAACTTGAATCATTTTATGATCAAATAGATCACTTTCATCAAATTTCATATGAATTTATTCTTAAACTATCTTTAACCTTTTGTTGAAAACTCTATAAGCCTTAGAAGTAGTAGAATAGAAAAGAAATGTTCCTTCATCAACCATTTGATCAAATTTACCAAGATTGTCCTTGGTTTTCAGAATTTAAACATTTCATCAAAATAATTTAAAGTATCCAACATTTTTTTTTCTATTATTGCATAGCTCGTAGGGTTTTTTCTTCAAAATAGGACTAATTATAACACTGTTAATGAAATAACATGCTATATTTATATCTTTGACCTTAAAGTGATTGGAAAGGTTATATTCACATAACATTTTCCTATAAATTTATTTCAAGGTCATATATATCCTTTCAACAACACTATTATGTAGAGGTGTAATGGGGGTATAAAATTTATGATTGATACTAAGATTCAAACTCATGGTTTTCAAATTATCCTCCATAGTAACTTCTTAATGAAATAATCTTGAAATCTTTCTCTTTTTAAACAAACTTATACAAACTTACAAAAATAAAGCTTCTATTTTAAGAATCAGAAAATAAAACCCAATTAAATATAGAAAAATCATCAACTAATACATAAAAAAATATTTTCTTTTAGGCTATATATTATAGACGTCTCAAACAAATATGCTTGGATAAGTTCTAAATGACTAGATGTAGAAACCTCTTTAATTTATTTAAAATATGACTTGTGTTTCTTTCTCATTTGGAATGCATCACATGTTTTCCCTTTGTCAAAATTAAGTTAAGGTAAATATGAAATTAAATTTCTCTTAGACAAATTTATCAAGGAATAAACATTTCAATGTCCATGTATTTTATATAAAATACAAAATTAATTTGTTTCATTATTTAAATAGTTCACCTTTTTTCTACACAAGTAATTAATATCTAAGGTATATACATTATCAGTTATAGGTTCCTTAAACATAATAAATTTATTCTTAAAAATAGAACAGACATTATTTAAAAAATCTATTGAATAAACTTTATAAAAAACTAGATAAATGCTTATCAAGTTGTGTTTCAATCCTTTCACATAAAGAAATTTTTTGATTGGGACTAAGGTTGTTTTTTCAAATAATCTTACTCCCATAATATTTCCCTTAACATTTTCAATGAACTTGACATATCCACTATCAAATTTAGATAAATGATATAAATTTGATAAATCTACACTCATATTTCTTGATCATTAAATATCCATACAACAATTTACATTGATAATCATGCTATTTTTCTTTACCAAAACCAAAAATGAAATTTTTTTGGTACCTATATCCTATTAGGTCCATAAATGTCGGTAAACAAATATTTGGGTACCCAAATATGTTTTTCTTGTCCATAAATTCTGACACTTAAATTTGAAAATTTTCTTGAAAGAAAAACCTTCTTAAACACACAAAACTAAGAGTTTATTTAACTATACCCATTATCATAGGGTCTAAGTTATTTACAATGAAAGAAAATAAATTTAGACAAATTTTTATTCTTTAAACTACATGAAAATTAATTTTTATATAAATTTGGTTTTTCACCTTTGATTTTTATTCCAAACTTATATTTCTAGGGTCTATTATTACCAAGGATTTGATTTAGATAATTTTATCCTTTTTTACCATAATATAATCCTCTTTAAATTCTTAAATTTATTTTTTAACATTTTTAATTTTATTACCATGTTCATCCAAAGATGAATCATAATTTTCTATCTTAGCTTTTAGATCTAAAATTTGTTTTTTAAGTCATATTTTTCACTTGATAACGAATTATAAGTATTATTCAGAGATTTATTTTTCTTTTTCAATCTTGCATATTTTTTTCAGTATGGTAAAATTTTCATTTAGTTCTTCAAAAGAATGGTTTTTTGTTTCAAAATCAAACTCATTCTCAAAATAATCCAATGAGTGTACCTCATCAGAGTGTTCTATAAAGTACATGTTGGCCTTTTGATTTGAAATGTTGGATTCTTATTCAAAGGATATGTAATCAATAGAATCCTCATAAGCACTTTGTGTGTCCTTCATTACTCTTTTCTCTATTTTTCTTGTATTATGGCTTCTATTTGTACTTTCTATCATATTTATTTTTGTATTGAACCTATGCACAATCTAGTTTGATGTGTCCAATATTTTTTACTCATAACACCTTTCTTATTTAGAACTTACAATTTATTTATTATACTTTTTGTAGTATTTCTTGAATCATATTCTCCTAGTATAGAACTTATTTTATCTTCTTGGAAAAGTGAAAAATATCACTATCAGAAGAGAAATTTTTTGAAGTGTCTTCATCATATGATTCATCCATTTATATTCCTTTTCTCCCTGTTTTATCCTTAGAAGTAAAAACTTTCAAAGAAAAATTTTCCTTTTTAATAATTTTATCCTCACTAGATTTAGCTTCTATTTCTACCTCATATATCATGAGTTTTTCAATGATATTTTTAATTTTTAAATCCTTCACATTAGTGTATTATCTAATGGAAGTTGAGATTCCATTGTACTTGGGTGGTAGCACTCTGATAACTTTTAGTTCCTAATCATATTCAAGAATTGGTGATCTAAGAGAGGAAAATTTATTCATAGCCTCTATTATCCATCAATACATTTATGTTATGGGTTATCCATATATCATCTGAAATGTGTCAAACTATAACATTATAGTGTTGTACCCGAGCTTTCTTACATTATCATTATATTTATAGGCTACTGATATAGTAGTCAACATCTCATGTGTTCTAGAAAATTGTGAAAATATTTTGAAATCATTTGGACCTAGTCCAGGGATTATAGCTGTAACACCCTGAGTTTTTATGAAATATTTTTTCTAATAAATTTAATTTCTTTGATAGTTTGTGCTACACATAACATCGAGTTTTAACGAGACATGAAATACTATTAAAATATTATTATCTAAAACTATAGTTATCACTTAGCCATTGGAATGGAAGGTATGAATAAGATTAACTAAATTATAAAAATATATGTTTTACACATGTATATAAAATTAAATCTTTTGTGACCTATTAATTAGAAATGAAAATAATAATTGTTTAAAAATAAAGGAAATCATTTTATAGAAAACTATTTTTCTGAACACAAACATGATTTACCACAATGAATTAAAAAATAACTTTTGGTAAATTATTTTAATTAAATTTATATATTATATATTCAATAAAAACATTCATCTTATGCATTTTCTATACATGAGATAAAAAAAATCTAATTTTACAATTAAAAACTATATTATTTCTAAAAAACAATTTGTCACATTTTGCACACTTATTTTAAAATTAATTTTTGAAACTTTTAGAAAATTTATTTGAAAAATAAACTTCATTTTTTAAATAAAAATTTCAAAAATTATCTTGGGGTTATTTTTTAATAATTTTTCGAAAATAAATTTTTTTCACTGACTGGTGAAAAATATTGGTTTTTATTAAAAACTGCCTTTTCATTCAAATAATTTACAAGATACATGTTATTTTGATATGGTTTTAAAAGTAAAATTATTTAAATTATATATTTATTAATCCAATATAGTTCATTGGAATTAATTTTATATTGAATTTTGTTATAAAATCTTTTTAAACTATTGAAAAATTTCTCTTTGGAAAATTGTTTTTTCGTCATGCCTGAGGGTTTAATTTAAAATTAAATTATGTCGCTTATAGGAATGGAATTTATAAAAATGGATTAAAAATTCATAATAATAATAATTTATATCATATAATATTTTAAACTTAATTTTTGGTCAAAATTAATAGTAAAAATTTAATTGTTGCAGTTAAGGTTAAAACAGGTTTATCAGGGGTTAAAATAAAAAGATAAGGGGTAAATTTACCTATAAACCTGTTTAAAACCCATTGGATGGAAATATTTAGACCTTATAACATATAAGTTTTGATAATGACTCATTTTTTAAGACTTTTTGAATTTGATAAATATGGGTATACTTTATTCTTTTTAAAAATTCCATGTGTGCTCTCTCCCACACTTATAAAAGGACACCCCATCTCCTCTCCTCTTCACACTTCCAAAACCTATTGGTTAATCCAAGTACTACAAAAATATATTCCTTAATTACATAACCATATACTATAGGTATTATTTTGATTATTAATCACTCTTTTGAAGGCTTTAGGTGTAAACCTAAAGTGGTTCTCTGGAGAAGAGGTATAGTCTTTTAACTTGTGTTTTCATTTTATTTCTTAATCTAACTCCGAAAATATTATTAAACTAAGATAATATAATAAAAAACTTATCTATAATATACATATATGTTATTATGTTAATGGAATAACCTATATCCATCTCCTCTTCCATCAAATGGAAAATGGAACAGTTGATCATGTGTGTGGCGAACTACTGCCTCAAGAACTGATGTTATTTGTTTTCCATCAGCACCTCTCATGGCTAGATATAATGATATATTTAATTTTTATAAATGATATTTATTATATTATTTTAATTTTTAAATTATATTATCATGCCTATATTCTTACCTTCCAACTCATTAGAAAATAATAACGTCTCTCATGTGTACGGCGAACTACCGCCTCACGAACTGATGTGATGTGTTTTTCATTTCTGTATTACTTAGATGGTAATAGGGATATATTAAATAAATATATATGTTATTTGTAACATAATTATACTTAAATATTTATCATATCACATATACCTTATTAATTTTCATTCTTTGGGGGATACAATAATGTTTCTCGTGTGTATGGAAGACTACCACCTCGCGAAGCGATGTGATTCGTTTTTCACTAACAATTTGCATGAAAGGTAATTAGGATAAATATAATAAATATATTTTATATATATTAAATAATAATTATTCTTAAAATATTAATTTTTATTTAACTTTCTTTTTCTCTATCCATTAAAAAATAGAAATAGCGTTCATGCGTACGTACGACCTACCGTCTCCATGAACGGTGTATTTCATTTTATATCTATAACTTTTATAGATTAGTCTAAATAAATATATAATTAATATATATGATATTTATATAATTTTTAAAATTATATATATTATTGAAACATGATCAAATTAAAAGTATTGAAAATACCAAATCAAAACATACATGAAAAACAAAGAAGTTATTACCCAAAACATGATTTTAACAAGGAATTATTAATAAATATAAAATAAATGGTCATAAAAAATCATATATGGTATTATATATATAATTATGGTTATTTAATATATTTATAATTAACCTGTATTTATTATAAATGAGGGTCAAATGTGTACGAAGGAAGTTGAGATTTATGGTAAGGGATTTTTGTCTCAATTTTCCTTCTTTGAGAAAAATGTTATGTTATGAAACTATATTCTTTTATGAGGTGTATATACTGACCCTTTTAGATTTAGTATCATAAATTTATTTATTATCTTGATATTATAGTTTTAATTCAATTTTATTCATTCTTGGGGCTTACGATTCAAATTTAGCAAAGTGGTAAGTGTTTTATGTTACAATCTCATCATTTATCGGGATTGTTTATGATTATGCTTACAATAAAGATGTATTATGATATATATCTCAAGAAACTCATGTATTTTATTATACTCTAGTTATTTTTTTATAATACATTTTTTCCTTTCATTTTCCACTCCTGAAGTATTAAATATACCAAAAGAATATTTTTAAGAAAAAATCATCTTTATTTCTATCTTCAGTTGAAAACCCTTTTTCTTCCACATCCATGTTTTCTAAAAATGTTTTCAAAAATGTTTTAAAATTATTCAAAGGATTTATTAAATAAATTTTTACCCATTTTTTAATTTTTAAATAGTTTTTTAAAAGTAATCTTCATGTCTTTGTCCAAATAAGGCTCATTTGGCTTTCACTAAAAATTTGAAAATAATCTTTGTTTTAACGTGTACATCATGAACGGGATTTCCACCATCCTAAAAATTATTTTTGTTGAAGATTAATTTATAATATTTTAAGTTTATTTTCAAATAAAATGATTTCAAATATATTTTATGAATTTATATCTTTAAAAAATTCATTTTCAAAGAAATTTAATTTTTCTCAAGAAATGTTCCATGTGATTTTATTTCAAAATAATTTTACATAAAAGATTACATACTTTGTTGTTAATTAATATTTTCTATGAATATAATCTGATGATACCATATTTATTCTTTATCTGGATGGTTTATTTTTATGAAGAAAATATTTTTATGAAACTTTTTTCTTTTCCACAGGTTATGCTATGATGAAATGTTTATGAAACTCATTTATTTTCATGGGTTTTGATATGATTACTGTTTTATGAACCCATTTATTTTCATGGGTTCTGATATGATGAATCTTTTATGAAGCCCATTTATTTTCATGGTTTATTATAGGATAAATTTTTTAGGATATTTTGGCACAAATATGTATTATTTCCATTATGTGATGTGTAACGTCTCGGTTCTGGGTTCTATCCAAAGGTTCCCCAAACTCAGTTGTTAACATAACCTCAAGCACATTTCCCCAAATACCGTAGGTTTCCGAATAGCATCAAGGGTCAAGGTAAGACATTAGGGAAACTATTCCCTCATTGGTAGTGTATTCACAATGAAATCTAAATATAAAACTATAATGGAAGCATTAATACCATACAACATAAGTAAACAGCGGAAGGCTGATAGTAATATAACAACTGGAGCATATATAAATAAGCATGTCACATGTGCCTAGGAAATAATCAGAACAATTCACAATGTTGGAAATATAATATTGAAACCAATGTATAGAAAAATCAATAATATCCAATAGCATCTCAAGCCTCATCTTGGTTCCATGCTCTCAAACACCAAAAATAATCAAGTACCTGATGAAAAAGGGTGATTTACCTTATCTATACCTGCAACCATATAATCTGTTTGGGTCCAAAATCATGACCCAAAGAGGGTGTGAGATGAATCCCAGTAAGAAACCACCAAAAGATCTATTCTTAACTAGTAGTGAATATATATAGCAAGTAATATGAAAAATGAAACAGTAAACTAAGAAGTACTCAAAAGTAAAAAATCCTACAGTTTCCAATTACATTCATTTAAATTAATTAATTATTCAATCCCTCGAATAATTTAACCTCAGGATCTAGCCTAGTCTCTATATCCCCTTATATAATAATAACAAATAGACCTCTCAAAATACCATCTAAATAATAAAGTAAGATTGAGTCCAAGCTTATGTTTTGGCTTGACAAACTCTTCACAATAATTCAAACATTCAAAAGAAACCCTATGGGAAAGTTTCCATAGTATAACCCCTCTGGTTTAATATATCATCAATATAATAAATAATGACCCTCTGGGAAATCTCACATAGTCTAACCCCTTTGGTCCAACATAGCACTAATCATTTACAAACGACCACTTGGGTATCTCTCAGGGTTAATAACCCATGGGTATTCATAATAACAATAAACTAAAATGACCTTCTGGAATCTCTCACATTCAATGCTCTAGGGTCCAACATTCATTTAATAATGACCCTTTAGGTATCTCTCATGGTCTAACCCCTCTGGTCTATGACCACCCAACAGCTCTCACAGCCAATACCTCTGGGTCAACATAACAACAATTCATACATAGGTGACCCTACCTTGGGAAGCTCTCACGGTCAATTCCCTATGGTCAAAATTTCACAATATGAATCACATGAACCTTATACAACTAGTATCTACATGCTAAAAAAACGAGGCATGGAAAACATGGAAAGCCTAATAGGAAATCTAGACCAAACGGCCATAAACAATCAATCAAGGGAAATACACCCATGGGGTGTCCCATAACAAGGTATAAAACATTATACATAAGTAATTACGCTTTATAAATCAAAAAAACCATAGAAGGTATTAAAAATGATTAAATTCAAAATCACGCAATACCCCAAATATGGGTATTTAGCACTTTAAGCATATATAATCCAAATATAATCGAAAAAATTCACAAACCACCTACCTTGATGTCGTGAAATCAACACTCTTGAACATAGGCCCTTGAATCATCCTAGAATGACATATATTTATAAAACGGGTAAAAATGATCAACCCTTTATAACTCACAAGAGAGGAGTAATCAAAAATAAAGGCTCTAGGGAAAGATAGATCTCACCGGTGGGAATCCAACAAAACTGACAGCATCTCAAATAGAGCTCGGATGAAGAACCAGGAGGAGCTCTATGTTCTTCATCATTATATCTCTCTCTTGTTCAAACTGAGGGGGTGAAGAAGTTGTTTATGGATGTGAGATGCGACCTCGTACTGATTTATCAAATAAAAAGAAAAGTACATGGCATGTTCATTTAATGTATATGTCATGTACTAGCCTCAACTAGATCATGCTTTAGGAAGTCTTCCAGGTCACCTACACAGCCATGTACTCAGTCGTTACATGGCTAGTACGTGGCTGCATGCAGTAACCAGGCACATGGAATGTACTCAGGAGTACATGGAGTGTACTTAGAAAAACCTCATTTATTCTTTTTTCCTAAAAACCACCTGAAACCAAGATCCATACCTGAAAATAAGATCTAGGTCCTTACAAACTTCCCCCATTAAAGAAATTATCCCCCAAATTTTCCTTCTAAGGGTAGTGAAGGAGAAAACTCAAATAACTCTAGCCATTGTGATCGTACGTCGGCCTCCCTCTCCCAATTCTCATCTAGTACTCGCTTGTGCTGTCATAGCACCCATTCCAGAGGAATAGAATGGCCATGGAGAACCTTCGTGCTATTATCCATTATACAAATAGGGTGATCCTCAAAGGATGTATCCACCTCTAACTCAACCTAATTGGGTTGAAAGACATGATACGATTCTAAAAAGTAACGTCGTAGATGAGAAACATGAAAGACATCGTACATAGCCCAGTACCTCTGAGGTAACTACAACTGATAGGAAAACAGCCCAAATCTCTCCAAAACCTCAAATGGATCGACGTATCTCGGTGAAATATTTCTCTGTCTCCTAATCCTATTGTGTCCCAACCTCGGTGTGACACATAAGAAAATTTGATCTATGACCTTGAACTCCAGAGGTTGTCTCCATCAATCATCATAAGATTTATGGAGATATTGTGAAGTATACATCCTCTTCTGAATCAAATCCACCTGTTTAGTGGTCTTCTGGACAAGACGAGGTCTCAACATAGCTTCCTCTCCTCCCTCCATCCAACATTGGGGTGATCGGTATGGCCTACTATAAAAATCCTCATAAGGTTCCATCTGAATCATCACCTAAAAATAGTTATTTTAAGAAAAATCCACTAAGGGGATGTGTCTCTCCCAAGAGCCCCTGAAATCTAGGAAGCATGCTTGAAGAATTTCCTCCAAAACCTGAATCGTGTGCTCAAACTGGCCATCTGTTTGGGGGTGGTAAGTTGTACTCATAAGTACCTGTGTACCCAAATCCCCCTATAGTCCCTTCCATACATGATAAGTAAACTAGGCATCCATGTCTGAAAAGATAGAGTGTGGAACCCCATGAAAATGTACAATTTCTTGGATGTACAACCTTCCAATCTCATCAACACTGAAGGTTTCCTTAATCAGTAGGAAATGATTAACCTTCATGAGTATGTCAACAACAACCCAGACTGCACCATTCTCACAAGGTGATCTCGGTAAACCCGTCACAAAATCCATTGAGACATCATTCCACTTCCACTCGGGACTAGGTAACTACTGTAAAATCCCTTTTGGTCATTAATGCTCCTCCTTCACATACTGATAGGTGGAACATCTCATAATAAAACCAGATACTTCCTTCTTCATTCCTAGACACAAATACTAATGGTGTAGATCTTGATACATCTTGGTGATACCTGGATGAACTTCCTATTCTGAGGCATGAAAATCCTGCAAAAGCTCCTCGTGTATGTCTGCTGACACCCATACACACCCATGGAAATGCAAAACTTCATCCTCATCTATGTTTCATCTAGGAGTAGGGTCCTCTCCTGACACACCCTCTTGTAGTACTAGGCCTTCAGAATCTGATAGATGCCTCATTCACACTCGATCCCGTATAGTAAAGGTAACGACTATAAAATAATGAAATGTCTACCCCTGTTTATCATGCACCTCCAAATTCAACTCATAGAATATATCCATAAGCTTACACTCACTGCTGGCCTTCTAAACTACCTTTATATGAGTCCTTATACTCAACACATCATCCACTGCATTGCCTTTCCCAGGCGTGTAGGCAAGCTTAGAGTCAAAATTTTGAAGGTACTCAACCCACCTTCTCTATCTCAAATTCATATCACGCTGAGTAAATATATACATGAGACTTTTTTGGTTAGTGTATACTACAAAATTATCTCCCAAAATATAATTTATCCAACATCATAAAGCATACACAATTTTAGCTAACTCGAGATCGTGCATCAGGTAATTCCTCTCATGTGGCCTCAACTGCCGAGACCCATACGCAACGACTCCATCCCCTTGAAAAATCATTACTCCTAGCCTGATACCTAATGCATCACAGTAATCGGTGTAACTGAAAGTGCGGCTGATTATCACCTATTGACTGTTCAAATTTATAGTGCTCTGCTAATGTGTATAGCAGCACTTGGGTCAAATCCTCGGTGATGATACTTTTTAATAGTTGATTGTTTTTAGTTGATTGTATTCTGATTGGGGGGTTTGTTTGCAGTGCTTATGAAATTATTGATTGATTAATATTGATTTAACAAATTTATAAATATTGGGGTGATTTCATCATTAGGTAGGTAAGCTTGTGATATCCTTGAGCCTTGCTTTATATTGCATTAAATTAACACCCATGTCACAAGTAGACGTTGATTAGAATTCCGAAGTGTTAAGGCTTTAATTAAAGCCTTAACTTAACTAGGATTATAATATCAATAAGTAATTGATTTTGGTAGTGTATTTATGGTTCCAATAATAAATGGAATCCATACATTAAACAAAATAATTCATTAATCCATGACATGTTAAGTCCAACATACACAATTTTAATTTAAAGAATATTCATCGAGAAAAAGATCTCAATCGCTTAACATACCTAAATTATAACTCACATAAATGAAATATTTACTCATCCATTTAAATGATTAGTAATCTGGTTATAATTATTATGATGATAAATTGCGATGATAATAAAAATAAAGGGATAAGAAAAGATTGGTGCGACGAACACACACACAAACGATGATGATAATTAAAAATGAACTTTAGATTGATTGAGAAAGCAAAAGAAGGAAAGAGGATTCAACTGTATTTAAACTATTTTAAGAACATTAATATTAAACTACAGAACATGGATGAGAATAAGAGATACTTAAGAAGAAACATTCATTAAAACATAATTACAAAGAAATTACTTACAAGATTACAATAATGAAGAACACAAAAGTAAAAGGAAACAAAGAGAAGAGGAAGGGTATCTCAAGTGAAAACTTGAGTATAAAAGGTCCTCCCAAGCCCTTGTAAAGGATTTTTTCGTTCCAATATTTGATCCTCTATTATGAAATGACAACTCTTTTGAAGGATAGGAGGGGATGTATTTATAGCCTAAGGAAGTGAAGTGTTTGCATTCTCAATCTGTCCCTAAACTTTCATCTCCATTTTTATAATTTAGACAGTAGAATATCAAGATATATCCTTCTTAAAAGTTTTATATAATAATTTTTTCTGACTACTCTCAAAATTTGGAGGCATTTGGACTTATGGATCCAAAGTTATGGTTGTTTGATTAAACAATGTTAATCTGTCCATTTCAATCCAGACTTTTTAGAAGGCCAAAATATGAATGGGTTTATCAATATAAATATGCCTTCAAATCCGAATTATTTATTCAAAAAAGTCTTCCAACTATATCTCCTCTTTCCCACTGAAAAATATCAACTTTATTTGAAGACTATATCAGGAGACATGTCATGAATACTGTACTGATTTTAATTCCTAGACAGAATGGTGGGATGAGTTTAAATGAATCAGTTTTTTCCCTTGTATTTGGATTTGGGCCTTGAAATTTTTATCCAAGACTCCTTACATTGTCCACAGAACATTTTAGAAGAATAAAAAAATTTATAATTCTTTATTGAGACCAATAATTTAATCTTCATAGTTGGTCCAGTTTCTTCATAGTTTCTTTGGGTCTTCTTGTGTGGACCATATGACCCTTAAAATAGACAAATTGGCCCATGATTACTTCTAATTAAATTTTTTATATTTAAAGGGGAATCCTAAAAAACAATATCCATTCAATTTTTATCATTATGGTGATAGTTATTATTAAAACATTAAACAGACTTGAATTTGGATGAATTCAAATAGTGCTCAAAAATTATATTTAATATTTATACATTAATATTTCACACAAATTATGAAAATTTCCTATAAAATAAGTAAAGGGAGTATATAAAAAGTTATGAAAATATTAATAACATAAAATCCCCCACACTTATCTTGTTCATGTCCTCATGTGCAACAAATATAAAAACATGACAAAATCATTTTAACTCACCAAAAAATATTAAAATTTTGTTTTCCCCAATCAGGGGAGGTTTAGACAATTTCCCTCATCCATATTGAATTCCACCACAAGTTGTTATAGAAACAATGTTCTAAAAACAATTCATTTTTCATGCTCAAATTTAGAAATGGAAAATGGTGGCACACAAAACTTACTCCTCTCAAGATGATAAAATTAATTTATGGAGTTTCACTCATTCACCAACCAAAAGTGAAAATATTTGAGTTTGAAAGATCTCTCAGCTTCCACTCCCTATCCTAAAGTGCTCAAAAATAAAGAGGTCTTTTTAGGGGTTTTTATGTGGCGATAGGACAGTAGGAAGATGATATCCAAAAGATAGGAAAAAGGGGGTAAAATACCAACATGGAAAAGGAAATGTATATTTTTTTTAATAAGACATGAAAGGAAATGGAAAAACATATTTACAAGGGAATGATTGTGTGAAGAAATATACAAGAGAAGAAGAAAATTTGGAGGGGATGAGAAGATGAAATATTTACAAAACACAAAACTTCTCCCAATGACATAAGTGTTCTTTTTTTGTTTTGTTTTTTTGCATTTTTCGAAAGTTGAACATGAAAAATATCACACACTCATATTCCAACCCATGATTGATCTCCTCACGACACTAATTGTAATAGTTATAAAAAGATCAACAGTTCAGGAAGAGTGATTTTTGACATGCCCAAGACACAACCCATTTTTTCTATTCCATTTTTTTATTTATTTTTACACTTTTCAGTAACATCTACAATATTACATAAATGAATGTACATTAAATTTCCCAAAACTCATTGATTGAAAACCTCTTCCTCACACTAAAATGGATGTCTTCCCACAATCATATGATAACTCATTTAAAATCAATAAAAGGGAACCCAAAAAATGAAATCCATTCCCCCAATACATAAATTTCAAAAAAAAATGCAATGAAAATCCATGTTGATATTGGGTGGGATAAGGTATTGGGATTGTAATGTGGCTATCAAAGAAAATGTTTTCATAGGCTTGAAGGGGCTTTCAAAAAGATGATGAATGTATGGTTAATAAGAGGTTATTTGGCTATTATAATTCTCATAGGGTTCAGAAATTCCTCTATCATATTAATGCACACCACAGTTGGAAATTCAGATCGAAGGTCCACAAACTCAAGACTCGCAAATGGGGGTGAAAACATACATTTTGAAAAGATGTTCATAGGTAGTCATGGCATGAAAGCAATTTTTTCCTCATAGGTGGGGAAATCATTTTCCAAATCAATAGTGAGCATTCAAAAATTATTATTCTTGACAAAAAATTCTTTATCCAAATTCATGATGAAAATACAAAATTTTTTAGATGAAAAAATGTCTTTTTGACTCTCCAAAATGGTTGAACAAAATTTAAAAATTTGATGGTCCGTAATCATGATTTTTCTTTTCATATTGTTTTAATTTTTTTTAGTTTTTTTAGGATTTATTTTTAATTTTTTATAAATACACACATACACAAAAAAGAAAGAGTAAATAAAAAAATGGGATGAGAAAAGTGGTAAAAAAACAAAATGAGAATGAGGAAGGAAGAAGAAGACAGAGAGAGAGAGAGAGAGAAGAGGAGTTAAAGGGAATGAGGTGCCCCTGATTTGGATATGGTGGGTTTCCATCTCCATCTAGTGGTGGGTAAACTGTAGAAGTTGGGGATCTGATGGAAGTCGATGTGGTTGCAGGATTGTGTGTCCTCTCATGGTGATGCTTTAACCGATGTCCATTAACTATGAATGTCCTTTTTAAAGAGGGTTCTTGGACTTCCACTGCACCAAATGGGTAAACATTAGTAATAACAGAAGGACCTTCCCAATGAGAATTAAGCTTACCTGGGTGAAGTTGAAATCGAGATTTGAAAAGAATTACATTTTCACTTTCATGAAATACCTTTCTCAGGATGTGTTTGTCATGGAGTTCCTTAGCCTTTTCTTTGTAAAAATTGGAATTCTCATAAGAATAAAGTCGAAGCTCCTCTAATTCAGCCAATTACAATAGTCTTTCTTCACCAAATTTTTCAAAATAAAAATTACAAGTTTTCATAGCCCAAAATGACTTATGTTGGATTTCAACTGGAAGATGACATGATTTAAAAAAACTATCCTAAAAAGATACATCCCAATGGGTGTTTTATAGGCAGCTCGATAAGCCCAAAGTGCTTCACCAAGTCTTTTAGGCCAGTCTTTTCTGGTGGGTTTTACAATTCTCTCAAGCACTCTTTTCAATTGTCTATTAAAAATTTCAGAAATTCCATTTATTTGGGGGTGATATGCAGTTGAAGTTTTATGTACAACACCATTCCTTTTCAAAATAGATTCCATGGTTTTATTACAAAAATGGGTTCTTAAGTCACTTATCAAGGCATGAGGTGTTCCAAATCGGTGGAAGATGTGTGTATTTAAGAACTCAATAACAGTATGTAAATCATCATTTCTAGTGGTTTTATCCTCGACCCACCTAGATACATAATCAAACACAAGAAGGATGTATGAGAATCCATTGGAAGGGATAAATAGTCCCATGAAATCGATGCCCCAAACATCGAAGATCTCACAGAAAATTAAAGGATTTTGGGGCATTTCATTTCTCTTTGAAATTATGACAAAATTTTGGAAAGTGGGACATGATTGAAATAACTCATGTGAGTCCTTGAAGACTAAATTCCAGAAGAATACATAGTCTAGGACCTTTCGGGAAGTCCTTTGTGGTCCAAAGTGGCCACCTTTAGAAAGTGAGTGACAGAATTCTAAGATAGAGGACTGTTCATCTTCATCAACACATCTCCTAATTATTATGTCTTCTCTATTTTTCCAATGTTTAATTTCTTCCCAAAAATAGTGTTTTGAATCACTTTTCAACTTCATTTTTTGTTCATTTGAAAAAAATTTTGGAAAAACACCATAAACCAAGTAATTTACAATTGGGGCATACCATGGTAACTTTAGAGTAAGAGATGAAAGGTGATCAGTGGAGAATTTAGGATCAATGATTTCAGAATGAGAAAAATTATAAATTCTACTCAAGTGATCAGCCACAGGGTTTTATTTTCTAGGTCTATCTTTGATTTCAAGGTCAAAATCTTGGAGCATTAGGATCCATCTTATTAGCCTCGATTTGGAATCACTTTTCTTGAGTAAGAACTTTATAGAATAATGGTCTTTGAAGATGATGATTTTGGAACCTAAGATATAGGTCCAGAATTTATCTAAGGAAAAATCCACAGCTAAAAGTTTCTTTTCAGTTACAGTGTAGTGATATTGAGTTTCATCCAATGTTTTTGAGTCATAATAGACAATGTGAGTAATTTATTCTCTTCTTTGACCAAGAACATCCCCAATAGCTATATCAAAAGCATCACACATCAACTCAAAGGGTAAGGACCAATCTGGGGTTTAGATTATTGGGGAAAATGTAAGAGTGGTTTTGAGTTCAACGAAGGCGATCTTGCAAACCTCATAGAAAGGGAAAGTGACATCATTTTGGAGAAACCGAGTGAGTGGGAGGGAAATCCTACTAAAGTTATGGATGAATCTCCGATAGAAACCATCATGACTGAGGAATGAATGGATATATCTAACAGAAGTGGGTTCAGGAAGTGATTGGATCACTTCAATTTTGGAAGGATCGACTTCAATACCATCTTTTGAAACTATTTTCCCTATAACAATCCCATTTTCAACCATAAAGTGACATTTTTCAAAATTTAACACAAGGTTACACTTGAAACACTTTTTAAGGACTAGAGAGAGTAAATTTAAGCAAGATTCAAATGACTCACCATAAATAGTAAAGTCATCCATGAAGACTTCCATGTAGTGTTAAATGAATTCAAAAAAGATACTCATCATACACCTCTGGAATGTTGCGGGAGCATTGCAAAGGTTAAAAGGAATTCTCTTATATGTATATTTTCCAAAGGGTCATGTGAAAGTAGTCTTTTCTTATTCCTGAGGTGAGATTGGGATTTAGAATTAGTCGATGAATCCATCAAAAAAACAGTAGTGTGACTTTCTGGCTAATCATTCTAGCATTTGATCAAGGAATGGAAGAGGGTAGTGATATTTTCATGTTTCAGCATTCAATTTCCTATATTTGATGCACACATGCCATTTTTTCTTCACTCTAATTGTGACTACCTCACCATGTTCATTTGTGACAATAGTTATCCTACCCTTATTAGGTACAAATTGAATTGGACTAACCCATTAACTATTAGAAATTGGGTAGATAATATCATCTTGAAGAATATTGGTGATATCTTCCCTAACTACCTCAAGGATGAGTGGATTGAGTCTTCTTTGTGGTTGTCTAATTGGTTTGGATGATTCCTCAAGATAGATGTGATGTGTTCCTGGTATGTCATCTAGGGTCCACCCTAAGGCCTTTTTTCTTTCTTCTAACACTTGAACAAGTTTTGACTCCTTAGTTTTAGTAAGTGAAGGAGAAATAATGACAGGATAAGAGTGATCATGGAAAAGGAATGCATATTTTAGGTGTTCAAGAAGAGGTTTCAGATCAGTCTTATCTTCCATTTGTGGGTTAGACAACTCAAGAATAGAGGAAGGGACTTCAGTTGATTCAGATTCATTTTCCTTAATACTATCCAAGGTGGAGCAGTAGAGATCAGAGTTGATGTGGGATTCAAGAGAGTTTTCAAGTTCTTCTAGATTGATAGAGTCTATGAATGAGAGGTCCACGTCAACTTCACCATTTATGACTTGGTTAATCATGGTGAAGATTTCACAAGATCCTTTATCATTTGAACATAAACAACATGATGGATTGGGGTTCAATTGACTCCCATAAGTGTCCTCATAATCATGGATTGAGAATGTAGAGTGATCCTCGGATGGGCATCGCATGGCTTAGAAAATGTTTAAATTGACCAGTTGGTCACCAAATTCCATGGATAAGATTCCTGAATGGACATAAATCTTGGTTCAAACTATCATTAGGAATGGTATTCCTATAATTAAGGGAGATCAAGAAGAGTTCATCTCACCTTCCATGTCAAGGACATAGAAATCAGCAGGTAAGATAAGATCATTCACACGAACAAGGACATCCTCAATTATTACCTCAAGATTGGATGTGATTTGATTGGCTAATTGGATGAAAACACTCGTTGGATGTAAGGGACCTAGACCAAGGTTGTAGAAGATGGATTTGGGCATGAAATTAATTAAGACTCCTAGGTCTATGAGTGCATCATCGAAGTTGGAACTTTCTATTTGGCATGGAACTGTAAAGGTCCCATGATCTTTTCACTTAATGGGTATGAACTCTTGGGTTGAAACATTTTCAAAGGTCCTAACTTTCCTCTTATGTGTACACAACTCCTCGAGAAACTTAGCATACTTAGGAATTTTTTTAATGGAATCTAAGAGGGGAATGTTCACTTCAACATATTTAAACATGTCGAGCATTTCAGGATCGGGTTCAAAGGACTTATTTGGATTAGAAACAGCTTGAGGAAAATAAATTGGGTTTCTAAGTGGAATGTAAGGAGGTAAAGGAAGGGTTCCGGGTTCCTTTTCATATTTCTTTTTCTTTTCATTTTCTAGGTCAGCATTGAAAGGAGTTTTTGAGGACTTATCTTGAGGCATAGCAATTTTCTTTCCCGATCTAAGTGAAATTGTACTTACATTACCCTTGGGTTTGGGTAATGGTTGAGCTAGAAGTTGGGAATAATTTGATTTTTGATGCTATATTAGGGGGGATGCAAGTTAACCAATTTATATTTCAATATTTTTAAGGCTAGAATGGGTGAAGGAGGAAAGATATTCAACTGCACTTTCCCATGGTTTCTTCAAAGAAGAGGCTTGTCCCAGATTGGGATTTCATTGATTTTGGTTCTTGGGAAATATATTTTATTGGTTTGGGAATTGGGAAGGCTCACTAGGATAGTGGAATCCTGGAGGAGGAAGAGGAGGATTTATCCTTTGAGGTTGATAAACAAAAGGGTAAGGTTGTTGAAAGTTACTAACACCTTGAACATATTGGAACTGGTTTGGGTTTTGATGGGGGTATTGAGGGGGATGAGAAATGGGATTCTCATATCTCAAGTTAGGGTTATATGTAGAAGAGAAGGGCTCAGAATGGGGTTGGTTAAAGTTTCTAAAAAGCTGACCTGATTGTTGAGGGTTGGGGTTCCACTAAGCATATGCTGCATTGATCTCCATTGGTCTATATGAATTAGATGGTTCATCTTGAAGTTGTGGATAGGTTTTTTATGCATGATCTGGTGAGTTTCATATTTCACAGTTTTTGACAGGTCTTGGAAACATTGATTGTGGAGAAGATGAGGTTGGGGCTTTGGTATCCACAACTAGTTGTCGTACAAGACCTGTAAGTTCACTCATACACTCTGTCATATTTTTTGGCACTATAGATTGATTATCTTGGGATTTTTTGACTTTATAATGTGCTCGAGTATGGAATTTTTGTGTGTTTGTATCCATGTTTCTTATGAGATCTCTTGCAGCTACGGGAGTTTTATCAACAAGAGCATCGCCACTTGCGGCATCAATGAGAGTTCACTACATAGACAATAACCCCTCCTAAAAGTATTGGATCAATATTTGGTGGTGTGGGAAGGTTTCAACAATCTTTTTGAACCTCTCCTAGTATTCATGGAGTGATTCACTTGGGAACTGAAGGATACCACTTATTTCCTTTTGGATAGAAGCAGTATGAGAAGTGGGAAATAATTTCTCTAAGAAAGGAAGGTATTAGAGCTATGAATTAGCAGTGGCATCTAGGGAGAAATGGAATTCTTAGAGTTTGACTTGTTCCTCAGAAACCCCTTGAGGCTCTACATTAGTGCACACCACTTGGAACTCTTTAAGGTGGAGATATGGATCCTCACCGGCTAGCCCGTGGAAATAAGGGAGAAGATGAATCAAACTTGATTTGATTTTGAAGTTAGATTCTATGTTTGGATATTTAATACCAAGAGGTCAGTAATTAATATCAGGGGAAGAAAGTTATTTTAGTGTTTGTTCCCTAAGATTGGCTATTTCTAATTCAACTGGTTGGACAAGCACTGGTTCTTGAATTATTTGATTATCTCTAATGTTCCTCCTAAGTTGGTGAAACTTTCTCTCAATTTAATGGTCAAACAAATCTGAGGGATTGTTTGGGAGGCTATGGGTAATTCAAAGAGATGTTGGAAGAAAGAGGAAGATGGGTTTTTTCTTTGTGTTTTTTCAGTTTATGATTTTTATGAGAAGGCGGGTTTTTATTTATGTTTTTTTCAATTTTTTTAAATATTGTTTTTTTACAATAACCAGAAACTAATGACTACATAAAGCACCATCCCTGAAAATGGCACCATTTAAAATCATGGATTATTGTCACCTATCGACCTTCCAAATTTCTAGTTCTCTGCTAATTTGTATAGCAGCACTCTGGTTGAATCCTCGACGATGATACTTTTTAATAGTTGATTGTTTTTAGTTGATTGTATTCTGATTGGGGAGTTTATTTGCAGAGATTATGAAATTATTGATTTATTAAGATTGATTTAACAAATTTATAAATATTGGAGTGAGTTCATCATTATGTAGTTAAGCTTGTGATATCCTTGAGCCTTGCTTTATATTGCATTAAATTAACACTCATGTCACAAGTTTACGTTGATTGGAATTCCTAAGTGTTAAATCTTTAATCCAATAATTAACTTAACTAGGATTCTAATATCAATCAGTACTTGATTGTGGTAGTGTATTTATGGTTTTAATAATCAATGGAATCCATATGTTAAACAAAACAAGTCATTAATCCATGACATGTTAAGTCCAACATACACAATGTTAATTTAAAGAATATTAATCGAGCAAAATCTCTCAATTGCTTAACATACCTAAATTATAACTCACCCCAATGAGAGATTTACTCAGACATTGAAATGATTAGTAATCTGGTTATAATTATTATGATGATAAATTAAGAAGATAAGAAAAATAAAGGGATAAGAAAATATTTGTGCGACGAACACACACAAAAACGATGATGATAATTAAAAATGAACTTTAGATTAAATGAGGAAGAAAAAGAAGGGAAGGGGATTCAACTGTATTTAAAATATTTTAAGAAAATTAATATTAAACTACAGAAGGTGGATGAGAATAAGAGATAATTAAGAATAAACTTGCATTCAAACAGAATTACAAAGAAAAGACTTACAAGATTATAATAATGAAGAACACAAAAGTAAAAGGAAACAAAGAGAGGAGGAAGGGTATCTCAAGTGAAAACTTGAGTATGGAAGGTCCTCCCAAGCCCTTTGCAAGGATTTGGTCTTGCCAATATGTGATCCTTTCTTCTGAAATGACAACTCTTTTGAAGGAGAGTAGGGGGATGTATTTATAGCCCAATGAAGTGGACTATTTTCATTCCCAATCTGTCCCTCCACTTGCATCGCCATTTTGATAATTCAGACAGCCAAATATCAAGATATCTTCTTCTTCAAAGTGATATATAATAATGTTGGCTGACTACTCTAAAAAATTGGAGGCATTTAAACTTATGGATCCAAAGTTATGGTTATTTGATTAAACAATGTTAATTTGTCCATTTCAATCCATGGTTTTTAGAAGGCCAAAATATGAATGAGTTTATCAATAATAAGATGCCTTCAAATCCAAATTATTTATTCAAAAACGTCGGCCTCCTATATCTCCTCTTTGACAATGAAAAATATCAACTTGATTTGATGAATAGATCAGGAGACATGTCATGAATACTGTACTTATTTTAATTCCCATCCAGAATGGTGTTCTGAGTTTAAATGTATCAGTTGGGACCATTTTCTTTGGATTTGGCCTTGAAATTTTTATCCAAGACTGATTACATTGTCCCCAGAACATTTTATAAGAATAAAGTAATTTCAAATTCATGATTGATCCTAGTAATTCAATCTTCATAGCTGGTCTAGTTTCTTCAAAGTTTCTTTGGGTCTTCTTGTGTGGACCATGTGACCCTTAAAATGGAAAAAATGGCCCATGATTCCTTCTAATGAAATGTTTTATATTGAAATATTAATCCTAAAAAATAAGAACCATTCAATTTGGATCATTATGGTGATAGTTATTATTAAAAAATTAAATATACTTGAATCTGGATGAATTCAAATAGTGCTCAAAAAATATATTTAATATTTATACATTAATATTTCACACAAATTATGCACATTTCCTATAAAATCATTAAAGGGGGTATATAAAAAGTTATTAAAATATTAATAACATTAGTAACTTTTACCCAGCTCTGGAAAAATTAGTATCGGTGCTGAAGTCAATCTCCCTTTCAATTGTGAAAAGTCATGTATAAAGCACATGTAGTAACCATCCAGCCCTAGAAAACTTCATACCTCAAAGATGTTATTTGGTTGCTTCTAGGAAACTACAGATCTCACTTTCTATGGTTATTCTGATACTCCTATATCTGAGATTACATGACCCAAGAAGTGAACTAGGTCCATCCAAAAGTGACATTTTGAGAGCTTAGCATTTAACTGATGCTCTCTCAGTGTAATCAATATGATCTCAAGATCGGTGCCATGGACATGTCGAGTATGATAGTACACCAAGATATAATCCATGAAGACTACCAAAAAATAATTCAAGTAAGGATGAAACACTTGGTTCATCAGTTCCATGAAAATTTTTGGCATGTTCGTGAGACCGAATAACATAACCAAATACTCATATAGAACATACATACTCTGAAAGGTTGTAAGAGGTATATATGATGGTCTAACATACAAATGATGATAACCAAATCTCAAGTCAATCTTATAGAACAACTGAGCTCATCGAAGCTGATCAAAGAGATCATGAATCCTCGGTAAGGGATATTGGTTCTTGACCATCAACTGGTTCAACTTCCGATAATCCACACAAAGTATGAGGGTATCATCCGCCTTCTTCGCAAAAATGAAAGGAGAACCTCAAGGAGAAGTACTGGGTCGGATGAAACCCTTTTCCTAAAACTCCTCTAACTATTTCTTGAGATCCTATAACTCTGATGTAGCCATCCTATAAGAAGGAAAGGACACTAGTGTCACTCCTGATACAATCTCAATAGAGAAATCTACCTCTCGCTCCAGAGGTAAACCAGAAAAGTCATCTCGAAAGACATCTCTGAAATGATCCACCACTAGAGGAAGGTCTATCTGTGAAGTCCCCTGGTCATCCAGATATAAACTAGAGATCTGGGATGTAATTCCTCCCAACCCATGATGCTTGGGTCCCTCTTCGCTCTATTAGACATCTCTTTCGCCCTTGTGTAGAAAAGACCCACCCTTTGGTGATGTGAAACTCACCCTATGGTGATAGAAGTCAAAAAAGGTTTGAAAGGAGACCAAATAGTCCATTCCAAGAATGACATCTAATCCTTTCATCTCTAATACATAGAGGCCCCATAAGAAGTGATACCCACCAACCTCAAAAGGGAACTCCTTTCACTAACATACATTAGCCTTCCTAATCCCCAACTAAGTTTCTAACATCATAATATCCTCATAAGTAAAGATACAGAGCCCGAGGATCTCCACAATGGAAATAGATATAAAACTATGGGAAGCCCCTATATCAAAAAGAGCATAACCTAAAACTAAGGCAACTAGAATAATACCTATAACTGTAAAGGGTATGTGATAATACTCCAGTTGGGACTTTTCCACTACAATATTCTGACTTGTACTATGGCCCTACGACCTTGCCTGACTACCCTAAGCTGATCCACCCTTCTGTCACTAAAAACCTACCGTCTGGATATGATATCCATGAAAACCTCCTTGGCCTGAACGACCTGAAGAACTCTAGTTCCCTAACTGAGTAGAAATTGATAGTCCTACTCCTAAATGTGGAGTTATAACAGATCCTCACTCACCATATACTGGTGAGAAAACCAGAAAAAACACTAAAGATAACCCATCTTGCTGCAAGAACAGCACTCAAATAGGTCCTTTGGGCAATGTGGTCTCGTATGCCCACTCTTCTCGTACTGGTAGCATACCACCTGGATACCTAAAGAAACATCACTTGAAATCTCCCTATGGAACTTTCTGCAATCTGTTGAAGGAGTACCATCCTTGGATACTAAACCACCCTAGCTCACATCTCCAAACTCCCTCAGATTGGGCTTAGTAATCAGGGTATAATTCACTATAGTTGTCACCGAATTAATCCTGAAAACATTAAACTATGATCAGATGTCATACCTACGTACATGGTCAAATCACCTAGCCAAATATAACTCATAACCTCCCAGAATAGGTGAAAAGTGTTGAAGCTCTGTAAAACAAGAAGAGTAATCCATCATTAAAAGAGAGCCCTGCTCCAAGTTCATGAACTCTCAGGATCGATTGGCCCTCATTATCCCAGGATAGAATTAATCATATTTTTTCCTCTAAAAATCTTCCCAAGCCATATACCGATGTTTTTACTCCTGTGAGATAGCATCCAACCATCTCTTGGTATAATCATTTAGCATGTATGTAGAAATCTTCACCCTCCTCTATGGAGGCGTCTCCAGATACTCAAAGATAGAAAGCATGGCCTCCAACCATGACTATGCAGCCTATGGTCCTCTATACACTGAAAAAGTGGGAGGATGATGCTACTGGAACACCCTCTTCAACTCCTCCATAGTCAGGGTAGGATACAGTACTCCCAGGAAAGTCATCATCATCATCATAAAGCCTTCACAGAACTGTGCATTAGCACCTGTGTCGGGTATAACAGTTGGTGCCAAAACGGGAATGATGAGAGGATCTAATGGTAGTCCCAGATCTACCATTTTCGGTGTCTAATCATCACCCTATACCTAGAATACAATTGAATTACGTCTTGGTAGCATGACTATGCAAGTTCAAACGCACATCTCAGTTCAATATTATCAAGTACAACAACTTAGAATTGCAAGAGCAGAACAAAATAAAGAAAGCATTAAAGTTTTACAAAATAGGGTTACACAACATGTATAAACTCTACATGGTGTGTTCCATTAATCTATTAATATGGTGTGTTCCTCTTCCAATCCTGGCCATGTAACACCCTTACACACGGTGTGTTCCTCCTGAGACACGGTGTGTACTTGAATTTTCCCTCCTACTAAAGTGTTTTTACACAGCTAAAACTACGTGGTTATCTCCCGGTGTAACACTACATAGTGTGTTCACCATAGACACGGTGTGTATTACTTAAGTCTCATCCACCTATGTCATTGGTCACACATCTAGATACACAATCGAAAACTAAACGACATGTACAATCTAGACATGGCATGTACAACCTAAGTTTCATCCACCTGTGTCGTTGGTCACATGACTGGATACATGGTCTTTACGGTATGGTGCATACTCCCAGTACACTGTGTGTTCTACCAAACATTTATCAACCCCATTTATCTGCTCACATAGTCAATCACATGGTTAAAGACTACATGGCATGTACATATGGTACACGTCGTGTACTTAAGAAAAGTTATTTCTTCCAGAACAAAATAACACATGGAATGTGTTCATAACATCACATGTCATGTTGTTTGGGTTTATTGATATTAGAACTCTTAAAATTCTCTGTAACCCTTAAAAAACTTAAAACATTTTCCAAAGAATGAAAAATTACAACTTTTGGGAGCCCATACTCCCCTAAAATCAAATTTTGGCATCCCTTTTCACATCATAACTTGAAAAAAATCAATTAAATTTCGAACATGATCTACCAAATTCCGATCCAAGAGGGCCCTTAACACCTCAAGGACCAAAGTTTGGAATCCATACAAATGAAACTTTACATATTCCAATACCCTATCAAAATAGTAGGTATTCTATCACGACATCTATCACAACAACATGCATATCTAGCACAACATCTATCACAACAACATCAAATCCGTGATGCACCCTAAATGTTATGATAAGAATTCATGACATGTGATCTCTAGAAAGTGCCTATATAATGCATGAGATGGAATACCCTCATATAATCGGGTTGAAACTGAAATAAAACCACAATGATATCAATAATAACATCACAAAACAACTGTGCCACCTAATGGTGAAATCAAATCAACTGTAACAATTGCAAAACTAGAAAACAAAATACAATATTCAAGGTAACTTAGCTTTTCCTTATACACAGGTTAGCTACTCCTAGGCACAACTTATTAGCAACTACCTATTCCTTTTTATCCCTATCTATAAGATCCAAATAGTAAGACAAAACATAAAAGAAACTCCTTTGATACCACTTTTTAATGTCTCAGTTCTGGGTACCGCCCAAAGGTTCCCCAAACCCGGTTGGTCACATAACCTCAAGTGAATTTCCCCAAATTTTAGAGGCTACTAACTAGTAGTGATATCCAAGTTAAGACATTGGGGAAACTATTCTCTCATTGGCATAGTATGTATAGAAAAATCTAAATATAAAATAATAGCAAAAGTAGTAATACCATACAACAAAAGTAAACAGCGGAAGACTGATAGTAATATAACAACCGGAGCATATATAAATTATGCATGTCACACGTGTCTAGGAAAGAATCCAAACAAGTAACAATGCTGGAAATACAATACTAAAACCAAAGTACAAAAAAGAAGTAAACTCCAATAGCAGTTCAAGCCTCATCTTGGTCCCATTCTCTCCAGCTCTAATAGCAATCAAGTGCCTGATGAAGAAGGGTGTTTTCCCTTATATATACATGCAACCATATAATATGTTTGGGTCCAAAAGCATGAAGCAAATAGGGTTTTATATGAATCCCAGTAGTAAACCACCAAAATATTTGTGCCTAACTGTCAATGAATATATATATCATGTAATATGAAAAATGAAGCAATAAACAAAGAAGTACTCAAAAGTAAACAATCATATAGTTTCCAATTACATTCATTTACATTAATTAATTATTCAATACCTTGAATAATGTAACCTCAGGATATATCCTAAGATCTGTATCCCCTTGTATAATAATAAAAAATAGACATCTCAAAATACCATCTAAACAATCAAGTAAGACTGAGTCCAAGATTGTGCTTTGGCTTGATAGACTCATCACAATCATTCAAACATTAAAAAGAAACCCTCTGGGAAATTTCTCAAAGTATAAACCCTATGGTTTAACATATCATCAATTCAATAAATAGTGACCCTCTGGGAAAGCTCACATAGTCTAACCCCTTTGGTCCCACATATCACTAATCATTTATAAATGACCACTTGGGCAGCTCTCACAGTCAATACCTCCTAGGTCTGCATAGCAATAATAAACTAAAATTACCACCTGAAAGCTCTCATAGTCAATGAACTAGGGTCCAAAATTCATTTAATAATGACCCTCTAGGTAGCTCTCATAGTCTAACCTCACTGGTCTATGACCACCTGACATCTCTCACAGTCAATACCTCTAGTTCAACATAACAACAATTCATACATAGGTGACCCTACATTGGAAATCTCTCATAGTCAATTCCCCATGTTCAAACTTTCACAATTCAAATCACATGCATCTCAGATAACCAGTATCTCCATCCTAACAACACGATTCATGGAAAACATGGAAATACAAATAGGTAATCTAGACCAAATGGCCATAAACAAACAATTAATGGAAACGCACCCATGGGGTGTACCATAACAAGGTATAAAACCTTATGAATAAGTAATTACCCTTTCTCAATCAAATAAACCATAGAATATATTAAATGGGGTTAAATTACAAATCATGCAATACCCCAAACATGGGTATTCAGAACTTTAAGAATATATAATCTAATGACAATCGAAGAAAGTCACAAACCACCCATCTGGATGTCGTTCGATCAACACTCTTGGATTTCAGCCCTTGAATCAGACTAGAATGATATAGATCTACAAAAAGGTTAAAAATTATCAACCCTTTATAACTCAAGAGATATGAGGGATCAGGAAGAAAGGCTCTAGGGAATTAGAGAACTCACTGGTGGGAATCCAATGAAAATAACGGCGTCTCAATCAGATCTCGGACGAAGAACTGGGAGGATCTCGAAGTTCTTAGGTGTTTTGTCACTATCCTATATGAACTGAGGGGAGAAGAAGGTTTTTCTAGATGTGATACGCGACCCTGCATCAATTTATCAAATAAAAAGAAAATTACATAGCATGTTTATTTAATGTACATGTCATGTAATATCCTCAATTGTTCCCTGCTTTAGGTGGTCTTCTAGGTCACTTACATAGCCAATTACTCGTCCATTACATGGCCAGTATGTGGCTATACGCGGTAACTAGGTACACAGCATGTACTCATAAGTATATGGTATGTACTTATAAAAACCTCATTTCTTCCCTTTTCCTCAAAACACATGAAACCAAGATCCATACCTGAAAAGAAGATCTGGGATCTTACATGATGGGTGGGACCTATATCTTTCTCTAATGCATTGGGTAAATATTGATATATAATGGGTTAAAAAGGATTATAATGTGAGTGAACTCAGTTTAGTAGGGTAATTTTTCCACTAAAATAGTATTGGGAGTGAACCTTGACTACTATAATAGTTTAGGGAGTGAACCCATTCCACTTTGATAGCCTTGTGAATGATCCTTGAATACTATGGAAATGACTTTCTATGCATATGTGTATAATAAAATTCCATGTCTTATGCCAATGTTATGCTCTCATGGATAATGTTCTTTGATTTCCTTATGATTTATGTCTTATGGACTTCCAATCTTTATTCTATGACTCAAGATTTTGATATTTAATATATAGGTTATGGTTTTCATATGTTATTCTTAGGTTCTCATACCCATATGATCACATTATTTTTATGTATTTCCCTTGTTTACCCTTTCTATGAATATGTGCTTACCCTTTATTATTTTTCTTTTCCTTAGGTTATAAGGATAGGTATTACATACGATATGTATAAGAAGGGTTCTAGTTATGAGTAACTAAGTGGGGGTAATTTAGAACTCTTATGAACCAATTGTTTATGTTTCCAAGTTTCCAAAGTCACTATACCTTTATGGTCCTCAGGCGTGTGTTTTTGTAATGTAATGGATATTCATCTAAAAATATGTAATATCAATGTAGTAAAATATTGGGTTGCATTAATAGCATTCATATCTTTGGAGTTTATATCATATTCTCTATATGTAGTAGCATCCTACTTTTCTGGATCTCTTTTTGGAATATTGAAATACTTAACGGATTTTAGATAAACCTTTAGGCCAAGTTACTTTAATTGGATAATCCTATGTGCCTTCCAAAAATAATAATTTTCTATATTAAAGTAGAGGTATCTAACCACAGACATACCTTATCTATTTTTATCTATATAAGACATTTGAAAATTATCTTTATGAATTAAAACTTTTAGAGTTTATAACTCAAAAATCAAAACCTCAAATGCCAATTTTTGTTCTGAGAACAACTGTACTGTGACTCAAGAGGGGGGTGAATTAAGTTCTTGAAATTATCTTCACTTTAAAACCACCCTCTTATAAGGTATGATAGGTTTTTGATATTTTCTTATCAAATCAGGAGATGTAAATAAAAGTGGTAAGAAAAATATAAAACAAAATAGATTTATAGTGGTTTAGGGAATAGAAACCCCTTAGTCCACTCCACTAATGCTCAACTCCTAGAGATTAGTTATTTTATGAGAACCAGTAACTTTTTCAAGGACTACCCGACTGACTAGAATTGTCCATCATTTAGTAAAAAATAAGGATCTTTTTCCAAGATCCTTCAAGGATTTTTAAAAATACCAGCCTTTCAACACTCAGTAAAAGGAGTGCTCACATTCAATAGTAGGAAATAATAATCAAAGGTTACAAATGATTCACATAGTTAGAGTATACAACTGATATAAATAAATAGATATCTAATAGAGATAATGAGAATAAATTTTAGATTGAGGAGAGTCTTTAACACACAACAATATTGGTTTTTATAGCACAACTATAGAAAAATTGAATCTTTTTCTACTTATTTTTCTTATCATAGAGAATCTTCAAAAAATAGAGAGAGAGTGAAAGTTCTTTCTTCTGTTCCTATTACTTCTCTATTTTTATCTTCTTTGAATGATCTTGCATATATTCTCCCTTAATATTTCACATCAATATATACCATAAAATTTGGTCTTAGGGTAAAAGCTTCAATTTTATTTTTCTTAGAAAATACCTTAGTAAAAGTGCTAAGATATAAATTATTATATATTATTTTATTCTCTCGATACTTGTTACCTTTTGGAAATCAATTTTACCATAAATATATAGTATAATATTTAATGCATCTAAAATATCATTAATTCCCACTTAAATTACCCTAATTTTAATAAATATGTGAGTTTCAGAACCACGTAGATGATTATGGATCACCACATATACTAATTTCATGTATTTGAATTCATGTATCCAAATTAATCTATCTAGAAATTCTATACGTAGTAATTTTATTCATGTATCCAAATCATATAACCATCTTGATCACATAGAAAAATTTCACATAGCTAGATAAAAATACATAAACAATTGATATCATGAAGCTTAATATTCCATGGATCCAAATCATATAGTTGATTCTCCATGCAATTGTTCGATCAACATAGCCATTTTCTCATGTGGTAAATTCATCTACATAGAAAATTTTCACATATCCATTTTTGTGATGTATATGATTTATAGATCCAATTCTTTCATGTATCTGATTAACGTATCCAATTTCATAACATAGTTATATTTCTATGTGGGAAAATTATTCACATAACTTAATTTGATAGACTTATGCATATTTCCACAGAACGTCCAGAATTTAAAACTATGGTAGAATTTAACTAAATAAGATAAAAACCTAATTAAAATGCTTTAAAAAACATTTGAAACATATAAATGGTTTTCTAGATCATAGAAAATTAGATTATATGTTATATTTTGGAAAACCATTGGTAATACAACATAATTTTTATTATAAAGTAATACTTTATTATTGGTAAAGTCACCCAAAATGTGCACGTTAAGAACTCAAAACTTGTAAATTGTGCCTGTATATTCCATAAAATGAACATGGGAATGAATATATAATTAAAATATTACTATTACAATAAATTTACTAATATATTAATAATTAGATTAATAATATAGAGTGATGACCAAAATCGCTCTACCAAAACTAGTATGAAACAATCAAAAATAGTAACATCCATGATGAAAAAAATCTATGAAAAACTAATATATGTTTGTGTGTCTGTGCATGTGTGTGTGTGTGTGTGATAAATTTATATAATTTATGTGTATAAAAGTTAATAAATATAATTAAAGTTATGAAATTTTTGATTAATAATTCTATATTTATTATACATGAAGTCAGATCATGCCCAATCAAGTGAGAATCTAAGGTAACAATTTTTCATCTCGATTCCATTTCTTTGAGAAAAGTATCTTATTATGCACCTATTGTATTTTATATGGTGTATATACTAACCCATTTAATTATTTTATCATAATTAAATTTTTATTCATAGGATTATAAATTCTATTACATTTTCTCTATTTATTTTTTTATTAATACATTACCAAAGTCATAAAGGTTTTCCATGTCAATTTCATTTTTTATACATGTTTCATAATATTAACCTATTTTATTTTATATGGTTTATATTTTACCCCATTAAATTCTAAAATCATAATTCACTTTTTATTCATGGTATTTACAATTCCATTTCATTTTCTATATTTCATTTTCTTTTAATTCATACATTACCAAAGTGTTAAAGGTTTTTCATCTCAATTTCTTTTCTTTGAGACATGTTTCATATTATGCACCTATTTTATTTTATAAAATGTATATAATATCCTATTAAATTATTTTATAATAATTTAATTTTTTATGGTATTTATAATTCCATTTCATATTCTATCTTTTATTTTCTTTTAATACATACATTAACAAAATTATGGGGTTTTTTTCTCAATTTCCATTCTTTGAGAAATGTTTTATATTATGAAATTATTCTTACTTTATATAGTGTATATTATTCCCTATATTAATATTTTATTGTAATTTAATTTTTATTAATTTTATTTATAATTCCATTTCATGTTCTCACATTCATTGTACTTTTATTTAAACATTACCAAAGTCATAAGGGTTTTCTTTATTCAATTTTATTTTCATTGAGTCAACTTATTTTTTATTTGATTGTGTCTTTATATGCTTGATATATCATGACTCGTAACTATATAATATTTTATTTTCCCTTTAATTTTGTTTATATTAAATTTCCTTATCAAGATATTATTCTTAATTGAATCTTACTTCATAAAAAATGTTGTTTTAAAGAAAAAATTACACTCTCTTTATTGGGTATTTCTCTTCCATATCCATATCCTTTCTTACAAAAAATGTATATTTTGAGTACTTTAAAAGAAAAATATTTTTTTTATTCTATAACTCAACTATATTTATTTAATTATATTCAAAATTAATTTTTATATCTATATTATCGATGTGTGTTACTTCAGATGATTAATCAAATGTTTTAAAATCATATCTTTAAAATTTCATACTATTTTGTATCTTCCACTATGCATTTCATATAATATAAATTTATTTAATTTTAATGTTATATTATTGAGAATTTTTTTTAATAATAATATGAAATTATTCTTTTCACCTTTTGTAAAAAAAAATTTAAAAATTATGTATAACTTTGTTTTTTATGAAAACTTTACCAAAACAAAAATAAATCTATTTTCACTATTTATTTTCCATTTTCTCCTATATATCTATAAGATAAATCATCTATGGAATTATTTTTCATGTATCACCCTCTTTAAATTCTCACATGATATGTTTATATTGGTAATTGAATTTTGGGTATCATCTGACCCATTCTTGGATTACTCCTTATGTGATACCTTATGAAAAATTTATGTAACTCATTTTATTTTCATGGGTTTTTTAAGATATTTTATATAATAGTTTTCATGTGACATGAATATTTATAATTTATAATTGTACTATGAGTGGGACTAGAATTATATATCCCTCCAATTCATTGATTAAATATTTATATCTCATGATATTGCTATAGTACACAAGTAGTTAGCCTAAGTCCACTCAGTTATAGGGTATCAGTGGTTAGCCCAAGTCCATTATATTATGGGATAAGTTGTTATACAAGCCTATATAAAATTAATTTATTTGTGGTTAACCATGTCATATATTATGGTTTTCTATGATTATGCATGTATCACATTCCTATGTTATGTCATTGTGGCTCATGTCCATTATTATGATTTTATATCCTTATGCCATGTTGTATGTTATGATTTTATGATGATATTTTTATGGTTCAATGTTCATTCACTATGTTTTATGATTATTCTATCATTCCTTATGATCACTCCTTACAATTCCATTATTTTATTCCTTTAATTATGTATTTCTCCCATGCTCATATTTTATCACATATTTATGATCTAATTCCCAATATTTTATTGATACGTTTTTTTCTTACTTGGTATTTAATCCCACTCATTTTTCATGTTTCTCAATTTCTATAGGAATCTATATACAGTGATATGTCTAGGAGGTATTCATGTGTGAATAAGTTTTTATGGGATATGTTGAAGCATTATTGTGTATATAATGATTATGTAGATACTCTTTAAGGAAACTAAAACCTTGAATCTTGGGAATAGGTTTTAATATTGATATGATATGTATAATAATGTAAAATGATGTATAATTTTTTGGGTTATCTCAGTTGGTATAAGATTATGTATTTATACCACTAAATAGAGAAGTGCGGTTTGAGGGTCAGTTGGTATTAGATTTGGGTTTATTTACTTTGGTGGATTTGGTTAAGGATAATAAGAGGGTAAAACATAAAGTAACTTAGGTTGAACTAATAGTGTCATAATTGAACCAATATTATCATAATTGAATGAAAGTGTTATGGGTTGTACTAAATGTATCGTAGGATGAAATAAAAGTGGCATGGGATAAGAAATATTAGGTTTTATTTTTCATATTCATATTATTGTTTACTTTGATTTTATTAGATATTATCATTTTCCCCTAACTAATTTATATTTTTTTAGTATTAGGTGGAGGAATTTATATATGGTTTAAGAATAAATTCAACTTAAACATTGATTACTATTTATTTTAATAATTTTTATTATTGTTTTTTTATTAATTCAAAATATTTTCTAACAAATTAAAGAATTATCCTTCATATGGATGGGTATAAATCATGCATAACACTTTTATATATCCTAGAGGATTTTATTTCAATAATTATCACAAAATTCAATTCAAGTCGTTTTTAAACATTTTCCAATATAATTATCACTTGAAAGAAACTTTACAACCTTTCCCATTATTATATTTTCCTTTTAAATCTTCATGGATCTTGGAATGTTTGGAATCAAATTTTAAGTGTTCAACCTTTTCAATTCACTAGAAAAAGGAAATATTTCCAAGGGATTTATCTATTTTTCATAGTTTACTATTCAAAAATCGCCTTAGAAAATTTATATATTGGTAGAGGAGAGAGATATTAAATAATATTATACCGTATTTATTGTTTAATTCCATATTCCATAATCTATTGAATCGGACATGCTTTAAGCCACTCAAATTTGAGTAAACTAGAAGGTTATTTTAAAATCATGTACATAATGATATTTTCTAAATATTATTATCTAAGTAAAAAAATTACTTGTGGTATATTTTTTCCAATAACACATTTACTCAAATTATGCCAATTATATCAAATTTATTCAGGACAATGAAGCAATATATTTTTAATACATGATGAAATATTTTTCAACATCACAAACCCAATTAGCTGGAGGGTGGTGACACTATTATAAATTACAAGCAGAGAGCTCCATGTGATTATTCATTTTCATGGTACGAATAATGGAAATTTCATGGATGGATTTCAAAATAGGGGAGATTTTAATATCCCAAATTTATGTAAGAGTTTTATTTCCCAATTTTACAAGTTTTATTCATTATAAATTGAGTAAAAAATAATTCATACAAGATATGAACCAAATTAACAACACATAATTCATTCATAATAGAATATTATAATAAAAGTATATGAATCCCAGTATTACATTACATGGATTGTTACATACCATGGAATATTTCATCACTTATAAATACATATGATAAAATTGGATAATAAATAAATAATAATAATATGTTTATGATTAATAAATCGTATGGATCATATTCACCCTTGAGTATCACTATTAGTGGAACTAACCCTGGAATAAGAAAAATAACATCATAAATATAGAACATGTTTTATAAAATTATTGAATATGATTTAAATAATGAGAAGTTTGACTTTATAAATTGGAATGAAATAGATATATATATAATGTAATTATTGATGGCAGTAGAGTGGGTTCTATCCCATTTAGGGCTACCTAAATCTAAACCCGATTAAATATTTACTAACCTAACCTAAAAACTAACCCACCTAAACCTGATTATTTACTACCCCAACCCTTATCCAATTAGTTATGTAATACTCATTTAATACTAGAACCCATTTATTTGTTTGTTTGTTTTTTTGTTTGTTTTTTTGTTTGTTTGTTTGTTTGTTAATATATGAACCAAACCATTTTTAATAAAATATATTTTTTTAACTAAGGTCATCGAAGGCCAGGAGGCATTTAACATTGGTGGTGTAGATGTAGATGGGTCTTCATTGTTCCATGTTGTTCGACCATCCATTTCATTGTTATAAAAAATGAATAAAAATACTAATAATAAATGGGAAGGTTTAGGTAGTGGTCATGGAACCTGGACCCTACTCGATTAATATTCAAGTAGTGTTCATGGATCTTGAACCTAATTAAATGGTACCCAAACCTGATTCAATCTGGTCGGGTAGGACTTGGTACCCTATTTTTAAATACCTAATGTAATTACCTAACTCGGCTCATTCTATAATCAGTAGCTGTATTGTTTGCCACATGGCCTCAAGCACTCCTCCCCGTAAACCAGAGGCTTCTGACTAGAAACGAGGGACTAAGGTGGTCCATTTGATAGACTATACCATCTAGATTAGTAATTTAATATAGAAGAATCATAACTAAGGAATAGTGGTAATATATAAACAACTCAGTGGTGGAAGATAATAATAACTTACAATCAATAAATGATGAATAATGAACCATGCATGAACATGATACAATATACAAGTATAAAACAATATAATAGAAGATATAAAAGGAATAACTAAAAAGGGTGAATAAATAAAAGACCTATGTATGGAAGGTATCGTGATTATATTATTATCTCCAAATACTAGTTCCCCAAGTCAAGTCCTATCCAACAATAGGAACAACACAGAAGTGTGTCCAGACCTATGCTACAATCACGAGGTCTATTCAAGTACCAAACGATTCCCTAAATAGGTTGTTAGATATAATCAGTAGGCCACTGCCAATGGCATTTAATGAAATCTAGTCTATGAGTATAAAATAAATTATTGTGTAGGTATAATTAATAAAGTAGAAAATAATAAATATAAACTGTTCGGCTCATGTTCTACAAGGACACCTGACTGACCATACCTTCTTTATCCTAAGTTAGAATGACTATGAACATGCCATCATGTATATATATATTCATACATGTAAACTATATATATGCATAGATATACATGCACCAGTAAGGACATCAGGTGTAAGACCAAGGCATCCATAAAATGAACATATAATAAGGACCTAAAAACCAAGATCATAAACGTGCTAGTAAAATGTGATAGTCATATGGGATCCAAGGTGAAACCAAGGTATCCTTGACCTCAGAAGGTTGATCTATCTCATGAGATAATCAATCATTATGACTAGGGGTATGAGTTTAATTCAAATTATAAATCCTTGGAATTCCACTATAAAAATTTCTAACTGATTCCAGGGAACATGTCCCAAGTAATCATGGGTTAAACTTGATTTGGATCCCAAGGAGTTAATCCTTAGCATCCCATATATGAAGAAATCAAGCTTAATCCATGTAGATAATCCTAGGAATTCTAATTTTTAGATATAAAGTGGGTGAATTTTTGATACTACACCAAGGCATTCATATATAGATAATACATTGACTGGGCCCTAGTTTGGTATCTCACTCAGCAGTCGGAATAATGAATTAGAGTGGTGTCCTATGACTGTTCAAGGAATTCCCTTGGGAATCCAAGCCCAGATCAAGTCTGGACACTCCTTTAATAAGAAAAAGGTCCAAAATCCTAAGTCACCTTGAACCTAATGAGTAATATTATTTCATGACAAAAACCTATACCAATTCATTCTTAAACTTCATTAATTATTTAATTTTAAAAAGATAAAATAGTTCACCTCAAAGGTGGTTTTATTATAAAATAGAATTATAACGTCCATGCCATTTAATTTAATTCAAATTAATCATATCCTTTATGAGGGATAATTCAACACTACTTAAAAGGTTATTTAAATAATAATTAGTGCATTAAATTCTTGAGAATATCAAGAAACACGCATAAATGGGGTTTTCTTATTGGAATAGAAAACCCCTAATGGGGTAAATGGTCACAAGAACAACTAATGTGCGGTACTTACCAATAATTTAAATTAGTTTAAAATTTAATAGGAAATGCATAAAGAATATGATGCATTGAAAAATGGTGCATTTTATGAAGAATGAAACATTAAGTAAAAAAATATAGGTCACCTACCTTATGATTAGGAATCTTCACTCATCCATTCTTGGGATTTTACCTGTCTTAGAATGAGAGAAAACAGAAGAATAGACAAATGCCCTGAAAATAGGTCACATGGGATGACATTGAAATATCATTCACTAAAATGATATAAACTGGGAAAGTAATTAAGAGGATAAAATATCCTACTGATACACTTCCAACGCACCTAAAAATAATCGATTTCAAACTTTGATGGAGGATCTTGCTCAAAACCTAGCTTAAGGTATGGAGGATCGATCCAGAACCCAAGGGAATACTCTGTATGAAATGGGGAGGATAATGGAGTAGGAAAATTTAAAGTAAAGAGGGTAAGAAAGTTAATTTATAGCTATTTAAATAGACTCATGGTTTGGGTATACAATTTGGAAAATCATGCACCAAATGTGTGGTGCTACTATCCAAAGGTACACCCCCTTGCATGGCTAGGCGCACAGTTTTACAAACTATGTGCAACCTATATTCCCAGCTCTACAATTTATTATAGACTTCTCACACTTCCATGTGGCCTTTTTTACATAGTTTAACTAATCATATGGAATCTCTATATGGCTGTATAGATTGAGGTGAAAAATTAGCACTAACCATGTGTTAATTGTGCACCACCCTTTACCTTACAAAAGGTTAGTCTTTCGAGGTGTGTTTCTACCAATACTCAAATGAACTCTTGAGATATAATTAGATCCTTAAACCCCATATAAAAACAACACTCTTAAGTATCTCAACTCTCATAATTACATTCTAAGTATTATTTTAATATTTGTACCATCCACTAGATGAAAAGCTTATAATTACTTAAGATATCCAACTGGTCCAAAACATGATACCTTAAAACATCCCCACCTTGGAAATTATCATCCTTGAGAATTATCATGGAATAATGAAAACATCACCCTGTCTACTAGGGTCAATAATTCTCTCTTGAAGAGCCACATTTCATTTCCCACACCCAACACACCTACAAGCGCTACTTTAAAAACATGGTACATAAGCCTCTAAAACTAAATCCAATGCTTGTAACTATCAAAAGAAACTAATACGATTATTACCTGAGCTTGTCTATCCCTATACATGATCACGTCATCATCTATTTCATCAAACCTTCTATAGTGCCCCCCACCATAGGTTCTATCTTTTAATGGAAAACTCTGAGTCATAGTACTTCCACCATCAAAATTTCATATCGAAGAACATCCCTGGTGTCCTAGATACACTCCTAGTGTTTTCATAAAATTAAACACAAGGACATCACTAATGGTCCTCAATTTTATCAAAAAAGTTAAAATCAAGTTGACCATGGTTAACTGGTCATGTCAGATCATCCTTGAAAAGTCATGAACGACCTTTAAATTGTACTTGTCTCATACTATCAGCATGTTTGATGTGGTTCCACACTGGTCACATAAATCTATTTTAGAAAACTCAAGTCGAACCACCTTAAGTCAACCATTTTAAAAAAAATCTTCAACAACTGACGTACCAATAAAACTGATTCCAAGTATTTATCCCAAGGCATACCAAGATTTTTCTAATCATGATAACTAAATCATGTTCCCAAATTTTTGTGACATCTCCTGGTCGAACTATCTCCTTACAAAAACCACCATTATGCCATACCTAATCACAAGTTCTATCCTAGTCTAGCATCTATGGATCATGATAAGAAACTATGAGCTTAACACCCACACTCGAACATCACCCAATTCTATAATAAAACCTATACCTAGAGTTTATTTATAAAACCATTTATACATTTATCCATTTATCCAACGACATAAAAGATCCAAAATGGACATCCAATGACTAGTCTCAAGGTTCCACAACCCTTCTCTCATGAGGGCCTCTCCCAGTGACCAACATCTCACTCCCCACATTAGAATAATCTTTATCATTACTCTAATGAAAAGAGAATGTAATTACCACTACCCAAGATCAGATATAATGAATGGCATGGATAAGAACCTTCCCATCCCAAGGGATAACATAAATGTCACTCATCACTCATCCCATTACCCTGATAATAGTTTCTATGATGTTTTATGATTTCAAGTTACAATGAGGTTCATAATAATTAAAGGTTGACCAGAATACTATGTAACATATATATTACTTTAAAAAAACTCTATGGGCATAAACCCCAAGTAGTTCTTCCTTTAACCCGTAAAATATATTTGATTAGATAGCTCGGGGTACATCTGACGCTCTCTCAGTGTACTCAGGATGATTTTAAGATAAGGGGAATGATAAACTTTATACTAGGAGTATATAGAGATTTTATCAATAGGAATATATATATATCTCTCTAAGCCAAAATCACTTAAAATAGGGATATATTTTCCATTAACAACACCATACACCACGTATCCCAGTGATACATTTCATGATTTAACCACGGTTAACTATCTCATGGAACCTAGTTATTTTCAAATTATCTATTCTCATTGGGTGATTCATTTACTTTTATCCCAAAGATCTGGGTCACTATGCCTTCAAGTTTCACTTCTTTGAAACCATCAGTTCTTATCTTACACCCATCCATTCATCGATGTTCAATTTTAAACATTTATCTCATGCAACCTACGTGAACTAACTTATCATTCATAGTGGGTGTACTATCTCATAACACTCAATTTGAGACCCAACTCATGCTCTCATGGGTCATCCATAAATAAGGTTAAGCTAATTGTGCTACATCTAAAACTAGTTTTTAACATTCCATCATCTCCCTTATAAATCCTCTTTAAAATTGGACACCTACCTATGCCATGATTTATTGAATGATCAATCACCTCAAGCCATTGTTTTCAAAAACTAAAGCATAAAAAAGAAAAAACTGGTCAACTGGTCCAAGAACTTAATGGTTCTATCCATTGAAGATAGTTTCAATATCTAAGCACCCTAGGTGATTCCTTTAAAATATAATAATCATTGTTCCTATATTCAAATACCAAGCACCTTTCATGCATTGGTCTCAAAATTAGTGATAAACCATGATCATTTTCATTAAGGAAAATGAAAACCCTAGGTAAATCTATGTCATTGGTTTACCAAAAACAAAGCGAAAAAATACCTACTAAGTTTTGAGTCTCAAATGAGGGTCTCTGGATCTTTTTCTTTTCCCAACCAATCATTATCAAATGGTTCCACTAGGTCTATCCACCTAACACTGAGGTTTCTCATACAAGAAGAATTTTCCACAAAAGGGACTTTATCTCACAGTGTCCAACATGCATGTATCTCTCTATAAATAGGTAAAACTAAAGGAGGTAAAAATATTATCAAACTGCAATGGTCAAAACCTATTAATATAGGTTGAACCACATTACCTATAAAGAATCGGCTTCCAAGACCTTATAATCACTAGGAATCTGAATAGGGGAGTGCTCACTAAAAGTTTATAATGATAACATAAAGGTTAAAGTGGTGAAACTTATCGAGTATCTATATACAGTAATACCCCCTCTAGGTTAAACTTACCATACAACCACCTAACTAACCAGTGGTGTTGTTTCATTAACTAAAAGTCTTACCCAACTCAACTGGATTAAATGGACAGAACATACCATACTTAATGTTCATCTCAAAACCCTACCATATTCCTATTTCCAAGGGAGCTACCAAAATAGTCTATCCCCTCATTTTTAACATAGGTAATTGGCCTTCAAACTAGATTCATTCCTAAAAAGACACTAGGATCTATCACCTATCCATTAGCTTTATGAAAAATTAGAAAAGAAGGCAACCGAGACCTATGGAAATGCTCATGTTTCTGTCTCAATCATCTCACCAAGAAACCCAAATCCAACCCTTACATGAAGGTCAATGCTATAATTACCTACAAAAGGTTCCATTTTAAGGAATTTAATTGATTATCATATATTAAAACATTTAAAATAGCTCATATATAAGGGATACCATTTACCATTTTTCAAGAAAAAATTTACAAATCATTTTATTTAGCTGACGTCGTGCAACATTTGGAAAATTACCTCATGATTTCATTTTAAAAAATTGATAAAAATTTATTTAACCGGTAATTTATTACAGTAGGATTATTTAAAAGAAAATTTCACTCACAAGATAGAGAGGTAAACACTCTTTAAGTTGCAACTATAATTTTAATTACTTGAATCCTCATAACTATAAATATCAAAAAAAATATAAAAGGTATTTTATAAATTTTAAGGGGATAGGATCAATAATATGCCATCATACATTTATACACAACCTATATAATTGGCTACATGAACTTTAAATAACAATCCCATAGCATGAGTATACCCCCAAGGGGTTAAGTATTAAGGCACAAAATGAAATAAAGGTTTCCTAAGAGGGTCTTATCAATCCAACCTAGGTCCTTTTAAGTGAAACCCGATATAATTTGATTAATTATGGATTAATTATTTCCTTAGTGGGTTTACCTTATAAGAAAAATGCCCCAACTAACCTACTTGGATCAATTTTTTCATTTAGGTATTTAATCATACTGGGACCAAGTTGTATGGAAGTTGATTTTTGGAGCTGAAATAAGTTTCTGCTAAAAGTTTTGTCTTTTTTATCAAAAATTAAATCACCTTACTTTTTAATTTTTGGTGATTAGGCGATAGGAATGAAATGGGTAATCATTATAAGAAGATTGTATGTGGTTTTCAAAATAAAATTTATCAGTTTCGGTTTTATGTTTTTAATAATTTTTTTGAATAAAGTTTTCTTTCACACTCACATTGTGTCTAAAATTAAAGTTTCAATTAGTATGAGAAGTTATTATAATGTCCAAATTTATTTTAATATGTTAGGTTGAAAATATAAAATTCTTTATTGTTAAGTTGATTCTCAAATATCATAAGTTATCTATAACACCTATGATTCAAGCCTTGTGAATATAAGGGGGATAAAAAGTACTTCTAATCGGTTTGAGGATTGGTTGGAGATATAGAATGTTCTGTAAGGATGGGAAGTCATAAAAAATTCTAATATAATTCATAAGATACCTTGTAGATCCTAAAAGTTTCCAACATCATGAGGAATTCATGATTACAATTAGGAGTCTATGGGAGAAATTTTAAAAATTTTAAGTCTTCTGATCTTAGTTAAGGAGTGTGATAATCAATGGTTGTAGAAATTTTTTGAAGTCTAACAAGTTGGAAGTTACTAAATTCAAAGTATTGTTGAAGCACTGATCGATTGGTCAATCAGACACAGTGTGCCACAAACTCATCATAGTCATAATTATTAAGAAAGGAGGAATTTTTTAGACTAATAAATAAGATAAATCGAGAGTTTTTTTGGACTAATAAATCAGATAAAGATCAACAATGTAGTCAACCATTTTCATTAGTTTGAATTGTATTGAATTTGGGTCAATAGAATAATAAGCTCTGAATTGGTTTAAAAGTGGGTAAGGAGTCATCAAACAATAAGTGGTGTTAATTCATTAGAAAAGGCATGATGTTGATCCATCAGAAGGAATCATAGATTGATCCATTAGACACATGATAACACTGATAATTAATTGATCATAAAACTTAATTATACACAGGAGCATTGATCAAAGTAATTAAATAAAAGGATAGATAATTTGAATCTATTTTGGATTTGTTGTCAAAGGGGGTTCTCACTACCCAAGAGTTTTCAAAAGGGGTGCCAGTATCATTATAAGTTGAAATGATGTTTATGGAAATATAAAAGCAATATATTTATAACAAAGTTGCAATAATGTTTATGGACTAATATTTTAAATGTTTTTAATAGGAGTATTTTAGTTGGTATGAAGTAATGTAATGAAATGTTTTCAGTATTACATGTGTTTTCATCATAAAGAAGAATATCAGAATGATATGTGTATTGAACTGAAGAAAGGTTATAAAATTTGAAGTTGGATGAAGTTATGATAAGATTCAAGATGTTTTGAGAGGAATTGAGAAGATTTTAGAATCATTGAATAATTCAAAGATTTAGTTTAAATGGAAATGAAATTCAAAGTTAGGGAAAATTTTATAAGCAGGAAAACAAAAGTAAGTTCCCTCCTATTCCTCTCCTTTAGCCCCTATAAAAATTAAGTAGTGCATTGTACTTTTTACTAACTATGAATTATTGATCATGTGAAAAGAGAGAGAGTGATGAAATTATTGGAATAAATAATAAGTTTCCAAATATATTTTTCATAAGTAAGTTTTCTAAACATAAGAGGAAAAAAGAAATATTTACCAGATCAGACCGAACCATCGAACACATATTTCTAGGGAAGATTGAAGTGGTTCAGAATTGTCTCTAGGGTATTATTTACTTATATATTTTATGTAATGACTAATTATATTGGGGAATCAGAATGATCCATTGTAATTAGTTTTGTAAAAATTCCATAGAGGTTGTTTCTATATGATGTGGATTAGGAAAGTAAAGAAGTGTGTTTTAAAGAATCACAAAAGTGGATGTGATAATTCATTATAGTAAATTTATTTGTACCAACTAGTGAAGGTTTCTTAACTTTTTACACAAACTTTTATTACATAATTAATCCTATAAGAATCACATCCATTTTTTTATTGATCATAGTGCTACGGATGTGTAAGGGTATATCCTACTTATTTTATCCACACAAAATGATTATTTTATAGTGGATTATTTTGTATTGTATTGTTTTCAAACCCTGAAAAGTATGTAACTACTCTTATTGAGTAGTGAACCTTGTAAATACTTATGTTCCTATGGATGTGTGGTTGTTTTATTTTCATCAAAGTGGTTAATCTTTAATATCAGTATAGGGTTGTTTCAAAATAAAGTAAACTTAAAATAAAAATATATCATTGATTCACCCCTCCCCATCTTAATGATACATTGATCCTAGCTGGGATATAACAAGAGTATTCAGAGTGAATGTTACCTTAGTTTACTCTTTGCTAAAGTTTTTTAAGAGAAGTTTTCATAGAGAATCTAAAATGTGTGAATAGTAGGGGATTCCAATCTTCGATAGAAATAAATATCATATCTAGAAATATATAATGTTTTCTTATCTTATTTCTCCTGGGTATGATGTTTTCGAAGAAGCTATAGATGGATTTACTACTATTGATTAAAATTTCCTCTTAAATTTGTGCATGAGAAGAATCTTTAGAATTATGGAAGATCTAATAATTATTTACTCTCATCACTCACTAAAATTGAGTTTCTAAGAGTGAAGGTAGTTTCTACTACTAAAGGTATCTAGGAAAAGTTGAAAAAAATTTATGAAGGCAATACAAAGTTGAAGAAATCCAATTTAAAAATATAAATGATGAAGTATGATGACCAGAAAATGGGTGATTATGGATCTATTAATGACTTCTTTACAAGGGTGAATGATATTTTTAGCACCATAATATTTCTGGGTAAGAAGTTTTAAGACTCAAATATTGTTGAAAATATCTTTAGAATTCTTCTTAAAAAGTTGTATTCCAAATTTTCATCTTTGGAGGATAGATATATTGAAACTCTATCTCCGGATGAACTTTATAGTACTCTCATCACATATAAAATGAGATAGAATAAAGTTATGAAAGTCAAAACAAATTTTGATTAAGAAACTTCCTTAAATGCTACTAAGTAAGGAAACTATAAAAAGATTTTTAATGAATAATAAGTTAGTGAACATGAATATTAAAATGATGTATGTAACAATATTGATGAATTTCTATCCTTATTTTCTAAAAATGTGAAAATAGGTCTAGAAAAGTATAAAGGGAAACTTCCCTTGAAATATTTTGAATGTGGAAACATTGGTAACTTTATTGATAATTATCCTCAAATAAATAATGAAGAAGATAGTGATGAAAATTATCAAAGACCAATAATATCTGGGACTAAAATGGTCATAATTCTAAAGCATTTTCGAAGGAAAAGGATAAAAAATTCTCTAAATCAAAAAGGAGAAGCTTTTGTTCTAAAGATGATGAAAATTAAGATAGTGAAGATGAATCTAAAATTTTTACTAAGATTTATAGAGAAAATAATTTCATTGAAACATTTAATAATGAATATTTTGTATGTATTAGTTCAGAATAAGAAGAGACTAAGCTTGAATTTAATCTGAAGAGATAATTGAATGAATTTCTAAGAAAGATTATAAGGCTTGAAAGAGAAATCAATAAGTTAAAGAAGGAAATTCTTATTGTAAACAATCAATAATGTCTTCCTAAAGAGAAATATAAGTTGTAGGAATAAGTTGATCATATAAATAATTATCTTGATAAGGAAAATAATTGGAATAAACATCTTGAAGTAAATCTGAAGGCAAAGGAGGGAGAGTTATAATATGTTCAATAAAAGTTATCTAAAGCTGAGCAGGGAGTAACAAGTTTCAATAACTCTATATATAAAGTTATTGAGATCTCTCTAAATGTAAAACCTAAAAAGGATCAATAGTTACCTTCAAAGTTTGTAAAAAAAGTTGTAAAAGTTACTAAGAAGAATAAAGTTGTGGAATTCATGTACATGGCCAAAATAAATAAAGGTGTAAGTTCATAAGTTTCTAAAAAATCTAAGTCTAAAAATAAAGTTTATAATTATTATAATCCCAATAAATTTGGAAATTAATCTGAATTTAATAATAATATTTTGGTTGATAATAAAAGGTTTGGGGCTCAACAAATTTCTAATGTGAAAGATAAAAAAGTTGCTGAGAAATATGTCTATGATTTCAGATAGTATAGAAGTTACATATGAAAGTATTCTTTCTATGGATACTACTGGTATTGTAGTAGATTTGGGTAAATATAAAATATATGTTGGTTTAATAAAAAAATTACATTTATTCCATTAATTTCAAAAGTCAACGTTTTAGGGGAATTTAATCCTCTCAAAGGAATAAATCTGAGAATGATGTTTTGAAGAAAACTGATAAGGATGTTCTAAAAGTTTAAAATAGATTCCATCCATTGAAAAATATTTATGAAATAGGTGAACAACCTAGAAATATTGAAAAAGTTTTTATTTTTTTTTACCATCACAACAATATGTTTATAACGATTCTCAAAAGTCATATATGAAAAGATATAAAGGGAAAGAAAAAGGAAAACAAAATGATCTTTCTTTTGAAACCATTCTAAAATCTATAAAAGGATAATGAAATTGTATCTTGGAGAGTGTTTTTTCTTCTCACATGACATGAGATTTAAAATTTTTGAATAATGAGAAAGAATTCAAAGAAGGAACAGTGGCATTTGGAAATGATGAATCCCTTGGAATTAAAGGTGTTGGATCTATTATTATTGGGGACTAGAAGCTGAAATATAATAAATCATTATTCATTTTTGGGTTGAAACATAAATTTTTGAGTGTTTCACAACTTTTTGATGAGCGAAATAATTTTTTTAGAAAATGTGGTTTTGTTGTGAAAATAGAGGAAGATGGAAAAGTTGTTACAATATGACAACATATAAAAGGAAACTTATTTCAAGTTGGTGAAGTTTATAACTTGTGTTAATTAAGAATAATGGAATAAAATAAATTTTGGAATAAAAGGTTGGGAAATATTTGTTTGATAAACATGAGAAAATTATCAAATAGAGATAGTGTCTGTGGTATTCTTAATATGTTAAGAATAATATATTGGTGTTTCATTATTTTTTAGAAAGGGAAGATTACAAACTTTGTGCATAATAATGTTGATATTTTTTCAACTTGACCCATTGAAATTTTTTATTCTGATATTTTTGGGTCAATGAGTAAACAATAAACTTTCAAATATAATTACTTCATTTATTTGAATGATGATTATACTCGAATTTCTTGTTTTATGTATTTAAAAAATAATTCAAATTCTCTGAATATGTTGAAAAGTTTTGGGAGAATAGATTATAAGTAATGTGGTCATTCTATGAAGAATATGAAAACTGATAATGGTGGTGAGTATAATAATGGAGAGTTCAGAAGTTATCTTGAAAAATATGGAATTTATCATGAGTTCAGTGCACCATACACACCACAAAAAATTGTGTTGCTAAAAGTAATAATAGAAGTTTGGTTGAAATGGGACTTTCTATGTTACTTGAACATGGTCTTTCTCATTAATTTTGGAGGAAATCTACGAGCACAGCTGTTTATATTCAAAATCGATGTTTCTAAAGGAAAAGTTCTGATGTGACTCCTTATGAAATGTTCTATGAAAAAACACCAAGTATGAAACACTTAATAGTTTTTGGGATTCCCTGCATCATAAATAAAATAGGTGGAAACCATGCAAAGTTTGATCACAGAGTTGAATATGGAATCTTTCCCGGTTACTCTCTAGATAGAAGAAGATACAGACTTTTTAACAAAGAAACGGAAAGAATATTTGATTCTATTGATGTAAAAGTTCTTTAGAAATCTGAGAAATATGTGTCACAAACTCATGAAAATGAAGAATAATAAGAATATGAAATAATTTTCATTAATAAACATGAGAAGGATGCAAAAAACTGTGATGACACACAGGTGGAAAATAAGACTCAGATATTTCCAGTGATGAGGAAGAATTTTGAACATATCATCCTAGGATTAGGAAGTAATTGGAAGATCAAAATATAATTGGTGATTAACCTCAAAATTTTTAAACAAGGAAAATATCAAAAGTTATTATACATAATTATTTGTATTCAAAAGTTTAGATGAAAGATTTTAATGAAGATTTTGAGCATTTGGAATGGATTCAGGTGATGAATGAAGAGTTGGATCAAATTAAAAAAAAATGATACTTGGGAAATCATACCTAAACCAAATGAAAAAATGTTATTGGTACAAATTTTGTGTTCTGGAACAAGTTTAATGAAGATGGTGAAGTGATAAGAAACAACTAAAGACTAGTTTTCAATGATTACTCACAAATTGAAGGCATTTATTTTGATGAAACTTTGGCTCTAGTGGAAAGGTTATAAACAATCAGAATCTTTCTTGCTATTATTACACAATGAAGTTACAAAATTTTTTAGATGGATGTGAATCCATAATTTTGGATTAGTGAATTTTATGAGGGAGTTTATATTAAATAACTATGTAACTTTGTTTTTGTTAAGGATCAAAGTTATGGGTGTAAGTTGAAGAAATCCTTGTATGGTCTAAAGAAAGATCCAAGGGTGTGGTACTCCAAATTGGATACCTTCTTAAGGAATTATAACTTTAAGATAGTAAGGGTTAGTAGTAATCTATACATAAAATAAATTCAGGAGATTTACCTCATTGTAATTTTTTATGATAATGACATTATATTTGTTGGGAATGATGGAAGAACATGTTAAAGGTTTTATGAATAAATGAAAAAGTTTTTTGAGATGTCCATGCTTGGTGAAATTAAATAATTTCTTGGGTTAAAAATCTTAAAAAATAAGAAACGCATATTTATTTCTCAATAAATGTATGCTAAGGAAAATCTTAATAATTTTTTCATGGAAAATTAGAAACTGGTTTTCACACTAATTTCAATGGGAACCAAGTTGAATAAATATGGAGAATATAATAAAGTTGGATCTAAAGTGTTTTAGAAGTTGATTGGAATTTTTTGTATCTGACAGCCACAAGACCAGACATTGTTTATGTTGTTACCTTATGTGAAATATTCCAAAGTGATCCAAAATAATCACATCTATTTTCTGAAAAAAATAATTCTCAGATATATCAAAGGAATAATAGATTTAAAAAACAAGTATGATAGCTCAGAAAGAATTGAGTTATTTAGATATACAGATGCTGATTGGTCAGAAAGTGTTGATGATAGAAGATCCACATCTGGTGGATTTTTTCTTTCTTAGAAAAAGTTGTGTAAGTTGGAATACTAAGAAACAAAACTCAGTAACTCTTATAATAGCTGGAGCTGAGTATATTTCCACCACTCAAGATGATACATAACTTATGTGGATGAAGACTTAGTTGGAAGACTTACTTGTTAAAGTAAAGTTACCTCTACTCTTGGGTTGTGATAATCAAAGTTCCATAAACCTTACATTAAACCCAATAAAATAGTCTTGTTAAAATCATATTGATATGAAATATCATTTCATCAAAGAGAATGTAGATAATAATGGACTCAAGTTGGACTATGTTCCTATATCAGAACAAGTTACTAACATATTCAAAAAACCTTTACCTAAGGAATAATTTTACAAACTAAGGTTGAACATGGGTTTCCATCCTCTTTCTCTTCAAGGTTCAGTTATGTTTTTCTTTCTAATATCTAATCTAGCCTTTGGATAGTCTTGTTAAGGGGGATAAGAATGTTTCATAAATCTATTTTTTGAAATGTTCTCAACCTTTTAAGTAATCATGTATGTAGGGGGGAGTTTTAGGAAAGATGTGAACTCAGCATGTAAGTGTGTGAACTATTCAAATAGTTTTTTGAGGTGGTTATAAGAAAATTGTTTTATAGTAAAAGTGAAATAAACTGAAGAATAAAGTTTTAAAGGCTTTGAAGTTTCAAGATGAAAAGTTTTATAAGTCGCTAATTTTGGACAATATGGCTTTTAAATCAATGATTCTAGTTTCCTATAATGATTTTGCTTACTTAGTCTTAGAATTATTGATTAATGATCCATTTATTGATGTTACAATGTTCAGTTATTTATGAACCTTGGTTGACAAAAAAATATAGAGGAGGATATTTTTGGGACCAAGTTGGATAGAAGTTGTTTTTGGGGAAGTTTGTGCTGAATGTTTTGTCTTTTTTTCAAGAAAATAAATCATTTTACTTTTTATGTTTTGGTGATCAGATGGTAGGAATGAAATGGGGAATCATTATCAGAATATCAGAGGTTGTTTTCATAAGAAGATCTATCAGCTTTGGTTTTTTTCTCTGAAAAATTTTTATGAATAAAGTTGTCTTTCAGACTCACATTGTGTCCAAAATGAAAGTTTTAGTTAGTATGAGAATTTTTTATGATGACTGAATTTATTTTTGAGATTTTCGATTGAAAATATGATGATTCTTTGTTGTTCGATTAGTTATTAAATATCATAAGTTTTCTATAACACTTTTGATGCAAGCCTTATGAATGTAAGGAGGAGATAAAGTGATTCCAATTAGTTTGAGTCTTGGTTGAAAATATAGAAGGTGTTGGAAGGATGGGAATTCATATAAATGTCCATTGTAATTAAGACGATGATTCTACAATCCTAAATGTTTTCAATTTCATGAGGAATTCATGATTACATGTATGAGTTTTTTGAAGAATAAATTTTATGAAGTTGAAGTCTTCCAGACCTAGTTCATTGATGTGAGAATCACTAGATGCAGAAATGGTTTAAAGTCTAGGAAATTGGAAGTTGTTGAATTCTAAGTATTACTGAATCACTAATTGACCAGTCCATCAGATATAGTGTGACACTGACTCATCAGAGACAAAATTATTAAGAAAGAAGTAATTTTTTGGACTAATGAATATGATTAATTGGTAGTTATTGTGACCAATCAATTAGACGAAGATCAACAATGTAGTCAACCATTTTAATCAGATTGAATTTTATTGAAATTGGGTCAATATAAGAAGAATATTTGAATTGTTTTACAAGTGGGTCAAGATTCATTAGACAAGAAGTGGTGTTGATTCGTTAGAAAAGGAATGATGTTGATCCATTGGAATTAATTAGATACCAGTCTATTAGATTCATGTTGACATCAATAATTCATCATATGTTGGACTTTATCAGACACAAGATCATCGGTATGGGTAATTGAAGAAAATGAGAAATGCTTTGAAGCTATTTCAAATGTGTTTTCAATGGGGTTTCTCACTAATAAAGAGTTTCTAAAAGGGGTTCTGGTATCTTTAGATGTTTCAATGATGTTTATGGTAAAATAAAAGCAACATAAGTCTAACGAAGTTGCAAAAAAATTTAGGGAAGAATGTTTTCAATGTTTTTAATAGGTGAATTTTAGTTGGTATGGAGAAACATAAAGATCATTTTTCAATCTTACATATGTTTTCATCATAATGAATAATATCCTAATGACATTTCTATTGGACTGAAGAAAGGTTATAAAGTTTGAATATGGATGAAGTTTTGAGAAAATTTTAGAAGTTTCGAAAAGAATCAAGAAGTGTTGAGAAGCACTGAAGAAGTAAAATATATAGTCAAAATATAAATGAAATTCAAAGTTAAGTAAATTTGGTTGAGTGGGAAAATGAAAGTAAGTTCCCACCAATTCCTATCTTGGAACACTGATAAATATTAAGGAGTGCATTGTACTTTTTACTAATTATAAAGTACTATTCACATGTGAAGAGAGACTGTTCTAAAAGTATTAGAAGAAAGAATAAGTTTTTAAATAGATTTTTCTTGAGTAAGTTTTCCATATATAAGAAGAAGAAGAAATATTTTCTAGATCAGACTGATCCATTGGGCATAGTTTTTTGGGGAAATTTTTAAGTGGTTTAGAGTTGTCTTCAAAGTATTTCCTTATCTATTTTTTAGACTGACCAATCAGACTATAGAATTAGACTGAGCCATCAAACTGAGTTTTTTTATGAATTTCAGAAAGGTTTTTTCTACCTACTGCTAGGTAGGGAAGTTAATAGGTGTGTTTTGGAGAATCATAAAAGTGGAAGTTGATAAGGTAGAACAAAACGTTTTTTAAACCAAATATTGAAGGTTCTTAACTTGTTACATAAACTTGTATTATATCATTCTTGTCGTAATAAGCACATGAAATATTGTCTGATAATAGTGCTACACAAGTGTAAGGGTATATCCTACTTGTTGTATCCACATGAAAGGATTGTTTTCTAGTGGATTGTGTGGTATTGGATTGTTTCCAAACCATGATAAAGACATGGGTACTCTTTTTGAGTAATGAAACTTGTAAATACTTGTGTTCATGTGGATTTCTGATTGTTTTGTTTTCATAAAAGTGATTAATATTTAATAGGAGATTAAGTTTGTTTCAAAATAAAGGAAACATAAAAGAAAAATATATCACTGATTCATCCCCTCCCCCTCTCAGTGATACATTGATCCTATCTTGGATATAACAAGTCATATAGGTATCATGCTCATATAATAGTGGTGCAATCCTTTATATATTGATATATACCATGGTCCTAATAGATTAATTATCATTCCCAAGTTATAAAGGAACTTTTATTTATAAATCACAATTGTAATTCATGTAACTGAAACCAGGTTTTCACCTTTGGTCTCAAGATTTAACAAGACAACTTAAGATGGTTCTATTATATGGGTTACCCTTTTTAATTTATAAAGGATCATATTCTTTATAAATTGTATTTATCACCCATTTAATCGTAACCATTAATGTTTCATCCCATGAAACAAATGGTTCATGCCTCAAACATATCATAATTAGTTAGTTAAATAAACTTCCACCATTAATCTAGGTGGGAAAATACCATATAGGTTGATTATTAAACTTTATTTAACAGACCATATATCATAACAAAAACAATGCATGATATTATAAAGTAATAAATACGGGTATGTATGTAGGAAACCATAGAATTATGGTATAGAACTAATCATGTGAAATAATCAGTGAGTCATATTAAACATATAATCATGTTGATAAATCACACAAGCATGTTATATGGGGAAGCATTCTAAATAATCACCTAAGCAGGTGTATAGATAAACATGGAACATAATCAGAAAATCAAGCAATGCAACCTACACTACATGGATTATTCATGGAATGTGAATATTTACATACCTAAAATGATGCATGTAGTAATACTTCCTTAAAATATCAGGATAAGTGGTAAATATTATAAATCTATAAATTAATAACCAAAATAAGTGTGAAAATCACCCAAGGTGAAATAATAATCAATTGTAATAAAAACATCAAAAACAATCCCACCCCTAGAAACTTGATTCTTATTACATACATGGGTAGTCTAGACCCAAAAAAACTATTTACCAAGTGATGGCACATTCTTAGTCCCTTATCTACCATCCTAAAATAGTAAGATAATAGAAAAGAATCTATAATGCCACTTTGTAATTCCCTGACCCGACTCACTTATAATCAGTGGTTGGACTGGTTTCCACATTGCCTCAAGCATGCCTCCACATACGCCATAGGCTATCGACTAGTAGTGAGGGTCTAAGGTGGTACAATGTTGAGACTATACTATATGGATCAGTAGTAAATATAGTGGAAGCATAACTAAGTAACAGTGGGAATAGTTGAACAATAGATTAGCGAAAGACAACAATAAATGATGAATAATTAACCATGCATGAACATACTATAATGTACAAAAGGTAAACAATACAGTAGAATATACCATAAGACCAATTTAAAAGGGTATATGAATAAAATACCCAACTTTGAAAGGTATATCTAGTACATTCTCAGCTACTACTCTCAATCCCCCATGTCCAATTCTAGCCCATAATAGAAACATCATAGAAACACAATCCAGACCTAACATGTAATCATGAGGTTTGTTTGAGTGCTAAAAGACATCTTGAATAGGGTGTGAGATATACTTAGTGGGATAACACCAACAATGTTTAATGCAATCCATTTTGAGAGTATAAAATAAAGCAGTGGGTAGATATAATAAATAAATCAGTAAATGATAAATGTAAACGAGTCAACTCAGGTTCCACAAGGACACCTAGCCGACCATACCTGCTTCGTCCTAAGCTAGAATATCTCTAAATATTAAATCATGTATACATATATACACATGTAAACAGTATATATTCATAGATATACATTCATTAGCAAAAAAATGAGGTGTAATACCAACTTATCCAAAAAATGAAAGTATAAAAGGGCCTAAAACCCAATATCAAAAACATGGTAATCAAAAGTGATCATCATATGGAATCCAAGGTCAAATTAAGGCATCATTGACCTTAGAAGGTCGATCAAACTCATATGATAATCAAGCAGTCTAGCTAGGGTTATGAGTGTAATCAAAAGTATAAATACTTATCATTATACTATAAAATTTTCTAACCAGGTCTAGGGAGCATGTCTCAAGTAATCACAGTCTAAACCTAATTTGGATCCCAAGGAGGTAATACTTTTCATCCATTTTTCGAGGAAATTAATATGAATCTAGTGAGATAATATAAGGCGTTATAATTTCCAAATATAAAGTAGTTGAATCATCAGTACTATTCCAAGGCATTCACATATAGATAAGACATTGAATGATCTCTAGTGTGGTATCAAGATCAGAAGTTGGACCAATTAATTGGGGTGGTATCCTCTGAGTGCTAGATGCATTCCCTCGGGAATCTAAGGCTATCTCAAGTCTGGACACTCCTTTAATAGGAAAATGTCTAAAATCATAAGGAAACTTTCACCTAATGAGTAATATTATTCTATGAGAAAAACCCATGTCAATTTTTTATTCAACTTCATTAATTATTCCCATTTCACTTTATAAAATGGCACCCCTAAAAGTTGGTTTAATTATAAAATGGAAGTATAGTGTTCATACCATTTAATATAATTCAAATTAAGAATCTTCTTCATGAGGTATGATTCAAAACACCACAAGATGTGATTTAAATGATAACTATAGAATTAAGTCTTAGGAATATCAAGAAACACACCTAAATTGGGGTATAAAACCCCTAATGGTGGAAAGGATCTCAATAAAAACTAATGTAAGGTGATAACCGGTAATTTAAATTTTTCTAACATTTAGGAGGAAACATGTGGAGAATATGATGTGTGGAACAATGAAATATTTTATAAATGACATAACTTTAATTCAAAAACATATAAATCACCTGCTTCATGCTTAGGACACTTCACTCGTTCATTCTTAGGCTTTGATTCGGCCTAGAATGAGAGAAATTGAAAGAATGGAAAAATTACCTAAAAATAAGTCATATTATATCTCATTGAAATAAAATTAGATATAAATATATAAAATTATTAAGGAATGAATAGTATAAAAGATCTTACCGATACACTTCTAATGCACCCAATGACGATCGATTCCAATCCCGGATAGAGTAGCTAGAAGAAAGCCTAGCTTGAGGGAAGGAGGAAGGCCCAAGTGGACCATTGTGCTTGAAATCAGAAGGATAAGGGTGAAGGAAAATTTAAAGGAAGGAAATCCAGAAAGGTGATTTCTATCTATTTAAAGAGGTAAATGTTTTGGATGCATAGTTTGACAAACTATATGCCAATTATGTGGTGCTACTATCTAAAGGGATACCCCCTTGCATGGTTAGGCACACAGTTTGAAAAACCATGCACAAATCATGCACCTACCTCTTTAATTTATTACAGACCTATCACATGGTCATTCATCCTTCCTTGTATAGTTTAACTAACTATGTTTCACCCCTATAGTGCCACGCAGTTTTGGGTGGTTAGAACTAACTATGTTCTAACCATGCACCACCTTTACCATACCAAAGGTCAGGCTTTCAATGTCCATTTCTCTTGAGGCCCAAAAAAAATGATGATATGTATTTTAATCCTTAAAAACTATATAAAAAACACTCTTCAATTTCCTAACTCTCTTAATTATATTCTAAGGCTTATTTTAAGTTTTGTCCCATCCACCAAACGAAAAGCTCAAAATTTCTTGGAATTTCAAACTAGTCCAAAACACGGGACCTTACATCCATTTCCATATCCAAATATAAAAGGGGATAATATAGTCAGTATTTAACAATTATAAAAGTTATATAATCATTATTTAACTATTATAAAACATGGTTCCATCTTTTCCCACTTTTCAAAAGAGGTCTTCCTTTTTTTGTTCAATAAAGGTGGTCTGACCCTCAACCTTTTCAAAAAAAATTATTTAGATGTTAAATATAAATATTTTTATGATACATAATTTATTTGACATAAAATAAATACTTATTAAGACAAATATAAAGGAAATAATTTATTATTAAAAATATTTTATATTCAATAAATGTGTATTTTTACATGTTTTGTATGTTTATTAAATTTATCATATTTAAAGAATAGTTTTAATTAAATGTATTTATAAAATTAAAAAATATATTTTAATACCATTGATAAAATATAATTAATGGTTATTATAAAAATAATTAATTTTAAATAAATATGATTCAAATCATTTAATGTTAAAAAAAGGATATTTTTTAAAGATTTTTTTTTCTAAATGTAGTGTATTTTTATCTTAATAAATTAAATGTATCACCTTTAAATAATAGTTTTAATGAAATTTATATATAAACAAATAAATAAAAAATCATCTAATTATCATCAATTGATAATTATCATTTAGTGTTTAGAAATTTATTTCTCTAAAAATAATATTTCTTGTATATTATATGTTTTCATTAAAAAGTTAAATTTCTTATATTTATAATTTGAATTAGATTAAATGGGGCCCAAATTTTTAATGATTATGTAAAAATTATATAAGAGGGGTAATATTGTATTTTTAGTACAAAAATAATAACCATAATAAATAATTAAATCAAGTAAAATGGGATAAAGAGGGTAAAATGACATGGAATGAATTTTTAATTATTAAATTGATATTAAATAATTATAAAATTTATTTATTAAGTATTTTAGTCAATAATATATTTCCAAATAACATTTCCTTACCAAAATATCCTAACTCCCATGTGATTTCATGTTTACTGTTCACCTAATTCAAGTTTCAAAGGAAATTTCCGTCGTATTCACTTATAAAAAGATCTCTTCTCTACCCACAAAAAATCACTTCTATACTTGGGTAATATATTGAATCTATACACTAATATTATTTCGTAAATTCCATTCTCATGTTGGGTAGCTTTTGGTTAAAATAATATGGCATAAGTCCTTCATTTCAAAGGTGGTCGTTCTAAGATGTGATTCCATCAAAGTTATGAGTTCTTCTTCATATCTTTTATTTATCTTATCATCTATAATATTCTTAAATACTATACACTAATATAATTATGTTTTTTATCATCATTATAATTATATAAAAAATTATATTTCAACCATATAAACTCATACTCTTACTCATTCATTAGTATAACATGTTCTTATTTGGGTCAGTTCAACCACCTACATAAACAACATTATATTTTCTTTATAATTCCCACCATGAATGAGTATCAAAACATAAATAATTTTAAAATATGATATTAATAATTAATTTATGTTATGATTATTTTTCTTAAATTTTTACATTAAAATGAATTTTCATTATAAATCATCACTTTTTTATTGGAAAATTCACCTGAAACATACACATTATGAAATCCAAACTTGTGAATTGTACTAGTATATTACATCAAATGAAAATGGTAACTCATAAATAATTATAGTATTATTATTACAATAAATTTAATAATTTTGAATTATTAACTTAATAACGTATATTGATAATCAAAATAACCATACTGGAACTAGTATGAAATAATCAAAAATATTAACATCTGATGATGAAAATAAACTATAACTAACTAATATATATATATATAATAAATTGATATAATTAATTAGTATAAATTGTAATATACATTATAAATTTATAAAATAGGTGTTTAATAAATATATGTATATTATATTGGAAGTTGGAGCATGTCAGACCAAGTGAGAATCCAAGGTAAGGGCTTTTTATCTCAAGTTCCTTTTTTTAATACATATTTCATATTATGAATTTATTGTCCTTTATTTGGTGAATATACACCCCATTTAATTTTTTTATTATAATTCACATTTGATTCATGATATTTAGAATCCCATCTCATGTACTATCTTTCAATTTCTTTTGATTCATACATTACTAAAATCATAATAGTTTTACATATCAATTTCCTTTCTTTGATACTTATTTCATATTATGCACCTATTGTACCTCATATAATGTATATAATAACCTATTAAATTATTTTATCATAATTCACTTTTGATTCTTGTTATTTAAAATTCCATTTCATGTTCTCTCTTTCATTTTATTTTGATTCATACATTACAATTGTCATAAGGTTTTTTCACCTCAATTTCTTTTCCTTGAGAAATGTTTCATATTATGAATCTGTTTTATTTTATATATACCAACCCATTGAATTTTTTTATCATAATTTAATTTTGATTCATGGGATTTAAAATTCCATTTCATGTTCTCTCTTTCAATTTACTTTCATTCATACATAACCAAAATTATAAGGTTTTTTTATCTCAATTGGATTTCTTTGAGACTTGTTTCATATTTTCATCTATTTTATTTTATATGGTACATATAATGAAAAATTAAATATTTTATCATAATTCACTTTTTATTCATGTTATTTAAAATTATATTTCATGTTCCCTCTTTCATTTTATTTTAATTCATACATTACCAAATTCATAAGGGTTTTTCACCTCAATTTTCTTTCTTTGAGACATGTTTCATATTATGAATCTATTTAATTTTATATATAATACCCCTATTGAGTTATTTTATCATAATTATATTTTTATTAATTGTATTTAAAATTCCATTTCATGTTCTATCTTTAATTTTATTTTGATCCATACATTACCCAAGTCATAAGGTTTTTTTATCTTAATTTTTTTCATTGATATTTGTTTCATATTAAAAGAATATTCTTCCTTTATATGGTGTATATGCTACCCCATATTAATGTTTTATCATAATTTAATTTTTTATTCATGGTATTTAAAATTTCATTTCATGGTCACTCTTTCATTGACTTTTGATTCATACGAAACTGAAGTCATAAGGGTTTTCTTGACTTAATTTTATTTTCATTGAGTAATATTCTTTATTCTTTGATTATGTCATTCTATGTTTGATATATTATGAACTATGACTATATAATATAGTATATTATCATTAATTATGGGGATATTGTATTTCATTATCAAAATATTTTTCTTAACTGATTAATACTTCAGGAAACACATTGTTGTAAACGAAAAATTACACTTTATTTATTGAGTATTTTTTTGAATGTCTATATTCATTATTACCATAAATGTTTTTTTTACTAATTTGAATGTAAAATATGTATTCTATTCTATAAATATTATATTTTTCATTAATTTTATTCAAAATTAAACTTTATATCTCTTTTATCAATGTGGGTTACTTCAAACCATTAATAAAATGTTTTAAAAGTATCACTTTCAATATTCATGTTATTTGGTATCTTTCATTACATATTTATTTTAATTTACCTTTAATTTAATTTCAAGGTTATATTATTGGGATTATTTTTAAAAAAAAATTTATAATTCTTGTAAAATTTTGTGAAATTATTTTTGAAAGTGATGTATAACTTTGTTTTTATGAAAATGTCACCAAGATGCAAATAATTTTTTTTCATGGTTCCTATTATATTTACTTCTATATTCTATAAGATACATCATCTATGGGATTATTTTTCATATATAAACCACTATAAATTCTCATATTCTATGTTTCTTTGAGTTATTTAATTTTTGGTGTCATTTGATCCAATTCTTGATTACTCCTTATGTGATACCTTATGAAAATGGTATATGAACCATTTTCTTTTCATGGGTTTTTCAACCTATGATGTATGATTATTTTCATGTGGAATACATATGTAAGGTTTATCATTATGTGATGGGTGGTATAAAAATTTCATCCCTTAAATGCATTGATTAAGGTTTTATATCTCATTATATTACTTTGGAAAATGAGTGGTTAACCTAAGTCTACTATGTTATAGGACACAAGGGGTTATCTGAGGTCCACTATGTTATAGGATGGGTGGTTATCCTATTATACTATGATATGAATTTCTTAGTGGTTAAACTTGACATATGTTATGATTTTATTTTCTTATGAATGTTTCACATTCATATTTTATATCACAATGGATCGTTATTATTCTTATTGTTTGACATCCTTTTTCCAGGGTACATGTTATGATTTTAGGATTATCATTTCATGGTTTAGTGTTCTTATTATATGTTTTATGATTATTATATAATTTATTATTATCAATCCTTATGATTCCATGATATTATTCCATTTATGAAGTATTTATATCATGTTCATGTTTTCTCAAATGTTTATGATTTAATTCTCTATATCACGTTGATATGATTTTCTCTTACTAAGCATTTGAGCTCACTCTTTTCTTATGTTTCCTCATTTACCTAAGAATTTGAATCCATGGATATATCTAAGAGGTATTCATGTGTGAAGAACTTTTTTGGGATATATTGAAATAATATTATGTATACGATTATTGTACAGTTAATTTATAGGTACATTAAATCTTTATGTCTTAAGAGTGTGTTTTAATATTAAAATGAGATGTCTAATCATATAAAATGGTGTATGTATTTTTTATTCATCTTAATTAGTATCAAATTATGTGCGTAAATTATTTCAAAAGTTTTGATCCGATATAAAAATTAGATAAATTAATATACAATGATACATTTAAAAATAGAATTTAGTTCATTAATGAGATGAAATAAAGTTTAAATATGTTGATAAATATCTTTAAAAAGAGAAATTTATCTTATGTATTACAAGAAAAAATTCATATAAAATTTATAACTTTTCAATACTCTAGATATGGGGTCTTTGGAACCTAATTCCTCTTGAGACCATAGATGGGCATATTTATGAAACTTAAATCCACAATTTGACTCAATAGACACTCCTAAAAACCCTAAGAAAGTCACGTGTAAGTTTGAACTTGTGTGCAAGGAAGATATCTGCATGTAATTCTGTTATGAACCCAATTCAATGTCAATGGATATCTTCTTCCTCATTCATATGGAAATGGCTAAGCCACATGTGAGGAAGTGGAAAGGTTGGTGTGTAAAAGAATATGGAATGTATGTCTGTTACATTCCTAATTCGACTTCAAATTCCATTTTCCGAGTCACCATGGTTTTTTTCTACCACCAAGAATTTAACCTATAAATAGAAGGGAACCTTTCCCTTTTTTGGTAACAATCTAGAAGTCAAACTGTCACTCTCGTGTGCATAAGATAATCTCTTCAATGAACCATGCACAAGACATGAATCCAAGGTATAACATATTTCACGACAGGTCCCCCATGGTTCCCCCTTTGGGTGACCCCACAAGGGATTGACCCATGATCATTTCCTTTTTGGCTAAGTAAAGTGTTCACAAAAGGCCCTGCTTGCACACAGATCCTAAGGTAGGTGCTTGCAAAAGACCCCTTTCATGCACGCCACATACCCCTATGTACACCATCTTTCTCTTAAACCCTAATTTTGCATGAAATCCTTCAATATTTCATGCACCACCTCCTTAAGACTCCATAGTTTGCCTTTACCCTAAAGCACCATGTTTGAGAACCGCTTGTCCACACCTCCCGAATCTTGTGTGCACCTTTCCCGTGCGGCCCTCCAGGCTTGTACGAAGTGATTCCCTGGTCCCATGTGGGAGATCTATTGTTGTGATGTCATACCACTTTATTTTTGGTATATTTATGATAATGGATCTTGATTTTTGGCATAACTATGCTAACATAGACCCCACTATCAATAACTTCTATACACATATCCCTTCGGTCATTGTTGATGCCTTCCCTTCCCCAAGTGTGGCTGGGTATCGGTCATGTATGTCCAAGTGCTAAAGAGTGTGTAACACCCCGATGATTTTCAAATAAATTTAATATATAATGCATGAAACACTGAGAATCTATAAAACAAACACTTTTATATTTATAAAAGATAGTTATAACCTAGCTGTTAGATATAATTTTTCCACTTCTGTGATTTGAATTTTAAAAAACGGACATACACAGTTGCGATCAATAAGATATTTAAAGTCTCATGTGATCAACTTACTTTTTTGGTGAATAGTAACTTACCCTTATGAATAGTAAATTAACCATATTAATAGTAATATGACCAATGTAATAGTAACCTCGCCTAAGAAAGTATAAATAAAATTGTTGTTCCGTCATTTCTGTTTTGAGTTTAGTTTCTTCTTAAAAATATGAAAAATTTGATAAATTGATTTTTCGGGTAAAAATTGTACAATTTAGAGAGATTTAAAATATTATATCAAACTAAGGTTTTATTAATGTTTATTATAATTAAATATTATTATCAAAACACTCTTATTTAATTAAAATTGATAAAATATTTTTATTTTTTTAAGTGTCAAAAATTTTACTATGTATTTTATGTCCACTATTATTTTTAATAAATAGGTATTTTCATAGATAAAAGTTAAAATTTTCATATTTAGAAAATTATTATGATAAAATAAATTTCATTTTTGAATTCATAACATCGATATTAGGTTATTTTGAATTTATGATAATTTTATAAAATACTTTAGTTTTTCGTGAATCGTAAAAATATTGTTTTGACTTTTCAGTATTCTTAATTACATCATAATGATGTAATAATTAAAATAAAGTACTGGTAGTCTTTTGTACATTAAAATATGATATGAGGTGTCCTAATTTTCCAATACCATGGGAAAATACCATAGGCAATCCCATGGTTTTTCATATACCACTACTGAGGTGTCCTCAGAAATTAATAAAAAAATCCTTCACTTTAGTTATAACTACCCACCCATTTATTCCATTCCTTTCCTTAAAAATTAGTCATCCTTAAATATATGGTAGTTTTACCTCCCTATAATTCTTCACATGGTTTCCTCAAGCCCCCAAGGTCCCAACCTTCATGTTTTAGGAGTTACTCTACAAGGTAAGGGAATCTACCACCCTTCTCTTTTTCAAGCACTCCTTTTATGTTTTTCCTTTTTAATTTCCATTGGATTATGTTGGGATATGTCATTACATAACCTCATTACTATCTATATTATTTAAAAGTTATGATAGACCCATTTTTATCTCACCAACATATTTTTATGAATTTTTAAGTGATGACGTTAGGCTGCCGCATTTTCATAAGGGATTTCTCAACTTCTCTTTTTATTTCAAGTTCCTTTTTTTATTTTTATCTACTCAAATCCCCTCATTTAAAAGGTATGATAACTCAAATACCTTAAATATACTGTAATTTTGTTATTGTAATGGAATAATTCATCATCATATCTCCTTTTACATTCTTTTATACAAAAAATGAAAACATCGTCCGAGATGTCTTATTTTATCACATTCAAGGATGACGGGTTTTCAATTTCTATCACCATATTCATGGATGGTCATGAAACCATTTTTATGGTTGAACTAGATAATGATATATTTATTTTATCTTATTTAATGTTCTATAATCATCATACACACATGACGTGAAATAATAAATCAAAACAAGCTCGTTGAGAGCAAAACTGCTCAAAATAATCCAAACGATTATCATTAAAGATTTATCTAATGATTCATAATCACACAAAATATAAAAATGACTTATATAATAATTTAAACTTATTTATGATCAATAATAACATATAACTTCAATTCTGGACTTCAATTCCCATTTTACATGAACTTCCATACTCTTATAATCAAGTTAATCAATCATGAAATTAAGGAAACAAACACTCTAGAACGATAGAATTCAATATTATAAATTATCAATAAGGACATAAATGAACTTAATAAAACTTTAATTAATAAAATATATGTAGATAAGGTTATTAATTAGTTATTTAATTGATTTAATTTGATTATCTATGACATTAAGTTCAAGTGTGGAATACATTCGGACATAAGGTAAATATTTTCTAACTGAACCTCCATTTTCATTAAGGTTACTCTTATCATCAACTTACCTCAATGAGATTATTATTTATTATTATTTAATCCTAATAAATTATTTTTTAATGTTCTATATATGGGTACAAACCATAATCCTTATTTATTTTATGTGGAGTAACATTCTTTAAAAGGATCTTTCAAAAATTCTTCCTGAAATACAAGCTTGTTTCAAGGGAACTTTTTGAATTTTTACCTATGTTAAAGTACACTATAAAATCTGTTTTTATCCACCATTGTTTTTCTAAAATCGCTCATTTTATTATTAGAAAACTTTATTATTTGACTTCTAGTTTTATACAATGACTTTTTCAAAAGAAATCTTCGTTTTAAAGTAAAATAATATTTATCTCAAGAATTACATAATTATTTTTTATATATTTCAACACTCTTGTTGAATCTTATGTATAATTGGGACTAATTTAACGGTTTATGAATAGTTTGAAAATGGATGTTCTATCTTGATACCATTCACCATATTACTCTGAATGGTTGGTGTTTATTTTTGGGGAACGTTATTTACATTTCATATGTTAGTCTCAATATGAATGTATATATTGTTTAAGTTTATCCTCATTCATATGAGGAATATATTAGAATTAGTAAGTGATGGGTGGGACCTGTTATAGCCCCTCGATGCATCGATATTATCATGAGACAAAATAGATATGGACTTGGATGAGGCCTTTCCCATTTTTAAATATGGTTTTTGTTGAGGCCTTAATCATTTTCAGATGTCTTGGTCGAGGCTTGATGGTATATTTTAGAATGTCTGGAATTATTCATTTCCCTCATTATGAAACAATTAATTGATATTCCATGAGGTTTTTTGACTAGTATAATACCCGTTATTATGCTTTATTATGGCGTTATTTATCCAACCCTTATTTCTACCATATTATGTTCAAGTTCATTTTTAAAGGCATGTGCTTTTAGTTATTCACCATATCTAATGTTTATGTTTATGATATCTTTTGTTGTATTTCTTACCATTATTGAGCATCTGATCTCACCCCTTTCTTAAGTTTTATTCTCCTAGGATATGAAGAAGTAAATTATGAATGACCTACAGGGGTAACCTAGGAGTTATGGATGTTTTCAAAGGGATTTCCATATTGTATTTAATTTCAAGTGGTAATGTTAAACTTATATATGTATCTAGTTTTCCAAAATTACTAAAATAATTCATTAATTAAAGATATTAATTTCTTGTAATTATTCCAATGTTATAAATAATGCACCAGTTCTGAGAAACTAGGTTCAGGGCATTACAGTTGGTATTAGAGGAAGTTTAGTAGAATACTTGGAAACTAGATTTATAAAATGTAGATTAGGGAACAAAACCCTAAGATAGATTTTGATTATAAGTATACAAGAACATCCTAGAATTTTGGTAAGGAATAGATTATGTGGACCTTCCTATAAAATACATCCCTTTCTAGATACTACAAGTCAAAGTGGTTCTGGCATAGATGTACCTAGGAGTAACAACTCTGACAAGGTGTTTCAATCTTGACCCAGGGTAACCTGGTACACAAAAATGGGTCTTATTGTGCACCTAGTTTGACACTATGAGGGTATATACTTAGGATAAATCATATTTTCTTTACAATCCATTATGAAGGGTTTAAAAGTAAATTTTTCTTCAAAGAAATAATTTTTATGATTATGATATTAGATATGCATAGGATTTAAATTTTGTTAATTATTTTTCCAGTTGATACTATACATTGTGATTTATAACCTAATACAATGTGTTCCATTATTTAGAAATGGAATATAATGGAAATAATGGAAATCGTATCAATTCACATATACCATGTAGGGATTTCCCCCATGTGCAAGATAATGATATTGTCATTGGAGCTACAAATGGTGATGAGAAACTTATAACTATACTGGTACAAATGACTTAGGTTATAATTGTCTCATGTGCTATAAAGACAGAGAAATAATTCTATAAGTATTATGAATTTAAAGGAAAAAAATAGAATAAGAGGGTGTCATGGGATAGAATGAATAAATGGAAGAATAAAAGGGTGAATTTTCCAACATGTGATACTTTTAGAAGGAAACACCCTAGTGCCTGCTTAAAAGGAAAAGGTGTGTGCTAAAAGTGTGGATAGAAAGGCTATCATACTGATGATTTCAAGGGAAAGAAATAAATTATCAATGTTCAATGATATAATTGTAGGGATATGGGGAACTATGCTAATTATTGTCCAAATAATCAAGTAAATGGGCCTCAGAAAAGGCCAATGGAGAAAGTTCAATCTTATGTGATCACAACTACAGAGATTAAGATTCTTAATTATGTGGTGGGAGGTACTTTAATCATTTCCTAAAACTTATACAATGATTTATTTGATTCTGTATCATCACATTCTTCTATATCTTCCTAGTTTTCCAATAAAATTATATATTTCCAATTTGATTTAATAAAGGATTTTCCAATCAAAACTCCTTAGGGAAGTATCATTGCAACAATGATGTGTTGATAAATCCCCCTTATGACACATAAAAATGTCTTAGTTTCTAACCTTATCATCATACCCATGATAAACTTTGATATAATCCTTATTATGGATTGGATTTCAAATTACAATGTGAAAATATATTTCAAGAAGAAGGAAGTTACAATTTTTGAGAATGATGTAGAATCATTGTATTTAGGGAAGAAACATCATCATCTGATTCTTATCTAGATCTGCCCCCAGTATCTCTACTTAATGTAATTCTTAGTGAGGATGATAAAGCAATATCAGTGGGTGAGGAAATAAATCTTCAAATTGACAGTGTACCTATTGTAAAAGAAAATATTGATGTATTTCAAGAGGATTTACTTGGAGACCCTCTAGAGTGGGAAGTTGAGTTCTCTATTGATTTAATTCCTAGTTCAAGGCCTATATCAAAGACTACTTATATAATTTCTACTATGGAAATAGTATAATTGAATAAATAACTAGATTAATTGAGTGATAAAGGATTTATTCTCCCTAATTCTTCTCTATAGGGATCCCCAGTTCTTTTTGTTAAGAAGAAATATGGATCTATGAGGTTGTGCATTGACTACAGGGAGATCAATGCTTTACAATAAAGAAAAAGTATCCCCTACCTTGCATTGATGATTTATTTGATAAAATTCATGGAGCCCAATATTTTTCAAAGATTGAACTTTGATATGGATATCATTAGTTGTGTGTGAGGAAGGAAGATATTCCAAAGACATCATTTCAAACCAGTTATAGGCATTACAAGTTCACAGTAGTGCCTTTTGGACTGACTAATTTACCCTCTATTTTTATAGATCTAATAAATAGAGTTTTCAAGGAATATCTTGATGAATTTTTTGTTCTATTTATTGATGATATCTTGGTATACTCCAAAATCTAAGAATATCATGATAATCACTTGAACATTATTCTAAAAACTCTTAAAAGAAACGAGTTATATGGGAAGTTTGGAAAGTGTGAATTTTGGCTTTAAATAGTTTCTTTTATTGACCATATTGTCTCTAATGATTGAATATTAGTTGATCCTACAAAGACAATGGAATTTCAGGAATGTCCAACTTCAGTGAACATAACTGAGGTATGTAGTTTTATTGGTTTGGTAAGTTATTATTGGAGTTTCGTTTAGAACTTTACTCGATTAGCCAACCTATTAGCCAAGCTTACTCGTAAAGGGGTTAAGATAATATGGGAAAAGGAATGTGAAGAATGATTTGAAGAATTGAAGATGAGATTAGTGAATGCTCCGATCTGGACTCTACCATTGGGGAATGGTGGATTTTTTATCTATAGTGATACATTGAAGAAAGTAATTGGTTGTGTCCTAATGCAGAATGATAGAGTTGTTTCCTATGAATCAAGGTAGTTAAAAATTCATGAACATAACTATCTAACTCATGATCTTGAGTTAGCATTTGTAATATTTTGTCTGAAAATATGGATACATTATCTCTATAGTGAAATATGTGAGATATATACTAATCACGAGAGCTTTAAATACATATTCTCACAAAAATAACTCAACATAAGGCAAAGGTGATGGATCAAGATGTTCAAGGATTATGATTTTTCCATAAACTACCACTAAGGAAAGGAAAATAAGGTAGCTAATTCATTGAGTAGGAAGGGTCATTGATTTCTAAAAAAAATGATAGTTGATAAGGATCCTATGTACATGGATCTAGCGAGGATTGATATGGGAATCATCAAAGAAGGTGAAACATGATTACTTTTTCAATTGGTTGCCCAAATATTTTTATTATAAATGATTAAAAGTTATCATCCTAATGAAAAGAATATTCAAAATAAAATTAATTCTATGAATGATGGGAAGTTGGAAGAATTCATATATGAGGATGTAATTCTAAAGTTTTGGAAGAGGTGTTGTGTTCCTGTTATACCCAAGATAAAAAGGGATATATTGGATTATGCCCTGTAAAGACCCGTAAAATTCAAGGGAAAATTTTTCTTAATTTTCTTTAGAATTTTACAAGAGCGCGGTTTCAGACGGCACCTGATTCCGAGGCCCGGAGTGCCCGGAATTAATTTCCGAAGTTTGGCTCGGGTACGTTCAGTGAACGAACGAGCGGGATTTCCTAACTTTTGATACGGTGCTCGAAATTGAAATCCGAGGGCACCGATGAACTCGCAGCGCCGATATTCGCTTAATGAGACCTTTTCGGGAGTTGCGTTTGTTGCGGGTTGAAAGTTACGTTTTGGGGTTTTTAGTTTGAGTTAAATAAAATTGTGAAGAACAATTTTATTACAACTAGTTAAAACCTATCAAAGGAGGTTGGAAGTGGGACCCACACCCACTTAACCTCCCTTGGGAGGATTAAGTGTGGTGGGGCCCACACGAACCCCTTATCTCTTCAAATTCTCTCAACATACTTAACCCCTAATTAATTGGCTTAAGTTACTCTTAATTAATTATGGGAGTTAAGTCTTTTTGAATTTCAAACTTTGAAATTCTTTTGTGTGTTGTGTTAATAAAATAAGAAGTAGTCTTATTTTATTTTGGGTTCTTTGTTTGTCATTTTGAGAGCTTCCTCTTCATCTTCAAGCTCTGACGAAGAACGAAGAACGTCGTTCTTCAACGAAGAACTTCTCCGCCGAAGAACACGATCCATCCGCGACGCCGTATCCGCGACGCGACGTACTTCTTCTGCGTCATCTCTTCCGCGACGGTTTTCCGCGACGAACGCCTTCGACAACGACTCTTCCTCCGACGTCAAAGGAATCGACACCGATATTCCACGACTCCGTCAACGTGCGACTATCGAGGTAGGGGTTCTTGAGTTCGTTGTTTCCTTTTTATTTGACATTCCTCAAGACTTGACGTAGAACGCTCAAGTTCCGACGAAGAACGCCGCTCCGCTCTTCTTCGTCTTCGGTGTCAACGAGAGAGAACACCGCACCTTCCTCGGACAACCTTCGTCGGCGTACAAGGTTTCGCCAACGACGTGCCTCTTCGGACGCACCTCTTCGTCGTCGAATTTGACGAACGACGACCGCGTCGCCCGACCTCCGCGACGTCGTCATCCGCAGACATAGTCAAATCCTCGAACTTATACCCGAGGTAGGGGATGTTGTTTAATATTTAATTATCTCATTCTTGCTCGTGGTTCATATGACTAACGTGAGGATGTTGTTTATTTAAAGTTGAGTTATTAATTTAACGTGAGGGGGCCGGACCGTACGAACACGGCCGAACCCCCTCCAACGTTCTTGTTTGTTCTTGCGGGTGGAAGCAAGTGGCGTGGTGCCGTCGCACCACGCGGTTGATCGTGCATTTATTTTTACGCAACGCCGTCGCGCGCACACCATGGAAGGATCTTCAAGAACGCGACGCCGTCGCGCCGCGTTGAAAAGAATCATGGCACGGCGAAAGGGGCGCGGTGCCGTCGCACCGCGCCGGACGACGAACACCGCGGCCGGTTCCGGGCCGCGGCGGGACGAGGAGACCGCGGCCGGATCCGGGCCGCGGCGGGGTGTGAAGACCGGCGGCCGGGCCGCCGGCGTCGGAAGTCGAAGGCGGGACCGGAATTTCCGGTCCCGTTGGTAAAAACCGGCCGGCCAGCTGGCCGGCCGGATGACTTAAAACCGGGGGAATTAAATCCCCCGACCGGATCATTAAAACCCCCCTCTTAATGAGGGGGGCGGTTCTTGAGGGAAGGGGGCAACCGGCCCCCTTTGGTTCGGCGCCAGCAGGCCCCCCCCCCACGTGCGGGGGGGCCGTTTCATGAAATTGGCGTGGCACAAGGCCGCGCCGCCTATTCCTTCAGCGGGGGAATTAAATTCCACCCGCGCGGCCTCCTTAAGCGGCGCCAGCGCCAACCGCCGCGCTCCCGCCGCCGCCGCAGCCCGCCGCCGCCGCGGCCCGCCGCCGCCGCAGCCCGCCGCCGCCGCCGCCGCCCGCCGCCGCGCCGCCCCGGGGGGGGGGGGGGGGGGTCGGGCCGGGTCGGCCCGGACCCGGACCCCCCGTTTCGAACCAGATTTGGTTTTTGGCTCATAACTTGAGCCTCGGACCTCCGAATGACGAACCGTCTGCGGCAACGCGATCCTTGGATCGAGACGGTCGTTTCAGTATATCGCACTCAAGGTTTCGGTTTACTTTAAGTTCGGCCGGGTTGGTTCGTTCACGGAACCAACCGGGCCTTCGGAGCAGAAACGCTCATATCTTGAGCCACGAACGTCCGATTGACACGCCGTCAGTCGCGTTGCGTTCCTCTTAATGAGAAGGATCTTTTGGCATACTCCGCCCGAGGTTTGGACGCAGGTGGAGTACGGTCGGGTTGGTTTTGCCTTAAAAACCAACCGGGCCCCGGAGACGAAAAAGCCAATAACTCACAGACCGGGCGTCCGATTGACGCGCCGTCTGTTTCGTTGACTTCCTCTTGATGAGACGGAACTTTTGACATACTCCGCCCGAGTTTTGGATACAGTCGGAGTATGGCCGGGTTGGATTGTACCCGAAATCCAACCGGGCCCCTGGAACGGAAAAGCTGATATCTTTCAGACAGGACGTCCGTTTGACGAACCGTCAGCGGCGTTGGTGGTTACGTTGAGTAACGGTCCCTTTGAGTATACCCTATGGGAGTTCGGGGTACAGTTGAGATACGGCCGGGATTGGTTTCGCTCACGAAACCAACCGGGCCCCTGGGACGAATAGGCTAATAACTCACAGATCGGGCGTCTGATCGACGCGCCGTCTGTTGCGTTGAGACCCCTGTGACGAGACGGACTTTTGAGATACTTCTTTGCGGGACTTTGAGATACTTGGGTATCGACCTGTAGCTCGTGGAGCGGACCCTCCCAGTGACGAGCGTGCGATGTACGGAGACCGTGTAGCTGGCTGAGACCTGACGACTGCTTGACCGACTCGACTTGGAGTGAGTCGACTAGCCCAGTGGACGGAGCACTACTTTCTGAGGTGCAGACCCATGGCGGACGGAGCACTACCTGTGTGACAGTGCAGACCCGCGGTGCTCGTCCGGAGAGTACCTCAGCAGGCTACTAGGGGGTGTGCACTACTGAGTTTGGGTGACATACCTCGGCGGGAAGCACTACTGTGTCTGGGTGGCTGACCCGCGGTACTCGACAGGAGGAGTACTTCAGCAGTCTTAGGTTAGTGAGCAGTACCTCGGAGTCGTGACAGGACCACTGCACACTCCAGAGACGGAGCTCTTCAGCAGTTACGGTTTCGATAATGAAAATCCTGGTTTGAGCTGAGACTTTTGACCTTGTGTTTACTTCATGATTGAGATGGGTCACTTGCTAACTTTGGTATATGTATGGGCATATACCCGGGTAGTGGTTATCCGTCGTTTTCACAATCCTTGTGTTTCCTCATGATTGAGATGGGTTACTTGATAACTTAGGTATATGTATGGGCATATACCTAAGTAGAGTTTATCTATTGAGATCTTCTTGTGTTTATCCTTGTTGGTTTTAGTGAGACCTTGAGGGTCTCGGGGTCCCTACTGAGTATCGTTATACTCACCCCTGCACGGGCTATGCCCGCACCTCGTTGTGTTGGTTGCAGACGACGGACAGTGCTGACAGAAGCCGAAGGTTCGAGGACTGGACGGTACCTGGAGGTGGACTATACGACGAGGCGGTACCCGGAGGTGGACCACTGGGCGGGACATACTCGGAGCGGATGGCGGGACCCGAGGAGCAGAGGAGCTATCTGTACCCACCCTTCAGGTGGGATTTCCAGTGGACATCTCAGCGTAGCAGCTTTACTTTTCAGTCGCTGTTTTCCCTTTCGAGTTGTACTTTACAGTTGGGCTTGTATTTCCGGCCCCTTTTTACTTTTCAGCTCTTCTTTTTGTACTTAGTGTTTTACTTCCGCTTGAACTCTGTGGTGCTTGTTTTCTTTATAAAGGCAATGCCATCCCAGTTATCGGGATTTTACGCCTTTGGTGCTAGTCGCCAGCCCCTGGCCTATGGAAGGCGGGCTTGGGGTAGTCACGGCACGGGCCCCGAGGACGGGTCGTGACAAATTGGTATCAGAGGCGGTCGGTTCTACCGCAGACTCTGATCTTTCTTTCTGTGAAGCAATAGTGTTAAGGGTACCGAGTGTGGTTTTCAGTTCAGGGAGTCCAGTGTTGGTGTGGGCGGCCGACGTATCCATACACCAGGACCCTGACAACTGATTTCCGACTTTGTGCACGAAAACACTGATTGCGTGTGTGTTTTCAAAGGTTTTTCCCCTTAAAACAGCTCAAACCAGGTCAGCTCACCAGGTATAATCGTTTGATCGTGTTACGTTGTTTCTATCAGGATGGCCCCACGACGGCAGCCAGTTAGGGTTCCGAGAATCGAACGTGACAACAGCCCACCGAGCGACGAGGCCTCGGTGCAGGGCCCTTTGTCAGCAGTGGCACCGGCGGTAGCTCTACCCGCCGAGCCCCCGATGCTTCCAGCAGCAGCCGCTGACGATGCACGTCGCCTCAGCGCACTGCATGAGTTTCAGCGCCAGCGACCGCCCAGGTTTCGCGGGGAGACGGATCCCCAGGCTGCAGAGGACTGGCTGGAGGCAGTGGTACGAGTGTTTAGGCTAGTGAGGACACCAGCAGACCTCATGGTGATCCTCGCTGCGAGCCTACTACATGCAGCAGCAGGTAGGTGGTGGAGCCACTTGTTTCAGTTTTGCGATGAGATGAACTTCGCATGGGAAGACTTCGAGACCTTCTTCAGGGTGGAGTTTGTGCCAGTATCTCTACACCCCGAGCGTGTACAGGAGATTCTGCCTTTACCGCGTGTTTTTCGATCAGAAGCCGAGTCATCTGTGGGCAGTAGACAGATGATGCAGAGGTCCAGGAGGACCAGACCAGCAGTTGGGCGATCTCGGGTTTTAGGACCAGTGGTGCAGGGCACCCGGAGTGGGAACAGAGCTAGCCGTGCAAGGAGCAGGTTGTGTTACTCCTGTGGCGGAAAGGGTCACCTGGCACGTGACTGTCCGACTCCTCGATCCGCAGGCTTGGAGGGAGCCACCGAGGTTGAGGCAGCGACAAATGCTGGAGCTCTGGGAGCAGGTGGACAGGGAAGGAACTAGTGGATACGTCTTTTGTACTTCTAGTTCCATGTTGATGTTGCTTTTGTGTAGCGTCTTGTATTATGAGCTGCAATAATAAAAGACGCATCCTTTGTGATGTTTTCATTCCTGTCCTCTTTTGTGATGTTACTAAGAGGTTCCAGTTGACTGTTGACTTGACCCTCACTTGTGAGACATCTACTGGAGGAGACCCAGTTACCACACACTGATGCCGACAGTGTGACTCAACCCTTGGAGGCGAGAGTAACGGTTGGATCTCTTAGTAGTAGCGTCGAGGCCTTACGACGTCATCCTTGGTATGGATTAGTATCATCCATGTTAGGATTGACTGTTTTAGGCAAAGAATGTGGTTCATCCAGGGGATGAGACCAGGTTTCTCTTATCGGCAAAGAAGAAATCTTGCAGCTCTTGTGGGACCAGAGATGGTCCGGGCCACGTCAGAGGAGGTCCATGTCATCCAGGAGCGGATGAGGACAACACAGAGCCGGCAGAAGTCATACGCTGACAGGAGGCGGAGGCCACTAGAGTTCGAGAATGGTGACCACGTCTTCTTGCGGGTCTCACCTCGACGTGGTATTCGGAGATTTGGCCGAGGCGACAAGTTATCTCCGCGCTTCATCGGACCCTTCCAAGTCCTCAGCAGGGTTGGCGAGGTGGCTTATCGCCTGGCTCTACCACCTCAGTTACACCGGGTGCACGACGTCTTCCACGTGTCTCAGCTGAGGAGATACGTGCACGACCCGACGCACATCTTTGACCATGGGGAGCTTGACGTTGACGATGGGGCGACTTTTACGGAGGTCCCGGTGGAGATAGAGGATCGACAGGAGTGGGTCCTACTTGGACGATCGATTCCTCTTGTGCGCAACAGATGGCGGCACGGGAATCTCCAGGAGAGCACATGGGAGCGGGAGGCTCAGATGCGTGCTCAGTACCCTCTTTTGTTTCCCTAGTTTTTGGTGTATCTTTACGGGGACGTAAAGCCCTGAGGTGGGAGTAATGTAAAGACCCGTAAAATTCAAGGAAAATTTTTTCTTAATTTTCTTTAGAATTTTACAAGAGCGCGGTTTCAGACGGCACCTGATTCCGAGGCCCGGAGTGCCCGGAATTAATTTCCGAAGTTTGGCTCGGGTACGTTCAGTGAACGAACGAGCGGGATTTCCTAACTTTTGATACGGTGCTCGGAATTGAAATCCGAGGGCACCGATGAACTCGCAGCGCCGATATTCGCTTAATGAGACCTTTTCGGGAGTTGCGTTTGTTGCGGGTTGAAAGTTACGTTTTGGGGTTTTTAGTTTGAGTTAAATAAAATTGTGAAGAACAATTTTATTACAACTAGTTAAAACCTATCAAAGGAGGTTGGAAGTGGGACCCACACCCACTTAACCTCCCTTGGGAGGATTAAGTGTGGTGGGGCCCACACGAACCCCTTATCTCTTCAAATTCTCTCAACATACTTAACCCCTAATTAATTGGCTTAAGTTACTCTTAATTAATTATGGGAGTTAAGTCTTTTTGAATTTCAAACTTTGAAATTCTTTTGTGTGTTGTGTTAATAAAATAAGAATTAGTCTTATTTTATTTTGGGTTCTTTGTTTGTCATTTTGAGAGCTTCCTCTTCATCTTCAAGCTCTGACGAAGAACGAAGAACGTCGTTCTTCAACGAAGAACTTCTCCGCCGAAGAACACGATCCATCCGCGACGCCGTATCCGCGACGCGACGTACTTCTTCTGCGTCATCTCTTCCGCGACGGTTTTCCGCGACGAACGCCTTCGACAACGACTCTTCCTCCGACGTCAAAGGAATCGACACCGATATTCCACGACTCCGTCAACGTGCGACTATCGAGGTAGGGGTTCTTGAGTTCGTTGTTTCCTTTTTATTTGACATTCCTCAAGACTTGACGTAGAACGCTCAAGTTCCGATGAAGAACGTCGCTCCGCTCTTCTTCGTCTTCGGTGTCAACGAGAGAGAACACCGCACCTTCCTCGGACAACCTTCGTCGGCGTACAAGGTTTCGCCAACGACGTGCCTCTTCGGACGCGCCTCTTCGTCGTCGAATTTGACGAACGACGACCGCGTCGCCCGACCTCCGCGACGTCGTCATCCGCAGACATAGTCAAATCCTCGAACTTATACCTGAGGTAGGGGATGTTGTTTAATATTTAATTATCTCATTCTTGCTCGTGGTTCGTATGACTAACGTGAGGATGTTGTTTATTTAAAGTTGAGTTATTAATTTAACGTGAGGGGGCCGGACCGTACGAACACGGCCGAACCCCCTCCAACGTTCTTGTTTGTTCTTGCGGGTGGAAGCAAGTGGCGTGGTGCCGTCGCACCACGCGGTTGATCGTGCATTTATTTTTACGCAACGCCGTCGCGCGCACACCATGGAAGGATCTTCAAGAACGTGACGTCGTCGCGCCGCGTTGAAAAGAATCATGGCACGGCGAAAGGGGCGCGGTGCCGTCGCACCGCGCCGGACGACGAACACCGCGGCCGGTTCTGGGCCGCGGCTAGACGAGGAGACCGCGGCCGGATCCGGGCCGCGGCGGGGTGTGAAGACCGGCGGCCGGGCCGCCGTCGTCGGAAGTCGAAGGCGGGACCGGAATTTCCGGTCCCGTTGGTAAAAACCGGCCGGCCAGCTGGCCGGCCGGATGACTTAAAACCGGGGGAATTAAATCCCCCGGCCGGATCATTAAAACCCCCCTCTTAATGAGGGGGGCGGTTCTTGAGGGAAGGGGGCAACCGGCCCCCTTTGGTTCGGCGCCAGCAGGCCCCCCCCACGTGCGGGGGGGCCGTTTCATGAAATTGGCGCGGCACAAGGCCGCGCCGCCTATTCCTTCAGCGGGGGAATTAAATTCCACCCGCGCGGCCTCCTTAAGCGGCGCCAGCGCCAGCCGCCGCGGCCCGCCGCCGCGCTACCGCCGCCGCCGCAGCCCGCCGCCGCCGCCGCCGCCGCAGCCCGCCGCCGCCGCCGCCGCCCGCCGCCGCCACCGCCGCCCCCCGCCGCCGCGCCGCCCCCGGGGGGGGGGGGGGGGGGGGGGGGGGGGGGGTCGGGCCGGGTCGGCCCGGACCCGGACCCCCCCGTTTCGAACCAGATTTGGTTTTTGGCTCATAACTTGAGCCTCGGACCTCCGAATGACGAACCGTCTGCGGCAACGCGATCCTTGGATCGAGACGGTCGTTTCGGTATATCGCACTCAAGGTTTCGGTTTACTTTAAGTTCGGCCGGGTTGGTTCGTTCACGGAACCAACCGGGCCTTCGGAGCAGAAACGCTCATATCTTGAGCCACGAACGTCCGATTGACGCGCCGTCAGTCGCGTTGCGTTCCTCTTAATGAGACGGATCTTTTGGCATACTCCGCCCGAGGTTTGGACGCAGGTGGAGTACGGTCGGGTTGGTTTTGCCTTAAAAACCAACTGGGCCCCGGAGACGAAAAAGCCAATAACTCACAGACCGGGCGTCCGATTGACGCGCCGTCTGTTTCGTTGACTTCCTCTTGATGAGACGGAACTTTTGACATACTCCGCCCGAGTTTTGGATACAGTCGGAGTATGGCCGGGTTGGATTGTACCCGAAATCCAACCGGGCCCCTGGAACGGAAAAGCTGATATCTTTCAGACAGGACGTCCGTTTGACGAACCGTCAGCGGCGTTGGTGGTTACGTTGAGTAACGGTCCCTTTGAGTATACCCTATGGGAGTTCGGGGTACAGTTGAGATACGGCCGGGATTGGTTTCGCTCACGAAACCAACCGGGCCCCTGGGACGAATAGGCTAATAACTCACAGATCGGGCGTCTGATCGACGCGCCGTCTGTTGCGTTGAGACCCCTGTGACGAGACGGACTTTTGAGATACTTCTTTGCGGGACTTTGAGATACTTGGGTATCGACCTGTAGCTCGTGGAGCGGACCCTCCCAGTGACGAGCGTGCGATGTACGGAGACCGTGTAGCTGGCTGAGACCTGACGACTGCTTGACCGACTCGACTTGGAGTGAGTCGACTAGCCCAGTGGACGGAGCACTACTTTCTGAGGTGCAGACCCATGGCGGACGGAGCACTACCTGTGTGACAGTGCAGACCCGCGGTGCTCGTCCGGAGAGTACCTCAGCAGGCTACTAGGGGGTGTGCACTACTGAGTTTGGGTGACATACCTCGGCGGGAAGCACTACTGTGTCTGGGTGGCTGACCCGCGGTACTCGACAGGAGGAGTACTTCAGCAGTCTTAGGTTAGTGAGCAGTACCTCGGAGTCGTGACAGGACCACTGCACACTCCAGAGACGGAGCTCTTCAGCAGTTACGGTTTCGATAATGAAAATCCTGGTTTGAGCTGAGACTTTTGACCTTGTGTTTACTTCATGATTGAGATGGGTCACTTGCTAACTTTGGTATATGTATGGGCATATACCCGGGTAGTGGTTATCCGTCGTTTTCACAATCCTTGTGTTTCCTCATGATTGAGATGGGTTACTTGATAACTTAGGTATATGTATGGGCATATACCTAAGTAGAGTTTATCTATTGAGATCTTCTTGTGTTTATCCTTGTTGGTTTTAGTGAGACCTTGAGGGTCTCGGGGTCCCTACTGAGTATCGTTATACTCACCCCTGCACGGGCTATGCCCGCACCTCGTTGTGTTGGTTGCAGACGACGGACAGTGCTGACAGAAGCCGAAGGTTCGAGGACTGGACGGTACCTGGAGGTGGACTATACGACGAGGCGGTACCCGGAGGTGGACCACTGGGCGGGACATACTCGGAGCGGATGGCGGGACCCGAGGAGCAGAGGAGCTATCTGTACCCACCCTTCAGGTGGGATTTCCAGTGGACATCTCAGCGTAGCAGCTTTACTTTTCAGTCGCTGTTTTCCCTTTCGAGTTGTACTTTACAGTTGGGCTTGTATTTCCGGCCCCTTTTTACTTTTCAGCTCTTCTTTTTGTACTTAGTGTTTTACTTCCGCTTGAACTCTGTGGTGCTTGTTTTCTTTATAAAGGCAATGCCATCCCAGTTATCGGGATTTTACGCCTTTGGTGCTAGTCGCCAGCCCCTGGCCTATGGAAGGCGGGCTTGGGGTAGTCACGGCACGGGCCCCGAGGACGGGTCGTGACACATAGTTTGAATTTTTCTATACATCCTAGTATCACTAATATATATAGAGATTTTAAGGAACATTTCTGGGGGAATAACATTAAGAGGGATTTTGCTGATTATGTATCAAGATGTTTAGTCTGTCAACAGGTGAAGGTTGAAAGATAGCATCCTAGAGGGGTCATGAAACCTCTACCTATTTCTACATGGAAATGGGATGACATCACCATTGATTTTTTCACTAGATTACCCAAAACTCCAAGAAACAATGATGAAATATGGTTAATTATTGATTAAATTATGAAATCTACACATTTCCTTGCTATAAGGGAGGATTTTCCACTAGAGCGCCTTGAATGAATCTATATTAATGAAGTTGTAAGACTTCATGGAGAACCTATTTCAATAGTTTCTGATCATGATCCTCGATTTACATTGAAATTTTGGAAAATTATTCATAAATATTTGGACACTAATCTTTGTTTGAGTACTGTTTATCACCCCCAAACTGACGGGCAGTCAGAAAGGATGATCCAAACATTAGAAGACATGTTGAGATCATGCTCTCTTGACTTTCAAGGTATGTGGGATTAGTATTTACCCTTATTTAAGTTTTCCTAAAATAATAGTTTCCCTTCCAGTATTAAAATGGAACCATATGAAGCATTGTACGGAAATAGATTTCGTACACCAACATGTTGGGATGAAGTTGGTGAAAGGAATCTTGTGGTCCCAAAGCTTGTGGAGGAAAAAAAAGAAAAGGTAAATACTATTCAAACTCATATCAAAGAAGCTCAAAGTAGGCAAAAGAGTTATGATTATAATTGAAGGAAGGATTTGGAATTTCAAGAGGGAGATCACATTTTCTGGAAATTATCTCCATGGAAGGGTGTTATAAGATTTGGAAAGAAAGGGAAATTGAGCCCCAGGTACATTTGTCCTTTTGAAATTATAGAGAGAATTGGATATGTGGCTTATCATTTGGAAATTCCGCCTATCTGTTATAAGGTACAGAATGTGTTCCATGTCTCGTTGTTGAGAAAGTACATTCCAAACCCAACACATGTCCTCACTTCTGAAGCAATAGAATTGGAAGCCAACTTATCTTACTATGAAGAGCCTATTCAGATTATGGACACTAAAGAACAAGTGTTGATGAATTAGATGACTCTGTTGGTAAAGGTACTTTGTAAAATCATAAAATTGAAGAGGTGACATGGGATCCTAAGGATCATATGATGAATAACTACCCAAAGTTTTTTATGATTTAACATTCTAGTAATTTAAAGGAAGAAATTTTTGTAAGGTGGGGAGAATGTAACACCCCAGGGATTTACAAATAAATTTAATATAGAATGCATGAAACACCAAGTCTCTATGAAACAAACACTTTGATATTTATAGAAGATAGTAATAACCTGGTTGTTTGATATAATTTTGTCACTTATGTGTTTTGAATTTCGAAAAAATAACATACACGGTTGTGATCAGTAATATATTTAGATTCCAACAGGATCAACTTATATTTTTGGTGAATGGTAACTTACACTTATGAATAATAACTTACCCTTACAAATAGTAATATGACCAATAGAATAGTAACATCACCTAAGAAAGTATAAATAAAATTATTGTTCCATCATTTCTATTTTGAGTTTAGTTTTATCTTAAAAACATGATGAATTTGATAAATTGTTTTTTCGGGTAAAAATTGTACATTTCTGAGAGATTTAAATTATTGTATCAAAATAAGGTTTTATTAATGTTTATTATAATGAAATATTATTATCAAAACTCTCTTCTTTAATTACAAATGATATAATAATTTAATTTTTTTAAGCGTTGAAAATTTTACTATGCATTTTATGTCTGCTATTATTTTTAATAAATGAGTATTTTCATAGATAAAAGTTAAAATTTTCATATTTAGAGAATTATTATGAAAAAATAAATGTCATTTTTTAATTCAGAACTTCGATATTAGGTTATGGTGAATTTATGATAATTTTATAAAGTACTTTAGTTCTTCATGAATAGTAAAAATAATGTTTTGAGTTTTCGGTATGTTTAATGAAATAATAATTATGTAATAATTAATATAAAATTCGGGTCTACCTATGTACATTAAAATATGATATGAGGTGTCCCAAGTGACCAATACCATGGGAAAATACCTTGGGCAAGCCAATTTAGCTATAAATACCCACCCATTTATTTCATTCCTTTCATTAAAAATTAATCATCCTCTAATCTCTGGTTTTTTTAGCTCCCTAGGAGTCCTCCAAAGGTTTACTCAAGCCCCCAAAGTCACAAACTTCAAGTTTTAGGAGTTACTCTGCAAGGTAAGGGAATCTACCACCCTTCTCATTTTCAAGCACTCCTTTTATGATTTTCCTTTTTAATTTCCGTTGGATTATGTTGGGATATGTCATTACATATCCCCCTTACTAACCATATTATTTAAAAATGATTAGATACCCATTTTTATCTTATCAGCATAATTTTATGAATTTTTAAGTGATGTTGTTAGGATGCAGAATTCTCGTAAGGGATTTCTCCACTTCTCTTTTTCTTTCAAGTTCCTTTATTTTATTTTTCTCTCCTAGAATCCCCTCATAAAAAAGGTATGATAACTCCAGTACCTTAAATATATTTTAATTTTTTTCTTCTAATGGAATAATTCATCATTATCTCTCTTTTCTCCTCCTTTTATACAAAAAATGAAAACACCATATGAGATGTGTTAATTTATCACATTCAAGGATGACAGTTTTTTAATAACTATTACCATCTTCATGGATGGTCATGAAACCATTTTTATGGTTGAAATAGATCATAATATATTTATTTTATCTTATTTAATGTCCTGTAATCATCATACACGCATGATGTAAAATAATTAATCAAAACAAACTCGTTGTGAGTGAAACCACACAAAATAATCCAAGCAATTATCATTAAAGTTTTATCTAATGATTCATCCTCACCCAAAATATAAAAAAGACTTATATGATAATTTAAACTTATTTATGATCATTAATAATATATAACTTCAATTAGGGTCTTAAATTACCATTTTACATGAGCTTCCATACACTTATAATCAAGTGAAGCGGCCATGAAATCAAGGAAATGAACACTTCGGAACGACGGAATTCAATCTTATAACTTCTCTATAAGGACATAAATGAACTTAATAAAACTATAATGAATAAAATATATGTATATAAGGTTCTTAATTGGTTAATTAATGGATTTAATTTGATTATCCATAACATTACGGTCAATTTCAGAATACATTCGAACATAAGGTAAGGATTTTATACCCAAACATCCATTTTCATTCAGGCTACTCTTATCCTCTACTTAACTCAATGAAATTATTATTTATTATTATGTAATCATAAATTATTTTTTAATATTCTATATATGTGTACCAACCATAATCATTATTTATTTTATGGTAGGTTACATTCTTTGAAAGGATCTTTTAAAAATTATTCCTGAAATATAAGTTCATTTCAAGGGAACTTCTTAAATTATTACCTATGTTCAAGTAAACTCTATAATATATTTTTATCCAACATTATTTTTAAAAAATATCTCACTTTATTATGAGAAAACTATATTATTCCACTTCTGGTTTTATAAAAATATTTTTCCAAAATAACTCTTCTTTTAAGAGTAAAAGAGTATTTATCTCAAGAATTACTCTATGATTTTATAAGAGTAATTTTATCTATTTCAAAACTCTTGTTAAATATTATGTATAATTGGGAATAATATTTTATGATATCATTTACCATATTTTATTTAATTTTTTATGATTATTTTGACTATGGATGTTCTATCTTGAAACCATTCACCATATTACTCTGAATGGTTAGTGTTTATGTTTGGGGAAAGTTATTTACATTTCATATATTAGTCTCAATATAAATGTATATATTGTTTAATTTTATCCCTATTCATATGAGGAATGAATTAGAATTAGTAAGTGATAGTTGGTTACCTCTATATCCCCTCGATTCATCGGTAGGTCTCATGAGACAAAATAGATATGGACTTGGACAAGGCCTTGCCCATTTTCAGATATGGTTTTGGCCAAGGCCTTAATCATTTTCAGATGTCTTGGTCAAGGCCTTGATGATATATTTCATAATGTCTCGCATTATGAAATTCCATCATTATGAAACAATTAATTAATAGTTCATGAGTTTATTTGACTAGTAGAATACCCATGATTATGCTTTATTATTGAATTATTTATTCATCCCTTATTCCTACCATATTATGCTCCAGTTCATTTTTAAAGGCATGTGTTCTTAGTTATTCACCATGTCTAATGTTTATGTTAATTATATCTTCCACTGTATTTATTACCCTTAATGATCATCTAAGATCGCCCATTTATTATGTTTTATTCTCCCAGGATGTGAATAAGTAAATTATGAATGAGTTGTAGGGGTAACCTAGGAGTTATGGATATTTCCAAATGGATTTCCCTATTGTATTTCATTTCAAGTTATAATGTTGAACTTATGTATCTAGTTTTTCAAAACTACTAAACTAATTTGTTCCTTTGGGATACGAATTTCTTTTAATTATTCCAATGTTATAAATAATGCACCAGCTCTGGTCAACTGGGGTTGGGGCATTACAGAGTGATTCCGCCTTGTTTTATTTGCAGGACGTTAAATAGCCAAGCCCCGTCATCCTTATAATATGATGTTAAAAATTAGTCTCACCTTATGCAATTCACATAGAGTGTTCCTCCTCGGGTATTCTACACGTCCACTAGCTCCATGGGAGTGAGATATCCCTCTTCTTTCTAACATTGAATGACATCATCCTCTCATAATATGAGATCCTCCTTAGGCATCTATTTAACATTAATCCCCAATCTCCATATCCATGGGCCACCTCAGTGTGTCAACCCCACACCATCTATTGTGGCCTCACCTTTCGTGACACGGTCGTCGGTTCTACTAATAGATCTTGCTTCTCGCATCGATCATGACTTGCATGGGATTAGAGTTTAATAGGGACCTAATACTCCATATCAGGATGCTAACGATGTGTAATCCCCATTCCCCTCACTTATGAACTAACTGTATTTTGATCCCTATCTTCTAAACAGGGTACGTAGGAAGACTCTTCGAGGTTTAAGCCCTATAATCCATTCATTCTGCCTATTTCACATCGGTTTACTATTTTCCTCAATTCATGATGTTGAGCTACATTGGACATCTGAACTATGTGGATTTTGATCCCTTTTGGGTATGTAGGAATCCTCTTTAAGGTTCAATCCCAACCAATGATAAACTCTGGGGATCCCTCCTAGGGATGTACCCTCTTGATGTGACATCATCCCTTCTTGGGACACATCACTCAGATCCACCTCTCTGAGGCATTCTGATCTATCCATTTGGGCCACTAACCATGTGTAAGCCCCAACATGTCTCCAAGCCGCTAGCCATTTATAATCCCTTATTCTATTCCTTGCTTCCCAAACTATGTGGAATTTGATTCTCATCCATCGAGATACATCAGAATCCTCCCTGAGGTTCAAACCCATCACCCTCTACACTCCATTCATTATTACCTTATCTCTTCCTCCATTTACATCATGATTCTTACCTAGGACACCTCGTCTCGGTGAGATCATTCTATCCACATCATCACTACTCCTAGCATCACCTAGGCATCTAACCATGCATAATTCATATAAACCATGTTCATCATACAAAGAGTTATCCTCTTGTGAAGGGAAGATGTCCATGTGTGATTCCCAAATCACCTCTTAGAACTATGTGGGTTTTGATCCCTATCTTCTATATAGGGTATGTAGGAATCCTTCCTAAGGTTCAATCCCATCCAATGGAAAACCTTGGTGTCCCCCCCCCCCTTTCTGGGGTGCACTTATTTGATCCTCCCTTTTTGGTGTCCAAATCATCCTTCATGGTGTGAAACCTTCTCTTTTTGAGACTAACCACCTTGGGTTTGTTCTCATTAGGTATTTTTATCCACTCATCCAGCAAACCATTCAAGTGCTCCCATATTGGGATCTTCCTCCCTGATATTTCTCTATGGGATGTTCTAATCAGTCTAATCCATCTCTGCAAGATGTTAAACTCATGGAATACCCTGTGTTAAATATGGGAAGAAGAGGAAAACCTTGGAATAATTGACTCAGAAATAAGATACGTATGATCTCCATAGGATGCCTCAAGTTTTGTTCCCTTGAGAATCCCTCTTATGATGAAGATTGTAGTTGCTCCAATGCTTCAGTATCCAGACATGAAACTGATGCCCAATGTGACTACTCTCCTGACTGAAGATTATTTCCTTGACTAGACCCCTTGGAATGTCAAGACAGAAGAAGTGTAATTAACCAGCATCTATAAAGAGATGGCACTGGGAATGAGTTTCATGAACAATGTCTTAAATCTATGATGGAGATCCAAAATAGGTGATGAATTGTGAGGAGGAATCCATGGAAGGATAAACTAGCATCCCATTATCTTGTTTCGATCAAGGATCAGACATCACTAAGAAGTGATGAATAACACTCGCCTTTGGAAAGTAGGAATATGGGGTGCAATGAAGTCCATCAGTGAACATAACGACATGTGATGAAGAAGATATGTGCCCCGATGAAAGCGTCGAAAATAGAAAATGGTGAACCCAATGTGAACTTATCTCCTTCAACCATAGGGGCTAGTCATACTAGTCATTAGATCAAGGATTGTAATATAGAACTGCTAGCATCTGGACACCAATAGAAAATGGTGAACTATATGTGAAATATTCTCCTTAATATGGAGATAGTAGTGTTTGAGACATAAGAAGATAAGCATGTCACCAGATCTAGCTTTCTGGTGCCAGGTCTTTCCAAGAAAATAGTGGTCTTTACATGAAACTCTCTAGAATTTAGTGTAGTTAATCGTTGGGCAGTTTAGTCTGTAGAATCATCAGCATGGATCTCTCTCTCTCTCTCTCTAATTCTGGAAGATTTTACAGCACTAGGTCATTGGGAATTTCTTTTCTTGCATCTATATTGATAGCTGAATCTTCTTACTTTGTAGGACACCAATTATAGGAAACCAATCACCCCTGCCTAATGATGCAGGGGCATAAGGAATGTTAATGTATGAAAGGTACTGTCATAGGCTCTGTCAAATGAAGTGTGATTTTTGGGTACTTAGGTGCAACATAGTGGTTGACCAAGGACGTATCTCAAAGGAGGAAGTAAATTTGACAACTTATTAAAGGTATTTTGTAAATAACATAAAATGTAATAAGAACACTACTTTAAAGGATAAGGTGGGGGGGTTTTTACCATTAATAAAATTAGAAGAAGTTTGCTAGAAGAATATTTTATATTTTTTTGTTTTTATTTTTGAAATGAAGTTCGATTAAAAAGACACAATAAAAAGATGTTTTTTTAGAAAATATTTTAAAAGGAATAATCAATATAACTCTGCCTCTTCAATAAATTATTTATTATTATAATTTAAAATAACATCCACTTAATTATGATCCCCTAACTTGTTAACCCCTGAACCCTACGAGAATTAACTTTACCATAAAGATGATGTGAATTATACCCTAGGCTATCTTCGGAACATGTAATCGCAGCACCCTGCTTTGATTGATGTTATAAGGATAGATTATGGTAAGTGGTAAATTAAGGCACATATCCATTCTGGAAATGAGGACTAATTGAGTTTAGGTATTATTTTTTAACTCTACAAATTGATCCCATGTGGTTTTGAATTACCGATTAAGTTCGCGCTCTCACAATTCACATAATTCTCGACCTCGCGTGTTTTGAGTTTATTGTTAAATTGCTTGAATAGTTTAATTTAAATTAAAAAACTAAATTAATATATCATATTATTTTAATTAAATTAGCTTATTTATTCAAAATAAATGAATAAATAAGGATATAGGTCAATCGATTACTAAAAATAACTATTCTTCCATGGACGGTGTAGTCATCGTAGAAGCATTTTGTATGTGCAAAGGTTTAGAGAGGGTAAAAATAAATATCGTTTCTACTATTTATTCCAGCCGAATTAGGAAGAATAAGATAATAATAAATTTTAATGAAACATAACAAAATATAATAAATAAAAGAAGAACAAATAAGTTTATTACACAAAGACAAATATTACAACATGAGAAGGAGAGGAAGGCTTCGGTAAAGGGATCATTGCTTCAAGAGATCCCCCTATGACTATAGGGAGTTTCAGAACCTATAAGGTGGTGATAGTAATCCTATATAACTCCAAAATGTCAGAACTTCACTCATCATCCGAACTTACAAATGGGGTGTCCAATGTGTCAATTTATAGCCAAAATAGAGAGTGGTTTGGGGCACCCAGTTTTCGAGATACCAATTTTGTATCAGTTTTGAGTTGGTAAATGGAATTATATCGAGTTGGAAAAAATATAAAAGTTGTAGGAAAGAATATTTACTATCTTCATGTCAACTTTTTCATCAAATGGGGGATGACAACACGATATATGGCCGAACTACAGAACCAAATCATTGACTTCATTCAGATTCTATCCCCTAGACAGATTGGTTCGGATGGACCCCTTAATGAAGGAATTGGGCTTTAGTTCCTTGAGAGGAGTTGTATTCCATGAAGTTTTGGAGATGACCACAAAATATCAACCCATTTAGATTCACGGATTTTGAGAAATGTTCAAAAAAGTGGACAGATGTCCTTGGGCTTCCATGCAGTTTGGCTTATTTCCCTTCCGGATCATCTCCAACCCTCCAAATCACCTCCTCCTACAACGAAATCACCAAAACAAGAATAATTTACCTTTTTAACATTGATAAAAATTTAATAATTGAATCAAATGGAATGTTAAATTTGAGATAATATTTGTAATTTTAAATAAAAAACTAGTTTAAAACAGTGATGTAGGGGTGAAATAAAGCAGTGAATTGTGATGTGATCACACCCCCACTCTTACCCTTTTACACTCCTGGGAAAAACATAATATCATGTATTCCAAAAAAAATTTGAAAAGTAAACATCAATATAAAATAAATAAAAAATTAAAACACATATCCTTGAGATCCAACAATTCCACACCAAGAAACAAAAGATATCATGCCCCATAAAAAAACCATTATTTAAAGTTCTCCATTTATATCATTCAATATATTTCCACTTCATTTATCCTCCCATGCACAAAACACTTACCTCACTTGAATTTTATCTTATCACACAAATGTAAATTTTTCAGCAATGTCTTTATCATCCAAACTCATACAAGGGTCACCATAGGCTTGATAAATTCCTATATCAGCATCCGATGTGATTCAAAGACATATGTTTATCATGAGGAATTTTCAAGGTTGTTATGTGGCTTTCGATTGGTAGGATTTATATGTGAAAATTTGTGAGGCTGAATGAGGAGGAATTGACTCTTTTTGAAGTAAAATTGAATTATTCTAATTTTCACTTAAATATGGTCTCCTCCTCAATTCCCTTAGCATAAATTCATGTTCATCATCAAAAAAATAAAGGAATGTGCACACCATGCAGAAAAAAAATATCAATCTTTTCAAACATGATTTTCTTGAAAGCTCCAGATAGGCACAATTTTCTTCTTCTATTAGAAGCTCCAGAAAGGGCACAACTTCACTTATCATGAAAGCTCCAGAAAAGGCACAGATTTTAACATAATGATTTTTTTAAATAGCAAACACATCTCTTCATAATTTAATTTTCCACCCAAAGTATCACAAAATTTGGTAGCACAACACAAGACATCTTCCCCCACACTTAAGTTCAACTAGATTATGCAATTTTACTTCAATAGTTGGTTGGATAGGAAAAATTGGATTGTAATGTGGCTATCCTAAAAGAATATTCATGGATTCTAAGGGCTATAGGGATTAAATGTTCAAGGTAGTCCATTATAAAAAGGATTATTATTAAATAGGGGCTTTAATACCAAATAAATTCCTCAATCATTTAAAACACAAGTACCTCAAACCCTCAAGTTTTGATAGGAATAAATCAAATTATGGTTAAATCAAGCATGGTTTGGTTCTCTCAAGAAGTGAGGTGAATGTAAAGAATATGATAATAATGGTTCAGAAGCCTCACAGGAAAGTGATTACAAATATAAAGATAGTTACATGTGTCATGGTTTCAAAACTCAGAGTACTTTTCATGAAATTACAGAAGATTCTAACTTGAAAAAAAGTCATTTTCATCATTCATTTAAGCTCAGTTTCATGGGATAAATTGTTTCACTTATTGATATGGATTTTAAAATTTTGATGAGAACCATTTAAGCTCAAAATTTTCAAAAAATTGAAAAAAATTGAAAAATAAACACACAAATTTTGAAAACAAAAACATTTTTTTTTTGAAAAACATTAAAAAATAAGAAAACAATTGAAATTACTAAACTAAATGGTTCCCTCCCCCAAACTTAAAATATTTCATCGTCCTTAATGTAAACCTATGATATGATATGTGCACATAAAAGTTATAATTTAAATAAGAAAAATAATATAAAAGATAAATGGTTAGGAACATCCTAATATGCTCAAGTGATTATAGGGTCATGCAGTGTGATGAAATCCACTACATCAGTAGGAAGTCACTCAATGTATTTCTTCAAAAGCTACTCATTGACTGTAAAGATACTTCTTGTGTCCTCTTGTGTGATCTCCACTACACCATTAGGAAAAAATAGTCACAACATAAGGACCTAACCACCTGGAATGCAACTTACCAGGCATCAGCTTCAGTTGGGAACTATAGAGAAAGAATTTCTCTCCAACTTGAAATTCTATTTTCTAGATCATTGTTTTATGAGATGATTTTGATATTTCCTTATAGAGCCTTGAGTTATCATATAAATACAATCAAATCTCTTTAAGCTCTTGAATATGTATCTTCCTTTGGATTCCATCTTGGGCTAAATCCATGTTGCATTTCTTTATATCCCAATATGCCTGATGCTCGACCTCCACAGGTAGATGAAAGGCTTTACCAAAAACAATACTAAATGGGGACATATCTATGGGAGTCTTGTATGTAGTCTTATAATCTCAAATATCATCATCTAAGATCTTACTCTAATCATTCCTATTCGATTGCACGGTTTTCTCCAAAATTTGTTTCAACTCCTGATTTGAAACCTCAGCCTAGACATGTTTTTAGGGGTGGTATGGTGTTAATTTTTGTGTGTCACCCCATACTTATGAAGGAGGGAAGCTAAATTTCGATTTAAAAAGTGTGTCCCTTGGTCACTGATGATAGTCTTCGGTACTCCAAACCTGCAAAAACTTGTGCTTTGATAAAGTCCATAACAATAGAAGAATCATCAATCCTTGAGGCCTTAGCATCCACCCATTTTCTCACATAATCAAAAGAAAACAAGATATACAAGAAACCAAATGAACTAGGAAAAGGACCTATAAAATCAATTCCCCATACATCAAAAATCTCACAAAATAATATGGGTTGTTGGGGCATCTCTTGTCTCCTAGAAATATTACCAGTTTTTTGGAAACGTGAGCAGAACTTGCAAAACACATGAGCATCATGGAATAAACTAGGCCAATACAATCCAGAGTCCAAAACTTTCCTATCTATCCATTAAGGTCCAAAGTTTCCACCACAAGAAAGTGTATGACAGAATTGCATAATAGACTCAAACTCCTGATTAGTAACACACCTCCTAATAACATGGTCACTACACATACGCCATAAGTAGGGATCATCCCACACATAAAATCTAGAGTCACTCTTTAAATTTTGGACTTGATGTTTCTTTAAACTTGTAGGAATTTTAGAGTCAACAAGGAAGTTAACTAAATCATCATACCAAGGATGCATACTTGAGAGAGAATAAAGATTCTCATCAAGGAAAGTGTCCTTAAGTGGTACCTGGTCCATGGTGTCATCCTCTAGTGCGTGAGTAAGCCTACTCATGTGGTCTGCCACCAAGTTTTCTGACCCCTTCTTGTCCTTTATCTCAATATCAAATTTTTGATGAAGGATCATCCATCATATTAGCCTAGGCTTTGCATCCATATTCTTCAAGAGGTACCTCATAGCTACATGGTCAGAAAAAACAACTACTTTAGAGCCCAATAAATATGAACGGAATTTATCTAAATAAAATATGACACCAAGAAACTCCTTTTCTCTGGTTGTTTAGTTTTATTGGGATGAATCCAATGTTTTCAAGGCATATTCAATCATATGTGAACGTCCCTCCACCCTCCGAGATAAGACATCTTCAACTTCGAAGTTGGAGGCGTCACACATAAGCTCAAAAGGAAGCTCCCACTGTGGAGGTTGTATGATAGGTGGAGTGGTAAGACGTTGTTTTAGCTCATCAAAGGAATTCCTGCAAGAATCATCAAACACAAAATCATAATAATTTTGAAGTAATCATGACATAGGAAGAGTAATCTTACTAAAATATTTGATGAAGCACCGATAAAATCCTTCATTCCCTAGAAAAGATATAACATCATGCACATATGAAGGGTATTATAAGGATGAAATAATATCTACCTTAGATCTATCAACCTCTATCCCATGTTTTAACACTACATGCCCTATGACAATTCCATGATCTACCATAAAATGACACTTTTCAAAGTTCAAGACTAGATTCTTCTCAATACAATGATTCAACACCATTACCAAACTATAGATACAATCATAAAATAAATACCCATACACTGTAAAATCATCCATGAATACCTCCATGAAGGTCTCAATAAAATTAGAAAAAATACTCACCATGCATCTATGGAAGGTACCTGGGGAATTGAAAAGTCCAAATGGAATCCTTAGGTAGGAAAACATACCAAATAGACAAGTGAATATTGTCTTATTTTGATCCTACAGAGTAATAGGAACTTGAAAATATCCAGAAAATCCATCTAAGAAACAATAATGTGTCTTCCCAGCTAGTCTCTCAAGAATTTGATCAATAAACAGGAGGGGGAAATGGTCCTTGTGAGTGGACTAATTTAGTTTCATATAATCAATACACACACGCCAACTATTTTGTACCCTAATTGGAACTAACTCATCTTTCTCATTTTTAATAACAGTAACACCAATTTTCTTAGGCACATCCTGAATAGGACTCACCCACTGGGAATCTGAAATGGGATAAATTATACCCACCTCGAGCAATTTTTCAACCTCTTTTTTAACAACCTCCAAAAGTGTTGGATTGAGTCTCCTTTGTGGCTGCCTAAATGGTTTATCCCCATCCTCCAAAAGAATCATATGCATGCAAATGGAGGGGCTAATACCTGATATGTCAACCAACGTCCACCCAATTGCCTTAATGTTCTCCATCAAAAGATTAAAAAGTTTTTCTTCATGTTCAAAAGGGAGATTGTTAGTAATGATAATAGGTAATTTCTCACCACTTGAAAAGTATGAGTCTTTGAGATTAGTTGGCAATGGCTTGAGTTCCAATGTTGGGGGTGATGTATGGATATAGAAATTGAAGAAGCTGAAATATGTGCACAGTGAACATTAGTATCAAAATATACATCATCAAAACTAGAGAATAAGGCATAAAACCCATCAGCAAACTTAATATCCATGTCATAATTAGAGTGAACATAGTCAAAATCAGAATATGAATCCATTTCAAAATCAAATCTAAGATAGTCTTGTGCATTTGAAACAGGTGTGGAATTACTCTTAAACATCAAACTAGAACCAATACTCATAATCTCCCTAAGCATAGGACAATAAAATTACATGGGATTTTTATTTGGTGGTTTAAAATAGGAGATAATAAATGCAGAATGGTCCTATAAGGGGTACTTCATGGAGTCCATAACATTAAATATAACAACTTCATCTCAAAAATCCATGGAAAGTGTATCCTAGTGGAAATTTATGACCATTTTAAAAGTTTTGAGTAAGGGCCTACCTAAGATAATGGGAGCATGTGAACTTACCTGATCATCCTCCATTTTAAGCACATAGAAATCTATTAGAAAGATCATGTCTCTTATCCAGACAAGTACATCCTCAAGGACTCCTACTGGATATGTTGTAGCTCTATTTTCCAACTGCACCACTACTCTCATCGGCTTCAACTCACCAACCTATAAAGAAGAGAATACAGAGTGAGGAATTACATTTATGAAAGCTCCTAAATCACAAAAATCATCATAAAAGTGTAACTCCCCTATGGTGCATGGTATGGTGAATGTCCCTAGATCCTTGCACTTTTTTGGCATTTATAGAGTTGGTGTAATGAGTACTGACACATTTCTTACAAGATTTATCCTCTCATTTCCCTTGATCCCTCTTTGATTGGTACAAAATTCTTTTAAGAATTTGGCATACCTTGGTATTTTTTTAATGGCTTCAAGTAAAGGGATTCAGATCTCCACATGCTTGAATGTATCCAAAACTTCTTTTTTCATCACCTATTCAGCCATTTTTTTGGTTTAAAAAACTCTATTTGGAAAAGGAAGGGGTTTAGGAGGAATATCATCAATATTTTTCTTACCTTTATCTTTCTCCTTGGGTTTCTCATCATCTAGTTTTGAATGGGGCTTATCCGAATTTGAGGTGAATCTTGGTGGAACGATAGGTGTAGATGTATCAGTTGTTTGCTTCCCACTTCTCAATGTGATGGCACTGACATTCCCCTTGGGATTTTTAGTAGGTTGGGAAGGAATATTTCTAGAGTTCTTACTTACCAGTTCATGGAGGGCGGTGGAAATCTGGCTCATCTATGTTTTTAATGCCCTCAACTCCGAACCTTGACTCTTCAGCTCATTTTGTTGATTAAGAACAATTTGATTCAAAATTTTATCAGTGTTAGAATCTACCTTAGGTGGGGGATTACCTTGTTGGTGGCTTTTTGATGCTTGGGATTCAAATCTTCTTTTGGGTTGTTAGAAACCCTACTGGTAAGGCAGAGGCTGCTGGAAGTTTTGTTGAAAAGGAGGCCTTTGTTGTTGTCCAGATCCATACCTCATATCTGATTGATCCTTCCACCCTTGGTTTTATGTTGGTGTAAAGGAATCAAGCTTCTTTTGGGTATATGGTTGTTGTTTTTCCTGATATGGTCTCCTAGGAAACACTACTGCACAATATTTTGTTTCTTGTTGTTGGGGGAAATAGCAGGTTGGGTGGATTATCTCAGTGCAAATGCCACAAGGCCTTGAAGGAGGGGGTTGGGATGTCTTTTGTGCTAAAGAAAACTGTCTCGCCATATTTATCAATTATTCTAACTTGGTATCAATCAAATTATTTTCAAGAGAATATGGACTTACCTGATGTACTCCTCTGACATGTGGGGTACCTCGATTTCCAAATTGTTGAGAGTTTTGTGCCATTTTTTCAATCAATTCACGTGTAGCTACTGGTGTTTTTTCAACCAATGCCCCTCCAGCCATGGAATCCACCATGATCTCCTCTATAGGTGTGAGTCCTTCATAGAAGTATTGGATGAGGAGTTTCTCACTGATTTGGTAATGCAGATAGCTTGCGCACAACTTCTTGAATCGCTCTCAGTACTCATACATTGACTCCCCTTATGCTTTCTTGATACTCGAGATCTTATTATGAATGGAAGTGGTCCTTGATTCTAGAAAAAATCTCTATAAGAAAAGACATTTCAAATCATTCTAACATGTGACATCTTCAAGTTATAAATAATACATCCAATTCTTTGCAACTCCATTAAGTGAGAATGGGAATGGTCTTAGTTTGATTTGATCTTCAGAAACATTTATCAGTTTTAAGGTTGACCAGGCCACATTAAATTATTTTAAATGTTAGTTTGGATCCTCACCAGATAATCCATGAAATTTTGGAAGAAGGTGAATTAACCCAGAATTCAGTTGAAAGTTTGATTCGAGGTTTGGGTATGAGATACAATTTGGTTGATAAATAATATCTGGTGCATCCAATTATCTAATGGTTCTATTAAGTTCATTTCCATTATTTTCATCCATTGGTTCTTGTTTTAACTCTAAAAATTGATCCCGTGTGGTTTTGAATTACTGATTAAGTTTGCGCTCTCACAATTCACACAATTATCGACCTCGCGTGTTTTGTGTTTATTGTTAAATTGATTGATTAGTTTCATTTAAATTAAAAAATCAATTAATATATCATATTATGTGAATTATAGTAGCTCATTTATTCAAAATAAATGAATGAATAAGGATAGAGGTTGATCGATTACTAAAAATAACTACTCTTCCATGGGTGGTGTAGTCATCGTAGAAATGTTTTGCAGGTGAAAAGGTTTAGAAAGGGTAAAACCCAAAATAGTTTATAATATTGACTCTAGACCAATTATTAGGATTAATAAAAGAATAAATTTGAATGAAACATAATAAAATAGAATAAATAAAAGAAGAAAAAATAAGTTTATTACACAAAGATAAATATTACAACATGATAAGGAGAGGAAGGCTTCGGTGAAGGGATCCTTGCTTCAAGAGATCACCCTATGAGTATAGGGAGTTCCAGAACCTATAATGTGGTGAGAGGACTCCTCTATAACTCCAAAATGTCATCACTTCACTCCTTTGTATAACTTACAAATGGGGTTCCCAAGGTTTCAATTTATATCCAAAATGGAGATGGTTTTGGGAACCCAGTTTTCTAAATACCACTTGTGTATCGGTTTTTAGTTGGTAAATGGAATTATCTCAATTTTTAAAAAATATTAAATTTGTATGCCATAATATTGAATATCTTCATGTCAAATTTTTCGGCCAATGGAATATGACTTTGCAAGATATGGCTGAAATACAGAACCAAATCATTGACTTCGTGAAGATTCTATCTACTGGAAAAATTGGTTCGGATGGACCCCTTAATAAACGAATTGGGATTTAGTTCCTTGAGATTATTTGTAACCCATGAAATTTTAGAGAGGTACAAAAAATATCATCCCATTTAAATTCACAAATTTTGATAAATTTAAAAAATAGTGGACAGATGTCCTTGGGCTTCCATGCAGTTTGGCCCATTTCCCTTCTGAATCATCTCCGACCCTCCAAATCACCTCCTCCTACAACGAAATCACCAAAAAAATAATAATTGTACTTTTTAACAGTGATAAACATTTAATAATTGAATCCAATGGGATGTGAAATTTTAGATTATATTTTTAATTTTAAATACAAAACTAGTTTAAAACAGTGATGTAGGGGTGAAATAAAGTAGTGAATTATGATGTGATCAATGTAGAAATCCCACATGACTTCACCACTATCACTAATTCATCAACAACCACAGCTTTCGTATTCCCATTCCCCATATCACTCTCAAAAATTATCCATATAAGGTTGATCAACACCCTTGCTTTTCGATATGAGTAGTATGGGGTCGTTCCCACAAGGGACATAGCTCACCAAGACCTAGAGGCTTATGCACCTTGTCATAACCACCACCCCCAAGGGCCATGAAGGGATCCACTACTCCCCACTCCTACATCCAACTACTATGGGAGCCTCTCCCCAAATTGATCTTATGACTCACTCCCTAATACCGATGAGGCAAGGGACATTTGTGTCATCTCGGTCACGATGACCATCTAGGAGCTTCCAAGAAGGGCTCCCATGAGGCCTCGTCAATGCCACTAGCTGGTCCATCAGGTTGAAGAATATGTTGTTTTTGTTCCTTCTCCACCAACCCTAGTTCGGATAACCTGACCCTAACGTCAGGACCAAGCTCAAGAATATGACCATCAGGGGGAATCATCTTCAATAGATTTAGTGGCCCATGATACCCATGGTGTATTCCACCAGATTCCTGCCACTGTAGAGCAATGATTCATTAGCACCTAATCAGGATTGAGGCCTCAGCAGCCCCATGGGTTGGATGGGTTGACTCTTTTGGTCACTAGCACCACCACCAGCCATCGTGGGCTGACCCATGACGATTATATCCATAATGGAGGCCTTTCCTATACCATCTCTAGTTAAAGTAGAGGTCCTACCTACTCTCACACTCAGTATGAAGGTCCTCCCCATGTTCTCAGCATTGGTCTAGGTGTAGGTTTTCTTCGTATTGTCGACATCAGGCCTAAAGGTCCTCCTCATTCCCATGGTTCCTGATATGAAGGTCCCCCTTATGTCATGAACATCCAACACAAAGGTCCTCCCTGTATCATTTCCATCTCTAGCAGAGGCCCTCCCTGCACCAGTATTGACCAAAGAAAAGTCCCTCCCCACTTTGTCACCAGCCAGTATAGAGGTCCTCCTTATACCATGGCCAACCAAAGTGGAGGTACTCCCCGCTTCATCCAAGATCAGTATGAATTCCCTCCTCAAGTTATCATTTACATCCAACATGTACATACTCCTTGTGCCTCGAGAATTCGACATGGAGTTCCTCCCCATGTTCTCACCAGCATCAATGGAGGCCCTCCCCGCTCTAGCACTCATCACCACAGAAGTCTTCCTCGCACGTCTGGTAATCAATATGGAGGTACTCTCCATATCCCATTCGACATATGTATTGGTGATCCTCACAACGTAGCTTATCAGGGTGAATGTCCTCCTCACTTTCACAGTATCCCAAGAGGAGGTCCTACCTATGAAATAAATCATAAGCACGAAGTTATTCTTCATGTCGATGCAATTCCATGCCCTAACAAACCATCCTGGGGCATAAGATGAAATCATCACTGCTGAAGGAATAACCCTAGGAAGTTTCAACTCATGGTGAATCCAGTTTTATTCTCTAATTCAAAAGCTTAATGGGACCCATTGATGGATACTTCCCCTGATTTGTTTGTATTAGAGTCTGGGGCAGGAGTCATGAGTGTGAGATTTTTAATCCTAGAAGGTGAGATTCACTAGATCCCCAAATCCTTCTGCAGGTACATGTGGGAGGAGGAAGATTTGGATCCCTTCTATGGTATTGCAATGCAGTCTTCCCTATCGTCACTAGGTTCATTCTCTACCTTGACATGAGATCATGGAGAGTTATTATATTCCATGATAGATGAAAATCACTTTCCAGATCCATCACCAAAATCTTCTTCCACCACACATGAATTGGTCATCATAACCCCTTCCTATAGGGACATGATGGTATAATCAGTATCATCTCCAAGAGATGACCCAGTGAGCGGCGGCCAGTCATCTCACCTGCCCTTTTCTCTACCGACTAATACACCACCATAATGGTCTACATCAATGTCATTTCCAGTTCTTTAGCTATCCCTGATCTAAGAATGGGGAAATGAGGAGCTACATCCCACTTCTAAAGGGTGTAGATTGTGGAATATTCTCATTGTTGATCAATTTCTAGAGATGTTTTGCCCAATATCCAATCCCAACTTTGATATTATGAAGTCCCTCACTAAGGAGGAGGTTTTTTGCTTCTGAAAAACCATATGGATGATGAATTTATACATCCACAATCATCATTTGGTTTACCTGAATATCCAATTTCATTTTGATGACATTTCTTGACAATGTTGTATAGTTGATTTGGTAGCACTCCCAGTAGTACAACACCCTACATCATCCAGCTATCACCATACCCTTCAGCAATGATGCATTCAAATATTTACTATGATCCACATAGTTGTTGAGGAGGTGTCCTTACATGTTCATATCTAAGGTTGGGGATAGTATGCTTCCCTGCACTTCAGAACTATACTATGACAATCAGTCTTATCTATTGACATCAAGGATATTTCCCCAGGTAAAGTTATAGTGAATATGGATAAGCTCGGCACACTCATGGAGAAGGACATAGAATTAGGTTCTGATGAAGAGAACCCATCCCCTAGGTCAGTACAACATTAGGTGAACACTCGTGAAAGTGTTGAAACATGCTTGAAAAGGTAGGCACATGATTCTGGGGACTCTTTCGTTTCATTTCCTATCGGTAGAAATACCAACAAATGTAAGGATCTAGTTGGGACTTCCAAACCATTTGATCTGGCCAATGCTATGTAAGAGACAAAGGTTAACCTATATATGTACTCCTTACTTTAATATTTGGTATATCAAAGGAGTTTCATTATTTAACTCCTTGTTGACCACTGTATAGAATGTCATCTGGACTACGGGGATCCTCAACAAAATCTTATCCATACTCTACTGGGGCAGTAGGGGCAGCCATAGGTCCTTCTTGGACAACTACCTATGATCGATCTGTATAATCTCATGCATCTCGATAGGGTAGATATTGGGTTCTATGGTAACAAATTGTGGTATTTTTTGCTGAATCTACCCGAGCACTGTGATAATCCTCCTCGAGATCCGAAACAAGATGCTTCGCAGGCTGCTCCACAAGTTGTTGTACTATCCACTCCATGAGTCACAAAGCTTACCTATCATGTTGATGAGACCATCAATGAACTAGTGTTTAGGGGTCCTTAGCCAGATAGAAACCACTATCAAGAAGATATGATAGTTTCTATCACTACTCGACTCGAATCCTTGGAAACACGACAGGTAGTGATCCCTCCTGATGGAAAGTCATATCCAGCATGGGTGGAAAACATGCAGGCACCCCCAGATTTTAGAAACCCTGCATTATCCCCCTTCAATGGGATGGAAAACCCGCTACAACATCTTTCCCAGATTATATCAAGGTGAGGACCCATGATGGGAACTCCAAAGCAGTAAGAGGCAACCAAGGTCTGATGTTTTCTACAGAAATTAGAAGGGCATGCATTTGTCTGGTATAGTTAGCTGACTGTTGGGTTTGTCGCTAGTTGGGAAGATCTTCATAGTCATTTTCTTTAACATTTCAACTCCACCACTCATGAGAAAATTATTTCTAACATCTTCAAGTGTAAACAATGACCAAATGAGAGAGTCACAAACTTTTTCACCAGGTGGAAATCCCTCACGTATTCACTCAATAAGTCATTGAATCAGAAGAAATTACTGATGATTTTCATGGGGAATTTCAAGACTAAATTAGTACCCTCTATAATAACTTATAATTTCCTAGGTGTATTTTAATACTTTTTTGAAAAATATTATGGCCTTGAGGAATCCTTGCTGAAGGCTAGGTAGGCACGCCCATTGCCTCCTCCAACTCTTGCAAGAAGATCTAATGAGGTAGAAATTGATAATTTCATATAGATAGAGTCCCCCAAGATTCTAGATTTATTACTAGAAGAGGCTCACCAGCAACCTTGTCGAGGGAAACAGCCTCATGATTAGCCTCTATCTCAGTTTCTTCTGGCGCATAATCGGTAGACATTACCAGGTAATGCTCCACCGCCACTACCTAGGTAGGAAAATCAAGTTCCATCCAACCACTAGTCTTCATCCCCTTGATAGGGCTAGGGTCCCAAATTTCCCTTTCTAGACATAAGGAACCGGACCTACTCATTTAACAAGGATCAGGTTCCCAACTATTTTTATAATTCCTTTGATCATGGGATTATGAAGCTGTTAGAATGTAGGAAGCTCAAGGAGACTGATCTCATTGATCATCCCAAATACTGGCCTTATCACTAGTTCCTTGGACATACCATCAAGAAGTGTTATATATTCAAGGATTGGATCTAGGTCTAGGTAGATAACAATATCTTCAGACTGGACCCTACCTCGGCATAGGTAGAATACATTTCTTCAAATCATGATAGCGATGATGAAGATGAGTGGTAGTAGGTCTCCATCCATAGGTCATAGAAGTATGATTATTGGTTGGATCACATGGTAGTTGATCATGCACATGGTATCATCCACGCCCATTTGAATCGGCCTAAGCCTCCTGAAATAGCCGCACCTTCTACAACTATCACTTTTTCATCTACATCTCATCCTTTTACTTCTCAGAAGAGCAGGCATTGACGACGTAAAGAAAACCAAAGTCCCCCACCGGTGTCTAAAACTTCTCATAATCTTGGTGACTTCATGCCTCCAGAGATGGGGATCGGCCCTAGAATCCAATAAGTATTGTAAGATTCCTTGGATGATGAGAATGAGTACACCTCTATTAATATCGTCGAGTTGGTGGATCCTTATAAGATTCCCAATGATGAGGATTATCGAGCAGTTCAGCCTAATGTTCCCATCTGATGTCAACTTTGATGAGGACGTGGCCATGTGAATCATCATAATTCCCAGGCTAGTGATTCAAGCCAAGCTTTTCACGCTACTAAGACTAGATAGTAGGCTTATCATAGAGACCAATAGGCACAGAACTCTCAGCTCATATCATCAAATTCATAGCTTATGACATACATGTGAATCTATAGGGTAGAGCCACCATGATTGCACCATGATCAACCAGATCCTATAGTAACCAGACTTCAGTCATATGACGGGCAGCTGATAGTGACTCTACGTGGTTCATCCAGTGAGTAGAGGATATTTCCAACACTATCTAGCATCCGCTGGTTCGATCATCAACACCTTTAATACATCCTGTCGAATAGAAACCTCCTCTCAGTAGAAGCGTGTGCCTAGCATGTAAATATGATGTGATTATTAATCTTGCTAAAATTCCTACAAAACTCTCAACTCTTGAGGCTCTCCACCAATCATAAGAGCTGTGAGAATCCCTCACAGAGGCCTTAAAGATCCCCCCTCCAGTTTTAGACAGAGGTGGTGTCTGTAGAGGCCTTCAATGCTAAGGAAGTCGAATGAGAAAAATTCCAAGCCATCATTTCATTCTCATGGGAAGATTAAGGTTCCCTCGTATAGGGGAATATCCATCCTCTCTGCATAATTGGACATTTTAATAGCATATAAGTCCACCGATGTCTTGTTGACACAGGTTCTAGGATTAATCTCATCCCGGCCCAAATTCTCTACAAGCTAAGACTGAATGAAGTAGATCTAAGTCCCTATGACCTAAAAATTCAAAGTTATGATCGGACACACTAGAGACCATGTGGTAAGATCCTCCTAAAGACCCAATTCGGTGTCTTAATAGCAAGAAATGAATTTATAGTTGTCTCACAGGATACCACATATAATTCACTAATGGGTAGACCCTAGCTCTATCTGAATGCAGCAGTTCCCTCATCATATCACCAATACCTTAAGTAATCCCTTGATGGTTGAGTGGGAATCCTCCAAGGTGATGCATATTTTTTTCCTCTTGTGAAGCTCTCTATTTGAATGCTGACTATTTCTAGAGCAATGACAAATGAGTTCGGACCAATGAGGTTGGGAACACTATTACTATGTCCATCCCCTGGATGGATTTGGATGATTATTTCATCCTTATGATTCACCGGTTAGAGGATACTATGCCAGACATGGGATACTTCTTTTTCATTTATAAGATGAGGGGAAGACGTGTTCCCAAGTATAAGGAACATTGGAATATTACCTCATAATCTTACATAGGACATTCTAGAGTGATACTAGAACCTCTCACCCATGTAAAGTATTAGGATGTTCGTACCATGGCTATAACAATATGCCATACCTTTTTTTAGCTGATCTTGGTTAAGTTGACACAGACGGACCTACCACCACTGCTTCGGCATTGTCAGGAATGAACCCCTCAGTCGCAGGCATGATGGAATTGAGTTGATAGTCTTTGTTTTCATGATTTCAATAGTACAGGAGTCTCCTGATGAGGATACCACCACCACTCAATCTGGAACCAGTGCTCTTATAGGGTAATATAATTCATAATATAACTCAAAATAATTTCCTCTTGTTGATGATCCTCCCACCTCGAATGATGAAAAGGATTGGTAAGATGCTCCTCCTGCATTTCAAGAAGGTGTATCAACCACTGTCAATGAGTTGGTATAGGTGAATTTTGGTATTGTGACAGATCTAATGCCAACATTGATCTGTGCAGCCATGACTACAAAGGAACATCAATAGTATGTGGACTTCCTAAAGAAACATCATGATGTGTTTTCCTATAGTTATGATGATATGGAAGGGCTAGACCCTTAGGACACCATCCACTATCTTGGTCTTCTGATAAGTCATCACGTGTTCAAGCATCCTCCCAAGAAGATGCACCCATATCATGGTGTCATATTTGAGGAAGAAGTTGATAATCTCATTAAATACAACTTCATCAAGGAAGTTCAGTACCCTAGATGGTTGGACAACATCATTCCTATCCATAAGAATAACTGATAGATCAGAGTTTTTATCGACTTCTAGGATCTCAACCACCACTTCCAGAAGGATTATTTCCCCCTTCTAGTGATAGAACTACTGATCGATTCCACCGCTGGATTCCAGGATCTCTCCTTCATGGATTGGTATTCTGGGTATAATCAGATCTTAATTCCCCCCAAATATAAATATTCTACCACCTTCAGAGCATTGTAGGGTACTCTTTGCTATCATGTATTGCCTTTTGGCCTGAATAATGTAGGATCCACCTATCATCATGCTATGTACCATATATTCAAACTGATTCTCATGATGCTAGTGTAATGCTATGTGGATGATTTGTTAGTCAAATCCCACCAGTGTCGGGCCCATCTCAGTGATCTTGATAAAGTTTCTAGATTTCTTCTCTCTCAATAGTTTAGGATGAACCCCTTGAAATGTTATTTTGGGGTTACCTATGGGAAATTCCTTAGTTTTATTTTCAAATACATAGGCATTGAGATTGAACTAGATAATATTAGATCTATCAGTCATATTACTCCTCTGAGAAACCTCTAGAAGCTCTGAGTCTTTCAAGGCCACTTAGCCTACATACGCTGATTAATTTTGAATATAGCTAGCAAGTATAACCCCTTTTCCATACTTCTGAATAAAGGTGTCATCTACTGGTGGGATGAGTAATTCCATACTACTTTTGAGTAGATTAAGTAGTATTTTTTAAAACCTTTAGTTCTGATACCACCCATTTCTGGGAAGACTGCCCCAGAGTGATCCCTAGTTGCCTTACTTTCCTAAAATAATAATAAAGGGAAATAGAAAATTTTGTACTATCTCAGTCACATGCTCCTTGACATCGAGTCTATATATTATCCTATCAATAAGAGTTGTCTCATTCTAGTTTTTTTAGTATATAAGTTGCAGCACTATCTTCAATATAACAAGATACAAGTGGTTTCTCGAGTGGATCCAATCAAGTACATTCTAAATTTTTTGATGTTGACATGTCATCTAGCACATTGGGTGGTGATTCTTTAGCTGTTTGAAATAATAATCATTCTGAAAATGGTAGTCAAAGGTCAAGCACTGAAATATTTTTTAGATTCTCATCTGAACCATACAAATTAGTCCCTATATCTTGATTTTCTGGATGATACCATCCTCTCAATGGATCAAGTCATTCCATGCTGGAAGATGCACTTCGATGGTGCCTCTTGGAGTCCCTCCAGTAGAAAGATCAATAATCCCAGACTCAATAGAGTAGGCCTAGGGATTTTATTCATCACACCTATATAGGTTGTGTCGCCTTATTCATTTTTTTTATCAGAGGGTTGTACTAATAATGAGGTAGATTATCAGGATCTCATCACTAGTCTCAAGTTGGATCTCGAGATTAATTCTCCCCACCTTCATGTGAAAGGTTACTTTGATTTAGTCATCAAGTAGATCAATAATGATTATATTTTCAGGAATCTTGAACTTGTGCCCTTTCTCAAGAATTCTCTCCATCTGATAGCCCAGTTCCCTTCTCAGCCAGAGGTAACTCATGTCCCCCGATCACAGAATGATCAAGTTAATGCCTTGGATGGTCTAGCCACTTCTCTCACAGTGCCTGACCAGGAAGATATACTTATTCATGTGGCACATCAAATATTCATCTCCCCTGTCAGTTCAAACAATGATGATTCCCAGTAGGTAAATCATCTTACCATTGGTGCTTCCACATCGGGACCTCTCGATCCCCCTGTAGGTGAAAAGACCTCTGATTGGAAAACTCCTTTCACTAAGTATCTCCATCATGGTAGTCTCGCACTAGAAAGAGTGTAAAGTGAGATAATTCACTGCCATGCAGTTTAGTTCACCCTCCAGAGTGGTCCCATCCTAGAGAAGACTCTCTACAGACATGGGTTTGACAAAATACTTCTCCATTTTATTTAGGTAGATGAGATTTTCCAGGTTATGTAGTAATTCCATGTTGGGTCCTATGGCTCTCATCAATCAAGGATAAATATTTCCCACCAAATTCATAGGTTGGGATACTTCTAGACCACTATGGTCCATGACAGTATTGATTTCACCAAGAGGTGTCACGTCTATTAGATCCATACCAATTTTGGGAATCAACCACCAAAGATCCTCCACACTAAAAAGTAAACTTGGCCCTTTTCAATCTAGGGAATCGATGTCATAGGACCATATCCTTTAAAAATATCTCACCAGTGCTGATTCATCCTAACCATGATGGATTTATTCTCCAAGTGGGAAGAAGCGATTCTGCTTTAAGGAAGTTAAGGCCTAGTCTATTTTTGAGTTTGTGATCTCTAATATCATTCATCGATTTGGGGTACCTCACACTATTCTCATTGACAAAAAAACCAATTTCTGAGTAGATAATCTGAAAAAAATTATATGCCAAATATGGTGTTCAGTCCAACCACACTTCTTGCTACTATGAACAGTAAAATGGAAAGATTAAGGTGTTCCACAAGACTCTCTCCAACATTTTGTAGAAGATAGTGGGACAGAACAATGGGATTTGGATAGAAAATCTCCCTAACGCTCTCTGGGCTTATCTTACGATAAATCGTAATTCTACCCAGGTGACCCCATATTCACTGGAATATGGAACAGAGGCAGTCCTCCCCATTAATATTCAATTTCCATTGCTCTGTAAAGTTTTCTATGATCATAAAATGTTGGATAGAGCGGCAGAAGTCCATTTATCTAAGTTGTAAGCTCTATATGATAACATTCTCTAGGCCTTGAATAATCTAGAGAGGCGCTAGAAAAAAAATCTAGATCTTTTAACAATAGATTTTGTCTCTGCTCCTTCCTTCAAGGTGACATGGTATTGGACCTAAGAACAGTGATGATACTTGGAAGGAAACCTCCAAATTTAGATCCCAAATTGGAAGAACCTTATATCATACACAAGTTCTATCCCAATGGTGAATAATCTTTATTCACCATGGATGATGATTTAATTACTCCTCCCAACAATGTCAAATTTCTCAAACCCTACTTTTCATGAATAAAACCTCAATTCTGAACTCTGTGACCATAAACTATGATCTCTTACGGTCCGAGCTCTATTGCCTTAAAATAAGATCTATTTCATCCTGTATGAAATTAAAATACTAACTTTTTCTATATTATGTTAAAATATGACCCTCTTCCTTACCGTATGACATTAAACTGCACAGATATTTAAGAACTATGTATGGCTTGATTCCCATCCTTATGGGATATGTAGAAATTCCCAGACACTATGTCTTTGGGTCCAACTTCTCAAACATTACCAAACATTTTCCCCATCCCCCATTACATTAAACTATTTTGGGTTCTTCTTAGGAATGTGTTGTGCAATGTTGGGATTTCCTAGACCTCATTCACGTTGGGTTTCCTCATGGCATCACACCATATATTCCCACTTTAGAAATGGAACCCTCTAGTCTGATCTCTACAACCTTAAACTAATACCTTAGGCCTCCTTGTTTCACGAAAATAAACTGCATAAAATCTCTTATCCATACCATATGATGTTAAACTAAATACTTTGAATCTTAGGTACTTGACAATAAAATACATGACGACAACAACAGTATAATTTGAGAGAATATTTCCCCCCTTCTTAGCACTGGCCATCTACCATGTCATCTTAAAGAACTATATATTGCTTGATTCCCATCCTTGTGGGATATGTAGCCATGCCTGGACATTTTTTCCCCAGGACCAACCACAAAATCACTAACCTTTTTGTCCCTATGGCCTGAGTTTCCTCCTCGGGAATGTGTGTTGTTACATGGTCTCTTTGGTCCCCAATCACATTAGGTTATGATAGCCACACCACACATGTTCTATTTGAAGAACCTCTACCACATTTTATCCTTACCACATGATATTAAACTGCACAAATATTCAGACTAAACACTAACATTTTTATTGATTTTGGCAACACACTGAAAACAACATACAATAATATCATCATAGAGGTCTAAAGTAGTGGAGCCCCAAAGTGTCATTGATAAAAAATATACTACCACCTGAAGGAAAGGAACCAAGGTTAAGGAAGAGAGAAAAGTTATGGTTTGTGGAAGCTTGGGATGTCAAGAAATACACAGCCTTATTCCCCTCTCACCAAGTATGAGTGATCATTGTACGAATGCCCATAATCAGTTTTCACTTGTAGACACGATATTCAATACACCACGAGCAGCTTTCACTTTTTGTGAGTGCTTTGTAGAGGATCAAGGAATACATTTTCATAGCCTTCAAAGTAAGTTATCTTTGTTCACTTAATTCCAACCCTGTAACCAAAGCCTTTTCCTTGGCCTGAAGAGCATCACCACTACTGTAAAAGGATGATAAATTAGCAAAAAAAAACCTCTTTTGTTCCCTAATCATGCATCCCCCCCCCTCATCTGTCCCCTCAGGAAGGACCCATCTGTGTTGAGTTTGATCCCATCTCTATGGGGGTACCAGCAAACCAAAAACCCCTGGCCCCTCCTCTCAATCTAGTTGGACACCCCTAGATAGAACGGACTCACTGATGAGGCTCCCTAGTAATCAAAACAAACGCTTGCTAAGTCCAGAAAAGTGTTCTTCATATTGAAGCCAATACTGGTGCTAGTGATAGAAAAGTTCTTGTGGTGCGCTTCGTTCTTGGATTTTCAAATGACCCAACAGTTCGCCATGAGGATGATCACCCTTCTTGTCCACTCAGAACCGTTGTCACGTGCACCATCAAACCACCAGCTGAGAACATTCTCCTGCAACCCTCCGACATCACGCTAACCAGAGAATGATCCATACACCTTCCATGACCAGCAATCCCAATCACTGTCAAAAAAGAGATGCATTGCCATTTCTTTCATGGGGTTTTTTGTAGAACCAGAATTTGGAGGCCAAAGACACCCCCATGCGTTGGATTTTGTCATCAGTGGCAAAAGTGTTATTCCTCACTCGCCACATCTGAAAATTGAACTTTGGAGAGATCCCCCCACACCATAGTGTTTCTCCCCACAGGTCTTCTGCATTAGGATCCCTTCTCACACTAACATAATCCTTCATTGAAAACTCTACCGAAGAGGAGCCTGTGAAGATGAGTCTATTAGGATCCTCGCTGAGCAAAATTTCTTTTAAAAACATCACATTGAGTATTATTGAGAATGGCCTGTAGAAAGATAGGGTGGCCACACACTTCTCTGAATGATATATCCGGTGTGGGGAAACCAGGAAACCACAGACTTCCTGCCCCCTAATCCTGATGCAATAAGTTCACCTCTCCTCTCCCCACCATCCACCTTGTGTAAGGACGCAATACCTCCGTAAAAGGTTGAATTAGCTTCCAAATACTAGACGACTAAGACTATTGCACCACACCATCCAGGTCATATTTCTCATGCATGAGCATTCCCCAAAGAGTTCGGCCTACCATGGCCTCCCATTAAATTTTTGCATTCATCCCTTGTATGGTCGAGCTCACACTCCATAAATTGATTCCACCTTCAGCAAGCAGTTTTATGAGATGCTTCCCCGATGCCTAGTGGTGACGACTTTCCATCTGGCCATTCCACACAAAGGACACCATGATCTTCTCCATGTTAACAACCACACTTTTTGGAGTCTTCAATGTGGAAAGTAGATTCATGGGGATAGAGACGAGGATGATATTGACCAAGGTAATGCATCATCTAAATGAGAGGAACCTATTATTCCAGTTGAAGATGTGCCCCATGATCTTGCCCAAAATCTTATCAAAATGATGAATGTGAAGGGAGTTAGGACTAATTGTCACTCCAAGGTACTCCATGGGAAAGGATCCTCTCCTCATATTCAAGTTTTCTTCCAAAATCTTAGCCCTCCTTACCGATAGTGACTTAGAAGAAAAATATAGGCTTTTCTCTCTATGCACCTTCTATCTGCTCTATTTAAAATATTCCTCCAGCAGCATGTTCATGCCAATCACTGATCTCCTACTGCCATTAATGAACAAGATAGTGTCAGCTGCGAACATCAAATGAGAGATTCCTTCCAAAACATTCCTATCCTGATAAGGTAGAATTTTACCCATGTAGAGACCCCATTTAATATAATGGTTGAGCATATTTTGAGAAAGAATAAATAATGTGGGGGAAAGGGGATCCCCTTGACATAAACCTCAGTAAGCCTTGAAGAAGCTGAACTGCTTACCCAAAAAGGAAGTGGAGATCCATGCTGAGCTGAAACAACGAAACAGCAGGTCACGTGTCCAGTTAGAGAATCCCATGCAGCCCAAAACCTTAAAGATAAAACCCCATTCCATCCTATCATAAGCCTTTATCATGTCTAGTTTAATTACTAGATTATTCCTGAAGACCTTGTTGTTAATCCCACTAATCATTTCTTGCACCACCCCAATCGTACCCTGGATTGATTGGACTTGAATTAAGTTGTGTTTCTCTGTTTCCATCCATGTGTTCAAGTGGGGAACCAAACTTTTGTTGATAATTCTAGAAAGAACCTTGTAAGTAATGTTACACATACTGATTGGATGATATTGCTCTATAGATTGGGGGTTTCTCACTTTTGGAATCAAAACCATCTTTGTAGAACTGGTAATGCGCATAAGGTTTTCCCTAGAAGAAATACTTTACTGCTTTTAGTAAATCACCTTTGACGGTATCCCATACAGCCCTGTAAAACGGACCAGGTATGTCGTCCAGACCTAGTGTGTTTTCTGGGTTCAAAGACCACACTGCTTCATGCACTTCTTCCTCCTCAGGAGGACATCGCAAGCTCTCAGCAATATCCTCCAAAATGCTTGTTGGAAAGTCTTAAAACAACTCTGTAGCCTCCCTTGGGTAACCTTCTACCATATTAGGATTGGGGCCTGTAAGTAAGGCTTTGATGGAATTGTTTTCCATTACCCCTACCTCATCCCAATCATTCGAATAAGATCCATCATCCCTAAGAATATTAGGCCTGTGAAAATGGTGCCTCTCTTTAATACATTCATGAAAATACCTAGAATTCCTATCCCCCTCATGAAGCCAACAGACCGGAGCTCCCTCTATAGAAATCCTCTCCTGCCTCAAAAGAATTTCAGAAAGAATACCCTTCTTGGCCATGAGCTTAGCAAAGATTTTATCATCCCATTCCTATTCTAGACTAGCCTCCATGCATTCAACCTCCTCACTCACCACGCTCAGGTCCTGGTCACGAGTGGGAAGAGACTTCCTCCACCTTTGTAGTAGAATTTTAAGCCTTCTGATCTTATTGTGAAAAGAAATCCACAGGTTTCCTAGATGATTATTATCCCAAGATTCCCTGACCATGTCCAAAAAGCCAGGTTCACCCACCCACATCCTAGAAAACTGGGCACGATCGACTCTCGCATCACTGAAGCTCAAGACTAGTCGTATCGGAGAGTGGTCGGACAATCACCGGGCCAGGTGGGAAACTTCTGTATACATGAAGAGAGTGATAGAAGCTTCATTCATCAAACATCGGTCCAGATGACACCAGGTGCACCTTTTGCCCCTTTGATTATTTCTCTAGGTAAAACGGTCACCCTCAAACCCTGTATCCATCATACCTAATTTGGCCAGGAAGAAAACAAAATCCAGACTTTCTCTCCTTAGAAAAGCACCCCCTCCCCCCTTGTTTCTCCTCAGTAGAGGCTATAGTGTTGAAGTCACCCCTGACTATCCAAGGTTTATTATCATCGATCATCCCTTCTAAGTCGTGCCACAGGTCCTCTCTTTCCTATGCATTGCATTTGGCGTAAACGAAAGTGAAGAAAAACTCTTGAGCACCTACCACAATTTTTGTGGAAAGATACTGTTCTGATTCATTCAATAAATCAACTTAGACATGGTCCTTCCATAAAATACATATTTGAGAGTTGGGTGGATTCACATGAATACATCCGTGGACTCTGAGTCTCTGCACATAATCCTTTACTTTGCATGACGCCTGTTTTGGTTCAAGAATAGCCACCATGGATACCGAGTGATTAAAAAGTTCATTGACAATGAAGTCATCCTTCACCTATGCCCCTAGCCATTGGTCATTCTAGATAAGGACACTAAACATTGAAACTAGGATGACTGGTTTTGTCCCTAGACTTCTGACCCTCGGTAGGAAGAGATGGTTGTGGTAAGTTTAAAGTGATCACCTTGGCCTAAGAGCGAGTACACATTCCACTCTAAACCTTCTTGCTAGAGATATCAGGAGAGTATCCCCCACTATCCCACACCTTGCAGGTGTAATTTGGGGACTCCAAGAACTTCTCCTTCACCACCCTTCTCACTTCTCACTGGAGTTTCTGGAGGCGAGACCTCAGAGAAAGACAACAACGACATAGCATGCAGTGGTGGAACAAAAGACACCATCAATAGAGAGGGCAAAGACAGTGAGAGGACCTCGGTGGACAAAGAAACCTGAGAGACTACTACTACTTATGAACCAAAATCTGACTGAGAAAAATCAAGAATATTGATGCGAGAGGTGACCCATAGGATCAGCGGACTGATCCTAAAAAGACTGCAAAGAAACGACCCGTCCAGAGGAGGGCCCACTCCTAGATTTTGAAAAGGCCATTTCTTTCCAAAGTCACTGTTGAACAGAACCAGGTCCCTACTGGAGGATGCATTCCCAATGAAACTAGGCATGTAAGAGGACGCCTCAAAGGCCTGAATGGGTGGGGAGGCAGCCACCCCTTTACCGTGGGCAAAGATATTCTTAGAGGATGGCGAAGAAGGGTTGCGCACGGAGGGCCTCTGAGACTTCTAGGACTGCCCCCAGGTCTTCCGGAAGACTTTCAGAGAATGGCCAGAGAGGTGATAGAGGAAGAAAAATCAGGGAAAAGAAAGGTAAGACAAGGCTTGATGATGATCCTCCATCCCTTCAATCTGGATAACAACATGATCTAGGATCAGCCTAGAGATGTCCATCTTTACACAGATCTATGCCATGGATGTCTCCTCCAATCGGATCGTCTGGTCATCCTCACAAAGGAACAACCCCATAAATTCCCCTATCGCCTTCAAGAAGGACTCAGACATGATAGGGAGGGGAATCCCAGGAAGAGAGATCCAGACTGGCGATATGGAGCTTTCCCTCCCAAAATGAATAGCCATCAACCAACGGGAGAGATAAAACCACCATCACCCCACCCAACGAGGGATCATGGTCCAAGCTTTCACAAAATCAGCCTGAGAATCCATGACGATGCAGAAATCCTTATGATACAAGATCGACACTGTCACAGGAAGGTCAAGGCCCCAACATTTGACATAGTCCTGGAAAACTAGGAGCGGAGGTTTGTCAGCACTGAAGCGTGCGATCAGGGTCCACTGAATATTCCTCACAGCCGCCTCAAAAGAATCTATAGAAAAGGCGAGGACAGGACAACCATCATCCAAGAATGAAGAAGAACCCAAGGGAACCCCCAACAACCCTTCCTGAAAATGGTACTGATATTGAGAAGAATGCACTAGCACATCCTTGAACGAAGGCGGGGGGCTGATTCAAACCACCTCCGAGCACCAGAGGCCCTTGAACAGCAAGAGAATCATTCCCATGGGTTTTTTTCAGGTTTTTCCGATGCAACAAGAGGGAGTAGTGTGTTTGAATCCATTCTTCATCACACCCGAATATTCAAGAACTATGTATGGATTGATTCCCAGCCTCAGGGTATACGTAGTGATAACTGAACATTTTTTCCCCAGGCCCAGCCGCAGGTTCAATGACCATTATACCCTTTGTCCTAGGTCCCCTTCTCGAGAATGTATAGTGTGGTGATGGTCCTTTTTTCCATTCATTTCAAGTTTGTTTTTTGTGCCATACACTTCTCTTTTGGGATGTGTCTCTATGTCCTCGCTGCGTGACAATAAACTGCATTACATTTTCATCCTTACCACATGACATTAAACTGTATGGAATTCTTCCTATGCACACAACATTAAACTAGACACCTATAGTCCAATCTATATGACTTTAAACTATGTTATGACTCTGGTCCAAGCAATAAAACCTTAAACTATCCGCAACGCCGAGGTCCTTTACCCCAAGTTCTATCTTGGTCTCCCCCCCCCCCTCAGAAACCCAATCTGGATATGATCCCGCCTATGGATGTTCCACACCAACATGTTTGAATTCATGGTGGTATGAGACCTAGAGTTTTTGGTTTCATAAGGACATTTCCCCAATCCATTTCCATGCTTCATGTGTCCCTTTATCTGGTTCTCCATCCTATTCTACATCTGAAGGGACCCCCTGAAAAAATGTTCTCATGCCGCTTTGGCTCACCTACCATTCTAGCCCAATGCCCCAGAATACTTTGGAAGACATTTTGAGATAGGACCCGTGTTTCAAATGTGTTAAGTGCTCAACCCTCATTGTTTTTTCCCATCCCCAATAACACGTTATAGATGTTTTGTCTCAAATAAGGTTAGAAGTTATCATCCATCTTCACATCACCCCCTATTGTGTTCCAGATATTGGGTATTATAACTCACATTTTCCACCTCCTTATGTTTTGATGGATCCCTGACACCCCTGGTTTTACCCCTCCATGAATCTGCACATGTTGAGTGGGAATGTTAGTGTGGTTGGGACTTTTCCACCCAACATTTCCTTTCCATTGTTGTGTGCTCTACATGTGATGTAGAGATTATAACATCACTCCTTGTTTCCCACACCGAGCATGGCTCACGTGGGATTAGGAATCTTGGTATGACTTATCCACATAGAGTGATCACACAACCCTTAGGTACAAACTCTATGACCTTAAACTAAGGTCTTCCTTATGTTTCTCTCAGTAATATGTTATGTGTGATTGGGCCTCCCTGTCCCTCATTCATGATGTGTATGTCATTCCCTTACACTGCATATGTCTACCATAGATACCCACCTTATGGTACAAACTCTATGACCTTAAATTAAGATCTCCTCTATGGTTCTTCTAGGAATATGTGGTGTGGTGTGGATCTTTTAGGTCGCCATTCACATCGGGTTTTTCCACCCGTGATGAATACTTTCTCTCCAGGATGCCTATTTCCCCCCTAATGTCCTAGTCTCATGATGATAAACTACATAACATCCTCATCCTCACCACATGACATTAAACTGCAAGAATATATTCCACACACAAGATGTTAACCTGGGCACTTATAGTCTAAGCAATACGACCATAAACTATTTTTCAATACTAGGATATTTTATCCTAGGCTCAGTTGGGTTTTACCACTAATATTCCCTAATGCATTGGGTTTTAATAAAAAACGTGTTGAGTTCCATATTGATTTTCCTCCACCCTTTTCTGTAATTTGAGTCTTCTCGGGTTCAGATTTCCACCATACCCCCAAATTATGATGGTCTCATGTCGTTTCAGATCACCTCCTATCCTAGGCTAACGCCCTAATGGATTTTCAGTGATGACCATCCAATACTATGTTTCTATTTTGATCATAAGTCTATTCTATGTTTTTATGCCCCATCCTTGATTGATGAATTTTTGGATACTATATTTGAAATATCATCAATGGTGATACCACTCATTAGTCACCTCTCTCCTTAATCCAGACCTCAGAAATTTCAATTTACATCCTTCATACTTCCATGTGTTCTAGTTGAACTTTGACACCTATGGTGTTTCTCCTCAATGAACCTACACATTTTAAGTTAGAATATCCCATGTTTTACACTTCAATATATGATGGAAAAATTATAACATCACTCATTATTTCCCACACCGATCATGGATCACGTGGGATTAGGAATCTTTCTAGGGTTTATCCACATATGGAGTAGTTTCACAACCCCTATGGTCCAAACTCTATAACCCTAAAATAAGAGCATCATCATGGTTTTCTTGAGAATGTGTGGTATGGTGTAGATATTTTTGGTCCCCATTCACATCATGTTTCTCATACCCCCACACTACATGTTTCGGCTTTGGGAGTGCAACCCCAATAGTTCAAACTCTAAAAACTTTTAAACTAAGAGCTTCTCCATAATTTCTCTTGAAAGTGTGTGGTGTGGTGTGGAACTCTTTAGTACTCATTCACATCAGGTTAATAGTAGCCACACCACACATATCCCTTTTTAATACTCATCTCCAGTGTCCTTATCGTACGATGTTAAAATGTACAGATTGGTCCTATCATATGACCTTAAACTGTAGAATCATCGTCTTGGCCGTATGAAGAAAAATATAACAGCATTATGGAATTATCACATGATATAACATCACCTTTGGAACTAGTCATCCACCATGACACCTATCAAGAACTACATATGACTTGATTCCTGTAGCGTTGCTCGGACTTTTTTTCCTAGTTCAGCCTCTCAATAAAAGAGAAAACAAAATAAAAAGTATGAAATATCTAATACCTCCTCTCTCTCTATGTATGGGTTAGACCTGCAAAGGGAAAATACCATTATAAAATTATGTGTGGCTTGATTCCCATCCTTATGATATATGTAGTGACACCCAGATTATTTATCTTGGGTTCATCTACAACATTGTTTCCCCATTTTACATTAATTCACCTCCATCCTTACCACATGATGTTAAACTACACGGAATTACAAAACTATGTGCGACTTAATTCCAATACTTATGGGATACGTAGTGAAGCCCAAGAACATCATATTTGGGCCCATCCACAAGTTCCTTAAAACCTTTATCCTTTTGGCCTCACTCATGGTTCAATCTTCATGACTTTAAACTGGATGCAAGCTTCCCTAGGAATGTGGTGTGTGTGGGCCTTCCTAGACCTCATTAACATCAGGTTTGTTATGACACAACATTAAATATATTCCTCATGGAGAACCCCTCTATGGTCCAAAATATATGACCCTAAATTTAGATTTGATGAATCTTATTATCTTCTAGAATATTTTTCATGGCGTGGACCTATTTAGTCCTCATTCAGGTCAGGTCTATCAGGATGCCACTTAACATACACCCATTATGAGATTTCTTTATGGTATGAACTCTATGAACTTAAAATAAGAACCCATCATCATTAATTCATGATGATAAACTCCAACCATGCCCTGAATAAGTTCAAGATTCCCCATGATAATTATGGGATGCTCAAGCTTCCTCGCTAGAGAGGATTTCTTCCACCAGTATTGGTCTTATACTATGCTGTGTTTCAAGAACTATGTGCAGGTTGATTCCCGTCCTTATAGGATACATAGTGTCACCTTAAAATTCTATTTTTGAGCCCATTAACAGAAGTATTCCCCCTTTTGGGTAATACAGTCTAAGCATTGTGACCTTAAACATCATGTAGTTCATCTTAAGGTATATATGCATCATGTGAGCCTCTTTTAAAATCATTCACATTGGGTTTTATTTACTACATGTTTCATGCATACACCAGGACTAAACAATCTATGTTAGTCTAAACATCATGACTTTAAACTGTTTTCCAATGTACAAAATTTATTAACTTAAACTAAGAACTTCACTGTGATGTTGGTTCCCTCCCGCATCACATGTGCTTCCTTCCTATCTATTCTCTGATACTTGTGTGGTGTGCCAGCCTCCTTTGGATCATTCATGTTGGGTTTATTTTCTCCATGCCACACATATATTCTAGGAACATACATTTCTACATTCCATACAACACAACTTTTAACTATTTTCCATGGTCCATGGAGTATGAATTTTAACTATGTGCAACATCCTAGTTGCATGCTGTTAAACTGCGGGGTGAGTCCTGATCACATGAAGTTAAACTATTATATGCGTCATCCTCATTGTATGATGTTAAATTGTATGTTCATCATCCATATTTTCATGACATGAAACTACAAAGCATCATGGGCCCTCACCAGAGAGGTCCTTCCCGGAGCATGGGTTTGATCTTTGTTCGGATTGATATGCCTACACCAGTGTACTCTTAGTCATGGTGGCATAAATTCGAGAGTATTGGAATCCTTCTGAACATTTCATCACTCCACCCCATGCTTTGTGTGCCCCTTATTTGGATCCTCATCCTCTTTTATGTCTGAAGGTACCCCCTGATAGAATGGTCTCATTCTATTTAAACTCACCTACCATTCTAGGTCAACACCCCAGAATATATTGGAAAAAACTTCAAGTTAGGTCCCGTGTTTTTTAATACGGTTAGCAGTTGGACCTTGTTTTTTTGTTTCCATTTTAGGCTGGCATTGCAGATAATATGTCTCAAATATAGTCAGCAATTATCTCTTACCAAAATTCCATCCTCTACATGAATCTGAATTTTGGGAATTGTAATTCACACTTCTCATTTCCCCTTTGTTCGGATTGATTTCAACACCCCTGACATTATCCCTCTCATGCACTAGCACACATTTGTAAATAAAATTTAGATTTTATGGGAGCCTTATTCTCTGGTTACAACCTCTCCCAAACTGAATACTTTGTATGGTCATTCAATAATAGAATACCTCAAGTATTCAATGATTAGTTGGAATTATCAAACAAAATTGAACAGTTATGTGATCTTCCCTTGTTTCTCACACCAGGCATGGCCCACATGATCTTAAGGATTGGTCCTTAGTTGTTTTGAAGATATGATTAAAGTATGGTGATTAAAGTAATATCATGTTCATGTACTCAGTTTAAGTAATTGAATAAATTTGTTTCATAGGTTTTTCCAAAACACAACCCTTAAGGATCGACCCCTTCAACGAAGTTCTTCAGCTATGCTACCTTCTAGTGTGTGGCCTCCAAGGATTTTCATCACCTTCCAAGATCCCTATCTTCATCAAAGGCCATAGAATGAAGCTTATTAGCCCTAGTATGTGATCGATCATTTTCATCTCAGAGGTCAGAAACTTTATGGTTCACTTATTTCATATTTTCTTGGGCCTCCACCAGTTGGGCCTGCAATTCTGTGATATGTTCCGATTGAAGGGTGACAAAGGTGGAGCGCTCATTTTCCTATGCTTCTATGCACTGAATTTATCAACCGGCCTCCTAGAGTCTCTAGATAATATTAGATTTCTTTATCCACCATGAAATATATAATTGTTGGCTCCTCTACTACATATTTTTAGCAGTATAGTCTCAGACCAGTTTATGCAGATCACGAGCATCCACCCCTCCAGTGCAGAGGCAGTATAGCTAGGTGCAGAGTGACCCAATCCTGCTCACCCATTCTACCTCAATAGCATCAAACAAATGAGTGATACACTTACACTCCCTGTTTCATTTCATGCGACTCTCCTCGACCTCGTCGGAGTTAGAACCATCCAGTTCCTCAGGGTCTGCAGGTTCGTACTCTAGGAATACAACTAAGAGTGTAGCAGCAGGATCTTATTCCATCATTCTCTCTGAGGGGTTGAGATCCATTAATTGTGGGTGACCTTCATCGCTCATCTCATCCTTAGAATACTCACCCTCTCCAACTTCAGGATCTACCTTGGTAGTGTCATTACCTATATCCACAACCTTCTGCACACCGGCTACCAAGGATGAATCGATTTGAATGATCAGCTCCTCGTAGATGGGTACAATTGTCAGGAGAACTTGTATAGATGTCCCTAACTCGTCAGTTTGTTGGGCCTATAGTCTTTTGATCACTGTGTGAAGCAAATTCCCTAGTTAGTAGGATTTTCAAGTAATGGATATGAACCCATGAAAGTAGAAACTTATGAGATCCAAGGGCATCCAGATTAAGTGCATGAGTTGTCATGAGAACTTCCACCACTAAATACCCTCATGAACTTGTTAATTAGATAATAGGCACTAGCATAGGAATGTTATGGGATCCTGAGGTCTTCACTTTGTCCCATTTAGTTGTCCCACCACTAACAACCTCAACTACAGCCGACCCCTTGCCTTGCTCGTCCCCGAGTGCGGGCTCACGAGCACACACCTCCACATCTGTCACCATGTTATTACCCTCTATGATAGAGGTTTCCCAATCACAACCAATATGTTCCTATATAGGAAAAGTTTTTATTAATGGGTTTGAGTTTAAATATAGAGGGGACTAATAAAATATGAGTAAGTCTTAATGACAAGTACTCAGAAAGTCTCTCAACAGAGTCTACGATCTCACCACAATCCAGTGGACTCCTTTGATGATTCGTTATTCCTTAGGATCCCTCACCTTAGGGATCTTATTCCTCAACCACTTACTCATCTTCTAATGTAGAGACCCAAACCTTGACATACATGGAAATTACATTAATTTTGTGGAATACTTAATACATAACAAAAACGGACACCCAAGGACCGTAATAGTTTAGTTTCTTTGGAAACTTGAAACAACATCTTCTAGTCATGGTAAAAGATCTTCAACATCTCCCATAAAGATCTTCCCTATTTATTTTCTTACCTAAAACATTTATTTAAATCTTGGGGAAAAGAAAACATATAAAGGGTGATCTTAAATTCTCAGTAAGGGTAAGCATGGAGAAAAAAAAACAAATAATATATATTTGAATATAAAAACATGAACATAATGTTTAAACATCAAAATCTTGAGAAAATGACATAAAACATGGCAGTATATAAGGAATAGATCATAATGGAACATAAATCATGATAAAATAACATGGGAATAAAATATGTAATTATAGAAAACCATTAAGTACTTGATATGATTTCCAAAGTAGCCAAGTCATTGCTGCCAAGACCATCTTAGTGGACAAAGTCCCTTACTGAATCGAGTTCACTCCTCGTTCCAGTCCTGTATCACTGAACCGGATTAACTTTCCGTTACAGTTATTTCTATCTCATGAGATATAAATATTTACCCTATGAATTGGAGGGAGATATAGGTCCCACCCATCTCATAATAAAATCATTCTTACCTGTTCCACAAAATAAACATAAATCATTCATCATAACCCAAAGAATAAAATGTGTTTCATAAACATCATCCCATCATAATGTAATCCATATAAAACAAATGGATATAATTTCATCATAAGAAATAAAAGAATTTAAATCATAGAGAAATTATACTTGAAACATACACATATGAAATAATGTCATCTTAGATGGAAAATTGTTTGGATAAAACACTTGAAATGAATTCTTGAGGAAAATATCCTTTCTTCTTCAAAATCATTTTCTTTTCACAAAATGCCATGAAATTTTAAAAGAAAATGATTTTTTTGAAAATAATCATGAAATCTTATAGAGTAAACTTCATGAAAATAAGGTGTAATAAAACCGTAAAAATCATTTCATGCCATATAAGTTAAAAAACATCATTCTCGTACTTTTGCCGGAAAAGTCAAAAAGTATCTCGTACTGAAAACAACAAAAGATTCATTTCATATCTTTTAATAAAAATCCACAAATAGATAAAATTATATTTAAAAAATTGTAGGAGGATATAAATAATATTACATATTGAGGAAACATTGATGTGTATGATAAATATTCCCCAATAAATACCGAAGTATAAACAATCTCTCATAAAAATTGCGATTTCGAGATTTTCCCTTACCTTATGTCTGATATGCTTCGTATGTATCTGAAACTCCGGTATAATGATTTAAATAATGTCATTGAATTATTAAAGAATCATATTCATTGTTATGATATCATATATGGTTCACTTATGACTTTATATTACCCGTTCTTTTGTAAATTTCATGTTAAAGCAGCGTTTTGGGTAAAATCGTTTCATTTATCGTACGTGTTTCGATTTGTTGTTCTTGATATTATTACTCATATCCTGATTTAATTAATTCAAGAATTTAAAACATAATTTATATATAATATATATTCAGTATATAAATATATATTATAGATCGATAAATGAAATGAAATGCACCGTTCATGGAGACGGTAGGTCGTACGTACGCATGAACGCTGTTTTCGTTTCCTTATTGAATTGAATGGAATTAAGTAAATGAAACATATATGTACATAAATAAAGTATCATTATTATTTAATATCTTTCATGATTATTTATTATATATATACTTTATAATCATACTTTAATGGTTAATCATGGAAAATGAATCTCATCGCGTTCGTGGAGACGGTAGTCCGTACATACGCACAAGTGATGATATCATTCCCATAGTTATTGAATAGAATTGGAGTGTATGATATAATATCTCAAAATCATTATGATGTTATAATAACCATATATATTTATTCTTTACACCATTATACCCATCCAAGTAAGGTGGTGGTGGAAAAACTAATTACACCACGGCGTGGAGACGATATTCCGTACGTATGCACGCGCGGTGATTTCATTTTCCGTAGGATGGATAGAAGGTGAAATGGGGTTGTTTCATATTTATAATATCATATCATAATATTATTGATACTGATTCTATTACTTTACAATGAAACAACTAAATAATAGGAAGTTGAAGAAGAAAGAAACTTGAAAGAATCGATAAAAGAGATTACCTCTTCTTCGACGCACCTCCTTTAAGCTTCCTCTTAAGGGACTAGAGTTGGTCTTTTGAGAATAACAGAACCTCCGGAATGTTACTATGGAAGTGGAGAAGAGAAATGGGTAGGGTTTGGCCGAGATTGAAGGCTCAATGTTTTTTGAAGAGGATAGGGAGGAGGTTCCCTTTTATAAGGGAGGATAGGGGCACCTTTGGAAACCTCAAAAATATTAATTTATAATAAATCAAACCCCACTTAAAAACCTAAAAAATGAATTATATTCGAAGATTAGAAGAGATAGGGTTGTAATATCATCAACCAATAAAATTTAGACATGTTGTAAATTTATTTTAAACCTTACCAACTTGATTTATCATTATTTAATCTATTTAATTTTATTTGTGGTAATAAGATTTTAAATTTTTAATTGTTATAAATAATTACTTATGTGTTCTTAATTGTCCATAATTGGATAATTTATGACATTTTAGACCATATAAATTTTAATTTATAATTTTTAAATATTTTTGTGATTTTTAAACAATTTTATATTATGTTATTTTTATAAAATAACAATAGCGTCAATTTTGACACTATTCATTTATTTGAATTTAAATAAAATCCACACATAAGATATGTTCGAACTAAAATATTTAATAGATTCATAACATGTCATATTTATCTAGAAAAATCGTAGATCATATTAAATAGTTCATACAATATTTATTTTAATATTTTTAAAACCATTTATTTGATATTTAAATCAATAAAATAATTTAAACATCACTATTGTGTCACCTTTAATGATAATTATTTAATCCTTAAAAATTATAAATAAATTTACATGAAGTAGATAATTTTATTAGATTTCTTAATACTATCCATGTTTGAAGTTTCATGAATTTTATCACTAAATTAAAATTATTATACTTATAAGATTTAAGAGAGTGACATGTTGTCACTTTCTTTGGTTTTAATAATAATTAAATTATTTTCATAGTCAAAAGTCCATAAAATGAATATATTCAGACCCTTAGGTGATATGGGTCGACTGTTAGTCATCCAATAGAATTTTTTAGGTGTTAGGGTAATTTTATAATCTTATTTTTACCCTTAATTACCCGATTTACCTTTAAGTGCAGTAAATAAAAATTACCGTAGTTACTATTCATAATATCAAAAAAATAAAAGTAACCTATTAACATAATTTGGACCCAATGAATTCAAATATGGAATCCATTTTTCAAAATTCAAAACACAGAAGTTGTAGTAATTAATTTAAAATTAATCCCGTTGTTAAGAAAATGGGTTTTAAAAGTTAAAACATTGCCAAAGATTGAAATGGTTTTACCTATGAATTCAATGTAATATTAATGTTAATGAAATAAATTATATTAAATGGTAAAAATATATTCTATTTATACTTTAAAACCATTAAATATTATAATTTAACCATATAAATTATTGCGATGAAAAAATTTGTTTTTAATTAAAATATAGCATGTTTTTACTATTCATTAAAATATGAAAGTTATCAGAATAATATGAAAAAATTATCCAAAGTAAATTTTTATATCCTGATTCCAAAGAAGAATTTTATTTTGTCAAATTGAACTTATAAACATGTCAAAAACTCGATTTAAAGTGGGTGTGCCATCAAAAGGCAGCAAAACTGCATTTTTTTTAAAATACTTATTTTACCCGAAAAATTTATTTTGTTCTCATAAAATGTTCTAGAAAATGTGTAAGATGAATAATAATGTTATAAAATTTAAAATTTAGTTAATACTATTCATAACGGCTAGTCCATAATAATATTATAACAATATATCGTTGTTTAGTGAAAGTCGGTATTGTGTACTACACACGCTATCAAGAAAGGTCGTGATTGCGTGTAATGCAAGCCAAGTCAGGGATGTGTGTAGTGAAAGATACCTTTGGTGTAGCGTACAACACAAGACATCAATGAAATTAAAATGAATAATTCTCATAAAATCTCGAGTTGTTACATTCTACCCCCCTTAAAATGAATTTCTCCCTCGAAATTCGTTGGGGTTATAAATGGTTTACTACTTGAAAGTTTCTTTCATAGCAACGCACATCGTAAAAAGGAATACTAAAACTTAATTTTAAAAAGTGAAGTATGAAACATATAGGTTACCCAAATTAACTCATCATTGGGTTTCCACATAGAAGAACATAGGTGAAAATATGGATATGGAAGAGAAACCTAACCATCAAGTTCTGATGGAGAGTGGTAGAGAACATGGCTATAAAAAAGACAACAATCACAAAGCCATAAATTTGTGATGATCTAAGGTACCATCTGATTCATCATATATTAAGACACTAGGACAACATTTTTGTTTTTCAAGATCATTTCCCTAAATTTGAAGAATTTGAATTAGAAGAAATACTTACTTTATTTCGGTACAATCTCACTGTTGTTTGTGCCATGAACAATTTCCACTTTATCTATTAAAGAAATGAAGTTGAATTTGTCATTCTTGAAGTGTTTCCAGATCATGTGATAGAATGATGGGTCATTCCATCTGTCTCAAACAAAAGGTTAGCAAAAGTTATCAAATATACATATGTCCATCTATGGTGAGGTTAATCATATATGATTCCAAAAATGGACTTATACTTTATCTATCATACTGATTAATAAAATAAAACTTGTTTCTACTAACCAGGGACTTCCTTTAGGCTAGTAGTAGGTGATAAAGGCATGTCACACTTCGGTTGTGGGTTCAATTACCACAGCCTTATCTGACGCGATGGGTTGTCGTCCGTCCTGCAAGTTGTCCTTTTTCTAAAACTACATTATTATAACATCCCATCAATAATATCGAAAAAAGTTATATCCTTAAACAATAATAACTTATTTCCAACATAATCCATTCCAATATTTAGGTTTATCTAAAATACTTCTGTCCAAGCTCATAGTATAAAGAAAACAATTACTAGAAATGTCATTTACCGAGCATGTGAATACCATCATTTATCCCCCATATATCATACGATATATCTTGTTGGTCACATTCCAAACATGTGAATACCTTAATCATGTATTATCTTGAAAAATTAATACCCATTGAACCTTAATGAAAACATGAATGCTGTCAAAAGTTAACTCTTTCCACATATCAAAATCCAAAAATTTCTATATACTCAAACCATGATATCAGTCATGATCTCATTTCATTTTCTCTTTATCCCTTCATTATGCGCATATCATCTTCTTTCCAAAAATAATTCAATCACTTTTCATGGTTATCGGTACCATATAATTATTAAAAACCAATACATAGATATTCTGAAATTCCACGATACCATAAATGAGATTCCATGATACTATTACATAAACACTTAATCATTCCACAACATCATTTTCATACTCAACATCATAAATAGTGATCGCATGTGACTTCACTTTATCCTTTGCCTTAAGAGGTTTCTCAAATCAATCATCATTAACCCTTGGATTAGGTAATTGATTAGCATAATACCCCATTTCCTTGCACTTGAAGCATTGAAGTGTTGGGGGAGCGTTCTCTGTAGTTTTTTCTCTATTCACATCATTAGCTACCTTTTTCCCATTACTTCAACACTCAACTTCTTGATGAACTTCTTTTCCATACTTAAAACATTTTCTAGTACCTTTTAGGAAATCTCCACCATGCTTCTTTCCACACTTTGAGCATAAAGTAACATTCATCTTCTTTTCACCATTGTTATGAGATTTTTCCTTGAAATCCATCTTTTTTTTCTTGTAAAAACCATGAGATGGATATGTAACACCAACTTCCAGTTCTACCTTGATAGAACAATGCACAATTTCTTCATATCTACTGAAGTCTCTTATAGCTAATGCCCTTTGAAGACTTGGTTTTAATCCACTGAAGAATCAATCAACTTTACTTTCAGGTTGGATGATAAAGCCAGATACATACCTTGCAAGCCTTGTAAAATTCGCTTCGTATATACCAACATATTCATCATCCTTTTTCTTAAGCTCAAGGAACTCCTTTTCCATCTTTGTTCGAATAATATGAGGGAAGTACTTATTGAAAAATAAGTTCTTGAACTAATCCCATTCCATGGATTCAATTTCATATCAGGGCCTCGTATTCTTAATTAGAGTCCACCATTGGTCTGCTTCACCTACTAAACGGTAAATAGCCAAAATTAATTTTTCATGTTCCGAACAGCGAAGTATGGAAAATATCTTTTCAATGGTACTGATCCATTTTTTAGCAACAAGTGTATTAGAAGACCCACTGAAAGAAGGTGGACGTTGCCTCATGAAGGACTCAATAGAATATCGTTCCCTTCTCTGCTCATTTGGAAGTCCAGAATGATTCATTGATTGTGTAAGTATAGAAATAATATTTTTCACTCCATCTCCCATAACATTGGTTTGTTCAGGAGGACAATAATTGCATTGTCTATTACATTGATCAACGCAGTTCCTTCGGATTCCAGCCATCGTCTAAAACCCAAAAAGAATAGTGTGAGAGGCAAAAATCATGCTAGGGAAAACAACATAATAAAGGAGGATTACCTTCAATATCTAACATCTTAGGTTTAATTCTAATATCGTTACCATAATTCTAGGACTATAACCTATACTTATACTTAACCTTAGGGATATCCCTAGACATACCTTAGAAATATCTCTAGGGATCTCACTAAAGTTCTCGCATCCTAGTTTCCAAAGGTTGACTAAACCTTTCCTCTGATAGAAACTGTAGAGACCCAAACCTTGACGTACATAGACATTACATTACTTTTTCATAATACTTAATACATAACAAAAACGGACACCCAAGGACCGTAATATTTTAGTGTCTTTGGAAACTCAGAACAACATCTTCTAGTCATGGTGAAAGATCTTCAACATCTCCCATAAAGATCTTCCCTATTTATTTTCTTACCTAAAACCATTCTTTAAATCCTGGGGAAAATAAAACATATAAAGGGTGAGATAAAATGATCAGTAAGGGTAATCATGGAGAAAATAAAACAAATAATATATATTTGAATTTAAAAACATGAACATAATGTTTAAACATCAAAATCCTGATAAAATGACATAAAACATGGAAGTACGTAAGGAATAGATCATAATGGAACATCAATCATGATAAAATAACATGGTAATAAAACATGTAATTGTGGTAAACCATTAAGCACTTGATATGATTTCCAAAGTAGCCAAGGCATTGTTTCCAAGACCATCTTAGTAGACAAAGTCCCTTACTGAATCAATTTCACTCCTCGTTCCAATCCTGTATCATAGAACTGGATTAACTTGACATTCCAGCCATGTCTATCTCATGAAATATAAATCTTTACCCAATGCATTGGAGGGAGATATATGTCCCACCCATCTCATAATGAAATCATTCTTACTTGTGCCGCAAAATAAACATAAATCATTCATCATAGCCCAAAGAATAGAATGGGTTTCATAAACATCATCCCATCATAATGTAATCCATATAAAACAAATGGATATCATTTCATCATAAGAAATAAAACCATGTAAATCATATAGACATTATACATAAAACATACACATATGAAATAATGTCATCTTAGATGGAAAATTTTCTTGATAAAACACTTGAAATGAATTCTTGAGGAAAATATCCTTTCTTCTTCAAAATCATTTTCTTTTCACAAAATGCCATGAAATTTTAAAAGAAAAGGATTTTGTTTAAAATAATAATTAAATATTGTAGAGTAAGCTTCATGAAAATAAGGTGTTATAAAACCATAAAAATCCATTCATTTTTTATAAGTTAAAAAACATTCTTCTCATACTTTTTCCAGAAAAGTCAAAAAGTATCTCGTACTAAAAACGACAAAATATTCCTTTCATATCTTTTACTAAAAATCCACCAATAGGTAAAATTGGATTTAAAAAATTTTAGGAGGATATAAATAATATTACATATTGAGGAAACATGGATGTGGATGATAAATATGCCCCAGTAAATACCGAAGTATAAACAATCTCGGATAAAAATTGAGATTTCGAGATTTTCCCTTACCTTATGTCTGATATGCTTCGTATGTATCTGAACCTCTTGTATAGTGATTTAAATAATGTCATTGAATTATTACAGAATAATATTCATTGTTATGATATCATATATGGTTTACTTATGACTTTATATTACCCGTTATTTTGTAAATTCCATGTTAAAGTAGTGTTTTGGGTAAAATCATTTCATTTATCGTACGTGTTTCGATTTGTTGTTCTTGATATTATTACTCATATCATGATTTAATTAATTCCAGAATGTAAAACATGATTTATATATAATATATATTCATTATATAAATATATATTATAGATCTATAAATGGAATGAAATACACCGTTCATGGAGACGGTAGGTCGTACGTACGCATGAACGTTGTTTTCGTTTCCTTATTGAGTTGAATGGAATTAAGTAAATGAAACATATATGTAAATAAATCCAGTATAATTATTATTTAATATATTTCATGATTATTTATTATATATATACTTTATAATCATACTTTAATGGTTAATCATGTAAAATGAATCTCATCGTGTTCGTGGAGACGGTAGTCCGTAAGTACGCACAAGCGATGATATCGTTCCCATAATTATTGAATAGAATTGGAGTTGATGATATAATATCTCAGAATCAGTATGGTGTTATAATAACCATATATAGTTATTATTTACACCATTATAACCATCCAATTAAGGTGGTCGTGGAAAAACTAATTACACCACGGAGTGGAGACGGTATTCCGTACGTACGCACGCACGGTGATTTCGTTTTCTGTAGGATGGATAGAAGGTGAAATGGGGTTGTTTCATATTTATAATATCATATCATTATATTATTGATACTGATTGTATTAATTTACAATTAAACAACTAAATAAGAGGAATTTTAAGAAGAAAGAAACTTGAAAGAGTCGGTAGAAGAGATTACCTCTTCTTCGACGCACCTCCTTTAAGCTTCCTCTTAAGGGACTAGAGTTGGTCTTTTGAGAATACCAGAACCTCCAGAATGTTACTATGGAAGTGGAGAAGATAAATTTCCAGGAGTTGGCCGAGCTTGAAGGATCATGTTGTTGTGAAGAGGAGAGGGAGGAGGTGCCCTTTTATAAGGGAGAAGAGGGGCACTTTTGGAAACCTCAAAAATATTAATTTATAATAAATCAAACCCCACTTAAAAACACTCCAAAAATGACTCATATTCTAAGATTAGAATAGATAGGGTTGTAATATCATCAACCAATAAAATTTAGACATGTTGGAAATTTATTTTAAACCTTATCAACTTTATTTATCCTTATTTAATCTATTTAATTTTATTTGTGGAAATAAGATTCTAAATTTTAAATTGTTATAAATAATTACTTATGTGTTGTGAATTGTCCATAATTGGATAATTTATGAAATTTTATCCCATATAAATTTTAATTTATAATTTTTAAATATTTTTGTGATTTTTAAACAATTTTATATTATGTTATTTTTATAAAATAACAATAGTGTCAATTTTGACACTATTCATTTATTTGAATTTAAATAAAATCCACACAAAAGATATTTTCGAACTAAAATATTTAATAGATTCATAACATGTCATATTTATCTAGAAAAATCGTGGATCATATTAAATAGTTCATACAATATTTATTTTAATATTTTTAAAACCATTTATTTGATATTTCAATCAATAAAATAATTTCAACATCACTTTTGTGTCACCTTTAATGATAATTATTTAATCCCTAAAAATTATAAATAAATTCAAATGAAGAAGATAATTTTATTATATTTCTGTATACTATTCATGTTCGAAGTTTCATGAAGTTTATCACTAAATTAAAATTATTATACTTATAAGATTTAAGAGAGTGACATGTTGTCACTTTCTTTGGTTTTAATAATAATTAAATTATTTCCAGGGTCAAAAGTCCATAAAATGAAGCTATTCATACCCTTAGGTGATACTGGTTGACTTTTAGTCATCTAATAGAATTTTTTCAGGTGTTAGGGTAATTTTATAATCTTATTTTTACCCTTAATTACTCGATTTACCTTTAACTGCAGTAAATAAAAATTATCGTAGTTACTATTCATAATATCAAAAAAAATAAAAGTAACCTATTAAAATAATTTGTACCCAATGAATTAAAATATGTAATCCATTTTTCAATATTCAAAACACAGAAGTTACCGTAATTAATTTAAAATTAATCGCGTTGTTAAGAAAACGGGATTTAAAAGTTAAAACATTGCTAAAGATTGAAATGTTTTTACCTATGAATTCATTATAAAATTAATGGTAATGATGTAAATTATATTAAATGGTAAAAATATATTCTATTTATACTTTAAAACCATTCAATATTATAATTTAACCATATAAATTATTACGATGAAAAAAGTTGTTTTTAATTAAAATATAGCATGTTTTTACTATTCATTAAAATGTGAAAGTTATCAGAATAATATGAAAAATTTATCCAATGTAAATTTTTATATCCTTATTCAAAAAAAAATTTTATTTTGTCAAATTGAACTTATAAACATGTCAAAAACTATATTTAAAGTGGGTGTGCCATCAAAAGGTGGCAAAACTGCATTTTTTTAGAAATACTTATTTTACCCGAAACTTTTATTTTGTTATCATACCATGTTCTAGAAAATGTGTAAGATGAATAATAATGTTATAAAATTCAAAATTTAGTTACTACTATTCATAACGGCTAGTCCATAATAATAATATAACAATATATCGTTGTTTAGTGAAACCCGGTATTGCGTACTACACATGCTATCGAGGAAGGTCGTGATTGCGTGTAATGCAAGACAAGTTAGGGATGCATGTAGTGAAATCTCCCTTTGGTGTAGCGTACAACACAAGACATCAATGAAATTAAAATGAATAATTCTCATAAAATCCCGGGTTGTTACATCTACTCCCTCAAATTATTCCTCTTATTCTTCTTCGCTATCTTTTACTTCTGCTTCTTCTTCCTCCTCATCTTCATCCTCACTATCAGCCAGAAAATCCTTCGGGTAATGCTCTTTGACAATAATCACATTCACTAAGAAGTGTGTTTCCTTATACTACCCATGTTGATGTGCATACATGTCCATGTTCATTATATATGCATACCGATGTTGGAATTCCACCCTGTCTGTAACCCGGATGAGCCCAACTTCTGGTAGCTAGATCTCGTCCCACATCAATTTCCACCATAGGCCTTCTAGATATATCAATTTTCGCAATATCATCCAGGATAACCAAATCACAGGGAATATTGTTTCAGTGGTAGGATGGAGTAGATGTCTTAATTGCTTCCCTGGAGCTTCTCTCGCTGGTCTATGAGGCCGCCTCTAGGATCAAACCTCTTTAGTAGATGGAGGTGTAGCTGCACCATGTGATGTACCTGCTACTAAAGTTCTGGCATGTGTTGTCCCAGCTACCTGACTCGCCTCTTTTATTACTTCCCTTGTGTAAACTTGCCTTCTTTCTCTTCACCCAGTCTCCATGCTTTCTGCCTTGATCTTCCAAATGTGATTCCGTAGAATCACTTCCAGATATGCCACCACCCAGTGGGTGGAATATTTTGATGATAGGTTGTCATTAGCATTGGTGGGAGGCAGTGTGATTATTTCAAAAAAGCTGGCAGTTGTAAACATACACCAAAACTGATGGAGGATACAAGGGTATTTATCTTCAAAAAATTTTGTATTCATTTTCTTTGACAGTTGTTAAAGGCATCCAAACTGTATAGTGAAGCGAGATGGCATGTATAGTTCACAAAGAATCTTTCCATAAATCCAGGCTACCATCACGCCTCCCCTGATACTTTGTAGGTATTCTTTATTCTTTAGTGGACCTTGAAGGTTATCCACCATATGAAAGACCGGGGTGTGGAATTGATGGAAGTTGAAATTTCCATGGTTACCGATACAGATCTTGATCTCTTCTTCATTCAGTGTTAGCATCCAGACCCCAACAATATTCAGTAGGGATAGTCACAAACCATTTCCTGGAGGACATATGGAATTAGGGAATTCATATCCACCAAGGTGTACTGCAATCCAACCATGGAGGATTTGAAATGGTCCACATATTCTCTTGATCATGCCTCCCCTTGAGATACACCCTAGAATACTATACATCCTTGCCAACACAGACACTCCCAGATTAACCCTGTTGCGGTCTCCCATGATTTTAGCCATTACCAGCATCCTCAGATGAATGTCCATTCTTGTGTCCCTCACCCGAAGCATCCACCCACTCATGAATACAGTAAGGAAAGTATCATACTGCACCTTCAGATCTTGGCTTTCATTCACACTAAATCCCCATGACTGATATTCACCTATTTCCAGGATTACCCAGTATGATCTGGCCTTTCCCCTTTGTGATGAATTCGGGCACTACCTCCCTCGACCTGAAATCTTCACATACTCATCCCTCTTAAGGAATAGGATGAACCATGTTGGGTATAAGATTTCCTTTATAATGTGCTTGATCCCTATCCTCTTTCTCACAAGATCCAATAGATTCCATGTTAGGATGGGGGTTCATGCTCTTTTCTCCCAAATGTTCTATGTTGGGAGGAACTCATTATACTAAAAACCCTCCAAGGTAATCCCCCTAATGTAGTGGATGTCATATAGACTGATATTGACCTCCCTGTGATGGATGTGAAAAGTATTTGTGTTGGGGTACCATCTAATGAACATCTCTAGTACCAATTCCTCCTAGCGCTAGAAATAAAATTGTGACATCCACATGGATTCAAACAACCCAATGTTTCGAAGCTCTTCCCCAAATTCCTCACATGTTTGGAACACCTATTTCACTCATTCCAATTCATTCGTGAAATTTACCCTATACCTCAAGTCCCAGTTTTTATTTCATCTCTTTCTCTCGTTAGTGATGCTACTCCGGAAGGTTCTTGCGTAGTGAATGGGAAATTATTTGACCACCATTTCACTCCCCATGGTTGTCCTGGTTTTTAGATTCAGGATGCAAACAACTATTTCCTAAGTCTCCCTAATAGGGTGTCCATTGTTTTTGATGTTGTACCACTGAAGGTTATCTTCACTCGTGACCCACGACCATGGCGAGTCAGTCTCAAATCCTGGGATAGCCACTTTGTCTGTAATCCTAAAGTTCTATAGTGGTATACTATCACTCAAGACATAATCCTTTTGAGATTTTATTATCATGACTAAGAGCATTTGATTTTCTAATAGCACCCTTATGGAATGAAGAATCTGTGGATTTCCAATCATCTCTAATCTTTGTGCAGCATGGTCAGCCTCTCTTTCAGTAGTAGTCCATTGATTTTACATGTTCAGTAAATCCTAAAAACAATAAGGAATGTGTGTGAAATATAAAGGTTAGCATGAAAAAAAATAACATACACATGGAATACTCAGTGGAAAGGTCAGAAAATCACACATAGGGAAAGGCGTGAAAGATTCCATGGTTGTACATAAGGCGAAGGCTAGATCTAGTTCTTTCATGTAGAATTGAGAACTTACACACATGAGATTGAATCTCTTGTCATAAGGAAAAGGTGAAGGTACTATGCATTGGCCCCCTCTGTGTATTTATAGGTGTAGACCGGGTCCTCTACACATGCATAATGCATTTTGCATGACAAACATAATTTTTTGTGTGTGCCTCCAATATTGTGTGATCTTTTTGGGATTTCCCTCAAAACCCAACCTTATGGTCCCCTTTCAGCTTAGATTTTGAGGGAGGAATTTTTTAGCATTTAATTCCACTTGAGGTCATAGATGGTAATCTTTAATCAACTTAAATCCACAATTTGACTCAGCAGAAAATCCTGAGAACCCCAAGGAAGTCGCATGTAAGTTTGGTCACTTGTACATAAGGCTGCAATCTGCACATAAGTATGTTACATGCCTAATGTGATTTCAATGGATATTTTCCACCCCATCCATATGGAAATATCTAAGGTAGATGCGCAGAAGTAGAAAGTTTGGCATGTAAAATAATCTGGCACATAAGTCTGTTATAGGCCCAATGCGATGTCAACTTCCATTTTCCATGCCACCGTGTTTCCACACTACCACCAATAATTTTTTCTATAGATATAAGGTTACCCTAACCTTCTTAAGTAATGATCTAGAATTTGATCTATCATTATTATACATGTAAGATGACCGCTTCAGCAAACTGCATGCAAGACTTGGCTACAAGGTATAGGATCTTGCGCGACAGGTCCCCCTTTGGTAAATCCCACAAGGGTTTGAGCCTCTCTCATTTCCTTTTTTCATAAGTAAATTTCATGCAAAAGACCCTTCTTATGCACATAGCCTAAGTAAGGTGCACAAAAAAACCCCTCTTATGCGCATCATATCCCCTTGTGTACACCGCCTTTCACTCAAACCCTCCTTTTGCACACAGAACTTCAATATTGCATGCACAACCTCCTTAAGACTCCATGGGTTGCCTTTACCCTAAAGCAGAATGTTTGAGAACCTCTTGCACAAACCTCCCAGATCTTGTGTTCACATTTCCCATATGGCCCTCCAGGCTTGTACGAAGTGATTTTCTAGTCCCTCATAGGAGATCCCTTATTGCGATGTCCTACCTCTTGATTTTTTTTCATAGGTATGCTAATGGATCTTGAGTTTTGGCATAGCCATGATAATGAGGAAACCACTATCAACCACTCCTCTACACCACTCCCTTTGGGAATTGCTAATTCCTTCCCTTCCCTAAGTGTGGGTGGGTATCAGTCATGTAAGTCCATAGGGTAAGAAGTGAGTCCTCCTAGTCTGAGCTATAGGAAGTTAAACTGCTAATCCCCCTCATCCTAATCACATGATATTAAATTGTAGTCTTGCCTCGTGCAATGCAAATGGGGTGTTCCACCTCAGGCATTCTCCATGCCCACTAGTCTCTATGGGATTGATATCTCCCTTACCTTTCTTACAGGGACCTCTCATGGTAAGATATCCTCCTCGGGCATCCCTTTTGGAGAAATCCCCAATCTCCATCTCCCTAGTCTACCTTATTTCTTAATCCCCACGCCATCTCTCTTGGTCTCACCTTTCACAACATAGTCGTCAGGTCTACTACTATCTCTTGTTTCTCACATCAAGTATGAATCACGTGGTCTTAGAGTTTAATAGTGACCATGATACTCCATCTCGAGCTGCTAACCATGAATAATTCCCATTTCCCTCATTTCCAAACTACATGGGTTTTGATCCCTAACTCCTAAACAGGGTACGTAGGAATCCTCTCCAAGGATCATACCCTATAATATATCCATTCTGCCTATTTCACATTGGTTTACTATCATTATCAACGCATTATTTTAAACTACATTGGACATCCAAACTACACAAGTTTTGATCCCTTTTGGGTAATTAGGAATCCTCTTTGAGGTTCAATCCCGACCAATGGTAAACTCGAGTGCTCCCTCTTAAGGATATACCCTCATGATGTGACATCTTCCCTTCTTGGGATACATCTCCCAGATCCACCTATTTGAGGCGTTCTAATCCATCCATTTGGGATCCTAACCATGCGTAAGCCCCAAAATGTCTTTGGGGTTCTATCCATGTGTAAGCCCTAATTCTATTCCCTACTTTACAAGCTACATGGACTTTTATTCCTATCCACTATGATATGTAGGAAGCCTCCCTAAGTTTCAATACCATCACCCTCCACACTCCATCCATTATTCCCTTATCACTTCCTCCATTTCCATATGGATTCTTACTCAAACTACCACATCCCAGTGAGATCATTCCATCCACATAATCTCTGCTTCTATCCGCACCTGGTCATATAACCATGCATAAGTCCCACACACCATGTTCATCCAACCAAGAGTGATCCTCTTGCAAAGGGAAGCTAGGCATGGGTGATCCCCAAATCACCTCTTCGAACTACGTGGGTTTTGATCCCTATCTTATACATAGGGTATGTAGGAAGCCTCCATGAGGTTCAATATCAGCCAATGGTAAAACTTTGTGTCCCCCTTTCTGGGGTGATCTTATCTTATTTTACCTTTTTAGTGTTCAGATCAGCCTTCATGGTGTAAAAATTTCAATTTTTGAGACACACTGCCTGGGGTCCTCTCTCATTGGGCGTTCTAATCCACTCATCTGGTAAACACTCTAGGTGATTCCTTCTAGGGATCTACCTCCTTGATCCATCTTTATGGGAAGTTTTTATTAGTATGATCTATCTCTATAAGATGTTAAACTCACAACATACCCCGTGTTAAATATGGGAATCCAAGGAAAACCTCATAAGACATGCCTCAAAAATAAGATACCTTGTGATCAGCACAGGATGCCTTGGGTTTCATGCCCTTGACAATGCCTATTATGAGGAAGAATATAGGTTCTCCAATGCTCCAGCATCTAGACATGCCACTCAAGCCCAGTGTGACTACTCTCCTGACCAAAGGTTGCTACCCTGACTAGACCCCTTGGAATGGTAAGACAAAACAAGCATAATTAATCATCATCCACAAAGAGATGGGACCAGGAATGAGTCTCATGAACAACATATTAAATCTGTGAGGGATATTCTGAATAGGTGATGAATTCCAAGGAGGAATCCATGAAAGGTGGAACCGACATCTGATCATCTCATTTTGATTAAGGAGCAGACATCGCTGAGAAGTGTTGAACGTCACTCGCCTTTGGAAAGCGAAAATGCAGAGTTCAATGTAGTCTGTTAGCAAACATAATGACATGTGACGAATTGGATCTACACCTTGGTGAAATCATTAGAAATAGGGGCTTTAATAGTGATATAAATAGCCATCATCAACACTAAAAATCACTAATTATGTAGTTTCCTTTAAAATCTAGTGGATTTTATAAGTGCTAGTTCGGAACTAATAAAGGGGGCCCTTTATCAGTGATTTTTATAGCATTGATAAAGGGAAAACTTTATCATCTTGTTTTTAGCACCGATACAATGTCCTTTTATCAGTTTTATTCCTAACACTGATAAAATCTAGGCTATAACAGTGCACTGCTGAAATTATAGCACACTATAGTAGAAAATAAAAAAATTAATTTCAATTAAATTTACATCGCATATACAAGAAAAAAATTACAATGATTACAAAAATTTCAAACATTAGTTTTGTACAATAACATTGGTATGTACAATTTAATCAAAAATATCAAAAAAATTCAAAACATTAATTTTACAATGTCTTTGGACCCCAAACCCCTATCAAAAGAACATGATCATGCTACCAGTTGTTGAAAAAACCACCCTATATCAAGAAAAAGAGTGCACCTATATCTAAAAACAATTCTTATGTTATTAATAAAATAAATTAATTAATTAAACATAAATATGAACAATTCATTAAAAATGTAACTTTTAAACTAAAAACATACACTTCGAGTCACACTGAGTACACCATATATCGGATTAATGTGTGGTTGATTTCTACATGTCACAAATGATTTATAGATCACATTACTAAATTATCAAGACAATATAAGTGAATTTAATTGGTTTTAAGTATATGGCGTGTGTTTTGAACTCAAATGTCAATTTTAAATTAAAAACATACACTTAGAGTCATACCAGGAACACCATGTTTTAGATTAATGTGTGGTTGAATACTACACATCAAAATTGATTTATGGAACATTTTTCTTAAGTATCAAGACAATCTGAGTTCATTTTCTCATTTTTCAGTATGTGACATTAATTTTAAACTAAAATATCAATTTTAAATAAAAACAAGCACTTCGATTCATACCGGTCACACCGTGTGTCAAATTGATGTGAAGCGGATTCATAAACATCAAAAATGGATTAAGGATAATTTTATTAAAGTATCAAGATAGTCCAAGTAAATTTTCTTAATTATTAGTATGTGATGTTTGTTTTGAAATAAAATGTCAATTTTAAATAAAAAAACGCACTTTGATTCATACTAGTCACAACATTTGTTAGATTGATGTGTAGTTGATTCTTACACATCAAAAATTACATAAGGATAATTTTACTAAAGTATCAAGAAAATATGAGTGTTTTTTCTAGGTTTTAGTGAGTGACACGTGTTTTTAACTAAAATGTTATCTTTAAATTGAAAACATACACTTTGAGTCATACTGGTCACATCATATGTTAGATTGATATGAGGATGACTTCTACATGTCAAGAATGACTTATGAATAATTTACTATAGTATAAAGACAATATGAGAATGTTTCCTCATTTTTTTAATGAGTGGATTGTTTTTAACTAAAATGACATTTTTAAACTGAAACCACACATTTTGAGTCATATCGATCACATTGTGTATTGAATTGATGTGTGGTGTATTTATACATGTCAAAAATTACTTATGGGTAATTTTCCTAAATTATCAATATAATATGAATGTGTTTTATCTGTTTTAGGAATATCATGAATCATTTTAACTAAAATGTCAATTTTAAATAAAAACACACACGTTGATTCATGCTGGTCACAACATGTGTCAGATTGACGTGAACTTGATTCTTATATGTTGTAAATGACTTAAGGTTAATTTTAATAAAGTATCAACAAAATATGAGTGTGATTTATAGGTTTTCAATGAGTGACACACATTTTTAACTATAATTTTATTTTTAAACTAAAAACACATAATTTGAGTCATACCAGTCACATCGTGTGTCGGGTTTCTGTGAGGATGATTCATTCACATCAAAAATGACATATGAGTCATTTTTATAAAGTATCAAGACAATTCAAGTATGTTTTATGTTTTTAAATAAGTGACACATGTTTTTAACTAAAATGCCATTTTTAAACTAAAAACACTCATTTCAAGTCATACCAGTCACACTATGTATGGAATTGAGATATAGATGATTCCTACACATCACAAATGGATTATGGATCATTTCTCTATAGTATCATAACAATATGAATGTGGCTGTTCAATTTTGAGTGTGTCTCATGTATTTTTAACTAAAATGTCATTTTTAAACTAAAAAAACACATTTTGAGTCATACTAGTCACACTGTATATGGGATTGAGGTACAGATGATTCCTATAGGTCAAAATGTCTTATGGATTACTTTACTAAAGTTTAAAAAAAATTAGAATGTTTTTGATCAGTTTTGAGTATGTGGCATGTGTTTTGAACTAAAGTTTCAATTTTAAATAAAAACTTACACTTTGTGTCATACCATTCACATCGTGTTCCAGATTAACGTGTGGTTAATTCCTACACATCAAAAATGATATAAAGATCATTTTCCTAAAGTATCAAGATAATATGAATTTTTTTATAGGTTTTTAGTGAGTGACATTCATTTTTAACTAAAATTTTATTTTTAAACTGAAAATACACTCTTTGAGTCATATCGGTCACACCATGTGTTGGACTGATATTAGGATAACTCCTACACATCAAAAATGACTTATGAATCATTTTATTAAATTATAAAAACAATAAGATCGTGTTTTCTTAGTTTTTAGTGTGTATCATGAGTTTTTAACTAAAATTTCATTTTTAAACTTCATTTACAAATTTTGAGTCATATTGATCACACTATGTATCAGATTGAGATGTGGTTGGTTCCTACACATAAAAAAGACTCATTTATCATTTCACTAAATTATCAAAACAATATGAATTTTTTTCTTAGTTTTGGGTATGTCATGCATATTTTTAACTAAAATTTCAATATTTAATTAAAATGCACACTTTGAATCATATCGGTCACACCATTTGTTAGATTGAAGTTAAGTTGATTCATATATGTCTTAAATTACTTAAGTATCATTATCCTAAAGTATCAATATAATTTTATTATGTTTGATAGGTTTTCAATGAGTAAAATGTGTTTTAATTGAAATGTCATTTTTAAATTGAAAACACATACTTTCAGTAATATCTATCACACTGTGTGTCAGATTGATGTGAGGATGATTCCTACATTTCAAAAATTACTTATGGATCATTTTTATAAAGTATCAAGATAATATAAACAAGTTTAATCATTTTATAGTGAGTGAAACATGTTTTTAACTAAAAAGTTCTTTTTCAACTAAAAAACCTTATTTCAAGTCATACTAGTCACACCGTGTATCGGATTGAGGTATGGATGATTCATAAATTTTAAAAATGACTTAGGTAATATTGTATTAATGTGTCAAAAAATATAAAAGTAGTTTTCTTTATTTTGAGTATGTCATGCGTCTTTTTAACAAAAATGTCATTTTAAACTATAAACATGAACTTTGAGTCATTTGTTAAGTAAAATCACACACTAATGGACATAAACAGAACAAATAAATAAAAAATAGATCTATTAAGAGAACAAATAATACCTAAGTAAATTATCATTTTCAAAGACTTTGTTGACAATTGATTTTTCTCTAAGCATTTTCTAACCTTTCTAGAGAAGAAAATGGCTAGAGAATAATCAATTCTCGATGAAGTCACCACTTTATGATCTATATAAAAATTAACTAAATATGTATTAGATAAAAATTATAATAAATTTAATAAAAATGAATTAGATAAAATGATGATAAAATTGACTAAATCAGTAGTAGGAAGTTACCTCATCGTGATTTATGCATACATTTTGACACCATTTATTCTTCCTATTATTTTTTAAACAAATATATTTCTTCCTTTGAATATATATACTTTTGATACTCCTAGTAGTACTATAAAAATATAAATAAAAAAACTATTAATAAATATTTTAAATGAAATTGTAATTATCATCAAAAAATACCTCTTCGGGGATGCTAGTTTGTTAATGAAATATAATATATTTTATAAATTTTTAAATGTAATAACCAAAATATTTGTTGTTTATTTGTTTAAGAGACTATAAAAATTAAGAAAAATAATTAATTTGTTTTCATATATGTTTTTATAATGACCCTAACATTTTACACATATTATCACATGATTTTAAGAATAACTAACCAATAAATACAAACCAGGGATCATAAAGTCTAGTGTATTTTGGAAGATTAGGTACATAATTAAAAATCATGAAACCAAAATAAATAAATATTTTATTTAAACTCCATAATTAACTCTTAAATTCCTTTTAAATCTTACATCTTTATAGGATAACCTAGGTAATACATGAAAAAATTAATGTACTAAAAATCCCAGGAAGGGAATAAAAATAGGGATAAAGCATAGAGCATGAGTTAGAAGGAATAACATGATGACAAAAAAAGGCATGGAATAAGAATAAACATATGGAATCATAACATATAGAACATGGTATTATTTAATCATGGAAACAAAGAAATTTTTAAGTAACACATAACATGACATAAACATGATTCAAGGCTAACTACCAAGACTATATCACATAGTGGACAAAGTCCCATAAAGGAATCAGGTTTACACCCTATCCCATCATGACATCTCAGGAGAATAAACATTACCCAATGAATTAGAGTTATATCAGTTTGAACCCATCATGAAATTTTCATGCATATGTTTTCCACATGAATAATCAAACATAAGGAATAAACATACGGGTTACCCATGGAAATAAATGGGTATTTTAATCATGTCATAAGGCATAACCAATGGGTGTATCATAAAGGTGCCCATGAAAGAATGGATTTAAATCATACATGTAATTTAATAAGGTAAAATAGTTATATATAATGATAAATTATGTCCAACTGAAGTGAATATATGTAAAAAGAGTTTTGAATACACTTTAGAAATGAGCCACTTTAGTGCAGTTTAAGGGAAAATATTAAAGAGTCTTTAAAGAGGACAAAGAAATATTTGTTTATATAAAACCAGAAATGAACTAAGATAGTTTTTCATGATGAAATGGGGTATTTTATAAAAATAACTATGTATTAAAATATATTATGGAGTGTATTTGAAAATGGGTAAGAAATTAAGAAGTTCCCTTTAATCGGGCTTGCTTATCAGGAAGAATTGAAAAGGGAACCTTATAAAACATGTATTTCCCCATAAAAGAAAGAAGAATTAAGATAGGTAAATATGTTTGGAATATAAATAAAGAATTTAGGAGGATTAAATAATAATAATTAATAATTACATTAGGTTAAAGAGAGATAAAGTGTAGCCTGAAGGAAAAAATGGGGGTTTAGAGAAAATCCCTTACCTTATGTATGTAAGTATTTTGTACTTGAACTTAATGTTTGGGATAATAAAATTAGATTAATTATTTGCTTAATTAATAACATATTTTACATTTATTTTATTTATTATAATTTTATTATGTTTTTTAAGTCTATTTTTATGAGTTATAGAGTTCAATTTCATGGTTCCGGGAGTATTTGTTTCATGGTTTATAGTCAGTTCCCTTGAGTATAAATATGGGAGTTCATATAAAATGGGAATAAATTTTCAAGAAATGATATTATTTAGTATTAATGAACTTAAATAATTTAAATGGTCACATATATAATTTTTTTATATGGTATGAGGACTATTCATTAGATAAAACATTGATGAAAATGTTTTAATTTATTTTGGCGGTTTTTACAACCATCACGAAATTGTATCATTTTATTCAATATTATGTTTATAAATTGGTTCTAAAACATAATATAACATATAATATGTTAATTAAAATATTATTCAACCATAAAAATGGTTTTATGACTAGCCTTGAATGTGGTAATGAAAAATAAAAACTCAATATCCACGCAGGCGGTGAATCGACACCCCGCAGATGATTTTTTCATTTTTATAATAAAGGGAGAGGAGAATAGGTTTGATGATGAATATTACATTAAATAAATAAAATTACAGTATATATATTGTATTTAATTTATCATTCCTATTTTTATAGGGGATATTATGAGAGAAAAATAAAATAAAATAAATTAAAAGAGAATGAAAGAGGATTTTACCTCTTGTATATCTTCTCCTTGAGACCCTCCTTAAGGTACTTGGGTTTGGTCTTTTGTTGAGACCAATATATCTTGGATGTGTTAAATAGTCTTGGTAATGTAATTGGAAAGAATTTATACAAGATACAAGTCTTCTTAGGTGTGAGGAGATGAGGTGGTGAGGGGTGGTATTTATAGGGGAGGCGAGGGATATTTTTTGATTATTTTATCCATTAGTTTATTATTTTGGCTCAATACTATCAATAGTATTTATTACTATGAATAAATGTAGTAAAGTTTTATGATATTTCAAACCAATTGGTTCTTACCTCATCCATACATCATCTATGACTCAATAATTCATGTATTTGTTAAATATCGTAAATTATTATATTTCACTATTCACTAAAAAATCAACTACTTTAGAAAAATCCCAAAAAAATAATCCTAAAAAATTTTCAATATGTATATTTCAAAAATGGAAAACATTTTATGAAAATAATTTTCTAAATAAGATAAATTTAATTTTTAACTAAAATGATCATTTATTCAAAAAATGATGATTTTAATATTATAATCGGTTTTATGACACTTTTAAAAATTAATTAAGGTCTCATAAAATTATATTATAATTATAAGACCAAAAAATATTAATTTATGAATCTATTTTATGAAAATATATTTTCTTTTAAATCATTATATTAATTATAAAATTGTAAATAAACATTTACATCTTACAAAAATACCAACACTTAATTTATCATTTTTAAAACATTTATTTACTTATTATATGATATAAATATATCATATTTTCTTTTATATTATTCTAAATTTTATTTATACTTTCATAGGTGATGATGCTATTATATTGGTCGGGTTACTATTTGTAATGGTCATATTACTATTCCAATGATCAGGTTACTATTCCATTAGTATAGGTTTCTTAATTTATATAAATACCACTTATTTCATTCTTAATTTATGAGAATAATATTTTTATTGGGTTATTTATGTGATGTATGTGTTTTACAATATATTATATAATTATAATATGGGAAATTCCATTGATAAAGTTTTGGGTCATTACATTTCTCCCCCCTTTTGAGATTTCACCCTCAAAATTTCATTTTACATACTAAGGTGAAAAAAGGGAAGGTAATTATCCAATTTACATCCATTATCTAGAAAATAAAAAAAATATGGGGCTTGAATAATTATATAATAATCATATAAAAAGGAAACTATGAAAAATAAAGGATAAACTTGTAAATAAAAACTATATCCTAACTTGTGATTCCCCAAGTTTCAATATAGATTATTCATGGTGATAAAAATATCCCTAAGGTTCTTAATCATGTTTTATATTCCTAATATCCAAAAATAACTAGACCATTCTCTGATACCAACTATAGTAACCATAACCTTTTACACATATTATCACATGATTTTAAGTATAACTAACCAAAAAATAAAAACCAAGGATCATAAAGTCTAATGTCTTTGCAAGATTAGGTACATAATTAGAAATCATGAAACCAGAATAAAGATATATTTTATTTAAAATCCATAATGAGCTCTGAAATTCCTTTGAACTATTACATCTGTATAGGATAACTTGGGGAATACATGAACAAAGGGATGTACTAAAAGTCCTAATAAGGGAATAAACATAGGAATAAAGAATAGTAAATGAGTTAGAAGGAATAACATGATGACATAAAAAGACATAAAACAAGAATAAATATATGGAATCATAACATATAGAGCATTGGATCATGTAATCATGTAATCATATAAATTTTTAATCAACACATAACATGGCATAAATATAAGTCAAGGAAAACTGCCAAGACTTTATCACATGGTTGACAAAGTCCCATAAAAGAATTTGGTTTAATCCCTATCCCAACATGATGTCTCATGAGACTAAAAATTACACAATGAATTGGAGAAATATCTAAGCATTCCCATAATAACATTTTCATACATATGTGTGCCACATGAAAAATCAAACATAAGGGTTGCATATGGAATGAAATGGGTATTGTAATCATGTCATAAGGCATAACTAATTGGTGTATCATAAAATTGTCCATGAAAGAATGGATTTAAATCATAAATGTAGTTTAATAAGGTTAAATAGTCATATATCATGATAAATTATGTCCAACATAAGTTAAAACATGTAAAAAGAGTGTTTAAGAAACTTTATAAATGAGCCACTTTAGTACGGTTTAAGGGAAAATATTAAAGAGTATTCAAAGAGGACAAAGGAATGTTTGTTTATATAAAACCAGAAATGAACTAAGATATTTTTTAAGGATTAAATTAGTTATTTTATAAAAATAATGGTGTATTAAAATAGATTATCGATTGTACTTGAAAATAGGTAAGAAATTGGGAAGTTCCCTTTAATCGGGCTTGCTTATCGGGAGGAATTGAAAAAGGAACCTTATAAAACATGTATTTACCCATAAAAGAAATAATAATTGATATAGTTACATATTTTTGGGTCATACACACAGAATATATGAGAATTAAATAATAATAATTAAGAATTACATTGGGGTAAAGAGAGAGAAAGCATAACCTGAAGGAAAAAATTGAGGTTCGAAGAGAATCCCTTACCTTATGTCTGAAAGTGTTCTAAACTTGCACTTAATGTCTCGAATAATCAAATTATATTCATTAATTACTTAATTAATAACCTACTATACATTTATTTTATTTATTATAATTTTATTAAGTTATTTTATGAATATTTTGATGAGTTATGGAGTCCAATTTCATCACTCTGGGAGTATTTGTTTCATGGTTTATGGTTGGTTCCCTTGAGTATAAATACGGGAGTTCTTATAAAATGGGAATGACGTCTCAAAAATTGAAATTACTTAGTATTAATGAAACTAAAAAATTTAAATGGTCTCATATATCAGTTGGTTATATGCTATGAGGATGATTCATTAGATAAAATGTTGATGAAAATGTTTTAATTTATTTTAGCGGTTTTTACGACCATCACGAACTTGTATCATTTTATTCAATATTATATTTATATATTGATTTTATAACATTATATAAAATATAATATTTATATTAAAATCTTATTTAACCATAAAAATTGTTTTATGACCATCCTTGAAGGTGGTAATGAAAAATGAAAATTCGTCATCCACGAAGGCGGTGAATCGACACCCCACAGGCAATGTTTTCATTTTTAGAAGAAAATGGGAGTAGAAGATGTTTGATTATGGATATTAAATTAAAAAAATAAAATTATAGTATATATATGTGAAACGCATGGCCGATTGTTGCCTATCGACCGGTCAAAATTCTGGTGCTCTGCTAATGTGTATAGCAGCACTCGGGTCGAATCCTCGGCGATGATACTTTGTAATAGTCGTTTGTTTTTAGTTGATTATATTTTGATTAAGGGGGTTTGTTTGCAGAGCTTAATTGAAATGATTTATGTATGATGTTTGATTTACCAAATTGATAAAGATTGGGGTGAGTTCATCATTGGGGAGTTAAGCATGTGATATCCTTGAGCCTTACTTTGTATTGCATTAAATTAACACCCATGTCATAAGTTGATGTTGATTGGAATTCCTAAGTGTGAAGGCTTTAATCCAAGCCTTAACTTAACTTAGGATTCTAATCTCAATCAAAACTTATTTATGGTAGTGTATTTATGGTTCCAATAATCCATGGAAACCACTCGTTAAACAAAACATATCATTAATCCATGACATATTAAGTTTAACATACACAATATTAATTTAAAGAATACTCATCGAGCAAAACTCTCAATCACTTAACATCCCCGAATTATAACTCACCCCAATGAGAGATTTACTCAGCCATTTGGATGTTTAATATTCTGGTTAAAATAATTATGATGATAAATTAAGAATAGAAGAAAAATAAAGGGATTAGAAAAGAGTGGTACGTTGACACACACACGTGAACGATGATGATAATTAAAAACGGATTTTCGATTGAATGAGGAAGAAAAGGAAGGGAAGGGGATTCAACTGAATTTAAACTATTTTAGGAACATAAATATTAAACTACACAAGGTGGATGAGAATAATAGATATTGAAGAAGTAACTTGCATTAAAACAGAATTACAAAGAAAGAGAATTACAAGATTACAAAAATGAAGAACACAAAAGTAAGTGAAAATAAAGAGAGGAGGAAAGGTCTCTCAAGTGAAAACTTGAGTATGGAAGGTCCTCCAAAGCCTTTGGAAAAGCTTTGGTCGTGCCAATATGATCTCATATCTTCTGAAATTCCAACCCCTCTCAAGGAGAGAAGGAGAGAGTATTTATAGCCCAAGGAGTGGACTGTTTGCATTCTCAATCTGTCCCTCCACTTGAATCGCCAATTTGGAAATTCAGACAGCCTAATCTTCAAATATCTCCTTCTTAAAAGTTGTATACAATAATGCTGTTCGACTACTCTCAAAATTTGGAGTCATTTGGAGGTACGGATAAAAAGTTATGGCCGGTTGAATAAACAAACTTAAACTGTCCATTTCAATCCAGTCTTTTTGAAGTCCATAATGTGAAAGGGTTTTTGAATATAAAGATGCCTTCAAATACGAATGGTTGATTCAAAAAAGTCGTCCACCTATATCTCCTCTTTCACACTGCAAAATCTCAGCTCGATTTTATGCTTACATCAGTAGATATGTCATGAATACTATACTAATTTTAATTATCGTCCAGAATGGTGGGCTGGACTTCAAAGATTTATTTGGGCACCTTGTACTTGGATTTGGGCCTTGAAATTTTTATCCAATATGAAATGTAGTGTCCCCAGAATTATGGTGGAGAGTTAATGTTTTTGGACTTCTGTATTGAGCCCAGTAAATCAATATTCAAGGCTGGTCCAGTTTGTTCACAGATTCTTTGGTCTTGTTTGTGAGGACCATATGACCCTTCAAATGGAAGCATTGGATCATGGTTCCTTCTAATGAAATGTTTTATATTTAAATGATAATCCTAAAAAACAAGAACCACACAATTTGGATCAGTATAGTGACAGTTATAATTAAAACATTAAACTGACTCAATTGGACTACTTCTAAAAATGCACAAATATTATACTTAATATTAAAACATTAATATTTCACACAAATTATGCACATTTCATATAAAATAAGTAAAGGGGGAATATAATAAGTCATGAAAATATTAATAACATCAAATCCCCCACAATTAGATTTGCGCGTGTCCTCATGTGCAACAAATATAAAAACATGACAAAATCATTTTCACTCACCAACAAATATTAAAATTTTGTTTTCTCCAATCAGGGAAGGTTTAGACTATTTCACTCATCCATATTGAATTCCATCACAAATTTGGTTCACAATAATGCATCAGAAACAATTCATTTTTTCATGTTCAAGGTTTGAATTAGAAAATGTAGGCACTCAAAACTTACTCCTCTCAAGATGATAAAAATGTATTTTAGGAGGTTCACTCATTCACCAACAAAAAGTGAAAATCAAGAGTTTGTAAGAGCTCTCAGCTTCAATTCCCAAATCTAATGTGTACAAGAATCAAGAGGTCTTTTAAGGTGTTTTTCAGTGGCTATGGGACGATAGGTATATAATGTCCAAAGGAAAAGAGGGGTTAAAAACACCAACATGGAAAAATCAATGCACATTTTTTTTTGAAATTTGATTTGAAAGGAAATAGAAACACGTATTTACAAGGGAATGAATGTGTGATGAATGAAAAGTGAGGGAGATATAAAATGGAATAGGGTGAGATGATAGAATATGTACAACATGTAAGACTTCCAATAATGACACAATACAAGATGATTCAAGTTTTCTTTTTTTTCTCTTTTTGCTCTTTTTTTTCAAAAGTTGTGCTTGAAAAAAGTCTCACAGTCATCTCCCAACCCATGCTTGATCTCCTCATGGAACTAATTTTAGTAGTTATAACACGATCAAAGGTTGATGATGAATGATTTTTGACCCACCCAAGACACAACCCATTCCTTTTTTTTCATTTTTTTAATATAATTTTTTTTTTCATTTTTTTGAACACTTTTCAATGATTTTTGTACAAATGACAATTACACATATACACCCCAAAGCTCACAGAATTACAACCTCTCCCCCACACTTGAATGGATGCTTTCCCTCAAGCATATGATGACACATTAGAAATCAATGAAAGTACGCCCAAAAATGAAGTCCATTCCCCCCACACTTAAATTTCAATAAATTGTACAATGAAAATCCATGAAGATGTTGGGTGGGACAAGGTATTAGGCTTGTAATGTGGCTATCAAAAGAAAGGTTTTCATAGGCTCAAAGTGGCTTTCAAAAGTAGGATCAATGTAAGGGTAACGGGAGGCTATTTGGCTATTCTGATTCTCATGTGGCTTAGAAAATGCCTCTATCATATTAATGCACACAAAAGATGGAAATTCAGCTCGAAGGTCCACAAACACAAGACTCACAATCAGTGGTGAAGACACACAATGAAAAATATGGCCATAGATGACCTTGGCATGAAGGCTAATGTTATTCCTCATGGTAGGGGAGAATCATTTTCCACCAAAAATTGTTCATTCAAAATGTTTGTTATTGACACAAAATTGTTTACCCAAGTTTGAGATAAAAATTCAATATATTTGAGTTTAAAACAATCCTTTTGACTTCCCAAAATGGTTGGACAGAATTTCAATATTGTATAATGAGTAATTATGACACCCCTTTTGTTTTAATTTTCATTTTTTTAAATTTTTTTTAATTATTTTATTTTTAATGACACATACACACAAAAGAGAAAATAGAAAAAAGGTTGGGGAAGAATGTTGTAAAAAAATGAGAGGGAGAGAGGAAGAAGAAGAAATAGAGAGAAGAAGAGAGGGAAGAGAGATTGAGGAGAGAGAGAGTTAAAGGGAAAGAGGTGCCCCCTGGTTTGGATTTGGTGGGTTTCCATCTCCATCTAGTGGTGGGTCAGCTAGAGAATTTGGGGATTCAAGGAAGTCGAGGTGGTTCCAGGACAGTGGGAAGTTACCTGAAAAATAAAATTCATTATTCATCTAATGAAAATCTAAAAAGAAATTGAAATTTCATAAAAGTAAAAGAAAACATGGGTTGCCTCCCAAGAAGCGCTGCATTTATTTATCTACAGCTGGACAATTGCAGTGGACTACCCATAGTCTGACGGTGGCCATCGTATTTTCTCAACTCCAGTGTGCTTCCAGAAAAACTTTTTCTTTGGGAGGCCTGATGATTCATTGGATAATTTCTTCCCATCCTTGTTGGTGTGCTTGCAATTCAATGGGGGTGGAAAGAGAATATGACTATCCTCCCTTTGGTCTTCAATGTGAGGAATGATTTTATCCACAAAGTGATGATTTTCTATTCTTGGAAATTCAGGAAGATGTCTCAATTCTGATGGTTCATTTATGTATGTTTCATATAACACAAAAGTAGAGTATGAGATCCCAATTTTTTTTGACTCATTTATTTCATCACTTACCGATGTAGAGTAATGAGGATTAGTGGAGTTATAAGACTGAATAAAATTTTCAGTATCCTTTACTTCAATGTTGTTCGCCAAAGAATGGTCAATTTCAACCTCACCAGTGATCACTTTATTAATTAGGGTACAAATATCACAAACATCACTACCATCAGGACAATATAAACACATTGGTTCAAGGTTCACTTCACATATAACAGAATTTTCAGAATCATGGATAGGAAAGGATGAATGTGGGATAATCTGATCTGAATCAAAAAATGAGCATTCTAGTTCATTTTTCTCAATACCATCCATGTTGGAGCATTGGAGGTCAGAGGTGAGATTGGATTCCAAAGAGTTTTCAAGATCCTTTAGATCAATGGAGTTTGCATTTGTAATGTCAACATCAATTTCACCATTAATCACTTGGTTAATGAGGATACAATATTCACAAACTCCTCTATTAGTAGAACAGGAAGAACATGATGGATTATGATTCAACACACTCTCAGAGGGAGTTTCAGAAACATGGATTGAGAATGCAGAGTGATCCTCAGATGGGTATCGCATGGCTTGGAAAATGTTGAACTTGACCAGTTGGTCACCGAATTCCATGGATAAGATGCCAACATGGACATCAATTTTGGTTTTAGATGTCATAAGGAATGGTCTTCCTAGAATTAGGGGAGATCGAGAAGAGTTCGTCTCACCTTCCATGTCAAGGACATAGAAATCAGTTGGGAAGATAAGATCATTGACCCGAACAAGAACATCCTCAATTATCCCCTCAGGACTGGCAGTGCTTCGATTGGCTAATTGAATGACAACACCTGTTGGGTGCAAGGGACCTAGACCAAGGTTGGAGAAAATGGATTTGGGCATGACATTTATTGAGGCTCCAAGGTCTATGAGTGCATCATCAAAGTTGGAACTCCCTATTTGACATGGAACCGTGAAGATCCCTGGATCTTTGCACTTCATGGGAATGGACTGTTGGGTTGAAACATTTTCAATGTTCCTAAGTTGCCTCTTATGGGTGCACAATTCCTTAAGAAACTTGGCATACTTAGGGATTTGTTTGATGGCATCTAAGAGGGGGATGTTCACTTCAACACGTCTAAACATGTCAAGCATTTCAGGATCAGGTTCAAAGGACTTCTTAGGCTTGGAGATGGCTTGAGGAAAAGGAATTGGGTTCCTTAGAGGAATGGAAGGAGGTGAAGGAGTGGATTCAAGTTCCTTTTCCAGATTTTTGTTCTTTTCATTTTCTAGATCAACATCGAAAGGGGGGTTTGAGGATTTATCTTGAGGCATAGCAAGTTGCTTTCCTGATCTAAGTGCAATTGCACTTACATTACCCTTGGGGTTGGGTAATGGTTGAGCTGGGAGTTGGGAAGAATTTTATTGTTGTTGCTGGCTCAGGTGGGATGCAAGTTGACCTATTTGGGTTTCAATGTTCTTGAGGCTAGAACGGGTGAAGGAAGAAAGATCCTCTACAGCACTTTCCCATGGTTGTTTAGAAGAAGAGGCTTGTCCCAAATTGGGTTGGCCTTGATTTTGGTTCTTGGGAAAGCGATTGTATTGGGTGGGGAATTGGGAAGGCTCGTTAGGATAGTGGAATCCAGGAGGAGGATTGTTCCTTTGGGGTTGAGGAACAAAAGGATAAGGTTGATGGATGTTACCACCACTTTGACCATATTGGAACTAGTTTGGATTTTGATGAGGGAATTGAGGAGGATGAGAAATGGGATTACCATACCTCAGAGGTGGGTTAAAGGTAGAAGAGAAGGGCTCAGAGTGGGGTTGGTTGAAGTTTCTAAAAAACTGACCTGATTGTTGAGGGTTGAAGTTTCGCTGAGCATATGCCACATTGAGCTCCATTGGACTAGATGAATCAGATGCATAATCTTGAAGTTGTGGATATGTGTCAGTCAGATGAGATGGAGAGTTGCAGATTCCACAATTCTTGATAGGTCCAGGTAATAGTGACTGTGGAGAAAATGAGGTTGGGGCTTTGGTAGCCACCGCTAGTTGACGCACAAGACCTGTAATTTCACTCATCCACTCAGTCATCTTGTTGGGCTCTATGGATTGATTCTCTTGGGCTTGTTTTACTTGAGCATGTGCTCGAGTATGGAATTGTTGCATGTTTGCAGCCATGTTGCTTATGAGTTCTCGTGCAGCTACAGGAGTTTTGTCAACAAGAGCACCGCCACTTGCGGCATCAATGAGAGTTCGCTCCATAGCCAATAACCCCTCATAGAAGTATTGGATCAGGAGTTGGTCAGGGATTTGATGGTGTGGACAAGTTTCCACAAGATTTTTGAACCTCTCCCAATACTCATGGAGTGATTCATTAGGGAATTGACGGATGCCTCTTATTTCCTTTCGGATAGAAGCTGTTCGGGAAGCGGGAAAGAACTTCTCAAGGAAAAGTCTCTTCATGTCAAGCCATGAGTTTATGGAACCAGGTGGGAGGTAGTAGAGCCAAGACTTGGAAGAATCTTCTAGGGAAAATGGGAAAGCTCTAAGCTTGATTTGTTCTTCAGAAACCCCTTGAGGCTTCATGGTAGAGCATACTACTTGGAACTCTTTAAGGTGAAGATGTGGATCCTCACCGGCTAGCCCGTGAAAATGAGGGAGAAGATGAATCAAACCCGATTTGAGTTCGAAGTCAGCTTCAATGTTTGGATATTGAATACCAAGAGGTTGGTAATTCATATCAGGGGCAGCAAGTTCTTTCAATGTTTGTTCTCTAGGATTGGTCATATCTAATTCAATTGGTAGGGAAATGATTGGTTCTTGGGTGATTTGGTTATCCCTAATGGTCCTCCTAAGTCGACGAAGAGTTCTATCAATTTCAGGGTCAAACAAATCTGAGGGATTGTTTGGAAGGCTACGGGGCATTCAGAGAGATTTTGGAAGAAAGTGGAAGACGGGTTTTTCTTTGTATTTTTTCAGTTTATGATTTTTAAGAGGAAGACGGGTTTTTCTTTGTGTTTTTTTTTCAATTTTTTTAAACTTTTGTATTTTTTTGGGTTTTTTTTTACAATAACCAGAAACGAATGACTACTTAAAGAACCATCCCCAGCAACGGTTCCATTTTAAAGGCACAGCCGATTGTCGCCTATCGACCGGTCAAAATTCCGGTGCTCTGCTAATGTGTATAGCAGCACTCGGGTCGAATCATCGGCGATGATACTTTGTAATAGTCGTTTGTTTTTAGTTGATTGTATTTTGATTAGGGGGGTTTGTTTGCAGAGCTTAATTGAAATGATTTATGTATGATGTTTGATTTACCAAATTGATAAAGATTGGGGTGAGTTTATCATTGGGGAGTTAAGCATGTGATATCCTTGAGCCTTACTTTGTATTGCATTAAATTAACACCCATGTCATAAGTTGATGTTGATTGGAATTCCTAAGTGTGAAGGCTTTAATCCAAGCCTTAACTTAACTTAGGGTTCTAATCTCAATCAAAACTTATTTATGGTAGTGTATTTATGGTTCCAATAATCCATGGAAACCACTCGTTAAACAAAACATATCATTAATCCATGACATATTAAGTTTAACATACACAATATTAATTTAAAGAATACTCATCGAGCAAAACTCTCAATCACTTAACATCCCCGAATTATAACTCACCCCAATGAGAGATTTACTCATCCATTTGGATGTTTAATATTCTGGTTAAAATAATTATGATGATAAATTAAGAATAGAAGAAAAAGAAAGGGATTAGAAAAGAGTGGTACGTTGACACACACACGTGAACGATGATGATAATTAAAAACGGATTTTTGATTGAATGAGGAAGCAAAAGAAGGGAAGGGGATTAAACTGAATTTAAACTATTTTAGGAACATAAATATTAAACTACACAAGTTGGATGAGAATAAGAGATATTGAAGAAGTAACTTTCATTAAAACAGAATTACAAAGAAAGAGAATTACAAGATTACAAAAATGAAGAACACAAAAGTAAGTGAAAATAAAGAGAGGAGGAAAGGTCTCTCAAGTGAAAACTTGAGTATGGAAGGTCCTCCAAAGCCTTTGGAAAAGCTTTGGTCGTGCCAATATGATCTCCTCTCTTCTTAAATGCCAACCCCTCTCAAGGAGAGAAGGAGAGAGTATTTATAGCCCAAGGAGTGGACTGTTTTCATTCCCAATCTGTCCCTCCACTTGCATCGCCAATTTGGAAATTCAGACAGCCTAATCTTCAAATATCTCCTTCTTAAAAGTTGTATACAATAATGTTGTCCGACTACTCTCAAAATTTTGAGTCATTTGGAGGTACGGATAAAAAGTTATGTTCGGTTTAATAAACAAACTTAAACTGTCCATTTCAATCCAGTCTTTTTGAAGTCCATAATGTGAAAGGGTTTTTGAATATAAATATTCCTTCAAATACGAATGGTTTCTTCAACAAAGTCGGCCGACTATATCTCCTATTTCACACTGAAAAATATCATCTCGATTTGATGCTTACATCAGGAGATATGTCATGAATACTATACTGATTTTAATTCTCGGCCAGAATGGTGGGCTGGACTTCAAAGATTTATTTGGGCACCTTGTACTTGGATTTGGGCCTTGAAATTTTTATCCAATATGACATGTAGTGTCCCCCTAATTATTTTGTAGAGTTAATGTTTTTGGAATTCTGTATTGAGCCTAGTAAATCAATATTCAAGGCTGGTCCAGTTTGTTCACAGATTCTTTGGTCTTGTTTGTGAGGACCATATGACCCTTCAAATGGAAGAATTGGATCATGGTTCCTTCTAATGAAATGTTTTATATTGAAAGGATAATCCTAAAAAACAATAACCACACAATTTGGATCAGTATAGTGACAGTTATAATTAAAACATTAAACTGACTCAATTGGACTACTTCTAAAAATGCTCAAATATTATACTTAATATTAAAACATTAATATTTCACACAAATTATTCACATTTCATATAAAATAAGTAAAGGGGGAATATAATAAGTCATTAAAATATTAATAACATCAATATGATATTGTATTTATCATTACACTTTGTATAGGGTAGGTGAGGGGAAAATAAAAAAAAACAAAAGAAATTAAAAGGGAACGAAAGAGGATTTTACCACTTATATATCTTCTCCTTGAGACCCTTCTTAAGGAACATGGGTTTGGTATTTTTTTGATACAAGAGGCTTTTGGACATGTTTAAGAGTATTGGGAAGGAAATTGGGTATAATTTAGACAAGATACAATGCTTTTGAGGTGTGAGGAGAAGAGGTGGTGAGGGGTGGTATTTATAGGGGAGGAGAGAGTGTTTTTTGATTATTTTATCCATTAGTTTATTATTTTTGCTCAAGACTATAAATAGTATTTATTTTTATGACTAAATACAGTAAAAGTTTTGGTATAGTTCGAACCAATGGGTTCTTACCTCATCCAGGCATTAGCTGTGGCTCAATAATTCATGTATTTTTTTAAATACAGTAAATTATTGTATTTCACTATTCACCAAAAATTCAAATATTTTATAAAAATCCTAATAATTCACCCTAACCATTTTGTTATGTGTATATTTCAAAAGTGGACTCCATTTTATAAAAATAATTTTATAGATATTGTAAATTTAATTTTTAATTAAAATCATTATTTAATCGAAAAATATCGATTTTAATATTATAACCAGTTTTATGACACTTTGAAAATTTAATTAAGGTACCATATATATTATAATTATAATACAAAAAAATATTAATTTATGAATCTATTTTATGAAAATATATTTTCTTTTAAATCATTATATTAATTATAAAATTGTAAATAAATATTTACATCTTACAAAAAACCAACATTTAATTTATAATTTTTAAAACATTTATTTACATATACCATGATATAAATATATCATATTTTCATTTATAAGATGCCTAAATTTTATTTATAATTTCATAGTTGAGGTTACTATTCTATTTTCTAGGTTACTATTCTTAATGGTCATTTTACTATGCCAATGGTCATGTCACTATTCCATTAGTATAGGTTTCTTAATTTCTATAAATACCACTTGTTTCATTATTAATTTATGAGAATAATGTTTTTATTGGGTTCTCTATGTGATGTATTTATTTTATACTATATAAAATAATTATAATATGTGAAATTCCTTTGATAAAATTTTGGGTTGTTATAGTTTTGATAGTGAAATCTTATTATATATACCCTAATACTTATCTACTTGTAAAATTTGATAATATTCTTATGCTCATGGACCATTCTTATACCATGAATTTTATGATATTTAAATGCTACCATATCATAAAATAATTCATTAAACATAATATAAAATGTATAACTTGAATTTTATTTGTAAAATGTTGCATGTTGTGTAATACAAATTGATAAACATCATCATGTGTGGTTGATTTGTTGGGAATCCATACATTGAATCCAAATAATAAATATTTTGAGTATCCAAATTTATTTTAATGATATACCAATGCTCTATAAAAAACAAAAAGTAATAAGTAATGAAAGAAATGGAAATATATTTAATATGATTAAATTATAGATTTTTACCCCTACATCATGGGTATTAAGAAAATTTTGTCATCTGTAATTTTGTTTTCAAACATTCTGGCCAGTTTTTCCACTATTACTGAATATTTCTCTTCTTATAATGATCTTTTTTATGTATAAGTGATGTGAGGACTAATGTATCCAAATTTTTATTCATAGGGTTTCCCCTTCAAATATTTTTGATATATATGCCAAAAAAAATATGAATAGTTTTTAACTATAATTAACATAGTAGATCAACTATTGGAAAAAAAATTATGAAAATGAACCAAATGTATAAATTTACAACTAATACTCATATCCATCCATTCTTTAGGATTTCATATATATTTCAAGACCAGTAAATTCTATAATGGCCTTTCTGTACATTTTTTATTCAAAATCAATGATGGTCGTATCACTATATTTAAACATTGTATCTGTATGAACTTGTAATATTAGTAAATAAGGAAGTTGAACTAGTGGGTTAAAGGTACTCTTTGAAGGTATTTTAGATCAATTGGTTGATCCTTTAAATTATTTTGATTCAAAATTACATTTCTCCTTCCTTTTCTCCATCTATAATAGCATTCCTTGGTTCGGTCCTCTTTTATTAATTGCTAAATTTTTTACATAAAAAATAAAATGTAAAGTAATATCACCTTGTCAACGTGTATTTTTACAAGATCAAATAGCCATGGTATTAAAGTTCCAATTGTAATTTTTACTATTTGAACATTCGGGTCATCAAGGGTAATAGGTAGCTCAGTGATTGGCTTGTGAGATATGTGAATCCCCACTCTCACATGACCTTTTGGAAGTTTTTTATAGAATATATCCTTGGATATTATACATCATACCCCTCGTAAAAAGGAAATGGGTGGGTTCTGATATTTATAAATCATAATCATTTTCACCCTATAGAATATTAGTTCGGGAATGGTATCAGTGTCTTCCTGATTCACATTTCATAGAAATAGTTATTACAAAATTGATTACCTCTGGTAAGGCAGACCTTTGAATGGAATGGCTTGCCTCAAATTTGAGGGGAGGATCTTCATATAGTGGTTGTTTTTTTCTATCCTTGATGAATTCCTATAACATTATCTAACAACTCATACTGCCAATTAAGTTTCATTATAGAATAGTTATTTGTGTATGCATCTCCTACATTTTCTTATATTTATCCCCATGTGTATTTCTTTTCTCAAAATATGTTTGGTATGGAACTCCAAAACCTACACCTCTGATGCAACTATATTTTTTGGCCACTTTGATTCCACTAAAATTAGTCGTTCATCGAGTACAAGTGATTATGATTTATAAGACTAAATAAAATTAAAAATATAGGAAAATAAGTAGTAATTTTTATGTAATTATGATTTAAATAAGAACAAATTTTTATTATTTCAGGCTTATACATGCTTCCTATACTTTTTATGTGCTTTAATCTATTATTATTTTTTATTTATTTGCATGATCCTCCTTTCATAGCACATGAAGTGGGAAGGAAGTGGATTCAGATTTCAATTTATGAATTAGCATATAAGAAAAGGAACATAATTATGTCATTGTTTCATACCATATAAAACTATTAATATAAATTTAAAATACATACCATATTTTTCAATATAAGCATACACATCCTTTCTTTATAGTAGGGGTATGTTGATTTTGATGCACACTACTTATTTCCAACACTCGGTTGTTTTTTTCATAAATTAACCATTCTTAATCAGAGTGATTAATACATGTATTGTCAAGTAATGTATTACCAATTGTAATGTGCCTAAAAATATGTCTCATCATGATGAATAATAAATTCATTCTAGGTTTCTTGGTTTATTATGTGTTCTTGCATCTATTATGGGTGTGATTTTAAATTCCCTTCAACGTCCCTAAGATGATGCTTCATAATAATTGTCTAAAAGCCTCTATGATCCTTTCTAGTGGCCATTAAAAAAATCCATTTGATATTCATATGTATAAATTCACTCTTAAAGGGATAATGAAGAGTAAATAAATGCTTTATTTTTTTTATTTTTTAGTAAAATAAAGTATGTCATAATGTTACCCTAATCTCTTTCCAAATGTGTGCCTTAACTACAAGAAAATCATTTTTCCACGTATCTACATCAACTAGAATGTGAATTTGAATGGTGACCCCAATGTAACTAATGTAAATGGACTTGTTGGGGTTAACAGTCTAGTCATGTGCATTCCATCTGACCTTGAATTTTGATCCTTCTATTTTTTACCTTAATAATAGTTATTAACATTGTCATACTACAACACTTTTATTTTTTGGGAAAGAATTTTTTCACCTTATACTATTTCCTTGGAATTAACATCATCAATATATTATTCCTCGATATTGGTATCATTAGAATGTGGATAAACTTTTTTTCCTTCTGCATTGGGATCATCAGTATATTGAGAAACTTTTTATTCCTTGGGATTGGGAGAATCAACATGTATATAAGACATTATCTGAAATCATGGTTGAATATTTAATTTAGATTATGTAAATTAATTAGTAAACAAATAATATTATGAGGTAACATAATGTATATTACAAAAAAAATAAAACCTGGTTATTAGACTACCATTTTTCTTTAAAGGTTAAAGGGGTTTCACCCCCTTATTGAATATCCAAATCCCCTCATTGTGGTCTACTCTAACATACAAGGCCTCGTCTAAATTGTTACCTCTATGAAATGATTTTGATTCCTCGGTGAAAGAGTCATCCTCAGTTGAATTAACATCTAACCCTATAGTGGTTTTGTTCAAATGAAGAATAATTGACCACTTTCTATTTTCAGGATCTGAAACATAAAATACTTTTACTAAATGTGATTCCATTATGAAGGGTTTTTCCTTATACCCTTCCTTACTGAAATCCACTTTTACAAATCCTAGTTCATCGATTTTAACTTCACTCCTATTTTAACCCACTTACATTGAAAAAACAGCACTTAGAATATTGTATAATCCAACTCCCATATTTATTTGATGATGCCAAAGTATGAAATATTCATATAAATTGGATTTCTATCCTTAGTACTAGATACATGCATCACCTCATCAACAAGTGTATACCCACTATTTTTCATGGTTCTTTGTTAATCATGTTTCTTTATATATAATTCATAACTATTAATTACATAACCATTATAAGATAATACATTCACACTTGGTCATATGGTTATCCATCAAATTAATTTTAAAATTGAATTCATATTTTCAGTTGACTCCTTACAAATATGGCCTTGAAACCATCCTATAAATTGTTGATTATATACATTGGATATCTATATTTCATCCCTTGAAGGATTCAAATTCCTAAGAATTTCTTTGTGGGTTTTAACATATGACGTAACCTCAAAACTGTTATGTAAAACTTAAAGGTGATCCCACTCCTACTCTATAATGGTAATTGAGACAACATCTATTCTAGAAATTCCTTTACCCACAAATCACTCACTATGATGGGAATTCAATAGACCAGTGCTTTATATATTGGAAAAGTATTCAGTACATAATTAAATAGCTTCCTCAACAATATATTACTCTGTAATATAACCTTATGGAAAATTTTAATTTATGATATATCCTTTCAAAATATTCCTATATCGTTCAATGGGGTATATCTATCTATAATGTATAGGACCACATAGTCGAATCACTCTAACCAAGTGAACCATCATATCAAAGAATGGTGATAGGAATAACATCTCCAATTCACAAAATATGACATCAATTTCTTTTTCTATAGTTGGAAATTTCACTGGGTTTATAACTTTACAACATATATCTTTGAAAAAGAAATAAATATTATTTAATTTATGTTAGAAATTCTTAGGAAAAATTAAACTTAAAGCTGCATACATTAGATGTTTAATCAAAACATTATATTCATGTGATTTTAGTCCTTTTAACTTTAAATCAATGATTGAAACAATATTATTTATATTTTATAAATATCCCTACGAAACCTTTTTATTATTCAAGAATTTGAAAAATTGATATCTCTCTTGCTTGGAAAGAGTGTAAGTAGTTAGAGGAAGAAAATTCTATCTTTTAACCTAACTAAGTGTGTACCTTGTTCACAAATGAGAAACCATATCCTAACAAATTTATATAAGAAGTAAATCCATTTATCATCTTGTATAACATGGATCTCAATGTGAAATATTCATTTTTTTAAGCATCAGACAATGTAACACCCGAATCCCACATTAGTTTAAAATATTCAATCAATGGTTCCAAATAAACATCAATATAATTAACGAATGTTTTGGTTTTGATATAAGAATAGACAACATAATTTATTTTTTCTTCATGCATAACCAAGATTGAAATTCATAATTTACCAACATAATTGTCCATGTATTGTGAGTGCTTATTTTTAAAACAAAAGGATTCACTCCATCTGTAGATTTCACAAGATGAATATTTCTTATCTCGTTTCCAAATTCATGATACTCATTATCAATTTTTTTCCACTTAAGAGAGTATGATGGGTGATAAAGTTTCCCATATTGATTTATTGAAACTATGTGATGTGTCAATTATCTTACAGTCTCCTCACTTACATATAGGTTCCTAAACCTTGAAATGATTGGAAAGTATCATACAAATTTAAAAGAACTTGATTCGTCTTTCTTATATCAAGACACACCCCACTTTGGGAATTTTTTAAGTGATTCATGGTCCTTGATAAATAATATACATACATTTGGATGAGATTTTATTCTTTAAGTGATCATACCCCCCATTGAATTTAGAATTAGTTTATCATCATATATTCGGAAAGGAATCTCATTATATTCTAGTAGAATATCATTCAAGAGATCAAGTAGTTATGTAAATCTAGTGTCACTCTATCTATTTCCATCATTTACATTATATAACTTCAGTATGGATGATAATATTGTATATTTAGTACAACCAACATAAAATGGCATTATTTCATAACTCTTTAACTTCTAAAATAGTTTTTGGACAATCATAAAGTTCATCTTCAACTGTCATTGTCATTTCCTCAATACGGTCTTCATCATTGTTCAAACCTGTAATCATATCCTTGATACAGTCTTCATCATTATTCACACTTGTAATCATATCAAATGATCCGTAAAATATGGTGTTATACCAATCACTAACTAAATTCAATTATTCTTCATGTTTAGTCCAACATTTATAACTTTTATTTATTCCATGATAGATCAAGTGTTCTTCTAAATCCTATGGACTAATTATTCTTGAATAACAACAACATAAACACAGAAAAAGTATTTTAAAAGGTTCATATGTATTATCTTTTACAAACTTGATGAACTCTTTCAGCCCATCCCCATACTATTTTTTCATTCAATTGGCATCCATCCATTTTTATTAATATCCATCCTATTTGATTTAGTTATATTGATATTTTACAAAATAAATAAATACACATAAGGTATGAGCTTAGAGCTCTAAAAGGTTGTTCCTTACTATACACACATATAGTCATCATATTTGATATAAATTTTCATTGTTTCAATAATTTATTGGAACATATAAATACCAAGAATTTTTGAATTTAAAGTATTATAACACTTATTTTTTTACTACAAGAAGTTATATATCATAAATCATTCTTTTTTTAAATGGATTCATTAAGGGAGATAATTAACTCTCTGTCACTATAAATGTTCATAATAAATGTATGTATTTATACAATTGGATACGTATTAGGGTATATATAATAATAATTCACTATAAAAACATGTATCAAAACAAATTACTTATTTTTCATAATGTCCCTGCAGTGTTTGAAACAAAGTAACCACATCAATTATGGTTATTAAATTTGTAAATTTATGAAAGATATAAAATTTGAATTCTTAATTTGGTAATAATCAAAATAAAAATTTTAATATGCCATGAGATTTTGAAAATAGTTAAGATTGTGGTTAAAATGTGAAAAATGAATGTTTTAACCAAAATAACCCAAATTTTCAAATTTAAAAACCATGAAGAAGATGTATTTAACCAAAAAAATATTTAAATGAGTAATGTAATTAACAAAATAAAATACCTTTTTTAACAATATTGGGTTAATTATATTAATTATAATGTAAAAAAATTATAATTTTATTTCAAAATTTCCAAATTTTGTTATGCATCTTACCATTGAAAGGGGTAAAAATATTCTATTTGATGATGCGTTTGAGGGTGGAAAAGGAGTGAATTTTTATTGTATTTTCTTATAATTTCATTCATTAAATATTTAGAGATATAAATACCTATTTGAATTATTTATGTTTAAACATCAAACCACCAACCTAAATCCCCTACATAACCCATGTAAAAATCCTTATGATTGAGCGCAACTTTTCTCTTTGAGTGGGATGTCGGTACAATGCAAAATTATGCAAAGTGTTCATGATATCAATAAGTGGAAAGTTTTCAAACATATATTCTTGAGTAAGGGAGATGCATTTTTTGTGTGATTAAAGTGAGTTTTGACCAACTCACATCATATTAAATATACTCCCAACAATTATTGTTATTTAATCACATTTCCAAGGATCGTGTGGGATTAAAATTAAAATAAACTCAAAAAAATCATGCAAAACACATGAAATGTCGACTAATATTCCTTAAAAACAAGTTTGGAATTTTATACCTTTGGTTTTTAGGTTCGATTTTTCTAAAAAATTGACTTTGACTGCAATAGACCATCGGTTTCACGAGTGCTTAACTGCAGCGTGAGGAATATATAATCTACTATGGTTCTTTTATAAAGAGGGTGAAGGGTTTTATCAGTGCATAATAAAAATCATTGATAAAAGTGTATTCTCTCACTGCTAAAAACATAAGAACTGAGATATACTATTTTTTCATTATTTACTTAGTAGTATTAAATCATCACTTTTATCAGTGCTAAAAAATATTGGAAAATAGTATTTTTTTAGTGCTTATGTTTTAGCACTAATAAAATACACTTTTATCAACATTTAAACTGGTGCTGATAAAAACATAAAAAATGAATAAAAATAAATAAATAAATAATGTTAATTTTATAAATAATAAAATTATTAAAAATTAAATATACTAACTATTTAAGTTTAAAAAACATAAAAAAGTGCATTTAAATGAATTAATTCTATAAATTTCAAACATATTAAAAATATTATAACTTAATTAATAAATCTTAAAAATAATAAATTCTGAAAATATTAAAAATTAATAAATAATATTAAATGAATGAATATTAAAAATGAATAAATAAATTTGTATAAATTACAAAAATATTAAAAAAAATTAATTTCAAAACATTACTTACATAAATTATAAACACATAAAAATAAATAAAAATGAATAAAAAATATTATTAATTATATAAATAACAAAATTATTAAGAATGAAAAATTTTAACTATTTAAATTAAAAAATTATTAAAAAATGAATTTAAATAAATTAATTATATAAATTTAAAATATATTAAAAAAATTAAAACTTAATGAACAAAAATAAATAAATATTATTTATATAAATTACAAACATATTGAAAATACTAAAACATGGAAAAATTAATTATATATAAATAAATATTAAAAAATGATTAAGGGTGTTGGTGAAGCATACACAACCATTACATATGATGATAAAGTCAAGTATCAAATGGAAAAGAAAATCTGGGTCAACTCTATCTCAAAGTAAATGATGTTCATATCCAGTGATCAAGCAGTGTATGAAAATTTAAGCAAGGCATAGGTGACTACATCAAATCCATTTGGAGTCCTTGACTCATTGGGTGAATAGTGAAAAGGTGATGAGCAGAGTAGCAGAAGTAATGATACCTCCATGTGAGACCTCCCTAGAGAGGAGCTCCAGATTGATGAGGTTTGAACCCCCATTGAGAAGGGCAGAAGTAGTGGAGATTCATTGATTGATAACCTCTCTAAGAGGTAAGTGAACCGGGCTGATGTTGTGGGGAGTGACTCAGAAGATTCAAGTGATCCTAGTGTCCTTTGGAAACATGAAAAAACTTGGAGGAGAGGTCATCATCCAATAAGTCATGGATGTGGATGTGGCCGAATTAATTAGGGATCTCTGCTTAATGAGGATTGTCATGTTGGGTTTGAGATTATCAAAAAACTAGGTATGTGACTTTTTATAACTGATGAGGTTAGTTTTTCTTTGTTTGTCCCCATCCTTTGTGATTTATTTTTTTTAATAAAAGGGTTCTGCCATAAAATTTTCTAAAAAAGGATTAAATTCCAAAAAATATTAATATTAATAAATATTAAAAATGAATAAAAAAATTAATATATTATAAAAAAATAAAAAAAATGAATTCATAAGATTAGTTACATGAATTGTAAAAAAATACAAAAATGAAGATAAACAAATTATATAAATTATGTAAATAAAAAAATTATTAAAAAATAAATATATTAACTATTTAAATTTAAAAAAATGTATTTAAATAAATTAATTATATAAATTTAAAAAATTTAAAAAAAATTACAAAATAATAAATAAAATTGAATAAATATTAGTCATATAAATTACAAACATATTGAAGATATTAAGACTTGGTAAATAAATATGTATAAATAAATATTAAAAATGAATAGATTCCAAAAAATATGAAAAATTAATATATATTAAAAATTAATAAATAATATTAAATGAGATAATATTAAATATAAATAAATAAAATTGAATAAATCAAAAAAAATTAAAAAAATGAATTCATAACATTAATTACATGAATTAAAAACACATAAAAATGAATAAAAATGAAAAAATAGATAATATTAATTATATAAACAAAAAATATATTAATAATGAATTGTATTGACTATGAAAAAATATTAAATTAAAATTCATTTATAGAAATCAATTATATAAATTTCAAACATATTTAAAATATTAAAATTTAATAAATAAAAATGCATAAATGTTAATCATATAAATTATAAACATATTGAGAATATTAATAATTATTAAATAAATATGTGTGTGTATTAGGTGATTAGGGGTATAATTACATTTTAAACACACACACCTCACACACAGGCTGGAAAGGCAGGTTATAGCCCCCCCCCCCCCCCCCCCAAAGAGGATAGCCCACCCATCAAGCCTTATTTATTCAGTACACGGCTCATAGGCCCAATGGGCATGAATCCCATTACATAACCTCGAAGGCCCAAATTTGACCCAAAGGCCCACCGGTGAATAATAATGCTATAGTACCCATGCTGCTACAGTACTTGCTACAATGTTTCCACCACTACAGAAATATTAAATGGAGAAATATTAAAAATAAATAAATAATATTAAATCAATAAACAAACATACACATACAAACATACATACGCCTAGACATACATGTACATATACACATATATACATACACATAGACATAGACACATACACATGCATATGCATGTGTATACACATACATGTATGTATACACATACACATACATACAATTTCATACACATGCATGCACCTATATACACATACATATGCATCCATACGTACATACTACATAAACATACGTACATATATACACATACATACGCATAAACATATATATGTACACATACACACATATATATGCATACATACAAATACTAAATAAACATACATACACATACACATACACACATGCATATGCAAAAACATACACATACACATACATACACATACACATACATGTATGTATACACATACACATACATATAATTACATACACATGCATGCACATACATACACATACATATGCATACATACATGTACTATGTAAATAGACATACACATACACATACACACATACATACGCATAGACATACATGTACACGTATATACACATACACATACACACATACATATGCATAGACATACATATGTACACATACATGCACATACATGTACACATATATACATAACATACACATACACATACACATACTCATACACATTCATATGCATATGCATATACATACGAACACACGTATGTATACACATACACATATATTCAATTACATACAAGTAAATGCACAAACATATACATACAGATGAATACATAATCATACTATATAAAAAAACATACACATACTATAAAAACATACATACACATACACATACACATACACATATACATATTCATACACATACACATATATACATACTCATACACATACACATACTGTAAGATCCCAATGTTTGATGAGGTACATTTTCATTTTAGGTTTTGGTTTAATACCATTTAAAATGGTTAATGGAATACTTCCTAGGAGTACGACATGTCTCGGGGGTGTCATGGGGGTTTGAAGCATGGAAATGAGGGAAAATAGATCATTCTATGTTGGGATCAATGTTGGAACACGATTAATACTAATGATGATCCATGGTCTAGGACACTATATAGCTTGGACCCCTTGGATAGAGGTAGAAGTATGGCCACCACACAGTATTTCAAACTGTGTGAGTGGCCCAGCCAGACCGTGCGTCCTAACCCTCTCTTGGACAGAGGGTTTTACATGGTTGGTGCATGGTTTGTCCAATTATATAACCAAACCATGTTCCTATTAAAAGTGGGGGATTTCACTATTTTCCCCCTCAGTCTTTAATATTTCTTACCCAATTTCATCCCCATTTCCTCCTCCTATAGCCTATGGTTCAAACCCTTTCCTCACAATCTTCATAAGGGTTATTCTCCTTAAATCCTTATCTATTTTAAGCATTTTTGGTTGTTAATCAAATCTTCAATTGATTCTATCATTCCTATTCTATTTTATAGGAGAATCATGGAGAAATTTTTTCACTCCTTCTAAATCCCTAAACCCTTGTTTTTCTAGTAGATTCTTAATTTGGGAATTGAAAGTTGTTTGAGCTTGAATCAAGAGTCAAGTTTGGGTGAGTACTTTTCTGCGAGATTGCGGTAGATGGTCTAAAAGTTATATCCCACAATCTTGATGTTTATTCATGTGTATGTGGTTTTGATTTTGTGTCTTTTTGTTTCAAATTTGATTTATTGATATGAAATGATAAATTTTGTGTATAAATGATGTGTTATACCTTTTATAAACCTCATTGTATCCATTAATGCAAAGTAGACTGGGCCTTAGGCCACCCATGGGGTGCGCCACTCTATTAAACATGGAAATTGAGTAGTTAAGTGACGAATTGAAGGATTTATGGGATTAAACCAATTATAATTGTTTTTATCATGTTAACTTGGAATAAAGGGTTGTTTATATTAACTTTTAAAGTTAAATGGGTTGTGAGGTAACAAGGGGAAAAATGATAAATGGTTAAATGGGAGATATCCTTATTATAAAATGGTTTGAAAGTATGTTTAATGGTTGTGGCTATGAATAAATGGTAATATGGTCATGATGTGAAATTTATTAAATATATTAAAACAAATGAACCATGGTTTTATTGATAAATTGAAAAGGTTCTTTTTTTATAATATGTCATTGATGTTGACCTTATAATTGTGACTAATGGTTGGTGTGGATGTTGGACTGATGCTCCTCTCCCTTGGGTGGGCTAGAATGATGCTCCAAGTGCCTCGATGCATCATAGTTTTAGAGTATGTACTAATTATCCTAACTCCAAGGGTGTGGACATGGAATTCCATATCATGGTTTAGGGTGGTATGATATGTCTTTCAGAATCCTAATTTGAATACTTGGACTGATGAACCTTGTATATTGACATGTTTGTTACAGTTGGTTCCCTAGAACCAACTTATATATACTTTATTATAACTTGTATTCATAGTTTTGAATATTAATAAACTTCTTATAAAATCATGATTGTTCTTCTTCATAACATAGTATGTGATAAAGTCTTAAGAGTAGTTGTTGCACTAAAAGTTCATAGTAGTTCCTCGTTGTGATGAGAACCCAAAAGTTCCATGACAGTATTCTTAAATATATGTTCTATATCCATATAAAATCATTTGAGGGACACAAATGATTCAGTCTATCATGGGTGGATACTCATAGGACTTTGAGGCACCTTCTCATCGTGTACACCCTTCATAATATCTAGTGTAGGATATTATGAGAACGATACCCACCAGTAGGAAATACACATTTATATGTGTCATTGGATGTTCCTATCAATGTACATGTGGATTGATCCTTAGACTTTAAGATTATTATTAATGAGTATTATAATTTGTGTACTTTGATGTATTGATGAAAATTGTGATGGCATATGTTCGTGGTGAGGTAGGATACGTTTGGTGTGTCACAAGTAATATTTCATTAATGAATAATTCAAGAAAGGATTTATCCTTTTTATTCTTTAATGGAAGTTGATATCTCAATCCCTTTTATAGAAATGATATAACCTAAATAAATCCAGGGTCATGGTGTTCTATAGGCAAGTTTGATTTCTTGAAATTCAAATAAATATATATCAAGCACCTATGTTGATGGCACCAGCGTTCAACCTGCTTGATTAGAGATATAGTAATAAAGGGATTATAGTTTATATGAGGTATTATGTCATTGCGGCATTAAATTCATTCTCTATGGGTTTCATGGCATATTTCTAGATGTTAACCTTGGAATTTAGGATGCATCACCTAATGCCACTAAGAAAAACTCCTAGAGGGTCACACACTAAGTGTTTCCAAAATATCAGTTAAATAATATATTATTATTTATTATTTAGAAAGTTGAATAAATAATATTTTCACATGTGGTTTAAAAATTATTCATGTTTTCTTGATCAAATATTTAAAAAAATATTTATTTTTCTATATTGTGAGTACAATATTTATTTATTTATTGATGAATAATGCAATGATATTTATTTATTAAATAAATAATCATTATTCATGGCCTGGTAAATATTGTGGAGGAATGGTGGACCAAGTTTATTGGACCGGTGAGAAATAATATATATTGAATATTATTTGAATAAATAATATTTAATTTTAATTCATGATTTTAGTGCATGTTGAGAAATAATATTATTATTATTATAATATACATGGGGTTCCATGGGGATTAAATAAATATTAAAGGAAACTTCTGAAATTATTTATTTCTAAACCTAGAACTATATAAACCCAGTTATATTATTTTTCAATTGAGAAAATTCATTTGTCCTGTTGTGAACAATGAATCTGGATAATCCTCTCGAATCCCAAGAGAGCTCCCTTCTCCAAGAATGCTCCCAAAAGTAGAGATCGGTCTTCCTCCACCTCCCACTCTCAAGTAAAGAGAGATTATAGAGAATCCTTTCAAAGTGATTCCCAAGGAAATCAAAGGAAAAAGACACAAGTGATAGGATCTGTTGTTCTAGAACTCATAGATTCTTATGGTGACGTTCATAGGTTTTTGGAACACGTGTGGATCACCGCTATTCTTGATTCCTACAATGTAATGACAGTATAGCATAGATCAATTTTCATATCCATCAATGAAGAAATAATTCTCATAAGGTAATTATTTAATTGATTAAATTAATTATAAATAATATATGATGATCATGCGCTCTGGTTCTGAAATTTTATTCATTTTCTATTTTCTTTGATTCAATTACAGTGATCATGGATCTTATCATCATGTAAATATCTAAATAATTATCGATCATGGTAAAAATAAAATTTGGGCACACCCATTGCATGCTTCTACTGCACCTGAAAAATTCAAGTGGTATCAAAGTGGTCACATAATTATTTATAATTATTTAAATATCTTTGATTGGTTTATGCATTTTCATTTAATTTTAAATTCATGTTTAATATTTCATTAATATGAATTGATATATCTTCTTCTTTCTATTTTGTTTCTCATAAATATAATCAAATCGATTAATTTTATGAATGAAATAAAATCAAAGATCTCATCTGAAGGTGTCAAGGAATCTATCCAGATAACACAATAGTACACACCATGTAACTCAGAAGAACACATCGTATACTAGTGTTCAGTGAACCAAGAATTAATTCATAATTAATTCAAGGCATGTGAATCTATTATACACATTTCATTTAATTATACATTGTGTGTTGATTGGTCCGGCCTAGTGCATGGTCAGTTGGAATACACATTTTGTAGTATCTATACATGGTGTGTAGTCTTTAGTCGTAGACAGGACGTGTATCATCTTACATAGCCTACATGACTAATGACCATGTAACTCGAAGACCACACGTTGTGTATCCTATGTACACACCATATACTCCAATATTTTTGTGGCATGGTTTATGTGCCAAGTCCTTAAGCATGTGCCTTTTATGGATGATGAGAAAAGTATACATCATTTATCTATCTTTTTCATGCCATGTACTTCTACCAAATTACACCGAATTAAAATTGATTTATTATACTATGTAAACATTATCAACATGTACTTGAGTGTGATCATTAAGTTTATAATACATTCTATGTTATGGGTTTTTAATATATATATATATATGTTTAATTAATTTCTTTGTAATGTTCATATATATATTATGGGTGAGTTATATTATAGTTATTACTCTATGTGCATCGAAGCATAACATGTGACAGAAAAATCATATAATCCATGTAATCATTAGGTTGATTATACACATCATGAAATTATGTGATAAGTCATGTATTCCATATGTCACAAGAGTAAACAATATATAAGTTTAAGACATGTTGGGTAGATTTGATGGGTATTCACCATATTTCCCCCAAGTTAAATTTATGTACATGGTTAATTTTAAATAAATTTATTTAATTTTCTAAAATAATTATGGATGAAAATCTCAATAAAATTTGGATAAGAATTAAGATAGAATAATTGATTAATTAAATAAGATAATTAATTGATTTTGATCACAATTTATCTTAAATAAGAATGGTTAGAATTGAATGATAACTTTATTAAATGGGTAATTAGTTTCATGTTAATGGATGATCATAAGATTAGACCAAGACCTTTATATGTGATTGGTTTTATTTAATTTATTATTAAATTAAATTGTTGGTCTGCATGTCATCTCTCATCTCATTATGTAAGGGCATGTGTTTCCATGGTATCGTTTATATAAACCCATTCCCCTCATCTATTAGTGAGTAAAATCACATATAATGAATGGATATCCTAATCTAGTGGAGGTGGTTTAAGTTTGGAGCTAAGGAGAAACCAATCAAAGAGAGATACATACATGGATAGGTGGAAAGCTACAACACAAACCTTAAGTGGTTAAAGGTGTTTTTACCCTAGGTCAGTGGTTAGTTTATCATCCGCTAGATAAACTAACCATTAGTAAAAGATCATGATCATACAACTTTATTATTTTATTTCTATCAAGTTTAATGGTTATTTCATTATGGATGTTTTTTCATGATCACATGAATTAATGAATTAACAAGCATACAAGATAGAACTAAAATAAATTGTCTTATGCATAAATATTATCTAAGACATGGTTAATCACATAAGTAAATCCACTTAATATTGAAAATCATATAACAAAGATAATAATTTTAAATTTACACATGAAAGATAAATTCCATAAATAATACATATTAAGTTAGTATAGCCTTACACTACTTTAGTTAAAATCAAACCATAGTTCAAAGTGGTTGACCATCCAAAGTTTGGGTGATTTTAATTATTGAATAATTATAACATGAATTTTTTTTTTAAATTAACTTAGTTCACATCAAAGGTTGATTTCCAAAGCAATACTTGGTGTAACTGAGAGGCAAGGGGTGAGGAAATACAATTTAAGGATTTTAGGATTGGGGAGTTCAATAAATAGATCAAGTAACTATGAGTTAATGCTGTTGGAATTTGGAATGCCTACTTAAAACCATTCAAGTTGCTTGACCAACCAAATTTATGGTAATGAGTTGTGAAATATGGATCATTTCCACTAGAATGTACAAGAAATAGGATATTCCAAATACAATTGTTAGGGATATTGGGTTTTGATAAAATAGTGAGATATTATTAAATATAATATTTATTTATTTGTCAAAAAAATTCAAATGAAGTACTAAAATTATGCTCATCTTATTTATAGAAACAATAGTAAAATGATTTCAAACATATAAATTTTATATATACTTGATAATGATAACCTTATCACTAGCACAAATTTCCAACATTGTCAAAGGTTCTATGTATTATAATTCACCATGAAAGGAAATTTTAGGTGCTGGAAGAACCTATTTTTTATGAACCTAGTAATGAGGCTAGTAATGAAGAGTTAATTTTCTATGAGAAACATTTTAATGATTACCCAGATGTTTAGTATTTTATGCTATCATCCATGAATAATGAGATTTTGAATAAACATGAGGACATGGATGTGTATAGCATGATGTATCACCTTTAGGATCTCTGTCAAGAGAAGGAAAGAGAAGAGATATACGAGACCCCCAATGATCTTTATACAACTAATCTTGGATATTTTGTACCATATGGGTCTCGTTTAGTCAATATTATTATCTATATTGAACACTTATACATATTAGGGATTAAATTCTCAAATGAGTTGTGCACAGATCTCATACTTTCATCACTACCCAAGACCTTCTCTAGTTTTATTATTAATTATAATATGAGAAATAATGAGAAGAGTCTTTAGGAACTTCTTACTTTGATTTTACAAGTAGATAAGGACCTGGGTATGAAAAACCTGTAATCCACATGGTGAATAAGAAAAGGAAGAACAAGGTGAAAGGTCCCAAGAATAATAATAAGACTAAAGATCCCAAGCATTTTCCTTCCAAGAAGAGGAAGATCCAGAGGAAAGGAAAGGAAAATGAGTTAGTACGTTTTTCATGTGGAAAGAAAGGCTACTAGAATAGGAACTACACCCATAAGAAAGGGGAAGCTAAAGGTGCCTTCATTATCCAGTGTAATATTTCAATATCTACACATTGGGTATTAGATATAACTTTTGGTTCTCATGTCCATATACAAATATAAAAACCAAGTAGATTTCAAAAAATTTATAGAGTGGTAGATCTACAAGATTTCAATAGTGAAAATATGGTTTCTCTAACCATTGGTGACTACCACCTTTCATTTCCAAAAGGAATGATATTGGTTTTAAGGGATTATTATTTTGTGCCTATTGTTACCAAGAACATAATTCTTGTATTGTTACTAGATACAGATGGTTTTATTTTCAAGTTTGTAAATAAAATTTGTTTATTTTATAAAGACAACATATGTTATGGTATAGAACATTTAAATACTATCTTTATGTATTAAATTATGAAAACTAAGTATTGGAAATAGATATTGAATCATGTTCACATGACTTATATAACACCCAATTATGGAATCACCATATTGTTTATGTAAATGAGAAGTTTTTGATAAAGATTTATCAATATGGTTATTTAGACTCTTTTTAGCTAAAACCACTTGAAATATGTCATTATTGTTTACAAGGAAAAATTACCAAACCACCATTTAGTGGATAGGGTGAAAGGGGAACAGAGGTTCTAAGATTGGTACACAATGATGTGTGTGGACCATTTATAGTAGAAGTTATAGGTGGGTATTCTTACATCATAACTATTACTGATGACTTGAGTAGATATGGTTATGTCTACTTGATGAGGTATAAGTATGAGTCCTTCTATAAATTAAAAGAATTCAAGAATTAAGTAGAGAATAAACTTTGGAAAGAAGATAAAGAATCTTTGATAGTATCGAGGTCGTGAATATCTTAACCAAGAGTTTATTGAATTTTTATGGGAGTTTGGGATTATATCTCAACTCACTCCACCTTACACACCATAGTGGAATGGTGTTACTTAAAGGAGGAACCATACATTTTTAGATATGGTAATATTGATGATTATTCATGAAGATCTTTCATTATCATTTTGGGGAAATTAATTACAAACTACAACATACACACTAAACTGAGTACCAACTAAATCATAAAATAGAATTACCTTAGAGTTATGGAGTATAAAGAAACCCATTTTTTCATATACATGTGTATGGGGTTTCAAGGAATTTGTTAAGGGATTATTTGGTAACAAACTAGAACCCCAGGCACAAATTGTATCTTTATAGGTTATCTTAAGGAAATAAAGGGATACTACTTATACAACCCCTCAGACAAGAAAGTGACTATCACCAGACAAGATATCTTTATTAAGAGGGAGCACATCCTCAAAAAGGATAGTGGGAGAAAGATTGTATTTGATGAATTTTATTCTCAAGATACACAAGATTTGGTATAGGAATAAATTTCATAGGTCCCTATAGAAGAAGTAGTTTCTGAAACACAAGTGTTGTATAGGAGTATAAGAGAGGTAAGAGAACCATAAATATATGGTTTTCTAGTCATCGAATATGGTGACTCACTATTGGTTGAAAATGATGAACCTCTCTCCTATAAAGAGGTTGTATAAAGATCAGAATATGCAAGATTTAAAGAAGCCATAAATTATGAAATGGATTCCATGTATTAGAGCCAAGTTTGGGTTCTGGTCAATGTGCTAGTTTATGTAAATATGATAGGGTTAAAATGGGTATTATAGAGAAAACTAGACATGGAGAGTAAAGTAAATACCTATAAATCAAGGATAGTGGACAAAGAGTTTAAACAGTTTCAAGGAATTGACTATGATGAAACCTTTTCACCAGTTTATATGTTTAAATCCATCAAAATTCCACTTACTTTAGAATATTACCATGACTATGAAATTTGGAATATGGATGTCAAAACTACCCTTCTTAATGGGAACCTTTAGAAAGATGTCTATATGACACAACATAAAGGGTTTGTGACTCCAGGTGATGCCAAAAATATTTTCAAGTTGAAGATATCCATTTATGGATTGAATCAAGAATCTAGGTCATGGAAAATTCCATTTGATGAATCTTTACAAGAATTTGGTTTAATTAAGAATGAATGTGATCCATGTGTTTACAATAGTTTTAGTGGGAATGTGTTCATTATCCTAGTAGTATATGTTGATGACATATTACTTGTTAGAAATGACATACCAGTTTTACAATCTATTGAGGACTAGTTAAAAAAGTGTTTCTCTATGAAGGACTTAGGTGAATCAGCCTATATTATAGGGATCAATATCATTCATGATATAACCAAGAGGTTTCATGGAATAAGTCAAAGTACATTCATTGATCAGATACTAAGAAGATTTAGTATGGAACAATCCTATAGGGGATTGGTTCTAGTGTCACATAGTATAAATATTTCTAAGAAAATGCGTCCTTAGACTTAATAGGAGAAAGAGAGAATGAGTAAAATCCCATATGATTCTGCAATAGGATCAATCATATATTCCATGTTATGTACTATAAATGATATTTCCTATGCATTGAGCATGGTAGGTAGATATCAAGAAGGTCCAGGAGAACATTATTCGTCTACTATTAAGGATATTCTCAAGTATCTGATAAGAACTAAGGATATGTTCCAGGTGTATATAGGAGATGAGAATCTGGTCATCAGGGGTTATACTTATTTTAGTTTTCAAATAGATCATAATGATCTGAAGTCGGAGTCAGGATATGTTTTCCATCTCAACAAATGAGTTGTGTGCTAGAAGAGTTCAAAGCACCCAATTGTCACTGATTCTATAGTGAATTACAAATATATAGCGGCTACTGCTCCATCCAATGAATCCATTTGGATACAAAACTTTGTCCAAGATCTTAATTTGGTACCTAACATTAAATATCTCATCACACTGTAATTTTATAATACTATAGTGGTGTCTCTTTCAAAACATCAAAGTTCACACCAATGAAAAAAATCATATACTCCATAATTATCACCTCTTGATGTATTTTTATCAAATGGGTGATGTTGTAGTAATTAGAGTTCCCAAAGAAGAAAACATGGTGGACCCCTTAACTAAAGGCCTATCTTAGAAGAAGCATGAGTATCATGTGAGAGATAGTGGATTGAAATTTGTTAGGAGTTGGATCTAGTGAAAGTGGTAGTCTGTTGGAGTTCATTCCCTAGAACCAACTTCTTTGTACTTTATGATAACTTGTATTCTTAGTTTTTAATATTAATAAACTACTTATAACATCATGATTGTTCTTCTATGTAACATAGTATGTGATAATTTCTTAATATTATTTGATGCACTAAAAGGTCCTAGTAGTTCTCCACTATGATTAGAACCCATAAGTTCCATGAAAGTAATCTTAAATATATGTTCTATATCCAGATGAAGTAATTTGAGGGACATAAGTGATTTAGGCTATCAAGGGTGGAGAATCATTATAATTTGAGGCACCTTCTCATGGTGTACACCCTTGATAATATCTAATGTAGTATATTATGATAACAAGACCCACCAGTAGAAAATTCATATTTATATGTGTCATTGGATGTTTCTATCTGTGTACATGTGTATTGATCCTTATAATTTAATATTATTATTAATGAGTATTATAAGTCATGTAAGATTATGTATTTATGAAAACCATGATGACATATGTTCATGGAGAGGAAGGATATGTTGGGTATGTCATGGGTAATATTGCATTAATGAATAATACAAGTAAGGATTTTTCCCTTCTGTTATTTAATAGAAGTTGATATCTCAAGCCCTTTGGTGGAAATGATATATCCATGGTCATGGTGTTCTATAGTAAATTATTATTTTCATAAATTCAAATAAAGAGATTTTGAGAACATAGTTTGATGGCACCAGTGTGCAACCTACTTGATTAGAGATATCACGATAAAGGGATTGTATTATATATTATGCATCTGTATGAGGTAATATTTCATTATGGCATTAACTTATTTCTCTATGGATTCCTTGTAATGTTTATAGATATTAACCATAGACTTTAGGCTGTATCGCCTAATGCCACTAAGAAAGATCCCTAGAGGGTCACACACTATGTGTATCCAAAATCTCAATTAAAGAATATATTATTATTTATTATTTAACAAGTTGAATAAATATTATTCCCATATGTGGTTTAAAAGCTAGTAATGTTTACTTTATTGAATATTTAAAAAATATTTATTTTCTATTTTATGAATATAATATTTATTTATTTATTGGGGAATAATACAGTGATATTTATTTATTAAATAAATAGTCATTATTCAATTCCTAATAGATATTTTGGAGGGATAGAGGAAAAATTGTATAGGTTCGATGAAAAATAATATATATTGAATATTATTTGAATTAATAATATTTAATTTAATTCATGAGTCTATCATGTGTCGAGAAAAATTATTATTATTATTATTATTATATATATGGGGTTCAGTAGGGATTAAATAAATATTAAAGTTCACTTGTGTAATTATTTATTTCTAACCCTAGTGGTATTTAAAACCAATTATATTATTTTTCAAGTGATATAATTCATTCTTTTTTTATTGTGCACAATGAATCTGTAGAATCATCTCAAAGCCCTAGAGAGCTCCCTTCTCCGAGAACGCTCCCAATACCGGAGAGCGATATTCTTTCACCTACCACACTTGATTCAAGAGAGACCAAATAGAATCCTTTGGAAGTAATTTTTGTGGCTATCAAAGGAAAATGATGAAATAATCTTCTGTACTAGCACTCGAATATTCCTATAGTAATGTTTGGAGATTTTTGGAACATGTGTGGATAACTGATAGAGGGAATATGCTCATGATTCCTTCAATGTAACAATGATACAATGTAGATCTATTATTAGATCCATAAATGAAAAAATAATTATCAAAAGTTAGTTATTTAATTGATTAAATTAATTATAAATAATATGTAATGATCATATGCTCTGGTTCTATCGTTTTAACCATTATGAGTTTTCATTGATTCAATTATGTTGATCACGAAATTTATCATCATGTAAATATCATATTGTTCATCGATCATGACAAAAAAAATTTGGTCACAAACCATCACACACTTTTGTGATTCTTGAACCTTCAATTTGACCCCTATGACATATGGTTTAGACGTCTGGCATGGGCCGAAGTAGGTTTGATGGGTATGAGTGTCACTTGAAACTATAAATAAATGTGGTTAATTTAAATATTATTAAATAATGAAACCTATTTTATCTTCTATTTTATATCATTTACTATACCTATGTATACATTTTTATTAGATTAGATGTTGCTTTAGACACCATTGGGGGAGGCCTACTGGGTTTTAGTCACATATTACTTAGGATACGGTTGGTTACCTGAGCGGACTTCATTGTTTTAGGACTGGATAATGAAAAAGGCCCTATGTTAGATGGAATGGTAGTTACGATTAATCATGGGTGAGTGTAAAATACATGAAATTAGGATAAATTTTGTGGATTTTCTTTAGTGTCTTATTTTTGTTTCCTTTTGGCACTTTAGACTATCATGAAGTGACATGTTTACTACTTTAGTTAGTTGGCACTTCCTTGGTTTGAGAATGTGGTATGTGATGCTTTGTTATTTATTATTATTTCATGTCAATTTTTATCTTGATTTCTATTGTTGGTATACTATGCTAAAGAGGGTATAGTATCCCTACATGTTCCATCATACCCTCATTGCTATTCAGTGTACTCTAGCATATGGGGAGGCATGCTTGAGGTCATGTGGTGAACTGTTGTGAACCAGATCGAGTACCATGGTAACTCGATAACCAGGACAACATTGACATAGCTCTAAGGGCATTCTGGATCCCCACTTTTTTGAAACTAGCACCTAGAATCATAAAAAAATAAAATTGGGGATGCTTTTTTGCACAAATATTGCATAAGAAGATAACAAGTTAGTATTCATACAATAGAAACTCCACAGGGAGTAGTGTACAATAAGATAAATAGGTAAACAACCCAAAGTACTATAGAAAAGTACCAGAAAACAGGATAAAATCCAAGTGCCAACAGACGCAACTCTCCAATACCCAAGGATCAATAGATACTACCACTGAGTGGTGCCTTACCCTTGCTCGAACTTGGAAGAAGATAATCTAAAAACACCTAAAGGCATGGGTAGTGTGTGAGACAAAATCCTAGTAGGTTCTCACCAAGGATTCCATAATAAGATTCCAACATTAAATTAACCAAATAAAGATTTCAATTTTAATAAATAGGTATAGAAGTTCAAATAATAATTAAAAAAATTCATGGTTTACATTTAAAATTATGGAAATACTTTAAACAAATATATTAATAAAAAAATATATAAAATAGTTTATATAAATTCATAAGTTACGTAAAATAGTTTACAAACATTGGCACACATTTATATTTCAAATATAAAAAAACAAGCAACATGGTCATATGCTAAAAGGTAAAATAGTTTTAGGCTACTTTACCCTAACACACTCGAAGGTGATGACAAAAATATATGTATACACATGTCCCTCTAACACTGGCCAAAGGTGACTCATCATCATCCACTCGAGGATGTGACTTGCTGCACTATGTTTTGTTTTAGTTGTAAAGGTTCAAAAGAGTGATATCCCAATAGCACACTAACTACCTAGTATTTCATGTGATCTAATACAATAAATGAGGGAAAATTTATTTTGAAACATTTTAAAATACAATTCATCCCATTTTCCCTTTTCAAAAGTTCCAATTTTCCATTTAAAAACCAAAATGAATTTTTAATCAAATCATGCCTTTTTTAAGATAAAACCAATTGATTTCTATCGCAATAATTTTAATCCATATTTGTCAAACACCAATTTGAAATAAATTTAATCAAATTAATTTCACAATTTAAATTACAAAATTAAATTCCATAATTTAATTTGAACAATTTCCATCCAATTTTACAACACACCCTAGTCCAATTGAATTGGGGATTTTTCCAAATTTCATGCCAAAAATCCAATTTCACATTTAAACCCCCCAATTCAATAGAATTGGGTTTTTAATAAACCAATTGAAATAATTTGTAAATAAATGAATTTAAATCAAGCAATTCAAGGTTAATAAAATTTGTCCATTATAATGAAACTACCTACCTTTTCACAGAAATACAAATCCTGAAATGGAACCTGCCAACAAGAACGAATGCACAAAAGATATAGGAACTCGATTTAGATATAAGATTCAACAAAACAAAGCTTAGATCCATAAATATTAAGATGTTATATTAAACTCCAATAATGGAAATAGAAAGAGGTGGAGAGATAGGGAGAATGCTTACCCAAAAAGTCACACTGCATTCGCAACAATGATCAATCATTAAATGAAGTGGTATAGAAGGGTTTGAGGACTCCAAAATCACTTGGGGATGGATCTTGGGTAGATATAAAGGAATTATGAAGAGGAGGAAATATAATTTTCATCCAAGATTCATTTTTAAAAAGAATAGCACATGGGACTTTACACAACATTTAAGCTAATTACACATCGTGTAATTGAAAATCCCAAAATCTATGAAAAAACCCATCACCTTTTTTTTAAATGGATTTATTATTATTTTAAAATTTACACATTGTGTTACCACATTACATGACATGTAAATCCCTAGGAGGCTGTAGAACCAGTAGGTTTTATGCTAAGAATCCAACAAATCCCTGACTCTGCCATTATAGGTATCCTCCCAATTCCTCCTCGGCCCTACCCAGACGATGAAAAATAAAAACCACAAAAAAGTTTGAAACGTACCTAAAAAAGGTAACGGGGTGTTATAACCTCCCCAACATAAAAACATTTTTCCCCAGAAATCTTGTCAAGAAGCTTATATATCAAAAAGGTGATGCTATTACTCTCTCATCAGTGCCCCTAACTCCCATGCCTCATGAGAATTTGAACTATGTTGTCATAGAACTCTAACCAAAGGTATTACCCTCCCATGAAGTAACTTGGTTTTAGAATCAACTATCTCGATTGGTCATTTAGTCATAGATAAATCAGGATCAATCTCAAAATCACTCCATCTTGGAACATGATCTAGATAATATAGATACTTTCATAACTAAGATGCATGTAACATATTATGAATCAACATCATCTATAGTGGAAGTGTTAAATAGTAAGAAACTTTCCCCACCTTCTCAATAACATAAAAAGGTCCCAAAAAATGAGGAGTAATTTTCCCTTACCACCCAAGTCGTCGATGACCCAACCGAGGTGAAACTTTCAAGAACACCTAGTCACCAACTGAAAATTTCAATGGTCTATGACAATGGTCATCATAATATTCATACCATCTTTATGAGTTCAATATTATATAATGAATCAACTAAATATTTGATGTTGTATCTTGAACCAATCTTGGTCCAACTAAGTAACTTTCACCAATCTCTGACCAACACAATGGAGATCTATAATGAGGACCATACAAGGCCTCAAACGAAGCCATTTTGATCACATACTAAAAACTATTTTTATAAGAAAACTCAACCAACCTCAGATGGTCATACCAATCTCTAAAAAAAGTTGAGAACACAAGCGTAGAGCATATCCTCAAGAATATTAATAGATCTTTTCGTCTGTCCATCCAACTGCGGATGGTATGCCATTCTCAAATGGACCTAATATCCCAATGCCTCTAAAAGGACTCTCCAAAAGAAATAAGTGAACCAAGTATCCTCATTAGATACTATTTCAGATGGGATTCCATTAAAATGAATAATCTCCTTCACATAGATATTTCCCAACTCCTCAACTTTGTTTGTATCATGAATGGGTAAAAATTGAGTCGATTTCATCTTCCAATAGATCAAAACCCATATCACATTCTTATTTCTCTGGGTACATGGAAACCCAACTACAAAGTCCATTGAGATATCATCCCACTTCCAAGTAGGAATTGGAAGTGGCTAAAGTAAACCTGAAGGTTTTTTGTGTTTAGCCTTGATTAGTTGGAACATATAACAATGAGACACAAATTCAAAAATTCCCTATCTCATATCTATCCACCAGAATATATGTCTCATGTCATAGAACATATTAATGGTTCCTGGGTGCACTACTCATTGGGAGTTATGGAAATCCCCCATCATAGATTTCCTTACTGTTAATGGCACAACAAATCGGTTCCAATAGAATAGTATGCCCTTGATGGAGTATGACCAGTAAATCACATTGTCCCCACCTTAAAGAGAGTCTATAATTATATGGAACTCACCTTTAAGCTATTTTTCATGAAGAATCATCTCTAGAAGGGTATATTTTAGTTGAAAATTGGCCAAAGAAACCTCAGACCCTGATTCCTAGACTACAATATTCAAATGTACAAAGAGAGACATTAAGTTCCACTATTCTAAATATTATTTCATGGACTGGGTCAGAAGCTTCCTACTCAAATCATCTATGATGATATTCTCTTTCCCATAGGTATAGAAGATATCAAAGTCAAAATATTTCAGGTATTCCACCTAACACCTCTAGCGAAGATTCAAATATTTTTGAGAGAAGATATAACTTAAGCTCTTATGGTCTGAAAATATGGTAAACCTTTATCAATAAAGGTAATGTCGTAAACTCTTAAGAGAATGCATCGCATCTAAAATTTCAAGGTCATGGGTCAGTTAATTCTTATCATGTGGCCTAATATGATGATATCCATAAGTAATGACATGATCACCCTGTATAAGAACACAGCCCAAATCTAAACTTGATGCATCAAAGAAGACAACATAGCCCTGCCCGGCCTCTGGGAGAGTCAACACTAGTGTAGTAGTCAAAATATGTTTCATCTCAAAAAAATAATTCTGACATCTTTCATCCCAAGAAAACTTTACTCCATTCTGAGTTAGAGTATTCATCAGAGAACCCAAATTTGATAAGTCCTTAACGAACCGGTGATAATACCCAGTTATACCTAAGAAGCTATGGATCTCAAAAACATTTTTTAGTTGTTTCCATGTCAAAATAGCCTTTACCTTTTCAAGACCAACTAAAATACCATATTCTGACACCATGTGTCCCAGGAATTTCTCTTCCCAAATCCAAAAATCACATTTCGAAATCTTGACATAAAGTTAGTGATTTCTCAACAATTCCAAGACTAATCTCAGATGATGCACATGATCGTCCTTGTAATTTGAGTATATAAAGATTTCATCCATAAATAATACCATGAAATTATCAAGATACTTGTGTAAAATATTGTTTATTGGAGCCATAAAGACTGTAGGAGCATTGGTTAGACTTAAAGGCATGACAAGGTACTCATAATGGTCATACCTTCTCTAAAAGGTAGTTTTTTTAATGTAAGATTATTTTATTCTCAACTGATGATAACCAGATCAAAGATCATCCTTTGAGAACCACTTAACCCCTTTCAATTGATCAAATGGATCATCAATACATGGAAACAAATACTTGTTCTTTACCATGACTCTGTTGATTTTTCGGTAATCAACACAAAGGCGAAGGGAACCATCAGCTTTCTTAGAAAAGAGAACCAACACCACCCAAGGTGAAACACTCGAGCATATAAATCCTTTCTCTAAAAGATAATCCAAATGAATATTCAACTCTTTCATTTCAGATGGTGCCATGTGGTAAGAAGGAATTAACACTGGTAGAGTATCAAGTACTAAATCAATAGAAAAATCTACCTCCCTTACTAGTGGCAACCTAGAAAAGTTAAAAGTAAACATGTCAGGAAACTAGATGACTGTTGAAGGGAGATCACCACTCAAAGATTCTTTCTCTAGATAAAATTCGAATGTAGATATTACTTTTTCCAACTCTTGATAAGAAGGTCCATCTATACTCGACCTTGGGTCCCATTATCCTTGAAATATATAGAATACACCATCGAGTGTAGTAAAGGAGACCCATCAAAGATAAAAATAAATCAAGGATTTATTGGAAATGATCTAATCCATCCTAAATATGATGTCAAGAGTTATCATGTTGAGAACTAGAAAACTCCAATAAAGTTTGACATCTGATAAGAAGAAAGCACAAGAGGGACTACGGAGGCCCTGGTACCTCTTTGTTACAAGGGGTGTAGTAATATTCATCACATAAGACAAAAACTCCATAGGAAGATTTATCATATTAATAACATAGGTTTAAAGAAAAGAATGAGATGCACCAATATCAAATAAATCAGTCACTAATGATGGATCTATAATAATGGTACCTCTCGCAGTCTCTAGACCCATATCTGCTTTTTCTGGAGACTCTTTCACTACATAAAGAGGCTTCATTTCGGATGCCTATGAATAGAACCCCTTTTCTCATGAATCATATTATTGCACCATAGTTTTGGTAGGTGATTATGATTCCATGCCACTACACAGAGTGGAATATATATGGAATAACTTCTGCAAGTGACCTGACCATCCCCAGGAGCCATATATATTGGGTGCCTCAGTGAAAACCCTCTTTGAATGCCCAGTCTTACCACATTGGTAGCAAATAAAAGGGCCTCTGTTAGGAACTACATGATATTTTGAGAAACCCTACTATTAAGAACCACCATAAAAATCATCGTTCTTACTTTTTCCTTTAGATGAATTCAAACTAACACTAGGAAAAAAAAGGAACTCCCGACAACCCTAACTTACCATCCAGGTCCATTTCAACCATCAATGATATATCCAGTACATAATCATAAGAAGGAAGATTCAATAAGAAAACCTAAGAGAAAATATCATCTCAAAGTCCCAAATTGAACCATAAAGTCTTTATCTTCTCATTTGATACTACCTCATGTGAAAATTTCACTATCAAAAAAACAATTTGCATATTCTGACATAGTTATGTCATCTTGTACAAGTTTGAATAACTATAAAGCCTTGGATAACAGCATATACTCTAGATAGAACTAGTTGGTGAAAAGATCCTTGATGTATTTCCAATATAAGACCTCATTCTTCTTTTACATCACCATTATGTCTCATCATATCCTTCTTGGTCCCTCCAGCATGAAGTTGGAACACTTCACCTTAATTTCATCGGGTGTTTCCAAGAACTCAAATAAACATTCAATACTTCTCAAATATTCCTCAGCCTTTTGAGGATCATTTGATCCTTTGAATGATGGTGGCTTCTAGAGAAGAAACTCCTGAGAATGTTCCCATAGAACATTCCTCTGAGGTTCCACAATGATATCCTAAATGGGAACGTGTTGTGGTGCCTATCTCAGGGCTTGGACAGTGCACACAATCATATCAACTATACTCGGGTACATGGAAGTATTTTCTCTCTATGGTTCAACAGTAACTTACTCATGGATCCGATTCACACATTTTATCAGAGGAATGATGCTACATAACATCAGTAGACAATGTTGAAGACATCATATTAACACTCAGATAGAGAAAATGGTAAATGAATCCCAACAGATAGACAATAAGATTTTGATTTCAATCTATCCAAATAAAAAGTAGGGAAAATTATGGAATTAATATTCAATACATATTTCCCAAACCACCCCTGGTGACTTAAGGTTCATTGCAGTGAGAGTTGTCCTGGAACTCAATCGCAACTACCTCCTAAGTCCCAACAAGAAAACGCAATTGCATATTGACATCAAGATAAGAAGATTAACCCAGAGCTCTAATACCACTTTGTTACGAACCGGCTCGAGTACCCTGGTAACTCGATAATTGGGCCGACAGTGATATAGCTCGAAGGGAATTCTTAATCTGCATGTTTTGGTGACTAGAACCTGGAATCATATAAAATGAAAGTGGGAATGATTTTTTTCACAAACATTGCAAAAGCAGATAAAAATGTTGGTATTCATATAAAAGAAAACTTTATAGGGAGTAGTGTACCCAAAGATAAATAGGTAAACACCTAAAGTACTATAAAAAGGTACCATAAAATGGGATAAAAACCCAAATCCCAATAGATATAACTCTCCAAGACCCAAGGATGAATAGCTACTACCACTGAGTGGTGCCTTACCCTTGCTCAAACCTAAAAGAATATAATCTACAAACACTTGACGGAATAGGTAGGGTGTGAGATAAAAGATTGGTATAGTCTCACTAAGTATTCGATAATAAGATTCCAATATTTAATTAACCAATTAAAGATTTAAATTTTAATAAAAAGGTATGTCATTTCAAAGCATAATTTAAATAATTCATGTTTTACATTTCAAATTATGGAAATACTTTAAACAAATGGATTAATAAACATTTTTATATAAAATAGTTTATATAAATTCATAAGGCACATAAAATAGTTTACAAATATTGGAACACATTTATATATCAAATATAAACAAGCATGAAATATGGTCATATTCCAAAAGGTGTGATAGTTCTAGGCTATATGATCCTCACACACTCAAAGGTTATCATGATAATATGTTTATACACACATCCCTCTAACACTGGGAAAATGTGATTCATCTCCATCCCATCAGGGATGTGACCTGTTGTACTATGTTTTGTTTCAGTTGTAAAGTTTCAAAAGAGTGTTATCCCAATAAAATACTAACTACCTAGTCTTGAATTTTCTATAATATAATCAATGGTGGAAAATTTATTTTAAAACTATTTAAAATAAAATTCATCCCATTCTCCCTATTCAAAAGTTCCAATTTTCCATTTAAAAACAAAAGCATGTTTTTAATCAAATCAAGCCTTTTTAAGATAAAACCAATGGGTTCCTATCACAATCATTTTAATCCATTATTATAAAATACTGATTTGAAATAATTTTCATCAAATCAATTTTATAATTTAAATTCTATAATTAAATTCCATAATTTAATTTGAACAATTTCCAACCAATTTCACAACACACCTCAATTCAATGGAATTGGGGATTTTTCCCAATTTCATGCCAAAAATACAATTTCACATTTAAATCCCCAAATCCAATTGAATTGGGTTTTAATAAACCAATTTAAATCGGTTAAAATTAATTTAATTTAAATCAAAAAATTTCATTTAAATCAATCAATTTAGAGTTAATCAAATTTGGCCATCATAACGGAACCATCTACCTTTTTCATTGAAACAAAAAGCCAACAATGGAACTTGGAAACAAGAACGAAGGTGAAAAATATCTAGGATCTCAACCTAAAAACAATATTTAAAAACATAGATCTTGGATCCATCAATCCCAAGATGATCTATCATACTCTAATAATGGAAAGATAAAGAGACAGAGAGGGAGGGAGAATGCTTACTCGGAAAGTCAAACTAGATTCGCAATAACAATCAATTGTTGAATGAAATGACTCGGAAGGGTTTGAGGGCTCCAAAATCACCTTGGTATGGCTCTTGGGTCGAGATTAAGAAATTATGAAGAGAAGGAAATAAAATTTTCATCAACTCTTTCTGTTTAAAAATAACACTCAGGACTTTACATGATGTTTAACCCAATTACACATTGTGTAATTCACAAATCCCAAAATTTATGAAAAACTCATCACCTTTTTTTAATGTATTTATTATTATTTTAGAATTTTCACATAATGTAACCACATTACATGGCGTGTAAATCCCCAGAAGGCTATAAAACCTATAGGTTTTATGCTGAGAATCGAATAAATCTATGAATCCACCATTATAAGTATCCTCTCAATTTATCCTTGTCCTTACCCAGACAATGAAAAATGAAAAACATGGAAAGGTTTGAAATTTACCTAACATAAAGGTAATGGGATGTTATAAAAACCATCTTGGGGCACTAATTTAGTGGAACCTGGGTCAAGATGTTACAAAGTGGTATTAAAGGCTTTATCTTTTCTATTGCCTTAATAATTGGGGATGGTAAGTGGGAGACTAAGATGTGTTGGGACATGGAAATGAGATCGTATATAGGAGTATCTAAACCATGTGTGGGTTAGAACCCAAGTTCCCCAAGTGGGATTTTTGTTCTTTATTTTTTCTATTATAGTTGGATTTTATTTCACCTTGGGTGATAAACTTATTATGTGAAGTTATTATTTTATAAGGTTTTATTTATGGATCAGCATGGAATGAGGTTTGTATATGCATGAATAATTTTAGGCACTCAATATTTATGTGTCATTCATCATATTAGGAACACATTGAAAATAAAGTAATGGTGGGTTGTGGGAAATGAAAACTCTTTCATGGTTTTCTTGCGGTTTTTAGAAAAAATAGTTCCTAATTAGGAAATTTAAAAATGTTTAAGTTGAAATGTGATAAATTGAAATGTTTAAAATGGTTCCTAATGTGGATTTTATAATTTTTATTAAGGTTAAAGATGCTAAAATTGTGTCAAATGGGAGGCTTTAAATTGAAATTCGGTTTACCTGGAGTTAACCATGGCCCATGATAGGTATGGAGAGTGTAGTGAGAGAGATGTGATTATACCCATTGGAATAGTGTACGTGGATTAGGTTGTTTATGGATTGTAGTGATACCTATTTTGTAAAAATTTTGGGAACTATATGTTATGTATCTTAAGATGTGAATTTGGAATTGTGATATAAGCCACCACAATGATGTTTACCGATTGGGTGAAAGGATGACATCATCAAGAATGCTCCTCTAGAAGTAGGAAAAGAACCCCCATTGGTTCTAAGTAATGGGGAGAATATAAATTCAATGATATATTTTTCCATTTTATATAGTTCATGGAGAGAGACCCAAGTCAAGTCATGATGAGTATGTTTGATCTGAAGAAGTAGTTTCAACTACATCATCCTCTGATATTTTTCAAAGAGGGTAGACCTGAGGTATCCAAGTTCTGGATTGAGTCGATCTAGATGATTCTGGATCACTTAGAGAGTCCTCCTAATAAGAGATTTAAGATATAAACTTATATGTTATGAAGACTATTGAAGAAATGGTGGGATATTTAGGCTTGGTATGAGCAATTGGAAGGCATGTCTTGAAAAAACTTCTAGGAGAAGTTCTTTGAGCACTTTTACCCCGAGACCCTAAGATAAAGTAAAGTTGAATATTTTATGTATTTGATAGAGGGAAGGATGACAGTGGTGGATTATGTTGGCCACTTCCCTAACTTTCAACATTTCCCTCTAATTTTGGTAGGATATGAGGCAGCTATAACTAGATGTTTTCATGGTAGACTTGGATATGAGATCAAGTCCTAAGTAAACATATTTCATTTGAAAAGGTTTGTTAAGGTAGTGGATCAAGTGCTTATTTATAACTGGAACCTAAAAAAGATTCTAGTGGTGGTGAAGTATGTTTTATTATCAACTATCAAACTTTCAAAGGTCTGGTGATTTTCTATAATGTGTATAGAATCACTCAGGTTGAATCCTTAGCGATGGTATTATTTTTGGAGTTGATTTTTTTGTTTTATATTTTGAATGGGGGGTTTGTTTATATATCATAATTAAATATATTGAAGGATTAAATTAGATTTATAAATTTGATAAATATTAGGTTTCTTTAATAATTGGGGATATAAGCTTATGATATCCCAGATATTTTTAAAACATTTCATTAAATTAACATCCACTTCACAAGATGATTTTCATTAGAATTCCCAGTTTTGGATTCAATCCAAGCCTAAATGAGGGTTCTAATATTTATCAATTTTCATTTATGAAAGGTTAAATATTTTATGAACCCATTTTTATTTGTGGTTCCAATAATCCATGGAAACCACATGTTAGAAAATATGTGTCAATAATCTATGACATATCCAGTTTCATATACACAATTTTAATTTAAAGAACGTAAATTGAGAAAAATCTCTCAATCACTTAACATCCCCAAATTATGACTCACCCCAATGGATGATTTAATTATACATTGATAGGGTTATAATCTGATTGGGGTGATTATTATGATTTGGTTAATGAATAAAAATAATTATATGAGAAAACAAATTGTGCACCAAACACACACAAATGATGCGAGGTAAATGCATGCTTTTGATTGGATAAGAAAGCGAAATAGAAAATATTTTTCTGCTTGATTTAAACTATTTTAAGACCATGGATATTACACTATATAATTTGGATGATAATAAGATGTGATGATAATGATACATTCATTAAAAATCAATTTAAATTAAAATCACACTTAAAAATTTACAATTAAAATTACAATCACACTTACAAAATTACAATTGAAGACACTTGAAGTGCATGAAAATAAAGTCTCAACTGGACAAATGAGGGGAGTCAGTTTAGTGAGGGACAATAGAGGTTCAGTTATATTTGGTTTCAGAACTTTATATGGCTCGAGTAATTCCATTGGTGCAGAAATCAGAGCCATGCTTATGGGTATTTTCTTATGCGAAAGGTTAAATATTTCGGTTGAGGTAATTGAAACTGATTTTGAGATTCTAATGCGTTTTTTTCAAGTGAAGGAAAATAATCCATGTTAATTTTCCTATTATGTTAGAAAATGAAGACTAAACATCAACCAGGGAACTATTGTTGGGAATTTTTGCAGAGAACGAAACTTAGTGGCTGATGGATTAGCTCGTGAAGGGAAATCAGATGAGGAACTCCTTATTTATGATAGAGTGGGATCCTTTCCCAATGATTTCAAACAAATTATAAAAGGGGATGCGCTCAAGCTTCATCACTTTAGTCCACCTTTATTTTTTGTTTCTTTTATGTTTTTTGTCTTTATACCCTTCAATTTTATTTCATTAATAAAAAATTAATTTCCAGTCATGAAAAGAAATCATGGAAGAATGGTCTCTCGAGTAGAAACTTGAGTTTAGTAGGTCCTCCTAGGCCTTTTTAATGGAAATTTTCTGACTAATATATCATCCTATGTATTGAAGTTCCAAAATATTGTAAGGATAAGAGGGGGTGAATTTATAGCCAAATTTTTTGGACTATTTGCCTTCCAAATCTTCCCTTCAAGTTGGCTCACCAATCTGACCATTTATATAGATGAATATAGAGAAATATTCTTATTAAAAGTTTTATATGTGTATTTGGGAAGTTCACCCTCTAAAATTATTATCCATTTTACTTTTGGATCTAAATTTATGGCTATCTTCCCAAACCATGTGTTGTTATCCATAATTATCTTGTATTTTTCCATGGCCTAAATGTGAATGGGTTTTATACTGAGAATATGAATTCATTTTGAAACCATTTCTTCTAAAAAAAAATTTCTAACTCTTTAGTTTCTACCCACAAAATTTCATCTCAATAGGAAAAGTTCATTTGGAGAAAAGTCAAAAATTATGGTCTATTTTCAAATATCGGGGAAACTTATTGGTTGATTTGGGGATTTAAATTTTTATCCAATATGTATGTGGATATCCTAGAACATATTCTTGAGTTTCATCAAATTTGGGCCTCTAGATTAATCCCAAAAAATAAATCATCATGGTCGGTCTAGTTTTCTCCACAGATTTGTTGGGAATTTTTGTTTGGTATATATGGCCCTTTATATGGCTGAATTAACAAAATATCCAACTGAATTATTTATAGTAATTGTAATAAGAAAACCTAAAAAGAAATAATCATACAATTTATACAATTAGGGTGATATATGTGATTAAAATACTAAACTTATTGAATATGGACTAATTCAAAAAAAACTCATGATTTATATTAAGTATTAAAATAGGGTAATTTCACACCAATTATGCACTTTTCCTTGAAAATTGGTAAGAGGAGTACATAAAACATTGTGAATAAGTTAACATCAACTCCCCCATACTTAATATAGTGCATTTTCTCATGTAAAAAAATATAAAAAACATAACAAAATAATTTTCACTCACCAACAAATATTAAAATTTTCTTTTCTCCAATCATGGGGTCTAGACTAGTTCACTCATCTATAATGAATTCCAACACAAATTGTTAAAATAACTATGTGTCAAAATAATTAATTTTTCATGTTCAAAATTTGAATTTTAAAATTTGGGCACTCAAATATCACACCTCTCGTAATTATTTAAATTTTATTCTTGGTGGTTCACTCATTCACCAACCAAAAGTAAAAAATCATATATTTTGTAATAACTCTCAGCTTCCATTCACTATTATAAAATGAATAAGTATCAAGAGGTATTTATTGGGGGTGGGGTTCAGTGGCTATGAAATGGTATAAATATAATATCCAAAAGAGATAAAAGGATGGGGGACGTCAATATAGAAAAATAAATGCATGATTTTTGAAATTATACATGGAAATAAATGTAAACACATATCTAAAAGGGTGTGGATGTGTTAATAAATACAAGAGGTATGGATAAAATTAGAAGAGGGTGAAAAGATGAAATATGTAGAAAACACAAAAAATTTCCCAATAACATAAGAAAATATGATAAAAATGTTCATTTTATGAGGGGGAAAATGGTTGATGAAGAAAGTGATAAGAATGATAGATAATGTGATAATGATAGAATAATAAGAAGAAAGATATAGATAAAGAGATAGTAGGAGGAAGAGAGGGAGTTATAGGGAAATAGTTGCCCCTTGGTTTAGATTTGGTGGGTCGTTGTCTCCATCCAATGGTAGGTCGACTCTTGCAATTGAGGATTTGGTGGAAGTAAATGTGTTTCATGGGGTGTGTTTCCTCTCATGGTGATGATTTAACTAATTTCCATTAACCATGAATGACCTTTTGGAAAATGGTTCTTGGACATTCACTTCACCAAATGGGTAAATATTAGTAACAACAAAAGGACATTCCCAATGAGAATTAAGTTTACTATGGTGAAGCCGAAATTGATAATTGAAGAGAATTTCCTTTTCACCTTCATGAAATACCTTTCATATGATGTTTTTTTCATATATTTCCTTATAATATTCTTTCTAAATATTTTAATTCTCATATGAATCAATTTTAATCTCCTTCAGTTCATTCAACTACAATAATCTCTCTTTGATAGATTTTTCACAGTCAAAATTATATGTTTTCATAGCCCAAAATTACTTATGTTGTATTTCAACAAGTAAATGACATGATTTACCAAAAACTAGCCTAAATGGAGACATAAAAATGGGTGTTTTATAGGTATTTTGATAATCCCAAATCACTTCACTATGTTTTTCAAACTAGTCTTTTATTATGGGATTAACAATTCTATCAATCGCTCTTTTCACTTCTCTGTTGGAAACTTATGGCATTAAATTTTTTGGGGGGTTATATTTAGTATATGTTTCATGTATAACCCCATGTTTTTTAAAATATATTCCATGTTTAAATTATAGAAATGGGTTCCTAAGTCACTTACAAAGGCATGTGAAGTGCTAAATTGATAGAAGATGTGGGTTTTGAGGAACTCACTAATAGTATTGCATCATCATTTTTAGTGTATTTGGCCTCTACCCACCTAGAAACATATTCAAACAAAATAATAATGTATGAGAATCCATGTAATTTATTTTCTTTAATAAATTTTGCAAAAAAAATGGCAAATGGTACATTATTGATATAACTCATGTGAGTCCTTGAAGAGTGATGACTAGAAGAATCCAGAGTCAAGGACCTCTCAGGAGGTTCTTTTTTGTCCAAAGTGTCCACCTTCAAGCATTGAGTGGTAGAATTATAATATGGTGGAATGTTCATATTCATAAAAATATCTTTTAATCTCCATATTAGCCTCATTTTTATAAAGTTTATTATCTTCCCAAAAATGGTATTTTAAAGAAATTTTCATCTTCTCTTTTTTTTTTATTTTGAAAAAAAATTAGGAGAAACACCAACAACCAAGTCATTTACAATTGGGTAATTCCATTGTAACTTTTGAGTGAGATATGGGAGGTGTTCAGTGGGAAATTCAGGTTCAATGATTTTATAATTAGAAATTATACTCAGGTAATCATCCATAGGGTTTTATTTTATAGGTATATATTTGATCTCAAGGTCAAAATATTAGAGCATTAGGATCCATATTATTAGCCTCGGTTTGGAATCACTTTTATTGATTAAGAAAATTAAAGTTAAATGGTCTGTAAAGATGGTGATTTTAGAACCTAAGATATAGGGTTAGAATTTATCTAAGGAAAAACTCACAGTTAGAAGTTCCTTTTCAGTGATAGTGTAATGAGATTGAGTTTCATCCAATGTTTTTGAGGCATAATAGATTATATAATAAATTATTTCTCTTACTTGACCAAGTACAAACCCAATAGCCCTATCAAAATCATCACACATCAATTCAAAGGGTAAGGACCAATCTGGGGGTTAGATTATCAGGATAGATGTAATCACAACTTTAAGTTCAATGAAGGATCTCTTGCAAGACTCATATAAATGGAATGTAAAATAATTATGGAGTATCTAGGTGAGTGGTTGGAAATCCTACTGAATTTACAGATGAATCACTGATAGAAACTAACATAAACAAGGAATGATATAATTCCTTGAATTGATGTGGTTTTAGGAATTCATTGGATCGCATCTATTATAATGTCACGACCCGAGTGCCACACACCAGTACCCCAATCCTGATGGTCACATAACCTCTAGAATGTCTCCCCATATTCCAGAGGTTGCTGAATAGAAACAAGGGTAAAATCTCAATCATGGGGAGAATATACCCTATTTATCAGAGTAACAGATCAGGAAAAAAATAAACAATAACCAAATAATATAACCATAACTAGAATGATACCAATACCACATGATAACCAAAGAAGAAAATATAATATGAAAAAACCAAAATAAATAAATATAATGACAACTCCCAAGTGAGTCCCAAACCACATTTGGTTCCCTCATCCATGCTCTATCCCAACTCATCCATCTAACATAGGGCCCTTAGCCTTAACTTGTCCTGCAACCATGAAATCTATTTGGGTACTAATCAAGCAGCTCGAGTAGGGTGTGAGTACAACTCAGTAGGCCACCACCAGCAGCATCTAAAACAATATCCAATCAATAATAGTGTATACAATAATATAAATAAAAACACAAGAAATAAAGTAAACATTTTACATTTATTAAATTACTCTTTATTTAACCACATAAACCCTCGGGTTCTTGATGACATCTGAACCATGTCATATATCTGAATTCCATTTCTACCATTCATAATTCATAATTTAATTTAATTACTACCATTCATATGTCAAAATACATGAATTAATTCCATTGTTACCATTCATCATTTCATAATTGAATTCCATTATTACCATTCATATTTCATAACACATAACTGAATTCCATTATTACTATTCATCATTTCATAATTTAATTCCATCGTTACCATTCATATTTCATAATACATGATTTAATTCCACTGTTACCATTCAACATTTCATAATTGAATGCCATTTTTACCATTCATATTTCATAATACATGACTGGATTCCATTGTTACCATTCATAATTTCCTAATTGAATGCCATTATTACCATTCATATTTCATAATACATGAGTGAATGCCATTGTTACTATTCATACTTTCATAATTTAATGCCATTGTTACCATTCATATTTCATAATACATGACTGAATTCCACTGTTATCATTCATCATTTCATAATTGAATATTACCATTAATTAATTCACTGATTAATTAATCAAATACAACAATTGCATTCTCATATAATTCCATTAATTAATTTGATAATTAATTAATCCCATCAATTCCATTAATTAATTCAATTATTAATTAATCACATCAATCAATTTCATAATCACAACAATCTCTAATAATTAATTCTACAATTAATTATTCTAATTCAATAAATTTAATATAACAATAATTAATTCAATAATTAATTATTCAATTTCAACAATATCAACCTTTCCATAATTAATTAAATAGATTAATTATTCCAAATCACAATTTCATAATCCCAACCATTCCCATTAATTAATTCAATAATTAATTATTCTAAATCACAATCCCAATATTCCCAATTTCACAATTCCCTCAATTAATTAATTCACCAAATTAATAAATTTAATCAAGAAATCAATTTCTAAACATCTAATAGAAATTATATAATTACATACATGTAATTAAAATATATACTTTGTTATTTGAATTTTAGACCACCTACCTCAATTCCTTAACAACACTCGCCAACAAAAGAATCCCCAATCTGAAGTGGATTAATCAAGAACGTGACAAAGAATAGGATTTAGATTTGAATTATAAATACAATATCAAAAAAATCAAGATCTAAAAATCCTAGATCTATATCTAGATCCAATAGCAGATAAATATCTCTATTTTATTCAGGAAGAGAAGGAAGAGAGAGTGATATATCTAAATGGGAAGAACTGCATACCTGGGTGGTGCAGATCTTTAATCCGAGATTTGAATCCTGAAGAATAGTGGTAGGAAGGGATTTGAATCCATTAAGGATCCTCCAAAATAGATATAAATAATTAGGGGTGAGTTTGGTTAAATTTGGGTTTAATATGGGGGTTTAGGTATTTTAAAAACTAATTTTCAGATTAATTAAAACCACGTGCACAGTTTGTTGGGCAGGGGCACACGGTTTTCCAAACTGTGAACCTTAACCGTGCACCTCTTCTAGGGGGTGAACGGTTTCTCCTTTTCAGGTATAAGGTTTGAACAATCATATTTCAACTATATGAATCTCCTCTATCTGAGTTTTCACAGTTCTCTAATTTGGGGTGCATGGTTTAATAAAATTGTGTTCCAACCATGCACTTCACCACTTTATTCCAAAATTCAAAATTTTCACCCAAATGCGCCCCAAGGTAAAACTCAAATGAAAAGTACTCAATACTAGGAAAAATAGTACCTAAAAAATCATGATACTTCTCTAGAAAAGTTTTGGAACTTACAATCTCCCCACCTTATAATAGCTCATCCTCAAGCTATACTCCCAAGCATGTCTAAGATTCCGAGTTAAAAATATTGGGCCACTGAGCTCGCACATCCACTTATTTATCCCATGTTTCCTACTGAACATGGCCATATTTCCACAATAAATGACCTATTGGCACAGTATTTCCCTAAAACACTTTCTCACTATGATCCAACACATGGAAGGGTCAGGGTGATACCATTGAAGTTATGACACATGGAAAACATCATGTTTAACACTGTATCTTTGTGGAAGATCCAATCAGTACACCACCAAGCCAATTTTATCTACAACCTCAAATGGTTCAATGAACCTGGGCACTAACTTTACCTATCTATGTATCTTATGGTGACCCAATCTAGGCAACACCCAAAGTAAAACACAATCACCCTCTATAAAGTCTATGGGTTTTTGTCATCTATCAGCATATGAATTCTGTATACTCTAAGATATGATTTTGAATCTACTAAACCTGTCTGGAATCTCCTTTACAAGACTTGGTCCCAACAACTATGACTCACCTACCTTTATCCAGTATAGAGGTGATCTGCATGTCTTAATATAGAGTGCATCATATGGTGTCATCTGAATATTTTCCTGATAAATGTTGGTATAGGTGAACTGCACAAGTGCTAGGTGGTTCTCCCAAGACCCACTGAATTCTAGGACACATTCCCATAGCATATCCTTAAGCACCTATATAGTATGCTCTGACTTCCCATATATCTATGGGTGGAAAGTTGTACTCAACAGAACCTGTGTACCAAGAACTTTCTGTAAGCCATGATAGAAACCTGAATTAATGTGAGTCACGATATGAAACTATAGTTCGTGGCACCTCGTGAAAATGAACTATCTCATGAACATATAGTTCTCCCAATTAATCCACTGATAAAGTCTCCCACACTAGTAAGAAAGGTGTTACCTTTGTTAAACGTTCCACAATAACCCAAATAGATTCATTCTTATAAGGCATCCTCAGGAGACCCACCAAAAAGTTTATAGTCACATCATCCCACTTCCATTCTGGAATGGGAAATGGATACAGTAAACCACCAGGCCATTAATGATCTGCCTTCACCTACTGATAGGTGTAGCATCATGTCATGAACCCTACTATCTATTTTTTCATACCCGCTCACCAAAACTATCAATGTAGGTCATGGTACATTTTGGTCACTCCTAGATGTACCACCCACTTTGAGGCATGAAATCCATGCATCATACCCTACCTCATGCTCATAGGTACAAAAACTTGATTCCTAACATAGATGATATCATCCTCATCTATGATCCAATTGGAAGGTGACTCCCCACTTTTAAGAATTTCTCTCAAGGTTAAGAATTCTGGATCCTCATACTATCTAGACCTGATTCATCTCAAAATAGTAGACTCTACTAAAATTGATATGAGATCCATCTTATCCTGAATATTTTGAACCAAAAAATGCATCTCGTCCAGAAAGGTCATCATCTTCCACTTAGCACTAGACTCCTGAACTGCCTGATTCTGATTTTTCATGCTCAAAGCATCTACAACACTATTTACCTTCTTGGTCATATATGCTAGCTCAAATTTTAAATACTACATATACTAAACCCATATCAACTTCCGTAGATTAAAATTTCATTGAGAAAATATATACTTCAAGCTCTTGTGATCCATATACATAGTAAACTTTTTTCCCAACAGACAGTTTCACCAACACTTCAAATCATAAACCACTACAACCAACTCCAGGTCATTTGTAGGGTAGTTTTGTTTATGAGGCCTCAACTTCTGAGACCCATGTGCCATAACTTGATCTCCTTTCATCAACACTTCTCCAAGTCTAACCCCAGAAGTGTCACAAAACACTGTGTACTTCTCACCTGGCTTAGGTAGGATCAAGATTGGTGCCTATGTCAACTGCTTCAACTCCTGGAATTCATTCTCACATGCTTCCAAATAGTCAAACTTTATCCTCTTTTTGTTCAATCTTGAGAGCGGCACTTCCAATCATGAAAATTCCTAGATGAATCTTCGATAATATCAAGTTAACCCCATAAATTTGCGGATATCAAAAACATTCTTGGGATACTCCCAATAAACCATTACCTGCACCTTCTCGGGGTCCACTGACACACCTTCCTATGAGATGATTTGACCCAATAAGTGTACTTGATCAATCCAAAACTAACACATAGATAGTTTGGTGTATAGTTGATGCTCTCTCAGTATACCTAGGATGGTTTCAATATGTTGGTCATGATCATCATGAGTCTTGGAGTACACCAAGATATCATCCAAAAACACCACTACAAACTGATCTAGGTACGGATGGAAGATTCTATTCATTATGTCCATAAACATAGATGGTGCATTCATAAACCCAAAAGACATTATTTCAAAATAATATAGTCCATACCTAATTCTGAAAGAAGTCCTCGATATATCATAAGGTCAAACTCTCAACTGATGATACCCAGAACTTAAGTCAATCTTTGAGAAGAAAAGGTCTCTTCTCAACTGGTTAAAGAGATCATCGATACATGGAAGAGGATACTAGTTCTTCACAGTCATCTAGTTCAATTTTCAGTAATCAACACACAATCACAGTGTCTCGTAAAACTTATTTTTAAACAAGACTATAGAATCCCAAGGAGACGTACTCAAATAGATAAATACCTTATCCTTAAACTACTCCAGTTGAGTCTTGAGATCTTGAATATTTATTGGTACCATTCCGTATGGTGGAATAGAAACTAGATAAACCCTAAGAATGAGCTCATTGGTAAACTCCACATCTCTCTTAGGTGGAAGCTTTGAGAACTCTTTAGGAAAGACATCATGAAACCTATCCACTACGGGTGGAAAGACATAATAATTTACACCTCCATCATCCATCAAAAGACTCACAACCTAGGCTGTAATCTCCCCTAGTTTCTAATGAACTGGACCTGCATGGCCCACCTTGATATCTCACTCTCCTCAGTGAATGTAGTTTTTACCCTTAGGAGACATAAAAGTTACTCTCTTATTATAATAATCTATGTGGGCTCAGTATTTTACTAACTAGTCCATTCCCAAAATTAGGTCAAAGCCTAACATATCAAGGATTTAAAGATACCATAGAAAAAAATACTCCCCAACCATGATAGAACACCTTGTGTACAAACATATTTCTCTAGACTGTACTCCCAATGGTGTATCTATCGTCAGCACCCCACTCACAAAATATACTAGTAGGCTCGAACCATTTACAATTTTTGTAGAAATAAAGTAGTTATAGGAACTAGTATCAAGTAATAAACTAGAAATTTTATAATCTACAAAAAAATTACCTCTCACTATCAAAATTACAGCCTCACTATCAACAAGTGTAGGCTGAATAGCATGTAACTATCCTACCCCTCTTCCTTGTGATGCAGTCTGGGATCCCTGAGCCGCACCACTCAGTTGATGTGAGAACTCTTTCCTAGAAGTACCACATCCACTGCCTCTACTACCACATCTATTAAAACTCCAACTTCTAGACTGATATGGTGTAGAAGATCCCCTTCCCACACTCTAGTACTATCTAGATCCTCCATCACTACCTGTATGCCTTGGGTTCCTGTAGAACATCTATAGATGTCTCATCCTGTTGCAATATCACCACTCTAAAGATGTTTGGGAACAATTTCTAAAATAGTGGCCCAACCTATCACACTGGTGAAAAATCACATGATCAAGGTCTTATCTGACTAAAACTTCCCCTTGGAAACTCTTCTTGCTATTCCCCAATCTAACATTCTCATAGTGATGCTTCTTACTCTCAAAATTCATACCTTTTAACTATCCAACTGGAACCACCTATCCAACATTGGAAGCCTCCCTCTAGTTCCCCTCAGCTATGAGAGCCCGATCCACCACCACAGAAAAATTATTTAACCTAAAGAGGTTAACTTGGGACTTAATCTCACATTTAAGTACATCCTGCAAATGCCTCATCATAGTTGTCTCATCCCCTACCAGTGCTAGAGCAAAGCACTGCAAGTCTGTAAAGTGTCCAGCATAGTCCATCACAAACACACTTCCATAATTCAACCACATGAACTCAGCTACTTTCTCCTACTTCAGTATCTTTGGATAAAAGTGTTCCATTAAATTATCCAAGAAGTAATTCCATAACATACCTTCAGTATGTCCAGTCTAAGCCTAAAAATACCACCAATTCTTCACTGATCCTCATAGCATATAAGCATCCAACTTGACCCTCTTCTCAGTAAAATTATCTAAGTGGTCAAGTATAGTCTGTATAGACTCAATATAGAAATCAGATCCTCCAGGTCCACCCTCTCCAGTAAAAGTTAGAGGGTTCTTCAAATGGAACTCCCCAGTAATATTAGAAATTATTTTCACAGCCATCCCTGGGTCTCTTTCCATGAATTGCATGAAGCGAGCAAAGTTCTCTCAGAACTTCTCCCCTACTTCCTCATCCAGCACTACAGATGCCTTAGGTTCCATCACTAGAGGACTATACCTATCCATGTCCTCATGTCTTCCTCTCAATAAGAATCATCGTGAAGGTATATCTCTAAAATGATAAAAACATGTATTAGGAAACATAACAAAACTTTAACACATTTAACAATAGGGTTTTCACATTAAACCATAACAATTCATTCCCCCTTTCTAGACACACGGTCAAAACTGAGGCACTATCACTACCCTTAATTATCCTACATCTAGGTCATAGTTAACAAAGGGTAAACCCATTCTCATTATTAAATCTTCTCATTAGACACCCAATTATTCACATTTTTCATCATTTTAAAATTTTTAATTTCATATTAGTCACCTTTTTCAATTCAATTATACAAGCAAGGAAAACCAGTTTGAGTTCAATAACTTACCCAAAACCCATTTTCCCATGCATGCCTAAAATGTGGAATGTTACAAAATAATCTTGATTTCTTATAATGATGCATGAAAACTCAACTCTTGTTTCGTACCAATCCATGACTCAAATCTCATAAAATCTCAAAAATAATTTTCACATCACACAAAAAGTGCATAACCTAAGGAAAAGTAACATCTAATTATAAAAACACACATCAATAACAATCATCCCATCCTGGGTACTTAGGTCTTCCCCTATTCATGGGTTTGAAACTCCCATGCATAAGCTCATGTACAAGGCCCGACTCTTCCTAGTCTCCTATCTACCTTTCCCAGATGGATAAAAAAATAAAAGAAAATAAATTTGATCTCTAATGCCACTTTGTAACATCTTGACCTGGGTGCCACACACTGGTGCCCTGAGCCAATCGATCACATAACCCCAAGCGTGCCTCCCCGTATGCTAGAGGCTACCAACTAGCAGCATGGGTCAAATATCAATCATGGGGAGACTATACCCAATTTATCTGAGTAATAGATCAGTATAAATAAATAAACAATAAACAAGTAATATAACCATAACCAGAATGATATCAATACCACATGATAACCAAAGTATAAAATATAATACCAAAACTAAATAGTAGATATTTCATTCCAAAGTATGTGTCAAGTGTCAATATGAAAAACCAAAAATAAATAAAGACACAGAAAACTCCAAAGAGGGTCTCGAACCACATCTAGTTTCCTCATCCATGCTCCATCCCAACTCATCCATCTAACATAGGGCCCTTGCCCTTAACCTGTCCTGTAACCATGAAATCTATTCGGGTAATGATCAAGCATCCCAATTAGGGTGTGAGTACAACTCAGTAGCCCACCACCAATGAAATCTAAAACAATAACCGGTCAATAAAATTTTATTCTTTTGTATAAAGAATAAAAACAAAAAATAAAGTAAATAGTTTACATTTATTCAATTACTCTTTATTTAGCCACACAAACCCCCCAGGGTCCTGAGGACACTCAAACCATATCATATATCTGAATTCCATTATTACCATTTATAATTCATAATTGAATGCCATTTTTACAATTCATATTTCATAAAACATGACTAAATGTAATTGTTACCATTCATCATTTCGTAATTGAAATCAATTGTTACCATTCATATTTCATAATACATGGTTGAATTCCATTGTTACCATTCATCATTTAATAATTGAATTCCATTATTACCATTTATATTTCATAATACATGAATGAATTCCACTATTACCATTCATCATTTCATAATTGAATGCCATTGTTACCATTCATATTTCATAATACATGACTAAATTTCATTGTTACCATTCATCATTTCATAATTGAATGTCATTGTTACCGTTCATATTTCATAATACATGACTGAATGACATTGTTACAATTCATAATTTCATAATTTAATGTCATTGTTACCATTCATATTTTATAATACATGAATAAACACCACTATTACCATTCATCATTTCATAATTTAATATTGCCATTAATTAATTCACCAATTAATTAATCAAATACAATAATTGTATTCTCATATAATTCCATTAATTAATTCAAAAATTAATTAATCCCATAAATTCCATTAACTGATCCAAGGATTAACTAATCACATCAATCAATTTCATAATCACAACATTATCCAATAATTAATTCTAAAATTAATTATTCTAATTCAACAACTTCAATATAACAATAATTAATTCAATAATTAATTATTCAATTTTAAAAATCTCAATCTCAACATAATTAATTCAACAGATAAATTATTCCTAATCACAATTTCATAATCACAACCATTCCCATTAATTAATTAAATAATTGATTAATCAAGTTCAACCATCTAGATAACCCCATAATTAATTTAACAATTAATTATTCTAAATCACAATTCCAATATTTCCAATTTCACAATTACATCAATTAATTAATTCACCAAATTAATTAATTTAATCCAAAACTCAATTTCTAAACTTATAATAGAAATTCTAAAATTACATACAAATAATTAAAATATAGACTTTGGGATTTTAATTTTAAACCACCTACCTCAATTCATTGATAATGCTCACCAATAAAATAATCCCCAATTTGAATCAGATTAATCAAGAATGCGGTGAATAATGGTATTTATATCTGAATCCAAGATCAAACCAATCAAGATCTAATAATCCTAGATCTAGATCTAGATTCAACAGCAGATAAACATCCCTCTTTTATCTGTGAAGAGAAGTGGAAGAGAGATAGAGATCAAAACGAGAAGAACTACATACCTAGGTGGTGCAGATCTTCAATCTGGACTTTGAATCACTAAGAACAGAGGTCATAAGATCTTGAAATCCTTCCAAGAGCCTCCAAAATCAAGATAAATCATTAGGGGGTGAGTGGAGGTCAATTTGGGGTTAATATGGGGGTTTTGGTATCTTAAAAATTAATTTTTTTGATTAATTAAAATTGTGATCACAGTTTGCTGGGAAGGGGCGCACGGTTTTCCAAACTGTGTGCCTCTTCTAGGGGGGTAAATGGTTTCTCTTTTTAGGGAGAATGTTTGAAAAACTATGCACCAGTCGTGAGAATATCATTTTACTATATTCACACAGTTTTCTAGGATAAGGTGCACAATTTGGGAAAATCGTACGCCAACCATGCGCTTTCCCAATTTCTTCCAAAATTATCAATTTTCACCCAAATGAAGCCCAAGGTAAAACCCAAATGAAAAGTAATCAATATTAGTAAAATGAGTACCTGAAAAAATCCTAAGACTTCTCGAGAAAATATCAGGATCTTACATCTATCATGGCTATATCGACCTGAATACCCTTTTGATAAATTATGTGTCTTGGAACAATCCCATTAGTAACCATAAAATGCCATTTTTTGAAATTCAGCACAATGTTAAATTTTACATGATTTTATAGAACCATGTAAAGTAAATTAAAGTAGGATTCAAATGAATTTATATAAATGGTAAATTCATCCATGAATACCTCCATTAAATGATCAATGAATTCAGAAAAGATACTAATCATGCACCTCTGGAATGATGTAGGAGCATTGAAAAGTCCAAGTCATTATTCTATATGCATATATTATAAAGGTTCAAGTGAATATAGTCTTTTATTAGTCTTGAGGTGTGATTAAGATTTGGAAGTAGCTGACATATCCACCAAGAAAGTAATAATATGACTTTTTTTATAATATTTCTATCATTTAATCAAGGAAAGGAAGTGGGTATGAATATTTTCATGTTTTATCATTCAATTTTTGATAATATATGCACACGTGCCATTTTTTCACTTGAGTTGTGAGAACCTATCACTATTCATTTGTGAAAATAGTTTTCCCACCCTTCTTAGGTACAACTTGAACTAGAATAACCCATTCATTATCTAAAATTGGGTAGATAATACCAGCTTGAAGAATCTTGGTGATCTCTTCCCTAACTACCTCAAGTATGATTGGATTTAGTATTTTTTGAGGTTGAATGATTGGTTATTTTAAATGTATGTGATTCATGTAAAGGTAAGTCTTGATGCCTAGTCTGTCATATTGGGTCTAACCTAAGGTCATTTTGGTTTACTTTAACACCTGAAAAAGTTTGGAATCCTCGTTTTTAGTAAGTGTAGAAAAGGCAATGACAGGATAATAGTGATCATGGGGAATGAATTTATACTTCAAGTGTGCAGTAAGAGGTTCTAGATCATTTTTATCCTTTATTTGTGGGCTAGACAACTTAATAATAGAGGAAGGGATTCCAGTCAATTTTGATTCATTTTTCTCATTACTATCTAATGTGGAATAGTGGATATTATAGGTGAGATAGTATTCCAAAATATTTTTCAAGATCCTTTAGATTTATGGAGTCTATAAATGAAAGGTTAAAATCAACTTCTTCGTTTATAACTTGGTTAATCATGGTTAATCATGGAACAATATTCAATCAACTCTTAGAAGTGTACTCAGAAGTATGGATAGATAATATAGAGTGATCCTATGATGGGTATCACATGGCTTGGAAAATATTTAACTTGACCAATTGTTCACCAAATTCCATGGATAATATTCCTGCAAGGACATCAATTTTAGTTATAGTTGTCATGAGGAATGGTATTCTTAGAATCAGGGGAGATAGAAAAAAAAATATGTCTCACCTTCTATGTTAAGAATATAGAAATAAGTTGGGAAGATAAGATTATTGACTTGAACAAGGACATCCTTGATTATTCCCTCGGGACTGGAAATTATTTTATTGGATAACTGGATGAAAACACTCATTGGGTGAAAGGTAAGTAGACCAAGGTTGGATAATATGGAATTATAAATGACATTTATTAAGGCTCCTAGGTTTATTAGTGAATCATCAAAGTTTGAACTCCCTATTTGGCATGGAACTGTAAAGGTCCCTAGATCTTTACACTTCATGAAAATAGACTGTTGGATTGAAACATTTTCAATGGTCCTAAGCTGTCTCTTATGGGTGCACAATTCTTGAAGAAACTTTGCATACTTAGGAATTCTTTGATGGAATCTAAAAGGGGAATGTTGAATTCAACGTATCTAAACATGTCGATCATTTAAAAATCAATATAAAAGGGATTATTAGGCTCATAGATGTCTTGAGGAAAAGGAATAGGTTTCCTTGGAGGAATTGAAGGAGGTGGGAGAGTGGATTCAGGTTATTTTCCTAGATTTTATTCTTTTATTTTTATACATCAACATTTAATTGGGATTTTGTGGATTCATCATGAGTCATGGAAATTTTATTTCCATATCAAAGTGAAATTTCTCTCATATTACTCTTGGGGTTAGGAAAAGGATGAGTAGTAATTTAGGAATAATTGGATTTTTTTGCTGAATTAGGTGGGATTAAAGTTGGCCAATTTGGTTTTCAATGTTTTTTAGTCTAGAATGGGTGAAGGAGGCAAGATATTCCACACCAATTTCCCATGGTTTCTTAGAAAAAGTGGCATGTCTCTTATTGGTATTTACTTGATTTTGGTTCTTGATAAATTTATTGGATTGAGTTTGGAATTTGAAAGGCTCACTAGGATAGTGGAATCTTGGAGGAGTTGGAAAAGGATTTCTCCTTTGAGGTTGAGGAACAAAAGGATAAGATTGTTTGAAGTTACTCCCACCATGATCAAATTGGAATTGGTTTTTATTTTGAGAAAGGAATTCAGGGGGTTGGGATATTGGATTACCATACCTAAAGACTGGATGGTCTTTCCATCCTAGGTTATAGGCAAGAGAGAAGGGATCATGGTGGGTTTGGTTAAAGTTTCTAACGAACAGACTTGGTTGTTGAGGGTTGGTGTTCCTTTGAGAAAATAAAGCATTGATCTCCATTGGTCCAAATAAATCTAATGAATCATCCTATAATTGTGGACATGTATCATTTGGATGAGATGGTCAGCTATAGATTTAATAGTTTTTTATAGGTCCGTGGAACTAAGATTATGGAGAAGATGAGGTTAAGGATTTGGTATCCATAACTAGTTGTCGCACAAGACCTGTAATTTCACTCATCCACTCAGTTATCTTGTTAAGATATATGGATTTATTCTCTTAGAATTGTTTTACTTGTGCATGATATTGAGTATGTAATTTCTACATGTTTTCAGAAATGTTTCTTATGAGATATCATTTAAATGCAAGAGTTTTTTCAAAAAGAGCACTGCCAATTACGACAATGATGAGAGTTCACTCCATAACCAATAACCCCTCATAAAATTATTGGATCAAGGGTTTTTTGGAATTTTGTGGTGTGGGAATGTTACCAAAATATTTCTGAACCTATCCTAGTATTCATGGAGTGATTCATTCGGTAATTGATGGATACCACTAATTTCCTTTCACATAGAAGTTGGAAAAAGTTTTTATAAAAATAGATGATTCATGAAAATACATGATTTTATGGAAACAGGAGGAAGATAGTGGACCCATGACTTGGTATAGTTGGCTTGGGAGAGAGTTAATGATCTAAGTTTTATTTTTTCTTCAAACCCCCTTAAGGCTTCATAGTAGATCACTCCACTTGGAACTCTTTGAGGTGAAGATGAGGATCCTCATTAGATAGCTGATGAAAATGAGGAAAATATAAATCAAACCCAATTTGAGTTTGACATAATCCTAGATGTTTGGATATAGAATACTAAGGGGTTGGTAATTCATATCAGGGTTAGTGGGTTCTTTAAGGGTTTGTTCCCTAGGATTGGTCATATCTAGATCAATTGGATAGGCAATGAATGGGTCTTGAGTGATTTAATTATCCATAATATTCCTCCTAAGTTGAAAATGGTACTCTTAATTTTAGGGTCAAAAAAATCAAGGGATTGTTTGGGAGGATACGAGGCATTTAAATAAATTTTGAAAGGATGTCGAAGGAGGGTTTTTCTATGATTTTTCTTAATTTTTTTTTTATTTTAAAAAAATTAAAAACAATCAACTCCAAATATAGTACCATCACTAAGTATTTGACTGGAGTTCCTCCATAAACATTATATAAGAGCAATGTACCATTGAATGGTTGATAGGTAATAATAATTTGTGATTTAAATGGCATTATTTTCGTGGATGGTACTATTTTTGGACTTGATTGTTTTTGTTTTACCTTTTGAATAGGGGTTGTTTGTAGAGAATAATTAAATTTATTTAAGGATGAAGTTTGATTTAAAAATTTGATAAATATTAGGGTGAGTTCATTATTGGGGATATTATCTTATGAAATCCTAAATACTTTAAAAACATTTCATTAAATTAATATCCACTTCACAAGATGATTTCAATCAAAATTGTTAGTTTTGGATTTAATCCAACCCTCAATGAGGGTTATGATATTATCAATTATAATTTATGGAAGGGAAAATATTTCATTAACTCATATTTTTTGTGATTCCAATAATCCATGTAATCCATATGTCAAACAAGATATGTCAATAATCCATGACATATCCAATTTCACATACACAATATTAATTTAAATAATGTCAATAGAGATACATCTCACAATCACTTAAAAACCCCAAATTATGACTCACCCCAATGTATGGTTTAATAATAAATTTATATGGTTAGTAATCTAGTTGAGATTATTATGATAATTTGTTGAATGAAAAAAAAGGAATGAGATGAGAAAAAAAATCATGCACCGAACATGCACAAATGAAAGGAGGTAAATGCACGCTTTTGATTGAATAAGAAATTGAAAGAGGAGAGGGGTTTTTTATTGATTTTAAATGTTTTAATGACATGAGTATTACACAATATAATTTTTATGAGAATAATATATGATGATAATGATACATTCATTAAACGTTAATTGAATTTACAATCACACTTATATAATTACAATTTAAAACACTTGAAGTACATGAAAAGAAAGCATATAGGAATGTTATCTCAGGTATAAACTTGAGTTTGGAAGGTCCTTCTAGGCCTTTTACAGGGATATTTTCATTCCAATATATCCTCCCAAGTTTTGAAGTGCCAACCTCTTATAATGAGAAGAGGGGATGAATTTATAGCCAAACATGCTGGACTGTTTTCCTTCTAAAACATTCCTTCAAGTTGAATTTCCAATTTGACTATTTATATAGAATAATATCAAGATATATTCTTATTAAAAGTTTTATGTATGGATTTTTACAATTCACCCTCAAAAATTTTCATTCATTGAACTTTTGGATGCAAAGTTATGGTTGTTTTCCCAAACCATGTGCTTCTATACAGAATTATCCTAGATTTTTACATAGCCTAAATGATAATGGGTTTTATACCATGAATATTCCTTAAACTAAAAACCATTTAATCTAAAAAAAATTATCCTAACTCTTTAATTTATGCCCACAAAATTTCTACTCAATTGGGCATGTGGATTTGGAGAAAATCCAATAATTATGGGTTGTTTTTAAAACATTGATAGAATCATGGGCTTGATTTAATGCATGAATTGGGAAATTTATTGGTTAATGTGGGACTTTAAATTTTTATAAAATATTTATTTTGATATCCTAGAACATATTATGTATTTTCATAAAATTTTGGCTTCTATATTTATTCCATAAATTCAATCATCATGGTTGGTCCAATTTTCTCTATAGATTTTCCATGTCTTCTTATGTGGTTCATATGTCCCTTTAGATGGTTAAATTAGAAAAATATCCAGTCGAATGAATTGTAGTAATTGTAATAAGGAACCCTAAATATCAATGATCACACAATTTGGATAAGTAGGTTGTGATTTATGATTAAAATACTAAACTAGATTGAATATGGACTAATTCAAACAATGCTCACAAATTATATTTAGTATTAAAACATTGTAATTTCACACCAATTGTGCACTTTTCCTTGAAAATTGGTAATATAGGTATATAAAAAAATTATTAATAAGTTAATAACATCATGTGGATATATAGTTTCAATTGGGTGATATGGTGGTACAACTTCTGATAATAGGAAGTGTCATTGTGTGAACTTCCACCAGGGCGGCGGCGGACAGAGTAGCCAAGGTAAAGGATCAGTCTCATAGGGCAGCGATCAAGTAATCTGCTATCAGTGTGAAATACCAGGCCACATGTGTGGTTAGTGTCCATGACCACCAGTGAAATTTTGATCTTGTGAAAGGATGGGTCACATACAAAGGTTCTACAGGAGCTCTTGGTATATGGGCAGCGATAAAGGATCTAGGTTGGTTCAAAGCACCAAGAGGGGGTCTTCTACCCTGTATCAGTTAGGTAGTTGGAGTTACATCATTCATGTTGGTTAGGGTGGGGGTACCATACTTCAAGATAAGATAATCAATATCAGTAGGGTAGTACAGCACTAGGGAATCACACTAGAGCCCAATGTATAGAGGCGGGTTAGTTGTATGCAGTTCAGCCTGCACCCGATGGTGGTGAGGCTGGACCATCAACTATTCAAGGTATGATTCTCGTAACTTATATGGTTTCTCATTCCTTATTTGATATAGTATCCTTGAATTCCATTATATATTTTCGGATTGTAAGTGGTTTGAATCTGGAATTGGAGACCTTATGTGGAATTATATTGATCGACATGCCATTAGAGGTGCAATCAGAGGGTATCCATCAATGTAAAGAGTGTTCCATCAAGGTTAGTGGGTGCCATCTCCTTTGGGACTTGTACATTCCTGATATGATAGGTTTTTATCTGATTCTGGGAATGGACTAGATGGTTATATATCATTATACATTGATTGTTACCATAAGAGGGTGGGTTTTACATCTCTTGAGGGTGACACTTATGTTCATCGTGTTGAGAATATGTTGATTCAATAATTTCATTAATTTATTTTTGATTTTTATGCTCACAAACACCCACGTTTATGTTGATAATAAATTTACTTTAAGTGGATTTTAGAATATTAATTACTGGAATAATTATTTTTATTCTGGAAGCATATTCAGTCTTTAGACTATGGGGGTTTATTTAGTTTGTCAAAGATTAATTATTCTGGTTGTGTTTTATAAGCAATATAGAAAATTTCTTATACCCTATATTTAAAAAGAATGTATGGTTTGTATACCCTAGGTTTTGAATAAAAGTATGGATCAGAAGCACAAATTTTAGAAGAAACCATGTGTTTGAGGAATAACATATGGTTCATCATCCCTACTTTTGTATTCAATCATACACTATAAAAGCATACTTTTGGATTTTATTACTATGCATAAAACTCTATATTTGACTTGGTCAAATATGGGGTTTTGAATTATGGATTATTTATATGTTTTCATCAACGGTCTCTCCGAAATTAAATATCTCTTTAAATCTATTTAAATACCAATTCAAATGATCATGTTCAATGGATTAAATTGTTCCTATTTATAAGGGAAGTTAAAATTTTCTTTTAACATTCTGAATTCAAATATTCATGTTTTATCATATAATATTTATATATCTATTTGACCAAAAGGAATTCGAATTTCATGATAAATACTGAAATGTTCATATTTTAAAGATACATATGTTCTTCTTCTAAAGTTATAGATATGCATTCAAAAATAATAATGTGTCATCTCCACTAGAGTTACACTTTAGATCCACGCTTGTTTTTATCTTTGTCTTTATATTCAACTACTATTGTTACTACTATATATATTTTTTAATCTTTTGTTGCAGTTCAACAAAGTACTTATTAGAGCTACACTTTGGAGACATACATGTTTGATCATTTACGTGGTATTTTCTATACTACTATCTAAATAAATATTGTTTGGTGTTAAAGAATATTTTTTTTCTATTTTGTTTCATTTAAGATCATATAAAATTTTCAATTTCTACTACAACTGTGTATCAAAGTTATTCCAACATCTACATCTTTTTCTATTATATGGTTAGAGTATTGGCTACCCATACTCAGTCATTGGTGGAGTGTCATATTTTTATACTAATATGTGGATATTTTGGTTCCTTTTAAAAGAACCAAAAGTCCCTATAAAATCCTTTACTTTAAGGTCCCAACTACCTACAATCATTTATAGAAGTTCTTGGAAAAAGTACTTACAAGTGAAAATCACCAAGCTTATGGAGAGAGTGTTGGTGGAGTGGACTAAGGGATCTTTTTTCCCTGAACCACTATACATCACTATGTTATTTCGTTTATTTATTTATCATTTATTACTCATATTAAATAGATAAGTAAATAATCACTTTAATCTCAAGAGGGAATTTTATTTTCTATCATGTTTTTAAACGAATGCAATTCAACCCCCCCCCCCTCTTGTGTCTTCGTATTTTCCATTATGGTCTAAAAATTAGTATCAGTGGTTTTGCTCTATTGTTTTATTTATCTTTTTTAAGACCTTGTTGTTTCTTCTAATAACAATAACTGGCATCATATGAAAAGATCCATTGGATTTTTTTGGAAATCCTTGAATATTATGCTATTTCTATCGGATTCCATCAATTGATATCATAATTTTTGACTCAATTGGTTATATTTATTTTGACTCTAAAGATCCATAGTTAAATATTCAAACAAAATTAATTCTCAATGGATGATCATAGAGAAGTTATTTTGATAGTCCATGCACATTATTTTAATGGTGATAATTATGGATACTAGAAAAAACACATGATTTTTATTTGAAAAATATTGGAATAAGAGTTTATTTTAAGGTAGTAAATCCTTTTGAAATTCATGAATATGGTTTGGAAAAATTGAATGGTGATCAAGATAAATAATATGATCTTAATTTGAGAGCAATGAATGTTATTTTCTATGGATTTGGAATTGACGAATTCAATCAAGTATCTCAGTGTACCACTGCATATGAAATGTGGAAAACTATTTTTTTCACTTATGAAGGAACTGATAATATTAGACAATAAAGGTATAATATTGAAAAAATGAAATTTGATATATTTAGGATGCATGAATATGAGAGCATCACTCAAATGAATGGAATATTGACAGAAGTTGTCAATGATATTATTGCGTTGGGATATCTAATTAAATAAGAATATCAAGCTTTAAAATTTCTAATAGACTTACCCTCTAAATGGAATGAGATATATACTGCAATTAGATAATCTATTCCAGTTTCAAAAATGATAATGAAAGAACTGATTGGCACCTTGATGATGTATAAATTTGAGATAAAATCTAAAGCATAAAATCATATTTCTATCAAAATGGAAGATGTTTCACTTATAACTACTATAGATGAATCTTCTAATTCAAGTTATTTGGATTTAAGAAAATAATTATCAAATATTTCTAAAAGATTTTTAAAACTATACAAAAAGATGAAGAAAACGAATAAAGAAGATAGATGTTGTGAATTTAAGGAAAAAGGTCACAAAAAGTCTAAGTGTCTTTTGATTAAAGATCAAAGAAAAAATAATTATAAAATAAAAGTTAAGAAAGTAATGAAGACTAACTAGAGTGCTACTTTTGATTCAAGTGATGAATCTACTACAAACTCTAAATTTGATCATGAAAAACAAAAGAGAAATCTATGTCTTATGGATCATGCTGATGAGGCACACACTTATAACTCTCAAAATTCTAATTCATAAAATATTTATTATGATGAACTTGATAATTATTATTTTATGATTCAAAAAAAAATTGAATATTTAAAAAATGAGCATATAAAACTTATAAAATATTATGATACCATATCTACTGATAAATAATGTTTAACAAAATATATTTGAGATTTAAGATGTAAATGTTCTTTTATTTTGTATGAAAATAAAATTAAGGAACTATTATATGAAGTTAATACTTTAAAACAAGCCTCTAGCATGCTTATTAAATTATAAAACTATTTTAATCAAATTCTTAGTAAAAATAAAGTTAATAATAAAGGAAAAAATCAGGATTGGTAGTAATGGAGAAGAACCCAAATTATATAGAAATTATTTCATTCCTAGTTCAAAGATCAAGATCATATCTATTGTAATTGTTCTCACTATGGAATAAATGGACACCATTCAAAAAAAATTTATTTTATAAAATCTAAAAGAAATTGGTATTAAGAATGTTTATTATTTGAAAGAGTTATCTAACTTTAATTATAGTCTATAATCAAAAGAAAAAACTTTGGTTACCTAAGAATTTAGTTGCTAACACTCCCAGACCCAAAATCATATGGGTATCAAAAGGGACTTGTATTTGATATATTTTAGGTTTTCACTATTGGAATTCATTACTATATCATTTATTGGCTACTTGAAAATTATGGAAATTTCTTTTGAATGCAAAATTATTAAATATAAAACTAGTAATCCATGAAGTATTTCATTTCCATCTTAAAAATTGATTTAAATACATTAACTTTTTTATACAGGGGGAGAGAAAAAATTTATCATCTTTATGCTTAAACTGTTTAAACTCTTCTCAATCTATTATTTTATGTGATGCATCAATTTTTTAAAACTTTGATTACATTATACATAATATTTAAAATATTATTTAATTTTATATTAAGATATGTAATAGAATTTCTAAAGTATCCAAATATCTGTAAACTTTGTTTTATATATATCTCACTTAAAAATGTTATCTGGGATAATAATAATTTAGGGCGAATGCATAGTACTTGAATATATTAATTATATGAATAAATATAGGTTTATAAAAACTATGTTCTTAATTTAATCTTTCATTTTTTAAAATTTAAAATTTATTTTTCTCAAAAATGTTATTCATTTACGTAAAATTTTCTTTCAAAATAGTTTTCTTGCATAAAAATATCTTTTCAAAATTAAAATATGAAATTATTGATCTATCTTTTGGATCGAGAATCTAAAACTTCATCTATAATTTTTCATAATGAAACGTTTTTTCTTATTCTTTTAAACCCTAGAATCTTCTTCTAAAACCCTCTTAAACCTTTTTTCTTCGTTCTTTGAAATGAAAAACTCAAAGACTTCTGAATAAGCTAGTTTGAGCGGCATGAACAGACCTAGAACTTCAGGCTTAGAGAAATTTTTTTCTCAAAATATAAATCAAGGTAATTATTTTTATGATCTATTTTTGGAATAGTCAGTTTCATTTATTAAGGATTCTTAGAAAAATATTCAATCAAAGATATATAAATCCATGGTTTTAAAGAACCAGAAGTTCAATATTCTAAAATATTTAAATATAAGATAATTTTTATAGAGTTTGTGTCCAAGTTTAATCTTTTGAATGATGAAGAAGTAAAACTGCATGAGGATCTAAAACGGTATAGAAAATTGTATGAAGGCTGGAAAAATATTTTGTTTCAAAAAATAGTTTTTGATACACTTCAAAGGAAGTATCAAAATTTGTGAGAAAGATCTATTTTTAAAGAATAATTTGATTCTTTTAAAGTGGATATGATAATTCAAATGGAGACACTCGGATGAGAAGTTATTATTAATCCATATATTGATGAGCTAAAATATTTTTTAGTTAAATAGTTCTCATATTCTTTGATTGTTTAAAAATCTATAGATGTTCAAAGGAGAACAGAATAGCTCCCAAGAGTTATAGCTGCTCTAGGTAAAAGAGTTCAAAGTTTGGAGAGTAAAAATGAACCATTTAACTATTCCAAAAATCATGATTCTCCATCAATTCTGTAACTGGCCCAAAGTCAAAGATAAATTTTAAAAAAACAAATCTAAATGTTTTTTTTCTATTCCTCTTAGTTTAAATATCATTTGTATATTTTTCTTCTATGTTAAAAATGCATTAAATTGTTTCTTAATTTATTGTTGATGTCATGAAAAGGGGGATAAATTTGTTGAAATTTATAGATAAATTTATGGGAAATATAATTATAAAGATAATTTTTTAGGATTAAATATGAAAATTGTATATAAATCACTATATTAAAAAAGGTTAAAATATATATGGGAGAAATTTCCATATAAAAATATTTTTCTTATAAGGGATAAATCTACTTGAAATTTATTTATTAATATATTTGTTTTATGAGTTTTTTATCATTAAAAATGAGGATATTTTTTAACATGTGTTGATTCAATAATTTTGTTAATTTTTTTTGATTTTGATGCTCACAAATACCCAAGTTTATGTTTCTAATGAAGTTACTTTAAGTGAATTTCAGGATAAAAATTATTAGAATAATTAATTTTTATTGTGGAAGCATATTCATTCTTTAACCCATGGAAAGTTATTTGATTTATCAAAGATTAAGTTTTATGGACATGTTTTATAAGTAATCTGAAAACACTGTTCATACCCTATGTTTTAAGCGGAATGTATAGTTTTATACCCTACATTTGGAATAAAAGTATTGATCATAAACCCTGCTTTTAGAAGCAACCATACATTTGAGGAATAAACATATGGTTCATCATCCCTAATTTTGTATTCAAACATACACTAAACCATACTTTTGGAGTTTATTACTATTTTAGAAACCCATTTTTTCCTTATAATACTTCGAAATATTTCTATATATATTTCCAAAGCTATATGTTGAGATGACGTGCGATTCTAAGGCCCTGTATGCTTGAAATAAAATTTCTAAAAATATTAAATATATTATATATTATGCACACAAAATTTCTCAAATAAAATGGGATAACTCTTAAATAGAAGTTTGGATCATAAATATGAGACCATGGTTGAGTTCGGAACATGTTTTTTATCCTAGGAGTGACCTAAAATAGGTTAGCATGGGGTGTTTGGACCCCTCTCTCATTGGTGGTATGTTTAGTGGATTATTTAATTATTAAATTCATTAATTCATTCATTTTTAACCTAAAAAAATGTTTATAAATATACTTCCATGAATATTCTTCCAATGTTAGTCTCATAACCCTAGGACCGTCAAGAGCTTCTCATTCCAACATCATTGGTGAATCACCTCGGATGATGATGAAATACTGGATCAAAGAAAATTAGGTCGTAGTGAATGCAATGACCTCCATCAATCATTGGTGGATTCATTCTTCGTTGATGAATGATCCAATATTCATGTATGACTCGTCAATTTTTGGTTTATGCCCTCTTTGATTAAATTGTTTGAGCAAATCAATCCCTTATATTGATTTGCGCCAATTGTAGCCTGATCATGTGCCCATGTTCCAATTTTAAATTGATTGTTCAATGTTTTCTAACCCTGAATACCCGTTCTTGATCATTTTCCATGAAAACTTGTCTAGAGATGTTTAAACCTTTGTTCTTATGATTTTCTCCATCATTTTCTTCACATTCATCACTGGTTGGACCCTGGGTCCCTGTTCGACGTTTTCGGCCAGTACTAGGCCCAATCGGACCCCTATAATCACAACGGTTTCATGAATGAGGGGTGGATCAATGAAACAAGCATGGATCTAGGATCATTGTGAGGCATGGATGATTGTTTCATTGATTTAAGATTAATAAATAAAAGGAAAAGGTGTGGATAATACAGTTTGAATGATGAAACCATCAAGGACCACTGGAATCCAATTTCTAGTGGAATATGGTCAGAAACCATGATCCATAGCCAGATCCATAAGTTTCGGGTAGAGATAGGGAAGAAATCTTAGCGGAATGGCTAGATTCAAGGAACCTAAAGTAGATGTGTGAATCTGTGAAAAACTCAACTACACATCATGTATATGGATGAACATGTGGCGTGTATCCCTCCTACAAGTCATGCACCCCTTCCCCAGATGGGAAACTCATGTTTTGGATCACACATGCAGGATCTTGTGTGGAAATACATGTCCAGGTACATGGATGTGTATCTGAGTACACATACATGGGGTCAGTACATGAACATGAGGATAGTATACAGACATAGGGTCATGTACATAGACACGACAAAAAGAACATTGCCCAGTCCTAGATACCTAGGAAATTTTGTGTATTCTACCTTTATGGCATATACTCTAACACTATTTGGAATCGTGTACTAGCCAGGGACACGGCCAGGTGGTGAAGCGGGAACACACACCATGTGGGTCCCCTCACATGTCGTGTACCCCTTTGACTCCTTTTGAGGAAACTTTAAGGTTCTGTATATCCTTCGTTTGAACTCGGATTTTAGTCCACAAGTAGCCTATCCTGAGTGATTTTCTATATAGAACGTGGTGGCACCCTTGATTTTGGATTTCAATATATGGTGTGAAATGTTATGGACATGACACTTATTTAGGAAGTGCTTGATGATGGTAGTAATTAGGAAGAATCACCATATGCCTCTTATAGAGTGAAACCCGCCATCAGCATGGGTGTGGGTCCTCTACAACTACCTTCCGAGTGGAACCCCTTATCAGATATGGTTTGGGTCCTCTATGAATAGAGTGGAACCCCCTATCAAACCAGGACACATTTTCTTGACCTTTAGAGTGGAACCTCCCATCAGCATGGGTGTGAGTCCTCTACTGTTACTTCTGAGTGGAATCCCCCTACTGGATATGGTGCAGGTCCTTAAACTATAGAGTGGAACCCCCTATAATCATGGGCATCGGTCCTCTGCCTACCAAGTGGAACCACCTATCATCATAGGTCACAGGTCCTCGTGACACTAGAGTGCCCCCCCCCCCCTCATGGTGTGGGCCCTCTATGGATACTTACAGAGTGGAACCCCCTAACACACTAGGGCTCAGTTCCTCTACTTCAAGTTTATACCCCCTCGAATGTGAGGCATAGTGATTAGGCATGTCTTGATTTAGACGGTTACTTATGAGTGGATTCATGAGATGTTGGGCATCATTGATGGTCTTTTGGAATTGTTGGTGACTCTACTTTTTAGGTTGAGATATGAGATGGAGATCCCCTTACTCTATTTTTTGGGATTATTTTGACTAATCATATATATATATATATACTCTTCTATATCCATACCTTTAGATTTGGTTACTCTCTTTCCATGAGAAGAGAAGACATGTGGGGTATGCCACGTGCTTTTTATGTTTAGCTTCTTGTGGTTGGATGAGTGTACTCTCCTACTATAGGTGTTTAAGACTTGATGTGTAGTTCATCTACTCACCATGTCAAGCCCCTTGTGTTTAGACGAGGTTACTCTCTCTTGGTTTGGGTTGAGCTATTCTCTTTCACTGTATCTTGCATCCTATGTACTATCTACTGTATTTCTATTCATATTGTATCTCTTACTAATCCCCCTTCAGATTTCAGGGCATTCTACTGGGTATTTATATACTCACCCATGTATAGGCTTTGCCCATACATTTCATGTCTTATGAAAACAACGGAAAATTCAGTGGTGAATTCATAGGAGCTTGGGGATACCTAGTATTTTGGACCATGTACGGTGGTCAAAGCTTGGGATTTAGGAGATGGGATCTCTCTGCATTTTACTTTACAGTTTTTTCAGGTTGGGACATATTTCTTATTGGGAATCTATTTTTTCCCATTACTTTTCAGTTTTCATTGTTGTGACCTTGTGCACCCTATAGGTTATTCATTCTTGGTTTACTTTCTAACTGTTGCATATTTTTATTATTATTCCTCTACAATTCTATATTGGGATGGTCAGGTGTATGTATACAGTTACTTCGGTAAAGGCCTCCCATTTAGTATATGTCTTTTGGCACTTGTTTCCACCCCCTGACCTATGGAGGTGGTCTTGGGGTAGTTTTAGATAGAGCCCCATCTTGAGTCAAGTTGTAACAGATTGGTATCAAAGTGGTTCATTCCTTGGGAAATTTTTTGGACTAGTCCCCTTACAATATTTTGGCTAGGATTGGGAAAATAGTTTCAGAGTGTCTTGAGTGAATCTCTCATACCAGGGAGTCCAGTGATGGTGCGAATGGATGACATATCCATTCACAAGGACATTGACTACATGTTTGTCTACTCGGCATATTGAGACATTGGTTGTGGAGATAAATGATACCTGCATCATATAGGATTTATTATTTGATTGTCCTTCTTGAGTTGGCTCCCCATTGTTGTTGATATGTATATATATTCTCATCTGTTTGTGGTGTGTCTTGATAAATATTAGGATTAATTCGTGATGACAGTCATCCAGGATACTAGTTTTGGATCTTAACGATGATCTGATTAGCGATGAGGCCACATTTTAGGATTCATCTTATGAGTTTCTTTCTCTAGGTGGGGATGTAGCAGCACCTCCACCTGTTGAGTAGAAGATCGTCCCAACATAGTAGGCTAAGGATGCGTACATTCTTAGCACGCTCTGTGAGTTCCAGTGACAAAGGCCACTGAGGTTCCATAGCGAGGAAAATCCTCAGGTTGTAGAGGATTATCTTGAGTTGGTGGTCCATATCTTTAGGCTCATTCGGACCTTGACGGATCAGGTGGTTGCATTGGTATATAGCCTTTTCCATGAAGCATATGGGTGTTGGTGGAGACTTGTTACATATATTCATGATGAGTCGACACTCTTGTGGTCCGACTTCCATCATTTGTTATGTGATTACTACCCCTCCTGATTGCACTCAGACCGAATTCAGGATCTTTTGAAGCTGAAATAGGGAGGGATGTCAGTGGATGAGTACGCAGTGAGGTTCAAATAATTTATGTGGTACTCCCTTGACATGATCTGGTATGGATACTTATAAGTATGAAAATTTGATTAGGGACTTCGTAGAGAAATCCATTCCAGCGTGGTGCCCTTATGCATCCCCACCTATATTGGGGTGCTAGAGAGGGAACTAGTGACAGAGATATTTATGTCAGAGGTATGCTAGACAAATGGATCTGGAAGTGGTCACCATAGAGATGATTCGTATGTAGCAATTGGTAAAAACCAGGTGCCAGGATCTCGATGTAGGATACCTCCCCATGATCAGAATCAAGCATGTGGTTAGGGGCATCGTGGAGGACCAGGTCATCGTGGAGAGGGGTGATGCTTTACTTGTGAAGGGTGAGGTCACATAGTATAATATTTCCTGACCATATGTGTCAATCATCATAGGGATATAGCTAATGGACCACCATGGTAGAGGCAGCACCGTAATCAGGGATCTCCCAAGCAAGGGCAGGGTGGTCCCCGAGGAGGCGAAGCTAGTAGAGGAGTAGGAAGAGCTATGGGTGGTAGAAAATTCTATGATATCCTTCCACCACCACCACCAGGTGGCCCACATTAGGCTCAAGGAGTTAATGGTCGGGTCCATGGATGGTTGTAGGTTATAGAGTCTTATGACCCCGTAGCGCATGAGGTGATCAAAGGTATGATCCATGTGTTTTCTACTCATACTTTAATATTAGTATACATAGGTTTCATTAATTATTTCATCTCTATACTCCCAATGTGAGAGATGGATCTCCCAGTTGAGTCGCTAGCCTAGTATCTTCTTCTTGATGTTCTTATAGGGAATGCTTCTTCTATATATTTTATCTACCGGTAATGTGTGCTGTCAATTGGTAGAGAGAGTTTCACATGGGACATTTTGGTCATCAGAATGGAACCCTATGATGTTATATTGGGTATGGATTAGTTGTATACAGTTCGATCCCAGATTAATTGTCACCACAAACAATTCAAATGCTTGTGCGCTGATGGGACAAGATTCTCCTTTTCCGATGAGAAAGATCTTGTGGCAGGGAAAACATGTTTTGATAGTAGGAGACTGTAGCCCATTACCCATCAGTTAGAAAGTATATCCCTTGGTGAATTAGAATCTTCAAGCATCTGGATTCCTTCAGTTTTGGAGGATTATATGTATGTCTTCCCTGAGGATGTTCTGGGACTACCACTGAGGTGGTATATGGAGTTTTGCATTGAATTACATCCTAACACCACTCTGATATTTTTTTGGAATATCAGGTAGCCCCTAACAAACTTTGGGAACTGAGATTTTAGTTGGAGTACCTTCAAGAGAAGGGTTTCATCATACCCATTGTGTCCCCCTGGGAATCTCCAGTGTCGTTTGTGAAAAATCTAGGTGAGATATTGTGTCTTGGTGTGGATTATCATCACCTGAACCCATCCACGATAAAGAATAAGTACCCCTTTCTGAGGATTGACAGCCTCTTTGACTAGTTGTGATGCATGAGATAGTTCTAGAAGATTGATCTCTAGTCTATCTACCACTATTTGATAGTTCTCAAGTCTGATATTCCAAATTTGACATTCTGATGTCGTAACAGACACTATGAGTTCTAAGTGATTCCATTTGGTATAACGAATTCCCCCCATTGTGTTTATGGATTTGATGAACTTGGTATTCCAATTGTACTTAGACCAATTTGTGGTCGTCTTCATCGACGACATACTCATCTACTCTACATCTTAGGAGGAACATACAGAGCACTTGAGGATGGTTCTAGATTTACTTTGAGATCACCATCTTTATGGGAAGCTCTTGAAGTGCCAGTTCGAGATTCATGAGGTTCACTTTCTATGTAATTTCATTTATGAGCATGGTTTATCCATGGAACCAGTGAAGATTGATGCAGTGCTTTCTTGGGAGCCACCCAATAGCATATCATAGGTGTGAATCTTTCTTGGCTTGGTAGGTGACAGGCCTAGTGGGCGTTGTTAATTCTCTATGAGTCTATGTAAAAACAAAATTTATAAAACTCAAACTATGAAACTCGATTAATTAAAACATAGTATTATGAAAGTTCAAGTTCTAAACCATAAAGATGGTGAATTTAGTTTGATTAGTTTTTAAAAAATATTTAATTTTATTATATTAGAGAAAGCAGTGAGAGAATATTGGTTTGATTGATTTTGAGAAAGAAAAATGAAAACAAAGCAGATTGATTGATTGGTTTGGAAATAGATTTTGAAATCATTCTAGGGTTTTGTAATTGTAGGGTTAGAGTGTAATTAGATTTAATAAAATATGTTGATTAATTCGTGATTGGTGTCAGAGTCGAGATGAGGAAGATCTAATGGTCATGGTATCTCCTCCTCAATGTGGCAATACCATATTTCCCTTAGTCTAGTAATTTAGGGCTTCGTCGAATCAAGTTTGTATTGATACCATATTTAAACTGGATTTCCCCTAAAGTTGAAAATGGTTATGCCTTCTTTAGGGTTTTTAGTTTCACAATTTTAAAGTTCCTTTAAGATTCAATTACCAATGGTCATGATAAATGGAAAATAAAGGGATTGAAAGTTGAAGTTTAAATTGCAGCAAACCAAATTCATGGATAAAATAAAATAAATTAATCCAACACACATTCCCCCTTCTATTACATTACCATAGCACAAGACAGGTTTACCCCCCCATCCTAGTGATGAGAGTATTAGAGGGAAGGATAAAAGAAAAATAAGAATGAAGGAAAGGAATAAGAACTCGAAAAGGGCCATGTGAAGCTTTTCACTCTAAGATTTGGTCTCCATATATTCAATTCCTCCAATAACAGCATGGTATGTCTCCTTTTATAGGCTCCAGATAGGCTCTGGTATTAATGAGGATCATTAATATTTGATCCAAGGGTGGTCTAGGGTGGGTCCTATGTAACATATTTGTTCAAATATCAAAGATACATCGAATCTGGGCACTTAAAATCCATCTTGATAATTTACATAGTATGTAATGTGTTTACATGATGTGTAATATTTTAATTTATAGGCGTCGTGAATTTTGGTGTTTCTCTTCCAAAAACTCATCCCGAAAAAACTCACACTGTGTAAATGGAATACACGACATGTAAATTAGTCTACTCCAGTTTTCTAGCTCTGCTTTGTCTTCAAAAATCCAGTTTCACACCCCGAACAAAGCACCATAATTTTCCTATTTTCACTCCTTTTTTCAAAGATAACCTGTATCCTACCATAAAATACAAAACAAATCAAATCATTCAAAAATTGAAAATATAAATCATTTAAATACAGAAATCGATGTATTAAAATATCATAAAATATATGCATGAAATACAGATATCAATAGGGTACTATAGAAGGTTTGTGGTATAATTCTCTAGGATCGCAACCCCTTCGACCACCCTGATGTGAAAAGGTAAGTTGTTTACCTAGTCTGTGTAGTACTAGAGGGACTTTGAGGAGTTAAGGCTGAGGATGAAGAGTGCTCCAGTGTTGAGACTACCGGAGGAAGGCATGGAGTTCATAGTGTATTGTGATGCCTCGGGAACTGGGTTCGGCTACATGTTGGCATAGCGGCAGGCAATTATCGCATATGGTTCGAGTCCATTAAGACCCCATGAATAGAACTATGCAACTCATGGCCTAGAGATTGTAGGAGTAGTCTTCTCTTTGAAGATGTGGAGGCACTACCTTATGGGGGAGAATTTTGTGGTTTACTTAGACCATCAAAATCTCAAGTGTGTCTTTACGTAGAGAGACTTGAACCTAATACAGTTATGTTAGTTGGAGTTCATACAGGACTATGACTTTGAGATAGTCTATACTCTGGGTAAGGGCAACGTTGTAGCTGATTCCCTTAGAAGGAATTTTTAGGCTCTCTTAGTACAGGATGCTTTATAGAAGTTGACCTCATTACAGTTGAGTCTAGTACAGCAAGAGGGTACATATTTTCTGCAGTCAGTGGTGTTGACTCCTCCACTTCTCATGCGAGTGAGAGAATCACAATTGGGAGACATCAATTGTGAGGTATTATATGATCAGATATCTACAGGTGAATCACCAGATGGATATTTTAAAGGAGAGAATCACATCATCTTATTCCAAGGATGAACGGTGGTTCCAGTCATGATGCGGGAGGAGGTGATGTGAGAGTTAAACACTTATCCCCTAGTTGTACATCCCGATGTGGGGAAGTTGTATAGATACCTTCAATGACAGTTTTGGTGCTATGACATGAGACAGATCATAGCTGAGTTCATCTCTCGGTGCCTCACCTATCAGTAGGTGATGGCTGAGCACCAAGTTCTGGAAGGTTTGTTTCAGTACCTTGAGATCCTGTAGTGGAAGTGGGATAGCATATCCATGTAATTTTTGATAGGGATTCCACGCATAGTGAAGAACCATAATTTCATCTAGGTGATAGTTGACTGACTCATGAAGTTAGTACACTTCCTTTCTATCATGGAGTAGAGTTCGGTGGAGAGTTTGGGGATGTTGTATGTATGGGATATCATTCGCCTTTATGGGGTGCCCTCAATGATTTTCTCTGATCATGATGTTCGGTTTACGTCACAATTGTGGAGAGGACTGTAATAGTCATTTAGAACCCAAATGAGGATGAGTGCAGCCTTTCACCCCCAGACTAATGGGTATATCAAGAGCATTATCCAGGTGTTAGAGGATATGCTGAGGGATTGCATGTTATACTTCGATCGGATCTAGTAGGATCACTTCCCCTTGGTATAGTTTGCTTATAACAACATTTATCACTCTACCATTAGCATTGCGCCTTTTGAGGCCCTATACAGGAGACCCTATAGGTCACCCTTGTGCTGGATAGATATTGGTGAGACATCTCTTTTGGGCCCAGAGATGTTGCAGGAGACAACAGAGAAAGTCCAGGTCATTTGTGAGCAGGTGAGGATAGTCTAAAGTAGATATAAATCTTACGCAGATCGTCGTCATAGGCCCTTGGAGTTTGAGCAAGGAGGCCATGTTTTCATGAGAGTCTCTCCACGACAAGGATTGAAGAGGTTCGGCCGGGGAGGCAAGTTATCCCCAAGGTTCACCGGGCCATTTGAAATCGTTCAGAGGGTTGGCGAGGTTGCTTATCACCCTACTATACCCCCATATCTGGAGCGGGTGCACAATGTCTTCCATGTGTCTTAGCTGAGGAGATATGTGAAAGAACCTACATACATCATCAACTGGGGTGAGATGGACATCGAGGATAGAGCCACCTTTGTAGAGCACCCATTGGAGATTGAGGATCGACAAGAGAGGACCCTATGTGGATGGATCATCCCCTTGATTCGTGTGTTGTGGAAGCACGGGAGCGTGTAGGAGAGTTCCTAGAAATGGTAGAGCTAAGTGTGGTCCCAGTATCCCGAGTTGTTTGTTTAGTTTTAATTTTTGTGGATGAAAATATTGAATGATGGAATGATGTAGAGACCTGTTTTTTTTCTTGTAAGACTTTAAAATATTTCTATATATATTTCTATAGTTAGGTATTGAGATGGCATGTGATTCTAAGGCATGGTGTTCCTAGAATTAATTTTATAAAAATATTAAATATATTTTATATTATGCACGTGCAGTTTCTCATAGAAAATGGGATAACTCTTAAACAGAAGCTTGGATCAGAAATTTGATACCACAGTTGAGTCTAGAACACGTTGTTCTAGGTGTGACCTAAAATAGGTTGGCGTAGGGCGTTCAGAATCCCCACTCATTGGCGGTATGTTCAGTGGATTAATTAATTATTAAATTATTTATTTATTTATTTTTAACCTGAATGAAATTTTTATAAATATACTGTCATGGTGATTTACCTAGGTTTAGTCTGATAACCCTGGGATCATCGAGAGCTACTCATTCCTCCATCATTGGTGAATCACCTCAGATGATGAAGAAATTTCGGATCAAAGCATATCAGGACGTGGTGAATGCAATGACCTCCTTCAATCATTGGAGGATGCATTCTTTGAAAATGAATAATCCAATCTCCAGGTAGGACTCTTCAATTTATGTTTTTCACCCTCTTTGATTAAATTGTTTGAGCAGATCAATCTCTTTTATTGATCTACGCCAATTTTGGCCTGAGTATGAGATCACGTTCCAATTTTAAATTGATTATTCAATGTTTTCTAACCCCGGTGCCTGTTCTTGATTGTTGGCCAAGAATGTTTGGCCAACGATGTCTAAACCTTTATTCTTGTTCTTTTCTCCCTTTTTTTTCTTTACGTTCATCACCGGTTTGACCCTGCAGTCCCAGTTCAACATTGTTGGGCAGTACCGAGCCCGATTGAACTCCCATAATCACAACAATTTCATGAATGAGGGGCGGATCAAAAAAATGAGCACACATCTGGGATCTTTGCGAGGCACAGATGATTGTTTTGTTGATTTAAGATTAAGAAATAAAAGGTGTGATGAATATTGGTTGAATGAATAAACCACTAACGACCATAGAAATCTGATTTCTGGTGAAAGATGGATGGAAACCATGATCCACAACCAGATCCATAAGTTTCAAGTAGAGATAGGGTCTAAATTGAAGTGGAACGATTGGATTAAAGGTGTTGGAAGAGGATCTTAGAATTTGTGAAAAAATTCGACTACATGTTGTGTACAAGGATTAACACACAGTGTGTAGCCCCCTCACTACGACAGCTAGGGTTTGGGAAAAAGATAAGGATTTCATGATGTGTAGTCCTCCAACACGTCGTGTACCCCTTCCCGGGATGGGAAACCTGTGTGGTGGATCACACTGGTGGGATCTCATGTGGGAATACAAGGCCAGGGACACGGCTGTGTATCCAAGTACATGGACATGAGTTTAGTACATGGACACAGGGTTAGTACACAGACACGGGGTCATGTACATGGACATAGCCAAAAGGATACAGCCTGGTCCTGAATAACTAGGACAGGCTGTGTAGTCCACCTGCATGACGTGTACTCCTATATGGTTGGGAGTCATGTGCTAACCAGGGACATGGCTAGTCAGTGAAGCGGGACCATATGTCGTGTGGGTTCCCTCACACACTATGTACCTCTTTGAATCCTTTTGAGGAAACTTCAAGGTTCCATATCTCTTTTGTTTGAACTCAGATTTTGGACCATGAGTAGCCTATCCTGGGTGTTTTTTCATGTAGAATGTTATGGTTTCCCTCATTTATGGATTTTGAGATATAGTGTTGAATGTTCTGGGCATGGTTCTTATTTAGGTGATGCTCGACGACGGCGGTGATTAGGTAGAATCACCATAGGCTTCTTATAGAGTGGAACCCCTCATAAGCATGGGAACAGGTCCTCTACAAATACCTTATGAGTGGAACCCCCTTATCAGATAGGTCATGGGTCCTCGATAACCAAAGTGTAACCTTCCTAACACACCATGGTGTGGGTCCTTGGCCTTTAGAGTGGAACCCACCATCTGCATGGGCGCAGGTCCTCTACTGTTACTTTCAAGTAAAACCCCCCTACCAGATAGGGTGGGGGTACTCTATGACTATAGTAGACCCCCCCCCCCCCACCATCACACTAGGGCGTGGGTTCTCAATCTATAGAGTGGAACCCCCCCCCCCCCCCATCAGCATGGGTGTGGGTCCTTTACCTACTGAGTGGAACCCCCTATCAGCATAGGGTGCGGATCCTTATGACACTAGAGTGAAACCCCCATCAGCATGGGTGCAGGTCCTCTACGGATACTTATAGAGTGAAACCCTCTTGACACACTAGGTTACAGGTCCTCTATTTCAAGTTTGTACCCCCTTGGCTATACAGCGCGGTGATGAGGCGTGTCTTGACTTGGATGGTTACTTGGGTAGATGTGTGAGATGATAGGCATCGTTTATAGACTTTTCGAACTATTGAAGACTCTTATTCTTGGGTCGAGCTGTGATATGGAGATCCTATTACTCTCTAGTTTGGGATTATTTTGACTGAGCATAATATATATATATATATATATATATATATATATATTCTTCTGTATCCATACCTTTGGATTTGATTACTCTCTTTCCATGAGAGGCAAAGACGCATGGGGTATGTCACATGCTTTCTGTGTTTAGCTTCTCGTGGTTGGATGAGTCTACTCTTCTACTATATGTGGAAAATAATCTATGTGTAGTTCATCTACTAACCATGTCGAGCTCCTTGTGTTTGGATGAGGTTACTCCCTCTTGGTTTGGTTTGATCTGTTCTCTTTCACTGTATCTTGTATCTTGTGTACTATCTACTGTCTTTCTATTCCTGTTGTATCTCTTATTTCTCCCCCTTCATGTTTTAGAGCATCTTACTAGGTATGTATATACCCACCCCTACATGGGATTTTCCCACCTGTGTCGTGTCTTATACAGACGACGGAAAGGTTGGTGGTGACTTTAGAGGATCTTAGGGATACCTGGTATTTTGGACCGTGTACGGTGTTCACAGCTTGGGATTCAGGAGTTGGGCTCTATCAACGTTTTACTTTCCAATTTTTTCAGGTTAAGACATATTTCTGGTTGGGCATGTATTTTTTCCCTTTACTTTTCAGTTTTCACCATCGTACTCTTGTACACCCTAGAGGTTATGCATGCTTGGTTTACTTTCTAGTTGTTGCGTCTTCTTATTATTATTTCTCTTCACTTATTCATTGAGATGTTCAGGTGTGTGCATACAAGTACTTCAACAAAGGCCTCCCATTTAGGGAATGCCTTTTTGTTCTTATAGCCACCTCCTGGGCTATGGAGGCGGGCTTGGGGTAGTTGCAGCTCAAGCCCTGTCTTGGGTCAGGGTCGTGATAGCTATGCAGAAAAACCCTACATTTGACTTGGTCAAATACATAGTTTTAAATTATGGATTATTTCTGTGTTTTATGCAATGGTCTCATCGAAATTAAATATCTCTTTAAAGTTTTTTAAAGACCGATTCAAATACTCATGTTCAATAGATTAAATCATTCCTATTTCTATGGAAAGTTATGAATTTCTTTGAACATTTTGAATTCAAATATTTGTGTTTTATCATTTGATATTTCTGGAGTTGTTTGAACAAATGGAATTCAACCATAATGATAAATACCAAGATGTTCATCTTTTAAAGATATAGATATTCTTTTTCTAAAGTTACATATGTGAGTTTGAAAATAAGAATGTGTTTTTGCCGCTATAGTTAAACTTTGGAGACATACATGTTTTGATCCTTATCTGTTCATTTGACTGTTGTTGTTGTTGTTGTTTCTATTGTATATCTTTTTTAATATGTTGTTGCAGTTTGACAAAGTACTTATCAGAGCTACACTTTAGTGGAATACATGTTTGATCATCTACCTGGTGTTTTCTCTACTATTGTCTAAAGAAATATTGTTTGATATTGAAGAATATTTTGTTGTTAATGTGTTTCATTGGATATCATATAAAATTGTCAGTTGCTACTGCAACTGTGTGTCGAAGCTATTTCAACATTTACATCCTATTCTATTATTTGGTTAGAGAATTATTTGTCCGTACTCATTCATTGGTGGAGTGTTAGCTTCTTATAGTAAGCTGTGAATATTTTGATTCCTTGTAAAAGAACCAAAAGGCCCTATAAAATCCTTAACTATAAGGTGTCAACTACCTGCACTCAGTTGTAGAGGTTCTTGGAAAAAGGACCTGCTAGTTAAAATCAGCAAGCTTGTGGAGAGAGCGTTGGTGGACTGGACTAAGGGATCTTTGTTCTCTGAACCACTATACATCGATGTGTTCTTTCTTTTATTTATTTACTACTGCTTTCTCTTCTTTAAGTGAGAAGTAAAGAATCTATTTAATCTCAAGATGAGAGTTTAGTTTTTATCAAGTTTTTAAAGGAACACAATTCACCCCTTGTGTCTTTGTCTTTTCCATTCTAACCTAACACATTGTGGGTAATGGGATATCCTGGAAAACTGTGCAAGGCCAATTCATTCACAACTGGGTGAGATCACAGCCCAGGTTGTGAGTCTTTTTCTTGATGATGAGGGAGTGGAGTGTGGCATCTTTCCTCCAGTAATAGATTAGTTCCAGGATGTTTTTCTTGATGATTTCTTAGGGATACCACCTGAGAGAGAGGTTGAGTTAATGATTGAGATGATGCTTGGAGCTAAGCTAGTTTCTATTCCACGGAATGGAACCAGCATAACTTTAGGAACTTAAAACTCAGTTGAAGGAGTTGGAGGATAAGGGGTTTATCCATCAGAGTATCGCCTTAGGGTTATCCAATATTTTTTTCTAATAAGGATGACAGAACGTTGCGGTTGTGTGTCGATTATCGAAAGTTGAATCAGATGATGATTAAGAACGGGTATCCTCTTCTGTGTATTGATGATATCTTTGGTCATATAAAGGGTTTTAGCATGTTATCCAAGATCGATTTGAGGTCAGGGTATCATCAATTTAGGATGAGACCTTCTAATATATCATGGACTGCTTTCATAAGCAGGTGTGGTTTGTGTGTATTTTTTGTGATGCCTTTTGGGATGACAAACATGCCTGTTGTGTTTATGGCTTTGATGAGTCAAATCTTCCACCCATATTTGGACCAGTTTTTAGTTGTTTTTGTGGATGACATCTTAGTGTACTCCCAGACTCATGATGATCGTTCCAAACATCTTGACTGTCACGAACCAACCCGGGTCGACCCTAAACCGGTCACCCGAGCTGATCCGCGGCAAGTCCCGAGGGGCGTTCCCGATCCCCCCGGGATGGCAACTAGTGCCGGGCATCAAAACAAACCAGTTGGGAACGGTTTGGCCCATGACAAAGACAAGCAAATATAAATTGAACAAGCAGATAACTAAAGGAAAATAAATTGAACAATGCGGCAGCGGATAAATGAATAAACAAAGAAACGTGACATACCTCTGGTGACCCCACGGATCACCACGGTACGACAACCACACTCGCTCCCAAAAGCGATCCAAGACTGAACCCTGCAACTGAAAAGTAATGTAGGCGTGAGCACCGAGATGCTCAGTAGGAAAGCCCAAAAACAACCACATCCTATGTCTCTGCCTTTAATAAGAAATCCAACCAATGCCAGTTTGGAAAATAAGATATACTAAAATAGTATTTTCCTCCTTTTCAAATTCAAGTAACGAGTTTGCATCTTCAGGTAAAGCCTTTTACTTCCACTACATTTTAAAAATAGGTTTCAAGCATGCTTTTAACATTTCAAAATGAAAAGAAACCAGTTTGGATTAAAATATGGTTTTCACAAACGAGGCATCAAGTATGAAACAACTAAAAAGAAAGTTACATCGTCAGCAGCATGACATAAAGTGAGCACCATGGGTAATCCCTATAGGCAGATAGAACAAGTGGGAACCTAAAGACCTCGTACCTCAGTGAAACGTGGCTTAGAAGACCACGACCCTCAGAAAACGTGGCTTAGAAGGCCACGACCCTCAGAACACGTGGCTTAGAAGGCCACGACCCTTAGAAATTTATATGTTTAGTTAGTGTTGTTGCGTCAATCCTGCTAGACAAACCGGGATGAACCCCTGCCGTGTCATCTAGCGTACTAGTCCTGGTCACCCACCTAGATACCCAGGTTTTCCCATTGTGCTCTATTTCAAATGGTGGTGAGTTTTCTTCATTAAACAATCAAACAAGTACATTACACTTTCTTTATCTAAAATTCATTCAACCTTTCACCACCGCACTCCCTACTTAAGTGCATTCCCCCTCTTTACATCACATAAATACACACAAGCCTTTACACTAGGCACATATCACAAACCACTCATTAACACTTGCATCACATTTTATTTTCAAATTTAGGGGGAATGACTAAAAAGGGGTTTTCTATTTTCACAAACCAAATCTTAAAGTGCCAACCGGGCCTTTCATAAAACATTCTTAAGATGCCAAACATGCTTAAATACTTAAAGGGTACACTTTTAAAAATCAATCAGCGAAAAGGCCAAACACCTTTGGAAATACACATTACTAATTCAGAACCACTTAAGAAATCAATTTTTCAATAAAAGGTCACTTAAGACCGATAGCATTAAAAATACATTTAAATTTCCAAATCAAAGGCGAAATCATTTCTAGCAACCGTAACCTGATTTCATAGCATGTGGATATAGCGTAAATGTAAAGCATATTTTTAAAACAAGCAAGCAATGATGAATCTCAAATTTAAGGCATAGGCATAGAGGACCTACCTCAAACATGTCGCTATTTGCCGATGGCCACTCGAACCGACACTTGGCGCACACACGCACATGCATTTATACACATATATATATAAACCCCTAGCTGCATTGCACATATTCCCCGCGTCATGAGGGAATATGTACAATGAGGGCATATATATATATATATATATATATATATGTCTTACCCTATGCATGTACGTGTAGGGTACTTCGACACCCGCGGCCCAAAACCATCGCAGCAAAGTCCAACACACTACACATGTAATTTAATAAAACAAATCAAACAATAAAATAATCTATAAAACATTTCAAAATAACCCATCAAAAGCCCACACCAAATACACACTCAACTTCACGTTGGGAAGCCACTTTGAAACCAGATTTACAACAAATAGGCATTAAAACATACCTTACATAATTTAAAATAATTTACAATACATATTGATGCATTCACAACAAAACACACGCAAACCCCAATTCCATTTTGAAAAATGACGCACGATAAAAACATTTGAAAACTTCATCTGCATCACCCACACAATTAAAGAAACCACCAGAAAAACTTGTCAACCCATTTGAAAATACGCCGCACGACTAAAACAATGAAAACCCACTCAAATGCTCATTTATGACAGAACGCATACCGACACTACCCCAAAACACCAATTGCGCCCCTTGCACACCCTAATAAAGTAACTTCACAACTTACAATACACTAGTCAATAGTCCGACATGGGTTTCCACAACAACAACATACTCATACCACTTAAACACACTAATAAACAAATCAAGACATACTAAAACTCAAATAAAAATTTAATCACATCAAAGAAACTAATTAATTAACTAACCTCACAATAAAAAAAATGTTAACATAACCAAAGATGATTTCAGCATCAAGTACACACATTATGGCAACATGATACTAAACAATTTCAATGCAAAATAGACTTCAATGAAAATAAACTTCACACCACACGCATAAATTAAATACCCCTCTAAACAAATTAACTTTGCAAATTAATTAATCAAATAATTAAATGTACGTGGAACCACTTACCAACGTGTCGCAAACTTCGCACAATTGGTGCGCGAAAACCACTACACACAATGCACCTCAAATAAAATCAAATGCACCCTAAAACAAGCACAACATAAACACATCAAAATGAATCAAACACAACTATTCACAACAACACCAAATCAGGAGAAAAACAACTGAAGTGTTCCGCACCTACGGCAATGGGTTCGAAAGGCTGGGCAGATGAAATTGGGGGTGGCGGAAGGCTGTCAAATGGAGGAAGGAGGTGTGCGACATTGGCTGGAAAATCTGGAGGGAAACAGGGGGGATGCGGAGGTGGTTGGGAGGTGCGGCCGACGGCGGTCGGGTGCCGGCCGGGAGGAGGGGGAGTCAGAGGTCTCGCCTGCGCCGGAGCCGGGAGAAAGTGGGTAGGGGCGGCACCCGGAAAGGGAGGAGGCGCGGTGAGGGCGGCGCGAGCCCAGTCCGCCGGAGGAGGTCTGGGGGTCCGGCGAGGTGAGGGCGTCGGGCGGGGAGCGTTAGGGTTAGAAGGGGGGGTTGGGTTTCGACGCGGAACAGAAGGGAGAAAAAAAAAAGAGGATCCGCGCGGGGAGATGGGGAAAGAAAGAGAGGAGGGAAAGAAAAAAAAGAAGAAAGAAAAAAAAAACAAGAGGAAATAAAGAAGAAAAAAAAAGAATAATAAAAATAAAATAAAATAAGGACTAAAGGGAGGGAAAAGATAAAATAAAATAAAAGATCAAACAAAAGAGGATAAAAGAAAAAGAAAATAAAATAAAATAATAATGAAAAAAATGAAAACAATAATCTAATTAATAATAAAAAAAAAGTTATTACTAATGCTAAAACTAATAATAACAAAACCAAAATAATAGAAACGACCAACTAAAAACATTAGCTGAAATAATAATAATCATAATAATAATAATAATATAATAAAACAAACCAAAATAATGTCACTATTAACTGCGCCTGGACACCGTGTATGGCCACTTGAGCGGTCGTGTGCGCGGTCGCATGCACGGGCGCGTTCACGCGCTTAGTCACGATTACGGTCGAGCACCCATAAAAGATCTCAAAATCCTTTTAAAATAGAACCGGTTCAAACTGCAACTCAAAAGAAAGACTTAAAATAATTAAATTAAAATAATGCGTTGGTCGGGGTGTAACAATTCTCCCCACCATAAAAACTTTCTGCCCCCAGAAAGTAACCCAGCCAAACGAGGAAACAAACTTGAGTTCGAAACTGAACGAGGCCAACAAAATCACAACTCGGCGTGACTTTTCACTCTATCAGTCACACCCGACCAACTCTGAGGGGAACTGAAAAGAAAAGAACCATCAGGAAAAGAGGAGGGTTCTCCCCACCACAAGAACCCGACTAGCACAACCGACATTGAGACTCTTAGCATGAATTTACTCTCGAACTGCTACTTGATCCAAGAGGGAACCTCCACACAGACTAAACCTTGAAAAAAAAGGCACGACAAGATTCATGGTGGGTCTTCCCACCATTTAAGGACTGACCAGCTTTAACCAGTGATCACAGACCAGTACGAGAAACCCATCACAACCGACCCATGAACTCTCCGCATAAACTAGACCCCCACCACATGGGGTCATCGACGAAAGACCCCAAACCGAGTAGCGGACCAAACCCCTATTCATTATCTCCCAAGACGCATATGTCTCGGAAACGAGCGCATCCCAAAACAAGAACGGGTTACCAATGGAGCCAGCCACATGAGAGAGATAATCATCTTGAGACTCACAGCCATAAAGAGAAAACTCCAAAGCTCATATTTGGGGAGGCGCAACTACTAAAATTTCCTAAAAGACGAGATCACCATGCCTTCTTACCACCACAGTGGGGTATTCAAAGAACAAAGACCACAACGAGAAAAGGAGACCTTTGCGCCTCTTACAGAAAGACAGAACCTTCAAAGACAGGAGAGCTACAACAGGAAAGTTCAGACCGTCCCCATTTCAGCATCGGAGACAAAACTTAGACCAAGGTTCCCCACACCCAATGATTCCTGACTGCGTGAAAGGCTTCACTCCGAGACCTGTGGTTGGAGCTCTGATGTCATGAAGCATTTGCTGCCCCGCAGTCAGGAGCTGACATTCTCCTGTCGAGACTCCTCCTGAAAAAGCCGCTAGCAGAACCTCTCCAAGTTTCCCAAATAGCCACACCGACAGCAAGTCTTTAATGGATGATGATGACAAGGCGGCTTAAAGTACCCAAACAGGCCACACAAGAAGCGAACAAGAGAGTGGCCCGACTAATAGAAGATGGAATTGACGAGAAAGCTTGTCTGAGATGGGTTCCTCCGGCTCGCTCTCACAAAATGGGGAACCATCCCAAACACCAAAGGGAACCGGTCCTTGAACAATAGACGAAGACCCCACACAAGAGAAACTTCAACTGATTCTGCAACGTTATCTTTGGAGAAAAGGGAACCAACTTCTTGAGATGCCCAACGTAGGCCTTCACTATTCGATGGCATTACTGGACACTCACGAGCCTTGTCGCTTCCATCACCTTCGCTTCCACAAATATAAACCAACTAATGAGAGTGTCCCTAAACACCTTCCAAGTCATACCATCATAAAACGACGCTGGGATTATTTCCTACGCCAATCCAGAGTTTCACCTTCAAAGGAACCCAGACCAACACGGACTCTCATAGTTTTGGGAGTTACCAACAACCTGGAAACACCAACGATTTCACCAAGCCAGTTTGCTACCTTTGATAGATCACTATCACCATGGTAGCTGGACAACAACCGAAAAGAATTCGATTCCACCACCCCGCTAAGAGTCTAGGTAGAACCAACAACTAGAAGAGACTCACTAGAATCTTCTGAGACTTTTCTGGGCAGCATACTCAAAAACAAGAAGCACAAATCCGAATCAAAACCCATCATGAATCAAAATTCCACACCTCAATCACAAACGAAAGCTCAAACTCAAATCACTATTTCAACCACAATTCAATATGTCAAAACCAAGAACCCACGAAAAAGAATACTTAACATGAAAAGAGAACGCTAAACAATTCCTCGCTCACTTTTCTAAACGTTTGAAAGACCCCTTTTGAAAACCATTTTTCAGCAAACAAAACAACTTAGATATCCACCATTGATATCCCATGAAGTCTCACACATACGTATCCTTGTGCTAGCTCAAGCACCCATCCACTCACGTCACCAATTTCCCCACTTTTCACATGCGCACCTCAATGTGTGATCACTCGTAGGAATACCAAGGGTAGATTAAAGACACTTATCATTTCCAAATCAGACCATTAAGCACAAAGCACAAATTCTCAACCAATTTGAAAAAGTAACTTATCATTAAGGCAATACATTTCCAATTTCCAAAAACATTTCCAATTCACATTCCAAAAAGTGTTACTGAGATTTCAAAACAACTTCCAAAACACCCCTCATTTTCCCTTTTGAAACCACACATTTGTTAAAAGAAAACAATTTCCATTTCAAAACCATTTTTCCACTCTAACACCACATTCCCAATTCAAACCACCTTCACAAAAATCCATTTTCATTTTTGAGATCTACTCACACCAACCAAAATGAAGGTCAAACATAACTCACATCAAAATTTCCAAAAATAAGGGACTAGTGGCGATGCCAACCCAGTAACATGGCTTAGCAGACCATGCTCTGAGCGGGTATCCACCACGGGAAGTATCTTGAACCGTGCGCTCGGGCTGTACATGGGTCGCTACTCCATGCAAGTCTGCCGCGTAACACTGGTTCACTTCCTTGGTCATCCCTCATCCACACATACCAATCCAAAGAAGAAAAATTCAAATCCTGGACTACCCCTGGAAACTCGAGTCTCGGGACGGGCAAGGGTTCATGACGTCCTTCCCGCACCTACCTCTCGAGTCCCGACACACCTAATCACCAAGCTACTTGACACCCCAAATAACAAGGGCGGCTCTGATACCATTTTGTCACGAACCAACCCGGGTCGACCCTAAACCGGTCACCCGAGCTGATCCGCGGCAAGTCCCGAGGGGCGTTCCCGATCCCCCCGGGATGGCAACTAGTGCCGGGCATCAAAACAAACCAGTTGGGAACGGTTTGGCCCATGACAAAGACAAGCAAATATAAATTGAACAAGCAGATAACTAAAGGAAAATAAATTGAACAATGCGGCAGCGGATAAATGAATAAACAAAGAAACGTGACATACCTCTGGTGACCCCACGGATCACCACGGTACGACAACCACACTCGCTCCCAAAAGCGATCCAAGACTGAACCCTGCAACTGAAAAGTAATGTAGGCGTGAGCACCGAGATGCTCAGTAGGAAAGCCCAAAAACAACCACATCCTATGTCTCTGCCTTTAATAAGAAATCCAACCAATGCCAGTTTGGAAAATAAGATATACTAAAATAGTATTTTCCTCCTTTTCAAATTCAAGTAACGAGTTTGCATCTTCAGGTAAAGCCTTTTACTTCCACTACATTTTAAAAATAGGTTTCAAGCATGCTTTTAACATTTCAAAATGAAAAGAAACCAGTTTGGATTAAAATATGGTTTTCACAAACGAGGCATCAAGTATGAAACAACTAAAAAGCAAGTTACATCGTCAGCAGCATGACATAAAGTGAGCACCATGGGTAATCCCTATAGGCAGCTAGAACAAGTGGGAACCTAAAGACCTCGTACCTCAGTGAAACGTGGCTTAGAAGACCACGACCCTCAGAAAACGTGGCTTAGAAGGCCACGACCCTCAGAACACGTGGCTTAGAAGGCCACGACCCTCAGAAATTTATATGTTTAGTTAGTGTTGTTGCGTCAATCCTGCTAGACAAACTGGGATGAACCCCTGCCGTGTCATCTAGCGTACTAGTCCTGGTCACCCACCTAGATACCCGGGTTTTCCCATTGTGCTCTATTTCAAATGGTGGTGAGTTTTCTTCATTAAACAATCAAACAAGTACATTACACTTTCTTTATCTAAAATTCATTCAACCTTTCACCACCGCACTCCCTACTTAAGTGCATTCCCCCTCTTTACATCACATAAATACACACAAGCCTTTACACTAGGCACATATCACAAACCACTCATTAACACTTGCATCACATTTTATTTTCAAATTTAGGGGGAATGACTAAAAAGGGGTTTTCTATTTTTGCAAACCAAATCTTAAAGTGCCAACCGGGCCTTTCATAAAACATTCTTAAGATGCCAAACATGCTTAAATACTTAAAGGGTACACTTTTAAAAATCAATCAGCGAAAAGGCCAAACACCTTTGGAAATACACATTACTAATTCAGAACCACTTAAGAAATCAATTTTTCAATAAAAGGTCACTTAAGACCGATAGCATTAAAAATACATTTAAATTTCCAAATCAAAGGCGAAATCATTTCTAGCAACCGTAACCTGATTTCATAGCATGTGGATATAGCGTAAATGTAAAGCATATTTTTAAAACAAGAAAGCAATGATGAATCTCAAATTTAAGGCATAGGCATAGAGGACCTACCTCAAACATGTCGCTATTTGCCGATGGCCACTCGAACCGACACTTGGCGCACACACGCACATGCATTTATACACATATATATATACACCCCTAGCTGCATTGCACATATTCCCCGCGTCATGAGGGAATATGTACAATGAGGGCATATATATATATATATGTGTGTGTGTGTGTCTTACCCTATGCATGTACGTGTAGGGTACTTCGACACCCGCGGCCCAAAACCATCGCAGCAAAGTCCAACACACTACACATGTAATTTAATAAAACAAATCAAACAATAAAATAATCTATAAAACATTTCAAAATAACCCATCAAAAGCCCACACCAAATACACACTCAACTTCACGTTGGGAAGCCACTTTGAAACCAGATTTACAACAAATAGGCATTAAAACATACCTTACATAATTTAAAATAATTTACAATACATATTGATGCATTCACAACAAAACACACGCAAACCCCAATTCCATTTTGAAAAATGACGCACGATAAAAACATTTGAAAACTTCATCTGCATCACCCACACAATTAAAGAAACCACCAGAAAAACTTGTCAACCCATTTGAAAATACGCCGCACGACTAAAACAGTGAAAACCCACTCAAATGCTCATTTATGACAGAACGCATACCGACACTACCCCAAAACACCAATTGCGCCCCTTGCACACCCTAATAAAGTAACTTCACAACTTACAATACACTAGTCAATAGTCCGACATGGGTTTCCACAACAACAACATACTCATACCACTTAAACACACTAATAAACAAATCAAGACATACTAAAACTCAAATAAAAATTTAATCACATCAAAGAAACTAATTAATTAACTAACCTCACAATAAAAAAAATGTTAACATAACCAAAGATGATTTCAGCATCAAGTACACACATTATGGCAACATGCTACTAAACAATTTTTTTGTCACGAACCAACCCGGGTCGACCCTGAACCGGTCACCCGAGCCGGTCCGCGACATGGCCCGAGAGGCGTTCCCGATCCTCCCGGGCTGGCGACAAGCGCCAGGGCATCATTAGAGACTGTGGGAACGATTTCGCCCAATATAAATAAATAAGACAGTGAAAATAATACAGAGGAGCGTAGAAAAGATAACCAAATAAAGTGACTAAACAGGAACAAACAAGAAACAAACTAACCAAACACGACGTGCGAACAAACTCCGTGCGACCTCGCGGGTCGCTCTCCGACTCAACGATCAAGCATCGCCCTAGGCGAGCGCACTCAAGCTATGGCCTGCACAAACACTAAAAACAGAAAAGAACTATAGGCGTGAGTATTAAAACTCAGTAGGCTAGCCCGATATCTATTCCCAATGCACTACCTTTAAAATAAAAGAAACATCATTTCAAGTTTGAACTACAATCTATAAAAGTATGTTTTTAATAATATTCTACTTAAAAACAAAGTACGAACCATTGCCCTTATCCATTTTCCAAATTTGTGTTCATTTCATTAGTGCCAATGACATTTCAGGAAAAGGGGAAAGTGATGTTTAGATTTTCAAATTTGTACAAAGGGATTAAACACTTCCATTTGAAAACAATTTTTAGAAACCCATTAAAAAGCAATTTATCAGTTTCCAAGGAAAACGATATGCCAGAATGCACAAAGTAAAACATACAGCAAGGGCAATGTAAGTATACACGTGAGCATCATAATCATTACTGCAAGCTACAAAAGCTGAATAGACATGGGTGAACCTAGGAGATCGAGAATAAACCAGAAGACACCAATACATGAGAAATCATCCTTATTGACATGTCACGATGAAATCAAAACGCACAACACGCTCGACCATCCACTCACAGGCAGGTCGAGGGCAAATCCCATAGCAATAAACCCAATATATCCACCTACTATGGGCCACTGGTCAGTACCATAACCTACCAGTGCAGCAATCGTTCTTAGAATATTCTCTCAATATGCCAGATTCCCATGTCTCAAGTGTTTAAGAAAAAGGGGGTGAGCCAACCGATGCCAACCGAGCATCCAATCAGATATATATATATATAAAGAACAACAGGCATTCCCCGAGCCACTCCATGGGACAACCTCATGCCTTTTTCCACTCAAGTACCCGGGAGCCTCTAAGCACGGCCTCCCAAACAATCAATCGCAACCAAGGCATGAGAGTCGTCCTAAGAGGATTTTTATCGAAACATTTTTATCGCTTTCCATAAAGTGCCAAACGGGCATTTAATACAATTCACAATTACTACCAAAACCAGTTTAAAACCATTTGAAGAATCCACAAAACACTACTTCACAGGTTGCCAGTATTTTTATAAACCAAACCAAACCATTTTCTTTTCCAAATAAACTTTAAGAGCCAACCGGGCAATTTCTCAAACGAACCAAAGTATTTGTTCATGCTTCAAAAGAAATCATTTCTCATTAAACCAGAACTCTGTTTTATGTTTCGTGAATTATGTTTCAAAGCCAAACGGGCATTCCTTCATTATTGGGTGTCCGCTCGTCAAAAGGATGTTTCATGTGTCGTGTATAAAATAAACGGCTCCTTTTGACATTAAATAACCATTTAAAAATTAACCATCTTATATTAAAAATTAATTATCGTATATTATCTCATATTTATTACAATTAATAAAATGTTGATTTTTAACAATTAGGGTGCGCAAACAGCATGAAATAATATAACTTAAATTTTAAAAGCAGTGCAAAGGGGACCTACCTCAAAACCAAGCGCGACGGCAAAACGACTTTGGAAGCAAGGCGCGATGACACGACGTGTGTCCGAAACCACGTGACAAAGTCCGACACTCTGCATAGACAATTTCAAGGACTCAGACGCAACCAAAAACTCACCAGAGCCTGCGAAACCAAGCGGCGGGAAGAAGCGCTCACCTTGAAACTAAAGCGCGGCGTCGACGGAACCTTGGAAACAAGGCGCGGCGGTGGCGCTCACTCGGAAACGCCCTGCGCGGGTCCTAAAAGTCCTAAACCAATAAATAAAAACCCACCATCAATTAAAACTCATGATCCAACAAAAGTACAGTGATGAAGATAATAATAATAATAATAATAATAATAATAATAAGATTAGCAATAATAATAATAGTAATAAAAAAAATAGTAATAATAATAATAGTAATAATAATAATAATAGCAAAATAATAATAATAATAATAATAATAGTAATAATAATAATAATAATAATAATAATAATAATAATAAAATTAATAATAATAATAATAATAATAATAATAATAATAAAATTAATAATAATAATAATAATAATAGTAATAGTAATAAAATTAGTAATAATAATAATAATAATATTAATAATATTAACATTATTGATAATAGAATAATAATAAGAATAATAATAATATGGAAAATAATAATAATAAATTTAATAATAATATCAATAATAATAATAATAGTATTAGTAATAATAAGAATAGTATGAAAAACAATAATAATTATAATTATAATAATATTAACACTAATATTCATAATATTAATAAGATAAAACAAAATAAATAAATAAAAGGGAATAATAATAATAATAGTAAGAATAATAATAATAAATATAATAACAGCAATATTAATAATAATCATAAAAGTAAAAAAAAAAATCAAATAAAATAAAGAGACCTGGATGGGGGGGTTGGCCGGAAGGCTGACAGCCGTGAGGGAGGAGGAGGCCGGGACGACGCCGGCTAGGATGGCCGGTGGAGTTAGGTCCGCTGGAGGCGAGTCGCCGGGTAGCAGGGGCGGACAGAGAGGATGCAACGAGGAGAAGTAGGAAAGGCCGGCGGGGAGGGGTTCGGCAGCGGACAGGGAAAAAAAAAACGGGGCGTCGGGCTGCTGCGCGCTGGACAGGGGAGGAGAGGAGGAAGAAAAAGAAGAAGAAGAAGAAGAGGAAGAAGGAAGAGGAGAGGAAGAAGAAGGAAAGGAGAAGAAGAGAAGAAGAAGAGGAGGAAGAAGAAAAGAAGAAGAAGAGGAAGAAGGAAGAGGAGAGGAAGAAGAGGAGAGGACAGGGGCGTCGGTCTGGAGGCAGGTGCGCCGGCAGGGAGGTCCGGCGACTGGGAGGTGCGCGGACAGCGGTGTGGGGAGAAGAAGTCACGCGATGGATAAGGGAGAAAAGAAGAAGAAGAAAAAAAAAGAAAACAAGGAAGAGGGAGAGAGAGCAGGGGCGGGGGTGCGCGGTGGCGGACAAGGAGCGGGGCTGGCTGGGTGCAGCAGGGGAGGCGACGCGAGGTGGCGCGATAGAGGAGGGAGCAGGGGCGGCCGCGGAGGAGAGGGAGAGATGAAGTCGGGTCCAGGCCGGTGCTACAGGGGAGCAGCAGCGTCTGCTTCTGTGCGAAGGAGGAGCGGAGGTCGGGGGGCCGTGCGCTGGCTGCTGCGGACGAGGCTGGATAGCAGAGGTGTTGGGTGCGGATGGTGCGACGGGGAGTCCTGCAGCGGCTGGTTCGAAGGAGGCAGGGCTGGGGGCTTGGCCTGCTCGAGCGCCGCAAGGGGGAGAGGGTGGCGGCTCCCGCGGGGAGGAAGAAGGAAAAAATATATAAAAGGGGGGTGGCCCGCTAGGGTTAGGTGGGAAAGAAAAAAAACTAAACATAAATGAAAAGAAAAGGAAAATAATAATAATTAATAAACAAATAAATAAAGCATTAATATACCTCCATTAAAGCCTCAATAAATTCTAATTGTAATGATAAAAGTTTAGTACTATTATTAATAACAATAATCATTATTATAAACCTCATTAATAACAATAATATTAATAAAACTTATGTAATAAAAATTTATGTCAAACATTAATAATAAAAATAATAATAATGACCACTAATAAAAAGAATTCATATCATTTTAATAATAATAAAATTAACGAAAGGACCACGCAGTTGCATGGGCGAAGCCGCGCGACGTCGCGCTCCACCCGTGCGTCCAAAGATGTCAGACCCAAAACACGCACTTTTTATCCTAAGTTTAAAATAAAAAAAACAAAATCGTTCGCGACTCAAACCGAACCAAAAAGAATTTAAGGCGAAGCGAATAATAAAATAAAATAAAATAAACACCCTTGTCGGGGTGCGACAATTCTCCCCACCATAATACTTTCCGCCCCCGGAAAGCCACCACACCAACCAGTCGATCGATCAACACCTAAGGATTTCACAGAACACGATCCAACCTCTTATCTCAAGGATGTCACAACGACTACCAGCGGGACTGAACCTCATTGCCCAAAGTAAATCACCAACATAGGGAAGGCCCGAACGGGCTCCCCACCATAAGAACTCCACTAGAATTCGATAACTATTTAAGAGAAAACCCAACGGGACTCATGGTGTGTCTCCCCACCATAAAAGGACTGACCTCCTAGCGACCAACCAGAAATCCAAACTTAGGCCAGAACCGGGCCTTACTCAAGCTATAAAAGCACCGCAAAAACATTTAAACCACTTGCTCTCGTCCGAAAGGATAGAAGTTTAAATGGACACTTTGCGCAACTAAAACCCTAACCCCATGGGCGGGGAGGGTGGGCCCAAGGATCAAATCACTAAAACTACGACGTACGACTACTCACGACCCATCACTTCGGGATGGACACAAACCAGGGCCGCATCTGATTTACGTCAGTGGCCCATGCAAAGTCATTGATCAGCAACTTACATCCAAAAGGCACAATTGCCGACGTTACACGAGGGATAAGTCCATCGCGCGCTTTGCGACAAGAGGAAAACTACAACGACAGAGGAACCAGAGCAACAACACCAAAACTACCTCACCACGACGATAGAGGCGCGACTTTAACCGGACTTCTTTAAAATTTTCCCCCGGGGTTTCCTGACTACGCGCTGGCTTCACTCCGAGACCTTTTGGTTGGAGCTCTGATGGATGAAGCATCTCCTTCCTCGCAGTCAGGTTCTGATAATCCCAACAAGAAACATGCATCTTTTGATGTGACAAAAGAAAGGACAAGATTTTAAAATTAAAAACACACCAGCATTGAAAGGCGAAGTTCATCAAAAGACCCATGAAGTTCCCATACATTTCAAACCCAAAACAACACCCATACATAGGCCACGATAATAGATCACTTTCACAGAAAGGAAACTTACACTGGAAACTTTGAACAAAGACCCTACAACACATTACTTCTGAGAACACCCTCTGCGACGCTTTCTTGCAATGCCCCGACAAAATCGTCGCAAGTGACCCAGGCGTCCACATGCCCGGCAGGGCTTCAGAGTGCTTGGGCATGACGATTTCTTATGACCCCGCTTGCCACACTGGTAACACACAATAATCTCTCGCTCCGAAGAGGTTGATGAAATATCCCGAGGCCTCTTGATTCCACGACCTGATCCATCCACTTCCATTTGCTTACTCATCTCCTTTCAAGAACCTTCACCAGTGCTCATAGGGATCGAATGAGGGAGAACTACCTCGAGCACTCCTGCCATCGCGGCTTCGATACGAAAAGCTTGTCTCGCCACATCAACAAAAGAAGTCAGGTTGGACTCTGAAACCTTCGACTGTAGATCAGGGAGGAGACCCGTCTCGAAGCGTCGAGCCTTCACGGGGTCATTTGTGGCATACTCTGAATCATAAGGTACTAGCTCCACAAAGCGATGGAAATATTCTAACACGGATCCGTCGCCCTGCTGCAGACAACACATTTCCATCCCCTTCCTCACCCTATCTTCCTCAGAGAAATACTGGCGAATGAACGAGGCCTTGAAAAACTCCCAAGTAACCTCTTGACGGGGCTTGTTCCGAGACACTGACTTCCACCACATCCACGGTGAACCTTCAAGCATGAAGGTCGCAAACTTGACCTTCAACGACTCGGGCAACTCAATGAGGTTAAAGTCCCTTTCAATCTTCCGCATCCACTCCTCTGCCACGGAAGTTTCTACTTGACCATAGAAGAGAGGTGGATCCAACTTCCGAAACTCAAGCATAAAATCCTTAGGTTGATCAACCGCACTACGATCACCCATCGAAGCTTCGAAAGGATAACCACTGGACAAGGAAAAGTCAAAACCCAATCAACGCTAACTCAACGAATGAATAACAACCTCAAAATCAAACACTGCATAGGCGACAAGCTCAAAAATCCGAGAAAACACGTCATCATAACATCAAAATTTTCTCTTTGAAAACATCTTAAATTTAGAACATGCTTAATGGGTTAAACCTCTGCCATTGGTATTCTTTAGAGCCTCACTCACATGCATGTATCCGTGCCACCCAGGGCATCCATCCACCATACCAGAAATCCATCCACATTTCCAACATATCACAATGCATGTGAGCACTCATCAGAACACCAAGGTCAAAACAAAGCAACTTCATTTTCCAAAAACAATTCATTTATACCACTTCTTTTAAAATAATCCGCAAATCAAACATGTTATGTCAAACAACCATTTTTTTTTCAAAACCAACTTTTCTGATTCAAACCACTTTCAAAAATCCAGGGAAACACAGAACAACTCAAACAGGGGACTAGTGTCAGTGGGTGACTTGACCATATGGTTGGCGGCCACATGCCAAACACGTCACTGACACAGAGAGCCTTCTTGGACCATGCCCCCAGCTCCACATGGCTTGCCAGGCCATGCGGCTTAGGACTATTAGCCCAACTCCATTTGTCGTACCCCAATCGCAAAACATTTCCATAAAAACCCAAACAAACAAATTAAACTGGACTTCCCATGGAAACCTGAGGATCGGTACGGGCAAGAGTTCGCGACGCTCTTCTCGCACCTACCCCTCAAGTCCCGACAATCCTACTCCATCTACCTTGATATCCCAAATAACAAAGGGCGCTCTGAAAAGTGAGGTCTGCTAAGAGCAAACCTGCTCTGATACCATTTTGTCACGAACCAACCCGGGTCGACCCTGAACCGGTCACCCGAGCCGGTCCGCGACATGGCCCGAGAGGCGTTCCCGATCCTCCCGGGCTGGCGACAAGCGCCAGGGCATCATTAGAGACTGTGGGAACGATTTCGCCCAATATAAATAAATAAGACAGTGAAAATAATACTGAGCAGCGCAGAAAAGATAACCAAATAAAGTGACTAAACAGGAACAAACAAGAAACAAACTAACCAAACACGACGTGCGAACAAACTCCGTGCGACCTCGCGGGTCGCTCTCCGACTCAACGATCAAGTGTCGCCCTAGGCGAGCGCACTCAAGCTATGGCCTGCACAAACACTAAAAATAGAAAAGAACTATAGGCGTGAGTATTAAAACTCAGTAGGCTAGCCCGATATCTATTCCCAATGCACTACCTTTAAAATAAAAGAAACATCATTTCAAGTTTGAACTACAATCTATAAAAGTATGTTTTTAATAATATTCTACTTAAAAACAAAGTGCGAACCATTGCCCTTAGCCATTTTCCAAATTCGTGTTCATTTCATTAGTGCCAATGACATTTCAGGAAAAGGGGAAAGTGATGTTTAGATTTTCAAATTTGTACAAAGGGATTAAACACTTCCATTTGAAAACAATTTTTAGAAACCCATTAAAAAGCAATTTATCAGTTTCCAAGGAAAACGATATGCCAGAATGCACAAAGTAAAACATACAGCAAGGGCAATGTAAGTATACACGTGAGCATCATAATCATTACTGCAAGCTACAAAAGCTGAATAGACATGGGTGAACCTAGGAGATCGAGAATAAACCAGAAGACACCAATACATGAGAAATCATCCTTATTGACATGTCACGATGAAATCAAAACGCACAACACGCTCGACCATCCACTCACAGGCAGGTCGAGGGCAAATCCCATAGCAATAAACCCAATATATCCACCTACTATGGGCCACTGGTCAGTACCATAACCTACCAGTGCAGCAATCGTTCTTAGAATATTCTCTCAATATGCCAGATTCCCATGTCTCAAGTGTTTAAGAAAAAGGGGGTGAGCCAACCGATGCCAACCGAGCATCCAATCAGATATATATATATATATATAAAGAACAACAGGCATTCCCCGAGCCACTCCATGGGACAACCTCATGCCTTTTTCCACTCAAGTACCCGGGAGCCTCTAAGCACGGCCTCCCAAACAATCAATCGCAACCAAGGCATGAGAGTCGTCCTAAGAGGATTTTTATCGAAACATTTTTATCGCTTTCCATAAAGTGCCAAACAGGCATTTAATACAATTCACAATTACTACCAAAACCAGTTTAAAACCATTTGAAGAATCCACAAAACACTACTTCACAGGTTGCCAGTATTTTTATAAACCAAACCAAACCATTTTCTTTTCCAAATAAACTTTAAGAGCCAACCGGGCAATTTCTCAAACGAACCAAAGTATTTGTTCATGCTTCAAAAGAAATCATTTCTCATTAAACCAGAACTCTGTTTTATGTTTCGTGAATTATGTTTCAAAGCCAAACGGGCATTCCTTCATTATTGGGTGTCCGCTCGTCAAAAGGATGTTTCATGTGTCGTGTATAAAATAAACGGCTCCTTTTGACATTAAATAACCATTTAAAAATTAACCATCTTATATTAAAAAGTAATTATCGTATATTATCTCATATTTATTACAATTAATAAAATGTTGATTTTTAACAATTAGGGTGCGCAAACAGCATGAAATAATATAACTTAAATTTTAAAAGCAGTGCAAAGGGGACCTACCTCAAAACCAAGCGCGATGGCAAAACGACTTTGGAAGCAAGGCGCGATGACACGACGTGTGTCCGAAACCACGTGACAAAGTCCGACACTCTGCATAGACAATTTCAAGGACTCAGACGCAACCAAAAACTCACCAGAGCCTGCGAAACCAAGCGGCGGGAAGAAGCGCTCACCTTGAAACTAAAGCGCGGCGTCGACGGAACCTTGGAAACAAGGCGCGGCGGTGGCGCTCACTCGGGAACGCCTCTCGGGCCATGTCGCGGACCGGCTCGGGTGACCGGTTCAGGGTCGACCCGGGTTGGTTCGTGACAAAATGGTATCAGAGCAAATATAAATTGAACAAGCAGATAACTAAAGGAAAATAAATTGAACAAGCAGATAACTAAAGGAAAATAAATTGAACAATGCGGCAGCGGATAAATGAATAAACAAAGAAACGTGACATACCTCTGGTGACCCCACGGATCACCACGGTACGACAACCACACTCGCTCCCAAAAGCGATCCAAGACTGAACCCTGCAACTGAAAAGTAATGTAGGCATGAGCACCGAGATGCTCAGTAGGAAAGCCCAAAAACAACCACATCCTATGTCTCTGCCTTTAATAAGAAATCCAACCAATGCTAGTTTGGAAAATAAGATATACTAAAATAGTATTTTCCTCCTTTTCAAATTCAAGTAACGAGTTTGCATCTTCAGGTAAAGCCTTTTACTTCCACTACATTTTAAAAATAGGTTTCAAGCATGCTTTTAACATTTCAAAATGAAAAGAAACCAGTTTGGATTAAAATATGGTTTTCACAAACGAGGCATCAAGTATGAAACAACTAAAAAGAAAGTTACATCGTCAGCAGCATGACATAAAGTGAGCACCATGGGTAATCCCTATAGGCTGCTAGAACAAGTGGGAACCTAAAGACCTCGTACCTCAGTGAAACGTGGCTTAGAAGACCACGACCCTCAGAAAACGTGGCTTAGAAGGCCACGACCCTCAGAACACGTGGCTTAGAAGGCCACGACCCTCAGAAATTTATATGTTTAGTTAGTGTTGTTGCGTCAATCCTGCTAGACAAACCGGGATGAACCCCTGCCGTGTCATCTAGCGTACTAGTCCTGGTCACCCACCTAGATACCCGGGTTTTCCCATTGTGCTCTATTTCAAATGGTGGTGAGTTTTCTTCATTAAACAATCAAACAAGTACATTACACTTTCTTTATCTAAAATTCATTCAACCTTTCACCACCGCACTCCCTACTTAAGTGCATTCCCCCTCTTTACATCACATAAATACACACAAGCCTTTACACTAGGCACATATCACAAACCACTCATTAACACTTGCATCACATTTTATTTTCAAATTTAGGGGGAATGACTAAAAAGGGGTTTTCTATTTTCGCAAACCAAATCTTAAAGTGCCAACCGGGCCTTTCATAAAACATTCTTAAGATGCCAAACATGCTTAAATACTTAAAGGGTACACTTTTAAAAATCAATCAGTGAAAAGGCCAAACACCTTTGGAAATACACATTACTAATTCAGAACCACTTAAGAAATCAATTTTTCAATAAAAGGTCACTTAAGACCGATAGCATTAAAAATACATTTAAATTTCCAAATCAAAGGCGAAATCATTTCTAGCAACCGTAACCTGATTTCATAGCATGTGGATATAGCGTAAATGTAAAGCATATTTTTAAAACAAGCAAGCAATGATGAATCTCAAATTTAAGGCATAGGCATAGAGGACCTACCTCAAACATGTCGCTATTTGCCGATGGCCACTCGAACCGACACTTGGCGCACACACGCACATGCATTTATACACATATATATATACACCCCTAGCTGCATTGCACATATTCCCCGCGTCATGAGGGAATATGTACAATGAGGGCATATATATATATATATATATATATATGTGTGTGTCTTACCCTATGCATGTACGTGTAGGGTACTTCGACACCCGCGGCCCAAAACCATCGCAGCAAAGTCCAACACACTACACATGTAATTTAATAAAACAAATCAAACAATAAAATAATCTATAAAACATTTCAAAATAACCCATCAAAAGCCCACACCAAATACACACTCAACTTCACATTGGGAAGCCACTTTGAAACCAGATTTACAACAAATAGGCATTAAAACATACCTTACATAATTTAAAATAATTTACAATACATATTGATGCATTCACAACAAAACACACGCAAACCCCAATTCCATTTTGAAAAATGACGCACGATAAAAACATTTGAAAACTTCATCTGCATCACCCACACAATTAAAGAAACCACCAGAAAAACTTGTCAACCCATTTGAAAATACGCCGCACGACTAAAACAGTGAAAACCCACTCAAATGCTCATTTATGACAGAACGCATACCGACACTACCCCAAAACACCAATTGCGCCCCTTGCACACCCTAATAAAGTAACTTCACAACTTACAATACACTAGTCAATAGTCCGACATGGGTTTCCACAACAACAACATACTCATACCACTTAAACACACTAATAAACAAATCAAGACATACTAAAACTCAAATAAAAATTTAATCACATCAAAGAAACTAATTAATTAACTAACCTCACAATAAAAAAAATGTTAACATAACCAAAGATGATTTCAGCATCAAGTACACACATTATGGCAACATGCTACTAAACAATTTCAATGCAAAATAGACTTCAATGAAAATAAACTTCACACCACACGCATAAATTAAATACCCCTCTAAACAAATTAACTTTGCAAATTAATTAATCAAATAATTAAATGTACGTGGAACCACTTACCAACGTGTCGCAAACTTCGCACAATTGGTGCGCGAAAACCACTACACACAATGCACCTCAAATAAAATCAAATGCACCCTAAAACAAGCACAACATAAACACATCAAAATGAATCAAACACAACTATTCACAACAACACCAAATCAGGAGAAAAACAACTGAAGTGTTCCGCACCTACGGCAATGGGTTCGAAAGGCTGGGCAGATGAAATTGGGGGTGGCGGAAGGCTGTCAAATGGAGGAAGGAGGTGTGCGACATCGGCTGGAAAATCTGGAGGGCAACAGGGGGGATGCGGAGATGGTTGGGAGGTGCGGCCGACGGCGGTCGGGTGCCGGCCGGGAGGAGGGGGAGTCAGAGGTCTCGCCTGCGCCGGAGCCGGGAGAAAGTGGGTAGGGGCGGCACTCGGAAAGGGAGGAGGCGCGGTGAGGGCGGCGCGAGCCCAGTCCGCCGGAGGAGGTCTGGGGGTCCGGCGAGGTGAGGGCGTCGGGCGGGGAGCGTTAGGGTTAGAAGGGGGGGGTTGGGTTTCGACGCGGAACAGAAGGGAGAAAAAAAAAAGAGGGTCCGTGCGGGGAGATGGGGAAAGAAAGAGAGGAGGGAAAGAAAAAAAAGAAGAAAGAAAAAAAAACAAGAGGAAATAAAGAAGAAAAAAAAAGAATAATAAAAATAAAATAAAATAAGGACTAAAGGGAGGGAAAAGATAAAATAAAATAAAAGATCAAACAAAAGAGGATAAAAGAAAAAGAAAATAAAATAAAATAATAATGAAAAAAATGAAAACAATAATCTAATTAATAATAATAAAAAGTTATTACTAATGCTAAAACTAATAATAACAAAACCAAAATAATAGAAACGACCAACTAAAAACATTAGCTGAAATAATAATAATCATAATAATAATAATAATATAATAAAACAAACCAAAATAATGTCACTATTAACTGCGCCTGGACACCGTGTATGGCCACTTGAGCGGTCGTGTGCGCGGTCGCATGCACGGGCGCGTTCGCGCGCTTAGTCACGATTACGGTCGAGCACCCATAAAAGATCTCAAAATCCTTTTAAAATAGAACCGGTTCAAACTGCAACTCAAAAGAAAGACTTAAAATAATTAAATTAAAATAATGCGTTGGTCGGGGTGTGACATTGACATCATCCTGGGTACACTAAGAAAGCATCAGTTATACGCCAAGCTATCAAAGTGTCGTTTCTGGATTGACACGGTATATTTCTTAGGCAACATCATCTCAGTGGAATGTGTTTCAATGGACCTAGAGAAGGTTCAAGATGTGGTCTCTTAGGAGCATCCTATGAGTGTTTTTTATATCTGAAGCTTTATAGGTTTAGCGGGTTATTATTAAAGGTTCATCAAAGACTTTTCCTTCTTGGTAATGCCACTTTTGGGCCTGGCCAAAAAGGGTGTCAAGTTTGAGTGGTCTGAGGCATTTGAGAATGTTTTCTAGGAGTTGAAGAAGCGTCTGACCATGGCACTAATTAGGATCTTACTTGATTCGGGTAAGAAGTATACCTTGTTTTGTGATGCATCTAGGATTGGACTTGGGGTAGTGTTGATGTAGGGAGATCGATTTATGGTGTACGGATCACGATAATTAAGGCCACATGAACAAAACTATCCTACGCACAATCTCGAGTTGGTCATGGTGGTTTATGCCTTGAAATGTTGACATTGTTATCTTCTAGGTGAGAAGTTTGTTGTTTATGTCGATCATAAGAGCCTCAAATACATCTTTTCCCATCATAATTTGAATCTTCGACAGTGGAGATGGGTTGAGTATATGTAGTCTTTTGACATTGAGCTAGCTTATACGCCGGGGAAGGGAAATAGTGTTACAGATGCATTAAGTCGGAAGACATAGACTCGGGTGGTGAAAAAGTTTAGTTCTGAGTGGAAGATGATGGATTTTTTGTTGAGTGCATATATGTGTCCAGGAGGAGCATGATTTTACAACGCTCAAGTCCTTGTCCATTGAGCCCTCTCTTATGAACCGGTGTTAAGAGGAGGCAATATGTGGATTCAGAATTTCTGGTTTTAAGAGACAATTCTAAAGGTGGAGATCCACCTTCTGATCGGAATATTGATGAGAATGAGATCATACATGTTTGTGGTTGTGTTGTTGTGTCTACTTGTATACGGGAAGAGCTTATGCTTGAGTTTCATGCCTCGAAGTGGGCGGTGCACCCTGGTTTGACCAAAATGTATTGTGATCTCCATAGATAGTATTGGTGGTCAGGGATGAAAAAGGGAGATTGCAAGTTTCGTAACATGATGCTACATCTGTCAGCAGGTGAAGGTCGAGCATCAATGACCTACTGGACTTTTACAATCGTTCCTCATTCTGGAATGGAAGTGGGATGATGTTACCATGGATTTTGTGGTAGGTCTCTTGAGGACGTCTCAGAAGAATGATGCAATTTGGGTGGTTGTGGATCAGCTGACAAAGGTAGCTCACTTCTTGCTGATTCCGGAGATTTTCACTGTCGACCAGTTGGGTGACTTATATGTTCAGGAAATAGTATGTTTGCATGGGGTGTCACGGACCATAGTCTCAAATCATGACCCTCATTTTACTTCACGCTTTTGGAAAGGGTTGCAGAAGTTTCAAGCTAATCAAATGTTTTTTAGTACAACTTTCCACCCACTGACAGACAGGCAATCGAAACGCGCTATCCAGGTGTTATAGGACATGCTGAGGGCATGTGTTCTAGATTTCAGTGAATCTTGGGAGAAGCACTTAGCACTTGTTGAATTCACCTATAACAATAGTTATCAGCACATGCTGAGGGCATGTGTTCTAGATTTTGGCTATGGCCCAGAGTAAACATAAGTCATACGCTGATCAACGTTGTCAACCTCTTGAGTTTGCAGTGGGTGACTATGTGTTCCTTCGAGCGTCTCTGAGATTAAGTCACCATCGGATTCGGAATGTGATATGATGTTTTGGTATTTATTATTATTACATGTCGATGTTTATCTTAATTTTTGTTGTTGGTTTGCTCTGATAAAGAGGATATAGTCTCCTCACATTTCCATTAGACCTTCACTACTAGTCAGCAGTCTTGGACGTACGGGGAGGCGTGTTGTGGTCTTGTAGCGAACTAGCTCAGGAGACCAGTTTAGTGGCACCCAGGTCGGGACGTTACACATACACACACATATCAATATAAATACACATACATGCGTACATACGCATAGACATACATATGTACACATACATGCACATACACGTACACATATATACATACACGTACACATTCAGATGCATATACATACACACACATACATACATATGCAAATACATACATGTACACACATTTATGCACATACACATACATACAATTACATACGCGTGCATGCACATACGTACACATGTATATGTATACATACGCATACTATATAAACATATACATGCAACATAAACATATGTACACATACATACACATATACACATGTCATATACATACATATACATATGCGCATACAAATGCAAATACACATAAACATACACACACATACACATACACATAAACATACTCATACACATAAACATACTCATACGTATACACATATATACATATGCGCGTACAATCATACATGTACATATGCACATACATACACACACATAAATACACAACACACACATAGATAACACAACACTTGCATACACATACAACACACATACTCACATATACATATATCCACATACATATACATGCATACATATACATACAAATACATGTACGTATAAATTGACATATTTATCAATGCTAATAAAAACGCTGACAAATAGTACATTTTTCTTAATATTTTTTGAAACGTTAATTAAAGTAACATTTATCAATGGTGATAAAAACCCTCTATCAACATTTTTTGTTTAGCACGATATTTATCAATACTAATAAAAACACTGACAAATGATACATTTTTCTTAGTGTTTTACATTGATTCAAGTAACATTTATCAATGGTGATAAAAACCCCATTTATAACGCTTTTAGTTTAGTGCTAAATATCACACGATCTTTAACATTGTTTATAAATTGAAATTTATCTCATTTAAAGTTTGAAATAAGTTTGACAGCAATAATTTATCTTTCAAAAATGAAATTCGTCATATGTAAGATATGAGATAAATTTATACAGTACATCTTTTATAAAATGGAATAATGTGAATCATATTCACATATGAGATCCATCTTAAAAACTGCTCACATGCAACCTAGAAATATGGGCTCATGATGTATAAAATATTGTATAAAATTTGTATTCAATTTGTAATGCGTTGAGAATGTTTATATCCAAACACTAGTTGAAAAAGAAACATGTTAGAGAAAAATGCTGCTGACAGAGGCATCATCATGGACGCGCCAAATGGTCTCGCCCAGAAGATTGGCTACCGAAAGGACTGTAAGCTGGGGGAAGTAATTCTTCTCCATTACGGGAATCGTGTTGGTTATGATTACCTCTTGAAACAGCCCGCTGGACAGCCTCTGGATCGCCGGGGGGCTAAATACAGCATGCGTACAACACGCATACACTTCCCTCGCACCTTCCTGGTGTAAAAGAGCCGCGCCTTTCGCGATTGTCCCTGCTGTGTCTATCATGTCATCCACCATCACTGCTACTTTCCCTCTCACATCACCAATCAAATTCATCACCTGCAATCTTATCAACATTCCACATTATACCAAAACCCACTTTTGATGTAATCTTCAAACACTTAAATGTCAGACCCCCCAAATCAGTGGGAGGTTCCAGAATATTTTACACACCTCCTGAGACTTATTCAGGTTCACCATTCCTAACATGTTTATAACACACCATTAATTAAGAAAGTGAGGTCGTCACATGTTGCATATTAATCAGGTTACTTTTAGTCTAAATGTCATAATTCGATTGACAGTAGTAGACAGTAATCATTGATTCCAAAATTACCAGTTACCTCGGCAACATTATGCGCATGACGCCTTTTATCAACAATTGCTAAAGGGGCATCGGATAGTTTCTTCGCAAAGGAACGAGCCCTTGCAACTCCGCCCACATCAGGTGAGACCACCACCAAATCATTACAACTAATGGTCTTGCTGGCAAGGTAATCAAGAATCACAGGCTTGTGCATACAAAAAAGAAAGGCAACAGTTCAAACATTTAGGAATAAACAAGTATACAAAACCAAAACATCACAAAAAACATGAATACATATATACACACACACCTGGCCATAAACATGGTCTACTGGGATATCAAAGTAACCCATGGATTGTCCAGAGTGAAGATCACAAGCAAGTACACGGTTTGCCCCTGCTTCTGTGATCAGGTTGGCAACAAGTTTAGCTGCAATGGATTCACGTCCTTGTGTCTGAAATAAAATTAAGGGCGGGGAAGAAGATCGTATTTTCATCAAAAGGTTAAAGGACTCTACTATAAAATTTGAATACTCAAAAGACTATAACCAACCATGTTTACAATAAAATGCAACTGAAAAGACTGCAATGCTCCCAACATACAAAATCACTTTTTTTTAATAAAAGAAATCGCTCACAGGCGAGACCTTCTTCTCCTTTCACTTCCGTTTTTTTAATAATGGAAAGGCATGTTAGTTGCAACCCCGAACCACATGAACTGACTAAATAAGAGATTACAGCCACCAAAAAAAAAAAAAAAAACTAAATCTTGGTAGACCTAAGAGAGGTCTATTACATTAAGGCTTCGTTTGATAACCCCTATTGGGAACTACTTACAGCAATTATCACTTCTGATAAGCAGTTTGAAAAAATATGTGGTGATTGTTCTATTTCTGAAAAAATGCTTACACCAGGCCTTGTTTGGTATGATGGAATGGTTTTTGATGGAAAAGGAATTGGTATGGGAAAGGGAAGGGGAAGGGGGATCCAAATGCTATATAAAATCATGTTTCGTGGACAAGGAATCATAGTTGGAAATATGAAAATTCCAAAATGTCCTTGTCTTATTTAACCTCACTGCAGCTCCTCAACACCAACGCTGGACATCCACAGTCACATCTCCATCAATGCTCCCCCACCCCCCCACCCCCGTCATCAAAGATCCCTTCGCAGCATGACGCCGCAACTCCATGACATCAGGCCTCCATAGCCGCAAATCCATCAATGCTGTCCCCTGTCGTCAAAGGTCCTGCCATCACTTCAGCACCATCCCTCCATGGTCACAACCCCATCATCACTAGCCCCCACTGTCGAAGGTCCTAGACAGCCCCATTTCAACACCGTTGTTTCAGCCCCCTGCTGCCATTGCAGCCTTCAAATATTGTAGCCGCGCCACTGCAGCCCTTCATCGCCGCCATCTTTGTTGCCTTAGCCCCCCATATCAGCAACCCAGTTGTAGCAAGGATGGGTATTTTTTTCTAAGAAAAGATGTTCCCGTGGGAGATGCCAATTCCCATGGTTTATGGATGGAATCCTGATTCCATCAAAGGAATGGGAGGTTCCTTTCGAATCTCTTTCGCTCCTACGCAAATCTGGTGGTTTGCTTCCCATTTCCCTTTCCATGCTTCCCGTTTCAGCCGTACCAAACAGATTCAAAAGAAACCCGCTTACAGTATGTTTGCAAACCTTACTGAAAACTGCTTATAGCACTCATCTTATGGCAAGTGCCTCAATGTAACGGCTTGTTTGGCAGGAGAGATTTGAGAGGAAAAGAAATGATAGAAAGGGAGTTAGATGATTTCTCGTGTTTTGCAAGTTCAAAATCATTGAAGAAATACAATGTGGGGAGATATGGAGAGAAATCCATCTCTCCCATTGCAATTTTTGAATCAACCAAAAAGTGAGGTGATTTGGACGGAAATAATGGGGGAGGGTTAACCATTTTTAAAATTTCCTATATTATCCATCCCCGACTATTATATAATTAATTTAAAATAAATATGTATATGTATTATGTGTTGGATTGGTGTACCCCGATCCAGTTGGACCGAATGCTTGTGGTCCGCAACTTTCATGGGTCGAGCTCCGCGGTAAGCTTGTTGGGGGTTGCAGGGGGCAACACGCCCCTGCTCCGGGGGGCGAAGGCCCCAGCCCAATTTTTCGAGCACTATAGCATCTTTGACACTGTAGCAGAGCTGACCGACCGGCACCGACAGGGCACTGTAGCAATGCGGACTTTGAAGTCAACTTTACTGTAGCCTTTTGAACTTACATCCGGCAACCACTGTAGCACTTTTGACTTGGGTGGCTGTCTTTCACTGTAGCGACGCGGACTTCCTATGCAACAATGGATCTTCTCCATTTGTAGCCCATTTCGGGCTAGGGTTTCTTACTGAAAAACTCTGTAATTGTGCTCCCGAATTATAGTGAATATTTTGTCTCTCCGTGGACGTAGGGATTATTCCCGAACCACGAAAATTCTTGTGTTCTCGTTCTCGTTTTTTTTTTCTTTTACTCTTCTATTTTTTCACCGTTTCTATCGCTGCAACTCCCGATGTTTCCGCAACAACTGGTATCAGAGGTTGAGTTCGGGATTTTCCAACAATGACAATGGAAGAAGGCAAGGTAAGATTGATCGCTTCGATGGAACTGACTTCAATTTCTAAAGGATGCAAATCGAAGATTATCTTTATCAAAAAAAGATGCATTCGCCACTTCTGGGTCTGAAGCCAACGGACATGGAGCAGTCGGAGTGGGAGCTGCTGGATCAGCAGGTTCTGAGCGTTGTGCGCCTTACATTGGCAAAGAACGTGACGTTCAACATCAAAGAGGAGAAGACGACAATGGATCTGATGAAAACTCTCGCGAATATGTACGAGAGGCCTTCTGCGGCAAACAAGGTGCACTTGATGCGACGACTGTTCAACCTAAAAATGGTTGAAGGGAGAATTGTTGCAAACCACATCAACGAATTCAACACCATCATAAGTCAGCTGACATCGGTGAAAATTGATCTTGGTGATGAGGTATGTGCGTTGGTCTTACTATCTTCTTTACCTGACAGTTGGGAAGCAATTGTAACAGCTGTGAGCAGTACTTCGGAGAATACCAAACTGGTTCTAAAAGATGTACGAGACCTGATCCTCAATAGGGATATGCGAAGAAGAGAATCGGGCAGATTCTCTGGTTCTGCTCTAAACGTTGAAAGAAGAGGAAGATACCCATAGCGAGACAATCATAGAGGTCGATCAAAGTCAAGAGGGAAAAGCCGAGACAAGGCAAAGGGGGCTGGTCCTACCTGCTGAATTTGCGGGAAGAAATGACATGTCAAGGAGTGCAGAGAAAAACGGAAGGGACCTGAAACCAGTGGAGCAAACACGGTGATTAGACAATCAAAACACATTTTATAATTACATTTTATTGGGATTAAAAGTTCATTTTTGATCATATGGGTCTGAGTTAGTACATTTTAATTTTAAACATCCACTCTCATCAATTGTGCACTTCATGCCTAATGTACACCAATTTAGGCCCAATGACTCATCTGATTTTATTGAATGTAATTATTCATATTTTAATATTATTTTTTTGGAAATGTATCTTCACTTCAAATTTAAATGTTTCACATTCAGGGAGCAAGGAAAGATTCATAAAGGATGATGAAGATATTTGGTGATGAAAGGAGACAATTCTGGTGAAGGCAGATTGGACACCAACCCACTGTTGAGGATGTGGGTCCCACAATACTGGACCAACGAAGCCCAAATTTCTTGTGATGATAGAAGACATACAGGGGAACAAATCATTCTTCAGGCCAAAGTGCTAATTCGGTCTCCATGATGGTGATCAAGGCAGCCCAAATGGAAGATCAGAATCTGGGCCAGAATCTGCGGCCCAGAATGTCAGCCCAATGAATCTTCCATATCTCCCGAACCACAAAGTAAATTGGGCTGATATTTTACAGGCTGTTAGAAGACATCTGGGGCTTCATTTTTGTCTTCTATGGCCCACTCCAAATCGGCCATCTAGAAGGGCTTTGAAGCGGATCTGCCAAGTGGATGCAAGCTGGATGCCATCTCGGGTCAAGGGTGGAGAAGTCTCCTCTCCACCTACTTTCCACCACCTATGCCTACCCTCATTGATTGGGATGACTTGGACTGTTGGAGCTCGGCCTAAGGATCCAAATTTTCCTATTTAAGGCAGTGGTGGTGAGGAGGAGCATATACTTTCTTTCATTTAATGTTATTATGCTCAATTTTCGTTGTAATGCTTTCATTTCCCCATGTAAGTTTCTTTTTGTATTTCTAAGTTCTTAATCCAATTCCTTCTCTTCTCTTCTTCCAATTTCTATACTTAAATCTCTAAAATCACAAAAGCACAGTGATAACTCTGTGTGTTGGTGATATAGTTCACACATAGGTGTGAATTTCATTCACACACACGGAGGGGTGCTCGTTATTTCCGCGGTTTTAATCTCTTCAATTCAATTCTTGTAAGCCGTCTTCCGCCCACCATTGATAGCATATCATCAATGGAGGGTTAACCCTTTAATGGGTTGATCTTAGGAAGATGCAAAGGCCGGATTGAATGTTATTTAATGCACGAATTGTTGTTAATTGGTTAAATAATTCAAGACTTCCATTCTTCAATTATTTTCGCTCCTCATCTTCACTGTGTTTGAAAAAGCTAATTCCAATTACTAAATTGACCATATACCTTGGAGAGATCATGAATCTGGTTCTCTAAGTGTGTTGGTGACTAGTAATTGAGTTTAGTTAGTATCTAACCAGAAAATGATGAAGGTAGTGTTATTTTGAAGAATGGTTTCATCAAGAATTAATAAAACCAAAAATTTGTCTAAAGAAATAAAATGCATTCAATCCACCCAAGCGTAACCCTAAGATCAACCCATTTCATTATAATTGAACTCAACTAAGCTTATTAGTCTTCTCCCAAAACACTTAAAAACAAATCCAAGTTGGCCACTTCATAGCCAAAAATCCATCCCTTAGGTTGTGTATCTTAGGTATCTTCTTAGGTCTCTATGGAATCGACAACCCAAGCTACACTACAAGGACCGTTCTACCCTTCTTCTCTTGGGTAAATTTGGGCGTGAACCAAATTTTGGCGCCGTTGTCGGGGACCAAGTAAGTACCTTAGATCCAAAAAAACTTCTTTCCTCACCTCCATTCTTCTACTCTCACCCAAGATCTCTTATCTTGTCCCTTTCTCGTTTTTTTTTTTGGCGCATGTCCGCCTACACCCGCGATTTCTCAAACAGACTAGTTAGGGTGGAAAGTCCTAGGATAGGGGAGTCAAGTGCACCTAGGGGATTGTTTAAATCAGATCCAAATATTCTTGAAACCCCAAAGTCAGTACTTGAAACAAGTCCAATGGAGGGTCATCCACAAAATCAAATTGTAAACCCTGGGGGGAATCAAATGGAAAACCAAAACCAAGAAGCTCCAAACTTAGGGAATATAGTTGATCAAACCATGAACGACTACCTCACTCCAGCTTGGACCAATGCCCCCTCATGCATTAGACACAATTCCATAGGAGACACCAACTACACATTCAAACCCCATGTCCTAAACCACCTTCCAACCTTTCATGGGATGGAGTCAGAAATGTCATACCTTCATGTCAAAGAGTTCAACGACATTGTTGAAACCATGTGTCCCCCACATCAACTAGAATCCGCTAAGATGAGGCTCTTTCCTTTTTCATTAAAGGATCGAGCTAAAAACTGGCTAAACAACTTGAGACCTGCATCAATCCACTCTTGGGACCAACTGCAAAGAGAATTCTACAAAAAATACTTCCCTCATCACAAAACAATTGCACTTAAAAAGAGCATCCAAAACTTTTTTGAAAAAGAGGGAGAGTCATTTTATGAAACATGGGAGAGGTTCAAAGACACCCTAAACATGGTTCCACACCATGGGTTTTCCATACCTGAACAAGTGAGAATTTTCTATAAAGGGTTGGGTCCGGGTAATAAACAATTCATTGACATGATGTGTAATGGAACTTTTAAAAACAAGGCCCCAAATGATGCTTACGAGTATCTGGAAAGTCTGGCTGAACAAAACCAAACTTGGGGAACTTCACCTTATTCTGAAAAGCCACAAAGAACCACTGGAATTCATACACTTAGAGAAGAGGAAAGTCTTAGGGCTAAACTCGCAGCACTCTCTAGGAAGGTTGAAGAGATAGACCTTAGGAAAGTCCATGAAATCCAAAATGTAGACCTTGTTTGCACAATTTGTGACAAACATGACCATAAAACAGACAACTGCCCAACCATTCCATCCATCAAGGATGTTCTTCTAGGAGGACCCCCAGCGGAAGTCAATGCCCTAAACTTTCAAAAGCCCCAATACCAAAACACCTTCAATCCAAGGTACAGTGACCACCCAGGCTTCCGATGGAAGGATAACCAACAACATAGCCAACCACAAGGGCAAAATCCTTACCCTCAACAGAACTACCAAACCCATAATCAGTTTCAAACCCAACCTATCCAATACCAACAGCCACCAGTCCATTTTCAACAAACCATTCCACCTTCAAAATATCCCCCAGGGATAAACCAATCTTCTCAAGCACCAACCCAAACTGTTCCACAAAGCCTACTAGAACAACTTTGCAAACAAATGGAAAGGATGAACTCGGAAGTTTCTTCCCTTAAACAAGAACTTCAAACAATCAAAACTGGGAAGGCACCCATGCCTACCCAAGCCATTCCACAACAAACAACAAGGGGAGAGTCAAGTTACACTCAATCAAATCATGAACAATTGAAAGCAGTGACAGTCTTAAGAAGTGGGAAATCAATTGAAAAACCTGAACAAACCATTTCAGAACTATTAAAAGATTCAACATCACTTCAAAATGATGAAGAACAACCCATAGATTCTGAAAAAACCAATGAGAATGAGAAGGAACCACAACCACACCAAACACTCAAACAACCTGCTCCCTTCCCTCAACGCATGAGGGGGAAATCCAAGCCTGAACTGAGTGAAACCTTGAGAGAAATCTTCTCTCAAGTCAAGATGAACATTCCACTCCTCGATGCAATACAAACCATACCAGCCTACTCAAAGTACCTTAAGGACTTGTGTACTTTTAAAAGGAAATTTTTACATAAAAACCAAGTCCTTTTGGCTGCTAATTTGAGTACCACCATTCAAGGGACCATTCCTCCAAAGATGAAAGACCCGGGTTTCCCTTACATCAATGTTGAACTAGGAGAGGAAAAGGTTGTCAAGGCCTTGTGTGACCTAGGTGCCAGTGTAAACCTCATTCCTTATGCCATGTATTGTCAGTTAGGGCTCGAAGAACTCCAACCCACATCTGTCACTCTTCAACTCGCTGATCGCAGTGTTCGGGTTCCTAAGGGGATCTTAAAGGATGTTTTAGTGAAAGTTGAGAATTTCATTTACCCTGCTGACTTCATTGTCCTTGACAATCATCCAAGCTTAGGTCCTAGGGAGCAAACCCCAATCATTCTTGGTCGTCCTTTCCTTGCAACAATCAACTCTGTTATCCGAGTCTGAAATGGGAACATGACCATCACCTTTGGGAACATGAGTCTAGACTTGAACATCTATAATGCAAGCTCACAAATAGGAGATGACGAGGACATTCATGAAGTAAACATGTTAGGAAGCATTGAAAATGAATCCATAGAACATCAAGAAATATTTGATGGATGTTTAAGTCAGGATGAGATTGATTTCCTTTGTTCACATGAAGGAAGTTTATCTCCTTGGCTCGAATCATTTTCAAATTGCTCCTATGATGATGTCTTAGGACCAACAATCAGTGAAACCTTTCAGGAAACCACATTCATGGAGACAATTCAAACTCCCTTCCCTAACCCAGGTCAATACAATCTTGTGGCTGAAACTTCTACACATGGGGAATCAATTCAATCTGAAAATCTAGGAAACAAATTTGATCTTGATCCAATGCCCCAATCTTCTGCTGAAATTCTGAACCAACCTGATCTTGAATTGAAGGAACTTCCTACTTCCCTCAAGTATGCCTTCCTAGGGGAAAATCAAACACATCCTATAGTCATATGTTCTTCTCTTGAAGCCAATCATGAGGGGATGCTTCTAGATGTCCTTAGGAAACACAAGAAAGCCATTGGTTGGACCCTGTCTGATATTCCTGGGATTGGCCCACTTATTGGAACTCATAGGATTACTCTTGAATCTGAATCCAAACCATGTCGTCAACCTCAGAGGAGACTCAATCCAAATCTTATGGATGTGGTAAGGAAAGAACTTCTTAAGTTGTTGAAAGCTGGTATCATCTACCCCATAGCTGAGAGTGAGTGGGTAAGCCCAATTCAAGTTGTCCCAAAGAAAGCTGGAATCACTGTGATCACTAATAAGGATGGGGAAATTCTTTCAACTAGGGTGAGTAGTGGCTGGAGAGTCTGTATTGACTATAGGAAGCTCAACTCTTGTACCAAGAAGGACCATTTTCCCTTGCCCTTTATTGATCAAGTCCTCGAGCGAGTGGCGGGTCATCAATTCTATTGCTTCCTAGATGGGTACTCAGGGTACAATCAAATCGAGGTCTCCTTGGAGGATCAAGGGAAGACAACCTTCACCTGTCCATTCGGCACATTTGCCTTCAAACGCATGCCATTCGGGTTATGCAATCCCCTGGAACCTTCCAGCGGTGCATGATGGGAATCTTCTCAGATATGGTAGGGGATTTTCTAGAGGTCTTCATGGATGACTTCTCTGTCTTTGGGGATACATTTGAGGGATGTCTTAGGAATGTGGAGAGAGTTTTGTCAAGATGTGAAGAAAAGAATCTGGTCCTAAACTGGGAAAAATGTCATTTCATGTTAAAAGAGGGGTTAGTCCTTGGCCATATAGTCTCGAGTAGGGGAATTGAAGTTGATAAAGCAAAGGTTGACATCATTCGTCACCTTCCATCACCCAGAACTGTTAAGGAAGTGAGGTCCTTCTTAGGACATGCTGGTTTCTATAGAAGATTCATTAAGGACTTTAGTTCAATCTCTCGTCCTCTTTGTGCTCTCCTAGTAAAGGATGCTCCATTTGTTTGGACAGAAAGCTGTGAGGGTTCATTTTCAACCCTTAAATCCGCTCTCACCTCTCCTCCCATTATGAAATCTCCAAACTGGGACCTTCCTTTCAAACTCATGTGTGATGCCAGTGACTTCTGTAGGAGCTGTGTTAGGACAACGGTGTGATAAAACTCCATATGTCATTTCCTATGCAAGCAAATCCTTAAATGATGCCCAAATCAATTACACCACCACTGAAAAGGAGTTACTTGCTGTTGTGTTTGCCTTAGAGAAATTCAGGTCCTACCTCTTAGGATCACCCATCATTGTCTTCACCGACCATTCAGCTCTAAAATATCTCTTCCAAAAACAAGATGCCAAGGCTAGATTGATTAGGTGGGTCCTTCTTCTTCAAGAGTTCGATTTAACCATTAAGGATAAAAAAGGTGTCGAGAATGTTGTAGCTGATCACCTCTCTAGGTTGGAATTCAAAGACAACTCACATCACCTTTCTGTGTCTGATTCATTTCCCGATGAGAACCTCTATTCTGTGAGTGATTGCCCTTGGTATACTGACATAGCCAACTTCTTAGTTTCAGGGGTCATTCCAAAATTCTTAGGGACCCAAGCTAGAAGAAAATTTCTTTCTGATGTCAAGCATTATGTGTTTGATGATCCATACCTCTATAAGTTCTGTCCTGACCAAGTCATTAGGAGGTGTGTGCCAGAATCCAAACAAGAGTCCATCCTAATGTTCTGTCATAGTGAGGCTTGTGGAGGTCACTTTTCCTCTAAGAAAACTTCTGCCAAGGTTCTTCAATGTGGTCTCTTTTGGCCCACCCTCTCAAGGGACTCCTACACATTTTGTCAAAGTTGTCCTAGGTGTCAACAAGTAGGGTCCATCACAAAAAAGGAATCAAATGCCTCTCACTCCAATATTAGTGGTTGAAATCTTTGACTGTTGGGGAATTGATTTCATGGGTCCCTTCCCAAACTCTAGGGGATATCTTTACATTCTCTTGGCTGTCGATTATGACTCAAAATGGGTTGAGGCCATTCCTACAAAATCCAATGACCATCAAACTGTGATTAGATTCCTTAAAGAAAACATCTTCTCTAGATTTGGGATTCCTAGGTCTATCATTAGTGATCGTGGAACTCATTTCTGCAATCGCCCATTCTCATCACTCATGGAGAAGTATGGAATTTCTCACAAAGTGTCCACCGCTTACCACCCACAAACCAATGGTCAAGCTGAGTTAGCCAATCAAGAAATCAAACAAATTCTTGAGAAAACTGTTAATCCATATAGGAAAGATTGGTCGAGCAAACTCTTAGATGCTCTTTGGGCATATCGAACAGCATTTAAAACCATCCTAGGAATGTCCCCATATAGGTTGGTTTATGGTAAAGCATGCCATTTGCCAGTGGAGATTGAGCATAAGGCCTTTTGGGCAATCAAAAAAATGAACTTTGACATTTCTTTGGCCGGAATAAAGAGGAAATTGGATCTAAACGAGCTTGAGGAACTTAGGATGGAGGCTTATGAAAATTCAAGGATCAATAAAGCTAGAGTTCAAGCCTACCAGTCTAGGAATCTTAAAACTAAACACATTGAACCAGGGAAACCTGTGCTTTTGTATAGTTCTAAACTTCATTTGCACCCGGGAAAGTTGAGGTCTAGATGGTCCGGTCCATACATAGTGCATAAGGTGTACCCCCATGGGGCTGTTGAAATTCAAGATCCCACCAATGGTCAAATATTTAAAGTTAATGGTCATAGAGTCAAACCATTCATAGAACCATTCCAAAAACATGAAGTTGATGAAGACCTGAGTGAACCCACCTTTGATGAAAAAAACAATTAATCAATTAGGGGTTTAAGTCGAGCTAACGACGTTAAACAAAGCGTTGAATGGGAGGCAACCTATGATTTTTAAATTTACAATCACTTTATTGTTTTAATCAATTTTTTTTAGCAAAACAATTTGATATAATTTTACCTCATATTGTTGACATGTTCTTCTCTTATGAGTATGGATGGGTATGAAAGGAGAGCGCCGTATTCATCCATGTCACGCGGTGTGATCCCTGAGTATTATCTTACCCAGAAATTAAAAAGAAGACAATGTATCAACAATATAGGTGTTTGTAAGTTTTTATTTTATTTTAGTTTTTTTTTTATTATTATTATTAAAAAAAACAAAACAACAAAACAAAAAAAAATGTAAAAAAAAGTGACACGCCGTAGGACGTGGGTCAAACCCCGTCACGACCGGCGAAGCCGCGGGACTCGAACCCGGGATCGAAGGGAGACAAGGGCGCACGCCTAACACTGAACTACGGCGGTTGGTGCTTCCTTATTCTATCTTCTTTATATATAAACTTATATTTTAAATTTTTATATATATACATAATTTTTTTTTTTAAATTATTACTTGTTATGAGTGTCGATCGTTGGAGTTTCAAAATTAACAAGGGCTGCCAAGTTTGATGGATTTTCAGGGAAATCATAAGAGTACAAGCGTACACTACCGTGAGGATTCTTCAAGTGACATGGAGACCAAGGGATTAAATGAGAGCATCACAAACTTCAACATCAAATATCAGGTGGAATTGTTCTATGCTCCTATTTTCTGCCTCTACCCCTTCTAAATTATATTTTCTTTAAACACCGGGGACAGTGTTATATTATGTTGGGGGGAGGTGAAAATAAAAATCAATCACATAGAGCAATAAAATGTGCGTGTTAATTGAATGAAAATTTTCCTTAACCTTGAACATGTTATTACACATTGCAAACCTTGAAAACTGAATATTAAATAATTTTGTATTCCTTGATTCTGATTTTAATACATGTTTAAGTTCATGAGCATAAAATTTTGAAAAGTGTGGCTGTCTAATGTGATCTTTCACTGTTACATTTTCATCCAATTTTTATAAAAAAAATTCACAATGCACGTCCGTTGGATTGTGGGGTATTAATTTGAATTCTTGGGGTCCCATAATAAATAGCATAGTTTTGGTGATCATTTTAAATTTAATATGAGTATTTTAAAAAATATATATATATAAAAAAAGAGGTGTAAAAAAAACAAAAAACAAAAAAAAAACAAAAAAAAACAACAATAAATTTGCGCATAGAGCAATGAAATGACTTAATGTATGGCTTTCGGCACTTGGGGATCGTAACTTCATAGTTGTCTGGCCCAGAGTTAAGAATTTTATCTCTATTTGTGGAAATTCGAATTTGTTTTTGAATGATTTAACTCGAGATGATGCCCGAGTATGTGGGCTTCACTTGGTGCCCTAAGGCCTTTGAGCCTGGGAGTCATCGGCAAAGTCTCGCTACAAGGGTTGACTCATTTGAATGCAATTTCAATAACCATGACAACATTGCAAAAAAAAAAAATGAATACTCATATTAATATTAAAATGTGATTCCACATAGCGCTTCCATCTTTTCCCCCTTGAATAAAAATGAACCCCCATGTCTATTGTGACACACAACACATCATCATGATTAATTGTAATTGGATGAAATGTGGCATTGAATTTGATCAGAAGAATGGGCTTGGGTTTGGGTTATGCTTTAGAACCTACATTGTATTAAATGATTTTGATGGGATGCATAATTTTTTGGTATGAGGTATTTTGGTGAGCATTGTTTATTAAAATGTTTTTGGAAAAGGGAATTTGATTTTCATAATCTTTGAGTTATTTGCTCGGGACTAGCAAATCTCAAGTAGGGGGGTGTGATTAGACATTCAAAACACATTTTATAATTACATTTTATTGGGATTAAAAGTTCATTTTTGATCATATGGGCCTGAGTTAGTACATTTTAATTTTAAACATCAACTCTCATCAATTGTGCACTTCATGCCTAATGTACACCAATTTAGGCCCAATGACTCATCTGATTTTATTGAATGTAATTATTCATGTTTTAATATTATATTTTTGGAAATGTATCTTCACTTCAAATTTAAATGTTTCTCATTCAGGGAGCAAGGAAAGATTCATAAAGGATGATGAAGATATTTGGTGATGAAAGGAGACAATTCTGGTGAAGGCAGATTGGACACCAACCCACTGTTGAGGATGTGGGTCCCACAATACTGGACCAATGAAGCCCAAATTTCTTGTGATGATAGAAGACATACAGGGGAACAAATCATTCTTCAGGCCAAAGTGCTAATTCGGTCTCCATGATGGTGATCAAGGCAGCCCAAATGGAAGATCAGAATCTGGGCCAGAATCTGCGGCCCAGAATGTCAGCCCAATGAATCTTTCATATCTCCCGAACCACAAAGTAAATTGGGCTGATATTTTACAGGCTGTTAGAAGACATCCGGGACTTCATTTTTGTCTTCTATGGCCCACTCCAAATCGGCCATCTAGAAGGACTTTGAAGCGGATCTGTCAAGTGGATGCAAGCTGGATGCCATCTCGGGTCAAGGGTGGAGAAGTCTCCTCTCCACCTACTTTCCACCACCTATGCCTACCCTCATTGATTGGGATGACTTGGACTGTTGGAGCTCGGCCTAAGGATCCAAATTTGCCTATTTAAGGCAGTGGTGGTGAGGAGGAGCATATACTTTCTTTCATGTAATGTTATTATGCTCAATTTTCGTTGTAATGCTTTCATTTCCCCATGTAAGTTTCTTTTTGTATTTCTAAGTTCTTAATCCAATTCCTTCTCTTCTCTTCTTCCAATTTCTATACTTAAATCTCTAAAATCACAAAAGCACAGTGATAACTCTGTGTGTTGGTGATATAGTTCACACATAGGTGTGAATTTCATTCACACACACGGAGGAGTGCTCGTTATTTCCGCGGTTTTAATCTCTTCAATTCAATTCTTGTAAGCCGTCTTCCGCCCACCATTGATAGCATATCATCAATGGAGGGCTAACCCTTTAATGGGTTGATCTTAGGAAGATGCAAAGGCCGGATTGAATGTTATTTAATGCACGAATTGTTGTTAATTGGTTAAATAATTCAAGACTTCCATTCTTCAATTATTTTCGCTCCTCATCTTTACTGTGTTTGAAAAAGCTAATTCCAATTACTAAATTGACCATATACCTTGGAGAGATCATGAATCTGGTTCTCTAAGTGTGTTGGTGACTAGTAATTGAGTTTAGTTAGTATCTAACCAGAAAATGATGAAGGTAGTGTTATTTTGAAGAATGGTTTCATCAAGAATTAATAAAACCAAAAATTTGTCTAAAGAAATAAAATGCATTCAATCCACCCAAGCGTAACCCTAAGATCAACCCATTTCATTATAATTGAACTCAACTAAGCTTATTAGTCTTCTTCCAAAACACTTAAAAACAAATCCAAGTTGGCCACTTCATAGCCAAAAATCCATCCCTTAGGTTGTGTATCTTAGGTATCTTCTTAGGTCTCTGTGGAATCGACAACCCAAGCTACACTACAAGGACCGTTCTACCCTTCTTCTCTTGGGTAAATTTGGGCATAAACTTCAGCTGATGACGTGCTACTGTTGAGCGTGGATAGCCCAATGGAGTCTTGGATTTTAGACTCTGGGGCGTCTTTCCATTCTACATCGGAGAAGGGTTTTTTGAAAAATTGTTTTTGAAAATTTCGGCAAGGTACATCTTGTTGATGATGAGCCCTTGCAAATTGTGAGGAAAAGAGATCCACGGATCAAGACAAACAGTAGGAGTCTACTGGTTCTGGAAAATATGAGGTATATCCCTAACTTGAGAAGAAATCTTATTTCTGTTGGACAACTTCATGATGCAGGGTTGAGTACCACATTCACTGGTGGTGCATGGAAGATCACCAAAGGAGCTATGGTCATAGCTCGAGGAGAAAAGAATGATACCCTATACAACATGACATAAACTTGCATAAACATGGCTGTATCACTGAAAGTTGTCGAAGATTCACAATTGTGGCACTACAGACTAAGCCACATGAGTGAGAAGGGGATGAAAGTGCTGGTAACAAAAGGGTTGCTACCAGAGTTAAAGTCAGTTGATGTTGGTCTATGTGAAGATTGTATCTTCGGAAAGCAGAAGGTGTCTTTTGCAAAAGGAGGCAGAACACCTAAGGTTGGGAAGCTAGACCTAGTGCACACTGATGTTTGGGGGCATGCACCAGTACATTCCCTTGGAGGGTCACAATACTATATGACATTCATCGACGAATCAACAAGGTATGGGTTTACTTTCTGAAAAGTAAATCTGATGTGTTTAAGATGTTTCAGAAGTGGAAGGTTATGGTGGAGACTGAGTCAGGAGCAAAGCCGAAATACTTGAGGTCTGACAATGGTGAAGAGTACGACAGTAATGAGTTCAGAGAATTCGGTTCTAATAATGGAATTCGGTGGGAGAAGACCATTCCAGGTACACAGCAACAGAATGGTGTGGCAGAGAGGATGAATAGGACGTTGAATGAACGTGCCAAGAGTATGAGGTTACACTCGGGGTTGCCCAAGAATTTCTGGGCTGATGCAGTGAACGTGGAAGCATATCTGATCAACAGGAGTCCATCTGTGCCAATGGGAGAACGTCTACCTAAGGAGCTCTAGTCTGGTAAGGAGGTAAGACTCTCGCATTTATGAGTCTTTGGCAGTTTGGCTTATGTACACATTGATGTTAACTCAAGGGACAAGCTTGATGCTAAGTCCAAGCCATGTTTCTTTATTGGCTATGGTGCTGAGGAGTTTGGTTATCGTTTTTGGGATGATCTCAAGAAGATGGTTATCAAGAGCCAGAACGTGGCATTCAATGAAGGTGTCACGTACAAGGATCATCATACAGTTGAAGATAAAAATGGGAACATTGAATCTGAATGCAAAGAGCAAGTGGAGCTTGAAGGTGTACCTAATCTTGAGACATCAGAACCGGTGGAACCTACTACTCCAATGGAGTTGAGGAGATCAACAAGGGTGAGAAGGCATGTGCAGAGGTATTCATCATCCTTGCATTATCTGTTATTGACTGACGGTGGAGAACCAGAATGCTTTGAAGAGGCAATGCAGCTAAAGGAGTCGAGCAAGTGAGAGCTGACTATGAAGGAGGAGATTTCCTCATTGCATGATAACAACACTTGGGAGCTGACACCTCTGCCAACAGGAAAGAAAGCATTGCAGAACAAGTGGGTCTACCGAGTTAAGGAAGAACATGATGGCAAGAGGAGGTTCAAGGCAAGGTTGGTGGTGAAAGGCTTCCAACAAGAGGGAGTGGATTTCAATGAAATATTCTCACCAGTAGTGAAGCTTACCACCATCCGGGTGGTTCTCAGCATTGTGGCGTCAGAAGACTTGCACCTTGAGCAGCTTGATGTCAAGACTGTTTTCCTTCATGGAGATTTGGAGGATATCTACATGCAGCAGCCAGAGGGATATGTCGAGTATGGGAAGGAAGACCTGGTGTGCAAACTCCAAAATAGCTTGTATGGGTTGAAGCAGACACCCAGACAGTGGAACAAAAAGTTTGATGCATTCATGACTAAAAATGCATACAAATGATGTGGCATGGATTAATGTTGCTACATAAAATCTTTTAGTGATGAATATATTATATTGATTCTGTATGTGCATGACATTCTCATTGCAGGATCATGTATGCAGAGGATTAACGAGCTGAAAGGGCAGTTGGCTGAGAAGTGAGATGAAAAATCTTGGAGAAGCTGGCAAGATTCTGGGGATGAAGATCAAGAGAGACCGCACAGCTGGAACGTTGATGTTATCACAGTCTGATTACATTAGGAAGGTTCTGAGAAGGTTCAGTATGCTGGAAGCAAAGGCAGTCTTTATTCCCCTAGCGAGTCATTTCAAACTATCAAATGAGCAATCACCGAAGACGGCAGAAGAAGTTGAGTACATGGCGAAAGTTCCATAAGCATCAGCTGTTGTAAGCCTGATGTATGCCACGGTCTGCACTCGACCTGACATCGCTCATCCAGTGGGAGTTGTGAGCAGGTACATGGCTAACCCTAGAAAGCATCATTGGGAAGCTGTGAAGTGGATACTGAGGTATTTAAAGGGCAGCAAGGAGGTATCTCTGTGCTTTGGCAAAGAAAATTCATTGCAGGGGTATGTGGATGCTGACCTTGGAGGTGACGTCAACAGCAAGAGGAGTACCACAGGTTATGTATTTACCTGTGGAAGAACTGTGGTAAGTTGGATATCACAATTGCAGAAGGTGGTGGCTTTATCCACCACAGAGACAGAATACATTGTTGTAACAGAAGCTGGGAAGGAGATGTTTGGTTGAAGAACTTCTTGGATGAATTGGGAAGAAAGCGAGAGGAGAATGTATTGCACTGTGACAGTCAGAGTGTTATACATCTTGCAAAGAACCCGGTATTTCATGCCCAAACGAAGCACATTCAGTTGAAGTACCATTTCATCAAAGATTTGATACAAGATGGGTTGCTGACGTTGCAGAAGATATGTGGAACCAACAATCCGGCAGACATGTTGACAAAGCCCATGGTGATATAGAAGTTGAGGCACTGTTGTGCCTCTGTTGGTCTCCACTGATGAATAGAGGATGAGAGGCAGAATAAGGGAGGACGCGATGGGAGCACAAGAGGAAAACAACTTGTATTTTCATTAATCGTCGGGTTGAAATAGACGTTGTCAATGGAAAGCACGCGCACTGGTGAGTGAAGAAGAGAAAGAACTCAGATTAAGTAAGTTGTCTTAGTCATTGACATCGAAGCATAGCAGTGCAGTGGATCAGGCTCCAAGTGGGAGATTGTTGGATTGATGATAGCCCGATCCGGTTGGGCCAAATGCCAGTGGCTTGCAACTTTCACGGGTCGAGCTACGCGGTGAGCTCGTTAGGGGTTGCAGGGGCAATGCGCCCCTGCTCCGGGGGTCTGGGGGCCGAAGGTCCCCGGCCCAATTTTTCGGCGCTGTAGCAATGCTGACCACTGTAGCGGAGCTGACCGACCGACACCGACAGGCACTGTAGCGGTGCGGACTTCGGGGTCAACTTCATTGTAGCGCTTTTGACTTCCAGCGGCAGACACTGTAGCACTATTGACAAAGTGAGCCGCCAATCACTGTTGCAACGCGGACTACTATTAGGAACAGTGGATCGTCTTCTTCATTTTATAGCCCATTTTCGGGCTAGGGTTACTATTGGAAAAATCCTCTGTAATTTGTGCTCCCAAATAGTGAATTTCTGCCTCTCCCGTGGACGTAGGGATTTTTCCCGAACCACGTAAATCATTGTGTCATCTACTTTCTTTCTTTCGTTTTTCCCGTTATCTGTCGTTGTGTCTCCCGACGATTCCGTATCAGTGAGCTCGTTGGGGGATGCGGGGGGCAACGCGCCCCTGCTCCGGGGACCGAAGGTTCCTGGCCCAATTTTTCGGGCATTGTAGCATCTCTGACCACTGTAGCAAAGTTGACCGACTGACACCGACAAGGCATTGTAGCAGCGCGGACTTTGGAGTCAACTTTACCGTAGCCTTTTGGACTTTCAGCCGACAGCCACTGTAGCACTTTTGACTTGGGTGGCCGCCTTTCACTGTAGCGACGCGGACTTCCTGTGCAACAGCGGATCGTCTTCTCCATTTGTAGCCCATTTCAGGCTAGGGTTTCTTACTGAAAAACTCTGTAATTGTGCTCCCGAATTATAGTGAATATTCTGCCTCTCTGTGGACGTACGGATTATTCCCGAACCACGTAAATCCTTGTATTCTCGTTCTCGTTTTTTTTCCCTTTTACTCTTCTATTTTTTCGTCGTTTCTGTCAGTGCAACTCCGAGCGTTTCCGCAACAATTATGTTATGTAAATGACTACAAAATCATAAAAAATTAAATAATGATATTAATATATTTTTTGAAATTAAATGTATATATAACTATCATGGTATAAAAATAATACAGAAACCTTAAAAATATAATATTTTTTATTTGGAATAAAAAAGCAATAAAAATTTATATTTTTTAAAAAAGGTTATTTGTGTCATATATCCCAAAACAATATTTTTTTAAAAAAAAATTAGCCCAACGAAATAGAAATAAATTACAATTATTTTTTTCTTTTACTAAATTCTTCATCCAAACAAAATAGAAAGAAATCATAATCATTTGCTATCTTTTTTTTTATGAATTTTCAAATCATTTATTATCTTATGTGAAGATCTTACCAAACACAATTTTGTATTTCCAAATTGCTAGCGCTTTTTTTCATAAACAAAACAAACACCGCTTATTTTTTAAAACTATTTCTCATAAGTGATATGTGATATAAGCAGTTTCAAGTAAGTGTTGTCAAACGAACCATTAAAAAAGTGGCAGAAAACATTTTTTGAATAATCAATCTAGAAACATATATACAAAAGTGCAAATCTATTGCAACCACAAGTCGTAACAATTGGATTTGTTGTTAATTGGAAATTCAATGGAAGTCATTTGAAGTGATTTGATATGTAGGAAGGAGTTTGGAGTTGGCTTGAGGTGGCTGGAGATAGGCTATGGAGATTCTGGACAAAGATTGCAGGAACAGGTCACGGCACGAGCTTATAGGTCAAACCATGAATGGAGTTGAAATCAGAAGTGGCAAAGTCCCTTACTCATACGTAAGGATATAGAAAATGTTACGTAAGGGTCGCGCCAAATTTGAAGAACTCTATCGTTCACGCCATGGTGAGTCTGGTCACGCCGTAATTAGTGATTCAGATTGAAAAAGTGACAGAGTCCTCTCATACGTGTGAATGAATTTTTGGTACGTGAAAGTAACATTGGGCAGATGCATGTTTTCTACTTTGTTAAATATCTGAAGAAACTCAGGTCACGCCGTGACATATTAGTCACGCCGTGAAGAGTCTTTGGGGAATTTCAGTGATACTGCTAAAATGGAGATGCCCACGCCATGGAGGTGTATCATGCCACAATCTGAGTAAAATCAAAGATCACGTCGTGAGGTCCAGGCCATGAAAAAGCTACGGGGCCGTGATTTGTATGCTTCGGTCTGTTTAGCGGCAATAAACAAGTTCACACCGTGAAACATTTCTTAACGCCGCGACTCATCTGGCAGTTGAAGAAAACTGAAGAAGGAACTGACTTGTCAGGCCGTGATATCTGGTGATAGGAATGTGGGCCTTGGCTTGCGAAGGAGAGACCTGGGGCTGCTTGCTGTTGTGAAGGGTCCTGGGAGCAGGGGATCTGTGTGAAGGTTGATAAGTGCTTGATAGGCGTCCAAGTGAGTGAGAGAGAGAACAGAAGATTTCTATTACAACCGGCAAAATTACAGAACAGCAGTGGATGAAGAAGAATGAGGAAGAACTCCCTAGAAGGCGCCACTCCCAAGGCAGAGGGTAACCCTCTGATCAGCAGCAGCTGATAACTCCCAAATACAATTTGTCCTCTCATACAGGCCACAACTCCCTTATTTATGGACACCTTCTAGACAACCCCCCTCCCAACAACTTCCTAACAAACTAACAAGGCATTTACATATTTGCCCCTGGCAATTAAAAGAAACCTCCATCCCACATTATTATCACCTGTATACCTATCAATACCCACCCATTGAACCTCCACCTTGTCCACAAAGTGAAGGTCTTCCGGGATTGTCTTCTCGGCCAAATGGACCATCCTTCTTGTTGGACCCCATTTCATTTAGTTGGGTATTTCTGAATCCCACATCGGACTTACCCTCTCTGTATTTAGTTTTACTCATCTATAAAAGAACAACCTCACCTCACATTGAGGTAAGGGGATTCACCATTTACATGGTATCAGAGGGATCTTAATACCGACCCTCCCTCCCAGTGGCTTCCCGGTTCTGTCCGGCCTCGCCTCTCTTCCCCCCCTCTGGCTCTGCCCTAATCTCCCGGCGGCCCTCCCTGGTGGCTCTCTCTCCCGGCAGCCCTCCCTCCCGGCGGAACTCTCTCCCGGCGGCCCTCCCTCCCGGCGCCGCTCCCCTCGCTCCGCGGTTCCCTCGCCAGCGCCTCGCCCAGGCGCTCTCGCCCTCGCCCAGCGGCGCCGCGCCCTCGGCCTCGCCCCGGCGCCCCGCCCTCGGCCTCGCCCTGGCGCCCGCACCCTAGCCCCCAGGCTCCCGGCTCCCCGGCGTTCCGGTTCCCCGCAGATCCAGCGCCTCCCGCTGCCTCGCGCCTCCCGAGCGCCCCCGCTGCGCTCGCCCTGCGCCCCCCCCCCCCCCCCCCTTTCCGCCGTCTTCACCCTAGCAGGCGCCCTCGGCCTCTGTCCCGGCGGACCCTCCCGGCAGAGCGCCCTTGTCCCGGCAGCCCGCCCTCATCCCGGCAGAGCGCCCTCGTTCTGGCGGCCCTTCCAGCACGCGCACGTCCTAGGCACGATCATCCCGCCGGCCCGCTGCATCAGCTACCCGACGCTTCCATGGCAGACTCCTCGGGACGTGGTCGTGCTTCACGTCGTCCACGTCCCTTCTGTCACCATTGTGGCAAGTTTGGCCACTTGATCGTCCGATGTTGGGTCCTGCATGGCCGACCATCTCAGCACCCGCGGCAGGGACAGCCCGCGGTCCGGGACGTGTCCTCGACTGTCGCCTCTCTTTTCCCGTCTCTGGCCCTTTCTATGGCCGACCTCAGGCGGCCTCATGATCCACCGGCCTCTGTCCGCCCCGCTCCCTCCTCAGATTCTCTGGCCCGTACTGTTTGCCCCACTGCCTTGGTCAGCCATTGCTCCCCTGCATGGCTGCTGGACTCAGGTGCCTCCGACCACCTCACCAGTGATGCTGGTATGCTGACGTCTTACTGCACTTATGCCGGTTCTTCCGCCATCACCGTCGTTGATGGCTCCACTATCCCCATAGCGGGCTTCGGCGCATACTCCCTGACTCCATTGATTCACCTACCCTCTGTGGCACATGTGCCCCGCAGTCCCTTTAATCTGTTTTCCATCAGTAAACTGACTAAGGATTATAACTGTGCGGCCATATTTACATCTTCTGGTGTTGTGTTTCAGGAGCAGACTACGAACCGGGAACTTGGTCGAGGCCGGCTTCGAGACGGGGTCTACATGTTCGAGGGACCAGCACCCATTGCTTGCACGTCTACCTCTTCTCGGGCACTAGATCTTCATTCCCGATTGGGCCACCCGCCTGCATCCACCATTCATCAGATGTTTCCGGACTTCCATCGGACTCCTACTTTTCATTGTGAGTCCTGTTCTTTTGCGAAACATCATCGCTCTTCCTACATTCCTCGCACGGATACACGGGCCTCCCACCCCTTTGATCTGGTTCATTCAGATGTTTGGGGCCCGTGTACCATTTCGAGTCACTTGGGATATAAATACTATATCTCTTTCATTGATGGCTATTCGCGCATGACGTGGCTTTACCTTCTTCGAGAACGTTCCGAAGTGTTTTCCACCTTCCAAACCTTTTTCAATGAAATTAAGAACTGTTTTTCTATCTCTGTCAAATGTCTCCGCTCGGATAATGGGCGCGAGTATCTCTCCACTTCCTTTCGGCAGTTTCTCCAGCTGAATGGCATCCTTCATCAGACCTCCTGTCCTGATACACCCCAACAGAACGGCGTGGCCGAGCGAAAACACAGACATATTCTGGAGACTGCTCATGCCCTCATCTTCCACCGACAGGTGCCTCTGCTTTTTTGGGGCGATGTCATTCTCACTGCTACATACCTCATCAATCGCCTTCATTCTTCTATCCTTAAGGGGGAGACTCCCTTTCGGGCTCTTTTCCCCCACTCTCCCTCTTCATTCCCTCCCTCTTCGAGTGTTTGGCTGCTTGTGTTATGTTCGTGACACTCGCCCTGGCCGCACCAAACTCTCTCCCAAATCCCTCCGCTGCATATTCCTTGGTTATTCCCGCACTCAGCGCGGATATCGCTGCTTCTCCCCGGACCTTCGTCAGTATGTCATCTCCGCGGATGTCTCCTTTGTTGAGGGTTCTCCATTCTCCTTTCCCTCTTCTCCTCCTGACTCTGCTATTGATAACTGTCTTCTCCTCATCATCCTTCCTCCACCGGCGTCAACCCCTGTTGACACCCATTTTGGTCAGGTCTACTCCCGTCGTCCTTCGACTGTATCCCTCGTTCCGGCCCGTGACATTGATGCTCCCGCTTCGTCCGCTGCTCCTGCTCCGCCACCCGAGGACTTGCCCATTGCCCTCCGGAAAGGTACTCGCTCCTGCCAGAGTACTCCTCTATTTGTCTCTTCATACAGGGGTCTGTCCGCTCTGGAGACAGTTTCTATACCTCGCACGGTTGGTGAAGCCAAATCTCACCCTGGGTGGTTAGCTGCAATGCGGGATGAATTGCAGGCTCTGGAGGACAACCGTACTTGGGATCTTGTCCCCCTTCCAGCAGGCAAACAGGCAGTGGGCAGCAAATGGATTTATACGATCCGTCTCAATCCCGACGGCTCTCTTTGCCGCCTCAAAGCCCGGCTGGTGGCGAAGGGGTTTGCTCAGACATATGGCATCGACTACTTTGAGACCTACTCTCCAGTCGCCAAGATGGCCTCTGTCCGCCTGTTCATCTCCCTGGCTACTCATCATCACTGGCCACTTCATCAGCTAGATGTCAAGAATGTCTTTCTCCATGGCGTTCTTGAGGAAGAAGTCTACCTGAAGCAGCCCCCTGGTTTTTCTGCCTCCGGTGCCGACTCTCATGTCTGCCACCTCCGTCAGTCCCTCTATGGCCTCAAACAGTCTCCTCGAGCTTGGTTTGGCCACTTCAGCACTGTCGTCACGGCCTTTGGCCTCTCCCGGAGTCTGAAGGACCACACGGTCTTCTTCCGTACGACACCGCACGGCTGTATCTTGCTCGTGGTATATGTTGATGATATCATCATCATAGGAAGCGACTCCAGAGGGATCGTCAGTCTCAAGGCGCACATTCACCAAAACTTTCATACCAAAGACCTTGGTCCCCTGACTTACTTTCTTGGCATCGAGGTCTCCCGTTCTGAGGACTCGATCTCTCTCGGCCAGCGTAGGTATGCTCTTGATATCTTGCAGGATGCCGGTCTGAGCACCGCCACTGCCGTGGACACCCCACTTGAGCCTGGCGAACGTACTCTCCATTCCGACTCGGAACCATTTCCTCATCCCGAACGCTATCGACGTCTGGTGGGTAAGCTGAACTACCTCACCATGACGCGACCCGACATTGTCTGCGCCGTTGGCAAAGTCAGCCAGTTCATGGAGCATCCAACCCAATCTCAGTGGAATGTTGTCCTTCGCATTGCCAAATACATCAAGCGAGACTCTGCACGTGGCCTTCAGTATTCCCGTCATGCTCACTTGGATGTTGAGGCCTTCTGTGATGCCGACTATGCAGGTTGTCTTGCGACCCGCAAGTCTACTTCGGGGTTCACCGTGTTCTTCGCCGGTAACCTCATCTCTTGGCGCAGCAAGAAGCAGACTGTCGTCTCCAGATCGAGTGTCGAGGCTGAATACCGCGCCATGGCCACCGTCACCACTGAGATCCTCTGGCTTCGTCATCTCCTACATGAACTCGGCTTCCCGGCACACACCCCTGCTCATATCTGGTGTGACAATCAGGCCGCCACGAAGATTGTCTCGAATCCCGTCTTTCATGAACGGACTAAGCATATCGAGGTGGACTGCCACTTCCTCCGCCACCATCTGGAGCAGCACCATATCAGCTTTGGTCATGTACCGACGGCAGATCAGCTTGCCGATCTCTTCACCAAAGGTCTCCCAGAGGCTCGCCTTGACTCTCACTTCTAGGCTGGGGATTCACAGCCTCCATAACCCAGCTTGAGGGGGAGTATGAGTTTGTCTTGTCGTCTTTTCTTTGTGGGACTCAATCCAATCTGGGCATGTCCAGCTTGAGGGGGAGTGTTGGACCCCATTTCATTTAGTTGGGTATTTCTGAGTCTCACATCGGACTTACCCTCTCTGTATTTAGTTTTACTCATCTATAAAAGAACAACCTCACCTCACATTGTGGTAAGGGGATTCACCATTTACACTTCTCTTGTCTCCCTTCTAACTCCTCTTCCTCCTCACTCTGTTGCTCGAAACACTCTCATACCATCAGTTTGAGTCCATTCTCTGGACACCTATGTCCCAAAATGAATTTCTGTCCACAAGCATAGCACAATTCTTTGACCTTCCTTTCCTCAAACTCATCTTTGGATAGATTTCGTATTCCTTTATGTCGTGGCGCAACTTCATGCGTCTTCTCCCTTTCATTCCCACCACCAGATGGGATGAAACTGATTTTCGGTTGCCAACTGGCTTTCCAAGCCAGTAGGAATATTCCTCATATTCCGCAGCTCTGGTTCCTTGACTATTCTCTGTATCACAAATCTCCTCTCCACTCTCCTAGCCAAAGTTAATAGTTGTGTTTTGCTCCGTGGATCGAATGTCAACAATGAACTCCCAATTTCAAGCTTCAATCCTCCTATAAACAAACTTGCATACCATTTTTCAGTTAGGTCCAGCAATCGCAAGGCCACGCGTTCAAATTCATCAATGTATTCATCCACGGATTCTGTTTGCCGCAACTCCTTCAAAAACATTAGTGGATCTTCCTCCGCGACACTATCATATCTTGCTAAAAGTTCCTTCTTAAGTTGTGTCCATGTGAGCTCTGGTTTAATTGATCTCAAAGAGACAATCCAATACTGCATCATCCCTTCATACTCAATTGCGTCAAAAAAACCTTCAACTCCTCTCGGATACGCTGGATTGAGAAGTTTCTGCTCGAACGATCCACAACACTGGATCAACACTAAAAAAAATTGGCATCTCTACCGGTTTGGAAAACGCACAGTGCTGCCAATTCCATTCCGCGCATACCTTTACCTTTTCTATTCACCTCGTACCCCAGACGCTGCTCTCTTTCCTCTACCTCTGTCCTCAAACTAATCTCGCTATCCTCGATAATCATAGATTTGCCCTTGTCATTTCCTCATTCCGTACGCGCTGTCAAATTTGTTTCAAGTCGTGATAGTGCTGTCAAAACGTCTCGCATTTGGATTTCCAATCCTTGAAGCACTGCTTCCTAACGTTGTTTTCCTGCTTCATGACGCTGGATTTCAGACTGCATGTCCTCAACTGTTGACTCCAATTTGACAATTTTGTTCTTCGTTCTCATGGTCATCTGCTGCTGTAATTTGCTCAAGTCAATCGAGTGAGAAGTTCTCGTCTACTGCCTTGCACGAACCAAAACCGCCCGCCTCAGGTGCACGCACCGATCTGTAAACCAACTTTTCCGCCGAACTCTCTCTCTCCCTGCTGCTGCTGCATCTCCTCGGTTGCGGGTCGACTGTTTTCAATCGATTTTTTTGTATACCTCTATTGTGTGTCACGTTCCTCCGCAGTTGTTGAGTTCTACTGTCGCGTTTCACTGGACGTCAACTTCTTCAACTTCGATTGAGTTTTTTTTCTTTTCTTCTGTTGCATCGGCGTCGTCCGCTTTGTCTGCCTCAGCCACGACTGTTCCAGAACCAAAAAATATGTTGTGGTGCCAAATCAGCCTGCTATGAATCTGACGCCTTCTGCAGCATCAAGAACCTACCGATCAAGAACCGTTGCATGTCACCTGTCCACTACAGCGAGACGTTTTCCACTGCTGCACGAGCTTCAGTAGTTTCTTTTTGCAACTCTTCATCAAACAATTGTAGCTTTAGCGTCAAAAAAATAATCTCTCAACAATTTCCTATCTCAGCCGACACTCTCACATCATGAATCTCTCTCTCTAGATTCTCTCTCAACAAGAGCACCAATTGATAGGTGCTTGGCAGGCGTCCAAGTGAGAGAGAGAGAACAGAAGATTTCTGTTACAATCGACGGAATTACAGAACAGTAGTGGATGAAGAAGAAGAATGAGGAAGAACTCCTTGAAAGACGCCACTCCCAAGGTGAGGCCTAACCCTCCAATCAGCACCAGCTAATAACTCTCGAATACAATCTGTCCCCCCATAAAGCCACAACTCCCTTATTTATAGACTCCACTGGAACCTTTTAGACAACCCCCCTCCCAACAACGTCCTAACAAACTAATTGGGCATTTACATACTTGTAATAGCCCGAACCTCTCTGGTACATTACTTTGTGAAAATCCGAGGTTTGAAGTATTCTGGGAGGTCGAGGTAACTTTTTCAACACTTTGTAATGTTTTCCAGTTTTTCAGGTTCTCCAACGGTGGGTCGTGACGGTGGGTCGCGACGGTGGGTCGCACCGGTGACTCACCTAACGGTGAGTTGTTTGCCTTTTTCCAGTTTTTTCCCAGTTTTCCAATGTTGCCATTTTGACGTCCTTTACGTAAAGTGAGTTAATTACCATATTTAAGTGGTCTTGGAACCGTTTCAAGGGCTATGAGTCATATCTTTAAATTTCTAAAAATCTCAAGGTCTTTAATTGGTCAAAACACGTGGTCTTGGTCAAGATCCACCTTTAATGGAGAATTTAAAACCGTTTCATATCCCATGAGTCTCGGATCTAATCCTTCTAAGTCGGGCGCCTTCCCTTCATTCTTTCTCCTTTCTCTTAGTACGAGGCGCCCAGAACCTTTCTTCCTCGAGGAGTCGTGCGTTGTGTTGTGGCTTTTAGATCTCGTTTTCCCTGGAAGCTTTTTCTGCTACATCCGCGCCCCCTGCTTTGGCGCAATAAGGAAGTGTTGATCGCTTCTTCTTCCAAATAGGTTTTCCTTCGTCCTCTCAATTGTACATCATGCGGGGGGGTGTACGAATGTTTCCTTTGTGAAGATAGTTGAATCCAAATTAAATATAGATAATTGACTCGGCTTTAAATCAATAAACAGGGGGCTGGGAAAAAGTGATGCAAGTTTTTGTTTTATTCGTTTCGCTGTTATTGTGATCTGTATGGGCTAACTACCCACTGAAAATCATGGTCGCTGGGGATCTTTGTTTGCACATGGGATGGTATATGGAATGAATATTGTTTGTTTGCTTTGGTTGAATGATTATATATGAAATTTGCTAATCACATATCGGCTAATAAATGGATACCCCAAGATCATACCTTCTGTGATTACCCCGGAAGTTAACAAGTGGAATTAAAGAACGGATGACTTATTAAATCTGAATATATGTCTTGCATCGGTTCGTGTGGTGGTGTGTTGTGTGTGGGTTTGTTCTAACTTGTGTTGCAGTAGGGTTGTGGGCATGGCTGTGTGATGTGGGGTGGTTCTGGTGGTGAAATGGAATCTTAGGTTGGGAGATTGATTGTGAAATGGATGGGAAGTGTTGTACAGCAGGGCTGTGATCGGGTTGTGCGGTGATGTGTTGCTGGGTGCGGTTGTGAGTTGAGGGTTTGCTCTCTTGAGAGGATGGTTTGGCCGGGATGACTTTGAAAAATGACGATGGCAGTGGTTGGTATGGGTGTTAAACGGAGATGAAATATGAAGTGGGTTAATTTACCATGGTTCTCCTTCCTTTGTGTGACTTTTGTTGTGCCGCTTGTTGTGGTCCGTGTTACTTAGTTGCCCGGGTAGTGATGGAATAAATAAATACTTAATAATGTTGAGGTGACATGAGTTGTTTTAGTTAATGGGATGGAGTTGCCAATGAAAAGTTAAACGATGGGTTGCACGGTTGACTGTGGTTAAAGCTAAATAATGAAATAAATGGGTTTAAGCGAAGGAGCTTTGTGAATCCGCTTTAATTTATCAACTTCCGAAGTGACTGTTGTTGATACTAATAAATGCATATAGAGGTAGCAGTTGTTGTGATGAGTTGGGCTTGAGTGCTTGATACTAGATATACATAAACTGTATGTTCTTGTGATTTATATACGCATCCCACCCTAGTTGAGCACTATGTGCCGAACAACCCCATCGTCACGGAGGAGGGTGCATTTCCCAAACATCCTGGTGGGAGAATGGATGGTTGGCCACCCGCTCTTCCCTGCTCCCTCTTCCAGGCAGCGATAGCCCAAGATTCTTCGGGCAGGTTGTGGTTCGTGAGGCCCAAGTGTGTGCGGATGAGTTGTGTTTCCCAGGTGTCTTGGGGATGAGACGTGTTGTGCTTCCCAAGTGTCTTCGGGATGAGGTTTGGTTGTGGCCCAGATGTCTGCGGGCGGGATGTGTTGTAGTTGTGGCCCAGGTGTCTACGGGCGGGATGTGTTGTGGTTGTGAGCCCCAGGTGTGTGCGGGTGGGATGTGGTTTGGTATGTTTGGAAGAGATGGGAGTGCCAAGACGTTTGTCGTTAGGGTGTGAGCGGCTAATCAGTGGGAAAGTGGTGCAGGGTACCCTATCATCGATGTGCAATATATATTACTTTACTTAACTTGCATTATTTGGTAAGTGTGTCTTGGTGAGGTTGGGGTGGTTAGTATATCTACTTAGGTGCTGTTTTGGTTCTTCTGTTTTCTCACTAGAGCATTAGCATACTTCTTTCACATGTGCATGAGAGACTTTGGTTTTTCCTACTGAGTATAATTATATGCACACCCTACGTATATAAAACTGCTTTCAGGTTTCCAGGAGGACTACGGGGACCGTGTTGGGCGTTACTAGCTCAAACATTGGGACAGTTGTTGTGTCGCTGCTTAGCTTTACTTTTGGAACCTACTTTGGAGTTTTATTGCATTTGTAACAGTTTTATTTTTAACATGCATGTGGGATGGATTTTGGCTTTCTTTTATATATGTATATCCTGGAGTTGTTTTGAGGTGAAACATCTTATCTCCCGATCTTGTTTCTTTAAAAAGGGCAAAGTCTCCCATTTTTGTAAGATTGTATACCCTTGGTGCTGGTCGCCACCCCGGGGCCTACTGGAGGCGGGACTCGGGGGGTCATTATCTCTCTTTCTCCATTGTCAGCTCAGGAGGGTAATCTTTGGAGGGAGGGGGTCGTGACAATACTTGTCCCTGGCAATTAAAAGAAACTCTCATCCCACATTATTATCACCTATATAAGGGTGCTTGGGGGGTTGTCACGCTGGGGGCTATCAGTGTCAGGTGGTACGGCTAACGGGGGTAGTATTTTAAATAGGTTTGAATATTAGTTAGCCATGTAGGGTGGTTGGGGAATAATAAATACTGGCAGGGGTGTAGCTGGAGGGGAGCGAATATTATTGAAGTCTTCAGTTGTTGCTAATCGATGGGTTAGACCATGGCTTCAGGGAGCAGCGTCTTCTAGGAGATCTTCTTCCTCTTCTTCTATTTCTTCTTCTCCTCTGTTTCCTGTAATTCTAGCCTAAGTTGTTGCTAGTAATAATAGAAGGCCCATGTTTAACTCTCTCTTGCACTTGAACTCTATTAATTGGTGTTTTCATTGAGTCACTTGGGCGTACTGGACTAGAGAGAATTGCTGGAGAGAAACAGCTTGAGTGAGCTTGTAGCAGAGAACGTGTATGACCACACGAATGGAGAATCAAATCACAAACCTTGAATTGACGGTCCTGGAGTTGAAGGCCCTCCATCGACAGGAGAAATTGGAAACGACGGTTTCTGTTATACAATATCAGATGCAAGAGATGAAGGCAGTTGTATGTCACGGGACTTGGCCTTCCCCAAGCTCTCATGCAGCACCTGACTAGCTTTCTCACTCAAAGCCTAGCCAAGTTAAGCCTTATAAGAATCGTAAGGGAAGTGTTTGGTAAGCTCACAAGAGACAATTACAATGGAAGCTCTCAATTGCTCTCAACTTCTGTGTGTCTTTACAAATGAGATGCCCCACCCTTTATATAGGGTTGGGTAGCAAAGTCTACAACATCTTAGAATATTCCATATTCAAAAGATTCTAGAGAATTCTAGGCTACTAGAATATATATGGAGCATTCTAGGACTGGTAGAGATCCACAACCTTCCGTAGAGCTCTAGAATGTTCCGAAGTCTTCAAGGCCCAAGGGGGTATTCCGCAATACTCCAGAGAAATCTGAAATATTCTGGAACCTAATAGAGATGAAGATATTTCTAGAGGATTCTAGAGAACCTCATCACCATACCTCCTCTCCATGTGGCGGGGCGTGACATCCTCCCACACCTATCCTGGCGACGTCCTCGACGGGTCCTGATGGTACTCCTCAATCGCTTTCACGAACCGCCACAAGTTGTTTGCAGGTTCCCAGGTTGCCTCGCACTCTAGTAAGACCTTCCACTTGATTAGGTACTCCTTACTTTGCGGCACTTCACGTCTCCGAATTGTCCAATCATCAAGTATGAGATTCACCTCCTTGTCATGTGACTTAACAATCACGGTAGGCGCCCTTGTTGACACCCCTCTACTCGAGTCCTTCATGACTTCATGATATGACTTCAACATGCTCACATGGAAGACTAGATGAATCTTCAGTTTGGGAGGCAACTCAAAACGATACGATATCTCCCAAACTCAGTGCACGACTTCATATGGTCCCTCATATCGTCGTATCAAACCTTGAAGCACCCTCCGAAATGCTTTGTGTTGCTGAGGCAATAGTTTCACCATCACCTTGTCCCCGGGCTGGAAGCTCACATCTCTTCGCCCCTTATCGGCCCACTTCTTCATCCTCTTGGCAGTTTTGTGCAAGTGGGTTTTTGTCAAGTCTGTTTGTTCTTCGCCATCAAGTAGGTTGTAGGGATGCTTCCATGGTACTTCTCCCCAAGTGCCAATGTGTGAGGAGTGAGGGGTTGTTGTCCAGTCACCACCTCAAAAGGACTCTACCCCGTAGACTCACTCCTTTGCAAGTTGTAGAAGAATTGGGCCACATCAAGCAACTTTGCCCAATCACGTTGGTTGGCACTCACAAAGTGCCTCAAGTAGAGCTCCAACAATACATTCACCCTCTCTGTCCGATCATCGGTTTGTGGGTGAAAACTCATAGAGTAGTGAGGTTTAGATCCCAACAATCCGAAGAGCCTTGTCCACAACTTACCTGTGAAGCGTAGATCCCGATCACTAATGATAAGTCATGATATCCCCCAATACTTCACCACATGCTTGAAGAGTAGTCTTACGGTGAGCTCGGTTGTCACATCTGCTGGAGCAAGGATAAATGTGACATACTTTGAGAACTTGTCCACGACCACGATGATGCTCCCATACCCTTCGGTTTTCAGTAGCGCAACAATTAAGTCCATGGAAACTGTCTCTCATGACCTCTCCAAAATGGGCAATGGCTGCAACAATCCCCTGGGCAACTGATTGTCCACATCTTGTTGGCATACAAGACAAGTCATCACATAGGACTCCACATCTTCCTCCATCCTCAGCCAATTAATATGCTCCCTCTAGCAAGGCCTTGGTTCTGTGCTGCCCTAGATGTCCTGCCCATCTCGAGTCATGACATTCTTTGATAAGATCCCTTCGCAGGTTCCCCTACTTTGGGACATATAGCCTCCTCCCTGTAGTATAAAGAATGTCATCCTCCTCCCAAAATCTCCTTGTCTTACCCTCCACCGCAAGGGCCAAGACATTCTTGACTATAGGATCATGCTCCATGTCTTTCTTGATCCTACCCAAGATCTCATCATCCACACATAACAAGTGGCCAAACACCATCTTCCTGCTGAGTGCATTAACCACCACATTCGCTGTCTCAGCTTGTACTCCAAAGTATAATCAAACTCAGCTAAGAATTCACGCCATCGTGCCTGCTTTGGAGTCAACTTCTTCTAAGATTGAAAATAGCTTGTGGCGACATTGTCGGTTTTCACCACAAACTTCGACCCTAAAAGGCCGCTGTCACCATGCCCAAAGACAATGTACCACAGTTGTCATTTGTTTCTCTTGCACCATGTACCTCCTCTCGATGTCATTCAGCTTCCGGCTCTCAGAAGCTATGGGATGTCTTTCCTGCATGAGCACACCCCGAATAGCAAAGTCTGAGGCATCGGTGTGTACCTCATAAGGCTTGGTTGGATCCGCCAAGCTCAAGACTGGCTCTTCCACGACCGTCTTCTTCAATCCCTCAGAAGCCTCCTTGCATTTGTCATTCCACTCACATGGCTTGTTCTTCTTTAGCAAGTCGGTGAGTGGGGTCGCCTGCTCTAAATAGTCAAGGATGAAACGCCAATAATAGTTCACCAACCCAAGGAAAGATCTCAACTCAGGAACCTTGGTTGGCCTCTCACATTCATTTATAGCATGGATCTTCTCATGATCCGTCATGAGCTTCTCTCCTTTAATCTTGTGTCCCAAGAAGAGAACTTCATCCTTTGCAAAAGAACACTTCTCCTTCACATATAACTCGTTCTCCCTCAATACCTTGAACACGGTTCGTAAGTGATCTACATGGCCCGCCATTGTCTCACTATAGACAACAATGTCATCCAAGTAGACTACCACGAACTTGTCCAAGTATTGATGAAAGACTTTGTTCATCAAGGTGCAAAATGTAGCTGGAGCGTTAGTCAAACCAAATAGCATAACAAGGAATTCATAAGATTTATACCTTGTCACGCATGTGGTCTTCAGCACATCCCCCATGGCTATACGAACTTGATGATATCCCAACCTCAAGTCCAGCTTAGTGAACACTCGTGCCTTGCCCAACTGATCAAAGAGATTCGCTATTAATGGGATAGGGTATTTGTTGTTCATTGTGACTTTGTTCAACGCTCAATGGTCTACACGCATCCTCAATGAGACATCATGGTTCTTTTGGAATAACACGGGCGATCCATATGGCGACTTTGATGGTTGGATTTGCCCAGCATCCAACATCTCCTTCAGCTGCCTCTTCAACCCCTCCAACTAGGGTGGAGTCATACGATTGGGTTTCATGGATGGTGGTTTCACTCTAAGCACCAACTCAATCTGATGATCCACCTCTCTCTTATGTGGAAGCCTCTTCGGCAACTCTGGTGGCATGATGACTAAACTCCCTTAGCACACCCTTCACCTCTTTTGGCAACTCATGGTTGTCATCCACCGACCCATCCTCTTTCAAAGAGACCAAGAAGGTCTCCTCTCCTTTCTTGAAACCCTTCTTGACTAGCATGGTAGAAAGTAGAGACATGTTATGATTGTCACATACATTCGTCGACACCTATATGGGCTTTTCTCTTCCATGATCACCATCTGCTCCAAGTGTGGTGTTGGTATGGCCTTGACTTTCTTGAAGAATTGCATCCCCAGCACTAGCTTGAAGTTCTCCATGGGAACCACCGTGAAGTCCACTCCTCCCCTTCATTCCCAAATGTAAAGGGTAACTCCACGGACAATGTCACTCGTGGGTTTAGGTGTGGTATTCACGGCTTTCATGCAACTAGTTGTCTTGCCTACAACTAGCCCAAGTCTCCTCGCCTCGTCTTCGGTCACAAAGTTATGTGTGGCTCCCGTGTCGAGCATCGCAAAGTTAGATTTCACATTCAACTCCACCTTTGTACACATCAACACATCCTTAGGCGGTGCCTTTGGTGGGTTCTTCACCTCCAACGCATTGAAGAGCCTTAATGTCCCCATTTGCTTATCATTGGGAACACCATCCTTCTCTTCAAACATAGACTTGAGCATCTTCCTCTTGGAACACTCCCTTCCACTATGAAACCCATAACAAAAGTAGCATCCTCGGGGGCTTGTGTTCTCTTGGGTAGTCCTTGGTGTATTCCTTGGACCTTCCCATGTCATGGGCATCACGGTTCCACCTCTTCTCTTGGTCTCCCCCACCTTTACCCTTGTAATCATTCTTGGGCAAAGGGAGTTCAACCTTCTTATTGTATTCCACCAAGGACTCGGCTATGGACACGGCTTCGGTGAAGGTCTTAAGTCATCAACCTCTCACCTCTTGTTGTGCCCAAGGCTGAATCCTTTTGATGAAATCATACATGTGATCATAATCGGGCTTTCCACGTACCTGGAGCTTAAGAGAGAGAGACATACTCCCGCACATACGCGTGGATTGTTCTCACATGCTTCAAAGTCCGCAACTTGTCCCTTACTTCCCAATCCACTTCTTCGGGGTAGAACTAAGCATACACACATTGTTTGAACGTTTCCCATGATGGAAGCACCTTCCCACCATCTTTGACCTCTTGGTGCTTCATCCTCCACCATAGAGATGCATCGTCACCAAAGTAAAGAACGGCAGTCTTCACACGACTCTTGTCTTCCATCAAACCTATCGCCTCGAAGTATTGCTCGACTTGCCAAAAGAAGTTGTCCACCTCCTTGGCATCTCGCTTCTCATTGAAGTGTTTTGGTCTAAGCACATCAATCTTTGGTGTATCTCTCGCAATCACACCACTAGCCATCTTACCACAATAGTTGGACCACACTCTCTTAAGTTGATCAAGAGTTTGGTCATACCTGGCTATCGCCTCCCCGTGTTGTGCCAAGACCCCTTTAGTCCAATCCATAAAGTCATCCTTCTTCGCATCATTCTCCTTAGCATACCACTCAACTGACACCACTCAATCTTGAAGACTGAAGAGCGCTTCATGTAGGCTCATGATGCCTAGTGCCCCTTCCTCATCGTCTCCCTCGACAATCTCGAGTTTTTGCTTCATGTCACCAAGGTGATCTTTCGCCCTTAGGAGACGCTCCTGAAGGGTTGACATGGTCTCACAGAACTTCCCTTTTGTCTTCTTAGGGATGGACAACATGGTCTCCTTCTCGGCCACAACATTAGGATCATCCACACCCGAGCTTCTCATTCTCAAACACTTGCCTTGAACCTCACTCTGATACCAACTGTCACGGGACTTGATCTTCCCCAAGCTCTTGTGCGGAACCCGACTAGCTTTCTCACTCAAAGTCTAGCCAAATTCAGTCTTTCCCCTCTCACAACGTAAGGATCGTAAGGGAAGTGTTTGACAAGCACACAAGAAACAATTGCAAAGCTCTCAATTACTCTCAACTTTTGTGTGTCTTTACAAATGAGGTGTTCCTCCCTTTATATAAGGTTGGGTGGCAAAGTCTACAACATTCTAGAATATTACCTATCTACAAGATTCTAGAGAATTTTAACCTACTCGAATATCATGGAGCATTCTAGAACCGGTAGAGATCCACAACCTTCTGTAGAGCTCTAGAATGTTCTGGAGCCTTCAAAGCCCAAAGGGGTGTTCCGCAATACTCTGGAAAAGTCTGGAATATTCTGGAACCTAATAGAGATTAAGAGATTTCTAGAGGATTCTAGAGAACCTCATCACTATTCCTCCTCTCCATGTGGTGGGGCGTGACAAGTAGCTCACCATGTTAAGAGTCTTGTGGAGCGTTCCCCTCGGGATACTAATAATGGAGAGTCGACCATTGCTGAGGAAGAAAACAGCCTTACGATGAAAATTAAAAGCAAGAACCGAAGGACTAAAGCAGTTGCACCTAACAAGGAAATGTGGCCAGCTATGTCGGAGGAGTTGCAGCGCATAAAGACGGAGAATACTTTTCGTGATGCGGGCAAAGGAAATTCGGTTGTTAACATTCTTGTCAGAGGAAAGTCGGAACATCTGAGGCAGCAGTAGGAGCTGCAGATGACGATGCAGCTATAGGCAAAGGCATTTGCCAAGCTTTCCTCCCGATTATCTTCCCTTGGGAAGACGACGCATGCGGACGACAATGAGGTTAGTTTGCAAACTCAGACATACGACTCGCAGAGGAAGGGGAAGGAGCGTTTGGATTCCAAATCGTTCTAATCGAACGAGGTCATTCTCGGTCCTGGCGTGAGCGCTGGCAGAGGTGCTAGCGAGAAGTTCACTACTGCGTGGATTTTTTCTTGCATGCAGAGAGGGGTGAGGATGCAGATGTTGGAGTTGGTGCCCTAGAACCACCTTCTATGTACTTTATGATAAACTTGTATTTATGGTTTTTAAATATTAATAAATTGTTTATCACATCGTGATTGTTCTTCTGCGCAACATTGTATGTGATAATGTCTTAAGAGTAATTGTCGCACTAAAAGGTCATTAGCAGTTCTCCGCTATGATGAGAACCCGGAAGTGCTACGACATTATTCTTGAATATATGTTCTATAGCCGAATTATATCATTTGAAGAACACAGATAATACAAACTATCAGGAGTGGAGAATCTTAGAACTTTGAGGCACCTTCTCATGGTATACGCCCTTGGTAATATCCAGTAGGATATTATGAGAACGAGACCCACCATTAGGAAATCCACATTTATGTATCATTGGATGTTCCTATCTGCGATAATATCCATTGTAATATCCATTGTACTCCTTTGCGGGGCCCACCTTCTCGTGGTGAACGCCCTTGGTAATATCCATTGTACTCCTTTGCTAAGGTTTCCATTTAACATGGTATCAGAGGGATTTTAACCCTACACTTTTCCAGCAACTCTTTGCTCTTCAATAGAGCAATCGCTTGATTCCCTCTTATTACAACGAATGGAAGTCTATTGTCGATGAGATCAATGACTTGTGAACCATTCCGCACCATTCCGCAGACTCCTGATGACACCCGCACTAAACGAGATCAGTTGTTCTTGTTCTCCCTCCTACATGGGCTCAATGTCGAGTTCTCCACCACCGTTACCGACATGTTGGTCAGCCCCACAACATTACATCCCTCCTTGGTTTATATTCATCTTGTTCGTGTGAGTCGTCCTCCGCCGACAGTTAGCACTGACCATTCTGACCATACTGCTATGGTCACTCGCGGCCCCAACAGAGGCGGTGGCCGTTTCAGAGGTCGTGGTCGCCCTACTGCCCGCAAACACTACAAGCATTGCAGCAAAGAATATCACACGATTGATACGTGTTTGGCATTTGCATGGACGTCCGGATGGCTCTCCAATTACAAATCGCTCTCGATCTACACAGGCTGCAATACCTACCCCAGTGCCTCCCGATGACAATCGTCATACTGTTAATCTCTCTGACGATGAGTATCGGTCTCTCCGGTCTCAATGTGCTGGTACTTCAACCAATGTTACTATTTCTCATGGCGATGCCTCTGCTGCTTATTTATCTCAGCATTCCACCTCCTGGGTTCTTGACTCTGGCACCTCTAAGCATATCACTAGTCATGCAAGTATTCTTCAATCCTATAACTCAACTTCAGCTGGCGGTAATATTACAGTGGTTGACGATAAGACGATACGGATTGCTGGTTACGAGAGTTGCTCGCTTACAACTAGCTTGACGCTCTCTGTCGTTGCTCTTGTTCCACACTGTCCTTTTAACTTACTATCTATTAGTAAACTTACAGCTGACTTACACTACTGATCCATCTTCTCATCTACATCGGTTGTCTTTCAGGAGCCACTGACGACTCGGGTACTTGGTAGTTGACAACTTCAGGGTGGTGTGTACGTGCTTGACTCGGCCCCAGCTCTCACTTGTCCCGCCACCTCTGACCGTCCCATGCAGCTTTATTACCTCCTTGGCCATCCATCTGCACTAGTTCTTCAATCACTTTGTCCGGATCTGGGTCATGTTTCTCCTTTTGATTGTGAATCCTATCATTATGTCAAGCATCACCAGGTTACTTATGTCCCCCGGGCGATTACTCGTGCATCTAGTCCTCATTTAATTCATTCTGATGTATGGGTCTCAGTCCAAATCCTTGTCAATTGGGTTATCGTTATTTTGTCACCTTCATCGATGATTTTTCGAGAATGACATGGGTTTATTTGTTGAAAGCTCGCTCTAAAATTTTTATTGTGTTTCATTCATATTTTAATGAAATCCAAACTCAGCTTTCCACTAAAATTCGTTGTTTGCGCTCTGACAATGGACGTTAATATTTTTTTGGCCCGTTCCAGTCCTTTCTAGATGACAATGGTGTTCTCCATCAGACTTCTTGTCCTGACACACCTCAATAAAATGGTGTTGTCGAAGTTGCGGAATCGTCGGGAGACACAACGACAGAAATGAGAAAACGAAAGAAAGAAAGCAAATAAGGACACAGCGATTTACGTGGTTTGGGAAAAATCCCTACGTCCACGGGAGAGGCAGAATTCACTATATTGAGAGCACAAAATTACAGAGGATTTTCAGTTGTAATCCTAACCCGAAAATGGGCTATAAAATGCAGAAGACGATCACTGTTCCGAAAAGGTAAATCCGCGTCGCTACAGTGAACGACGAATGACTTTGTCAAAAGCGCTACAGTGGCTGCCGGCTGGAAGTCAAAAAGTGCTACAGTGAAGTTGACTCCGAAATCCGCATTGCTACAGTGCTTGTTGGTGTCGGTCGGTCAGCTACGCTACAGTAGTCAGAGATGCTACAGTGCCGAAAAATTGGGTCGGGGGCCTTCGACCCCCGAAGCAAGGGCACGTTGCCCCCTGCAACCCCCAACAAGCTCACCGCGGAGCTCGACCCGCGACAGTTGCAGGCAACAAGCATTCGGCCCAACCGGATCGGGCAACACCAATCCAACAGTCGAACGCAAGAATCATCATTTGTTGGAAATTGCTCGTGCTCTTTTATTCCAAATGAAAGTTCAAACCATTTTTTGGGGCGATGTCATTCTCACCGCTACATATCTCATTAACAGACTTCCCTCTTCCGTTCTTGAGGGAGTCATTCTTTATTTCCAACCTCATCACCACATTCACTGTCTTTTTGCATCTTTGGTTGTGTATGTTATGTACGGGATACTCGCCCCTCTCTTTCCAAGTTTGATGCACGCGCCCTCAAATGCATCTTTCTTGGTTATTCGCGAACTCAGCGCGGCTACCGCTGCTTTTCCCCAGACTTGCGTCGTTATGTCACATCTGCTGATGTTTCCTTTGTCGAATCCTCTATATTTTCGGTTCCTGATTCCCCACCATCATCTGATATTCTGAATTTCGCCATAACTTTACCCTATTCTCTTCATCCTCCACCACCATCATGTCTTCCTCCTGAAGTCATTGGATCCCGTTTTGGCCAAGTTTACTCTCACCGACCTTGCACACGTACCACCTTGGAGCCTGATGCTGCTATCGCACCCAACAACTCACAGACTCCTGGTCATCTATCGTCGGAGTTGCCCATTGCTCTTCGCAAAGGTAAACGCTCATGTCAGCAAAATCTCAGTTCGCCAGCTTCTCTTATCAGGGATTATCTGCCGTTGTCTCTCGCACTACTGAGACAGTAGTTGCTCATTCAACTTCGCGCACTTTTGCTGAGCCAAAATCTCATCTCGATTGGTTAAAGGCTATACAGAATGAACTTCAAGCCTTGGAAACCAACCACACTTGGGATCTTGTCCCTCTCCCTACGAAAAAACAGGTTGTCGGGTGCAAGTGGATCTATACTGTGTGCGTCAACGTTGATGGTTCTCTAAATCGTCTCAAAGCGCGGCTTGTTGCCAAGGGTTATACGCAGACGTATGGCGTTGATTACTTTGACACCTTCTCTCCCGTGGCCAAAATGGCATCAGTCTGCTTATTTATCTCTCTTGCCGCTTCTTATCACTGACCTCTCCATCAATTGGATGTGAAAAATGATTTTCTTCATGGTTTTCTTGATGAAGAAGTTTATATGGAGCAACCACTGGGGTTTGTTGCTCAGGGGGAGTCTTCTGAGGTTTGTCGCCTTCGTCGATCGTTGTATGCCCTCAAGCAGTCACTTCATGCCTAGTTCGGGCGTTTTTGCACCGTAGTGCTTAGCTTTGGCATGTGTCAAAGCATAAAAGATTCCTCTGTTTTCATACGAAGGATTTGGGTCCACTGCAATATTTCTTGAGGATTGGAGTCTCCAGATGTACCAAAGGAATTTTTCTATCTTAGAGGAAGTATGTTCTTGATCTTCTACAAAAGACCGGAATGACTCAAATCGACTCAGTTGACTCGCCCCTCGAGCTTGGAGAAAGGTCACTTCATTCTGACAGTGAAATGTTTTCTTTACCCAACAGATACCGAAGACTTGTTGGGAAGCTTAACTATTTAACGATGACTCGGCCCGATATTGCTTGTGCGGTTAGTAAAGTGAGTGTTTATGAAATCTCCAACAAAGACACAGTGGGAGGTTGTTCTTCGCATTGTTAGATATGTGAAAAAGGAACCATGTTTGGGTCTTCTATATTCTGATCATGGTCATACAGATATTGAGGCGTTTTGTGATGCAGATTATGCTAGATGTTTCTCTTCTAAGAGATCTACGTCTGGTTTTGCGATGTTTGTTGGAGGAAATTTGATCTCATCGCGGAGTAAGAAGCAGACAGTTATCTCTCGATCAAGTGCTGAGTCGGAGTATCGTGTCATGGCATATGTAACCATAGAGATTATTTGGGCACAACAAATTCTACAGGAGATTGGTTATACTATCAAGAAGCCGGCACATATCTAGTGTGACAATCAAGCTGCTATCAAGATTGTCACGAATCCAGTCTTTCATGAGCGAACAAAACACATTTAAGTTGATTGTCACTTTGTTCGAGAAAACTTTGAGAAGAATATCACCTTCGGACATGTTCACACCTCTGATCAACTTGCAGATGTTCTTACAAAAAAGGGTGTCTAGTCCGCGTGTCCAATTTTTATGTAACAAGCTGGGCATGATAAATATATATGTCCCAGCTTGAGGGGGAGTGTTGAAAGTATTAGATGTTTTTTTAAATAATTTTAATATTCTGTCTCATCATTTTCACACCTCCAATGTACTCCTTTGATTATCTATAAATAAAATATCCTACCTCATTGTGAGGTAAGGTTTCCATTTACAAAGATCGTTATTAATAAATGTTATGAGTCGCGTACTTTGATCTTTTGACGAAAACCGTGACAACAGATGTTCACGGCGAGGTAGGATACGTTGGGTGCGTCACGAGTAATATTGCACTAATGAATAATGCGAGAAAAGATTTATTCCTTCTGTTCTTTAACTGAAGTTAATATCTCAGGTCCTTTGATGGAAATGATATAGCCTAAATAAATTCATGGTCATCGTGTTCTAATAGGCGAGTTCTATTTTCAGAAAGTCAAAGAAAAATATATCAAGCATATAGGTTGATGGCACTGGCATGCAACCTGCTCGATTTGAGATATTGTGATAAAGGGATTAAATTACACAGTAAGCGTTCGTATGAGGTGACATGTCGTTGTGGCATTAACTACTTTCTCTATGGCTGTCTTGGCGTGTTGTTAGACGTTAACTTTGGACTTTAGGCTGGTTCCCCTAATGCCACTGAGAAAGAGGCCTAGAGGGTCACACACTAAGTGTATCCAGAATCTCAGTTAAATAATATATTATTATTTATTATTTAACAGGTTGAATAAATATTATTCCCACACATGGTTTAATATGCATGTTTGATCGCATTTATTTTGTCACTAGTTATTCGAGAGAACATATTGTGAGAGGAATATTTAATAAATATTTAGTTTTTATTTAGTGAATATAATATTTATTTACATATTGGCGAATAATGCAGTGATATTTATTTAATAAATAAATATACATTATTCAATGTCTGATAAATATTGTGGAGGAATGGCTGTAAAAATCCGATTTTTGCTATAAAAGACTTTGGAAAATTCTTGATGTTATTCCAAAGCAGGGCGTTCAGACGGCGTGCAATTCTAAGGCTTGGTGTGCCCGGAATTAATTATATAAAAATGTTAAGAGTTCTTATATTACGCACGCGTGGTTAACTAAAGAAAATGTGATATCTCTTAGATGGTTGATCAGATCGGAAATCTGAGACCACGGTTGGGTCCGAAACGCGGTGTTTAACCTAGGCGCGACATAAAATGAGTCGGCGCGGGACGTTCTGACCCCTCGATCGTTGGCGGTGTGTTAAATGGATAATTAAATTATCAAATTATTCATTTAATAGCTCAAACCTGAATAACTCCTAAACGGTAGCTCGGATAGGAAATCTGAGGGCACGGTTGCGTCCGGAGCGTGACGTTTACCCTATGCGGGGTGTAAAAGTTGCGGGCGCGGGCCTGCTGTGAGAGATGTCACCCGGGGGCAAAATCGTCATTTTAAAATAATGACTTAGTGATTTTTATCACTGACGTTCTTTTCGAAAAACTTTCAAACGAAGCCCCGGAATGGAAATCCGAAACTTCTGTTGAGTTCAAAATGAGGCGTTTTGCCTAAGCGCGATATAAAATGAGAGGGCGCGGTGATTTCGGAATCCGCGCCTATTGAGAGAGTTTCAGTGAATTTTTATAAATTAGCTTAAGTGTTGGGAGGAGACAACCCATTTTCTCTCTCTCTCTCCTGTTCTTCGGCGTTCTTCGCTGTTCTTCGACGGATCGAGGAGCGATCTCCGCTGAAGACTTAGCGAATCGGAGCGAGAGCGTCGTGAACGTGTCGCCAACGACGAACGAGCGATCCGAGGTAGGATTTTTGCTAAATTTCCACACCTTCGTCAATTTCTGGTGTTTCTTTCAATTTCATCGTTTTAATTTTCTATAATTCTTGAATTGGGGCGATGGCCGAACGAACACGGTCATCGTCCGAGCCCCGTTCTAAAACCGTTCTTGAGCGTTCGTCATCCCAAAATTCGGACGCGCAAATCTTTGACGGATCGTCGAGCGAGGGGCGACGCTGTGACGGCCTCGTCCCGAGCAACCGGATTCAGGCCTCGAAATCAAAATCAGACCTCCGATGAGGTCCCGACGGTCCGCGGAAAGGACCACCGGTGTGGGCCGGCAGGAGCGGCCAACGGCTGCCCGCGGCGGCCACGATGTGTCGAGCGGCGAAGCTCGGAGCCGGTGCGGCAGGCCGTTCGAAGGCGGAGCGGGAAGCGGGCGACAAGGACGGCGGAGCTCGGAGGGAGTGTGGGGCGGCGCCAGGTGTGTAGCGCGGTAGGGTGCAGCCGGCGCAAAGGAGTGGACGGCGGCGGCACCAGGCGGCGAGCGGTGGGCTGCAGCGGGCCGCGGCATTCGGCGGGACTCCGGCAGGCGGCACGAGGAGGCCGGAGTAAGCGGGCAGCCATGGCGTGCAGCGGTGCGCGGGCGAGCAGCGGCGTCCGACGGAGGAGCGGCGAGCCCAGGCTGAGGCGTCGAGGGCGCCGGCGTGTCGCGGTCGGGAGGACTCCGAGGCGCTGACCTCGGGGTGTGCGGCGTGGACAAGGACCCGCATACCGCGGGTCCTGTTGGGCGACGAAGACCAGCCAGTTGGCCGGTCTGTTTGGAGAAAACCGGACCCGAGGAAGGGGTCCAGAGTTGCTGGGCGGGCCGCGGCCGACGGGCCGCGGCATGACAGGCCGGACCCGAGGCTGGGTCGCGGGCCGGCGGATCGGACCGGGCCGGCCGGGGTGAACCGGCCCGGTTAGGCCCCCTTGCGTTCGGGGGGACTTAACTTCTAAACGGCGCGTCCGTTTGACGCGATGTTTGCGGCTGTGGATCGGTCTCCTCGAGACGAACTTTTTAAGATGGGTTCCGGGGTTTTTGGGGTCTCTTGCCCGAAGGTGGGTGACCCGAAACGCATTAATTTAATAATAATAAATTATTATTAAAGTTGCGACGGACGTGGCTCGCGAGCCGGACGTCCGTTTAACGTGCCGTCAGAGACGCAGTGGCCCCAGAGCTGAGACGGTCCTTCCAAGTTGGTTCGGAACCTTTGCGGGTTGGTTTCGTTGCTCGGTGGCACGAAACGCTAAATGTGAATAATTAATTAATTAATTAATTGTTGCGTCGGACCTAACTCCTGCTTGGGATGTCTGATTGACGCGCCGTCAGCGGCAGCGTGACCCCAGTGCTCGTGCGGACTTTTTGAGATGCCTTCTGAAGCGTTCGGGTTGGAGACAAGGTGCGGGCCCCACAGGGCCTAGTTCGCACGCTTTACGTTGAAACGCCACTTTTTCACCTGACATCTGTTTAGGGTGTAAGTACTCGTTTCTGGGTGTTTTTCCGAGAGGATTGCAACGGCGCAATCCGCCCGCCTAAATTCGGGCTCGAGGTGTGGGCCCCACACGGCCCTGTTTGCGTATAACGCGGGGAGTTGCAGCTTCTGCATCCGGAGTCCGTTTTAGGCGCCGTCAACAGCGTTGTGACCCTGGCATCGAGGCAAAATTGATCGGGGTGCTTTCAGGCGTTGAAGCCGGAGTTGAGGAGTGGGCCCCACAGGCCGTCTCTTAAGCTGTGTGCAGCATACTGCGACCTTTTTCATCAGGCGTCCGTTTGGGGGGTATGAATAGTCGTCTCGGCGTGTTTTTCCGAGGGCATCGCGATGGCGCAGTTCGCCCGACCTCTTTCGGGACCGAGATGCGGGCCCCACGAGACGTCGTATGGGCATGAAGCGGTGTTGAATAACTTCTCCACCAGGAGCTCGTTTCCAGCGAGTAAGTAGTCTATCTCGCGTGTTTTTCCACGAGGATTACAACAGTGTAATCTGTTTAGGAGAGCGGAGCCTCTTTTGAGATCTCGTTAAATGTGGAAACATGAAAGGGCGTTGGTCGGAGGTTCTTTTGGACGCACTCCGAACCTACGCACGGTAGCGGTGTTAGTGACACCCAGTGATGGCACGGGTAGTGCGGAGATATCGGGTCAGTTCCGGGTTTACCCTCCAGCGAGGCTGGGCTGTGGGTTACCTGACGACCTCTTGTGGTTTGCCCTCCAGCAGGGTTGGGCAGTGGGTTACCGGACGACCATTTTGTGGTTTACCCTCCAGCGGGGCTGGGCAGTGGGTTACCCGTTGACCTTTGTGGTTTACCCTCCAGCGGGGCTGGGCAGTGGGTTACCCGTTGACCTTTGTGGTTTACCCTCCAGCGGGGCTGGGCAGTGGGTTACCCGTTGACTTTGTGGTTTACCCTCCAGCGGGGCTGGGCAGTGGGTTACCCATTGACCTTTGTGGTTTACCCTCCAGCGGGGCTGGGCAGTGGGTTACCCGTTGACCTTTGTGGTTTACCCTCCAGCGGGGCTGGGCAGTGGGTTACCCGTTGACTTTGTGGTTTACCCTCCAGCGGGGCTGGGCAGTGGGTTACCCGTTGACCTTTGTGGTTTACCCTCGAGCGGGGCTGGGCAGTGGGTTACCCGTTGACTTTGTGGTTTACCCTCCAGCGGGGCTGGGCAGTGGGTTACCCGTTGACCTTGTGGTTTACCCTCCAGCGGGGCTGAGCAGTGGGTTACCCGACGACTTCTCTCAGACTCAGTCCTTTCTACTAGGCTAATCTGTGGCTTTTCTCCGTGACTACCGGAGCGAGACCCTTGGTCGTACGGGTCAATGATGTGACAGCTTTGATTTTGAGAAGACCTCTCGAATGTGTGACAGTGACGAGATGTGGTTTGACTTTCCCCAAAACTCTCAAGAACGAGGGGCGCTTTCCACACCGAGACGCGTCCTTGTGACGCGACCTAAAACCATGCGAGCGAGTCAGTACCGCCCAAAGCGGATAGTGTCAAGGTGCGGTGATTTGAGCCCCTTGACTTGTAGTTCGGGGCAGACGTGCGCGATACTGGGCATCGATGGTGTTTGCTTCTGGGACTGTTGGCGACTCACTTTCTTGGGCTGAGCTATTAGATGGAGATCCCCTTACGATCTTGTTCGGGTTTCTTGTTTGAGCATATGGATATGTATATACCCCGTTCCAGTACCCCTTCTTGGGTTTTGGTTACTCTCCTTCCAGGAGAGGCGAAGACGCGCGGGGTATGCCACGTGCTTTCCGTGTCTAGCTTCTCGTGGTTGGACGAGTCTACTCTCCTGCTATAGGTAGCGAAGGCTCGACGGGAAGTTCATCTTCTCACCGTTTCTAGCTCCTTGTGTTAGGACGAGTCTATTTCCTTCCTCTTGTTGGGTCGAGCTGTACTCTTTACTGCACTCTCTGTTGTACTACTCCATGTTCGATCTACTGCTCACCCTTCGGTACCTCCTTTGTTGCTCCATCGGGCCTTCGGGGTATCCTACTGAGTATTTTTATACTCACCCCTGCTTGGGCTTTGTCCGCACTTGGTGTGCCCTTGCAGACGACAGACAGGTTGCTCGTGACTACAGAGGAGCTTAGGAGTTCGGGAGCTTGGACCGCGTGCGGTGGTCGTAGTCGGGTTCCAGGTGTGGGACTCTCCCAGCTGTTTTACTTTTGTTTACCTGTTGCCGGGTTGTTGCACTTTTCTGGTTGGGCGCGTGTTTTGCCCCTTTTCTTTTCAGTTTACCTTCAACACTCACTTTGTACGGTTTAGAGGTCGATGCACCTTGTTGGCTTGTTTATAGCAGTTGGTACTTTACTTTTCCTTTTACTCTACACTTCTGCATTGAGTGAGTTGCGTGTGTGTACAGGTACTTAGGCAAAGGTCTCCCCGAGTTGTTTAGCCTTCGGCGCTTGTCGCCAGCCCCTGGCCTATGGAGGCGGGCTTGGGGTAGTTGCGTCTCGATCCAGGTAGGGTCGGGTCGTGACAAAGTGGTATCAGAGGTGGTTAGTTCCTTGGGACGTTGTTCGGACGTCCCTAAAAAGGAATTGGTTGGGATCTAGGGCAACAGTGTCAACGTGTCTCGAGAGCAACTCTCAGGCCAGGGAGTCCAGCGATGGTGCGGCGGTCGACGTATCCATTCACCAGGACCCTAATAACCCGTTTGTCGACTCGGCATGCTGAGACACCCGTTGCAGGGAAAATTGGTTTGTGCATCACATTGGATTGAGTCTTTGACTGTCCTTCTTGAGTCAGCTCCCCATTGTTGTTACTGTCATATACATATATGTTCATCTGATCGCGGTGCTCCTTGATAACATTCAGGATGCCTCCGCGAAGACAGTCAGTCAGGATACCAGCTTTGGTTCGTGACGACGACCCTGTGAAAGATGAGGCCTCAGTCCAGGACCCATCATGCAAGTCCCTTTCTCCGGGTGGGCCGGTAGCAGCACCCCCGCCTAGTGAGCAGCAGACAGCGTCAGCAGAGCGGACTGAGCTTGAGCGCGCTCCGTGAGTTCCAGCGACAGAGACCGCTGAGGTTCAGCGGTGAGCCAGACCCTCAGGCAGCAGAGGTTTGGCTAGAGACAGTGGTTCACCTCTTCAGGCTTGTGCAGACGCCGGCAGATCTTATGGTGGCTTTGGCCGCCAGCCTTTTCCACGGAGCAGCTGGGCGTTGGTGGAGTATGGTGACTCAGTTACTCGATGAGTCGTCACTTTCGTGGGATGACTTTCAGCTGCTGTTTCGTGAGGTGTTTTACCCCTTCTGCTTACGCTCCGTTCAGATCTAGGAGCACTTGCAGTTTCAGCAGGGAGGGATGACGATGACTGAGTACGCGACTAGGTTCGCGTACCGTGCACGCTTTTACCCGGACTTGGTCCATGACGGCAACTTCCGAGCGCAGAAGTTCGAGCAGGGTCTCCGCAGAGAGATTCGTGCCATCATCGTACCCTTGTGCATCCCCACTTATGCCGAGGTGCTAGAGAAGGCGCTGGTAACATAGAGCTTCATGTCACGTTTTACAGTTGGTGGTGGCAGTAGGCACGACAGAACCGAGATGTCTGTCGCAGCTAGCAGTCGTCGGATGACAGAACCTCGACGCAGGTGGCCTTCCCACCGCCGGTTTCGGAGACGTGGTCATGCACCACTGTGGCAGCAAAGCGCAGGGCCTCAGCCGAGGAGACCCTTCTGTGAGTGAACTCTGGGTCGTGGTCGTACACCACAGTGGCGCCGGAGGGCACTAGGGCAGCCCAGAGAGCGTCGGTACCATGCTTGTGATGGGCGAGGTCACTTGGCACGGGACTGCCCGACCAGGTATACTGAGAACTTCGGGCAGGCAGCAAGCGCACCACCACGGCAGAGGCAGCGCCGTGATCAGAGTAGTGCCCAGAGAGGTGGTGCTAGCAGAGAAGCGAGAGGAGCTGGAAGTGGGGGACGACATTATGAGGTCTTCCCATCACCACCAGGCGGTCCTCGTCAGGCTCTGGGAGCTGACAGTTGGGACCACGGACAGCCGCGAGCTTTGAATGTCTACGATCCCGCAGAGCATGAGGTGATAAGAGGTACGCTCTACAGCTCTTCTACTTTTTGCAGTAGAATTGTTAGACTCTGTATGTGAAATGCTTTTCTCCCTGCTCCTTGTTTGAGGTGTTACCAGGGTGACGCGGGGCGTCTGTGTAACCCTGTGTCAGTAGAGTAAATGACGTGGAACCTTTTCTTTAGTCGATGGTATCGACTCCTTCGCTTTCCAAGTGTGTAAGAGGGTCTTGGTCGTGGGACATCGACTGTGAAACCTTGCGTGACCGGATATCCTTGAGTGTTTCACCATATGGATATTCTGAAGGAGGAAATCGTCGGGCTTTGTCCCAGGTCCAAACGGTGATTCCAGTCGCAGCGTGCAACGTGGGGGTTCAACCGGGGAAGTGAGCTACCCCTGAGGGCCTTCGGGCAGTTTGAGACCGTGCGAAGGGATGGCGAGGTTGTCTACCGCCTTGCCCTAACCCCCCAAAGTCTGGAGTGGGTGCACGACGCCTCCCACGTGACATACCTGAGGAGATGTGTGCATGCTCCTATGCACGTCATCGGCGAGGGCAGACCTCACGTGAACGGATCAAATCCTTTGTGTGCGGTGACGCAGAACGGTGCAAAAGCTTTCCTGGGTACGGGAGAGCTAGGTGTGGGCTTAGTACCCTGTGTTGTTCCCTGGTTTTGCTTTTCGGGGACGAAAAGCTTGAAGGAGGGAATGATGTAAGAACTCAGTTTTTGCTATAAAAGACTTTGGAAAATTCTTGATGTTATTCCAAAGCAGGGCGTTCAGACGGCGTGCAATTCCGAAGCCCGGTGTGCCCGGAATTAATTATATAAAAATGTTAGGTGTTTTTATATTACGCACGCGTGGTTAACTAAAGAAAATGTGATATCTCTTAGACGGTTGATCGGATCAGAAATCCGAGACCACGGTTGCGTCTGGAACACTGTGTTTACCCTAGGCGCGACATAAAATGAGTCGGCGCGGGATGTTCGGACCCCTCGCTCGTTGGCGGTGTGTTAAATGGATAATTAAATTATCAAATTATTCATTTAATAGCTCAAACCTGAATAACTCCTAAACGGTAGCTTATATCAAAAATCTGATGGCACGGTTGCGTCCGGAGCGTGTCGTTTACCCTAGGCAGGGTGTAAAAGTTGCGGGCGCGGGCCTGCTGTGAGAGATGTCACCCAGGGGCAAAATCGTCATTTTAAAATAATGACTTAGTGATTTTTTATCACTGGCGTTCTTTTCGAATAACTTTCGAATGAAGCCTCGAAATGGAAATCCGAGACTTCCGTTGAGTTCGAAATGGGGCGTTTTTCCTAGGCGCGATATAAAATGAGAGGGCGCGGTGATTTCAGAATCTGCGCCCGTTGAGAGAGTTTCAGTGAATTTTCATAAATTCGCTTAAGTGTTGGGAGGAGACAACCCATTCTCTCTCTCTCTCTCTCCTGTTCTTCGCCATTCTTCGCCGTTCTTCGACGGATCGAGGAGCGATCTCCGCCAAAACCTTGGCGGATCGGAGCGGGAGCGTCGTGGACGTGTCGCCAACGACGAACGAGCGATCCGAGGTAGGATTTCTGATAAATTTCTGCACCATCGTCAATTTTTGGTGTTTCTTTCAATTTCGTCATTTTAATTTTCTATAATTCTTGAATTGGGGCGATGGCCGAACGAACACGGCCATCGTCCGAGACCCGTTCTAAAAACGTTCTTGAGCGTTCTTCGTCCCAAAATTCGGACACGCAAATCTTTGACGGATCGTCGAGTGAGGGGCGGCGTTGTGACGACCTCGTCCCGAGCACCCGGATTCCGGCCTCGGAATCGAAATCGGACCTCCGATGAGGTCCCGACGGTCCGCAAAAGGGACCACCGGTGTGGGCCGGCAGGAGCGGTCGGCGGCTGCGCGCAGCGGCCACGGTGTGTCGAGCGGCGGAGCTCGAAGCCGGTGCGGCGGGTCTTTCGAAGGAGCGAGAAGCGGGCGACCGGGACGGCGGAGCTCGGAGGGAGTGTGGGGTGGCGCTGGGGGTATAGCGCGGTAGGGTGCAGCCGGCGCAGAGGAGCGAACGGCAGCGGCACCAGGCGGCGTGCGGTGGGTTGCAGCGGGCCGCGACGTTCGGCGGGACTCCGGCAGGCGGCACGAGGAGGCCGGAGCAAGCGGGCGGTCGGGGCGTGCGGCGGTGCGCGGGCGAGCAGCGGCGTCCGGCGGAGGAGCGGCGAGCCCAGGCAGAGGCGCCGAGGGCGCCGACGTGTCGCGGTCAGGAGGACCCCGAGGCGCTGACCTCGGGGTGTGCGGCGTGGACAAGGACCCGCATACCGCGGGTCCTATTGGGCGACGAAGACCGGCCAGTTGGCCGGTTTGTTTGGAGAAAACCGGACCCGAAGAAGGAGTCCAGTGTTGCTGGGCGAGGCGCGGCCGGCGAGCCGCGGCATGACGGGCCGGACCCGCGGCTGGCCCGCGGGCCGGCGGTTCGGACCAGCCCGGTCGGGGTGAACCAGCCCGGTTAGGCCCCCTTGCGTTCGGGGGGTTGTAACTTCTAAACGGCGCGTCCGTTTGACGCGCCGTCTACGCTTGTGGATCGGTCTCTTCGAGACGGACTTTTTCTGATGGGTTCCGGGGTTTTTGGGGTCCGGTACCCGAAGGCGGGTGACCTGAAACGCGTTAATTTAATAATAATAAATTATTATTAAAGTTGCGATGAACGTGGCTCGCGAGCCGGACGTCCGTTTGACATGCCGTCAGAGACGCGGTGGCCTCGGAGCTGAGACGGTCCTTCCAAGTTGGTTCGGAACCTTTGCGGGTTGGTTTCGTTGCTCGGTGGCACGAAACGCTTAATATGAATAATTAATTATTTATTTAATTAATTAATTAATTGTTGCGTCGGACTTAACTTCTGCTTGGGATGTCCGATTGACGCGCCGTCAGCGGCAGCGTGACCCCAGTCTTCGTGCGGACTTTTTGAGATGTTTTCTGAAGCATTCGGGTTGGAGACAAGGTGCGGAGCCCACAGGGCCTAGTTCGCATGCTTTACGGTGAAACGACACTTTTTCACCCAACATCCGTTTAGGGTGTTTAATTACTCGTTTCTGAGTGTTTTTCCGAGAGGATTGCAACGACGCAATCTGCACGCCTAAATTCGGGCTCGAGGTGTGGGCCCCACAGGGCCCCATTTGCGTACATCGCAGGAAGTTGCAGCTTCTGCATCCGGAGTCCGTTTTAGGCGCCGTAAACGGCGTTGTGACCCTGGCATCGAGGCAAAATTGATCGGGGTGCTTTCAGGCATTGAAGTCGGAGTTGACTTGTGGGCCCCACGGGCCGTCTCTTAAGCTGTGTGCAGCATACTGCGACCTTTTTTATCAGGCGTCCGTTTGGGGCGTATGAATAGTCGTTTTGGCGTGTTTCCGAGGGCATCGCGATGGCGCAGTTCGCCCGACCTCTTTCAGGAGCGAGGTGCGGGCCCCACGAGATGTCGTATGGGCATGAAGCGGTGTTGAATAACTTTTCCACCGGGAGCCCGTTTCCAGCGATTAAGTAGCCTATCTCGCGTGTTTTTCCACGAGGATTACAACGGTGTAATCTGTTTAGGAGAGCGGAGCCTCTTTCGAGATCTCGTTAAATGTGGAAACATGAAAGGGCATTGGTCGGAGGTTTTTTTGGACGCACTCCAAACCTACGCACGGTAGCGGTGTTAGTGACACCCAGTGATAGCACGGGTAGTGCGGAGATATCGGGCCAGTTCCGGATTTACCCTCCAGCGGGGCTAGGCAGTGGGTTACCTAACGACCTCTTGTGGTTTACCCTCCAGCAGGGCTGGGCAGTGGGTTACCTGACGACCATTTTGTGGTTTACCCTCCAGCGGAGCTAGGCAGTGGGTTACCTGACGACCATTTTGTGGTTTACCCTCCAGCGGGGCTGGGCAGTGAGTTACCCGTTGACTTTGTGGTTTACCCTCCAGCAGGGCTGGGCAGTGGGTTACCCGTTGACCTTTGTGGTTTACCCTCCAACGGGGCTGGGCAGTGGGTTACCCGTTAACCTTACCCTCCAGCGGGGCTGGGCAGTGGGTTACCCGTTGACTTTGTGGTTTACCCTCCAGCGGGGCTGGGCAGTGGGTTTCCCGTTGACCTTTGTGGTTTACCCTCCAGCAGGGCTGGGCAGTGGGTTACCCGTTGACTTTGTGGTTTACCCTCCAGCGGGGCTGGGCAATGGGTTATCCGTTGACCTTGTGGTTTACCCTCCAGCGGGGCTGGGCAGTGGGTTACCCGACGACTTCTCTCAGACTCAGTCCTTTCTACTAGACTAGTCTGTGGCTTTGCTCCGTGACTACCGGAGCGGGACCCTTGGTCGTACGGGTCAGTGATGTGACAGCTTTGATTTTGAGAAGACCTCTCGACTGTGTGACAGTGACGAAGTGTGGTTTGACTTTCCTCAAAACTCTCAAGAATGAGAGGCGCTTTCCCCACCGAGACGCATCCTTGTGACGCGACCTAAAACCATACGAGCGAGTCAGTACCGCCCAAAGCGGATAGTGTCAAGGTGCGGTGATTTGAGCCCCTTGACTTGTAGTTCGGGGCAGACGTGTGAGATACTGGGCATCGATGGTGTTTACTCCTGGGACTGTTGGCGACTCACTTTCTTGGGCTGAGCTATCAGATGGAGATCCCCTTACGATCTTGTTCGGGTTTCTTGTTTGAGCATATGGATATGTATATACCCTGTTCCAGTACCCCTTCTTGGGTTTTGGTTACTCTTCTTTCAGGAGAGGCGAACACGCGCGGGGTATGCCACGTGCTTTCCGTGTCTAGCTTCTCGTGGTTGGACGAGTTTACTCTCCTGCTGTAGGTAGCGAAGGCTCGACGGAAAGTTCATCTTCTCACCGTTTCTAGCTCCTTGTGTTAGGACGAGTCTATTTCCTTCCTCTTGTTGGGTCGAGCTGTACTCTTTACTGCACTCTCTGTTGTACTACTCCCTGTTCGATCTACTGCTCACCCTTCGGTACCTCATTTGTTGCTCCCTCGAGCCTTCGGGGTATCCTACTGAGTATTTTTATACTCACCCATGCTTGGACTTTGCCCGCACTTGGTGTGCCCTTGCAGACGACGAACAGGTTGCTCGTGACTACAGAGGAGCTTAGGAGTTCGGGAGCTTGGACCGCGTGCGGTGGTCGTAGTCGGGTTCCAGGTGTGGGACTCTCCCAGCTGTTTTACTTTTGTTTACGTGTTGCCGGGTTGTGGCACTTTTCTGGTTGGGCGCGTGTTTTGCCCTTTTCTTTTCAATTTACCTTCAGCACTCACTTTGTACTGTTTAGAGGTCGATGCACCTTGTTGGTTTGTTTATAGGAGTTAACTTTAATTTTCCTTTTACTCTGCACTTCTGCATTGAGTGGGCTGTGTGTGTACAGGTACTTAGGCAAAGGTCTCCCCGAGTAGTTTAGCCTTCGGCGCTTGTCGCCAGCCCCTGGCCTATGGAGGCGGGCTTGGGGTAGTTGCGGCTCGAGCCGGGTAGGGTTGGGTCGTGACAATGGCGGACCGAGTTTAATAGTCTGGTAAGAAATAATAAATATTGAATATTATTTAATTAAATAATATTTAATTATAATTCGCAGGTTAAGCGCATGTCGAGAAATAATATTATTATTATTATTATTTGACATGGGGTTTTGCTAGGATTAAATAAATAATTAAGGGCACTTGTGCATTTATTTTATTTTTTAACCTAGCAATATAAATACTCAATTATGTTATTTTCTCAACAGAGCTAATTCATTTTGTTGGTTGTGCACAACATTTTTTAGAGAATCCTTTCAAACCTAGAGAACTCCCTTATCCAAGAACGCTCCCAAGAACGTAGAGCAATCCTCCTCCACCGGATCTAGGAGAACGCTTTGAATGCAATTCTCGAGGCGATCAAAGGCGGACGACGCAAGCGCAAAGATCTTCCGTGCTAGCACCCGAAGACTCATTCGGCGACGTCGAATATTCGTGGAACACGTGTGGATCACCAGTAGAGGAAATCTACACTTAGTCTCTATAACGCAATGACGGTGCACCGCAGATCTGTCGCCGGATTCATCAACGAAGAAAGAATTCTTTAAAGGTAATTTTTTATATAATTAAATTAATTATAAACAATATGTGTTAATCTCCTCTCTCTTGGTTCCAGTGCAATTCTTCTTTGTCTATTTCTTTAACTCAATTTCATGGATCATGGCATTCATCGTCGTATAGATCTCGGATTAATCATTGATTATGGCAAAAATTAAAATTGGGCACCACCCATCGCACGCTTCCGCTACACCCGGAACCTACAAGTGGTATCAAAGCGGGCACATAATTGTTTATAATTATTTAAAATCGTTGGTAATTTACGCATTTGTAATTTAGTTTTTCAATTCAAGTTTAATAGTTCTTTTAATCTGAATTGCGAGATCTGTTTCTTCCTTCGTTTCTCGTAGATCTAATCGAAACATTTAATTTTATGATTAAAATAAAATCGAGGAACTCATCCGGATGTGCCAAGGATTCTGATCGGATAACACAGGAGTACACACCGTGTAATCGGAATTACACACCGTGTACTTGAGGTCAATGCATTGGGAGTTAATTCGGCAATTACTCAAACTGTGTGCATTGATGACACGCGGTGTAGTTAATTCTTACACCGCGTGTTGACCGAGACAGACTGGCGCACGGTCAGTCGAACTACACATCGTGTAGCCCATGTACACGGCGTGTAGTCCCTTTGAATCAAAGACGGGTCGTGTATTCCATACACAGCCTACATGACTGGTGACTGTGTAACTCGAAGTTCACACGGTGTGTCGCCCATTGGACACATTGTGTACTCCAAAGTTTCTGAGGCACAAACTACACGCTGAGTCCCTAAGAGTGTGTTTCGGATAGACGGTGAGAGATGTACACGCCGTGTAGATCGGATCTACACACCGTGTACTTTTACACATTACGCATGTTTAAAACTTATTTATTATACAACCTTGAGATATGTACTTGCGTGTGGTCGTAAAGATAGGACGCGACATGTGATAGGTTTTAATATATATACAAATGTTTAATTAATATCTGTGTAATATTCAGATTTGCATATCATGTATGAACCATATTACAAGTTGTTACTCTACGTGCATTGAAGCATAACACGTGACCGAAAAATCATATAATTCGTGTAATCATTCGTGAAGTACACATCGTGAAAGTACGTGATAAGTCGTGTATGTCATATGTCACAAGAGTAAAACAGTATACGAATATAATACATGTTGGGTAAATTTGAACGGTTATTCACCATGAAAGGAAATTATATGTGTTAAAAGAACCTTTACCAGTTGCGCCTAACAATGAGGCAAGTGAAGAAGAATTTTCTCTTTATGATAAACATTCAAATGATGCTACAGATGTTCAGTGATTCATGCTATCATCCATGTCCAATAAGCTTTTGAAGCAACATGAGGTTATGGATGCCTATAACATGATATCTCACCTTCGGGATCTCTATCAAGAGGAGGCGGGACAAGAGAGGTATGAGATCTCTAATGCTTTGTTCACAACTAAGCTTGGAGAGTCTGCGTCAATTGGGCCTCATGTAGTCAAGCTTATCAGCTACATTGAACACCTGGACATCTTAGGGATTAAATCCTCAGATGAGTTGCATACAGATCTCATACTTTCAACACTGCTCAAGACCTTCTTCAGCTTTATTGTAAATTATAATATGAGCAATAATGGGAAGTCTTTCGGAACTTCTTACTTTAATTCGCCAAGTGGAAAAGAACATGGGGCGTGACAAACCTGCGGTCCTTATGGTGAATAAGAAAAAGAAGGACAAGGCAAAGGGACCCAAGACTTATAAACGGTCTAAAGCTCCTGAGCATCGTCCTACCAAGAAGAAGATCCAGAGGCAAGGCAAGGAAAAGGAGGCATTATGTTTTACATGTTGCAAGTCAGGCCACTGAAAGAGGAATTGCACCCAAAAGCAAGGGGAAGCTAAAGGTGCATTCGTTATTGAGCGCAATCTTTCTATTTCTACACATTGGGTATTAGATACAACTTGCGGTGCTCACATCTGTATCCAAATGCAGGAACCAAGTATATTCCAGAAGATTGTCAGAGGAGAGGTGGATCTGCGAGCTGTCAATGGTGCGAGGCTGGTTGCCCTAGCCATTGGTGACTACCACCTTTCATTGCCAACAGAAATGATTTTGGTTTTAAGAGATTGTTATTATGTACCTACAGTTACCAAGAACATAATTTATGTGTCATATTTAGATACAGATGGGACAACATATGTTATAGTATGGCGCATTTAAATAACGGTCTATGTATTAAATTATGAAAACAAAGTGTTGGCAATCGATAACGAATCATGTTTACACGACTCATGTAACACCCAACTGTGGCATCACCATCTTGGTCATGTAAACGAAAATCATTTGACAAAGCTCTGTCATGATGGTTATTTAGACTCTTCTGAGCTAAAAACCACTTGATAGATGTCATGCTTTTTACAAGGAAAAATGACTAAACCAACATTTAGTGGACAAAGTGAAAGGGGCACAGAGCTTCTAGGATTGGTACACACTGACGTGTGTGGACGAACCATTTTCAGTAAAAGCTAGAGGTGAATATTCTTACTCCATAACTTTTACTGATGACTTGAGTAGATGTGATTATATCTACTTGATGAGGTATAAGTCCGAGTCCTTTGAGAAATTCAAGAAATTCAAGAATGAAGTAGAGAATCAGCTTGGTAAGAAGATAAAGAAGTTTCGATCGGATCAAGGTGGTGAATATCTTAATCAAGAGTTCATTGACTTTCTACAGGAGTTTGGGAATCTATCTCAACTCACTCCACCTTATACACTACAGTGGAACGATGTTAGTGAAAGGAAGAATCGTACCTTATTGGACATGGTAAGGTCAATGATGAGTCATGCAGTTCTTTCATTATCATTTTGAAGATATGCATTACAAACTGCGACATACACATTAAACCGAGTACCAACTAAAGCGGCAAATGGAATTCCCTTCGAGCTGTGAAGTGGAAAGAAACTCAGTTTATCGCATACACGTGTATGGGGATGCAAAGCGTTCTTTCTCCGGCAACAAACTAGCACCCCGGAGCACGAAGTGTATCTTTATAGGGTATCCCAAGGAAACAAAGGAATATTACATATACAACCCCTCGAATAAGAAAGTGATTGTGGCCAGACAAGCCGTATTTCTTGAAAGGGAGAACATCCTCAAAAAGGGTAGTGGGAGCAAGATTGACTTCGATGAAATTGAAGCTCAAGATACACAAGAGTTGGTACAGAAACAGATTTCACAGGTCCCCGTAGAAAAAATAGTTTCTGAAACACAAGTATTGCGTAAGAGCGTAAGAGAGGTAAGAGAACCAGAGAGATGGTTTTCTAGCCACTGAGGATGATGACTCATTATTGGTTGACAATGATTAACCACTCTCCTACAACAAGGCAATAAAGAGCTCAGAAGTTGCAAGGTGGCAAGAAGCCATGAATTCTAAAATAGATTCCATGTATCAGAACCAAATTTGGGTTCTGGTCAATGCGTCAGTTGATGTAAAGTCTGTTGGATGCAAATGGGTATTTAAAAAGAAACTGGACATGGAAGGTAAAGTAAGTACCTATAAAACAAGGCTAGTGGCTAAAGGGTTTAAACAGCGTCAAGGAATTGACTACAATGAAACTTTTTCGCTAGTTGTCATGTTTAAATCCATCAGAATCATACTTGTTATAGCAGCTTACCATGACTATGAGATTTGGCAGATGGATGTCAAAACTGCATTCCTTAACGGGAACCTTCGGGAAAATGTCTATATGACACAACCAGAAGAGTTTGTGACTCCACATGATGCTAAAAAGATTTGCAAGTTGCAGAGATTCATTTATGAATTGAAGCAAGCATCCAGGTCATGGAACATTCGATTCGACGAAGCCATAAAAGAATTTGGTTTCATTAAGAATGAATGTGACCCATGTGTTTACAAAAGGTTTAGTGGGAATGCGGTCGTTATCCTAGTAGTGCATGCTGATGACATATTACTTATTAGAAACGACATACCAATCTTACAATCTGTTAAGGACTGGTTAAACAAGTGTTTCTCCATGAAGGACTAAGGTGAAGCAGCCTACATTCTAGGGATCAAGATCATTCGTGATAGATCCAAGAGGCTGCTTGGACTAAGTCAAAGTACATATATTGACCAGATACTAAAGAGATTTAGTGTGAAACAATCCAAGAGGGGATTGTCACATGGTTTAGATCTTTCTAAGAAAATGTGTCCTCAGACACAACATGAGAAAGATAGAATGAGTAAGATCTCATACGCTTCTGCGATGGGATCAATCATGTATGTCACGTTATGTACTAGACTTTTGTCTATGCATTGAGCATGGTAGACAGATATCAAGCAGATTCAGGAAAACATTGGACTATTGTTAAGACTATCCTTAAGTATCTGAAGAACTAATGATATGATATGTTCCTGGTGCATGGAGGAGACGATGAGCTGGCCATCAGGGGTTATACTGATGCTAGTTTTCAGATAGATCAGAATGATCTGAAGTCGAAATCAGGATATGTTTTATGTCTCAACAGAAGAGTTGTGAGCTGAACGAGTTCAAAGCAGCCAGTTGTCGTTGATTCGACAGCAGAGTCCGAGTATATAGCGACTTCTGATGCAACTAAAGAAGCCGTTTGGATTCGAAACTTTGCCCAGGAGCTTGATGTGGTACCTAGCAGTAAAGACCCTATCACATTGTATTGTGATAATACTGCAGCGATGTCTCTTGTAAAAGAGTCAAGGTTGCACCAACGAACAAAGCACATAATCTGAAAGTATCACCTCAGTATCACCTCTTGAGGGATTTCTATCAGAGGGGAGAAGTTGCAGTGAGCAGAGTACCCACGGAAGAGAATGTGGCGAACCCCTAAATTAAAGGTCTATCTCAGCAGAAGCATGAGTATCATGTGAGAGCTCGCGGACTGAAGGTTGTTAGCAGTTGGCTCTAGTGGGAGTCTGTTGGATTATTATTAATGAATAATGCAAGAAATGATTTATCTCGTTTGTTCTTTAACGGAAGTTAATATCTCAAGCGTTTGATGAAAATGATATAGCCTGAATAAATCCATGGTCATGGTGTTCTAATAGGCAAATTCTATTTCCAGAAAGTCAAAGAAAGAGATATCGAGCATATAGGTTGATGGCACTAGCATGCAACCTGCTCGATTTGAGATATTGTGATAAAGGGATTATATTACATAGAAAGCGTTTGTATGAGGTGACATGTCGTTGCGGCATTAACTCCTTTCTCTATGGGTGTTTTGGCGTGTTGTTAGACGCTAACTTTGGACTTTAGGTTGGTTCGCCTGATGACACTAAGAAAGAGGCCCAGAAGGTCACACACTAAGAGTATCCAAAATATCAGTTAAATAATATTTTATTATTTATTATTTAACAGGTTGAATAAATATTATCCTTGCACACTAAGAGTATCCAGACTTCATGCTCCACAAGCTCCAAGCTCCACAATCACCGAACAGCCCAAACTCACGAGGTGGTGTTAAATACATGTGAAACATTACCTTTGCCCCTATCCCGGAAGATAGCATCTGCAAAAGCACCAAAGTGCCAAAGGAGGGATGAGTATAAAACTCAGTAGGTTTTCCCCAATGACTTCCCTACTCACGCCACTAGAATAGAAAAGTTAGTCACATTTATATAAGACAGTTTATATAAAACAATTTACCAAAATAGTTACTAGTTTCCAAAACCATTTATAACCAAAAGCATACAAGTGTAATTGAAACCAATTTTTCCAATTATTTTTCCAGAATGTTAAAACTCCTTTTTTTATTATTTTGGGTATTACCGAGTCCCACATCGGAATACTCCTGTGTCTCCCCGTCGCGGCACCTTCGGCAGCCCCGCCGCGACCTCCGACAAGCGCCGGAGCTCCCTGGTGTTCCAGCTCGAAGCCGCTCCGCCGAGTGCCCCTTCGGCCCGCGCTCTCCTTCGGCCGTACCAGCACCCGGCTAGCTCGCGGCCACCGGCAGCAGATCCAGGCCGGCCGCTCACCTCGCGGCACCTCCGATCGTCCTCCCGCCAGGCGACCCTCTTAGCCCTGCCTCTGTCCAGGCGCGACTCCTCCAGGCAACTGCGGCCCTCCAGTCTGGTGCTTCCTCCCGCAATCCAGGAGTTTCCTGTTTTCTAGATCCAATGCGGTCATCCGGTCCAACCCTCCCGCGGCACTCCCGGCGACGTTTGGCTGGACAGGCTCCCGACGCTTCTCGGCTCCTGCATCCGATGCGGTCTCCCGGTCTGCCTCCGGCGGTTTCCCGACCCCGTTCTGAGCATCCGCCCTCTTATCCATCCACCATTGCTCAGACTGAGAGCTCCACCGCTTGCCTATCTCATCGACCGTCAGTCTGGATGCTCGACTCCGGTGCGTCTGAACATCTCACAGGGGATTTTGGTATGTTCACTACCTTTCATCCCTCTACTAGTGTTTCTCCAATCACCGTTGCCAATGGATCAACAATCCCCATTGCAGGCTTTGGCATCTGCCTTTTGACCTCGTCTATTAGTCTGCCTTCAGTTGCTCATGTTTCTCGCAACCAGTTTAATCTTATCTCCATCAACAAACTCACCAAAGATTTAAATTGTGCTGCTATTTTTACATCTTCTGGTGTTGTGTTTCAGGAGCGGTCGACGAATCGGGAACTTGGTCGAGGTCATATTCAGGCCGAGGTGTACATACTCGATATCCCACACCCTCTTGTCTGCCCATCCACCTCAGCCCGTGCCCTTGACCTTCATTCTCGTCTTGGTCATCCGCCGGCTTCCATCCTACATAAACTTTGCCCCCAATTTAGTCCTAATCTTTCATTCCATTGTGAATCCTGCAAGTTTGCAAAACATCATCGGGTGGCATATGTACCTCGATTGGACTCGCGCGCGGCGAATCCTTTCGACCTTGTTCATTCCGATGTATGGGGTCCTTGCAAGGTTCCTAGCCAGCCCGGGTACTAGTATTATATTACCTTTATTGATGACTACTCCCGCATGACCTGGCTCTACCTTCTTCGTGATCGGTCTGAAGTGTGTTCTCCCTTTCAGACCTTCTACAATGAAATTCATACTCAGTTCTCAACCTCCCTAAAATGTCTGTACTCCGACAATGGACGGTAATATTTATCTTCCACCCTTCAGTAGTTTCTCAAGGATAAAGGCATTATTCACCAGACATCTTGCCCCGATACACCTCAGCAGAACGGAGTGGCCAAGCGGAAACACCGCCATATTCTGGAGACTGCTCGTGCCCTCCTATTCCACATGAAGGTGTCTCTCCATTTTTCGTGTGATGCTATCCTGACTGCTACCTACCTCATTAACCGCCTCCCTTCTTCTATCCTTCAGGGAGAGACTCCTTTTCGGACTTTGTTCTCCTCTCTCCCTCCCCACTCACTTCCCTTGCGTGTCTTTGGATGTCTCTGTTATGTCCGTGACACCCGACCCAGGCTCTCCAAACTCTCTCCTAAATCCCTCCGCTGCATATTCCTCGGTTATTCCCGCACTCGGCACGGATACCGCTGCTTCTCTCCAGACCTACGGCGGTATATCATCTCTGCTGACGTATCGTTTGTTGAGAGCTCTCCCTTTTCACAACCCTCTCCTCATCCCGACACTGACATTGATGACTGTTTTCCTCTCATCATTCACCCTCCACTGGTGTCTCCCCCTGCTGCTGTTGATCCTCATTTTGGTACGGTCTACTCTCGTCGCCCATCGACTGTACCCCATGTCCCGGCCGAGGACACCATCGTCCTCGCTTCGTCCGATGCTCCTGCCTCAGCACCAGACGACTTGCCCATTGCACTCCGGAAAGGTACTCGTTCGTGCCAGAGTACTCCTCTATTTGTCTCTTCATACAGGGGTTTGTCCGCGCACAGTTGGTGATGCAAAGTCTCATCCGGGATGGCTAGCGGCAATGCAGGATGAGTTGCAGGCTCTTGAGGAAAACCATACTTGGGATCTCGTCCCCCTACCAGCAGGCAAACAGGCAGTGGACAGCAAATGGATTTACACAGTCCGGCTTAATCCCGATGGCACTCTCCATCGACTCAAAGCCCACCTTGTGGCTAAAGGCTTCGCACAAACTTACGGGGTGGACTACTTTGATACTTTCTCTCCAGTGGCCAAGATGACCTCCGTCCGGTTATTCATCTCTCTGGCGGCGCATCATCGTTGGCATCTTCATCAGCTGGATGTCAAAAATGTCTTCCTCCATGGCTTTCTTGAGGAAGAAGTTTATCTGCAGCAGTCACCCGACTTTTGTGCCTCCGGCGCTGAGTCTCAAGTCTGTTGACTCCGCCGCTCTCTGTACGGCCTCAAACAATCTCCTCGTGTTTGGTTCGGCCGCTTCAGCACTGTCGTCACTAATTTTGGCCTCTCTCGAAGTATGAAGGATCACACTGTTTTTTACAGAACGACTCATGTTGGCTGTATCCTATTAATCGTTTATGTGGATGATATCATCATCACCGGCAGCGACTCTGCTGGTGTCACTCACCTCAAGCAGCATCTTCACCGGCACTTCCACACTAAGGATCTCGAACCTCTCACATACTTTCTGGGCATCGAGGTGTCCTATTCTTCGAACACCATCTCACTCTGCCAACGGAAGTATGCGTTGGATATTCTGCAGGATGTTGGGCTGACACAGGCCACTGCTGTTGACACCTCTTTGGAGCCTGGGGAACGATCACTTTATGCCTCCTCAGAACCATATTCACATCCTGAGCGGTACCGTTGGTTGGTGGGTAAACTCAATTATTTCACCGTGACTCGTCCCGACATTAGCTGCGTTGTTGGCAAAGTGAGTCAATTTATGGAACATCCGAGCACCTCTCATTGGGATGTTGTCCTCCGGATCGCCAAATACATCAAGCGTGATCATGCCCGTGGTCTTCGCTACTCACAGCATCCTCATATGAACATTGAGGCCTTCTGTGATGTTGATTATGCTGGTTGTCATGCCACTCAGCGATCTACCTCTGGGTTTGTCGTTTTCTTAGCCGGCAACCTAATCTCTTGGCGCAGCAAGAAACAGACTGTTGTGTCCAGATCCAGTGCGGAATCTGAGTACCAAGCCATAGCAACCGTCACTACGGAGATCCTTTGGCTTCAACAACTCCTCCAGGAGCTTGGCTTTCCTCCTCCCACACCTGCTCACATCTGGTGTGACAATCAGGCAGCCACCAAGATTGCTTCAAATCCCGTCTTCCATGAACGCACGAACCATATTGAGGTGGACTGTCACTTTCTTCGACACCATCTGGAGCACAATTATGTCAAATTTAGCCACATCCCGACAGCGGACCAGCTCGCTGACATCTTCACCAAAGACGTCCCAGGGGCCCGCCTCTTCTCGATCAGTTCCAAGTTGGGCATCCATAGCATCTTCGACCCAGCTTGAAGGGGAGTTTATCTGGTCTTATATGGTGTCACCTTGTTTTTTTTTGTGGGACTCTTTTGTCCAAGCTGGGCATGTCCAGCTTGAGGGGAGTGTTAAAACCCCTTTTTTATTATTTTGGGTATTACCGAGTCCCACATCGGAATACTCCCATGTGTATTCCTTATTCTCAATCTATAAAAGAAGGTCTTCACCTCACCTTGAAGGTAAGGGGGTTTCTCAACCTATACAGAAAAATAACTAAACAAGCTTTAAAACTATTTCTCAATATTCCTTTGACATGCCCAATTCATTTCATACATCCACACAACCAACCCTGCATGTAACCTGGATCTCCCTATACTCGCGAGTGGTGAGTCGTCCTTTCACTAAGTCGTCCATAGTGAACCAATTGACGGGGGAGAGCCCTAACCCTTATCCATCCCGTTAATGATGGGGGAGACCCCTAACCCATATTCGTCCCACATGCACCCTTTGACGGGAGAGAGCCCTAACCCTTATCCATCCCGTTAATGATGGGGGAGACCTCTAACCTTTATTCGTCCCACATGCACCCTTTGACGGGGGAGAGCCCTAACCCTTATCCATCCCGTTAATGATGGGGGAGACCCCTAACCCTTATCCGTCCCACATGCCCGTGAACACACACGACCATCATGTCAAAAACCAAGTGTGTTCAACCAATTCAAACCATTTCAATAAAACTGTACTTTTATTAAAAACCAAAGAATAAACAATTTCAAAACAGCCACTTCACTTCAATAAAACATTCCCTTTTATTGAAAACATCTAATCCAAACCATGTGTCACAACTCCATAAAATCCCCATTTTAAAAATTAAGAACCAAAGCATTCATTCAAAATCCCCAATTTTCCAGATTTCACAACCATCACTCAAGAAGGTTTCCAACAAGTGTTCAACAACCAAATCACAATCAATTCAACGCCACAGATTCAATTTGAAAGCATGTCAATCAGTTCTACTAAGTGGAGTCGAGAAAAAAGCCTCTTACCTCAAAGGTTTTGACGAAAACCACAACGAACGAAGAACGCACAAGAAAACCGGGTTGATTCTTCAAGAACCCGCCTTCGATCTCTTTTCCTAGCAAGACCAAGACCAAATCTCATCATATTTGGCATCCACAAACTTAGATCTACCCATAACGGGCGTAGATCTAAGAAACCAAGAGAAAAGGAGAAGTAGATCTAAGAAACCGATCAAGAACGATGACGAACGATCACATACCTCAAGAATCCGGCTTTGATTCGCCAAGGAAAGCCTTCGGATCGCCTCCAAAACGCTTGGGAGAGGTTCTCCTACCTTCAAGGGAGAGTGATCCAGAGTTCTGGCCGCTTAGGAGGAAAAACGAGCCATTTAGAGGCAAAAACGTGTGAGATCCACTTTTTTAGGATCTCATTTAAGTGTCTGCACGGTTAGTTCGCACGGTTTGACAAACCGTGCGTTAGCCACTGCCTCGACAGACCCTTGCACGGCCTCCTCGCACGGTCTCCCGAACCGTGCTCCAACCGTGCGGGAGCCACTGCCTCAAAAGTGTCAACTACGCACGGTTTGGCCGCACGGTTAGACAAACCGTGCGCCGCCTGTGTGACTTCCCCTTTGCCTCAAAACTTCATTCCAAGTTCTCCCGACTCTCTCATTCATCACCCTTAACTTTATAACCATTAAAAGCATTAAGTAGGGGTTACATACCAGAAACCGGGGGTACTACAATTACATATTGACACTGGGGGAGTTGAGATGCCAACATACGATGAAGAGGAATGCAGAAGTGAAGGAAAGAGGCAGGGACTCTTTGAGGAGTTACTAAACCGGAACAGTGGAAGAATATAACAGTGAAAAATATGGGTCTACGCTGATAGAAATTGCAGCTTGTAGAACAATGTAGATGGTGAATTCTCCTTACCTCAATGAGAGGTGGAGACATTCTTTTATAGATGAGTGAAACAAAATACAAGGAGGGTAAGTCCGATGTGGGACTCAGAAATACCTATTAAACTGAAATGGGGTCCAACACTCCCTCTCAAGCTGGACATGCCCAGATTGGATCGAGTCTCACAAAGAAAAAGGAAGACAAAACACAAAGACCATCTCATACTCCCTCTCAAGCTGGGCCATGTAGGCTGTGAATACCCAGCCTGGTAGTGAGAGAGTCAAGGCGAGCTCCGGGGAGGCCTTTGGTGAAGAGGTCAGCAAGCTGATCCGCTGTCAAAATATGGCCCAAGCTGATATGGTTTTGCTCCAGATGTTGTCGAAGAAAGTGGCAGTCCACCCCGATATGCTTCGTTCGTTCATGGAAGACGGGATTCGAGGCAATCTTTGTGGTTGTCTGATTGTCACACCAAATATGAGCAGAAGTCTGTGTTGGGAAGCCGAGCTCTTGGAGGAGGTGACGGAGCCAGAGGATCTCAGTGGTGACCGTGGTCATGGCGCGGTATTCGGCCTCGGCACTCGATCTGGAGACAACAGTCTGCTTCTTGCTTCGCCAGGAGATGAGGTTACTGGCGAAGAACACGGCGAAGCCTGAAGTAGACTTGCGGGTAGCGAGGCAACCGGCATAGTCCGCATCACAGAAGGCCTGAACATCAAGATGAGCATGATGTGAGTACCGAAGGCCACGTGCAGGGTCTTTCTTGATGTATTTGGCAATGCGGAGGACAGCATCCCACTGAGATCTAGTTGGATGCTCCATGAACTGGCTGACTTTGCCAACGGCGCAGGCAATGTCAGGTCGCATCATGATGAGGTAGTTAAGTTTCCCCACCAGACGTCGATAGCTCTCGGGACGAGGAAATGGTTCCGAGTCGGTATGGAGAGATCGTTCCCCAGGCTCAAGAGGAGTGTCAACTGCAGTCGTTGTGCTCAAACCTGCATCCTGCAAGATATCAAGAGCATATTTGCGTTGGCAGAGAGAGATAGTGTCCTCAGAACGGGAGACCTCGATGCCAAGGAAGTAGGTAAGGGGACCCAAATCCTTTGTGTGAAAGTGGTGGTGGAGGTGCGCCTTGAGGTTAGCAATTCCGGTGGAGTCGCTCCCTGTGATGATGATATCATCAACATAGACCACGAGCAAGATACAGCCATGCGTCGTCGTACGGAAGAAGACGGTGTGATCTTTCATACTGCGAGAGAGGCCAAAGGCTGTGATGACGGTGCTAAAGCATCCGAACCAAGCCCGAGGGGACTGCTTGAGGCCATAGAGGGAGCAACGAAGGCGGCAGACATGAGAGTCGGCACCAAATGCAGAAAAACCAGGGGGCTGGCGCAGGTAGACCTCTTCGTCAAGAAAGCCATGGAGAAAGGCATTCTTGACATCCAGTTGATGAAGCGGTCAGTGATGATGAGCAGCCAGAGAGATGAACAAGCGGACAGAGGTCATCTTGGCTACCGGAGAGAAGGTCTCAAAGTAATCGATGTCATACGTCTGAGCAAAGCCCTTCGCCACAAGCCGGGCTTTGAGGCGACAAAGAGAGTCATCGGGATTGAGACGGATTGTAAATATCCATTTATAGCCGATCGTCTGTTTGCCCGCAGGGAGGGGGACCAGATCCCATGTATGATTGTCCTCCAGAGCCTGCAGTTCATCTCGCATAGCCTGTAGCCACCCCGGGTGTGACTTGGCATCGCCAACTGTGCGGGGAATAGAGATCGCCTTCAGTGCTGACAAACCTTTGTAAGAATATATAAATAAAGGAGTTGTCTGACACGATCGAGTACCTTTCCGGAGTGCAATGGGCAAGTCCTCGGGTGCCATGACAGAAGCATCCGACGAAGTGGGAACAATGTTGTCCTCGGCCTGGATGGGGAGTACAGTTGATGGACGACGAGAGTAGACCTGTCCAAAACGATGGCCTGTAGGAGGAGACACCAGAGGCTGGTGAAACAGGAGAGGAAGGCAGTCATCGATGGTAATGTCTGGATGAGGAGAGGGCGGAATGAAAGAAGAGCTCTCGACAAATGATACATCGACCGAGGTGATGTAGCGGCGTAAGTCTGGAGAGACACCAATAGCCACGCTGAGTGCGGGAATAGCCGAGAAAAATACACCGGAGGGATTTGGGAGAGAGTTTTGAGAGATTGGGGCGAGTGTCCCGAACATAGCAGAGACATCCGAAGACGCGGAGTGGAAGGGAGTGAGGGAGAAGAGAGGGGAACAGGGTATGAAAAGGAGTCTCCCCCTAAAGGATGGAGGAAGGAAGACGATTTAGGAGGTATGTGGCAGTGAGGATGGCTTCCCCCCAGAAGTGTAGAGGCACCTGGCGGCGGAAGAGGAGGGCACGAGCAGTTTCCAGAATATACCGGTGTTTTCGCTCGGCCACTCCATTCTGCTAAGGGGTATCAAGACAGGAGGTCTGATATATGATGTCGTGTGCCTGCACAAACTGCTGAAAGGGAGTGGATAAGTATTCCCGCCCATTGTCGGAGCGCAGACATTTTACAGAGATAGAAAATTGTGTCTGGATCTCATGGTAAAAGGTCTGAAAGGTGGAGAAAACTTCTGTCCGATCTCGAAGAAGGTAAAGCCATGTGTAGAATGAGGAAACCCCCTTACTCTGAAGGTAAGGTGGGGGCTACTTTTATAGAATGATACGGCGAAAGATACAAAGAAGTATTCTGATGTGGGACTCGAAAATACCTATAATAATAAAGAGGGTTTAACACTCCCCCTCAAGCTGGACATGCCCAGCTTGGACAACGAGTCCCACAAAAAATAAAGAAAAAGATGACAGCACACAAGACCAAGACACACTCCCCCTCAAGCTGGGCGTCAGATGTGGTGGATCCCCAGCTTGGAACTGAGCGAGGCAAGGCGAGCATCGGGGAGGCCTTTGGTGAAGATGTCAGCAAGCTGGTCTGCCGTCGGAATGTGACTAAAGCTGACATGTTTGTGCTTCAGGTGGTGGCGAAGAAAGTGACAGTCCAGCTCAATATGCTTCGTGCGTTCATGGAAGACGGGGTTCGAAGCAATTTTAGTGGCTGTCTGATTGTCACACCATATGTGAGCAGAAGTCTGCTGAGGAAAGTCAAGCTCCTAGAGGAGTTGCCGAAGCCAAAGGATCTCGGTAGTGACGGTGGTCATGGCACGGTACTCAGACTCGGCACTGGAGCGAGAGACAACCGTCTGTTTCTTGTTGCGCCAAGAAATGAGGTTGCCTGCCAAGAATATGGCAAACCCAGAGGTAGATTTCCGAGTGACAAGGCAACCAGCGTAATCAGCATCGCAAAAGGCCTCAATATGCTGATAAGGATGCTGGGAGTAGTGAAGACCACGGGCAGAATTGCGCTTGATGTACTTGGCGATGCGGATGACAGCATCCCACTGAGATGTGGTCGGATGCTCCATAAATTGACTCACTTTGGCTACTGCACAGGAAATGTCGGGTCGGGTCATGGTGAGATAATTGAGTTTGCCCACCAATCGACGGTACCGCTCAGGATGTGGGTATAGTGTCGAGGAGGCATAAAGAGACCGTTCTCCAGGCTCGAGAGGAGTATCGACCGCAGTGGCCTGAGTCAGCCCAGCATCCTGCAATATATCTAATGCATACTTTCGTTGGCAGAGGGAGACGGTGTCCAAGGAGTAGGAAACCTCAATGCCAAGGAAGTATATGAGAGGACCAAGATCCTTAGTGTGAAAGTGCTAGTGAAGATGGGCCTTGAGATGGGTGATACCCACAGAGTCGCTGCCGGTGATGACAATATCATCCACATAGACGACCAATAAGATGCAGCCATGTGGGGTCGTCCTGTAGAAGACAGTGTGGTCCTTCATACTGCGAGAAAGTCCAAAGTCGCTGACGACCGTGCTAAAGCGGGCGAACCAAGCATGGGGAGACTGCTTGAGGCCGTAAAGAGAGCGGCGTAGACGGCAGACTCGAGATTCAGCGCCGGAGGCACAAAATCCGGGGGGCTGCTGTAGATAGAATTTTTCCTCAAGGAAGCCATGGAGGAAGGCATTCTTGACATCCAATTGATGAAGAGGTCATTGATGATGGGCGGCGAGAGAGATGAATAACCAGACAGAGGTCATCTTGGCAACCGGTGAGAAGGTATCAAAGTAGTCAACACCGTATGTCTGTGCAAAGCCTTTGGCCACAAGGCGGGCTTTGAGGCGATGGAGAGTGTCATCGGGATTCAGCCTGACGGTGTAAATCCATTTGTTGTCCACTGCCTGTTTGCCTGCTGGAAGGGGGACAAGATCCCAAGTATGGTTTTCCTCCAGAGCCTGCAATTCATCCCGCATTGCTGCTAGCCACCCGGGGTGAGATTTGGCTTCACCAACCATGCGAGGTATAGAAACTGTCTCCAGAGCGGACAGACCCCTGTATGAAGATACAAAAAGAGCAGTACTCTGGCAGGAGCGAGTACCTTTCCGTAGGGCAATGGGCAAGTCCTCGGGTGGCGGAGCAGGAGCAGGAGCAGCGGACGAAGCGGGAGCATCAGTGTCACTGGCCGGAACGGGGGATACAGTCGAAGGACGGCGGGAGTAGACCTGACCAAAATGGGTGTCAACAGGGGTTGACGCTGGTGGAGGATGGATGATGAGAGGAGGACAATCATCAATGGCAGGGCCAGGATGAGGAGAGGCAGGAGGAGGTAACTCTGGAAGAGGATGGATGATGAGGGGAAGACAGTCATCAATAGCAGAGTCAGGAGGAGGAGAGGGAAAGGAGAATGGAGAACTCTCAACAAAGGAGACATCCGCTGAGATGACATACCGGCGAAGGTCCAGGGAGAAGCAGCGGTATCCGCGCTGAGTGCGGGAATAACCAAGGAATATGCAGCGAAGGGATTTGGGAGAGAGTTTGGTGCGGCCAGGGCGAGTGTCACAAACATAACACAAGCAGCCAAACACTCGAAGAGGGAGGGAATGGAGAGGGAGAGTGGGGAAAAGAGCCCGAAAGGGAGTCTCCCCCTTAAGGATATAAGAAGGAAGGCGATTGATGAGGTATGTGGCAGTGAGAATGGCATCTCCCCAAAAGAGCAGAGGCACCTGTCGGTGGAAGATGAGGGCACGAACAGTCTCCAGAATATGTTTGTGTTTCCGCTCGGCCACGTCGTTCTGCTGGGGTGTATCAGGACAGGAGGTCTGATGAAGGATGTCATTCAGCTGGAGAAACTGCCGAAAGGAAGTGGAGAGATACTCGCGCCCATTATCCGAGCGGAGACATTTGACAGAGATAGAAAAACAGTTCTTAATTTCATTGAAAAAGGTTTGGAAGGTGGAAAACACTTCGGAACGTTCTCAAAGAAGGTAAAGTCACGTCATTCGCGAATAGTCATCAATGAAAGATATATAATATTTATATCCCAAGTGACTCGAAATGGTACACGGGCCCCAAACATCTGAATGAACCAGATCAAAGGGGTGGGAGGCCCGTGTATCCGTGCGAGGAATGTAGGAAGAGCGATGATGTTTCGCAAAAGAACAGGACTCACAATGAAAAGCAGAAGTCCGACTGAAGTCTGGAAACATCTGATAAATGGTGGATGCAGGCGGGTGTCCTAATCGGGAATGAAGATCTAGTGCCCGAGAAGAGGTAGACGTGCAAGCAATGGGTGTTGGTCCCTCGAACATGTAGACCCCGTCTCGAAGTCAGCCTCGACCAAGTTCCCGGTTCGTAGTCTGCTCCTGAAACACAACACCAGAAGAGGTAAATATGGCTGCACAGTTATAATCCTTAGTCAGTTTATTGATGGAAATCAAATTAAAGGGGTTGCGGGGCATATGTGCCACAGAGGGTAGGTGTATCGATGGAGTCGGGGAGCATGCGCCGAAGCCGGCTATGGGGATAGTAGAGCCATCAGCGACGGTGATGGCTGAAGAACCGGCATAAGTGCAGTAAGACGTCAGCATACCAGCATCACCGGTGAGGTGGTCGGAGGCACCTGAGTCAAGCAGCCATGAAGGGGAGCAATGGCTGACAAAGGCAGTGGGGCGAACAGTACGGGCCAGAGAAGCCGAGGAGGGACCGGGTTGGACAGAGGCCAGAGGATCGTGAGGCCGCCTGAGGTCGGCCATAGAGAGGGCCAGAGACGGGAAAAGAGAGGCGACAGTCGAGGACGCGTCCTGGACCGCGGGTTGTCCCTGCCGCGGGTGCTGAGAGGGGCGTCCATGCAGGACCCAACATCGGGCGATCAGGTGGCCAAACTTGCCACAATGTTGACAGAAGGGACGTGGACGACTGGAAGCACGGCCACGTCCCGAGGAGTCTGCCATGGAAGCGTCGGGTAGCTGATGCAGCGGGTCGGCGGGATAATCGTGCGCAGGACGTGCGCGTGCAAGAAGGGCCACCGGAACAAGGGCGCGCTGCCGGGACGAGGGCGCGCTGCCGAGACGAGGGCGCGCTGCCGGGAGGGTCCGCCGGGACGAGTCCGAGGGCGCCTGGACGAGGGCGCCGCAGGATGAGGACGCCTCTGGGTGAGGGGAGCTGCACCTGGAGAGAGGGTCGCCGGGGAAGGAGGCGCGCTGGGTGAGGGCGACGGGGGCGACTGGAGGCACGACCCGAGGCGCGACCGTCGAGGGGGGAGGGCGCCTGCTGGGGTAAAGACGGCGGAAGGGGAGCCGCGGGGTGAGAGCAGCGGGAGCGCGGAGGAGGCGCGGGAGCAATGGGGGGCGCCGGGCGAGGGACGTCGGGGAGCCGGGAGTCGCGCCAGGAAGGAGGGCCGCTGGGGAGTCGGGAGCCGCGGGAGGGCAACGCGCAGGAAGGAGGGCCGTCGGGGATCCGGGAGCCGCGGGAGGGCGACGCGCAGGAAGGAGGGGAGAGGCGGGGCCAGACAGAACCGGGAATCCGCAGGGAGGGAGGGTCGGGACTAATTTCCCTCCGATACCATATAGAATGAGGAAACCCCCTTACTCTCAAGGTAAGGTGGGGGCCTACTTTTATAGAATGATACGGCGAAAGATACAAAAAAGTATTCCGATGTGGGACTCGGAAATACCCATAATAATAAAAAGAGGGTTTAACACCATGTCATACGGGAAAAATCATCAATGAAAGAGATATAATATTTATACCCGGATTGACTCGAGGTGGCACAGGGACCCCATACATTGGAATGAACCAAATCAAAGGGTTTGGCGGCCCGTGTGTCAAGTCGAGGATAATAAGATGTGCGATGGTGTTTCGCAAAGGTACATGACTCACAATGAAAAGATAAAGATGGACTAATTTCTGGGTAGAGCTGATGAAGAGCGGAGGCAGAGGGGTGACCCAACCGAAAATGGAGGTCTACGGCACGAGCAGAGACAGACGTGCAGGCGACGGATGTCGGACCATCGAACATGTACACCCCATCTCGAAGTTGGTCTCTACCAAGTTCCTGGTTCGTCGTCCGCTCCTGAAACACAACAGAAGACGAGGTAAAGATAGCATTACAATTTAGATCCTTGGTCAGCTTGCTGATGGAAAGCAGGTTAAACGGACTGCGTGGTACATGAGCCACCGAGGATAGGTGAAGGGAGGAGGTGAGGGAGCATATACCAAAGCCGGCAATGGAGAGAGTGGAACCATCAGCAACAGTGATGGCTAAGGAACCAGTATAGGGATGGTAGTTGGAGAGCATACCTGCATCCCCGGTAAGATGGTCGGACGCACCTGAGTCAAGCATCCAGGCCGGGGAACGATGACTGACAAAAGCAGTGGGACCACCGGAGTGAGCAAGAGATGTTGATGAAGAGTCTGGCATGGAGGTGGTCCTATGATCGTGAATCAGCTGGATCTCAGCCATGGAAAGATCCAAAGACGACGGAAGAGCAGCAGTAGGTGATGATGCATCTCGGAACGCAGTCTGGCCCTACCGGGGGTGCGAATCGGGACGGCCATGAAGGACCCACCAACGGTCAACCAGGTGGTCGAGCTTGCCACAGTGCTGACAGAGGGGGCGAGGTCGGTCGTCTCCACGGCCACGTCCACGAGTGCCGGTAGGGCGGCCACCGCCACGACCCAAGAGAGCAGTGTGATCAGGGCGAGGGGCGGGTGGGGCAAGGGCCCGATGAGCTTTCCCCAGGCGATGATAAACCTGTGGGATATCCAGCGTAGAAGGGCTGGCAAGCATCTCGGTGGCCGTCGTGGCACAGTCCGGGGCGAGGCCATTCCGGAGATTGAAAATGCAGAGCTAGTCCCGTTGAGTCTGCGCTTCCGTCGGAGTCTGAGGAACGGGTCATAGTTCTTGTAGTTCGTCCCGGAGACCTTTCCATTCCAAGAAATAGGCAGGAAAGGTCCGATCCTGCTGTCGGATTTGGGATAGACGCTGTAGAATGTCGGAGACCCGAGCCAAGTTGTTGGTCTCAGAATACATGACAGTCAATGAATCCCAGAGTTCTTTGACAGTGTTGGCAGTGCGGGTAACATCTTTCACCGATCGGTCCATGGAGTTGACCAGTAATGCGAATATTTTGCTATCCGCAAGTTGCCAAGAGTCGAATTTGGTGTCAGTCATGGCGGGTGGAGGATTCTCAAGATGGGAATGAAGGTCCATGCCGCGCAGGGACATCAAGACTGTCTTTCGCCAGACGGAGAAATTTGTGGCGTCCAGTTTGTCATCTACAAGCCGGGAGGATGCGGTGATCAGAGACGGCAGAACCGAAGAAGCCTCCATGGTGGGCGACGAGAGGCGCGGGTGGCGCGGTCGTCGGGAGCAGCTGGAATGGCGGGCGGGAGCGGGAACCGCCGAGAAGAGCCGGGGAAGGTGCGGCCGGTGCTGGGTCGCCGGGACGAGCGCGCAAGGAGGGCGGGGCTGGCGCGGGGTTTCCAGGGGAGAGGCCGAGGGCAAGGCGCCGCTGGGCTAGGGCGAGGGCGACGGGGCAAGGCGCTGGCGAGGGCGCCGGGGCGAGGCCGAGGGCGAGGTGCCGCTGGGCGAGGGCGAGGGCGCCGGGGCGAGGCGCTGGCGAGGGCGCCGGGGGAGAGAGGGCCGCCGGGAGGGGAGCCGCGCCGGGAGAGAGGGCCGCCGGGAGAGAGGGTCACCGGGAGACTAGGGCAGAGGGGAGAGAGGGCCGCCAGGAGGCTAGGGCAGAGGGGAGAGAGGCGGGGCCGGACAGAACCGGAAATCCGCAAGGGAGGGAGGGCTCGGGATTAAATTCCCTCTGATACCATGTAGATGGTGAATTCTCCTTACCTCAATGAGAGGTGGAGAAATTCTTTTATAGATGAGTGAAACAAAATATAAGGAGGGTAAGTCCGATGTGGGACTCAGAAATACCCATTAAAGTGAAATGGGGTCCAGCAGACAATGTGTAAGGTTGTAGGAGAGAGTTACAAACAACATCGAACAGGGGTTGTTGATGCTTGGGTCTGTAAAGAACCACCACATCTAAAGGAGCAACGTCGTGTCCCTGATACAAACTCAATGGAGGAAGCGCAGGCTGCAGGAAGTACCGTTGCACCTATAGGCAGCAGACTCGCTTCCAAGCAAGTGTTCTGGCTAGTGAAGTGTAACACCCCGAGATTTTATGAAAAATAGTCTTTTTAATTTCACTAATGTCTTGTGTTGTACGCAACACCAAAAGGATCTTGCACAACACGCATCCTTGATTTGCCTTGCATTACACGCAATCGCGACCTTCCTCGATAGCGTGTGTACTACGCAATAACGAGTTTCACTAAACAACAATACGCTATTAAAATATTATTAAAACTAGCCGTTATGAATAGTAATAACCACTTTTTGAAATTTTGTAATTTTATTTTTCAAAATGGAATTCATTTTTGGATTCATAATATCGAAATTAGCTTAGGGTGAAATTTTGGTACTTTTCGGATAACTTTTATTTTCTGATGAATAGTGAAAATTACTAAATTTTAATTAAAAACAACTTTTTTAATCGAAATAATTAATAGTGATAAATTATTAATTTGAGTGGTTTTAAAGTATATTTAGAATATATTTTTACAATTCAATACAATGTTGGTCATTGGATGTAATTTCACATTTACACCAGACATAAACAAGTGTTAATCTTTTGATAGTTATTATCTCTTAAAAACACGCTATTTGTTGTGACAGCGGAAATTAATTATAAAATTAATTAATGCAACATATATGTTGGGAATTTTGTAAAATAGAAATCATTTTTGAATTCGGAATATCAATTATAGCTTAGGGTGAAATTTTGGCATTTTTCTGAAAAACATCAATTTTTGAGGAATAGTGAAACTACTAAGTGGTAGTTAAAAAAATTAATTTTTTCATAAATCTTAATTTTACCGCTTCTGTGAATGGAATTTCAAAAATCCGACACACACGGTTGATATCATTAAGTAAAATGTGGTTCAATGAGATAAAAATAATTTTTTGGTGAATAGTAACTTTTTACTTTTTTACCGCGATTAATAGTAAATAGGGTAACTAAGAGTAAATATGATATTACTATTACCCTAACACATGTCCTAATTCTATTGGATAAGTGTAATTCGACCAAAAACAACATTATGAATATAATATGACCATTTAGGTCCACTTGGATTAGATTATGACATTTAATATTATTTTATTTAATGAATAGTTAAAATAGTTAAAATCAAAGTTTAATAACTAAAACATTTTTAATATGGGTTTATACATAAGATAAATTCGATTATAAATATTCATTAGAAAGCTAAAAAGATTTCCTACATGATGGTATTTTATTTGTAATTTTTAGACATCAAATAATTTAATTTATTTATGACACAAAGATGATGCAGTAATTATCTTATTAATGAAATATTGACATAATTGATATTATAAATACCAAAATAAATGTAATTTAAGACTTTTTATGAATTCCACTAATTTTCTAGGTTACTATGATATATTAGTGTTGATTTAATCAACTTGGTTAGAACATATAATTCTGTTATGACTTACACAAAAATCATATATCAAATAGTGTCAAAATTGACACAAAATAGTTTTTAAATCAAATATTATATTATTAATTGTTATTTTATTCCTAAAAATCTAAGGTTCGGCCAAATGACTTAGATAAGGATATATGTATTAATAATATACAATTTGGGGTTCGTTTGGCATGTTATAGTAAGTGTATTAACCATATAGTGAAAGAAAACAAAAAGACACGGTAAAAGTTAAATTATTTAACTTAGAGTTAAATCTAATTGATAAGGTTAAAATAATACCCTAAACTTGTCTAAATCCTATTGGATGATAGGATTTCGACCCATCCCCACTTTAGCTTCGAAATAAGACCCTTTGGAACCATTATAAACCGATTTTGACTTTAATATAAAATAATATTTTGAGATATTCCTAAGGTGCCCCTCTCCTCCCTTATAAAAGGGCACCTCCTCCCCCTCCTCCTCACACCAATTTGAGCACTCAAGATCGGCCAACCCCTGCCATTTTCTCCTCTCCACTTCCCTAGAATAATCCTAGAGGTCCTGGTCTTCTTCAAAGACCAATCTTAGTTCCCTAAGTGGAGGATTCAAAGAGGCGTTCCAAAGAAGAGGTAATATCCATTACCGATCTTTTCAATTTCTTTCTTCTTCAACTTCTTCTTCTTTAGTTGTTTCATTATAAAGTAATAACATCAGTATTACTTACATACTGATATGTTATTATAAATATGAAACAACCCTAATTCACCTTCTATCCATCCTACGGAAAAATGAAATCACCGCGCGTGCGTACGTACGGAATACCGTCTCCACGCCGTGGTGTAATCTATTTTCCACCATCACCTTACAAGGATGGGTATAATGGTGTAATGAGTAACTATTTATGATTATTATAATGTAATATTGATACTGAAATAATATATATATACTCAAATACAATTCCACGATCATAGGAACGATATCATCACTCGTGCGTACGTACGGAATACCGTCTCCACGATGTGATGCGACTCGTTCTACATGATCATCATTACATAGTAATTATATAAATGAATTGAATGAATAAATATGATATATGTTACACTAATACCATTCTGGATATAAGGTATCTATAACCTTAAAAGAAGAATAAGAATTTATTCGGCAAAACACGCATAAGAACAAAAGGCAATAAGGACCCGAGTAACAAGTAACAATGAAATATTACTAACAAGAAGCTAAGAATATAACCATATATGATATCATATCAATATGTATGATTCTGGAATAAGTCAATAACATTATTTAAACCATTATACAGGAGCTTCGGACACGTACAAAGCAAATCGGACCTAAGGTAAGGGAAATATCACAATCTCATTTTTATCCGAGATTGTTTATTCGTAAGTATTTACTGGGGTGTATTTTATCATCCACATCCATGTTTCATCAATATGTAATATTATTTCCATCCACCTACAATTGTTTAAATCCATTTTTACCCTTCGGTGAGTTTTTAGTAATATGTATGAAAGGAATCTTTTGTCGTTTTTCGTACGAGGTACTTTTTGACTTTTCCGACAAAAGTACGAAGAATGTTTTTTTTAACTTATACGGTATGAATGGATTTTTAAAACATTATTTCCAAGAAACTTCCTTTACAAGTTTTCAAGTTTATTTTTAATTAACTTCTTTTATTTTAAAGTCGTATGACATGTTATGAAAGGAAAAATGTTTTTGAAGTAGAAAGGATATTTTCCTCAAGAATGGAGTTCAAGTATTTTATCAAAATTATTTTCCATCTAAGATAATAAAAGGGTTCTGTTTTTATCCCTATTATTACATTGGTTTGATTATGTTGTGATGGAAATATTTTTATGAATTCCTTTATCTTATATGAATTGTTTTATGATGTCATGTTGTTTAAGAATTCCATTTTTATTACATGGGTTACGCTATGATGTATGGTTTATGATTATGTGGCACACATAAGAAAGGATTCATTATAAGATGGGTGGGACCTATATCTCCCTCCAATGCATTGGGTAAAGATTTTATATCTCATGAGATAGACATGGCTGGAACGGTAGGTTATACCGGTTCAGTGAAACAGGACTGGAACGAGGGTGACTCGGTTCAGAAAGGGACTTTGTCCACTAAGATAGTCTTGGCAATGAGTCATGACTAACAAGAAATGATTTTCCATGATTATGTGTGCATGCCACAAAGTTTCAAGTTTCATGTTATGATTATGGGGATCTCATTTTCACTTCTATGATTTGTTCCATGTTAAGATATCATGATCTCTTTTGCAGGTTATGATTTTCAAAAAGATATGATATGATTTTTATTTCCTTTATTTGCCCTTGCTGAGCATTTGAGCTCACCCTTTTATGTTTTCTTTTCCCCAGGATATAAAGAAAGGTTTTAGGTAAAAAAAAAGGAAAGATCTTTATGGGAGATATTGAAGATCTTTCACCACGATTAGAAGATTACGTTCCGAGTTTCCAAAGACACTAAACTATTACGATCCTTGTGTGTGTGTTTTTGTTATATACCAAGTATTCCGCAAAAGTAATGTAATGTCCATGTACGTCAAGATACGGGTCTCTACAATTGGTATCAGAGGAAAGGTTTAGTCAACCTTTGGAAACTAGGATGCGAAAACGTTAGTGAGATCCCTAGAGATATTACTAAGGTATGTCTAGGGATGTCTCTAAGGTTAAGTATACGTATAGGTTATAGTCCTAGAATTGCGCTAACGATCTTAGAATTTAACCTAAGATGTTAGATATTGAGGGTACTCCCCCTTTACTATGTTGTTTTCTCTATCATGATTTTTGCCTCTCACAAGATTCTTTTTGTGTTTTAGTTAATGGAGGGAACCAGAAGGAATTCGGCTAACATTGAATCCAATGGAAAAATTGGTGACTATGAGCAAAAAAATTGTGTATTTCCAACAGAGAAAGATATTGTGATTATGTCAAATCATTCATCGCGATATATGATTAACAAGGTGAAATTTAGTGGTATGCCTAATTCATCAAAGAAGAGGAAGATAAACTATTATGCATATTCGCATGTTGAGGAGCATAAAGAAAGGAATAATGAGATTTCTAAAGAAGGAAAGAAGAACCTTGAGGAATACCTCAAATGGAGGGACCGATGTTATCTGTGTGGAGAAAAGGGTCATAGAGTGACAGACTGTTATGGAGTTCAATGTCTTATTTGTGGAGAACATGGGCATTACCCAACTCAATGCCCTGACCTAAAAAGTTACTTCTAAATCAAGGAAGGACTTATTCCAGGACAATCATTGAAGTGGATGGACTAAAGTGTTTATGTATTGGTATTCAAGAATAATGTTGTTGAGGTACTTTTATGGTGTATTGGAATATTTATGTATTGGTCTATTGTGGTATTCAATAATTTTATGGTACCGGTAACCATGGAAAGTGATTGAGATATTTTTGGAAATAAGATGATATGCGCGTAATGAAGGGAAAATGAGAAAATGAAATGTTTGACAGTATTAATGAGCTCATGATTGATATAAGGACTAAGTGATATCATGGTTTGAGTATATAGAATTTTGAGGATTTTGGTATGTGGAAAGAGTTAACTTTTAACAGCACTCATGTTTTCAATAAGGTTCAATGGGTATTCAAGAGAATACATGATTAAGGCCTTTGAATGTTTGGAATGTGACCAACAAAACATATCTTATGATATATAGGGATCAACGATGGTATTAAATCTCTGGTAATCGTTTTCACTATGTTATGAGAGTGGACTGCAGTATTATGGATAAGCCTAAAGATTGAAATGGATTATGTTAGACATAAGTTAGTATTGTTTAAGGATAGAAGTTTTTTTTCGATATTATTGATGGGATGTTATAGTAATGTAGTTTTAGAAAAAGGACAACCTGCAGGACGGGCGACAGCCCACCGCTTCGGACAAGGCTGTGGGAATCGAACCCACAACCGAAGTGCGACTGGCCTTTATCGCCTACCACTGGCCTACAGTAAGTCCATGTTTAGTAGAAACTAGTTTTATTATATTAAGCAGTATGATATATGAAGTATAAGTCCATTTTAGGAACCATATATGATTAATCTCACTATAGATCGACTTATGTATATAATTTTTGCTAACCTTTTGTTTGAGACAGATGGAATGACCCGTCATTCTATCACATGATCGGATAACACTTCACGAATAACAAATTCAACTTCATTTATTTAAGAGATGAAGTAGAAATTGTTCAAGGCACGAACAACAGTGAGATTGTACCAAAATAAAGTAAGTATTTATTCTAATTCAAATTCTTCAACTTTAAGGAAACGATCTTGAAAACCAAAAATGTTGTCCTAGTGCTCTTATATCTGATTAATCGGATGGTACCTTAGATCGTCACAAATTTATGGATTTGTGATTGTTGGCTTTTCCATAGCCATGTTCTCTACCACTCTCCATCAGAACATGATGGTTAGATTTTTCTTCCATATCCATATTTTCACCTATGGGGAAACTCAGTGATTAGTTTATTTGGGTAACCGTTACGTTTCATACTTTCGTTTTTAAAGATTGGTTTTGGTATTCCTTTTTACGATGTGGGTTTCTATTAAAGAAACTTTAGAATATTAACCATTTATAACCCCGACGAATTTCGAGGGCGAAATTCATTTTAAGGGGGGTAGAATGTAACACCCCGAGATTTTATGAAAAATAGTCTTTTTAATTTCACTAATGTCTTGTGTTGTACGCAACACCAAAAGGATCTTGCACAACACGCATCCTTGATTTGCCTTGCATTACACGCAATAGCGACCTTCCTCGATAGCGTGTGTAGTACGCAATAACGAGTTTCACTAAACAACAATACGCTATTAAAATATTATTAAAATTAGCCGTTATGAATAGTAATAACCACTTTTTGAAATTTTGTAATTTTATTTTTCAAAATGGAATTCATTTTTGGATTCATAATATCGAAATTAGCTTAGGGTGAAATTTTGGTACTTTTCGGATAACTTTTATTTTCTGATGAATAGTAAAAATTACTAAATTTTAATTAAAAACAACTTTTTTAATCGAAATAATTAATAGTGATAAATTATTAATTTGAGTGGTTTTAAAGTATATTTAGAATATATTTTTACAATTCAATACAATGTTGGTCATTGGATGTAATTTCACATTTACACCAGACATAAACAAGTGTTAATCTTTTAATAGTTATTATCTCTTAAAAACACGCTATTTGTTGTGACAGCGGAAATTAATTATAAAATTAATTAATGCAACATATATGTTGGGAATTTTGTAAAATAGAAATCATTTTTGAATTCGGAATATCAATTATAGCTTAGGGTAAAATTTTGGCATTTTTCTGAAAAACATCAATTTTTGAGGAATAGTGAAACTACTAAGTGATAGTTAAAAAAATTAATTTTTTCATAAATCTTAATTTTACCGCTTCTGTGAATGGAATTTCAAAAATCCGACAGACACGGTTGATATCATTAAGTAAAATGTGGTTCAATGAGATAAAAATAATTTTTTGGTGAATAGTAACTTTTTACTTTTTTACCGCGGTTAATAGTAAATAGGGTAACTAAGAGTAAATATGATATTACTATTACCCTAACACATGTCCTAATTCTATTGGATAAGTGTAATTCGACCAAAAACAACATTATGAATATAATATGACCATTTAGGTCCACTTGGATTAGATTATGACATTTAATATTATTTTATTTAATGAATAGTTAAAATAGTTAAAATCAAAGTTTAATAACTAAAACATTTTTAATATGGGTTTATACATAAGATAAATTCGATTATAAATATTCATTAGAAAGCTAAAAAGATTTCCTACATGATGGTATTTTATTTGTAATTTTTAGACATCAAATAATTTAATTTATTTATGACACAAAGATGATGCAGTAATTATCTTATTAATGAAATATTGACATAATTGATATTATAAATACCAAAATAAATGTAATTTAAGACTTTTTATGAATTCCACTAATTTTCTAGGTTACTATGATATATTAGTGTTGATTTAATCAACTTGGTTAGAACATATAATTCTGTTATGACTTTCACAAAAATCATATATCAAATAGTGTCAAAATTGACACAAAATAGTTTTTAAATCAAATATTATATTATTAATTGTTATTTTATTCCTAAAAATCTAAGGTTCGGCCAAATGACTTAGATAAGGATATATGTATTAATAATATACAATTTGGGGTTCGTTTGGCATGTTATAGTAAGTGTATTAACCATATAGTGAAAGAAAACAAAAGACACGGTAAAAGTTAAATTATTTAACTTAGAGTTAAATCTAATTGATAAGGTTAAAATAATACCCTAAACTTGTCTAAATCCTATTGGATGATAGGATTTCGACCCATCCCCACTTTAGCTTCGAAATAAGACCCTTTGGAACCATTATAAACCGATTTTGACTTTAATATAAAATAATATTTTGAGATATTCCTAAGGTGCCCCTCTCCTCCCTTATAAAAGGGCACCTCTTCCCCCTCCTCCTCACACCAATTTGAGCACTCAAGATCGGCCAACCCCTGCCATTTTCTCCTCTCCACTTCCCTAGAATAATCCTAGAGGTCCTGGTCTTCTTCAAAGACCAATCTTAGTTCCCTAAGTGGAGGATTCAAAGAGGCGTTCCAAAGAAGAGGTAATATCCATTACCGATCTTTTCAATTTCTTTCTTCTTCAACTTCTTCTTCTTTAGTTGTTTCATTATAAAGTAATAACATCAGTATTACTTACATACTGATATGTTATTATAAATATGAAACAACTCTAATTCACCTTCTATCCATCCTACGGAAAAATGAAATCACCGCGCGTGCGTACGTACGGAATACCGTCTCCACGCCGTGGTGTAATCTATTTTCCACCATCACCTTACAAGGATGAGTATAATGGTGTAATGAGTAACTATTTATGATTATTATAATGTAATATTGATACTGAAATAATATATATATACTCAAATACAATTCCACGATCATAGGAACGATATCATCACTCGTGCGTACGTACGGAATACCGTCTCCACGATGTGATGCGACTCGTTCTACATGATCATCATTACATAGTAATTATATAAATGAATTGAATGAATAAATATGATATATGTTACACTAATACCATTCTGGATATAAGGTATCTATAACCTTAAAAGAAGAATAAGAATTTATTCGGCAAAACACGCATAAGAACAAAAGGCAATAAGGACCCGAGTAACAAGTAACAATGAAATATTACTAACAAGAAGCTAAGAATATAACCATATATGATATCATATCAATATGTATGATTCTGGAATAAGTCAATAACATTATTTAAACCATTATACAGGAGCTTCGGACACGTACAAAGCAAATCGGACCTAAGGTTAGGGAAATATCACAATCTCATTTTTATCCGAGATTGTTTATTCGTAAGTATTTACTGGGGTGTATTTTATCATCCACATCCATCTTTCATCAATATGTAATATTATTTCCATCCACCTACAATTGTTTAAATCCATTTTTACCCTTCGGTGAGTTTTTAGTAATATGTATGAAAGGAATCTTTTGTCGTTTTTCGTACGAGGTACTTTTTGACTTTTCCGACAAAAGTACGAAGAATGTTTTTTTTAACTTATACGGTATGAATGGATTTTTAAAACATTATTTCCAAGAAACTTCCTTTACAAGTTTTCAAGTTTATTTTTAATCAACTTCTTTTATTTTAAAGTCGTATGACATGTTATGAAAGGAAAAATGTTTTTGAAGTAGAAAGGATATTTTCCTCAAGAATGGAGTTCAAGTATTTTATCAAAATTATTTTCCATCTAAGATAATAAAAGGGTTCTGTTTTTATCCCTATTATTACATTGATTTGATTATGTTGTAATGAAAATATTTTTATGAATTCCTTTATCTTATATGAATTGTTTTATGATGTCATGTTGTTTAAGAATTTCATTTTTATTACATGGGTTACGCTATGATGTATGGTTTATGATTATGTGGCACACATAAGAAAGGATTCATTATAAGATGGGTGGGACCTATATCTCCCTCCAATGCATTGGGTAAAGATTTTATATCTCATGAGATAGACATGGCTGGAACGGTAGGTTATACCGGTTCAGTGAAACAGGACTGGAACGAGGGTGACTCGGTTCAGAAAGGGACTTTGTCCACTAAGATAGTCTTGGCAATGAGTCATGACTAACAAGAAATGATTTTCCATGATTATGTGTGCATGCCACAAAGTTTCAAGTTTCATGTTATGATTATGGGGATCTCATTTTCACTTCTATGATTTGTTCCATGTTAAGATATCATGATCTCTTTTGCAGGTTATGATTTTCAAAAAGATATGATATGATTTTTATTTCCTTTATTTGCCCTTGCTGAGCATTTGAGCTCACCCTTTTATGTTTTCTTTTCCCCAGGATATAAAGAAAGGTTTTAGGTAAAAAAAAAGGAAAGATCTTTATGGGAGATATTGAAGATCTTTCACCACGATTAGAAGATTACGTTCCGAGTTTCCAAAGACACTAAACTATTACGATCCTTGTGTGTGTGTTTTTGTTATATACCAAGTATTCCGCAAAAGTAATGTAATGTCCATGTACGTCAAGATACGGGTCTCTACAGTTGGTATCAGAGGAAAGGTTTAGTCAACCTTTGGAAACTAGGATGCGAAAACGTTAGTGAGATCCCTAGAGATATTACTAAGGTATGTCTAGGGATGTCTCTAAGGTTAAGTATACGTATAGGTTATAGTCCTAGAATTGCGCTAACGATCTTAGAATTTAACCTAAGATGTTAGATATTGAGGGTACTCCCCCTTTACTATGTTGTTTTCTCTATCATGATTTTTGCCTCTCACAAGATTCTTTTTGTGTTTTAGTTAATGGAGGGAACCAGAAGGAATTCGGCTAACATTGAATCCAATGGAAAAATTGGTGACTATGAGCAAAAAAATTGTGTATTTCCAACAAAGAAAGATATTGTGATTATGTCAAATCATTCATCGCGATATATGATTAACAAGGTGAAATTTAGTGGTATGCCTAATTCATCAAAGAAGAGGAAGATAAACTATTATGCATATTCGCATGTTGAGGAGCATAAAGAAAGGAATAATGAGATTTCTAAAGAAGGAAAGAAGAACCTTGATGAATACCTCAAATGGAGGGACCGATGTTATCTGTGTGGAGAAAAGGGTCATAGAGTGACAGACTGTTATGGAGTTCAATGTCTTATTTGTGGAGAACATGGGCATTACCCAACTCAATGCCCTGACCTAAAAAGTTACTTCTAAATCAAGGAAGGACTTATTCCAGGACAATCATTGAAGTGGATGGACTAAAGTGTTTATGTATTGGTATTCAAGAATAATGTTGTTGAGGTACTTTTATGGTGTATTGGAATATTTATGTATTGGTCTATTGTGGTATTCAATAATTTTATGGTACCGGTAACCATGTAAAGTGATTGAGATATTTTTGGAAATAAGATGATATGCGCGTAATGAAGGGAAAATGAGAAAATGAAATGTTTGACAGTATTAATGAGCTCATGATTGATATAAGGACTAAGTGATATCATGGTTTGAGTATATAGAATTTTGAGGATTTTGGTATGTGGAAAGAGTTAACTTTTAACAGCACTCATGTTTTCAATAAGGTTCAATGGGTATTCAAGAGAATACATGATTAAGGCCTTTGAATGTTTGGAATGTGACCAACAAAACATATCTTATGATATATAGGGATCAACGATGGTATTAAATCTCTGGTAATCGTTTTCACTATATTATGAGAGTGGACTGCAGTATTATGGATAAGCCTAAAGATTGAAATGGATTATGTTAGACATAAGTTAGTATTGTTTAAGGATAGAAGTTTTTTTTCGATATTATTGATGGGATGTTATAGTAATGTAGTTTTAGAAAAAGGACAACCTGCAGGACGGGCGACAGCCCACCGCTTCGGACAAGGCTGTGGGAATCGAACCCACAACCGAAGTGCGACTGGCCTTTATCGCCTACCACTGGCCTACAGTAAGTCCATGTTTAGTAGAAACTAGTTTTATTATATTAAGCAGTATGATATATGAAGTATAAGTCCATTTTAGGAACCATATATGATTAATCTCACTATAGATCGACTTATGTATATAATTTTTGCTAACCTTTTGTTTGAGACAGATGGAATGACCCGTCATTCTATCACATGATCGGATAACACTTCACGAATAACAAATTCAACTTCATTTATTTAAGAGATGAAGTAGAAATTGTTCAAGGCACGAACAACAGTGAGATTGTACCAAAATAAAGTAAGTATTTATTCTAATTCAAATTCTTCAACTTTAAGGAAACGATCTTGAAAACCAAAAATGTTGTCCTAGTGCTCTTATATCTGATTAATCGGATGGTACCTTAGATCGTCACAAATTTATGGATTTGTGATTGTTGGCTTTTCCATAGCCATGTTCTCTACCACTCTCCATCAGAACATGATGGTTAGATTTTTCTTCCATATCCATATTTTCACCTATGGGGAAACCCAGTGATTAGTTTATTTGGGTAACCGTTACGTTTCATACTTTCGTTTTTAAAGATTGGTTTTGGTATTCCTTTTTACGATGTGGGTTTCTATTAAAGAAACTTTAGAATATTAACCATTTATAACCCCGACGAATTTCGAGGGCGAAATTCATTTTAAGGGGGGTAGAATGTAACACCCCGAGATTTTATGAAAAATAGTCTTTTTAATTTCACTAATGTCTTGTGTTGTACGCAACACCAAAAGGATCTTGCACAACACGCATCCTTGATTTGCCTTGCATTACACGCAATCGCGACCTTCCTCGATAGCGTGTGTAGTACGCAATAACGAGTTTCACTAAACAACAATACGCTATTAAAATATTATTAAAACTAGCCATTATGAATAGTAATAACCACTTTTTGAAATTTTGTAATTTTATTTTTCAAAATGGAATTCATTTTTGGATTCATAATATCGAAATTAGCTTAGGGTGAAATTTTGGTACTTTTCGGATAACTTTTATTTTCTGATGAATAGTGAAAATTACTAAATTTTAATTAAAAACAACTTTTTTAATCGAAATAATTAATAGTGATAAATTATTAATTTGAGTGGTTTTAAAGTATATTTAGAATATATTTTTACAATTCAATACAATGTTGGTCATTGGATGTAATTTCACATTTACACCAGACATAAACAAGTGTTAATCTTTTGATAGTTATTATCTCTTAAAAACACGCTATTTGTTGTGACAGTGGAAATTAATTATAAAATTAATTAATGCAACATATATGTTGGGAATTTTGTAAAATAGAAATTATTTTTGAATTCGGAATATCAATTATAGCTTAGGGTGAAATTTTGGCATTTTTCTGAAAAACATCAATTTTTGAGGAATAGTGAAACTACTAAGTGGTAGTTAAAAAAATTAATTTTTTCATAAATCTTAATTTTACCGCTTCTGTGAATGGAATTTCAAAAATCTGACAGACACGGTTGATATCATTAAGTAAAATGTGGTTCAATGAGATAAAAATAATTTTTTGGTGAATAGTAACTTTTTACTTTTTTACCGCGGTTAATAGTAAATAGGGTAACTAAGAGTAAATATGATATTACTATTACCCTAACACATGTCCTAATTCTATTGGATAAGTGTAATTCGACCAAAAACAACATTATGAATATAATATGACCATTTAGGTCCACTTGGATTAGATTATGACATTTAATATTATTTTATTTAATGAATAGTTAAAATAGTTAAAATCAAAGTTTAATAACTAAAACATTTTTAATATGGGTTTATACATAAGATAAATTCGATTATAAATATTCATTAGAAAGCTAAAAAGATTTCCTACATGATGGTATTTTATTTGTAATTTTTAGACATCAAATAATTTAATTTATTTATGACACAAAGATGATGCAGTAATTATCTTATTAATGAAATATTGACATAATTGATATTATAAATACCAAAATAAATGTAATTTAAGACTTTTTATGAATTCCACTAATTTTCTAGGTTACTATGATATATTAGTGTTGATTTAATCAACTTGGTTAGAACATATAATTCTGTTATGACTTTCACAAAAATCATATATCAAATAGTGTCAAAATTGACACAAAATAGTTTTTAAATCAAATATTATATTATTAATTGTTATTTTATTCCTAAAAATCTAAGGTTCGGCCAAATGACTTAGATAAGGATATATGTATTAATAATATACAATTTGGGGTTCGTTTGGCATGTTATAGTAAGTGTATTAACCATATAGTGAAAGAAAACAAAAGACACGGTAAAAGTTAAATTATTTAACTTAGAGTTAAATCTAATTGATAAGGTTAAAATAATACCCTAAACTTGTCTAAATCCTATTGGATGATAGGATTTCGACCCATCCCCACTTTAGCTTCGAAATAAGACCCTTTGGAACCATTATAAACCGATTTTGACTTTAATATAAAATAATATTTTGAGATATTCCTAAGGTGCCCCTCTCCTCCCTTATAAAAGGGCACCTCTTCCCCCTCCTCCTCACACCAATTTGAGCACTCAAGATCGGCCAACCCCTGCCATTTTCTCCTCTCCACTTCCCTAGAATAATCCTAGAGGTCCTGGTCTTCTTCAAAGACCAATCTTAGTTCCCTAAGTGGAGGATTCAAAGAGGCGTTCCAAAGAAGAGGTAATATCCATTACCGATCTTTTCAATTTCTTTCTTCTTCAACTTCTTCTTCTTTAGTTGTTTCATTATAAAGTAATAACATCAGTATTACTTACATACTGATATGTTATTATAAATATGAAACAACCCTAATTCACCTTCTATCCATCCTACGGAAAAATGAAATCACCGCGCGTGCGTACGTACGGAATACCGTCTTCACGCCGTGGTGTAATCTATTTTCCACCATCACCTTACAAGGATGGGTATAATGGTGTAATGAGTAACTATTTATGATTATTATAATGTAATATTGATACTGAAATAATATATATATACTCAAATACAATTCCACGATCATAGGAACGATATCATCACTCGTGCGTACGTACGGAATACCGTCTCCACGATGTGATGCGACTCGTTCTACATGATCATCATTACATAGTAATTATATAAATGAATTGAATGAATAAATATGATATATGTTACACTAATACCATTCTGGATATAAGGTATCTATAACCTTAAAAGAAGAATAAGAATTTATTCGGCAAAACACGCATAAGAACAAAAGGCAATAAGGACCCGAGTAACAAGTAACAATGAAATATTACTAACAAGAAGCTAAGAATATAACCATATATGATATCATATCAATATGTATGATTCTGGAATAAGTCAATAACATTATTTAAACCATTATACAGGAGCTTCGGACACGTACAAAGCAAATCGGACTTAAGGTAAGGGAAATATCACAATCTCATTTTTATCCGAGATTGTTTATTCGTAAGTATTTACTGGGGTGTATTTTATCATCCACATCCATGTTTCATCAATATGTAATATTATTTCCATCCACCTACAATTGTTTAAATCCATTTTTACCCTTCGGTGAGTTTTTAGTAATATGTATGAAAGGAATCTTTTGTCGTTTTTCGTACGAGGTACTTTTTGACTTTTCCGACAAAAGTACGAAGAATGTTTTTTTTAACTTATACGGCATGAATGGATTTTTAAAACATTATTTCCAAGAAACTTCCTTTACAAGTTTTCAAGTTTATTTTTAATCAACTTCTTTTATTTTAAAGTCGTATGACATGTTATGAAAGGAAAAATGTTTTTGAAGTAGAAAGGATATTTTCCTCAAGAATGGAGTTCAAGTATTTTATCAAAATTATTTTCCATCTAAGATAATAAAAGGGTTCTGTTTTTATCCTTATTATTACATTGGTTTGATTATGTTGTGATGGAAATATTTTTATGAATTCCTTTATCTTATATGAATTGTTTTATGATGTCATGTTGTTTAAGAATTCCATTTTTATTACATGGGTTACACTATGATGTATGGTTTATGATTATGTGACACATATAAGAAAGGATTCATTATAAGATGGGTGGGACCTATATCTCCCTCCAATGCATTGGGTAAAGATTTTATATCTCATGAGATAGACATGGCTGGAACGGTAGGTTATACCGGTTCAGTGAAACAGGATATAAAGAAAGGTTTTAGGTAAAAAAAAAGGAAAGATCTTTATGGGAGATATTGAAGATCTTTCACCACGATTAGAAGATTACGTTCCGAGTTTCCAAAGACACTAAACTATTACGATCCTTGTGTGTGTGTTTTTGTTATATACCAAGTATTCCGCAAAAGTAATGTAATGTCCATGTACGTCAAGATACGGGTCTCTACATGAAGCGTTGGAATTGAAACAGCTTGCAGAAGAACTTAAGTCTTTGGAATTCCAGACAGCTTCTAAGGATGTTTTCCCAGTTGAGGCGACAGGAGTTGATGAATATTCGCATCAGGTTCAAGCTATGGCAAAGATCTTGGCTGTCTTGCCAGAACATCAGGAGAATCCAGAGCAGGTGAAGCAAGTGAAGGTCGGCGCTAGAAGGAGGGGCAAGGCTGAGTGGGCCTGAACAAGTAAGGAGGTTAATAAAACAACTGGAAACCGATGTTTCTTTGGAGGGACGGCGCGATGTCACGACCCAATCATAGGGGTCTTGTCCCACACCAGCAAGAACATCAAAGTTGTAGTTCATCTAGTTTGTTCTTGTCTAAGAGATGGGAGTCGCCCCGACAAAGAGGATGATGGTGCGTGTCAATCTTGAGGCCACTGGTTGGGAGTTGGGGTCACTCTCCTGATGAGTCCATGGCAGGACGAAACCAGTGAACTTCACATCATATAAAGAGCTGGACGGCTGAACTCCGGCCGCCTTAGAGGGGGCTGGGGTGCCGCACGGGCGAACTACTGTGCTGAGACGCTCAGCCCGTGACAAGTGGTATCAGAGGGAATGTGTCTCGTAGTGTTGCGGAATGCTGCCGGACGGACCTTGGTGGTGGGAGCGGAGTCCCGGGGTGTCATGCGAAGGTGACACGACAGAGAAGGTCGCGCTCGAGAGAAGTCAAAAGCAGAGACGCCACTATGCAGGGTGGGTCTCGTGGAGGTGGTTTTCGACCCTGAGAGAGAGGGTGGACCACGGTGGTTTGCGACCCAGAGAGTGGGTGGGTCATTGATGCCGACAACAATGAAGGAGCGTCCTTTGAGCCCATGCTTGGTAGCCGATTAGTTGGAAGCACCATTTCGCGGACACACAGAAGGTCACGATCCTGCATGCATGAGAGCGTGCATGGAATGGTGGTGGGAGAATGTCACGACCCAATCATGGGGGTCCTCTCCCACACCAGCAAGAACATCAAAGCTGCGGTTCATCTGGTTTGTCCCTATCTAAGAGATGGGAGTCGTCCCGACAAAGAGGAAGATGGTGCGTGTCAATCTTGACACCACTGGTTGGGAGTTGGGGTCACTCTCCTGATGAGTGGCAGAACGAAACCAATGAACCTCATATCATATGAAGAGTTGGACGGCTGAACCCCGCCCGCCTTGGAGGGGGCTGGGGTGCCGCACGGGCGAACTGCTGTGCTGAAACGCTCAGCCCGTGACAGCGAGCTACATTGGCAGCTATACCCGAGGCTTGAAACTGCTACAGAACAAGCTTCATGGTTCCCAAGGCCTCCGGATGCTTGGCGATTTGGCAGCAACAAGATGGCGCCAAACAACAAGCTGAGCGGGCAGCGCATGACGGGAGTGAGAGTTCCCTATAATTTCACCTTCTCACCTTGAGGACAGGGTGGTTTTAAGAGGATGGAATTGATAGAAACGTGGGCCTTAGCTTTGCTGTGAAGGGGAGACCTGGGGCTGCTTGCTGTTGTGAAGGGTCCTGGGAGCTGGGAAGCTGCCTGAGGGTGGACTGGAAGGAGGTCTCCAGGGATGTGTAAGGGTACCTGGGGGTTGTCACGCTGGGGGTTGTCAGTGTCAGGTGGTACAGATAATGGCGATAGTATTGTAAATAGGTTTGAATAGTAGTTAGCTGAGTTGTAGGGTGGTTGGGGAATAATAAATACTGGCAGGGGTGTAGTTAGAGGGGGGACAAATATTATAGAAGTCTTCAGTTGTTGATGATCGGTGGGTTAGGCCACGGCTTCGGGGAGAAGCGCCTTACAGAAGATCTTCTGCTTCTTCTATTTCTTCTACTATTTCTTCATCTCTGTTTCTCTATAATTCTAGCTTAAGCAATAATAGAAGGCCCTTGTTTAACCCTCTCTCACACCTGATCTCTATTATCTGAAAGCTGGAGAATCCGAACAGACTTGATGACTTGGCTTTCTTAAGTTAGTTGGGCATTTTTTATGCATCCATCAACAACATATTTGAAGATCAATGGTGAAGAATCTTTTGGTAAAGATCTTATGGTTGGATTTGAAATAGAGATTGGTGGAAGTTGATTGAAGTTTGAATTTTGAATTTCAAAATTTCCTGGATTTAGATGAACCAATTGCCCAGAAGAAAGTGGGGGATACACACAAAAAATGGAGGGATATTGAATATCAGGAAGAGAAGTGTATCAGCCGTGAACGTCATTGAATATCTGAAATTAAGATTAAAGTGAGATTGGGCTGAATTTCATTAAAGATCAGGTTTTAAAGTAAAGTGCTGTTGTGCATACCATTGAATATCTCGAAGTGAAGAACAGAGCATCATGGAGAACACCCATTACAGTTTGGTGTTATACTTTTGACTCACATCTTGTGAGTTCGACCCGCGTGTCGGACATTATCTTTTGTAACCCTCTTGAAAAGAAATGAGCATACATATTTGAATGACTAGGGGCATTCATGGATCTGTTCACCAGATTGATTTCTATCCTTGAGGATTGCTAGAAAGAACAGGAACTGGGAAGAGATAAATTTAATAAACTTGATAATCACCTAAATGGTTTCCATCTAACTAGATGTTCATCCTGTTGCCATGTTTTTTCACAAATGTCGACTTTTATTTTGGAAATTTAATGTCCAGCTATATGTGAATCAAATAATTAAATTAGATGAGCATAAATACAATGCTTGCAAATAAAAATTACCTTCCTATCAGCTCTTGCATATCCAAAATAAGGAATTACTGCAGTAATATTTTTAGCAGATGCTCTTCGACAAGCATCTATCATAACCAGAAGCTCCATAAGATTCTCGTTAGCTGGGGGGCTGGTAGATTGTACAAGGTATACATCACATCCTCTAACACTCTCTTGCAACTGAACATATATTTCACCATCAGCGAACCTCTTTATAAGAACCTTCCCTAGCTCCAAGCCCATATACTGAGCAATTTCCTGAGAGATAAATAACAAAGATGGTTAAAAATCAAATAGAGTAATTCATGCATTTGAGTGGTGATTATTTTCTGGCAGTTCCCCTTCTTAAGTTATGGGATGCATAATTGGGGCGGAGGAATCCCCATTTCAGTGGATGCCCTAAGTGCTAATCATCATACTCTAGCGTGTTGAACAGCGCACCTGAGTTTGACATGCGTTGTAAGGTTGTATTTAACAACACTTACTGAAAAAAGCTTATGACATTTATCACTTATGATGAGTGTTTTTGTGTAAGTGTTTCCAAATTGTTTATTGAAAAAAAAAAGTTTCTTTGTCAGTTATGTGGTTTTCATTAAGTCAAAAACAGGGAAAAAAACTTGTTTTTTCAAAATCTATCAGAAGAGATAGGTGTAATGAATATTTTTCAATAAGTGGGGTCAAACATAACCTAAACCTAAGAGTGGGAAAAACCAATGGCTTAGAGCAACATCAAGGCTGGTCTCAATTGTTTTACCATGACAGTGCAACATTCTAAATTAAACTTCATTTCGTTCCCTTAAATGTTTAGTTGGAAAATGCCCATTAATTCAACAGCTGCAAGTTTGTTCTGTGTGAAGTTTGATTGTATGCTGATAGCACCGTTCAAAGAAGATAAAAATGTCTGGGAACAAATCATACATTTGTAAATAATGTTTAAATTTTAATTTTGAAATATATCAACATTGTTTATGCATTTAAATGAGATTTATAAATTGATTTAAACTAACTGAAACTAAAACAGCATTGCTAACAAATAGTGCTTATGGAACTAATTTTATCTTCATATAAGAACATAAAAAGAGATGAATAAATAAACTGGATAAAAGCAAAATTACCTTGGAAAGGGCAGGATTTGCTGTTCCAGAAAATATTCTCAGACGGGTATTGTTTTGATTTCCAGCACTAGCAAGGTACTTCGAGTCCAGGAAACCAGGAAGCGTGCGTTCATTATCCGTCGACACGCAAGGCTTGCCATTCTCAAGCTTCAGAGAGCCGGGTAGATTACACCACTGAAACAGAACAATGAAAAATAGATTTAAACGCAACAAGAACACAAGGCACGTCAGCCCTCCAAGGATTGAAACCGCGGAATCATTTGATCCTGGGAGGAAAACATTGCAATACATAAAACACAAACAGGCGCATCACGTTTGAAAATTAAACCAGTTTATCACCCTGCGGAAGCTCAATGCAGCATTCAAGAGCAGGCAAAAAAGAACAAAGCATCTGTTAGGATTCAGGGCCGTGGGAACGTACCACGGCGTTGCGGACGTATAAACGAGGAAGGCACGCGCCGCGGCAACGCAACGAACCCCGATAAAGCAAAGACGAGTATTGCGAGGTGGGGGAGGACGAGGGGGGGAGGAAGTGAGATCCGGGCGGCGACGAAGAGGAAGAACGTGATGGAAGATAAAGGGATGACATCGGAGAAAGAAAGGGTGCAGGCTGGGGTTAGAAATGGGCGGGAGAGAAAACTATCGGCGCGTTCGCAACTAGAAATTTGAGGTGATCAGTCAGCCAGGGAACCCTGCGGCGCGGAGGCGCAGCTGCTCCGGCCGGCGAGGAGACTGACAGGCGGCTTCCTGTCCAGCCGCCGTGGTTGAGTAAATTTTTAAAATAATGTAAATATATATATATATATTTACCAAATTGATGCAGATTGCACCGGTCGGAAGGCGCGTTCAGGGACGGTGGCTTCATAATTTCACTTTATATGATATTATATAAATATAATGTTATATAATGCAAGTATAAAGTAAATATAACATAAATATAATGTTATATAACATTCCTTTAAAAAAAACAATGTTGTATAACATTAATATAACATACATAAGGTGAATATAATCTATATATGACGTAAATATAATATAAATATAACATTGTATAACGTAAATTTAACGTAATTATAACATAAATATGACATATATAACATAACTATAACGTAAATATAACATAAACATAACGATATATGACATTTATACTTATGTTATATAAGTTATATTTACTTTATACTTACATTGTAACATTGTATTTGTCATAATCGATTTCCTTCGGACCTAAGTCTTCCAGGCCTAGCACATAAACCCTTATGGGGTTCCATCCTAAAACTCATGAGTGTTGGGAGTAATTGTTCATCCAAGCTTATATGTGAGTTGACATCCTTTACGGAAACTGATGTGGGATTGGGCTTGCACCCAATAATTATCCCCTTCGTTCCCTCTCAAAGCGGCTACATCTTGTTAGCCCTCCTCCTTGAAAATAGTATAATGTGTCCTTTTTACAAGCGTAGCACATGGGTCTCAAAAAAAATATCGCCAGTTTTTTTTTTCAAAAACTCTATCTTTTTTCAAAATTTCTCATCCCACATATCACTCTTGTTTTTCAAACACTCTTATCCCTTTGTTCTCTCTCTCTCGTATTCAAATTTTAAAAATAAAAAATCCAACAATTTTCAACTTGATTTAAAATTTGAATACTCCACTATCATCGTCATAATGACCGTTCAGCTCCACCGTCACTGACTCCACCATGACCAGATCTGTCACATCAACTCCACCTTAGTCGGATCTCCATTTGCATCAGATCGTCAATGTCGACACTGACATGATTCATTGCACTCATCGTAGGTGTCATTGCAGCACCCTCGGTTTCAAGTAACCCTTCATTTATGTATTTTAAGTATGTAAAGTGTTCGGGGGAAGTTTGGGAAGGTTTAAAAGACTTTTGGAATGTTTTTAGGCTTTTTTAGATGCGCACGGTTTGAGCATAGTCAGTACAAATCGTGCAACTCCTACAGGGAACCGTGTAAAGAGAGGTAGTGGGCTCTAGGTAGGCGCACGGTTTGGCCAAACCGTGCGGCCACCTAGGAGTAACCGTGCTTTTTTGGGACAGAGGCATTTGCACGGTTAACGCACAGTTTGTTTAACCGTGCGAATAATAATGCACAGTTAAAAGTTAGATCCTAAAAAAGTTGATCTAACTCGGTTTAGCCCCAAATCCACTCATTTTCCCTCAATTGTGGCCATAACTCGATTTTTCCTCCTCCCAAAGGTTGTGGAGACTTTCCCTTTTGATTCGGGGGTGATCCGAAGGAAAAATTTTGTGCGTTGAAGGCTGGATTGCATGGTAAGTCTCTGTTCTTTGTGGTTTTTCTTAGATCCACTCCTCTTCCCTCTCTTGGGTTCATAGATATGATCTGCTGGGGATAGATCTATGATAGTGGATGCCAATCATGATGAGATTTGGTTGTGTTGATGTTAGGGAACGAGATCTAAGACGAGTTTTTGGAGATTCAACCCGGTTTTGTTGAAGAATTTGTGTTATTCTTCGTTTTCACCATAGTTTTCAAGGTAGGTGGCTTCACTCTCGACTCCTCTTATTAAAACTCGAAGGCTTGATTTCAAATTGATTATTTTGCCTGACATTGATTGTGAAATTGTTGTGAAATTTTTGATGGAAACCCTCTTTGGCGACGATTTATGGAATTGTGAAAATTGGGTGCTTGGGTGGAAAGTGAAAGTGGTAACAAGATTTTAAAATGAAAATTTTAAAAAGGGTTGTTTGGTTTTGATGCATGGAAAAGTGTTTTCAATAAAATGATAGTTTTATTGAAATGGTTTGGCAAGGATTGTGTTGGCATGGTTGCTGGCTTAAATGGTTAAGCACAAGTTGAATGAGATGGATATTGATTGTGAAGTACCGCCATCAAAGGGACGAAGTACGGACGTGAAGTTCTACCGTCAATGGTAAACACCAAGCTTGTGTGTTTGAGTGTGTGTGTGGCTATGTGAAATATAATGGGTTATACCAAATTAACTTGAAAAATGGTTAAACTACTTGTTTGGTTTCTTTCCTTGGAAACTGTTTTGGTTAGAAAAACTATTTGGCGTTGGAATTGCTTTGGCTTTGATCTAAATTGTTAAAACGTTTTAGAGTTTTTTATATAAATTATTTTATATAAATGCGCTAACTTGTTCTATCATAGTGGCGTGAGTGAGGAAGTCATTTGGGGAAAACCTACTGAGTTTCATTGCTCACCCCCTACTTTGGTGCTTTGGTGCTTTTGCAGATATCGTTTATCGAGATACAGGTAAAGGTAAATTATCATAGTTCTTTAGCGGTGCTCTGTGATACTTGATCATGGATTGTGGTGTTGGAGCTTGGAGCATGTTGGGAGTTATTGTGTCGATGTATGTGGAGTCTTTGAGCTTTGTGGTTTAGTCTTCTGCTTTGGTACTATGATATTAGTTATGGTGTAGTTTGGTATTGTTGTCTTTTGGTATTGCTTTGAGTTGTATTACATTGTTATCATGCATCATATAATGGTTGTTTTGTTATGGTATACTTTGTTGTACCTCTCGTACCCCTCGTGGTTTAATTTTCATGATCACAATCACTCTCTTATTTATCTAATCTTGTTTTAAGTGTTTTTGTTGATAGGCAAAAGGTTGCCAAGGAATTGGGCCAAGAAAAGCCAAAGTGGACTGATTTCAGTCCCACCGGCCAACCGATGGAAGACCACCGGCCAGCCGATGGAGGCCTGGACAGAAGGCATCCCTCTGTCCAGACCACCGGCCAACCGGTGTCCCACCACCGGCCAGCCGGTGGCACCCAGACAGAATGGGTCAGCTACTGCCTCAGCACCGGCCAACCGGTGGCCTCCTCACCGGCCAGCCGGTGGTGCCTGAGCCCGAAGGCCTCTCCATTTTACAAGCACCGGCCAACCGGTGGCCAAGCACCGGTCAGCCGGTGGAGCCAGTCAAACTAGCCGTTGGGCTTTGACCAGACCTGTCCACTTGCCTCCCAACGGCTCCGAAGGCCTCTCCAACGGCTCTGAAGCCTCCCAAAGGCCATTTGAGGGTTCCCCCTCTATAAATAAAGGACTAGGAAGCCCCAGAAACAAAAGGAAGCCCACGGGAACATTTTTGATCATTTGGCGAACCTCCGGCGCATTCCTCCAAGGAACCCCCAATTGCTCCAACTCACTTCCACATCCAAGGAGCACCACCAAAGAAGCTTGGGAGCACCCTTCATCAACTCCATCAATCCTTTGGCGCCCAAGGCTTCTCCTCTTTACGGTTTTTATCGTTTTATTATTTTGAGCATCAATTTGGGTTTGTGCCTACAAACCCCTCTTTCTCTCATCTCCCTTTCATTTGGGTTTTCACACCACCTTCAAGGTGTGAAGAGGTTAGTCAAGCCTTCCCTTTTAAAAGGCTTGAATCAAAGGTGAGCTAGCCTTCACCTGTAAGAAGGCTAGTGGGTTCTTGCTCAACCATTAAAAGCAAGTGGGTTCTTGCTTAACCATTAAAAGCAAGCTGTAATAGGTTCTAGACTAACCTTAAAGTCTAGTGGGTTTCTTACTAAAACCATTAAAAAGCAAGCGGTAGTAAATCTCTCAACGGTTGAGTTGGGAGCGGAGACGTAGGCTTTGGTTTAAGCCGAACTCCGTTATCAAGTTTTGTGTCTTGCCTCTTTTATTTCCGCTGCACTTTTAACTTTGATTTAAATTGTTAATTAATTTTTAAAAGGCAATTCACCCCCCCTCTTGCCATCATTCTCCGCCCAACAATTGGTATCAGAGGGAAATTTGAGTAATACCTTCACCGGTTTCAAATTCAAGATCCTTTTTTTTTGATGGCTTCAACTTCTTTCGCCCCCAAAGGCTATTCTTTGGGTCGGGCTCCATTCTTTGATGGAACCGACTACACTTTTTGGAAAACTCGCATGATTACATTTCTTAAAAGTATTGGCTATCCTATATATAGAATTGTTATGCAAGGCTTTTCTTTATCTAACAAGGATGAGTCCAAATGGACCCCCGAAGACATTGCAAATTTTGAGCTTGATGCCAAAGCCATGAATGCTCTTCATTGTGGGTTAGACCATAATGAATTTAATTGTATTTCTACTTGCACCACTTCTCATGAAATTTGGAAGCTTTTGGAGGTTACCCATGAAGGGGCCAAGCAAAAGGAAAAGAAGAAGGCATTCAAGGCCACATGAAGTGATAGCTCCACATCCTCCTCCTCCTCCTCAAGCGACAACGGTAAAAAATGCCTAATGGCATTCCATGAGGTAACATCTTCCGACTCCTCATCCTCTTGTTCTTCAAATTCATTTAATCATTTATCTTATGAGGATCTCCAACATGCTAGAGATCAATTGGAGGAAGGTTTTCATGAACTTTCTTCCAAATTTGTTGCTTTAAAAAAGAATTTCAAAAAACTTTCTTCCGAAAAGGAACAACTTCTCAAAGAGAAGGAAGACTTGACCTTTAAAATCCAAAACCTTCCCGATGTTGATTCTATGGAATCAACAATCAAAGATCTAAGGGAATCCCTAGCCAAGTTCACCCAAGGTGAACAAAATTTGACCAAATTTCTAGGTTCCCAATGCGTATCTAGAACCACCCAAGGGCTTGGCTATTCCAAGCAAGCTTCCTCTTCCCATGCTCCAACTATTTTTGTAAGGGGGAGCTCCCAATATAAATTTTGCAATTATTGTAAAAAACCCGGGCACTTAATTTATGAGTGCAATTGCAAAAATGCCCGGTATGGAAGGCCCAAAACTATTTTCTTTAATGATGAATTTTATAGTAGAAGACCCGCCACAAGACAAGTTTGGATTGAAAAATCCCTTTTAGCGAGTCTCTCCGGGCCAAAATTTGTCTCGGTTTCAAAAACCACTCCCCGGTGATTTGTTGTTTTTATTTAGGGGGAGTTAGGATCGTTTAAGCCTTTCTACTTTCAATTCAAAACTTTCAATTCAAAATTTTTCAATTCAAAACTTTCAATTCAAAATTTTTCAATTCAAAACTTTCAATTCAAAACTTTCAATTCAAAACTTTCAATTCAAACTTTCAATTCAAATTTCAAAAATTTCAATTGGTTTAAAATCTCTATCTTGTTTTTCAACTCCATCCCTCAATCAAGTTTTATGCCCCGTGCTATTTTGATAATCACAAAGGGGGAGAAATTCTTGGTTGATTGGGGGAAAAATATTTCTCTCATGCTTTACTTTACTTTGCCTTATCCTTTAAAGCATGCCTTTCATTTCATTTTTACATTGTTTGTTTTGGTGATTGTGATCATCAAAATAGGGGGAGATTGTTGTACCTCTCGTACCCCTCGTGGTTTAATTTTCTTGATCACAATCACTCTCTTATTTATCTAATCTTGTTTTAAGTGTTTTTGTTGATAGGCAAAAGGTTGCCAAGGAATTGGGCCAAGAAAAGCCAAAGTGGACTGATTTCAGTCCCACCGGCCAACCGGTGGAAGACCACCGGCCAGCCAATGGAGGCCTGGACAGAAGGCATCCCTCTGTCCAGACCACCGGCCAACCGGTGTCCCACCACTGGCCAGCCGGTGGAACCCAGACAAAATGGGTCAGCTACTGCCTCAGCACCGGCCAACCGGTGGCCTCCTCATCGGCCAGCCGGTGGTGCCTGAGCCCGAAGGCCTCTCCATTTTACAAGCATCGGCCAACCGGTGGCCAAGCACCGGTCAGCCGGTGGAGCCAGTCAAACTAGTCGTTGGGCTTTGACCAGACCTGTCCACTTGCCTCCCAACGGCTCTGAAGGCCTCTCCAACGGCTCTGAAGCCTCCTAAAGGCCATTTGAGGGTTCCCCCTCTATAAATAAAGGACTAGGAAGCCCCGGAAACAAAAGGAAGCCCACAGGAACATTTTTGATCATTTGGCGAACCTCCGGCGCATTCCTCCAAGGAACCCCCAATTGCTCCAACTCACTTCCACATCCAAGGAGCACCACCAAAGAAGCTTGGGAGCAACCTTCATCAACTCCATCAATCCTTTGGCGCCCAAGGCTTCTCCTCTTTACGGTTTTTATCGTTTTATTATTTTGAGCATCAATTTGGGTTTGTGCCTACAAACCCCTCTTTCTCTCATCTCCCTTTCATTTGGGTTTTCACACCACCTTCAAGGTGTGAAGAGGTTAGTCAAGCCTTCCCTTTTAAAAGGCTTGAATCAAAGGTGAGCTAGCCTTCACATGTAAGAAGGCTAGTGGGTTCTTGATCAACCATTAAAAGCAAGTGGGTTCTTGCTTAACCATTAAAAGCAAGCTGTAATAGGTTCTAGACTAACCTTAAAGTCTAGTGGGTTTCTTGTTAAAACCATTAAAAAGCAAGCGGTAGTAAATCTCTCAACGGTTGAGTTGGGAGCGGAGACGTAGGCTTTGGTTTAAGCCGAACTCCGTTATCAAGTTTTGTGTCTTGCCTCTTTTATTTCCGCTGCACTTTTAACTTTGATTTAAATTGTTAATTAATTTTTAAAAGGCAATTCACCCCCCTCTTGCCATCATTCTCCGCCCAACAATTGGTATCAGAGGGAAATTTGAGTAATACCTTCACCGGTTTCAAATTCAAGATCCTTTTTTTTTATGGCTTCAACTTCTTTCGCCCCCGAAGGCTATTCTTTGGGTCGGGCTCCATTCTTTGATGGAACCGACTACACTTTTTGGAAAACTCGCATGATTACATTTCTTAAAAGTATTGGCTATCCTATATATAGAATTGTTATGCAAGGCTTTTCTTTATCTAACAAGGATGAGTCCAAATGGACCCCCGAAGACATTGCAAATTTTGAGCTTGATGCCAAAGCCATGAATGCTCTTCATTGTGGGTTAGACCGTAATGAATTTAATTTTATTTCTACTTGCACCACTTCTCATGAAATTTGGAAGCTTTTGGAGGTTACCCATGAAGGGGCCAAGCAAAAGGAAAAGAAGAAGGCATTCAAGGCCACATGGAGTGATAGCTCCACATCCTCCTCCTCCTCCTCAAGCGACAACGGTAAAAAATGCCTAATGGCATTCCATGAGGTAACATCTTCCGACTCCTCATCCTCTTGTTCTTCAAATTCATTTAATCATTTATCTTATGAGGATCTCCAACATGCTAGAGATCAATTGGAGTAAGGTTTTCATGAACTTTCTTCCAAATTTTTTGCTTTAAAAAAGAATTTCAAAAAACTTTCTTCCGAAAAGGAACAACTTCTCAAAGAGAAGGAAGACTTGACCTTTAAAATCCAAAACCTTCCCGATGTTGATTCTATGGAATCAACAATCAAAGATCTAAGGGAATCCCTAGCCAAGTTCACCCAAGGTGAACAAAATTTGACCAAATTTCTAGGTTCCCAATGCGTATCTAGAACCACCCAAGGGCTTGGCTATTCCAAGCAAGCTTCCTCTTCCCATGCTCCAACTATTTTTGTAAGGGGGAGCTCCCAATATAAATTTTGCAATTATTGTAAAAAACCCGGGCACTTAATTTATGAGTGCAATTGCAAAAATGCCCGGTATGGAAGGCCCAAAACTATTTTCTTTAATGATGAATTTTATAGTAGAAGACCCGCCACAAGACAAGTTTGGATTGAAAAATCCCTTTTAGCGAGTCTCTCTGGGCCAAAATTTGTCTCGGTTTCAAAAACCACTCCCCGGTGATTTGTTGTTTTTATTTAGGGGGAGTTAGGATCGTTTAAGCCTTTCTACTTTCAATTCAAAACTTTCAATTCAAAATTTTTCAATTCAAAACTTTCAATTCAAAATTTTTCAATTCAAAACTTTCAATTCAAAACTTTCAATTCAAAACTTTCAATTCAAAACTTTCAATTCAAACTTTCAATTCAAATTTCAAAAATTTCAATTGGTTTAAAATCTCTATCTTGTTTTTCAACTCCATCCCTCAATCAAGTTTTATGCCCCGTGCTATTTTGATAATCACAAAGGGGGAGAAATTCTTGGTTGATTGGGGGAAAAATCTTTCTCTCATGCTTTACTTTACTTTGCCTTATCCTTTAAATCATGCCTTTCATTTCATTTTTACATTGTTTGTTTTGGTGATTGTGATCATCAAAATAGGGGGAGATTGTTGTACCTCTCGTACCCCTCGTGGTTTAATTTTCTTGATCACAATCACTCTCTTATTTATCTAATCTTGTTTTAAGTGTTTTTGTTGATAGGCAAAAGGTTGCCAAGGAATTGGGCCAAGAAAAGCCAAAGTGGACTGATTTCAGTCCCACCGGCCAACCGGTGGAAGACCACCGGCCAGCCAATGGAGGCCTGGACAGAAGGCATCCCTCTGTCCAGACCACCGGCCAACCGGTGTCCCACCACTGGCCAGCCGGTGGAACCCAGACAGAATGGGTCAGCTACTGCCTCAGCACCGGCCAACCGGTGGCCTCCTCACCGGCCAGCCGGTGGTGCCTGAGCCCGAAGGCCTCTCCATTTTACAAGCATCGGCCAACCGGTGGCCAAGCACCGGTCAGCCGGTGGAGCCAGTCAAACTAGCCGTTGGGCTTTGACCAGACCTGTCCACTTGCCTCCCAACGGCTCCGAAGGCCTCTCCAACAGCTCCGAAGCCTCCCAAAGGCCATTTGAGGGTTCCCCCTCTATAAATAAAGGACTAGGAAGCCCCGGAAACAAAAGGAAGCCCACGGGAACATTTTTGATCATTTGGCGAACCTCCGGCGCATTCCTCCAAGGAACCCCCAATTGCTCCAACTCACTTCCACATCCAAGGAGCACCACCAAAGAAGCTTGGGAGCACCCTTCATCAACTCCATCAATCCTTTGGCGCCCAAGGATTCTCCTCTTTACGGTTTTTATCGTTTTATTATTTTGAGCATCAATTTGGGTTTGTGCCTACAAACCCCTCTTTCTCTCATCTCCCTTTCATTTGGGTTTTCACACCACCTTCAAGGTGTGAAGAGGTTAGTCAAGCCTTCCCTTTTAAAAGGATTGAATCAAAGGTGAGCTAGCCTTCACCTGTAAGAAGGCTAGTGGGTTCTTGATCAACCATTAAAAGCAAGTGGGTTCTTGCTTAACCATTAAAAGCAAGCTGTAATAGGTTCTAGACTAACCTTAAAGTCTAGTGGGTTTCTTGCTAAAACCATTAAAAAGCAAGCGGTAGTAAATCTCTCAACGGTTGAGTTGGGAGCGGAGACGTAGGCTTTGGTTTAAGCCGAACTCCGTTATCAAGTTTTGTGTCTTGCCTCTATTATTTCTGCTGCACTTTTAACTTTGATTTAAATTGTTAATTAATTTTTAAAAGGCAATTCACCCCCCCTCTTGCCATCATTCTCTGCCCAACAATTGGTATCAGAGGGAAATTTGAGTAATACCTTCACCGGTTTCAAATTCAAGATCCTTTTTTTTATGGCTTCAACTTCTTTCGCCCCCGAAGGCTATTCTTTGGGTCGGGCTCCATTCTTTGATGGAACCGACTACACTTTTTGGAAAACTCGCATGATTAAATTTCTTAAAAGTATTGGCTATCCTATATATAGAATTGTTATGCAAGGCTTTTCTTTATCTAACAAGGATGAGTCCAAATGGACCCCCGAAGACATTGCAAATTTTGAGATTGATGCCAAAGCCATGAATGCTCTTCATTGTGGGTTAGACCGTAATGAATTTAATTGTATTTCTACTTGCACCACTTCTCATGAAATTTGGAAGCTTTTGGAGGTTACCCATGAAGGGGCCAAGCAAAAGGAAAAGAAGAAGGCATTCAAGGCCACATGGAGTGATAGCTCCACATCCTCCTCCTCCTCCTCAAGCGACAACGGTAAAAAATGCCTAATGGCATTCCATGAGGTAACATCTTCCGACTCCTCATCCTCTTGTTCTTCAAATTCATTTAATCATTTATCTTATGAGGATCTCCAACATGCTAGAGATCAATTGGAGGAAGGTTTTCATGAAATTTCTTCCAAATTTGTTGCTTTAAAAAAGAATTTCAAAAAATTTTCTTCCGAAAAGGAACAACTTCTCAAAGAGAAGGAAGAATTGACCTTTAAAATCCAAAACCTTCCCGATGTTGATTCTATGGAATCAACAATCAAATATCTAAGGGAATCCCTAGCCAAGTTCACCCAAGGTGAACAAAATTTGACCAAATTGCTAGGTTCCCAATGCGTATCTAGAACCACCCAAGGGCTTGGCTATTCCAAGAAAGCTTCCTCTTCCCATGCTCCAACTATTTTTGTAAGGGGGAGATCCCAATATAAATTTTGCAATTATTGTAAAAAACCCGGGCACTTAATTTATGAGTGCAATTGCAAAAATGCCCGGTATGGAAGGCCCAAAACTATTTTCTTTAATGATGAATTTTATAGTAGAAGACCCGCCACGAGACAAGTTTGGATTGAAAAATCCCTTTTAGCGAGTCTCTCCGGGCCAAAATTTGTCTCGGTTTCAAAAACCACTCCCCGGTGATTTGTTGTTTTTATTTAGGGGGAGTTAGGATCGTTTAAGCCTTTCTACTTTCAATTCAAAACTTTCAATTCAAAATGTTTCAATTCAAAACTTTCAATTCAAAATTTTTCAATTCAAAACTTTCAATTCAAAACTTTCAATTCAAAACTTTCAATTCAAACATTCAATTCAAATTTCAAAAATTTCAATTGGTTTAAAATCTCTATCTTGTTTTTCAACTCCATCCCTCAATCAATTTTTATGCCCCGTGCTATTTTGATAATCACAAAGGGGGAGAAATTCTTGGTTGATTGGGGGAAAAATCTTTCTCTCATGCTTTACTTTACTTTGCCTTATCCTTTAAAGCATGCCTTTCATTTCATTTTTACATTGTTTGTTTTGGTGATTGTGATCATCAAAATAGGGGGAGATTGTTGTACCTCTCGTACCCCTCGTGGTTTAATTTTCTTGATCACAATCACTCTCTTATTTATCTAATCTTGTTTTAAGTGTTTTTGTTGATAGGTAAAAGGTTGCCAAGGAATTGGGCCAAGAAAAGCCAAAGTGGACTGATTTCAGTCCCACCGGCCCACCGGTGGAAGACCACCGGCCAGCCGATGGAGGCCTGGACAGAAGGCATCCCTCTGTCCAGACCACCGGCCAACCGGTGTCCCACCACTGGCCAGCCGGTGGAACCCAGACAGAATGGGTCACCTACCGCCTCAGCACCGGCCAATCGGTGGCCTCCTCACCGGCCAGCCGGTGGTGCCTGAGCCCGAAGGCCTCTCCATTTTACAAGCACCGGCCAACCGGTGGCCAAGCACCGGTCAGCCGGTGGAGCCAGTCAAACTAGCCATTGGGCTTTGACCAGACCTGTCCACTTGCCTCCCAACGGCTCCGAAGGCCTCTCCAACGGCTCCGAAGCCTCCCAAAGGCCATTTGAGGGTTCCCCCTCTATAAATAAAGGACTAGGAAGCCCCGGAAACAAAAGGAAGCCCACTGGAACATTTTTGATCATTTGGCGAACCTCCGGCGCATTCCTCCAAGGAACCCCCAATTGCTCCAACTCACTTCCACATCCAAGGAGCACCACCAAAGAAGCTTGGGAGCACCCTTCATCAACTCCATCAATCCTTTGGCGCCCAAGGCTTCTCCTCTTTACGGTTTTTATCGTTTTATTATTTTGAACATCAATTTGGGTTTGTGCCTACAAACCCCTCTTTCTCTCATCTCCATTTCATTTGGGTTTTCACACCACCTTCAAGGTGTGAAGAGGTTAGTCAAGCCTTCCCTTTTAAAAGGATTGAATCAAAGGTGAGCTAGCCTTCACCTGTAAGAAGGCTAGTGGGTTCTTGCTCAACCATTAAAAGCAAGTGGGTTCTTGCTTAACCATTAAAAGCAAGCTGTAATAGGTTCTAGACTAACCTTAAAGTCTAGTGGGTTTCTTGCTAAAACCATTAAAAAGCAAGCGGTAGTAAATCTCTCAACGGTTGAGTTGGGAGCGGAGACGTAGGCTTTGGTTTAAGCCGAACTCCATTATCAAGTTTTGTGTCTTGCCTCTTTTATTTCCGCTGCACTTTTAACTTTGATTTAAATTGTTAATTAATTTTTAAAAGGCAATTCACCCCCCCTATTGCCATCATTCTCCGCCCAACAATTGGTATCAGAGGGAAATTTGAGTAATACCTTCACCGGTTTCAAATTCAAGATCCTTTTTTTTATGGCTTCAACTTCTTTCGCCCCTGAAGGCTATTCTTTGGGTCGGGCTCCATTCTTTGATGGAACCGACTACACTTTTTGGAAAACTCGCATGATTACATTTCTTAAAAGTATTGGCTATCCTATATATAGAATTGTTATGCAAGGCTTTTCTTTATCTAACAAGGATGAGTCCAAATGGACCCCCGAAGACATTGCAAATTTTGAGCTTGATGCCAAAGCCATGAATGCTCTTCATTGTGGGTTAGACCGTAATGAATTTAATTGTATTTCTACTTGCACCACTTCTCATGAAATTTGGAAGCTTTTGGAGGTTACCCATGAAGGGGCCAAGAAAAAGGAAAAGAAGAAGGCATTCAAGGCCACATGGAGTGATAGCTCCACATCCTCCTCCTCCTCCTCAAGCGACAACGGTAAAAAATGACTAATGGCATTCCATGAGGTAACATCTTCCGACTCCTCATCCTCTTGTTCTTCAAATTCATTTAATCATTTATCTTATGAGGATCTACAACATGCTAGATATCAATTGGAGGAAGGTTTTCATGAACTTTCTTCCAAATTTGTTGCTTTAAAAAAGAATTTCAAAAAACTTTCTTCCGAAAAGGAACAACTTCTCAAAGAGAAGGAAGACTTGACCTTTAAAATCCAAAACCTTCCCGATGTTGATTCTATGGAATCAACAATCAAAGATCTAAGGGAATCCCTAGCCTAGTTCACCCAAGGTGAACAAAATTTGACCAAATTGCTAGGTTCCCAATGCGTATCTAGAACCACCCAAGGGCTTGGCTAATCCAAGCAAGCTTCCTCTTCCCATGCTCCAACTATTTTTGTAAGGGGGAGCTCCCAATATAAATTTTGCAATTATTGTAAAAAACCCGGGCACTTAATTTATGAGTGCAATTGCAAAAATGCCCGGTATGGAAGGCCCAAAACTATTTTCTTTAATGATGAATTTTATAGTAGAAGACCCGCTACAAGACAAGTTTGGATTGAAAAATCCCTTTTAGCGAGTCTCTCCGGGCCAAAATTTGTCTCGGTTTCAAAAACCACTCCCCGGTGATTTGTTGTTTTTATTTAGGGGGAGTTAGGATCGTTTAAGCCTTTCTACTTTCAATTCAAAACTTTCAATTCAAAATTTTTCAATTCAAAACTTTCAATTCAAAACTTTCAATTCAAAACTTTCAATTCAAAACTTTCAATTCAAACTTTCAATTCAAATTTCAAAAATTTCAATTGGTTTAAAATCTCTATCTTGTTTTTCAACTCCATCCCTCAATCAAGTTTTATGCCCCGTGCTATTTTGATAATCACAAATGGGGAGAAATTCTTGGTTGATTGGGGGAAAAATCTTTCTCTCATGCTTTACTTTACTTTGCCTTATCCTTTAAAGCATGCCTTTCATTTCATTTTTACATTGTTTGTTTTGGTGATTGTGATCATCAAAATAGGGGGAGATTGTTGTACCTCTCGTACCCCTCGTGGTTTAATTTTCTTGATCACAATCACTCTCTTATTTATCTAATCTTGTTTTAAGTGTTTTTGTTGATAGGCAAAAGGTTGCCAAGAAATTGGGCCAAGAAAAGCCAAAGTGGACTGATTTCAGTCCCACCGGCCAACCGGTGGAAGACCACTGGCCAGCCGATGGAGGCCTGGACAGAAGGCATCCCTCTGTCCAGACCACCGGCCAACCGGTGTCCCACCACTGGCCAGCCGGTGGAACCCAGACAGAATGGGTCAGCTACTGCCTCAGCACCGGCCAACCGGTGGCCTCCTCACCGGCCAACCGGTGGTGCCTGAGCCCGAAGGCCTCTCCATTTTACAAGCACCGGCCAACCGGTGGCCAAGCACTGGTCAGCCGGTGGAGCCAGTCAAACTAGCCGTTGGGCTTTGACCATACCTGTCCACTTGCCTCCCAACGGCTCCGAAGGCCTCTCCAACGGCTCCGAAGCCTCCCAAAGGCCATTTGAGGGTTCCCCCTCTATAAATAAAGGACTAGGAAGCCCCGGAAACAAAAGGAAGCCCACGGGAACATTTTTGATCATTTGGAGAACCTCCAGCGCATTCCTCCAAGGAACCCCCAATTGCTCCAACTCACTTCCACATCCAAGGAGCACCACCAAAGAAGCTTGGGAGCACCCTTCATCAACTCCATCAATCCTTTGGCGCCCAAGGCTTATCCTCTTTACGGTTTTTATCGTTTTATTATTTTGAGCATCAATTTGGGTTTGTGCCTACAAACCCCTCTTTCTCTCATCTCCCTTTCATTTGGGTTTTCACACCACCTTCAAGGTGTGAAGAGGTTAGTCAAGCCTTCCCTTTTAAAAGGCTTGAATCAAAGGTGAGTTAGCCTTCACCTGTAAGAAGGCTAGTGGGTTCTTGCTCAACCATTAAAAGCAAGTGGGTTCTTGCTTAACCATTAAAAGCAAGCTGTAATAGGTTCTAGACTAACCTTAAATTCTAGTGGGTTTCTTGCTAAAACCATTAAAAAGCAAGCGGTAGTAAATCTCTCAACGGTTGAGTTGGGAGCGGAGACGTAGGCTTTGGTTTAAGCCGAACTCCGTTATCAAGTTTTGTGTCTTGCCTCTTTTATTTCCGCTGCACTTTTAACTTTGATTTAAATTTTTAATTAATTTTTAAAAGGCAATTCACCCCCCCTCTTGCCATCATTCTCCGCCCAACAATTGGTATCAGAGGGAAATTTGAGTAATACCTTCACCGGTTTCAAATTCAAGATCCTTTTTTTTTATGGCTTCAACTTCTTTCACCCTCGAAGGCTATTCTTTGGTTCGGGCTCCATTCTTTGAAGGAACCGACTACACTTTTTGGAAAACTCGCATGATTACATTTCTTAAAAGTATCGGCTATCCTATATATAGAATTTTTATGCAAGGCTTTTCTTTATCTAACAAGGATGAGTCCAAATGGACCCCCGAAGACATTGCAAATTTTGAGCTTAATGCCAAAGCCATGAATTCTCTTCATTGTGGGTTAGACCATAATGAATTTAATTGTATTTCTACTTGCAACACTTCTCATGAAATTTGGAAGCTTTTGGAGGTTACCCATGAAGGGGCCAAGAAAAAGGAAAAGAAGAAGGCATTCAAGGCCACATGGAGTGATAGCTCCACATCCTCCTCCTCCTCCTCAAGCAACAACGGTAAAAAATGCCTAATGGCATTCCATGAGGTAACATCTTCCGAATCCTCATCCTCTTGTTCTTCAAATTCATTTAATCATTTATCTTATGAGGATATCCAACATGCTAGAGGTCAATTGGAGGAAGGTTTTCATGAACTTTCTTCCAAATTTGTTGCTTTAAAAAAGAATTTCAAAAAACTTTCTTCCGAAAAGGAACAACTTCTCAAAGAGAAGGAAGACTTGACCTTTAAAATCCAAAACCTTCCCGATGTTGATTCTATGGAATCAACAATCAAAGATCTAAGGGAATCCCTAGCCAAGTTCACCCAAGGTGAACAAAATTTGACCAAATTGCTAGGTTCCCAATGCGTATCTAGAACCACCCAAGGGCTTGGCTATTCCAAGCAAGCTTCCTCTTCCCATGCTCCAACTATTTTTGTAAGGGGGAGCTCCCAATATAAATTGTGCAATTATTGTAAAAAACCCGGGCACTTAATTTATGAGTTCAATTGCAAAAATGCCCGGTATGGAAGGCCCAAAACTATTTTCTTTAATGATGAATTTTATAGTAGAAGACCTGCCACAAGACAAGTTTGGATTGAAAAATCCCTTTTAGCGAGTCTCTCCAGGACAAAATTTGTCTCGGTTTCAAAAACCACTCCCCGGTGATTTGTTGTTTTTATTTAGGGGGAGTTAGGATCGTTTAAGCCTTTCTACTTTCAATTCAAAACTTTCAATTCAAAATTTTTCAATTCAAAACTTTCAATTCAAAACTTTAAATTCAAAACTTTCAATTCAAAACTTTCAATTCAAACTTTCAATTCAAATTTCAAAAATTTCAATTAGTTTAAAATCTATATCTTGTTTTTCAACTCCATCCCTCAATCAAGTTTTATGCCCCGTGCTATTTTGATAATCACAAAGGGGGAGAAATTCTTGGTTGATTGGGGGAAAAATCTTTCTCTCATGCTTTACTTTACTTTGCCTTATCCTTTAAAGCATGCCTTTCATTTCATTTTTACATTGTTTGTTTTGGTGATTGTGATCATCAAAATAGGGGGAGATTGTTGTACCTCTCGTACCCCTCGTGGTTTAATTTTCTTGATCACAATCACTCTCTTATTTATCTAATCTTGTTTTAATTGTTTTTGTTGATAGGCAAAAGGTTTCCAAGGAATTGGGCCAAGAAAAGCCAAAGTGGACTGATTTCAGTCCCACCGGCCAACCGGTGGAAGACCACCGACCAGCCGATGGAGGCTTGGACAGAAGGAATCTCTCTGTCCAGACCACCGGCCAACCGGTGTCCCACCACTGGCCAGCCGGTGGAACCCAGACAGAATGGGTCAGCTACTGCCTCAGCACCGGCCAACCGGTGGCCTCCTCACCGGCCAGCCGGTGGTGCCTGAGCCCGAAGGCCTCTCCATTTTACAAGCACTGGCCAACCGGTGGCCAAGCACCGGTCAGCCGGTAGAGCCAGTCAAACTAGCCGTTGGGCTTTGACCAGACCTGTCCACTTGCCTCCCAACGGCTCCGAAGGCCTCTCCAACGGCTCCGAAGCCTCCCAAAGGCCATTTGAGGGTTCCCCCTCTATAAATAAAGGACTAGGAAGCCCCAGAAACAAAAGGAAGCCCACGGGAACATTTTTGATCATTTGGCGAACCTCCGGCGCATTCCTCCAAGGAACCCCCAATTGCTCCAACTCACTTCTACATCCAAGGAGCACCACCAAAGATGCTTGGGAGCACCCTTCATCAACTCCATCAATCCTTTGGCGCCCAAGGCTTCTCCTCTTTACGGTTTTTATCATTTTATTATTTTGAGCATCAATTTGGGTTTGTGCCTACAAACCCCTCTTTCTCTCATCTCCCTTTCATTTGGGTTTTCACACCACCTTCAAGGTGTGAAGAGGTTAGTCAAGCCTTCCCTTTTAAAAGGCTTGAATCAAAGGTGAGCTAGCCTTCACCTGTAAGAAGGCTAGTTGGTTCTTGCTCAACCATTAAAAGCAAGTGGGTTCTTGCTTAACCATTAAAAGAAAGGTGTAATAGGTTCTAGACTAACCTTAAAGTCTAGTGGGTTTCTTGCTAAAACCATTAAAAAGCAAGCGGTAGTAAATCTCTCAACGGTTGAGTTGGGAGCGGAGACGTAGGCTTTGGTTTAAGCCGAACTCCGTTATCAAGTTTTGTGTCTTGCCTCTTTTATTTCCGCTGCACTTTTAACTTTGATTTAAATTGTTAATTAATTTTTAAAAGGCAATTCACCCCCCTCTTGCCATCATTCTCCGCCCAACATACTTGGTTGTGGTTGTTTTATTTTCAAAGGGAAAATTGTCCCCCCAATTGTATTGAAGCTCTTGACATTTATCGTCAGCCTTTAACATCTTGGGGATATCACATATGGCCAAGTAGCAATTCCACCTCGATTCAAGCCAACGAGGAAGGTGGGATGTTACAAGTGATATTAACTTGTTAGGTCCTTGAATTACAAATGATATTAGTTTGTCTGATCCTTGGTTATCAGTTGTGTCGGTCTTGGAATTGAAAATTCATTATGGTTTAATCATTGTGTTAGGTTGGTAGAAAGGAGTAGGATTGTCATGATTTGAAATGTATAGTATAAAAAGACATAACTAACCTATTTATGTTGAACTTAAATTTACCAGGTAGTTGGGTAAATAAGTGTTTAGGAGACACTCATAGAAGTTGTAATCTCATTGTCACGAGTTTAGCCAATGAGACGTGCATGACATGCATTATAGAAATGACTTCCCACTAAGAGTGCATATTTCATTTGAGTAATAACCTATGATTTTGTGTAAAAATTTTGATGTTTGAAGTGTTGGAATTGTTTTCAAATGTTAGAATTTGAAAAGGAATGATATGGGTATTTTCAAAAATGGGTTGATTTTCAAAAACATGGTGAAATTGTCAAAAATGGGTTGAAAATTGGAAAATGTAGAATTTTGAAAATCCTTGTTGTGATACGTGTGATATGGTAAAATTTGAAATTCTTAAGCCTTTAATTGTTATAGATTGATACTTATGGTGTTTTGTTCTGGTTGTATAAAATGGCACCCGGTAGGTGTTGTAGAAACCAACCAGAAGAGGTTGTTGAGAATGTGGTTGCACCTGAGCCACAGGTGAACCAACAACTGATTCAGAGTATACTCCAAGCTTTTCAGGTTGTGGATAGAGGGAACTGAAGGGATGAACCAAGACAAGTGATAATTATATTCAATTCAAAAGTAGAATCCATCCATCTTTTGGGCTGATTCAGAAACAAATAAGGCAAAGGTGTGGCTGAATAGGATGAATCGAATCTTTGATTTCTTTAGCACACCAGCATAGCTGAAAGTCAAGTTGGAAACATATATGCCAGAAGATCTTGCACACCAATGGTGGGATTTAGAAGTCCAAGCTAAATTAGACCAAGACATTACATGAGAAGATTTTGAAGAATTGTTCAACAAAAAATTCCACCCTCACACGTTCAGTATTGCAAGAACGATGAACTTTTTCAACTTGAAGTAGGAAAATCTCTCAGTGGTAGAGTATGTGGTTAAATTTATGAATTTAGTTTGTTTTCACCTGAAGTTGCTACAAGTGTGTCCTTGAAGGTGCACATTTTTTTAATCGAGAATGAGGCAAGATATTCGCATGAAGATTGTCATGCTCTGTATAACAAATTATATAGAGATGGTCAATAGAGCAACAATGATAGAAAGGGACATCTCAAGAGCTACAGGTGAAGGAAGCATATTGATACCTATGGTAAATGGTGGGAACTCTAATGCTGGGAATAAGCATAAGAGGGGTACGTGTTTCCAAGGTACTAGGATGACTCAGAATTAGACGGATAGATCAGTGAACCTTCCTCCAAGAACCAAGAGAAAAGCTAGATTTTTTCAATGTGATTCATTCGACCACATAAAGTGAGAGTATGCAACACCACCAAGAGCATTCCATAATTGAAACCAGATGAAGAATCTTCACCTCTATTTTCACAGTGCTTCAAGGTTGGATGTTTAGGACACATCTTATGTTTTGTAGACGTCATATGCTTCGATGAAACGAGTGCAGCAAAATAATTATCGTCAGTAGAACCGAGCTAGCCATGGTGATTCTAGGAATACCATGACTCCTATGCAAGGGAAATCTCAACAGGGCAATGAAGAATAAAGTGCAGTGAGTAAGCAGTTGTATGGAGCTGAGAAGGTGATTGTGGATGATCAATCAAGACCATTGATGGTGAGAGGTACAATTCTTTTAAATTATACCCTTATGTAAGATTTGTTTTATATGGGTGCATATCATTCGTTTATTTCTTCTTGTGTCGTTGATCCCCTGGTTTTAAATGTTGAGATGATTCCTTTTGTTTTGAAACATTAAAATCCTCTTGGTCAAAGAGAATGTTGATCCTTTATGTGTAAAGCATGTTCTATAACTGTTGATGGAGTAGTTGGAGGATTTCTTGAGTGGTAAAGGCTCCCCGTAATCCTACATCAGACCCGGGTTCAAATCCGGGTGGGAGTGAATATTCGTAGGCATGCAGTGACACACACATGATGTAGGCAGGCGGTGACGCATGCATGACGTAGGCCTGATGACACTGACAATATGATGTATGTATGACACTGCACTGAGCCTTCAAGCCAATTTATGGGACTTTAAGACATGTAATGATATTCATTCTCATTGGTCCTTCAGGCTATGTACTAAATAAACAAGGTTTGATGGGTGGGTTATCCCTTAGGGGGGCTATGGCTGGCCTTTCTGGCCTTTGTGTGTGGTGTGTGCATGTTTAATGTAATTGTACCCCCAAACACCTAATATATATAACTGTTGATGGAGGTGAGTTGATATGAGATCTATCTATGCTTGAGATCAATGTCTATTACATAATCTCAAGTATATATTGGTCGACTATATTCAAGGATCACATCGATTGTTATACTCAAATGGTTAGTTTCATGACTGATGATGGTGTCAAACATCTCTTTAAAGAGACCATAATTTAAAGGTAGGTGCAAGGAGCTTGTTAGCACTAATAGTTGGAATGATCTTATACCAGTTGGTAGTATTGAATTTGGTATCGATGAAAGAGATCAAGAATAGAAGTTTTCCAATGGTTGTTGATTAGTTTCCAGATGTTTTTCCCAAAAATTTCTGAGGGTTTCCACCCACAAGAGAAATAGAGGTTACAATTCATCTTCTTCTGGGGACTATTCCTATTTCCCTTCCATCTTATCGGATGGAACCAATGGAATTAAGGGAATTTAAAGTGTAGTTGGAAGAGTTGGAAAGCCAAGGGTTCATTCGGCCTAACATGTCTCTATGGGTAGCACCAATTTTATTTATCAAAAAGGCGGATGAAAATCTAAGGTTGTGTGTGATTTATCATAATATTAATCAAGTTACGATAAAGAATCGGTATCCACTTCCACACATTGATGATATGTTTGATCAATTGAGGGGATCCCAGTGATTCTCTAAATTGAATTGTGATCAGGATATCACCAATTGTGGGTTAAAGAAGAGGATATCCCAAGGACAACTTTTAGAAGTATATATGGACATTACGAGTATGTGGATATGTATTTAGGTCTTACGAATGCACCAAAAGTCTTTATGAAATTGATGAATTAGATATTTCACAGATATCTGGGTTATTTTGTGGTGGTTTTGTGGATGATATATTGGTGTATTCAAAGACAATGGATGAGCATGAGCAACACTTAGAGATGATGTTGGGAATTTTGTGGGATCATTGTTTATATGCCAAATTATCAAAGTGTGGTTTTTGGATATAATAAGTACATTTCCTTGGCCATGTTATCTATAAAAGGGGTGTTTTGGTGGATCTAGAAAGGATAGAGGTTGTTATTTATTGGCAACTGCAGAAAAATGCCTTTGATATACGCAGTTTCCTTGGTCTAACTGGTTATTACTGATGTTTTGTTCGTGATTTTTCATGATTATCTTTACCAATGAAAGCTTTGACAAGGAAAAATGTTCCATTCCAATGGAATGATGAATGTTAGAAGTCTTTTCAAGAGCTAAAGTTTTGACTTACATCAACACTGATCTTTATATTACTGGAATCAGGACAAGGGTACGTGGTGTATTGTGATGCTTTGGGATCTGGGTTGGGATGTGTTCTCATGAAGGGAGACCATGTTGTTGATTATAGCTCATGGCAGTTATGGTTGCATGAGAATAACTACCTAACACACGATTTGGAGTTAGTTATTGTAGTCCATTATTTGAAGACTTGGTGTTATTACCTTTTTGGTGAGAAATTTATAGTGTTTACAGATCATAAGAGGTTGAAGCATATTTTATCACAAAGGGATTTGAATATGAGATAAAGAATATGGATGAAGTATCTCCAAATGTTTGACTTCGACTTGATGTATGCACTGGGTAAAGACAATTTAGTGGAAGATGCATTAAACAAAAAGTCATATGCTCAGTTGTTAAAAAAGGCTTTAGATTAGTGGTAGTTGATGTCGATGATAGCTTACATGCACTTGGATTGTGAAGACCGAGGTAGTGCATTGGTTTTCTTCTCAGTTTCTTTTGTTTATGATTTGGTGAATATGGTTAAAGAGACACAAACATCTGATTCAGGATGTGTTGCGATGAGGTAGAAACTAAACAGTAGGGAGACCATTGAGGGATGGAAATTAGATGGGAGTTCAGTTTTGTGGTTTCAAAATCAGATGGCCGTACCTATGGATTGTTAAGAATAACTTCTTTATGATTACCGCCATTCAAAATGGGATTTTCATTTGGGAATATAGAAGATTTATAAGGCATTGAAAGCATAATTTTATTGGATTGGCATGAAAAGAAAGATGGTTGAGTTTGTTTCAAGGTTCTTAACTTGTCAATAAGTTAAGGCATAGCACCAGTGGCCAACATGTATGTTGTAGTCTTTACTTATTATTTTTTGTAAATGAGAGTAGATATGTCACAAACCAACCTGGTTCGACCCTAAACCGGTCACCCGAGCTGATCTGTGGTAAGGCTCGAGAGGCGTTCCCGATCCTCCCGAGCTGGCGACAAGCGCCATGACATCAACAAAGAATGAATGGGAATGATTTAATCCAAAGAAAATAAATAAAGCAACAAAAATAATAAAGATCAACATAGAAAAAATAAACCAAATTAAAATGACTAAACAAGAACAAAATAAAATAAAACTAACAAAACTCGATGTCCGAAACTAACTTCATGTGACCCCGCGGGTCACTCTCCGACTCAAAGATCAAACGTCGCCCAAGGCGAACACACCCAAGCTGTAACCTGCACAAGAACTAAAAGCAGGAAAGAACTATAGGCATGAGTATTAAAACTCAGTAGGCTAGCCCGATATACTATTTCTCAATGCACTACCTTTAAAAATAAGAAATATAAATTCTAAGTTTGAACTACAATATATTAAATTATGCATTTATACAATTTTTACTTGAAAATAAAGTAAAAACCATTTCCCTTAATCATTTGAAAAACTAGAACAAAAGAGTTTGAAACACGTTTTCTTTTGAAAAAAAATTCATAGGAGTTAAGAAACCAAAATGTCACTTTTCATGAAAAACATCACACAAGGGTACCAAGACAGATACGCCAAGGGAAATGTAAATAGGTATGAAAGTATCTCAACAACAGTTCAATAGCTAAAAACCACTAGGCATAGGCGAACCTGAGAGATTGAGAATAATCCAGACGACACTAATACATGTGACCCCATCTACAGTAGCATGCCACATACGATGAAATCTAACGCTCCAAAATGCTCGGTCATCCTTTCTCGGGCAAGCCTAGGGAAAATCCCATAGCAATAAATCCAAACATATTCGTCTACTATGGGCCACTGGTCAGTACCATAACCTACCAGTGCAGTACTCATCTCAGACAATTCTCTCAATATGCCAGGTTCGTATGTCACAAGTATAAATGGAGGTAAGCCAACAGATGTCGTCGAGCATCAAATCAAAACCTATATTTATAATAATATTTCACAGCAGGTCTCACCCCGAGTCTCCCCAAGGATGACTTTCATGCATTTAAGTAAATAGATTACATTGGTTCTCAACCAAGGAACCCACATAATGGAACCTGAGGATTCTGTACTGAGGACATCCCAACCATTCCATGTTGGCAAGGCATGAGGAGAAACCAATGGAGGTTTTCATAATAATCACTTCCTCTTATTTTCACAAAGTGGACAAATGGTCCCTTAAACATTCTATAAAAACATTCTTTACCAAAGATGCAAACCAATTTCTGAAGAGGTGCAAGACACAACATTTACCAAATAAAAGCATTTGTAAAACCCCTTCAACAATTTTTTGACACACTTTCAAAAAAAACCAACTTTTATAAAAAAACCCATCTGAGCTACAATTCCTTGTCACAAAACAAACCAAATTTTAAAAAGATAACTTCACACTTCACTTAGCTTAAATCATTTGGAACTTTTTCAAGAACCCCAAAACCCATTACTTCACAAGAAACACATTTTTTTTCAAAGCCAAACCACTTTGTAAATCCATAAAAAGTCCCCAAAAAATAATTTTGTACACTGCCAACACTTTAACAAAGAAAAACAAAACATTTTATATCGCTTTTAACACATAAAGGCCAACCGGGCACCATTCCGAAGACCAGACATACAATGCTTAACAAACGATTTCAGTTGACACTTACAAAGTTATAAAACACAAATTTTCATGCCAAGGTCTTATTTAAAATGCTAAACCATGTTCTAAAGCTCACAAATCAGGTGCAGACTAAACAAAACATTTAATTAAAGAAAACGGTGTGCAAAACTATAACTGGATGATACCATTTTTATAAAACAAGGCCAGAACTACCCATTTTCAAACAAAGTGAATCAACCAAATATTTCACAATTAAAATTGACACCTAGAAAAAGGGTGAACATGAATAAATATATGAAACTCAAATTTTAAGGTCAAGCACAATAAGACCCTACATTAAGTGTGTGATATTTCACAAAACAAAATAAAAAAAATCATCAAACAAGCTTAAAACAACGCTTGCACACAAAATCAATTTTAATTAGAGCTTGACATTAGCACATATTATTCATAGAAGGTGAAAAAATCATAAAATTGATGATTCTTAAATTAAAAACGACTAGTTCATGGGAATCCTACCTCAGAACCAAGGTACGATGAAACAACGTGCATCTGAAACCATGTGGTAAGGTCCAACGTACTGCAGAATAAATGTAAAGGACTCAAAACACATAAGGTCTCTAAAACAAACAGTGTGAAACCAAGTGGCGAGAATAAGATCTTCACCTCGCATGGCGGTGCCAACCTGAGGCGGTCTGAAACACTTGCCTTTGGCGGAAAACACCAAAACACACCTCAAGTGGTCCCGAGAGGCAAGTTGCACACCCCCGAAAGGGGGTGGTTGGGGGCGGCCGAACAAGTCGCCAACAACGAAGCGGTCACAACCAAAGGTGGGGTCGTCGGAGGGAGGTTTGGAACTAGCTAGAAAGATGGAAGAACTAGTCAGGCGACGCTGGCAAGGCGACCACCGGTAGGGAGGGCGCTGGAAAAGTGTTGCAACAGGGGGGTGAGGGTCGGTCAGTCGGAGGGTGTTGCGCCGGACCAGTGGAGGGGGTCCACGCGGTTGGATACGGTCCGACCGAGGGCTGCAGGCGAGGGACGCCAGAGGAGGGAGGGGGGTCATGCCTCTGGCTTGAGCAATGGGGAGCTGGGGTGATGCGCCAGTGAGCAGGAGGGAGGCGACAGGGTGTCGCGCCGGTGAAGGAGGGAGGCAGCGGTGGGGGGGAGGGTCGCACCGCATGGAGGGAGGGAAGGGGGACCACTACTACGATGGAGGAGGCTGTTAGGAAGAGGGTCACGTGCCACATGCAGGGGAGAGGGGGGAGGCCATGAGGGAGAGGGGGGGGGGGTTCTGAAAACCCTAAAAAACACTCGAACAAAAAAAGTAACAAAAATTCTAATTTCAAAAATAATAATTATAATAATAAAAATAATAAAAATAATAATTGGAATAATAATAAGATTAAAATTCTAAGTTTTTTTCCACCCAAATTAAATATATATAATAAAGTTCTTAATAACAAATAATTTTTTTTAATTACAAACTTATATATTTTAATAATAATCAAAATTTTAATGGCAATAAAAATTTTAAATAACATAATTAATTAACATTTATTTATTCACTTTAATTATTCGAAGACAAAAAGGCCACGCAGTTTCCTAAGAGAAGTCGCGCGGCATCGCGCTCTGCTCGTGTGTCCAATGACGTCCAACCCAAAACACGCACTTCTTATCAAAAACTCAGAAATTTCATCCGAGACTCACCCCAGATCCGGACAAAAATATTTAAAGGTAGAAAAATAATTAAATAAATTTATACACATGGGTTGGGGTGTGACAATTCTCCCCACCATAATGCTTTCTACCCCCAGAAAGCCACGACATTATCCAGCCGATCAATCAACACCTAAGGATTCCACATAAACACGATCCAACCTCTTAACCCAAGGACATTCCACCGACCACAAGCGGGACTCAACCTCATTGCCCTAAATAAACCACCAGTGGAGGGGAGGTCTGAACGGACTCCCCACCATAAGAATTCAACTAGCACCTGATAAAAACTTAAGAGAAAACCCAAAGAGACAGTGGGTCTCCCCACCATAAGAACCAACCTACTAGCGACCAAACAAAAATCCAACTTAGACCTACACCAGGCCTTACTCAAGCTAAAAGAAGCACAACAAGAACATTCAAACCACTCACTCCAGTCTGAAAGGGATAAGAGTTGAATTAAAAACTCTGCACGAACCAAAGACCCTCACCCCATTGGCAGGGAGGGAGGACCCAAGGATTGGATCAATGAAACTATGACGGACAACTATTCACAACTTACCACTTTGGGATGGACACAAACCAAAGCTGTAACTGTTTCACACGGGTGGTCCACGCAAGGCCACTAATCGACAACTCACATCCAAAAAGGCACAATTACTGACATTGCGTGAGAGATAAGTCTATCACGCTCTTTGAAACAAGAGGAGAATTACAAAGATAGAGAAACCACAACAAAAACACTAAAACTGTCTCACCATAACGATAGACCAAGCTCCTTAAAATTCCCCAAGGTTCCTGACTACACGCCGACTTCACTATAAGGCCTTTTTTCTAGAGCTCTGATGGATGAAGAATCTCCTACCTCACATCCAGGTTCTGATAATCCTAATAAGAAACATACATCTTTTGATTTGACAAAAGAAAAGATAAGATTTCAAAATGAAATCCACACTGTCATTGAAAAGAGGAGTTCATCAAAAGACCCATGACATTCCCATACATTTCAAAACCAAAAACACCATCAGTACAACTGCCATGAAAAAAGATCTCTTACATTGAAAGGAAACTTACACAATAAACTTTAAACAAAAACCCTATAGAACATCACTTCTGAGAACTTTTCCTACGACACTTTCTAGAAAAGCCCCGACAGAATCGCCGCAAGTGACCCAGACGTCCACACGCCTGGCAGGGCTTCAGAGCATTTGCACACAATGAATTTTTGTGACTCACCTTACCACACTGATAAAACACAAGGATCTCTTGCTCTTAAGAGGTTGATGAAAGATCTCGAAGCCTTTTGATTCCATGACCTGCTCCATAGACTTTCAATCGCTTATTCATCTTCTTTCCAAAATCTTCACCATTACTCATAGGAATTGAAGGAGGGAGGAATACTTCGAGCACTCCCACCATCACAGCTTCAATATGAAAATATTGTCTCACCACATCAGAAAACGAAGTTAGGTTGGACGTCGACACCTTCGATTGTAGATCGGGACAGAGACCTGCCTCAAAATGCAAAGCCTTCATGGGGTTATATGTGGCATACCCTGAATCATAAGGAAATATCTCCACAAAGTGCTGGAAATACTCCAACACTGATTCATCACCCTACTGCAGATAACACATCTCTACCCCCTTTCTTACCCTTTCTTCCTCAGAGAAATACAGATGAATGAATGATGCCTTGAAAAACTCCCAAGTAAGCTCTTGTTGGGGTTTGTTCTGAGACACCAACTTCCACCACATCCATGGTGAACCTTCAAGCATGAAGGTTGAAAACTTGACCTTCAACGACTCGGGCAACTCAACGAGGTTAAAGTCCCTTTCAATCTTTTTCATCCACTCCACTTCTATGTAAGGATCTGCTTGACCATAAAAGAGAGGTGGATCTAGCTTCCGAAACTCAAGCATAACATACTTAGGTTGATCAACCGTACTATGATCACCCATCAAAGCTTCAAGGGGATAACTACTGGACAAGAAAAGTAGTAGTGCGAAATGGGCGGGCCAGGGCGGGGCGGGCCAAGCCCGCACGGGTTTGAGCCCGCGCGGGTTTGTCCACAAAAGCCCGCATATAATGAGAACAAAAAATTTCAATCCCGCCCCGCCCCGCATAAACCCATGGGTTTCCCATGGGATTACCCACATTTACAAAAAAATACTATTTATAATCATTTAAATACTATATTTTTTATCATTCTTAAAGGTATTTGTGGGGAGAAGTGTGAATTAACAATAACTAGAGTTTTAAAGGATGTGATGTAACATTTTTTTGTGGGTTAATGGTTGCATGCGGTGAGGACGATGTGGTGGCGAGCTGTTGTGATAGAAAGTAAGTGAGTGATCGGTGATGGGTGATGAATGATAATGTTGGTTGTGTGGTGATATGAACAACTAAACCTGTGAATGAATGAAGTCTCTCCAGGTAATGATCAGTTTCAGAGGAAGCCATTAATAGTGTTTTCATGAGGTTCTATCCTATTCTATTAATAAAAAAATAAAATTAAATAATAAAAAAAATTAAATCGACCTAAAAATTATTATGATTGTAATAACTCTTATAGAATTGAAACCCTACGCAGGGGCGATGAGTTCCATTTTTCTAGAGATAGGTTGACACACCATGTGAATATGGTTAATAATTACTATATAAATAATATAATATCATATTAAAACAATAAATATAGGCCTATTTAAAATTCACATTGAATAAATGGTGAATTAATATGACTATTACGGTGAGAAATCATATGTCACTGTTTAACCATGATTTTTTTACCAAAAAAACTAAAATGTTAAAGAAACACATATTGTAAAAATAATATATATATATTTTTTAAATCAGGCCCATGGGAAAGCCCGCACCCGCGCGGGCTCAACCCGCATTGGCCCACACCTGCGTGGGCCTAACCTGCATTGGTCTACACTCTAAACAATCAAAATTTTTAGGCCTACCCTACCCCACATCCGCCCCATACCCGCAAAGCCCGTGGGCCGCAGGCCCGCTTTGCATCGCTAAAGAAAAGTCAAAAACCCAATCAAGACCAACTCAATAAATAAATAAAATCCTCAAAATCAAACACCGCATATATGACAAGATCTAAACACAAGAAAAAAAGCTATCATAACTTCAAAACTTTCCTTTTTGAAAACATATTTAATTTAAAACAAGCTTGATGAGTCAAACCTCCTCCATTGGTATTCTTTAGAGTCTCACTCACATGCATGTTTCCATATCACCTCGGGCATCCATCTTCCATACCAGACATCCGTTCATATTCCAACATACCACTATGCATGTGAGCACCCTGAGCAATACCAAGGTCAAAACGAAACAACTTCATTTTCCAAAAAAACAAATCCTTCATCCCATTTCCTTTAAAACAATCCCCAAATTAAACATATCATTCCAAAAAACCATTTTTTTTCAAAACAAAATTTTTTGATACAAAAAACTTCTAGAAGTCAGAGGAAACCCAAAACAACTCAAACAGGGAACTAGTGTCAGTGGGTGACTTGACCATATGGTTGGCGGCCATATTCCAAACATATTACCGACACAGAGAGCCTTTTAGGACCATGCCCCTAGCTCCACATGGCTTGCCAAGACATGCATCTCATGAGGACTATTTTTACAACTCCCTTTGTCGTATCCCAATCACAAAACATTCCATAAAAACCCAAAGAAATCACTTAAACCATATTTCCCATGGAAACCTGAGGACCAGAACGAGAAATAGTTCGCGATGCTCTTCCCGCACCTACCCCTCGAGTCTCGAAAATACTACTCCATCTACCTTGACATCCCAAATAAAAAAAGGGCACTCTAAAAAGCGAGATCTTCTAAGAGCCGACCTCATCTGATACCATTTTTTCATGAACCAACCTGGGTCGACCCTAAACTGGTCACCCGAGCCGATCTGCAGCAAGGCCTGAGAGGCGTTCCCGATCCTCCCGGTTTGGCGACAAGCACCAGGGCATCAACAGAGAACGAATGAAAATGATTTCACCCAAAGAAAATAAATAAAGAAACAGTAATAATAAAGAGCAGCGCAAAAAAAATAAAACCAATTAAAACGACTAAACAAGAACAAAAGAAAACAAAACTAACCGAACTCGATGTCCGAAACTAACTCCGTGTGACCCCATAGGTCACTCTCCGACTCAATGATCAAACGTCACCCAAGGCAAACACACCCAATCTATAACCTGCACAAGGACTAAAAATAGGAAAGAACTATAGGCATGAGTATTAAAACTCATTAGGCTGGCCCGATATACTATTTCCCAATGCACTAACTTTAAAAATAATAAACATTAATTCTAAGTTTGAACTACAATATATTAAAGTATGCATTTCTACAATTTTTACTTGAAAAAAAGTACAAACCATCTCCCTTAATCATTTGAAAAACCAGAACAAAAGAGTTTGAAACACATTTTATTTTGAAAGAAAATTCATAGGAGTTAAGAAACCAAAATGTCATTTTTCATAAAAAAACATCACACAAGGGCACTGAGGAAGATATGACAAGGGAAATGTAAATAGGTATACAAGTATCTCAACAATAGTTCAATAGCTAAAAACCACTAGACATAGGCGAACTTGAGAGATCAAGAATAATCCATACGACACTAATACATGCAACCCCATCTATAATAGCATGCCACATATGATGAAATCTGACACTCCAAAATGCTCGGCCATACTTTCTCAGGAAGGCTGAGGAAAAATCCCATAGCAATAAACCCAAACATATCCACCTACTATGGGCCACTAGTCAGTACCATAACCTACCAGTGTAGTACTCATCTTAGACAATTCTCTCAATATTCTAGGTTTGTATGTCGCAAGTATAAAAGGGGGTGAGACAAAAAATGACATCGAGCATCAAATCACAACCTATATTTATAATAATATTTCATAGAAGGTCTCGCCCTGAGTCTCCCCAAGGACGACTCTCATGCCTTTAAGTAAATAGATTACATTGGTTCCCAACTGAGTAACCCACATAATGGAACCCAGGGATTCCGTACCAAGGACATCCCAACCATTCCATGTTGGAAAGGCATGAGGAGCAACCAATGTAGGTTTTCATAATAATCACTTCCTATTATTTTCACAAAGTGGACAAATGATCCCTTAAACATTCCATAAAAACATTTTTTACCAAAGATGCAAACCAATTTCCGAAGAGGTGTAAGACACACCGTTTACCAAATAAAAGCATTTGTAAAACCCCTACAAAACATTTTCGACACACTTTAAAACAAAACCAAATTTTATGAAAAAACCAAAACGAGATACAATTCCTTATCATAAATCAAACCAAATTTTGAAAATCTAACTTCACACTTCACTTAGATTAAATCATTTGAAACTTTTTCAAGAACCCCAAAATCCATTACTTCACAAGCAACACATTTTTTTTCAAAGCCAAACCACTTTGGAAATCCATAAAAAGACCCCAAAACATAATTTTACACATTTCAAACACTTTAACAAAAATAAACAAAACATTTTATATCGCTTTTAACACATAAAGTCCAACCGATCACCATTCCAAAGACCAGACATGCAATGCTTAACAAACGATTTCAGTTGATACTTACAAAGTTATAAAACACCAATTTGCATGCCAGGGTCTTATTTAAAATTCTAAACCATGTTCTAAAGCTCACAAATAAGGTGAGGACCAAATGAAACATTTAATTAAAGAAAACAATGTTCACAACTATAACTAGATGATACCATTTTTATAAAACAAGGCTGGAACTACCCATTTTCAAACAAAGTGAATCAACCAAATGTTGCACAATTAAAATTGACACCTAGAAAAAGAGTGAATAAGAATAAATAGATGAAACTAAAATTATAAGGTCAAGCAAAATAAGAACCTACATTCAGTGTGCCCTATTTCACAAAATAAAATAAATAAAAATCATCAAACAAACTTAAAACAATTCTTGCGCACAGAATCAATTTGAACAAGAGATTGACATTAGCACATATTATTTATAGAAGGTTAAAAAATCATAAAATTGATGATTATTAAATTAAAAAGGACTAGTGAATGGGAATCCTACCTCATAATCAAGGCACGACGAAACAACGCACATCCAAAACCATGTGGTAAGGTCCAACGTACTGTAGAATAAATGTCAAGGACTCAATAAATATAAGGGATCTAAAAAAAATAGCGTGAAACCAAGCGATGAGAATAAGATCTTAACCTTGCATGGAGGCGCCAAACCGATACGGTTTGAAACCCTCGCCTTCAGAGGCAAACACCTAAACACACCTCAAGTGGTCCCAAGAGGCAAGCCATACACCCCCGAAAGGGGGTGGTCGGAGGCAGGCTGCTGGCCAGACAAGTCATCAACAGCGAAGCGGTCACAACCAGAGGTGGGGTCATTAGAGGGAGGTTTGGCGCCAGCTAGAAAACTAGCCGGACTGGTCGGGCTATGCCGGCAAGGCGACCACCGGTAGGTTGGGCATTAGAAAAGCATTGCAATAGGGGGGGTGAGGGTCGATTGGCTGGAGGGTGTTGCATCGGACCAATGGAGGGGGTCTACGCGGCTGGATGCAGTCCCACCAGGGGTTGCACGTGAGGGTCACTAGAGCAGGGAGGGGGTCACTCCTCCGGCTTGAGCAAGGGGGAGCTGGGGTGCTGCGCTAGTGAGCAGGAGGGAGGCAGTAGGGTGCTGCGTCGGTGAAGGAGGGAGGTGGTGGTGGTGGGGGGGGGGTCACGTCGAACGAAGGGAGAGAAGGGGGAGGCCGAGAGGTCGCGCCGTATGGAGGGAGGGAAGGGGGGCGCTGCTGCGAAAGAGGAGGCGACTAGGAGGATGGGGGCGCGCTGCATTCAAGGGAGAGGAGGGAGGGAAGGGGGGGCGCTGCTGCGACAGAGGAGGCGACTAGGAGGATGGGGGCGCGCTGCATTCAAGGGAGAGGAGGGAGGCCACGAGGGAGGGGGGGGGGGGTTCTAGAAACCCTAAAAAACACTCTAACAAAAAAGTAGGTAACAAAAATTCTAATTTAAATAATAATAATAATAATAATAATAATAATAAAAATAATCATAATAATTGGAATAATTATAAGATTAAAATTCTAAGTTTTTTTTCACCCAAATTAAATATATATAATAAATTTCTTAATAACAAATAACATTTTCTTTAATTACAAACTTATTCATTTTAATAATAATCAAAATTTTAACAACAATAAAAATTTTAAATGAAACAATTAATTAATATTTATTTATTCACTTTAATTCTTCGAAGATGAAAAGGCTACGCAATTGCCTAAGCGAAGCCGCGTGACACCACGCTCTGCTCGTACATCCAATGATGTCTAACCCAAAACTCGCACTTTTTATCAAAAACTCAGAAATTTCGTCCGGGACTCACCCCGGACCCTGGAAAAAATATTTAAAGGTAGAAAAATAATTAAATAAATTTATACACACGGGTCGGGGTGTGACAAGATAACCATGGATTTTACGATAGGTCTCCCAAGAATGGTTTAGAAGAACGATTCCGTATGGGTGATAGTGGATCACCTCACAAAGTCGGCCCATTTCATCCCTATTCATGAATCTCATATGGTTGAGGACTTGTCTAAAATTTATATCCAAGTAGTGTTAAAAAGTAATTACATACCAGTTTCGATAATATCATACCAAGATCCAAGGTTTACATCTCATTTATGGAAATCTTTATAGTAATCTCTTGGGACTCAGTTGGCAACCACTACTGAAAATCCTACCTATACCAACAACCTTATACCAATGGTTTGTAAAAGACATTGTTATAGGACCCCCTATCCCAACGGTTCTTCAAAACCATTGGGATAGGCCATCAAATATAAGGCCATCCCAATGGTTTTGTAAAACCATTGGGATATATCCAAAAAACTGGCCCTATCCTAATGGTTATGTGAAAACTTTTGAGATCGGGTAAGGCTATTCCAATAGTTTTCTAAAAACCATTGGGATAGGGTATGAACATCCCAACGGTTTTCTAAAAACTATTGGGATAGACCATTTTTTTACAACACCTATCCCAACGGTTTTGTAAAACCATTTGGATAACCCATTTTGACAACACTTATCCCAACGGTTATGGAAAACCATTGGGATAGGGCAAGGCTATCCCAATGGTTTTGGAGAACCTTTGGGATAAACCATTTTTACAAGGGTACCTATCCCAACGGTTTTGAGAATCGTTGGGATAGATACCCTTATTTCTTATCAATTATTTTGTCAAATATAATCAAATAAATCAATATATAAATTACTTATAAATATATATATATATCCAAATATATTAACAAATATGATTATAGGATAGTGGTAAAGTCTTTGATATATAATGTGTAGGTTGTGGGTTCACACCTCTATTGTGAATTTTATTTTAGATTTACCTATACCAATGCCAAATTAACCAACAATCCTCCAAACTGTTGGTATAGGCTATACCAATGGTTTGAAGACCTATACCAACAGTTCCAAACCATTGGTATATGCTATTTTTACATTAGTGAATGAGTATGGCGTATCATCCTCAGACAAATGAACAATTTGAATGAATGATAAAAACACAGTAAGAAATGCTTTAAGCTTGTGTAATGGATTTTAGTGGCTCATTGGAGGAGCACAAACCGTCAGTGGAGTTTTCATATAATAACAATTATCAAACCTCGATAAATATGGATCCTTTTGAAGCATTGTATGGGCATCCTTTTCATTCTCCACTTTGTTGGGCGGAAATAGGTGAGAATTCACTAGTCGGGATGAGCCTTTTCCAAGAGACAACAAAGAAGATTCAGTTGATCAAGAAAAGGATGGAGATAGATTATAGTCATCAGAAATAATATGTGGATCATTGTCGATAACCATTTTCATTCGAGGCGAGTGATCATGTGTTTTTGATAATCTATCCAAGGCTTGGGAATCATCATTTTGGGAAGAAGGGAAAGTTATCTACTCAATACATAGACCCTTTTGAGACACTTGAATGGATTGGTGAGGTGGAATATAAGTTGGATTTTCCACCATGGTTCAATGCAGTGCATAATGTGTTTCATGCATCTTAGTTGAAAAAGTATCAGCCTGATCCTGACCATGTGATTAGATGGGATCATGTTGACCTATATCCAAATGCTTAGTTGGATCATATATTGGTATAAATTTTGGATAGTTAAGAGAAATTATTGTGTGAGAAAAGAATTAGTCTAGTGAGGATTTTGTGGAAACACTACTGGAAACCACAACTATACCAACAGAAATATCCCAACAGTTTTAAAAAACTGTTGGGATAGGTTCCATATACCAACTATTCAATGAAACCATTGGTATAGGTCTGTTAATAGATGGTTTTACCAACGGTTCAATACAACCATTGGTATAAGGGTGGAATTGTGAAGGGTATACCAACAGTTTTAAAAAACCTTTGGAATATCTTATCTATCCCAAATGTTTTTAAAAATCGTTAGGATAGAAAACCCCTAAATACCCATGACCCTCATACTTCCTGAAGATATATCTGCATTTTTTCCACATTTTTCCCTAGCCGTGATCCTCTATCTGCATTTTTTCCTAGCCCTGAGCCTCCTTCTTCCAGAAGCAGATCTGTTTCTCCTAAACAAGAGACCTCTTCCACTTCAAATTCGTAAGTGGTAACTGAGTTATATCTTTTTTACTCCATTTATTTTGTCTTTTTTCATTCTATTTAGGTGAAATCTAAATTCAAATTTTTTACTTTGGGTGCTCATCCTTGAAGGTGAAATGTTTTGAAAGGGTTTAAGTCAATTTACACCTCTTTAAGGTGTATGTTTCAATAAAACTATTTCATTTTTAATTAAATGTTTGTTATTTCATTGTAAATTGATTTTTATTAAGGGGGGTGGGATATCCAGGTGGGGTGGGGTGGGGGGGCTGTGCAGGTGGGGAGGGGGGTGTGCAGGTTGAAGGTTGGGAGGGGGGGGGGTGTGGGCTGTCTAGGTAGGGTGGGTGGGTGGGGGGGATAGGGCTGTGTAGGTGGGGAGGGGGGGGGGTGTAGGTTTGAAGGGGGGTGTGGGTTGTTTTGGGGGGGGGGGGGGTGTCTAGGTGGGGTGGGGTGGGGGTGGGGGTGATTTCCAAGGGGGTGGGGGTTGTTCAAGGGGGTGGAGGGTGTCTAGGGGGCAGGGGGTGTCCAGGGGGTGGGGCTGTCCATGGGGGGGATCTATTTAGGGGGTGGGGTGTTCAGGGGGTGGGGGGATATCCATAGGATTGGGGGTGTCTAGGGGATGTCCAGGGGCATATGGGGACTGTCTAAGGGGTGGGGTGTCTAGGGGGTTGGGGGTGTCCAAGGGGGTGGGGGTGTTGAGGGGGTGGGGGTGGGGTGTTCAGGGGGGTGTCCAGGGGGGGGGCTGTCTAAGGGGGTGGGGGTGTTCAGGGGGTGGGGGTGTCTAGGGGGTGGGGGTGTCCAGGGGGTGGGGGTGTCCAGGGGGTGGGGTGTCCAGGGGGTGGGGTGGGGGGTGTCCAAGGGGGTAGGGGTGTCTAGGGGGTGGGGGTGTCTAGGGGGTGGGGGTGTTCGGGGGGTGGGGGGGGGGGGGTTGTACATGGGGTGGGGGGGATGTCCATGGGGGAGGGGGTGTCCAGGGAAGGTGGGGGGGTGTCCAGGGGGTGGGGGCTGTCCAAGGGGGTGTGGGGGTTGTCTAAGGGGGTGGGGGTGTCCGGGGGGGGGGTCTAGGGGGTTGGGGGGGGGTGTCCATGAATCCCCATATTCTCTCTCATATATTTTGTTTTTGGGTTACACATTAGTTATCCTTTTTTAATTACTTCCATATTTGTTTTCAAATGCAGGAAATGAAACCAATTAAAGAGAGACGATAGAAAAAGATGATGGACAATAATCATTGCATGGCTGTGATGGGCGTTCCACCACTAGAGCTTGTAGTGAGTATTTTATTTCAAATATATATATAAATAATATATAATGTCATGTGATTAATTTTATTTTAAACATTTTTGCAGGATCCACCTCTTAGGTGACAATTATTAATGAGCAATCTAGTAGTGGTCTCAGTACTCATGGTGTTTGTACGGGGGGGGGGGGGGGGGTACAAGAGCTAGGCGATCTGGTCAGCGTACTCGATTAGACCCTGCCCCTCCCACTGACATATCATATATCCCACATTCTGATCCTGATGTGTCGTTAGGGATACACGATATATTTAGGCCTCCCATGTTTTCACCACCCTTTACACCTGAGTCTCCTCATGCATCTTTACTATATCTGATGATGATTCTCACTCCCCATCCAGCAGTCGGACAACCATCTGTGCCATATTCTTTTACTTCTACTTCCTTCTCTCTGAGATTTTATATTCCATCTTCTTCGGCTCCTACTCTTCCAGAGTCTATCCCTGTGGAGTATACATTGGGACCCACTCCACCTGCATAGGGTGTTCCTTTAGTTTTTGTGGATCCAATGATTCCCATTGATTAGACTGCCGCAAGCAAGTATATTTATAGAACCCTAAGAAATTTTTATACCATTATTTATTTTCATTATAACATATATTGATAAGATATTTTTTTTTCTTTCATAACAGATACATCCATTTATAGGAGGTGGGGGAGGGGGCGTACAAGCATGCGTGCAGTGTGAAACCGCCACATGTAGTTGATGGTGGACTACAATGAAGATAGTCAAATGATTGAAAAAATAGGGCAACCATGTCGGAGTTTTTTGGCGACGCTTTCCAAATACTCCGACATCATTCCTGTTAGCCCGCTCTCATGAAGACAGTTGCCAAATTAAGTCAAGGATAATGCTTAGGAAGAGATATGGGTAAAAAATCTATTGTATTTAATTCAATATATTATTTTTTGTATTTATATGAATTAATATTTTGGCATCAACTTTAGTTTAATTTCCCCGATGGTGAGGGTGCACGACCAGCATGTCTAAAGGATTTAGGTGAGCTTTAGAGATCCTATAAGCACGAGTTGTATATTGGATCATGTGTTAGAGTTGACACAGAGTTAGAGGCGGGTCCCCATCATGGATGATTGTCTAATATAACAGTATCGATAGATGATTACTCATTTGATGACTAACCAGTTTAAGGTATTAATCACATTTGAGATATTTAAATAAAAAATTTCATGTTTTGTGTTAATATTATATTTTGTTTTATTGAATTTTATTTAGGTATCATCCGGAAGAAATAAAAAAAAATTGATGCTAAAAAATACCTCCACACATTGGGATGTACCATGATTCCAGATCATGAGAGGAATTAGGTATGATAGTTGTTTATAATTTTTCTTTACGACTTGCACTTTCTATTGTTTCCTCCATAATTTATTTGATTGCTAAAGTTGTTATATAATTTTAGTTATGAAATTAATTATTGGTAACCTATTTTTAATTATGTTTTCCTATATTCAATCTCATTATATAGGAAAAAATTTAATATTTAAGGACACGTACCTCGAGCAAAATTGTTTTGCTCGAGTCGAAAGAAGAAAGATGGAAGTGCGGTTAATGAACCGACTCAGCAGCAGATTGTAAGTTTTACTTTGTTTATTTCAAATTTTAATTTCTATTTTTTAACTTAATAATATATTTATATTTGTAATAGGATGCTTTAGAGGCTCTTGATTCCTAGGAACCTGATAATTTTGGGCCAAACGATCACTTACATCAGGTGTTGGGAGATGAGCACCCAGACAGAGTACGCTGCTGACCTGGGAAAAGTATAGTCCTAACAAGGTATTTTCTCTCCTTAGGTACAAGTTGTAGTGTCACCGAGTTCCAGCAGGTTAAGGCACAGGTAGAACATGCTAAAAAAAGGGTCATAGATATGGAAGAATAGTTAGCTAGGGCAAACATTGCATTTATGAAACTGATGGAAATTTTACGCCCAACACTTCCACTAGAGGCTAGCACAGCTTGTGATGAATATATGTCATCGATGAATTCTATATATGGTGTAACGGGTGGAAGTTCTAGTGGTGTTTGAGATGATGGTGAGGAGGAGGTCGAGGTGGAAGAGGAGGTGGTCAAGGAGGAGGCTGAGGCAGAGGAGGAGGGTGAGGAGGAGGGCGAGGAGGAGGCTGAGGCAAAGTACGAGGGCGAGGAGGAGGGTGTTGAGGAGAGAATGGATGATGATGGGGACGATGATGAGGATGGGGGTGAGGCTGATGACGACGATGATGATAATGATGGTGATGAGGGGCATATTGATTCATTACATTTTTTACTGATATTACTGACATTTTATGTTTGATGATTTTTTTGTGCCTGAATATATGTGCGATTAGGTAGGTCACGTTATCTTTATTTCTTTATCTATAAATAATAAAACTTGACTTGATGATTTGATCTGATAGATTCTCCCCTCCCCTGGACACCCCCACCCCCTGGACACCCCAACCCCCTTGGACAGCCCCCACACCCCCTCGACAGCCCCCACCCCCTGGACACCCCCACCCCTGGACACCCCCTACCCCCCTGGACAGCCCCCAACCCTCTAGAAAACCCCCCACCCCCTGAACACCACCCCACCCACCACCTGGACACCCCCACCCCTTGGACACCCCCTACCCCCTTGGACAACCCCCAACCCCATGGACACCCCCACCCCCCTGGACACCACCACCCTACCCCTAGACACCCCCACCCCCTGGACACCCCACCCCCCATGGATAGCCCCCCTGGACACCCCCCACCCCCTGGACACCCCCACCCCCTTGGACAGCCCCAACCCCCTGTACAGTCCCCACCCGCATGGACAACCCCCCACCCCCATGGACAGCACCCCCACCCCCTGGACACCCCCACCCCCTGGACACCCCTACCCCCTTGGATAGCCCCTAACCCCATGGACAGCCCCCACCCCGCTGAACACTAACCCACCACCTGGACACCCCCACCCCCTGGACACCCCCACCCCCATCGACAACCCCACCCCCTGGACAACCCCCACCCCCTAGACACCCCCACCCCCTTGGACACCCCCTACCCCCTGGACAACCCCCCAACCCCTTAGAAAGTCCCCCACCCCTGAACACCACCCCACCACCTAGACACCCCCATCCCCTGGACACCCCCACCCCTGTAACACCCCAAGCTTCCACAATACGTTTCCCTTTGAATAATGCAATAGCTTGCATTGTACGCAACTTCGAGGTTTCAACACACCACGACCAATCAAACTAGCCGTTATGAATATTAATACCCACTTTTTAAAATTTTAGAAATTTTATTTTTCAAAATGGACTTCATTTTTGAATTCGGAATATTGAAATTATCTTAGAGTGAATTTTTTGGTATTTTTCTGAAAACTTTCAGTTTTCTATGAATAGTGAAAAACATTGCGTTATTGGTTAAAACCAATTTTTTTATTTAAATTTATTTTAGGTCAAAATAGATACATAATACCTATATAAGTTCAATATAATTCATTGGAGTCATTTTATAATAAGTTTAGATATATAAAAATTTTATTGAACTTTTTACCGCCTTTTACCCACCTCCTAGGAGCATTTGAAAATTTGCATAAAACTTAATTTTACCTCTTCTTTGAGTTGAATTTAAAAAATCTTAGAGACACGGTTGGAATAAATAATTAAAATTTGGTTCAATAAGATGAAAATATTTTTTGGTTAATAGTAACTTTTTATATTTATTTACCACGGTTAAAAGTAAATAGGGAAATTAAGGGTAAAAATGATATTATAATTACCCTAAATCATATCCTAATTTTATTGGATAAGTATAATTAGACCAAAATAACCTTAGGAATAAAATATGATCCTCTTTGGTCCACTTGGATTATATTAGGACATTTATTATTATTATTTTTTAAAGAATAGTTAAAAGAGTTAAATTCAAAGTTTAATAACTAAACCATTTTTAATATAGGGTTAAAAACGATATAAATTTGACTATAAATATTCATTAGAAATATAAAAAGATTTACTACAGAATGGTATTTTATTTATAATTTTTATACATTAAATAATTTAATTTATTTATGACACAATGATGATGCAGTAATTACCTTATTAACAAAAGATTAAAATAATTGATATTATAAATATCCAAATAAATGAAATTTGAGACTTTTGATGAATTAAAATAATTTTATAGGTTAATATGACATTTTAGGGTTGATTAAATAATTTTTTTCTAAGTAATCACACTGTTATGATTTTCACAAAAACCAAATACTAAATAGTGTCAAAATTGACATAATTGAGTTTTTAAAACAAATACTATATTATTAATTGATATAATATTCCTAAAAATATAAGGTTCTACCAAATGACTTAGATAAGGTTATATATATTAATAATGAACCACATGGGGTTATCTTGTCTTGTTATAGTAAGTCTATTAACCATATAATATAAAAATACAAAGAGACATGGTAAATGTCAAACTATTTAACTAAGAGTTAAATCTAAAAGATAAGGTTAATATGGTGACCTAAACCTATATAAAACCTATTGTTTGAGATTTTTTATACACATACCCAACTTATACTCTAAATAAATCATTTTGTATCCATTAGAAACCAAAAATTATTTTATTATAAAATAATATTTCAAGCTTTTCCTAAAGTGACCCTCATCTCTCTTATAAAAGGGTACTTCCCCTTCTCTTAATTTCACACCTCCAAATCCATTTTTCTCAGAAAAACCCTGACCCAAATATCATACCAAATTTCCTCCCTTCATCCTAGAGGCATTACTTTGGTCATAAATCCAACCTAAGGAGCCCTTTTGATCAAATCAAAAGGAAGAACCCGAAGAAGAGGTAAATATTTCATCATATCTTTCAAGTTATTTTCTTCTTCCACTTCCTCTTTCTTTGTTGTTTCCATTATAATATAATAACTCCAATATCTTATATATACTGTTATGTTATTATAAATATGGTACAACCATATTCGTTATTCTATTCATCCTATAAATGACAAAGTCACTATACGCGCGTCCGTACGACTTACCGTCTCCACGTCGTGGTGTAGTTTATTATTCAAACACTTCATTATTTTGGATGGGTATAATAATGAATATAACTGATTTAAATAATAAATATATCATGTTAATGATTTTTTATATATTATATACCATCCAATTACATGTAATTTCACCATCAATATAATGATATTGTCGCTCGTGCGTACGTACGGATTACCGTCTCCACGAACGCGATGAGATTCATTCCCCATCATATTCATTCAAGAATAATTTTCATTTTATGGTTCAAAATAATGTTTATGAACATAATATCATTATGTATATGAATCAAATAAATCCTATTCATAACAAACATGGATTACATAACCAAGCATATGAAGGAAAATGAATCAGTTAACACCCGAAACAATGATACTACTAAAATATTATTAACAAATAAATATTTGAAGATCATATATGATATCATATTTACATATATGGTTCTTTTATAATTTAATAAAATTGTTTTAACTATTATATAGGAGGTTAACATACCATCAACTAAGGAAAAGTACAAGGTAAGAGTTAATTTCACAATCTCTTTATTATCCGAGGTTGTTTTACGTAAGTATCTACTAGGACCTATTTATCATCCACATCCATGTTTTCTTAAAAATATATTTCAAAACATTTTTGATATTTACTAGAATATGTTTTAAAGTCATTTATACCCTTATTTGACTTTATATGTTTTTAAAGGAATGTTTCCGTCATTTTCCAAACAAGGTACTTTATGACCTTTTCGACAAAATTAAGGTAAGAATGTTTTTTTAACTTATACGGTGGGTGCAGATATTTTCCGCCGTTATAATATCATCGAAGCTTACCTTACAAGATTATAATAATATTTTCAAAATAAATGTTTTATTTTATAATTATGTGACTCTTAAATGATTTCAAAATAGAAAGATATATTTCTATCAAATAGTTTTGATTTCATCTATGTCAACATCCTTTGATAAATTTTACACTTGTTAGAAGTTGATTTATTACGATACTAATATTCCATATTGTATTTAAGGTTTTGTGATATGTTTGACCATGGATGAGTTATTTTTATACCATTCATGGTTTATGGTTAAAGTATTTAAATTTTGTATGCTAGTTTTAATACAAATGTTTATGTTATGTTTCAACCTTTTCATACGAGAAATGTATTGGACTTAGTATGTGATGGGCAGAGCCCGCTATAGCTCCTCGATGCATCGGTAGGTCTCACGAGACAATTAGACATGGAATTGGCTGAGGCCTTTCCCAATTTGATATATGGTTTTGGTCGAGGCCTAAATCATTTTTAGACGTCTTGGCCGAGGCCTTGACAAGATGTTTCAGAATGTCTGGCATTATACATCCCCTCATTATAAAAATAATAATTATGGTTAATGTGGTTATTCGAATAGTAGAATACCCACGACCATGTTTGATTATGTCATTATTTACTTAGTTCATATTCCTTCCATAAAGTGTTCATGTTTATTATTTGTAAAGGAATGTGTTTTTAATTATTCACCATGCCTAATGTTTATGTTATCTTCCGCTGTATTACTTACCCTTACTGAGCGTTTGAGCTCACCCCTTTCTGATATTTCATTTTCCCAGGATATGAAGAAGTTAGTTATGAGTGACTTGCAGGAATAATCTAGGAGGCTTGGATGTTTTCAATGGAATAAATTAGTCTTCTATTTATTTTCAAGTTGTAATGTTGAACTTATGTATGTATATTGTTTCCAATAATACTAAACTGATTGGTCTTTTAGAACATGATTCCTTGTATCATGCCAATATTATGTAATAAAGCACTGACTCTGGGTAACTGGGGTCGGGGTGTTACAACCCCCATGGACAGCCCCCAACCCCCTGGACACCCCTACCCCCTTGGACAACACCTCCAACCCCCTGGATAGCCCCCACCCCCTGGACACCACCCCACCTCCTGGACACCCCCACCCCTAGATACCCCCTACCCCATTGGACAACCCTCACCCCCTAGACAACCCCCTCCCCCTGGACACCACCACACCCCCTGGAAACCTCCACCCCCTGGACACCCCCACCCCTATGGACAACCCCCACCCCCTTGGACAACCCCCACCCCCTGGACACCCCCCATCCCCCCATCCCCCCACCCCCTGGAAACCCCCACCCCTTGGACAACCCCCTTGGAAAATCCCCCAACCCCTTGGACAACCCCACCCCTTGGATGACCCCACCCCTTGGACACCCCATACCCATGGATATCCCCCCACCCCATGGACACCCCCACACATACCCCCTTAGACAACCCCCAACCCCCTGGATAGCCCCCACCCCCTGGACACCACCCCACTACCTAAACACCCCCACCCCCATGTACAGCCCCCACCCCTAGACATCCCCCACCCCCTAGACACCCCCACCCCCTTGGACACCCCTACCTCCTTGGACAACCCCACCAACCCCCTGGACAACCCCACCCCCCTGGACACCACCCCACCACCTGGACACCCCCACCCCCTGGACACCCCCACCCCCATGGACAACCCCCACCCCTCTAGATAGACCCCCATCCACCTGGACATCCCTACCCCCTTGTACAACACCCCCAACCCCCCTGGACAACCCCACCCCCATGGACGCCACCCCACCTCCTGGACACCCCCGCCCCTAGACACCCCTACCCCTTGGACAACCCCCAACCCCTTGGACAACCCCCACCCCCTTAGACACCACCCCACCACTGGACACCCCCACCCCCATGGAAAACCACCCATGGACAACCCCCACTCCTTAGACACCCCACCCCCTTGGACAACCCCCCTAGACACCCCTACCCCCTTAGACAGCCCCCCACCCCCTGGATACCACCCCACCACCTCGACACCCCCACCCCCTGGACACCACCTACCCCCCTGGACAGCACCCCCAACCCCTTGGATAGCCCCACCCCCTGGACACCACCCTACCTCCTGGACACCCCCACCTCCTGGACACCCCTACCCCCTTGGACAACCCCCCACCCCCTAGATAGCTCCCACCCCCTGGACACCACCCCACCCCCTGGACACCCCCACCCCACCGGACACCCCCACTCTTGGATACCCCTACCCCATTAGACAACCCCCTAGACACCCCCTGCCCCCTTGGACAACCCACCCCCCTAGACAACCCCACCCCCCATACACACCCCTACCCCCTTGGACAACACCCCCAACCCCATGGACAACCCCCACCCCTTGGACACCACCCCACCACCTGGACACCCCCACCCCCTGGACACCCCACCCCCATGGACATCCCCCCACCCCCTAGATAGCCCCCACCCCCTTGGACAGCACCCCAACCCCCTGGACAACCCCACACCCCCTAGACACCACCACACCACCTGGACACCCCCACCCCCTGGACACCCCCACCCCCTGAACAACCCCACCCACTGAACACCCTCACCCCCTTGGATAGCCCCCCAACCCCCTAGACATCCCCCACCCCCTAGACACCCCCACCCCCATGGACAACCCCCACCCCCTGGATAGCCCCCCTGAAAACCCCCGCCCCCATGGACAACCCCCTAGACACCCCCACCCATGGACCCCCACCCCCTAGACACCCCTACCCCCTTGGACATTTCCCCAACCCACTGAACAACCCCCAACCCCTAGACACCCCCACCACCTGGACACCCCCACCCCCTGGACACCCCCAACCCCCTGGACAGCCCCCACCCCCTAGACAGCCCCCACCCCCTAGACACCCCACCCCCTAGACACCCCTACCCCCTTGGATATGAATAAACCATTAAAGCCTTTACCCCATGTCACATTACCCCTTACTACAATATAGAATACCACATTATCCAAAAATTCAAATCTCATTTGAATTCACCCATGCCTATGAACAACAATGCCATATTCAAAACCTGAAACATGATTTTATTATATAGGGGTTATTACCTTCTAAATTATGAATTCAATTTTATATGTGTTATAGAGAATTAAATATTCTATGTATTCAATTCAGAATTTTGTATTGCATAGGGTCATTGCTCTGAATTCTAAATTGAATTCTTTATGTATTTAATTAACTTATGAATTATGTGTTAATGTTGTATGGGTATACTTTTTGTATGTGTATACTTTCTGTAATTACCTTATGAATTATGTGTTAATTCTGTATGTGTGTACTAGGTAATTAAATACAGAACTGCAGGTATGTGTGTATTGAGAACTGGTGGAAGTGCATTGTTGTAGGTGCACAGGGGGGAGGCAGTCCTTCTGCTGCTGTAGGTGCATAAAGGCTATGAAAACAGTTTAAAACCATTGGAATATGTTTAAAAAGAAAACATATATCAACGGTTTACATGAAACCATTGTTATATGTATATACCAATGGTTTACAAACCATTTTCATAGATTCTATACCTGACTTTTCCTAACGGTTTGTGAGGAACTGTTGGTAAAATTCTATGCCAACAATTTAGAAACTGTTGGTATAAACATGGATTTTGATATTTATAATGGTTTTAAACCATTGGTAAACATTTATACCAACAATATATTGTAATCGTTGGTATATAATCCATTAAGCACCCATATCCCAACGATTCTCATAGAACCGTTGGGATATGTCTATCCCCACAGCTCCACAACCAACAGTTTGGACAATCGTTGGTATAGTTTATACCAATGGTTGTCTGGACTTTACCAACGGTTTGAAACCGTTGGTAATGGCTAAGTTTCTAGTAGTGCAACATGGTTGTATTCAAGAAGATACTTGGGAATGGGAGAAAGAAATGGTTGAACAATGGACCAAACTCTTTCAGGGCGATGCTGATTTTCTACTTTCCAAGGACAAAAAGTCCAATAGTGAGGAGAATAAAGCACCCCCATTTTCAATTAAGTAAAACTTAATTTATTTATTTTAAGTATTTAATTTTTTTGGGTGAATTTTGGGAGGGTTTGGAGGAATTTTGAAATGTTTTTGGCACTTTTTTGGAGGTGCACAGTTTAAGATTGGTTAATATAAATTGTGAAACTCCTAAAGAAAACCATGAAAAGAGAGGTAGTGGGCTCTAGTTAGAAGCACAATTAGGTGAAAAGTTTGGTTAAATTATGTTTCCACCTAGGAGTAATTGTGCCTTTTGGGACATAGGTATTAAAATGGTTAGCACACAGTTTTCCTAACTCTGCACAGTTAAAATTCAAATCCTTAAAAAGTGATTCTAACTCATTTTAGCCCCAAATCCACTCATTTTTCCTATATTATGACTCTAACTTGGTTTTTTTATTCTCCCAAAGGCTTTAGAGACTTTCCCCTTCGATCCTGGAGTGATCCGTAGGCAAATATTGATGCGTTGAAGCCCAGATTGCTTGGTAAGTCTTCATTCTTGGTAGTTTTTCTTAGATCTACTCCTCTTCCCTATCTTGGAATCATAAATATGATCCAATGAGGATTAATATATGATAGTGGATTCCAATAATGATGATATTTGGTTGTGTTGATGTTAGGGAATGAGATCTAATATGGGTTTTTGGTGATTCAACCCGGTTTTATTGAAGAATTAATGGTGTTCTTCATTTTCACCATAGTTTCCAAGGTAGGTGACTTCACTCTCAACTCCTATTATTATATTTTGAAGGATTTATTTAAAATTGATTATTTTAATTGAAATTTATTGTGAAATTTTTGTTAAATTCTTAATGTAAATCCTCTTTGTTGACAGTTTATGGAATTGTAAAAATTGGGTGCTTGGGTGGAAAGTGAAAGTGGTAAAATGATTTTAAAATGAAAATTTAAAAAAAGTTTTTTTGTTTTGATGCATGGATTTTTTTTAAATAAAATTATAGTTTTATTGAAATTGTTTTGGTAGAGATTATGTTGGCATGGTTGTTGGATTTAATGGTTAATCATGAGTTGAATGTGATGGATATTGTTCGTGAAGTACCACCATCAAAGGGACGGAGTATGAACATGAAGTACCACCATCAATGGTAAACATAAAGATTGTGTGGTTGAGTGAGTGCATGTGTGGCTATGTGAAATGGAATGGGTCATGCTAAATTAATTTGAGAAATAGTAAATTACTTGCTTGGTTGCTTTTTTTGGAAACTGTTTTGGTTGGAAAAACCACTTGGGGTTGGAATTTCTTTGGCTTTGATCTAAACTATCAAAACATTTTAAAGTGTTTTATAAAAATTATTTTATATAAATGTGATAACTTGTTCTATCCTAGTGGCATGAGTAGGGAAGTCATTCGGGGAAAACCTACTTATTTTCATTACTCACCCCCTACTTTGAAACTTTGGTGCTTTTGCAGATATTGTTTATCAAGACACTGGTAAAGGTAAAGTATCACACTTCTTTAGTGGTGATTTATGATACTTTGGAATAGATTGTGGAGTTGGATATTGGAGCATGTTGGGATTTTTTGTATTGATGTCTGTGGAGTCTTATATTTGTGGTTTAATCTTCCACTTTGATACTCTGATTTTGGTTATGGTGTAGTTTGGTATCATTTTATTTTGGCATTAATTTGAGTTGTATTACATTGTTATCATGTATCATATAGTGGTTGTTTGGTTATGGTATACTTGGTTGTGGTTGTTTTATTTTCAAAGGGAAAATTTCCCCCCAACTATATTGAAGCCCTTATCATTTATTACCAACCTTTGACATCTTGGGGATATCGCCTAAGGACAAGTAACAATTCCACATTAACTCAAGCTAATGAGAAGGGGTGGGATGTTACAGTCATCTTTGCAGATCTCTAAAGAACTCCTTATTGTGTCTCTTTCACTACATCTGGATATTCTAAGGTCATAATCATGAACTTCCTCTGAGTATTATTGGGTTAAAAATCAATCCCACATCAGTTTCCATAAAGTATGGTGACTCACATATATGATTGTATAGATAATTCTTCATATAACCCATGGGTTTTAGGATGAAGCTCCCAAAGGGCTTATGTGTTTGGACTAGGACCTAGGGATGGAGGAAATCGATCTTGAAAAGTGGTATGATAGGCATGATGTAACCTGGATGTGATGTGGATATCTCCAAACCAGTTTGAGAACAATAATGATGGCTTGAGTTGGAGAATGTGGATCCATAGTGTTTCCCTGTATCAAAAGTTTGTCTGATAATAATGGGCAGACGACGTGTCCCGATTATGAGAGAAATGACAGTGAAAGTGCAAGATAATTTTGGATTAGATGGATTATTATTGAAGGGAAGTCCCAGTTGTGTGTTCTTTAGTTTGAGGGGAGGATTTTTGGGTGTAAACCCAATCCCACATCGGTTTACAAAAAGGACGGTGAATCACATATAATCTTTGATGAGCAATTCCTCCTAGCACCCATGGGTTTTAGGATGTAACCCCATAAAGGATTATGTTTTAGGTCTTGAAGACCTAGGGTTGGAGGAAATAGATCCTGACCAAATTTATAGTATATTTTTTTTATTTTATTTTATTCTTAAAAGGAAAGGATCACATAAATAGAATGATAATCTGACATTATAAGGGAAAAATTTCATCCAGAAAAATCATTAATCCAAACCTGAGTACTAGCACCCCCGTTTCGATTTTCCAGTTGATGAGAAACTTTATTCCCCTCTTTTAGTAAATGAAAAATGTAAGAGGAAAAAAACTCAAGAAAATATTGAATCATATTCACAATTATACCAAAAAACTATAAATTTTTATCATTATCTAAAATAAAGTTTCTAAAAACCTATAAATCGAACTTGATGATAATATCCCTCCACTCTTTTTCAAAGTTGAAAATAAAACCCAAAATAATAGCACGAGACTCCATAGTCGAAGGGCTTTATCTGGTATGAGGGAACTTAGGGAAAGTTTCAATAATAAAGTTGTGGTCATCTTGAGATACCATACCAATGTCCACCCTATTATTTTTAGGGAGAAATGCATCCAAATTAATTTTAATAACACCCACCAGGGGGTTTCTATCTACTCACACTGGGATCACCATCCATTGTGGAAAACACTCAATTTTAAAATTACATATAGACAACCATATGGATGCTCAAGAAACCAAAAGATGGCTCGGTCGATCCACCTAATTGAAAATAAAATCATTCCAACGAGACAAAATCATCTGATTAATATCATAGAGATCATCAACTATTTTAATAGGGAGTGATAAAGTCCACTTAACCAAATTAGAAGGTAAATCATAGTTATAGTCAATGGATTACTGAAAGTTCTCCCTCCATGTGAACAAGAAATCATTTTTATATGAGGCAATTCAGGATCACATGGGTGGGGGATTCAACATTACCAAGGTAAAGAGAGAAAAAAGGATCATTGGAATCATGTCGTTTTGTCAAAAAAAATATCTAATGGGAAGAATTCTGAAACAAACCTACCATCATAAGAACCAAATTTTAGGTGAAATTGGAACCCTCCAAATGCACTTCCATGGTTAGGAGGAGGGGGTATTTAGGGCAATCCTGTAGCTCGACTTAACCAAATAAGAGCCTAAATCCTCCCAACTCTATCATAATTAGTCTATGAATACTTATTCCAAAATAGGAAAACTAATAATTATATTGTGATCCATCACATTAAACCGTGACCCTAACTTATCTAGGTACCAAACATCCCTATCTTCATTAAATAACTCCCCAACCATGGCATTTCCCAAACCCGAAATAGTAGGTTATGTCACCCTTAATCCACTATTGTCACCAATCCAAGGGTCATTCCAAATATTAAATTTCTTACCATTTCAATACTTCAATAAATCCCCTTTTTCATCAATAGTGTGAATCCCATAAACTTATATATAGAAATCTAGGTATAAGATCTAACCATGAATTGAAAAAACCCGAGTGAGGATAGTACTTAACACGAAGGATCTGGGCGCACAAGGAATCAGGCTTCTGTAGAAGGTACCAATCCTTCTTAGCAAGAAACACATCATTGAACAATCTCAAATTCCCGAATCCCAATCCCCTGTATGTTTTTAGAGTGTATAACTTCTCCCAATCCACCTGGTGTAGTTTATTCTTTCCATTATGATATCCCCACTAGAAAGCAATGAAGCGTGTGTGAAGTTGATCAATGAGAACATCCAGAAGCTTGATAAGGGGAATCATGTTAGATATTCACTAATATATATATATATATAATATGATATTATATATATAAAGTGTATATTTAAATAATTATAATAATATATATATATATATATATATATTTGATATATATTTATTTTCCACAAATGGTTTTATTATCAGCTATAATTAGTTATGAATAAATTAAATGGATTAAATATTTATTAAATAGGATTCAATGAATTAATTTTAATGGGAATAAATGTATATGGATATATGAATATGAAAAACAAATTTAATTTAATGAAACACATCATGGATGGCTATATAAAGGGATACAACCCCTCTTGTTGATAATATGCAATTATGAGCAAGCCTTCTCAATTCTATCTTCCTCCCATTCTAATGTTCATTATCTAAGAAGAAGGCACTAACACCCCTTCAACATTTGGGTATCCTCATGATACGATCATGAATCCATTGGTTGGTGTACCCCCCTCGGAGGTAGAGTGATTTTTTACTACTTCATGATCTTCACCAAGCATTCTCTCTCACTGAGAAAGAAGAAGGCCATTGACATTGGCAATTTCTAGGTACACTATTTATAAAATTTATTTATGTGTTGATTATTGAAGATAGGTATCCCTATGTTTGGGTTATCTTCTATTGCATATGATCATATGATGTTCATACAAAACTTATCATTTGTTGGATTTGGTGTCCTATGACGAACTGCTTGTACTTTGATTACATGTACATCGCATTGATAAGGTCATAGCAGTTCCACACTATGATGATAACCTTTAAGTGTTATGATGACATTATCAAATCATGTTCTATGATTAGATAACATACTATGATGGGACACATAGTACATATATTGTTAGGTGTAAGTACTCATAAGCAGATGAAACTTCTTCTCATGAAGTTTACACTTGGTAATTGTAACGAACTAGCTCAGGCTTCCATCTGAACCAACACCCAACATAATTTACCACAAGGCCTAAAGAACATTCCTGATCCCCAAGGGCTAAAAAAAAGTTTCTAGACATCATAGGAATCCCTTTAGAAATGGTTTCACCCAAAATAAAGATAGACGAAAGCGGAATAAATAAATGCAATATCCAGAATAAATGAATAAGCAAGTAGGCTATAACGGAAACAAAACTAACTAAAAATAAATAGACACAAGCAGGAAAAAACTAACTAAATCTATTAAATCCCCAAAACATCTCCACCCAAATCTCCCTAAACAGACCACAAAGAATGAAATAAGATCCAACTGAGAAATTAGAAAGATATATGCATGAGATAAAAATCCCAGTAGGTCACCACAACCCATCGAAACTATGTGATATGTTTCTTAAGGAAAATAATCTATGATAGTTTGAAAGTAAAGATAGAAGATAAACTTGCATACATATACCACTTTATTAAATATAAATCAATCCCATAATCCACTTTTTAAAATATTCTTCTTTATTTACCAAAACACACACGCGTTTTGAAAACAAGCTATTGGCCTAAGCCATTTACAACATGCACAACCATTTTCCATTTCTCAAAAAAACTCATTTTTTTTATTTAAATGAAAGTGATTACTTAAAAAAATTCACCAGATGAAGCCATTCTGAAAACCCATTTTGAAATCCACTACAATAACTCACACAAGATCCTCTCATTTCAAAAAGGTTTTCAAATATCTTTGAAAACCAAATTTTCCAAATAAAACAACACACAAACTCACATAGGTCAAGTACAACAAGAAGACACCACACATACACAAGATATAAATTGAATATAAACAAATAAGGTGTCATCATAAGAAATAAGAGGAAATGATACAAAAAAGCATGATATAAAACACCCCTAAATCACTAACCAACTAAATAGTTGAATATGTCATGGGCTCTAACATGGATCCCTAACATGCATAGGACCTAACATATATGGGTATAACCACCCAAACTAGCTACTAACATGCACTAAGTCCAAACCATCATCCAAATATCCCATGCAAGCATCATTGAGATGAAAACCCAACTTAGACCTATTTCACACTAAGGGGAAACTAGCGACATGTAAACCAACTAGAGGTATATGCTAAGTCTTTCCAATTAGTATCTAAACCTCCATGACCAAATCAAAATAAGGCGTAGTGCAAAAAAGAAAGGTCTAGCACACAAGGCATAACCGAGGCTACCCTCACCCCCTAACACTCAAGAATGAATATCCCCTAAAATATCAACATGTTCCCACAACATAAATAATCACATTCCAATATAAGGGGACCACACAAGCATCATATAGTGATCACAAGCCCACTCAAGGGGTAAATAATCAAGAGGAAATGGGTGACTTCCAAAATTACCATTTTAAAGACATGGTGCCAACTGGGCCTTTAATAATAAAACACAACTCAGAATTCTAATCCCTTTCACACTTCATAAAAGATCCTCTCAATTAGTTTCATATAAAGAACCACTTAAAACATTTTAAATCCACCCTTCATCAAGGGTCCTCCTCTTTAAAATCCAAAACAAGGCCAATGGTCACCTTTTCAATCAAACCATTTTAAAGGATCCACCATGGAATTTACACAAGGGATAAACCACACACACATTTCAAATCACTATTTGAAATACACCAACAGAGCCCTTTCTAAAAGATCACGATGTTAATACCTCACTTTAAAACCAAATTACCTTTAAAATATTGTTTTTAATATTTGAAAACCAATGTCAGGTCAAAACCCTTCATTCAACTTCAAAACCATTTCCAAAATCCCCAAAGGCATTTTATAAAATCTCATAATAATTACACAATCCAATTAGAAACATGTAACATGGATTTCACAAACCAAAACCATTTATTCCAAGCACCAAAACACAATGAAATGTTTTCAAATCATCAAGTTGCTATCACATGTACTTATAATTACATAAAAAGGGAATTAAAAATACACAAACACATTATAATTCCAAAAGAAAATAATTTCATAGTAACACCTACCTCAAAGAGAAGAGGTCCAATCCAAAACACCTCAACACTCGATGCTTTCATCAATGACCACTCGAATATTCCCTTTCCCGCTTTCACTCATATGCACCTTCACATATATACAAGGAAACCTAGACCCAATATACATATTCGTATTACCATAAATGAATATGTATTAGGAGATCCTTATATAAATGCCTATACTTGAATATATAGGTAGGATTCCTGAATCAACCCCTACAGTTACACGCACATGCCCATATATATATAAGAATACCTTTCCCCAAGGTATATATATATATATATATATATATATATATATATTCACACCACCAAGAGTGAATATATATAAAGGGGGAACTTATATACATATATATACATACCTTCATATGAATATAATCGTAGGTCACCTCCAAAGAACTGCAAGACATCCTAGAAAATCCAAAGGAGGCTAAAAATTACCATAATCCCCTGATCCAAACAAACAGGGTAGAAGAAACCAACCTCAAACAACGACAGACAAACTGGAAAGGAATAAAATGCTTTGACTTCGATAGTGGATACCAAAACACACACAAGTTGAACTGAGAGAGCCATTTAATTCCCTAAAAATAAGAGCCAGTGTTAGAATCGAGCAACCCAAAACCCTTAGGGTTCGGCTAAATCGCACACTGTAATAGGTTAAAGGAAAATTTTCAAAATAAGGGCGAAGGATGAAAGAGGGAACTCTACCTTGAAGAATCATCCGAGAAACTCCAAGAAATTCAGTGGAAAATCAAGAAGAGAGGAGCTCACCAGAGAGGGGGTGGCATGCATGTGGATAGATAAGAGGGTGGGGAGAGGGATAAAAAAATATATTAAGGGTAAAATAGGAGGGAAAAATAAAAAAATAGAAAAACTATTTTTTAAAAAACCGGTAAATTTGTAAAGTTTGGCCACATGGTTTTCCAAACCATGCACTGAACACTGCCTAGGTCAGGCACCCCTCACACGGTTTCCCCTAAGAGGCCGCACGATTTTGAAAAACCTTGAACCTCACCCTTGACACACCCAAGACCCCACACAGTCTATGGGGTTGTGAAAAATTCATGAAAAATAGATATATCCAATGGAAAATCCCACCCGTATGGGCACTACATGGTTTAACAAATTGTGCGGGCTAACCGTTCACTGCTAAAAATCCTCCAAAAAAATTGAAATTATGGCCCTCCAACTACCAAAACTCAATCTCAATCAATAATAAGATAAAATAAGACAAAAATAGAAACACTGTGACACCAGGGGTATCACAAACTCCCCACCATACCACTTTATGCCCCCATAAATTCCTTATTGAAAATAAATACAAGAGGAAATGAAATATCCAAAAAGGATCTAGCCCAGAACAACCAATCAATAAGGTTGAAACTTGAATCTCACAACCAACATCCTAAAAAAAAAACAGAATAATCAACCATAAAGCATCAATATCTCCAAGAAATACCAGAATGAGAACCTAAAATAAGAAGGTCTACAAAGCACAAGAGACCTAACATGGTCACCCCACCATTTAGAGTTACTTTAAAATGGTATCCCCACCATTTAGAGTTCCTCTAACCTGGTGACACAAAATAAATCTACAAGGATACATCCTCAAGCAATCGAGTAACCATAAGAGAAACACACTCTCAACCACAAGTACTTCAAAACTCAAATAAAGAAGCACCACTATAAGAATCCTCAAAATAATGAAAAGAGATATCACCTCAAGCCACGACACACACAAATAACCTAAGGTCAAAAACTAGATCACCCTTACATAGTGTATCCCAACGGACACAACCAAATACCAGCTAGTATACGAAACTTAGCTGGTAAATCAAACATCCAAGTTACCCAATTGCGCACTCAGGGCCTCTATCTTGTCCAAAGCAATGGGAACCACCAAGCTCAACATAGAATGTGTGAAACCAAAACCTCAAGAAAGTTTTACCCCTAAATAAAGAGGCTCAAAAAATGACACTTATAGCCAAACACAAAAGCAAGGCAACTCCATAGCCACCCATAATGGAGAGAAACATACCATAAGAAAAAAAATATGGCTGGGAATTCCATACTAGGCCAACCACAAGAAACACTCAAAGAAGAGAACCATCCAAAAGATCTCAAACACTTCTGAAGCTCCAAGACCAATATTACACCCACCAAAATAAATCTCCCAAAAGAAACTAAACCCATAAAACTCAAATAAAAATGACATGAACACTCTAAACAACCCTCATCAGCCCTCAAAAACTCTCACAAGGAAGGTTATACATCCACCACTCCACTCAAAGTTTGGGTAGGTATAAGAATCAAAAAAACTCTTTTAACCATTCTGGGGGACAAACAATAACAATGCAAGACATAGACATCACCAATCCATGCCTCAAAACACAATCCAAACAATTCCTTCTCAAACAAGGAATCAAAACTGAAGCAAAAATCCCTCAAATGATGCACACATAGCCACACCAAAGGAAATTTTATTTTTAAAAAACAATTTTCACTAAATAATTTTAAAAATCACCCTCCACTAAGGTATTTTTGAAAAATCAATACATACTTCTTTGAAACTGAACAACCTCGGTGGAATCCACACATTTCCTAAACAAGTCAAACCACATGAGATTTATTTCAAAATTCCATTTCATTTTGAAAACCAAATGCCCAAGGATTATCATCAAACCCAATTACCTTTTTGAAAACCAGTCACAAGGGAAAACAACCATTTTAGAAAAAAATTAATAAAACCAAGGGAATTCACCCTTCCCATTTTTTACATAAACCATGTTTGAAAATAAGTGTTTTCACAAAACCACTTTATTATTCTAAAATAATATATTAAAAAATCCAAGTGCATATAAGCACTACATAGGAATTCAAATAAGGTTCACAAGAACCATATCCAAAAAAAACATCAACAAACTCCTTAACCCACCTCCAACAAGTGGAACCTAACTTTAGAGAATCCAGATTCAAGAGGAGTCTCAAAAAGCCTAACCTGAAAATAGATAGTGTTATGAATGCATTGTACCATTGATTAGGATACTGTGACCTAACCATTAAACATATTCCATAAAATTGGCATACTTGACCACATGGGCACCACTTGGTTTCCTAAGCTATGTGTTCCAACCATGCAACTCAAGCTATCCTCTCATTCCACCATGAGACCAAGAGTTAACCCCAATATAACACACATGATCAATCGATACAAAAACACCAATCACATAAAAATACATCAAAATCAACAAAATAAAATCATGAATTCATGTTTTGAAATCCAACTTCCCCTAAAAGATTGAGGCTCGAGATAATAAAGAGTAAGTTAGACCCTCCCCGCCCTTACCTATTAAGCTCCAACCACCTAAACCACCTTTCTACTAGGACATCCCCAAATAAAAAGGTGAAATCTAGAATCTTAGGCTCCAACTGAAGGAAACCTAAACCTCTGATACCATTTTTAACAAATCAACCTAGGATACCATCCGACCCGACACCCTACCTGATTCTTCACAAGGCCTAAAGGGTGTTCCCAATCCCCATAGGTTGGTAACAAGTGCTTGGGAATCACAAGAATCACTTTGGGGATGGTTTCATAAAAAATGAAGATAGATGAAAACAAAATAAATAATTGAAATAACAAAAATAAATAAACAGAAAATCATGATATAATGGAAACAAAACTAAATAAAAAAAGAAATAACCATAAGTAGGAAGAAAAACTAACCAACTTAAGTTGAGCCCCAAAACATCTCCACCCAACTATCCCCATGCCAACCAAAAAGAATGAAACAATATCTAAATGAGAACCTAGAAAGATATAGGTGTGAGCTAAAAATCCCAGTAGGTCACCACAACCCACTGAAACTATGAAATATGTTTCCTATGGAAATTATCTATGCTAGTTTGAAAATAAAGATAGAAAATAATTTTGGATACATATACCACTTTATGAAATCCAAATCAATCCCATAATCTAATTTTTAAAATATTCTTCTTTGTTTCCTAAAACCAAAAACATGTGTTTGAAAACAAAGTTATTGGACTAATCCATTCCCAACATGAAAACCCATTTTCCATTTCTCAAAACAACTCATTTTTTTTATTTAAATAAAAATGATTACTTAAAAACATTTCACTTGATGAAGCCATCACGAAAACCCATTTTGAAATCCACCATAAGAACTCACATAATAGCCTCTCATTTCAAAGTTTTCTTTCAAATATATTTTAAAATCCACTTTTGTAAAGAAAAAAACCCACACACTCATGCAAGTCAAGCATAAAAAGTATAAACCACACATACAAAAGGCATAAACTGAATATAAACAAAGAATGTACCATTAAAATAAAGTAGGGGAAATGATACACAAAAGCACGATATCAAACTCCCCTTAATCATTAACTAAATAAACGATTGAGTATGTCATAGTCTCTAACATAGATCCCTAACATGCATAGGACCTAACATATATGGGTATAACCACCCAAACTATCTAATGACATAGGCTAATTCCAAACCATCATCCAATTATCCTATATTAGCATCATTGATATGACAACCCCACTTTTCCCTATTTCACACTAATGGGCCACAAGTGGCGGGCGAACCAACTAGCGGTACATTCTAGGTCTTCCCACTTAGTATTAAAACCTCCATGACCAAAGGAAAATGAGGTATAATAAAAATAAGGAAGGTCTAACACACAAGGCATAACCAAGGATAACCTCACCCCCTAACACCCAAGAATGTGAAGATATTACTTTGTGTATGAGTTTTATTTGTTGTTAATAATTGTCTTTGGATGTTAATGGTGGTCAATGAAATAGAAATATTTCATTTATGTCAATATGATGAAGAAGTTACAAAGTTAATGGATCTTGGATAAAGTGATCAAGTCTTATAATTTGAAGAAACATATAAATGGTTTAAAGAATTTGAGTTTTAAAGGTGATGCCTGGAGAGTTGTATGGATTCATTAAATGACATTGGATGCCATGCTTGAATAATTTTCCTAGTAGCTCTGTTGATCATGGGACCGATCTTAAGTTAAAAATACACGTTTCAATAGTGACACATTATTTTAAAAAATATAAAACATGTTCATAAGTATGATTTTGTGTTGAATATTTCTTTAGAATTGATATTCCAAAAATAGAAGAATAAGAATTGGAGAAGGAACATGCAATATTTCTTAATTTGATGGGGTCTTATTTGAAGAGCATGAAAATATTCATTTTCATGTAAAAGAGTTTAAAGAATATGAAAATAATATTTTTTTATAATATAAGTCCATGCAAATTTCATTTTTCATGAGGGAAGAAGGTTTGGAATTTTAGTGGTGAGGATTATGGCATGGAAGTGATTAAGGAGATAACTCCTTTGTTGGATTTACTCAAAAAATTAACAAACTTAACTAGGCTAGCCAAGAGAGTTGTGGACCACTAATGAGGTGGGAAAGAGACTCAACCACAACCATCCTAGAGATAGTAGAGGATATAGGGATGTTCATAGTTTCAACCTGATATAGAAGGAACCATGTATAAGAATCGTAGACGAAGGCACAATCATAGTTTGGGCAAGAATCTTATAAGGAAGCCTGCAGACAATATGTGGTGTAGACCATGTGGGAAAGGTGTGTGTTATGTATTTGGGTGATAAACCCGATGCTAGATCGAGCCACTTTTAACATGCTTAGATATAAAAGGTATCACTCAACAAAGGGTGGTTCTGATGTGGGACGCGAACATGGGTGCACTATTCACCCTTATTAAAATGATATGGATAAAACACATCTGTTCAATCTGAGGTAATTTGATGGTCACCAAGCCTCTATACAGTTATCCCTTGCCTCCCAATGTCAGAGCACTACATTTTTTCAGAGTCTTTCAATACTATGGATACCATCTTCGATCAACCCTCAAATGATCAAAACAAGCTTGAGTTTATAATGCAAGATTCATGGATGCTTTTTGTCATGCTCATATGATCAGAAACTTGAAAAACAAGGATTTACTGAATGAAAACTAAGTTTCAGAGGACATTTGAGCTTTTGATATATATGGATAGGGTTTAAGATTGCACATGCATGAAACTTCTCTTGACTGCATGCTGATGAGTTGTTTACAAAACTGAAGATAGATTCATCATGTAAGAAAAGGTGATGTGATTTATGGAATCACATAATAGGAATTTTAAGAATTCATTTACATGTAATAATTATCAAAGAACATATGCGGCTTGAAAATTGAATCTAAGGTGGTTTGGGGCTCAATGATACTTGCCTATACAAGGAGAATTCCTCAACTGAGTGGAGTGCTGCTATTTTTGAGATAGTGCTCTCATTTTCTAAAAAATAGTGCCACCGTGAAGAAACTATTTCATGAGGAGGAGTTTCCATGAAGCCTTAGCTTATGTGATGGATAAGAATATCCTGTGGGTGCTCGACTTGTGAATTGAACACTTACAGTGATTCTCGAAGAATTTATTCTATGAAGCACCTTGAGAAAATGTTGTATTTATACATGTTATTCTTCTAGTTTGCACAAATAACACAATGACCCCATGATTATTCACACTTGAATGAAGCCTTAAGGAAATTTTTTGCATGAAGATAGATTGAAAAGGATACACACATACTTGTGTGAGGAAGATATCCTTGTCAGTTCATCCATGTTTTCATGTGTATGTTGAGATAAAAAGAACTTGTGTAAAGTGGATGGTTGAGTTACAAGTATATAATTTATGAAAGTGAAGAGTTCATATAGACCGTGTGTGTGCATAAAAGGTGTGTGTGAAGAAATAAAGGTGGTAGAGTGCATGTTCTAGTTTTTATGAGACATATATCACATGCATGCATGCATGTATGAATAGTGAATACACACAAACTAAAAGTAGAAATAAGGAAGATTGTTCACTTGGAATTTTGGTGATTATACTATGAATAAACCAAAAACATGCATGAGATGATTATAGATTTATATAACACAAGCATGATGTTCCTTTAAAGTAATTGAAATAATTTCTTGAGTTGTGAAAGATAGTTCTCAAATGAAGTAATATAGAAACAATTTCGTTGAGTAAATATTTTCTTGTGAACCAATACACATTCACCGTTGAAATTGTATCAAAGAAGAAGAATATAATTGTGATAATGCTATGCTAACCTAAACTTCATTATTTCAATAATCACAAAGAGGTTTGTGATACTATCCAAGAAGAACAAGATTAAATGAAATCTTTTTTTCATTGAATAAGAAAAAGATCAAGACACTACTATTCTATTTACATATCATTGTGTGTCAAATATCATAGGTGGAAGAAGAAGTTAACTATACAATCTATATTAGTTTATTATCATTTGGTACATAGATAAATCTATTCATCAATCCAAAACATATTCATATTATCATGATGATTAAATAAGAATAAAGTGCAGCTTTCAGTTTGTTGTTGGGAAGAGGTAACAAGTGTTGCTTGCCTGCTATTGTGCAAGTAACAAAGTGAAGAAGAAATAAGTGGAAGAACAAAGCATCATTATAACATACAAAAATAGTATCAACAGGTGTAATACTTTATTGGTGTTACAAATAACCTTATAAATAAGGTGAATATTATCTTTAGAGGCAATATAATGAACTAGTGAGGAGCTACAAGTTGGACCGGGTCATCACCAGTCCAGGGAAGAAGAATTGTTTTATCCACCCTCTTAAAGTGCAGGGACTAACACTTGGTTAAGGATTGTTCCCTAGCCACACCACTGTAAACTGATACTACTCTATAGTGGAGAATCCTTTCACTGTTCATAACCATACACGATAAGGACTATCTATTCTCATTGAGTAGTGAACTTTGTAAAAATATCATGTGCTATATTTTACTACTTTCATATAATTTCATGTGGTAGGGAAAAGAGAATAACATAATCTAGATCTTAATAGGTTTAATAGTTAAAGGGATACAAGTTTTAGTTGGATAAAAAATTCCCCAACATTGATTCACCCCATCTTAGTGTTAGACATATCTCAAACTGGTCTTTTCAAGTGGTATCAGAGGGCAAGTTTACCTCTATTAGATTCTCTACTTTGCAGTTATTCTCTTTTGAAGATTTGAGTTTCTTTTATGTGTTAACAATGAAGTGAAATTTTGGTGAAGATTCAATTATCACTGAGTATAATTCTATCTCTACCAAGACCATGATGAACGAGAGAAAGAAATAGAAAATAAAGTTAAAGAATAAATCACTCTTGTTTAAAGAAGAAGAAGTATATGTTTCCCCATGCCTTTCTAAGAATTAAGACATACCAGGCTTGAAAATTAAAGATAACGTGACTCAAGTTCTCACTAAGGAGAAGGAAAATCACTACTGTAAGTCCTACCTATACCAACGGTTTGTAAAAACTATTGGGATATGCCATGAAATATAAGGCAATCCCAACAGTTTTGTAAAACCATTGGGATAGATCCAACAAATTGGACCTATCCCGATGGTTATGTGAAAATTGTTGGGATAGGATAAGGCTATCCCAATGGTTTTCAGAAAACCATTGGGATAAACCATTTTTACAAGGGTACCTATCCAAACGATTCTCAAAACCATTGGGATAGGCCTATACCGATGGTTTTAAGAACTGTTGGGATAAGTACCCCTATTTTTTATGAATTATTTTGTTAAATATCATCAAATAAATCAATATATAAACTACTTATATATATATACATATTTATCTAAATATATTCACAAAGATAATTTTATTATAGTGGTAAGGTCTTTGATATATAACATGTAGGTCGTGGGTTCAAACCTCTGTTGTGAATTTTATTTTAGATCACCTATCTCAACGGTTTGGGGAAAACCATTGGGATAGGTCTATACCAATGGTTTGAAAACTATTACGATATGTCTATCCCAATTCCAAATCAACCAAAGGACCTCAAAACCACTGATATAGGATATTTTTACATTAGAAAACCTTCCTATATCAAGAAAATCAAAATATTCAAGTGATCAAGAGGTATGTGTAAGTACCTTTGAAAATTTTCCTCAAGATAAAGATTATAGAACAAGTGGTGATGATATATCTAAAAATTCTCAAGAAATATCAGTTGATATATTAAGAGATATTTTGTATGGTATTACTGAAGAAATAGTCTCCCTTGTTTATTGATTATTTCAATCCATGTTGGAAGATATAACCCAGCTGTAAGGAGAAGCTGATGTCTTGGAGAAGGGATTGTAAGGAAAAATTCTTGAATGTTTAAATCTCTCCAAAAAATGTTGGTGCCTTTAAAGAAAAAAAGCAGAAACTTGAAATAAGTTCCTAAAAATGGATCAAATAAGTTTAAGAGAAATATAAAGGTAAGAAGACTCTTAAAGAATAGATCCATGCACTTCAAGAAAAAATTGAAAAAAACATTGATGTTAAGGATTCAAAATTCAAAGTAATATACAGGAAGATCAAGGAACTTGAATCTTTGATTCAGAACAAAGCTAAACTACATGAAGATAATTTTTAAAGAATAAAGAAATATTGTGAAGAGAATATGATTATGATTTAAGATTATAAAACCATCCTCAATATGAATATCTATAATTAGAAGTTAAGTTATCCAACTTGAGAAGACACATATTGAGACTTCACAAAAGAAGGAAATAATTTTTGATCCTACTAAATGTTCACTGGAGTATTCTAATGTTAAAATACCTCAAACATATGATAATACTATCATTAATTCATTTAACAATCTATCATAATTAGCTAATAAGAAAATGGTACCATCCATACCATCATGTAAAAATGTTTCTAAATATGTTGTCTTGAATAGTGAAAGTTTCAAAACAAAATCTATACAGGTATTGATGGATAAAGATGATTAAAGGACAATGAACATGATTAGGGTGGATAAGAAAAAGATTATGGAATCTGGTTCCCCATAAATATCACAACAAGTTATGAAGAAGACCCAAAACATCATACATAAGAAATAAGACGATCATGGTTTGTGGGTCAATGTAGGTGTTGCAACAAATTCGGGAATTATGTATCAGATTTTTGGTATAATCCTTTAAATTAAAAAGTATAGAGAAAGCCTACCTCAAGGGAGAGCAATCCAGAGATTAAGAAACAACATCCACATGTCCATAAAAATTTGTATACTTTAAACAGATTTGGAAAGCTTGAAAACATCTATGATGTATCCAATGGTGGTGGTCACAAGGATGGTACATGCTCATTTCAACATGTATTCAAAGTTGATAAGAAAATAATACCACAAAAGTTGGCTAAAAATAAAGAAGATACCTTTGGAATAAATCAAAATAATTTTGTGAACCCAAATTCTCCCAAGATGATTTCAAGTAAGGAATCCGAGAAGACCTTGGATTACAAATCCAAGATGTCGAAGGAAAGTACTTCATCCAAAAGAATAAATAAAAAGGATGAAACTCAGAAAAACCCACATGGAAGATCCAAACTTATTTCCACAGTTCCTAATGACATGTTAATTATCCAACTATAATATTTGGAAAGAGTAAGGAAAATAAAAGATGCACAAGCTATGGCCAGTGAGAAAGGAAAAGAAAAGATCCCATATGATGAAGACAAAGTGCATGAGAGTTTGTTAACAAAAGGAAAATATTGTGTTAAAGAAGTTATGTGTAAGATATTTAAGAAATATGATCATATTTAAAAAGGGTTTTTAACCATTATAATAGAACAAGAAGTAGTTATTAAGAGGGTTAACAATTCATCATCCATGAATACTAGAGGAAATGGAGAAACTTGGTTGAGAAAACTATCTTAACCTTGCTGTTCCAATTGGGAAGCAAGGAAGGATCCAACTTATTCCCTTCAATCTTTATGTATTGTATTTGTGCTTATATATTAAGTAATTTAAGGTGAAGTGAGTTCTTAAGTGGGGGGGGGGGACCTCAGAAGTAGTGATTTCTGTCAATTCTTGATAGCAAAGTTGAAGAAGTCGCCATATTTGAATGATTCCTCAATTAGTATAAAAATACAAATATGATATAGGATCATCATTGATGAAGTTGGAGACCATGCTTTAATATCCTATACAAAAAGGATAAATAATATATCATCTTGGTTTGATGTTATATTTTATATTCTTAATATCAATTATTGAATAATATCATCCTTATTAATGTTTTGAAAGTTATCAATCTGAACAGTCATAAGTTGAAGATCCATTCTGGTGTATTCTCTATCAGGAAACATATTGAAATACATTCTTGAATATATCCACAATTATGAAGAAGTTGAGAAGTGTTCCCTTAATGGGGATAAAAAATAAGAAAGATGAAGAAGATGTCAGAATCATTATTTCAATTAGCATCAAATATGATTATTCTAGAAATTTCTTGAATATCATGTCACTAGAAAAGGTATGTCGCTCTTAACCTCTCATCCTTGGTTATCAAAAATAAAAAACTTAACACAAAGTGGGAGTGATTTAATCAGTCAATGACATAATAAAAAATGGAATTTCTCCAAGGTCACTTATCCTGCATGTCATTCTTGAATGTTTTTGATCTATTTGTTGAAGTGTGTGTAGGAGTTTTAGATTGATTGCTCTTAAAAGGTTTCATATCAAATTTATAATCTTTATCCTGAAATGAAATTGGAAAACCCTTGAATACAAGTGTATGAGTTCTCATTTTATGTGTTATTAAGATTAGTTGGTTATGGAAAACTTTGTTGTCTAAATAAAATCCTCTTATTTTATACACCGATCATGAATCAAGTATAATTAGAGTGAAATGATGTATGACACTTTGATTAAGTATGGATCAATACCCTTTTCCCACGAACTTTTTATTATTGTCAATAAGGGGGAGATAAAGTGAAATGAAAGTTGGAAAATTAAATGGGATAGAGAAGATAATTGTTCACATATTGACACATTCATTTAGAAAGAACATTGAAGGTATTTCAAAAAAAAATACAAAGGGAGATATTAAATACCCCATTTTGTGTATAATTTGTATTTTTTGTCAATAATTGTATTTGATTGTCAATGGTGGTCAATGAAATAATAAGATTTCATTGATGTCAATATAATGAAGAAGTTACAAAGTTAATGGAGCTTGGATGAAGTGACCAAGTCTTATAATTTAAAGAAATATATAAATGGGTTGAATACTTTGAGTTTCAAAGGTGATGCCTATATAATTGTTATGAATTCATTAAATAAAATTGGATGTCATGCTTGAATATTTTTCCTAATGAATTTGATGATTTTGGAACTTATCTTAAGTTCAAAATACACATGTCAACGGTGATACATTGTTTACAAAAATGTATAAGATGTGTAGAAGAATGATTTGATGTTGAAGAGTTATTTGGAATTGAAACTCCAAAAAGAGAATAATAATAATTGGATAAGGATCAAGAAATATTTATTTATTGCATAAGGAGCTTATTTAAAGAGAATGAAAATATTTATTTTCATGTAAAAGAGTTTAAAGAACATGAAAAATAATATTCCTCATAATAGAAGGCCATGAACATTTCATTTTCCATGAGCGAATAAGGTTTTGCATTTTGGTGGTGAGGATTGTGGAATGGAAGTGATTAAGGAGTTAACACTTTTTTTGGATTTACTCACAAAATTATCCAATTTCCCTAGGCTAGACAAGAGATTTGTTCGCCACTACTGAGGTAGGAAAATGAATCAATCACAACCATCCTAGAGATGGTAGAGGAGATAGGGTCATACATAGTGTCAACCTGGTATAGGAGGGCCCATGTATAAGGCCTGTAGAGTGCACGCCTGAAGGTGTGCACATAGTTTGGGCAAGAATCCTGTAGGGAAGCCCATGGATAGTGTGTGGTTTGGCCTATGTGGTCAAGGCGTGTGTTTTGTATCTAGGTGTCGACCCCAGTGCCAGATCGAGGCATTGTTGACACACTCAGATATAAAAGGCAGCACTCGATGGAGGTGGTTATGATGTGGGACACGAACCCAGGTGCACTATTCAACCATATTAAAATGATATGAATATAACGAATCCATTCAATATGAGGTGATCCAATGGTCACAAAGCCTCCACACACTCATCCCCTACCTCCCAATGTTATAGAGATCCAGTTCTCCAGAGTCTTGTAATACTGTAGTTTCTATCTTCAAGAAAACCTTGAATGATTGAAATGAGCTAGAGTTTATAATGTAAGATTCATGGATGATTTATGTCTTGCTCATATGATCAAAAATTCAAATAAAAAGGATTGAACAAATAAAAACTAATTTTTAGAGGCTATTTGAGCTTCCAATATACATGGACAGGGTTTGAGTTTTCTCATGCATACACCTTTGCTTGAATACATGCTGATGAGTTGTTTTTGAAACCAAAGATAGCTTTATCACGTAAGATAAGGTGACATGATTTTTGGAATCGCATAATAGGCATTTTAAGAATTCATTTACATGGAATAATGATCAAATAATAGATGTAGCTTTAAAATTGAATTTAAGGTGGTGTGAGGATCAAGGATACTCAACTATAAATGGATAAGTCCTTGACTAAGTGAAGTGATTCTATTTTTGAGATAGTTTCCCCATTTTCTAAAAAACATATCCATTGAAAAACATATGTTTCATGAGGAGGAGTTTCCATGAAGCCTTGGCTTACTCAAGGGAGAAGAATATTCTACCGGTGATCGAATTGTGCATTTCACACTCATAGTGCTTCATGAAGAAGTTGTTCTGTGAATCACCTTGAGGAAATACAATATTGATACACCTTATTCTTATGGTTTTCAAAAATAACATAGAGAACCTGTGCTTGTTCACACTTGCAAGAAGCCTTATGTCATTAGGATTGTGAAGTAGATCAACCTTGCATGCACAAAAAAACCTATCATATGGGATTGCACAAAGGTGGTACTTGAGAATATCATGCTAATCTTGTGCGAAGGAAGTTCACAGGGGTTACACACAAGCAATGTGTTTCAAAAAGACAAATTAAAAAAGCTGTGCCCATACTTGTGTGAGGAAGACATATTGGTCAGTGCATGCATGTTTTCATATGTACGTGGAGATTAAAGAACTTGCATAAATTTTCTAGTTGAGTTCTACATATATATTATGTGAAAGTGAAGAGTTCACATGGACAATGTGTGTACATACAAGGAGTGAACAAATGAATAAAGGTGGGAGAGTGTCTGTTTAGGTTTTCATGAGACATACATCGCATGCATGCATGCATGAACAGTGAATACAAATAATCTAAAAATAGAAATAAGGAAGAGTGTTCACTTGGAATTTCGGTGATTATACTATACATAAACCAAACACATGCATGAGATTATTATATATTTCTATAACACATGAAATATGTGCCTTTGATGTAATTTAAAGAAGTTCTTTAATTGTGCAAGATAATTATTTCATGAAATAATACCAAAAGTATGGTGAAATTCAGTTGAGTAAATACTTACTTGTGAACTGATACACATTCACTATTGACATTATATCAAAGAAGAAGAATATAATTTTGATGATGCTATGTTGATCTGAACTTCATTGTTTTAATAATCACAAAGTAGGTTTGTAATTCTAGATAGGAAGAAGAAGATTCATTGCAATCTATTTTTCACTGAATAAGAAAGATATCAAGACAGTACTACTATATTTTCATATCATTATGTGTCAAATATTAAAGGTATAAAAAGAATTTGAATAGCCAATCTATATCAGTTGATTATCAATTGGGTCTGGAAGAATTATTTTTATCAGTCCAAAACATATTCACATTATTGTGACTAATTAAATAAGAATAAAGTTAAACTTTCCATTTTTTATTAGGAATAAGTAATAAGTGTTTCTTTCCTACTGTTTTGAAAGTAATAGTGAAGAATAAATAAGTGTAAGAACAAATAAGCACTATAATATCCAACAATAGTCTCAATAGGTGGAAGAATTTATTAGTGTTACAAATACCCTTATCAAGAAGGTGAATATTATCTTCAGATGCAGTATAAAGAACCAGCAAGGAGCTACAAGTTGGACCATATAATAACCAGTCTAGGGAAGAACTATTTCATTCCCCCCTATTAAAGTGTAAGGACTCACACTTGGTCAAGGATTATTCCCTATCCAAACCACTGTAAACTGATACTACACTATAGTGTAGAATATGTGTACCGGTCGTAACCATACATGGTAAGGACTAGAAACTCTCATTGAGCAGTGAACCTTATAAAAATATCATGTACTAACTTTTACTACTTTCATATAATTTTATGCGACTGGGAAAATATAATAAGATAACCGAGATCCTAATAGGTCTAATAGGTAAAGTGATAAAAGTTGTAATTGGATTAAAAATTCCCCAACACTGATTCATCCCCACTCTCAGTGTTAAGAATATCCCAAACTAGTTCTTTTAGAATGAATAACCCCTAAAATATCAATATACAACCATGAAAAAAACAATCACATTCCCACACAAGGGGAGTACACGAGCATCATGAAGTGATCACAAACCCACTCAAGGGGTAAACAATCAAGGGGAAATCAATGGGTGTCTTCCATAATTACCATTTAAAAAACAAGGTGCCAACTGAGCCTTTAACACTAAAACACATCTTGGAATGCCAAGACCTTTCACACTTCATAAAAGTGAATCTCAAGGTATTTAATATACATTTTTAATCCACCCTTCATCAAGTTTCATCCTATTTAAAAACTAAAATAAGGTCGAATTACACCCTTTCATCGAACCATTTTAAAGGAGCCACCATGGCATTTACACAAGGGGTAAATCACACTAGCATTTCAAGTCACTATTTAAAATACACCAAAGTACCCCTTTACAAAATATCTTAAGGTCAACGACTCAATTTAAAACCAAATTACCTTTAAAATATTGTTTTCACTCTTTGAAATCCAAAGTCGGGTCAAAACCCTTCACTTAATTTCAAAATCATTTACAAAATCTCCAAAGTAATTTTATAAAAGCTTAGCATAATTAAACAATCAAATTCAAAACATGAAACATGGATTTTAAAAACCAAAAACCATTTATACCAAGTGTCAAAACATAATGAAATGGTTTCAAATCATTAAGGTGCCATCACATGTACTTACACTTGCATTAAAAGGTAATTAAAAATACACAAGCACATTAGAATTCCAAAAGGAAATAATTACATAGTAAAACCTACCTCAAAGAAAAGAAGACCAAGCTGAAACTCCTTAGCACTTGATGCTTTCATCATTGACCACCCGAATATACCCTTTCACACTTTTTTACATATGCACCTTCACATATATATAAGAAAACCTAGCCCCAATATACATATTCAGATTAATATAAATGAATATGTATAAGGGGATCCTTACATATATTCATATACTTGCATATACAAGTAGGCTGCCCGAATCCTCCCCTATAGTTACATGCATATGCCCACACACACATATATATATACACACCTTTCCCCAAGGTATATATATATTCACACTGCCAAGAGTGAATATATATATATAAAGGGGGAACTTATATACATACATATGCTTGCATATGCATATAATTGTAGGTCACCTTCAAAGAACCACAAGACATCCTAGAAAACCCAAAGGATACTAAAAATCACCTTAAGAAACAAATAAAATTGGGACAAATAATGAGGGTATAAGAAACCAACCGCAAACTAGGGTGGAAAAACTAAAAATAACTAATTTTTTTTACCTTCAGTGGCAGATTCCAAAACACGCATGAGCCGACCTGAGAGAGCCATTGTATGCCCTAGAAAAAAGAGCTGATGTTAGAATTGGGAAACCCAAAAACCCTAGGCTTAAACCAAATTTCACACCATAATAGGGGAAAGGAAAATCAAAAAAATAAGAGATAAGTATGGAAAATTGGACCCTACCTCAAATAATTGACCAAGAGACTTTAAAAAATATGGTAGAAACACCGAAAGAGAGGATCACACTAAAGAGGGGGTGGCATGTGCGTGGATGGATAAGGGGGGGATGGATCGTTCAAGACACAATGGGGGGGGGGAGGGATAAAAAATAACTTAAGGGAAAATTAGGAAGGAAAAGTAAAAATAAAATAAAAACTAAAATTTTCAAAAACTAGGCAACCCGTATAGTTCAGACACACAGTTTTCCAAAATGTTCACCAACCATGAACTGGCCATTACCTAGGCTGGGAACCCATCACATGGTTTCCCCTAAGAGGTCACATGGTTTGGAAAAACTATGAACCTCACCCATGACACACCCAAGATCTCGTACGGTCTTTGGGGAGCTCTTCACGGTTTGAAAAATCCCATGGAAGCTATGCAAAAAGGCTCTGTCTAATGGATAGGCCCACCCACACAGTTTAATAAACCATGCAGGTTAACCGTACACTGCTAAAAATCCTAAAAAAATGAAATTCCAAACCAAAAACTACTAGAACTCAATATCTCTCAATAAAAAGATAAAATATGAAAAAAATTAACACCGTGACACTAGGGGGTGTCGCAGTAATCTCAAAAATGGGAGATTATGAGAACAGAACCACCAATAGGAATTCTTCATGTTTTGGTGTCATCATCATTGGATATCCCTATCTATGAGAAAGTATAATGGTCTTTAAATTTTAATATTATCATTAATTCATGTAATGACCCACAAACTTAGATTTACTGATGAAAAATGTGATGACATATGTTCATGGTGAGGTAGGGTATGTTGGGTGCAACACGATTGACATGTCATTAATGGATACGTCGAGGAAAGATTTATTCCTTACATCTTTATGAAAGATGGTATCTATACACTTTTATTGGAATAGAACTATCACATTAAATTATATTTTCATGGTGAAACAACATGTTTATTTTAGATATTCAAAGAAAGATGTATTGAACATATAGGTTGGTGACATATATATGGAACATTCTTGATGAGATATTGTGATAAAGTGATTATATTACACATTGAGAATTTATATGCAGTTATTGTCATTATGAAATTAAGTTATTTCTCTTGGGTGTCTTGAACCATTAATAGATAATAATCTTGGAATTAGGTAAGCCTACCTAATGACAATGAGAAATAATATTAGAGGGTTACACACTAAGTGTTACTGATGATATCGATTAAATTCTATTTGAATTTAATTAATTGAATAAATATTATTCTCAAGACCGAGGGATAATTTTATTCACATTTTATTAATCGCAAATATTTATCGATGAATGAAATATTTAAATTAAATATTTATTTGAGTTTTTAATAAATTATAGAGGAGTTTGAATGGATCAAGACCATGTTTGGTGATAAATATCAATTAACAAGCTGATAAAATTATATTTGTTATTGCGCAAGTTAACTCAGGCCAAAAAATAATAACAATAATAATATTATTATGTGGCATGGGGTTTATTAAATGTTATAATATTATTTAAGGTCTGACATGAAATTAAATAATTATTTTAAACTAAACCCTAGCTCTATAAATAGACGGTTATGTCTATTGTATAGAGTAATTGATTGGTGAAATCGAAAAATAGAGAATTATGACATAAAATTAATTCTCTCACGAATCCTCCTTCTATCTCTCTCTCAAGAATGAGAAAAACAAGATAGATTCCTTCAAGACCAAAGGATGAGAAATTAACACAAACAACACAAGACAATTGATACACCGTGCTAGCACCCATAGATCTATTGGCATTGCTTGGAGATAAAAGGAGCATGTGTGAATCACCGCTAGAGGGATTCTATATTTTGATCCTCATAGTGCAATGTAGGAAATCCGAAAGGGTCTTTTCAGATGATCAAATTCAAATAAAAGAATTATCATAAGCCCATGTATTCATTTATATCGATATTAAATAAATTAATTATAAAATTGACGCGCAAGATCCTCACTCATGGTATCAAGCATAAAAATATTAATTTTTTTAATATATCACCCACCATCGCACACTTCTTCTATGCTCGAAACCAACATCAGTGGTATTAGAGGGTAGGCTTCTTTGATGAATCAACACATTTATTGATTTATGAAAAATATGCTATAATAGTAAAGTAGGGTTTTTCAATCTTAGAAATAAAATAAGAAAAGTTCATATATACTACTCTTTTCTATGAGAATAAATAAAGTTTTTGTTTTAATCAAGAGAATTCAATTTTAAATTGAATTATGTTATTTTTAGTTTTTTTATAAATAATAATAATAAAAGGTATTGTGAAATATTTATATAAATTTATAAAAATGTTTTATAAATTAATTAAATATATATTTTTTATGGTTAATTGATAAATATATTTTTAAAATAACTTTTGAAAAATTAAATGTAATGATTTATGATATAGAAATAAATGGTTTATTTAGAAATCATTAAAGGTGATTTATAAAGAGTTTATAAATTCCAACATATATGATATTTAGATTATATAAAAATGTCTATATAATAGATATTGAATTATAAAATGTTTATAATTCATGAAATATTATATAAATTACATTTAATATAAAATGTGAAAGTTTTCATATTGATAAGAAAATAAAATGTTTGTATTGTTGATAATTTATAAAATGTTAATAATTAGCATTTATTTATGAATAGTTCATAAATGTATCATATGTTTAAAAATAAATAAATTGTTTATTTATTAAATTTACATAATATTCATGTTTAGTTCGTAATTTATTAATTTGAAATTGTTCAAATTAAATGGGATTTATTTGGATATTTCATATCAAAAGGTGTTTTGATAATTTATATGATCAAGGTTTAAATAATAATTAAGTATATAATATTTACATTATGTAAAAGGTTTACATAATATAAACTGAATTATAAATAGTTTATAATTCATATAATATCATATATTTAAAAGGAAATGCCATATTATGAAGAATATGAAAAAGTTCATATTAGAAAGAATATAAAGTGTTTATATTCAAAATTATGGAATGTTGATAATGTTAAAGCTTAAATTTTAAGGGGTTTATAATTATGATTTTTTTATGAAATTATTCATAAATGTTTATCTCATGTTTAAATATTTAAATTTTTCATTTATTTAAAGGTTATTACCTTTTCTATTCATAGTTATAAATTGTTTATATTATGAATAACTGTATGTCAAAATTTATATGATGAATTTCTTCTAGGATAGAGTCTTGAATATAATTATATGTTTGATGTCATAAAATTTAGTTTTCATCTACCTTGACCTCTATTTGTAATTTTAGTTATGTTTTTAGAGTATTTGTTGGGCATAATTTGTGCATATTAGGTGTTAGAGTTTTCATGTATTAAATTCTATCATGAGTAAAGTCTCCCCAGGTAGAGAGACTTGGGGTCGGACCAAACACTTTCCTAGAGGATTTCCTTATCTATTGAATTAAATTGGGTTGTATATCTATCACTATGGTCTTACTCATATGGTGTTTTTCAATCTAATATAACTATATGCCTTTACATAAAGCGTTCATGTGCCTTATGCATATGATGCATTTGGATATGTATGAATATACCTGACTTCTTCTTTTTGGGTGATTAACATATACTTGTGAGTTGTGTAAAGAGTTACACATTGATGTGATGTGAACACATTAATTTTTTGGTTAGAATAGGGATTCCAAAACTCAATCATTAGATGAATGCATACAAAAAAGGGGATAAAACATAAGAAGATAATTATTACTTAGGATATAATATTTATGAATTTAATATAAATATGATGCATATTAAATTGGTGATACCTTAAAAGAAAACCCCAAGAATACTATGTGTGAGATTCCTTCCAAATAGACACTTGTCAAGACCTCAATTGTTCAACTAGGTAGGTTCTGCCTTCACAGGGTGCCCTCAAATTATCTTATGTAAGGAAAGAAAGTAATGGGTGAGATTGGACCATCCTTGGGTAGGTTATTCCTTTATAGGTTTCCCTTGTATTATCCCTTGTTAATCTGTTTTTGATGTTTTCTTTGGGTTACACTTAGCTGGGAAACCCTTGGGAAGGATACAAGAGGAATAAAGTTGAGTAAACACATATGATGGATTTGGATAAAGGGTTATTTTCTCATCTATCAAAGATTCACAACTATTATTATTAGAATGATTCCCTACCTAAATAATTAAGTGACGAGAGGAATTCCCAAGCGAACACATTACTTAGTGAAATATGGATCTTGGATCACTAAATGGATATGATGTACGGGTTCATCAATTTTAGTGGGATCAATTTCATTAGGTCCTTAATGAAAAGATATAATACATGACACTCATCTATTAAAAGTTCTGCTGTAGATAAATACATCATCATCATCAAACTAAACTTCATATTAATCTTTGAAATGAGAGACTTAAAGTAAACAACTCCTAAGACTAGTAGCTTAAGAAATGTTTTTGAGCATGAGAAATATTCTTTGTGTTAGAATGGTTCCTTATTGGGTAAAAAAGTGTTGAAGTTGTTCAATAATAAAATAAAGATTATTATGGAATAATGGAATTATTTATTTAGGTTTCAAAATAATTAGATTCTAAATAACTAAAGTAATATTCTTGTCTCATATACTCAATATACTTGGGTATGTCCATGATTTTCAATATGATTGAATATGTTTGGAAAGAATAAAGATTTTCTATAAGGCTTGCTCTGGTTAAAGAATTTATCCTATTTTTATTTATGGAAATGTTTCGGCAAGATGGATGAATTCGAGAGAAGTACTGACATTATCAAAGTGTTTAGAATAGATCAACTAGGCATATGATGTCTAAGTTCTAGTACTGTTTAGATAGTACAAAGAGATAAAGATTAAAAAAAACCCTAAAGAGAAAATGTTTGAAATTACAAAAATATTTCTTTAAGAATCCAACAAAGGTTATTTGAAATCTGAACATATTATCAGGAATAAGTGGTGATTTCATAATAGAGGATTATCTAAAATACCTAAAGGGGTTTAAGTACTCCATGGAATTTCCATTCCAGGTGTTAATGTTATAAGAATTAATTATTCAATTTTCATGGGCATGTGATACCAAATGTATGATTAAGAAGTGTTGTAAATATATATGAGTTTAAAATCAAATGAATAATTGATTGATATTATAGTTTTTATTAAAGTGATGAAGTAAACAGTTACTACATCAATAATTTGAATGTAAAGGAATGTGTTAAGCTTGGATGAATATAATTAAAAGATGTGTATCTTCATCTCACTTCTATTATATGATAAGAGAGGATGATTTATAACCAAGGGTTGTTATGAGATGATTAAATTAATACACATGGTTTATGATTCATCAATTTCTATAAAATGTTTTTGATAAAAATATATGGATAAAAGTGTTTATCTAGGATAAATGGTTTATCCTAATTTTTATTAAAATACGAGGGAATGTGTTCCAACCACCCATTGGTGGTATATTTTAATAAAGTATTCTTTTCAATTAAGAATGTTACAAACAAAAATAATACCATATATAATATAGAAAAAATGGTTTATTTGTTTAATATTCCTACTAAAAGGAAATAAATATTATTTCCTAGAACATAAAATAGTTTATGTTGAGTATTAGAAAGATATTATGAAGAGAATGTGATGTATAAGAGGATAGTAGGAGTATGTTTGAACTTAGATAAGTTCAAAGTTAATAAAAAAATATTGTACCAGATTTAGTGGTCATTTAATTTGTATCCAAAATAATTGGGATATGATACAATAATGAAAAATGCAAAAAGTTACATTTAGTTATTGTGATAAAGTAAACATCACTGTTATGACATCTTACTTAAATTAACTTGATTTATTAAAAGGTTTAAGATATAATGTTAAATTGAAATGTAAATGGTTACAAATGTTTACCAAAATGAAGTGAATGTTAATTGATCCTAAAAGAGTTTAGGATATTCTGGATAAAAATGCAAAGAGATACATTTAGATACCATAATAAGTGAACATCACTATTACATAAAGTATTGTACCTGTTAATAGTCAAAGTATTACACAATATATCCTAAAAATATTTTAGGGTATAGAGGTAAAGAAAAATATAAATAGTTACATTAGTTACCATAAAAAAGTCGATATCAATTTATCCTAAAAGAGTTTAGGGTGTGCTGGTAAAGTGATAATGTAAATAGTTAAATTATTTACAAAATAATTTCAAGGGAAAAGTTTAATGTAAAAGGTTCCAAATATGATTATGATATGCTTATAAATATTTCTAAGTAGACAATAGAATATAACATTATAACATTTTATGTTATCAAGTTAAGGAGTTTGAATATAATTTCAAAGAGTTTAAATTAAGTAATATGATTCATATGTCTCACCATTATTCAAACTATATTGATTCATAAATATCACTCACTAAGTGGTTAGTGGGAGTATTTTATCAGATGGTCATATAGGGATGTGGCAGGAATTACATTTGGATGTAATGTTTTAAATATTTTAGAGTAGCGATCACATGGGTGTCATGTAGAATCAATTAAGAGATTGTATGTAATGGTTGTAAACATAACATGTATTTATAATAAAGGAAATATATATTTATCATTCATTTATGTCTGCTACAAATTTATTTTACATGGACAGATGAATGATCGATATCCCATCAAAGTACTAACTTTGAGTTCTCCTTAACAGATGATCATCATGGAGTATAACGGGTTGTAATGATATTTAAAGGTTAGCTTTAATAGATTATTATATCTGTTACAAAGGGTTGTATATAATATATTGAAGAATGGATTATTGAGGTAATAAGTATAGACTTATTACTTGGGTTGGTTTGCTAAAGTATATCTCATGGAATGTCATATGGTCATAGATATACTTAAGGATATATGATCATTATCAATCCTTCTTAGCTGAGGTTAGAAAGATATATAGCATGAGAACCTTCATACTTTGATACCCTACTTAATCAATTGAATGTATGAACTTAACTAATATGGGGGGCAGTTTGTTATGTTTATAATCATGTCATAAATTGGAGTGCAACCAATATGGAATTTATCTACTTGTATGACAAGAAAATACATTTGGCCCTTGATTGAATTAGACTATGGAGATTCATGGACATTATTAGTTGTTTCACATATGATGTGTTCAACTACTTGGATAATTGAAATATGATGTGTTTATTAGATAGATGAATGACATGTGCTATATTCATCCACTTAGTCAGTCTTTTTTAAAGAATCAAGAAAATGATGAGAGGCCTATACTAGATTGACATGTTCCATGTCTAGTGGTCATTATATAAGATATATATGATATATATTATACATATTGTAGTGGAAATGTTTATATAGAGATATGAGTATGTTTTATAGAGATTAGACTAGGCCCCTTAGTATCTTGAGTAGCTCCGATGTTTTGCTAGAGGTTGTTCTTTGCTTACATATATGAAATATAGATTTCATAGTTGTTGTCAACACTACTAAGGCTCGCAGGGTCACAAAATTAGGGCCTTGTATAAGGATAAAATTTTGGACAATTTTTTGTTCAAAATGAAGAGAGTTTAATGAAAAACTGTATCCAAAAGAGTTTGGATGGATTCACAAAGAGTTATGAAGTTATGCATAAAGTCCTTATGGAATTTTAATGTAAGTGGGATATTGTTAGATATGAAATAATATATATATAATATGATATTATATATATAAAGTATATATTTAAATAATTGAAATAATATATATATATATATACATTTGATATATATTTATTTTCCATGAATGATTTTATTATCAGTTACAATCCATTATGAATGGATTAAATGGATTGTATATTTATTGAATAGGATTCAATGAATTAATTTCAATAGGAATAAATATATATTTTGATATATGAATATGGATGACATGTTTCATTTAATAAAATGCATCATGGATGGCTATATAAAGGGGAGTGATCCCTCCTATTGATAACAATCAATTGTGAGAAACCCTTCTCAATTCTATATTCTTACCATTCCATTTTTCATCATATGAGATGAAGGTGATAACACCCCTTCAATATTCATATATCCTCATGTTATGATCATAGATCCATTGGTTTATGTACCCCCTTATAGATAGAGTGATTTTGTTCACTATTTCATGATCTTCATTAAGCATTCTCCTTCATCGAGAAAGAAGACTATTCTTGCTGGAGATTTTTAGTTACAATATTTCTAAAATTTATTTACATGTTGATTCTTGAAGATAGATCTGCCTGTGTTAGGGTTAACTTCTACTGCATATGATCATATTATGTTCATATAAAACTGCTCACATCAAATATGTGGGTACAGACTAGGCCACTCTTTAATAAAAGTCTCTTTCCCCGCCATATAAATTCTCTTACATGACCACAATTGAATTTTCTTGGAAACCCTATCAACAATAGTAGAGAACACCTCTTTCTTTGTCCTTCCAATAATAATAGGGAGGCTAAGGTACTTAATGCGTTTTTCAACTACCCGGGTACCCATCACACATTGTAGGATGACTTTTCTAACAAGTGGGACAATGATAATGAATGGGATCTCTAATTTCAAAAGGTTCACTAATTCCCCTAACACTGCCAAAATATCCATTTAGTGGCGATTTTGAAAACTGCCCCTAAATGTTCTTATTTTTTTTGACGGTTTTGAAAAACTATCTCTAATTGATGACACTTTGTTTAAAACGGCCATAATTTAACAATGGGGTTTTATCAGCACTTTAAACCATTGCTAAATAATAATTTTTGTTATTAAATTTTAGCAGCATTTAAAAAAATTTTCTAAAATCAAAGATTCTTTATTTGAAATTTAATTTTAGTGGTGGTTTTTATAAAAACCACTGCTAAATATATTAAAAGTTAATAAAAAATTAGAAATAATAATAACAATAACAATTTATTTATACAAATACGCGTGTATATATATATATGATATAAATAATTAATAAAAATTAAAAAAATAATATTTATCAATTAATATTTTTTATAATTTTAAAAATTATTATTATTAATTAAAAATTCATATTGACCATAACTTTTTATCTGAGTGTCTTTTATGGTCCACAACCGATTAAATTAAAACTTATGAAAAGCACTACAATGACATTATATAATAATTATTAATAAAAAAATTATTATTGTTTTAAGAAACATTGAAAATCATTCTTCAAATTCAAAAGACCATAACTTTTGATCCGAGTGTCCATTTAGGCTCCACGAGATGTCAAATTGAATCTTGTGAAAAGATCTACACCATGTTGATCAGTGAACCTGATTCGTTGTTTTTTCAAAGTAAAAAAATGCCTTAAAGCCTCAAAAACTGAGTTTTTATTAACGATACCCTAATTTTTGAACACTTGATGAAATTTCAACTTCATTTAAGAGGGACTTATTATGATTTTTCGATTGTGTATGATTTTATTCCATGGTTTTACACTCATATTGATATAATGGTTTTGAAATTGGAGTGATCTTTCCTCTTTTGGTGACTTATTATTTATTTTATATGTGTGTGTGTGTGTTTCTATATATTTATGCATATTTATTTATAATTTATATATATTTTCCTATATTAAATTATTTTTATATATAATTGTATATATTTATAGGTATTTTTTTTATATTATGTATATTTTTCTATATTTACATATATTTATAAAAATTTATATGTATTTATGTGGCCAAGGCTGCAGTTGAGTGGTACTCAACTATGATACCACATATAGAAGGTCTAGGTTTCAAATTCTAGACTACAAAAATTTGACCCGCATAATAGGTGTATTGTTTGGTGGGATAGTGTCATCGATGCTAGCATGATGATGGGAGACCAGCACTAGTAGGTGTTGGAAGCGGTGTAGGAAGACCCCTTCTTGAAAGAAGGGGTGCTCGTGGCTGGCCTACTTGAAAGTGAGCAAGGTGGGTGGTCTCCGATGTAGGTGAGAGTGGCTAGGGGGCAGTGGTCATCAACATGGATAGGAGATAAAGGAAGCGGTCTTAAACATTGGTTATCATGACCATGGTAGGGGCGACGATCCATCAATGATGAGATGACCACGACATCGTGCAACGATGGTGAAGAATTATGGCACTCAGGTGGCCGAGGTAGTGGAGGTGTATCAACTGATGACTGGGGATGAACGGACAACAAAGGATGGCAGTTGGGAATGCTCTGAAAATGGAGTACGCACAATGTGGGACACTAGTGGGCCATGACTGGTGGACCAAACGCATGATGGGACCTTTGGGTCAATTCATGGGGCCTATGGGCCATGTATTGAGGGACCTTAGGCCAATAAAATTAGTGGGGGACTATGAACCATGTACTAAGGGCCTTTGGGACTCTATAATATGGTTTTTGGGACTATATATAATAAATAAATAAAGGGTTTGATGGGTGGGTTACGCCGGGGGGGGGGGTTATGACCTTCTTTTCCAGCCCGTGGGTGTGAGTTGTGCATATATTTCATCATAATTTTACCAATACAAGAAAAATGGATAATTTCTATAGAAAAGTAAATCATCTCAAATAGTCATGTGGAATAAGTTATTTGCGATTAATACCTTTTTTTAGTGAAAATAATGATTATTTTTATGGGAAATTCATCCTTGTCGCAAATATATTTGGTGCGCATGTGCGCCATGTAATCCCAACATGAACTTTTGTGATGGATAATTAATTTCATTGCAAAAATTGATCAAAAAATGACCTTTAGAGATAAATAATTAAATTTATCACAAAAGAAAATCGATAATCACCTTTAGTGATAAAATAAAATTTGTCGCTATTAACCCATTGCTAATAAAATATTATTATAACCACATGCACCTCCTTTCTTCTCCACTCATCTTTCTTCTACCTTTCTCCCCATATTCATCGTGAAAAATGTCTCTTGTATCTCTCAAAATCTTCTTCCACGAATCTATTTCTTACATATTTGGGTTCTAATCCCTCAAGTATGGACTCATCTTATCTCCTATTTCATTCTTGTTGTAATTTACCATTAAATCTTGATGAAATTAGTCCATTCAAACCCTAGGTCATTAAATTTACCCGATATTTATGATTTATTTGGTATTTTGGGTAACTAAAATTTTATCATTCCCTATTTGGGTGTCCATCGGCTCCGTATGATACCTCTTTACCCTCAGAAGGCTAACTCGGGGACGAGTTGCTTTAAGGAGAGGAGGCCGTAACAACTTGTCTTTTAAACGAAGTTACAAATCATTAGTTTTCCAATTTTAATACCTTAAATGGAACTAATAACAATTTCTAATCAAGTCACATAGGTCACAGGTGCATCTGAGGCTCATTCAGAGCCTGGATCCCTGAAATGGGGAAAATAGACTTGGCTACACGGTTTGTCTGCAACCATGAGACCCAGGGCGCATGACCGTGTGGGTACTTACAGAAATGGGACAGATCCCATTTTCAAGGTCTGTGCATGGTTAGTCAAACCATGTGCCTAACCATGCAGGGTGCCCTTTGTAAGAACCCAGTTCTTCCTTTGAGGTATGGGTCCCTTTTCTTCAGGCTGTTTTTGAGCAAAGGGGGAAAACATGCCAAGTACTGGCTGTAAAACTGTTACCCGCAATGGATTAGGGTTACATGTCATGTAATCTTAAGTAAAAAACGTGTAATATATGGTCATGTAATTTCCATACATGGCATGTAGGGATGTCAAGAAGGAAGAGATAACCATCTCAATACACACCATGTACTTTCTAGTGCACGCTGCGTAATCATGTTGGTAAGGAATTTTAATGACCTGGAAAGGAAGTCAGCGAAGGGGGAAGATTTTTCATATACTCAACATGTATCCTCAAGTACACACCATATTTTTTTTTGTTAAAATGGGAAGTAGACTCATTTTTGTTAGACGGACAGAGGGCTCCTTGTTGGGTTCACGAACAACAGTGCCAGATGGAGTTTTGGCTCCCAATCGTTCGTCTGAACTTCGATTTGAACACCATCAGATGCGTTGGAACCCAATCAGTAAGCTCTTGATTCCTCTTGATCCATTATTTTTGATTTATTATCTTGAATAAGTTATTTATGGTTTATACGTTTTGATTGTTTTGTAGATATACCCTATTCTAGGCCAAATTAAAGGCTGACGCTGGATGATGAGTGTCGTACGTGTACGAGGTAGGTGGTGCATATGTTGTTTTGTGTTTTTGTGGAATTTTGGGTGGCATGACCTTTAGAGCATCTTCGTGTATTTTGAGTGAGACCCTGTTATAACTGTTGTTGTATATTGAATTGATTCTTAGACCTGTGGGATTCCATTGGGCATGCCCCATACCTAAATTGCTTAAGTGAGGCTGGGTGAGAGGCTGTTTCTCATTGGGTTATTTTGGATGGGGGTTGCCAAAATGGTTATAATTGTTTTGACTTGTTTTAAACTGATATGTTTAAATTTTTTAAGCATGATTAGGCTTGTTAGAGGCATTCAAGACCTTAGTGCTGCTATTTTATAGATGATAGCTAGTGCAATCCAAACTGTTTAAATTGAATTGATTGTTTACAAGTATTTTAATGTGATTATATATATTTAATGCTTAATATTACATATTATGACACCCTTGGGGTTGTGAGGGGATTTAACTGAGGTTGGGATGGCATGAACATTGGGATTGGGTGATGTTGTTCACTGGTTGGGCGTGGCTTGGATTTGATTGGGTGGTTTTGACCATGGGTTTGGGAATCATGGATGTTGGTTTGAGGTAGTGTGACTATCAGGTTGGGAAATACCCAAGATACTTGGATGGAATGTCCATCAAATTTGAGTGACATTGTCACAGGGGCATGGGGTGCTAGATATGGTGTGGCTTGGGTTCTTATTTTGGTGATTGTTGCTCTCCCGTGATGTCCAAAGCGCCACTTGAGTCATGTACACAGAAGTAGACTCTTTGATGAGGTTGTTTTGACCACTTGTGTGGGTAGATACCCCCTATAATTGTGGTTTAGGTAATATTTGTTTGGGGGTGCTTGCCACAAAAAACCATGTGGAAGGTGAGGAGCCTTCGGTTGATATCAATGATGCTATCGGGTTGGGGGATGAGGCTCTCCACGATTGAGGTCATGGGATTCAATATTTATTTGAGGAAAGACATCATTGTTCCTTCAGTGGTCGTTCCATGGGATGACGTGAGCTTTTGAGCAAGGGTCTATGGACCAGGTTACTTTTGTTTGGACAAGCCTTCAGGATGTCGGTACTTTGATACACGAGGTGTCTGGAGGCATGTGGTGCCAGGCTATGTGATTTGGGTGGAACCTGAGGGTTCAATAGGACTTTGTGACTACAAGATTACCTTGGGCCATGAGCCAAGGACTCTCTTTGATTATGAGATTCTAGAGATGTCCAAAGCAGGTGACACTCCCTGGTGGCTGCTGAGCACCAGTGGAGGTTGTGATTATTTATTACATCATACTGTTTACATTACTTAGAGATGCATGTCTGCTTAAACACTTATACTAGGTATGCACCATTGGGTGGTATCCTACTGAGATTTGTCTCACACCCTACACAAGCCCTTCGGGACACGTATAGACTTTATAGTTTTATGTATAGGTAAGGGATCAACCTCAAGAGCTGGATCGTAGTACTGTTTGACATAGAGATTGGTATGGATCTTGAGGTCATGCCTAGCTGGAGTTTTACTTTTTTTAGCTTTCATTCCTATATCAACATGCTTATTATTATATTTATCTACTGTGTTTATCCATGGGAACACTTTTATATTGAAATATATGACCTACTATGGATGCATGATTGGTTTGTTTTTAGTGGTGTTTAGCATTCTGTTCGGTTTACTTTCTGCTACAGTTGTTTCTATATTGCTTCTGCTGTTTATCTGCTATTGGATGTACTTCTGTTCTGCGGGTCTAGTTTGAGTCTCATGAGTCATTTATTTATGTTGTATGTGTTATGATTATACTCGTACTAGCACCTTATCTTTTACCCAGAGGGTATAACCTCCCCACTATACCTGTTTACACCCTCACTTCTAGTCAGCAGCCTTTGGTGTTTGGGGAGGTGTGCCTAAGGTCAGCAACACCCAACCTGATAGCACTGTTTGGGTGGTTGTTCAGGTCTAGGAAATTACAAAGTGGTATCATAGGAGTTTCTTTTTTCTTCTTTTCTTGGTATTACTATTTGGGATTATGGTAGATTGGAGATATGTTATTGTTGGAATTGGATTTTGAACTCATACTTGGGTGCCTGCAGCCCCATGTATGAGGGATGGATTCAGTAACCTTAGGTGGGAATTGTTGTTTTTATTTTTATTAGATTACAGTTTATATGGTTTTCACCTTGGTAGATCACTTGGTATGCGATGTTATTGGTTGTGATATGTGACCCTTAACCCGATGCAGTATGGGAGGATTGGGCCTTGGCTTGATAAGGCAAGGTGTGATTTCTTGACTTTTTATAGACACAATTTTTAGGGTATTTGAATTTCATATATGCACGTATTCTTTGTAAAGTGATAATACCATGTGATATATGTCAATTTCCATGTGAAAAGGGTGAAATACCTAATAGAATTTCTTGTTTTATGCAATGTGATGTGTCATGATTTAAATTTATGTGAAATTGCATGTGGAAGAGAACTTGGGCCTGGATTTTATACGAGTAGGCATGTACTATGGTTGAGGTCATTTTGATCACCAGGATTGGGTGAATCGGTCATCATATTTAGGAAATGTAGTTGTCAGGACAGGTGTGGCCCAGGGATATTGTGATACTTGGCTCTATTTAGGGCGGTTAAGGATGCCATGAGGTTGGGATACTATGAGGTATGGTTGCAGTGAGGAAAAGTGAGGGTAGTGAGGATGCTCTACCTTTTACTAATTTCCCTATCTACATTATATATATATTGTTATATATGTGGAATGTATGACCATTTATGGTATTCAGTAGGTTCCTCTTAGACGGCTCGTATGAAGCATCAAGCGGGTGATGGTACAGTTTCACATGAGCATGATCAGGTTCAGACCCCTAAGGAGCAGGCAGAGCATGATCCATAGGTACAGGCTTAGGTACATGATTAGGTTTAAGATCCAGTGCAGGTAGGGTAGCTTCCAGGTTTGATAGCGTTTGGGTTGTGTCTTGATGAGTAGCTTCGATCTAGCCTGGTATGTGTTTTGCAGGGGATCGATAGAGGTGCTTAGGTAATGTATCCCTCTATGGTTTACCTTACTCAAGAGTTCCAGTCACAACAACCACTACTTTTTCAGGGTGAGGGTGGTCCATAGGCGGCTTAAAACTAGATAGAGAGCATGTATATGATCTTCGAGCAGCTCGAGATGCCTCTGGGGCGGAGGGTCAAGCTGGCAACATATATACTCAGAGGAACAGAAAGCGCTGGTGGGATGTGTAGGTTCAAGATCGCGGACATGGGGGAATGGACTAGAAGTATTTCAAGGACAGATTGTTCAATCACTTTTTCCCAGATATGCTGAGGGTAGAGAGATCTTGAGAGTTCTTGAACCTTTAGCAGGGTGACATGTTCGTCATGGACTGTGCGACTAATTTCACCGATCTATCTCGCTTTACACCAGGTATGGTAAGCAATGACACCTCGAGGGTGAGGAACTTCGAAGAAAGATTACAACAAACCATCAGGGTGTAGGTAAACATCTTTAGGTTGGACTCATTATCAGAGGCAGTGAATCAGGTGCTCATAGCCAAGGGAAACCTAATAGATAAGTCTCACTTGGGATGGATGACAGCTTTAGGCGATGGTTTAGATGGCAGGAAATGAGGTTGAGATGAGTTCTAGTAGGGAAGTCAAGCCAAGGACTTAGTTAGATCACCTTGTGGAAGCTCAGCAGTGGTTTTCTTTCAGTGTGGGAAGCCATGGCATGTTCAGACTCAGTGTGATAGGCCTCCAAAGGAGTGTCGGGCATGTGGAAAGGTTGGACATCTTGAGAGGTTCTGTATGCAGCCTTCTCAGACAGCCAGTAGGTAGGTACCAAGGTAGGCACATGATTCAGAAATCAGTTTAGGATCGGTACCAAGTGAGGGTATCCAAGGTTCAGCTGCACACGGAGGACGTGGCATAGATAGTGAGACCTAGCTATGGGGTCAGTGGACAATGATTGGTGTGGCCCCAAAGGAAGGTCATGATTTAGGAATCCATGTGTCAATCCAGGTGCATGCTGTGGAGATGCTAAGGGCTGAGCAGGATGGTGATCTGATAATGGTCATAGGTACATCATGGACGTGGCCATGATTTTTCTTTTTCTTCTATTTGGCATGGCCTATTGAGGCATGTCCGTTTTGAGTTCATGAGGTGCACATGATTTATATGGACTGACTAGAGGTTGGTCAGTGGGTTGGAACCATCTCAGGTGTGTGATTATATATAGAGATGCTTATAATTAGAAACATCATTGGATGTGTGTTTTGAGGTGCTCAGGCATTGAAGCATATGATGGATACGAGTTACTTGAGGTTCCTTGAACATCGGGGCATTGAGGATGCAGTTGTGATTGAGGTGCAAGGAACCAATTTTGTTTTGAGCATCTATTGGATGTATTAACTCATTATTCCATGGGTTCCATGGGATCAAAGTGGGCACCGATGTGTTGCGGTATATGATTGGGTGTCATAAGTGACACAGGAGCACCTGATGAGGTGCAGTGGTGACGAAGTGTCATAGGAGGACCATGGGTATGAAAACATGTTGTTGGACCTTTGTTTGATTTGATATTTGGGTCAGAGTTATTCTGTAATGTTTGTTCACTACCCTTATAAGGGAAATTTAGGGATGAATTTCTTTTAAGGGGGGGATTTTATAAGAATCTGATTCTTCCTTTGAGGTACGGGTCCTTTTTTTAGGTTGTTTTTAAGAAAATGGGGAAAACAGTCCAAGTAATGGCTTCAAAACTGTTACCTGTAATGGATTAGGGTTACACGACGTGTATTCCTAAGTACATGATATGTAATTTCTGGTCATGATATGGCCATACATGGTGCATAGGGATGTCGAAAAGGAAGAGAGAACCAGCCCAGCACATGCTGTGTACTTTCTAGTACATGTTGTGTAATCATGTTGGAAATACATTTTAATGACCTAGAAAGGAAGTTGACAAAGGGGGAAGATTTGGAATATAAACGACATGTATCCTCAAGTGCACACCATGTGATTTTTTTTGTTAAAATGGGCAATAGCCTCATTTTCATTAGACGGACAAAGGGCTCCTCATCGGGTTCACGAACAACAGCACTAGATAGAGTTTTGGATCTCGATCATTCATTTGAACTCCAATTTAAACACTATCAGATGTGTTGGAACCCAATCAGTAAGATCTTTATTCCTCTTGAGCTATTCTTCATGATTTCTTATCTTGACCAAGTTATTGAGGATTGATCGTTTTTGGTTATTTTGTAGATCTACCCCATTCTAGGATGAATTAGAGGTCGACGCTGGATGAGGAGTGTCATATGTGTATGAGGTAGGTGGTGCATAGCTTGTTTTGTGTTTTTGTGGGATTTTGGGTGGTGCGGCCTTTGGTGCATCTTGGGTATTTTGAGCGGGACCCCATTATAACTATTGTTGCATATTGAATTGATTATTAGACCCATGGGATGTCATTGGGCATTCCCCATACCTGAATTTCTTGAGTGAGGTCGGGCGAGAGGCCGTTTCTCATTGTATTATTTTGGATGGGGGTTTCCAAAATGGTTATAATTGTTTTTCCTTGTTTTAAACTGGTATGTTTAATTTTTTTAATAATTATTAGGCTTGTTAGAGGAATTCAAGGCCTCGACGATTCTATGTTATAGTTGATAACTATTGAAATCCAAACTATTTAAATTGAATTACTTATTTACAAGTGTTTTAATGTGATTATATATATGTAATGATTGATATTACATATGATGAGACCCTTGGGGTTGTGATGGGATTTACCTGAGGTTGGTATGGCATGTCCATCGGGATTGGTTGATGTTGTTCACTGGTTGGGCATGGCCTATATTTTCTTGGGTTGTTTTGACCATGGGATTGGGCATTGTGGATGTCGGTTTGAGGTAGTGTGACTATCAAGTTGGGAAAGGCCTGGGATATTTGGATGGAATTACCATAAGATTTGAGCGACATGGTCACAGGGGAATGAGGTGCCAGAGATGGTGTTTCTTGGGTTTTTATTTTGGTGATTTCCGCTCACCTATGATGGCCAAAGCACTGCTTGAGTCGTTTGCACATAGGTAGACTCCGTGATGAGGTGGTTTTGACCACTCGTGTGGGTAGAGACCCCAAATAGTTACGATTTAGGTAATATTGGTTTCGGAGTGCTTATTGCAGAAATCCATGTGGAAGGTGAGGAGCCTTCGGTTGATAACGATGATGTTATCAGGTTGGGGGCTGAGGCTCATTGTGATTGAGGTCATGGGCATGGATATTTATTTGAGGATAGACATCATTGTTCCTCAGGTGGTCGTTCCATGGGATGATGTGATCTTTTGAGCAGGGGTCCATGGACTGGGTTAATTTTGTTTGGGTGTGCCTTTGGGATATTGGTACTTTGAGACATGAGGTGTCAGGAGGCATGTGATTCCAAGCTATGTGATTTGGGTGGAACCTGAGGGTTCACCAGGAATTTGTGACTATAGGAGTACCTTGGGTCATCAGCCATTGAATCTCTTTGATTTTGAGATTCCGATGATGGCTGAAGTAGGTGACACTCCCTGGTGGCTGTTGAGCACTGGTGGAGGTTGTGGTTATTTATTGCATCATACTATTTACCTTACTTAAAGATTCATGTCTACTTAAACACTTATACTTGGTACGCACCATTGGGTGGTATCCTATTGTGATTCGTCTCACACCATACACGGGCCCTTCGGGATGCGTGTAGACTTTATGGTTTTATGTATAAGTAAGGGATCAACCTCAAGAGCTATATCATAGTACTATTTGGAATAGAGATTGGTATGGACCTTGAGGTCATGCCTAGCTAGAATTTTACTTTTGTTTAGCTTTCATTCCTGTATCAACATGCTTATTATTATATGTACCTACTGTGATTAGCCATGGGAGCCATTTTTATATTGACATGTATAACATACTATGGATGCATGATTGGTTTGTTTTTAGTGGTGTTTATCATTATGTTATGTTTACTTTCCGCTATATTTGTTTCTATATTTCTTTCTCTGTTTATTTGCTATTTGATGAACTTCCACTCTACAGGTCTAGTTTGAGTCTGCTGATTCATTTATTTCTGCTTCATGTGTTATGATTATATTCAGACCAATGCCTTATATTTTACCTAGAGGGTATAGCCTCTCTATTATACTTGTTTACACACTCACTACTAGTTGGAATCCTTTGGCATTCAGGGAGGTGAACCTAAGGTTAGTGACACCTGACTTGATAACACTGTTCGGGTGGCTGTTCAGGTATGGGACATTACACCCTTACTCTATAGACAAACAAACATGGTTTGTGCATGGTTTGTGCATGGTTTGACTAATCACGTGCCTAAACCACGCACCCCTAGTTTTGGGGTTAAATTACCATTTTACCCCCACTTCTATTTTAACTCCTTTTCTCATTTTCCATTTTCCTCCAACGGATGAACCAGGAGCTCTCCTCCTCTTTGATCTCAAGAACACCTAAATATGGGAATTGAGATAACTTCCCAATCCAGTGTCCATTATTCAATCTTTCTAAGGAATTGGATCCATCTCAGTAAGTTCCCCTAGTATCTCAACTCCTATCAAAGTTAATCTTTGAATTTGTTTTGCTATTTAAGTGCAATCACATTCTCCTTATTTTCAGGGAATTGGACTGTTTATTAGATCTCTTCCAACCTGCTTTGAATCTAAGGCCGATATCAAGTGAGGTGCCATCTAAGACCATGAGGTAGGTGGTTACATAGTTTTCCCTATGAGTTTCATCATTTTGTAACTATGCCATTCTGCTATACACCGGATTTAGTTGGGCATCCCCTTTATATTGATTCCTTCATGTAAAATTGATCGTTGCACTCTAATACACGTCTAATTAACCTCATTTAGTGGTTTAGAGGCTACACATACCTTATATGGTCACCCAATGGGTGTTCCACTTGGAAATTTCCATTTTGGCCAATTGCTTCAAAATGCCTGGAACTCCCTTATGACTTTCGACATCACTTTTAAATGTATTTTTCCTCTATAAATGGGTATTAATGGAACCTAAATCACCTCTCAAGTGTTTAGTTCTCTTGTAGATGGAATTTTCCAAGTAGGTATATGCCATGTTGCCCATGACACCTTCTCTTGAAACCTGAGTCTTTGAAATGAAACTTTCCATTCTTTAATGAACTAAATGGGTTGGTATGTTAAATGGTATTGATTATTTAGGATGGATAATTCACGATGGTTTCCTTTATTTAAATGAATTGAATGAGTTAAATGGAATGTGATTCCTTAATGGGATTTGCCTTTACTAATAACATACATGAAAATTCTTTGCCTCATGTATGTAATTATATATATGACTATGCCTTTGATAATGTTTAATTGAAATGAATAAGAGGTATTTCATTATGTAATATGTTATAAATGATTATTCCTCTTCTATGTATATGGGATATATGAAATAGATGAATGGGAGGTAATTCCACATGCCAGTTATATTACAATACGCCTTCATAGAGGCTATGATATGATGGTAAGAGACTCATTGAGCATAGCGCTATAACACTCCCTTACATTGGGTGTTGAGCATGGTGTCTCGCACTAGTGATACAATATGGGTGTTGGGATTTATGTGCTACGTACCATTATTAAAGTGTTTCCATGGTGGCTCACTCACTATCTTGAGTGTTGCAACATGACATCTCTCACTCTTCTTGGGATGTTGGCCATGCACCCTATTACACAAGCTTTTGGGACCATTAGACTGGTTATGGATTCCTGCGTTATGCCCCAGTCCAGTCCAACACTAGTATTCTTGGTAGATGGCCATTAGGCATCCATATGCACTTGGTTCATATAGGTGGATTCAATATAGAACTAAACTATATATATATATAAAGTATTAATACTTATATATAGTGACTTGATTAGACTTTCCTCCCATCCATGGGCCAAAGCAGGAAGACTCGCCAAGTTTCCTTTAGGAACTTGAGTGGGTGGTTATTTATTTATTCAGAATTACTTTCCTTTTCAGCTTATACATTCACAATATTTAGTTATGAGCACTACTCAGATTATATGTAGACACTGTTGGCAGTGGACTACTAAGATTTTTATCTCACACCCTACTCGGGCTACCTTTAGTACCTGATAAGACTATCTTTCTACAGGTATTAATAAGGGAAAAGGCCCTGCTACATGTTGTTGATTTTTATTACCTAGTTGGAGCTTATAATTAGAGGACCTAGCATAGGCTTGGGATGCTTATGGATATATTTTGTCCTTTTTTATTTTTGTACTATTGTATATAATTCTTGTATTTTCCTATTTCTTTTTATATTATCAGCATTCCATGAATCATGTATCATACACCGCCTTAAAGGATTTTGATATTATTATCAGTTTCAGTTATCTATTTTCTTATACTACTTACTTATTCAGTAATATATTTATGCTTTCACAATTTATTGATTCTGAATGTTTATATTATGCATCTATTGTTGTTTTTTATTTATTGTATCCATTGTGATACTCTGGTAAGAGGGTATAGTCTCCCCACTATACCACCTTTTCACTCTCACTGCTAGTCGACATCCTCTAGCATTCAGGAGGCATGCTTGAGGCCATGTGACCCACCAGCTTGGGGCTCGACTTAAGTGGACCCCACGTAGTGATGTTATAGTGGTATCAGAGCAGTTCCTTTCTTACTTTAATATTTAGATACAATAGATTGGTGATTGGAAATTCTTAGGGACTTGGTCATAAGCCATGCTCGGGCATCACGAAACCATGTTCAGGGTAAATTAAAAGTTTTCTAAATTATAATTATTGTTCTATTTTTTCCTATTACTGTTGATATCATTTCACCATTGGGTGATGCATTTGGTTTATGACATTATCGATATTGATGTTATTGAAATTATTATTCATTTACTGTCACTTGATGAAACAAGGGAAACTAATTACATGTATCACTATAGGCACAATATGGTTAATAGGCCATGCATTTTTCCATTCCAAATTTATTTTCAGTGTGCATTTTCCTGTTTCATATCGATTGTGCCTTGATATGTGTTGAATTGTGCTGACATTTCTTCCAGGTGTTTGAAAACATAATTGATACTCAAAGTGCCTACCTTAACCTAACAGTGTTTTCCTAAATAAGTTAAAGAATACACCTTAAGTATTCAATTATGTCACATTGAGATATAGACCATCTGTCACATGAACTGGAATTTTTTATGGTGTGAGTTAAGTAGATGCCATATTTTGGTTTATAAGGAGTGTGGGACCTTATGGATCGGAAAATGGAAACCTACTAAATTCAAGCATTTAAATATGTATACATATTTGAAAAAGCACAAATTCAAAATAAATAGGAATTATAAAGAAAGAGAATCCATAATGTATATATCAACACAAAGACTTAGATCCGAACCTGACCTTGGTAGTGGGTAGTGGGGTACCTTCTATGTTCTGATGGATTATTATGGTTTGTCTTACTGTTTAGACCTAGATTTTGAGTAGGTAGAGAGGAGTGATTGTATCTGTAGGAAGGATTAACACTTTTCCTAGTTTCCTATCTATAGTTTTTATACCTGATTAAATCTCTTATGAGGTGTTCATTTGGAATTGTATTGTCATGTTACCATAACTTCCTCTAATCGCATGCTCTGAAGGCGGAAACGATCACGTTCTTTTGGTGGTGGTCCGTGAGCTGCCAGTGATTCCTCCTGTAGAGTCACCTATGGATCCTCTTCTAATTCCTAATATGGGTGTTGACGCCCGGTTTTGAGAGGTTTTTTTTTCATATGCTTCAATCTATGAAATGTATAGTTAGACCTATCCTGAGTATGGAAAAGTTGACTCAAGAGTTTCAGCATCATCCTCCTCCTTCATTTTCAAAGGATGGAAGAAATTATTCTATGGAGTTTTGGATCAAATAAATCCTATCTATATTCAATAATCTTGAGACACTTCTAGAGAGGAGGGTCAAGATAGCAGCTTATATGCTTTGCGATTCTACTAAGAGGTGGTGGGGTGTTATCACCTAGGCAGATCAACATCGTGATATGGTCTGGGCTAACTTCCAGATGATCTCTTTTAACTATTTATTTCCCTAGACTCTTAGGGTTAACTAAGCTAGATAATTCACAAATGTTCATAAGGGGAGCATTTCAATTATGGAATACTCTACCTATTTCATAGAGCTACAATAGTTCACTCCTTCTCTAGCTGCTGATGATCTTATGACCACCAGGTGATTTGAGGATGGGCTAGTTTATGCCATCCAATCACAGGTCATTTTTTTTAGATTTATGACTATTTTAGAAATCATCAACCACTTCCTTATCATAGAGTCGAATCTGAGGGAAGTTGACGATGTGATCTAGGGAAGTTCAGCACCTCAAGCTATCAGTGGTTCTTCTTCTGAAAAAAAGAGGAGTTTTGATATTTATTGCAGAGGTAGCAGCAGTCAAGCTCCTCGTGTTGAGAGTTTTCTTATCTATAACCAGTGTGGGAAGCCGAGACACATCAGGTCTCATTGTACATGGGATCTAGTGGAGTTTATAGGCTATAAAGGGATGAGTCATCTCTATCATTTCTTCAGGGATTTCCCTTTAGTTCCTAGCGAGCAAGGATATACACCTACTCCTCAGTTAGGGGTATATCCACTAGGATCATGATAGGTAGGAAGCTAGAACACCACTGTTAGATCAGGCCAAGGTGGAGGTTGAGGTAGAGGTAGACATACTTATGATTCTCAATTCTAGTAGAGCGAGTTTTCTCAAGGTAGTCAGGTAGTGACTCATGGACATGGTATAGGCCAGTTACATGTAGTACATCCTTTGCTGCAGGAGTAGAGTTCCAGACCTTCTACAGTTTGAGGTACTATTATAGTTGCACCCACTTTAGTGTTTTCTTTATTTGACACAAGTTCATCTCACTCATTTATATATAAGACAATAATGGGAATTTTGGGCCTTGAGATTGATCACTTTAATGGAGTTATGATGCTATAAACACTGTTAGGTATCCGTTATGATGGAGTACATCATTGTAAGGATTGTCCACTAGAGATATGCATATATCTTTTTGTGTGAAATATTTACATCCTTGACATGTCAGGCTTTGACGTAATCATCGGTATGGACTGGTTAGATCCCTATCAAGCCCATATTTACTTCTATATATATAAAGGCGTCGTCTATGACTTTGAGATAGGTGGTCACATAGTTTTCCCTATGAGTTTCTTCATTTCATAACTACATCTTTGTTCCTCACATCGACTTTAGCCAAACAACCCCTTTATTTTGATTCCTTTAATTAAAATTTATCATTTCACCCTAATACATGACTAATGAATCTAGTTTAGTGGTTTAGAGGCTACACATACCTTATATGGTCACCCCATGGGTGTGACACTTGGAATTGGCCATTTTGGACAATTGGTTCAAAATGCTCGGAACTCCCCTATGCCTTTTGACATCACTTTTAAATGTATTTTCCCTCTAGACATGGGTATTAATGAAATCCAAAGCACCTATTAGGTTTTTGGTCCTCTTGTAGATGGAATTTCCTAAATATGCATATTCCATGTTTCCCATGACACCTTATCTTGACACTTGAGACTTTGAAATAAAATTTTCCATGCCTTAATGAACTAAATGGGTTGGTTATGTTAAATGATCTTTATTATTTAGGATGGATAATTCATGAAAATTTACTTTCTTTAAATGAAATGAATGAGTTAAATGGAATGTGACGCCTTAATGGGTTTGGATTTACTAATGATGTGCATGAGAGGTATTTCCCTCATGTATGGAATTATATATATGACCATGCCTTTGATAATATTTATTTTAAATTCATAAGAGGTATTTACTTAGTATATTATAAATGATTATGCATCTTCTATTTATATGGTCTATATGAAAGAGATGGATGGCAGGTAATGCCCCATACCGGTTATATTACAATACACCTTTATATAGGACATGACATGATGATAAGGGATTCATTGAGCATGGTGATATCATGCTTCCTTACATCAGGTGTTGATCATGGCGTCTCACATCAGTGATATGATATGGGTGTTGGGATTTATGCGCCACTTACCATGATTAGAGTGTTTCCATGGCAGCTCACCTTCCATCTCGAGTGTTGTAGCATGGCGTCTCTAACTCTTTGTGGGATTTAGGGAATATACCCTATTGCATGAGATTTTAGTCTTGTTAGACTGGTTATGGATTCTTGAGTTACGCTCTAGTCGAGTCCATCACTAATATTCCAGGTATATGGCCACTAAGCATCCGCACACACTTGGTTCATATAGGTGGATTTAATATAGAACTAAAATGTATATATATATATAAAGTATTATTATTTATATATATAGTGACTTGATCATAATTTACACCCGGCCATGGTCTAAAGTAGGTAGATCCGCCAAGTGTCCTTTAGGAACCTGAGTATATAGTTATTTATTTATTTAGCATTGCTTTCCTTTTCGGCCTATACATGTACACTATTTCGTTACGAGCACTACCTGGATTACATGTAGACACCGTTGGTGGTGACCTACTGATATTTTTATCTCGCACCCTAGTCGGTCTACCTTTGGTACTCGAGAAGACTATCTTTATGCAGGTATTGATAAGGGAAAATGCCCTACTATAGGTTATTGATTTTGATTACCTAGCTGGATCTTAGGAGAAGAGGACCAGGCATAGTCTCAATATGCTTATAGAGTTGTTTTCCCTTTTTTTATTTTTGTAATATTGTATAGAATTCCTATATCTACCTGTTTATTTTTGTTTTATCATCATGTCATGAATCATGTATCAAACATTACCTTAGATACTTTTGATATTATTATCAGTTTCAGTTATCTATTTTCTTCCGCTGCTTACTTATTCAGTTATCTATTTATGCTTCCACAATTTATTGATTCTGAATTTTTATATTATGCATCCATTGTTGATTGTTATATTTTTTATATGTTGTTCTACTCTAATAAGAGGTTATAGTCTCCATATCATACCACCTTTACACCCTCACTACTAGTCAGCATCCTCTAGCGTTCGGGGTGGAGTGCTTGAGGCCATGTGACCCACCGGCTCGGGGCTCAGCTTAAGTGGAACCCAATTCAGGACGTTACAAAAATAATATATAATAAAAAATATAGCTATAATGATTACTAGTTATTAAAGGACCTATTTTTTCATGAAAACAATTTATGGAAGTTCATAAATGTTTTGATCATTTTTTGTTAATGTGTACTCTTTGTTGGGATTCATTAAAATGAACAAAAATAATAGTAATAATAAATATGTTTTGATTATTATTTTTATAATTAATAAATAATTAGTATTAGATATTAAATATATGTAACAATCAATAAAAAATTTGTAATTACTTGTAAAAAAATATAAAAAACCAAAAAAATTTAAAAACTCACAATAATCAGTAAAAAGTTAGTAATAATTAAAAAATAATATTAATAAATATTTTTAAAAATTAATAAATAATTAGTCAATATTATTTATAATTAGTAAATATTAGTACATTACAATAATTTTTAAATATATATATATATCATTAATAAAATATTAAAAAGGTTTCCCTCACGTGTGATGTTGCCGAACACTCGACACACACAAAAGTTATGTTGTGCCTAGGGTAAACCCTAAATCCCAAACCTAATGGTGGTCTCAGATTTCTCATACAACACACCGTTCAAGATATATTTCATTTTTAAAAAAAAATATAATAATATCATCAAATGAATTACACTCACCTGTGTTGTTACCAAACACCCGATGCGTACAAAATTTATGTCATGCCTAGGGTAAATCCTATATCCCAGACATAACTATAGCCTCATATTTCTCATGCGATACACCATTCAGTAGATACTTTAATTTTTTTTAATAATTATAATAAAAATATTAAAAGAATTTCCCTCTCATGCGATGTTACCAAACATTTGGCGCACACAAAAGTTATGTCACAACTAGGGTAAACCCCACATCCTAGACCTAATGGTGGTATCCAATTTCTCATATGACACACCATTCAGAATATATTTCAATTTTTTTGTAAAAAAATATAATAAAAATATTAAATGAATTACCCTGACCTGCGTTGTCACCAAACACCCAACACACATAAAAGTTATGTCGCACCTAAGGTAAACCCAACATCTCATACCTAACAGTGGTGTCCAATTTCTCATATGATATACTATTAGTGATATATTTTAATTTTTTGTAAAAAATATAATAAAAATATTAAATGAATTATCCTCACGTGCATTGTTACTAAACACCTGATGCACATAAATATTATATCGATCTAATGGTAAACCCCACATTCTAGACCTAATGGTGGTCTCAGATTTCCCACACTAGACACCATTTTGAATATATTCCATTATTTTTTGAAAATATCACTAGTGTGATATAATATATTTAATATTTTTATTCTATCTTTACTAAACCTCTACGAGCCTTGGAATCCCATGCTAACTTAGAGCCTCACTCTGAAAATATTCTATAGAATATTAAAAGGTATTAAAATATAATAATAATTATTAATTAGTCACAATGATTAATAATTATTCTTATTTCTATTGTTTTTTAGATAACTATTGAATTAGTAAGTAGACAACAGTTTCTATTATGCAGTCATGATTGGATAACTCATCAAAAAATACCAATGGATCTGGTATAAATCCTTTCTACATTGAGGGTGTGGAAACATTTATATCATTTTCATCATCGAATTCAAAAATTGTTTTTAAAGGAACAATTAATTTTTCATGTAAGAAATGTGATCCTAGGAGATTTGAAACATTTGACAATGTTGGACTTCATCTACTACATTTTCAATTTTAGAAAGATTATATTTTTTGGTATCAACTTGGTGAAGTAGACAATACAATTTTTTTTGGATCCAGATCCATAATTTCATAATTTAGTATATGAGTCTATTGGCTTGTCTATTAAAAAAAACTCAGAATGATATTCCAAATCTTGAATATGAACCTTCTTAATTTTACAATTTATTGAAATCTACTGAGGATGCCTTATATACAGGATGTTAGATGAGAAAACTTGAAGCTGTTACAAAATTTATAGCTATTAAAATCAAAATTTTGGAATTTTAAATAGTTACTTCAATAAAATATTATCTTGGGTTAAATCATTGTTTCCAGATGAAAATACATTACCTAGAAGTTTATATAAAAGTAAGAGGTTGATCCATAATTTGGGTCTTAGTTATCAGAAGATCCATGTGTGTTCAAATGACTATATCTTATATTATGGTGATTATGAATCATTAGTTAATTGTCCAACATGTGGAGAATCGAGTTATAAAGAGGCATGATAAGGAAAGTCTAAATTTCATGTGAAGCAATTGAGTTATTTTTTGATTACACATCGTTTATAGAATTTATTTATGTCTCAAAACATAGCTACATTGATGACATGACATAAATAAAATATTTCCATAAAAAATCTTAAATTATCCATGTGATGGTGATTCATGGAAACACTTTGATCAGATGCATCTTTCTTTTACTTAAGAACATCATAACATATGGTTGGGTCTTTCTACTGATGGTTTTTTTCCATTTTCTACTTAGGAAAGTCAATATTCTTGTTTTCCTATTTTCATTACTATGTATAACTTACCTCCTTAGATGTTGATGGAGGAACCACATATATTTTTTTCAGCAGATGTTTGACTACTGTATTATATGTTATTAAATAATATATTTTATTTAAATTTATTTAATTAAAAATATATTTTTTTTAATTGTATTGAAGAATTTATGGTCTCTAATTACTGATAACCTTAGATCTTCTATCTGGGATTTATGAGAGATTTTTATACGTGAACGTTTTTTTCCAATTTTTACACAACCTCAGAAAGCGAGCTATGAATAGATCTTCTGCTATTATTTTAGACCAATCTTGTGTCTCCCATAAACATCACTATATATAAAATTAGTCATAGGATGAATTGTGATCCTACTAGATAAGAGATACTTTTAGGAGAATTTTATCATCTAGATGTTATAACCAGGGGAGGAAAGATGTCACACATAGGGCCAAGAGTCGTATATTTGGTATACATCAAGGACATATGGTACATAATATTATTTATTAATGTATATATAATTTAAATGTAAAATTTCTATTATATTATACAAGATTCTACTGACCCATATATTACATAGTTTTAAGTTTATAATAATATGTACACTGATCCCCATATTGGACAACTTGTCAGCGACAAATAACACCAGATCATGGTTAGTATTTTTTAAAAAAAATTACTGATATTATTTTTATTTTTATTCTAATTTCTAATTTTATTTGAAGAAAATGTATGAGATTTTGGTTTTCCATTCATGATAGATTCAAGTTGAGAATGAAGCATATGAAGCTTATGAGTCAAGTTTTTATGAGGATGCATGGATAGGGGCGACTATGCATAGTGTCAAGAAAGGTCGAGTGATCAATACTGGTTCACGATTGACACCTAAAACTATTATGGTACTTTTAAGTTTCCCCTTTTTGAAACAACCTTTGCCTCCTGTTAAAGAGTTTCTTCCCTGCTGAACACACACATCCACAGGAACACAAGATTTACAAGGTTCACTACTCAACAAGATTAGCTACATCCTTGGTATGGTACGAAAATAATCCAGTACCACACAATCCACTAGAAAACAATCCTTTGATGTGGAATACAACGAGTAGGATATACCCTTACACTCGTGCAGCACTTTGAAAACAATCCAATAGTGCGTGTGCTCCCTCTTAGCACAAATAGGATAACACAATGTTTCAGTGCTTCTTTACAATTAAACAGATGTATTCTCTGAAGTACAAATCTTCACTTTCTTACCCAGAAGCCGGTAAGAAGATTACGGACTTAAGATAGTTCAAAAGATGTCCGCACATGTATTCTGAATACCCGTTCCGGATTCTCCATTACGAATCACCGTTCCGAATTCTCCATTCTGAATCCTCATTCCGAAATTCCCAATCCGAACATCTGCTTCAGTTAGAGGGACTCAGTACGATAACAAACCGCTTCTGAAATCTCGTTCCGAAAGTCTGTTCCGAATTAATCACTCCGAACCTCCCGTTCCGGATACCTCTTCACTCTGCCCAGTCTTCTTCAATCCAAACTCTTCAATCCAACAGACCACACCGGATACTTCACTTCAAAAGTCTTCAACCCGAAAAGCTTGATACGATAACAAACCGTTATCAAAACCTCGTAATCGAAGGTGCAATGAAACTCCTGTGCGGCTAACTCTTCTCCAATCCGAACTCTTCTTCTCTCTAGATGATCAGAGCTTCTCTCTCTAGATTTTCAGTAATTATCATCAATCATCAAAGTTGCACAGTGAGCGCCTTTTATAGGAGACCCAAAAAATCGTTTAGGCGGGAAACCAAATTTCAATCCCGCTTAATCGAAATCATTCAAATCTTAATTCTCCTTAAATCTCGGCGCATTCTTTGACTTCATCAACGCTTCTGGATTCTTCTAGAATCTTCTTCAACCTTCACTTGATTACGGTTCTTGCTTTATTCCCGGATCTGCCTTTGTTACACAAAATCTCCGTAACCACATTTCTGGATCTGTTATACAGACTCCTCGGTTCCGCATACCTGGTTACGAATTTCAGGATCTGAAAGATGACCCTGAAATTTCTCTTCAACCAATCAGTTCCATGCTTCTTGATACAACCAGCCAAATCCAATCTTCTCGTTACGAACTCCTTGTTACGATCTTCTGATTCTGCAACGTCAACTCTGATTATCTGTCTAGTTGACTTTGAACACTTCTTGAAGCAAGTCGACTCTGAGATTCTAACAACGAACTCTTCGTTACGAACTTGTCGTTACGAACTCTTCTTCAGGACGTCATCTTTGAACTTCATCGTTACGAACATCTTCAGAATGACTCCGAACTTCTGGCTCAGACATCTTCAATACGAACTCCCTTGATACGAACCTTCTGAGTACGAACTACCTCATTACGAACTTCTCAGTCAGATCTTTCATCACCGCATGCCAATTACGAATCTCTTCACTACCAAATCAACTCCGAACTCCATTCATGAGAGGTCGACTCCGGAATGCCTTCTCGTACCGACTTTTGCTTGCATGTGAATACCTGCAAGTACTCACAAATAGGAAATACAAAACAGCATAGCATCGTCACATTCAGTGTGAGTCTTCACACTTTAGACTCCGAACTTCACGGTTCCGAACCTCAATACTTTGGTTCCGACTTCTCGATTCCCAGACACCAAATTTTCAACAAGCACCAGGATACGAACTTTCCTTTCCAGCAGTGATCGATAGGATCCGAACTCTCAACCTTCCAGCGCTGATTCAGTACGATTCCGCACTTCAACTGGTTCAGGAACCACCCTGTTCCGAACTTTCACACTACCAGGTTCTGGATTCTCCATTCCGGATTCATGGTTCTGAACTCCTAACTTCGTTACACTTCAAGAATATGAAAACTTCAAGTTTGCCTAAGTGAAACTTTTCTCAACAAGTCTTTTATGAAAACTTCAACAACAAAAGACAACTTTCAACAAAGACAACCTTCAACAACAAACAACTTCCTTCAGCTTGGTCCCAACAATCTCCCCCTTTGGATTTTGTTGTCAACCAAGTTTTCATAAATCACCAACTTTCATAACCACACGCAATGGATTACTAATCAACAATTCTAAGCCTACGTGAGCTAACTCATTGTAGAAAAAAAGAATTATTGACAGCAAGACCATGCTGTCCATCAGTAGTGATTATGACACCACCAACATCTTTTGTCTCTAACATCTGCATGATTCCTATTCAAGAACTTTTCCTACACCCACTTCAACAAACGGTTAGAAAAGTTCACACACAAACGCTGAGTTCACAGCTTACCCACAACTCTCTCTTTAAGCAAAAGATTTATGATTACAATTTCTCCCCCTTGACAACACTATCCAAAGCTAAGACGAGAGAGGGGACAGAAACATGTACCTTAACCTTGATGAGAAGGAGGTTGTACACCCATGTTCAACCTCAATTTCGCAAATGGTTCCTTCGGTAACGGTTTTGTAAATATATCAGCAATTTGTTCAGATGTAGGAACATACTCCAGCCTCATTTCATTCTTTTCAACCTGCTCTTTGATGAAGTGGTACTTTATATCAATGTGTTTAGAACGAGAATGTTGTACTGGATTTCTTGTAAGATTGATTGCACTCTGATTATCACAACCCAAGAGCAATGGTAGCTTTACTTCAACAAGTAGATCTTCCAGCTGAGTCTTTATCCACATTAGTTGAGTTGCAGCTTGAGTAGCAGCAACATACTCAGCCTCAGCTGTGCTAAGAGTTACTGAATTCTGTTTCTTGGTATGCCAACTAACACAGCTTTTTCCTAGAAAGAATACTCCACCAGATGTGGATCTTCGATCATCAACATTTCCTGTCCAATCAGCATCAGAATACCCAAATAGATCAATATTTTCAGAGCCGTCATACCGAATTCCAAAGTTTGTTGTGCCTTTGATATATCTGAGAATTCTTTTTCCAGCAATAAAATGTGATTCTTTAGGAGCACTCTGAAATCTTGCACATAAAGTAACAGCATAGACGATGTCGGGTCTTGAGGCAGTTAAATATAGCAGACTTCCAATCAGTTTTCGAAACTCTTTCTGATCAACTTCCTTGCCTTCTCCATCTTTAGACAACTTGGTTCCCACTGAAATCGGTGTGGAAACTGGTTTCGAATTTTCCATGCCAAACTTCTTCAGAAGTTCCTTAGCATACTTTTCTTGAGACAGAAAAACATGATTCTTCTTCTGTGAAATTTGTAACCCAAGAAAGTACTTCATTTCACCTAGCATGGACATCTCAAATAACTTCTTCATCTCCTCAGCAAATTTTTCACATGATCTTTCATTATTTCCAGCAAATATAATATCATCGACATAAACAATAACGATCAGTGAAAACTCCTGACATTTCTTGATGTAGAGATTGCTGTCAACTCTCCCTTTCTTAAAGTTCATCTTCTTCAAGCAAGTATCTAATTTAGAGTACCATGCTCTCGGAGCCTGTTTTAGCCCATACAGAGCCTTCTTCAACCTGCACACATAGCTTTCATCTTTCCCAATAACAAATCCACAAGGTTGATCAATGTAAACTTCCTCGTCAAGATCACCATTCAAGAACGCAGATTTTACATCCATTTGAAAGATTTTGTAACCTCGTTGTGCAGCAATGGCAAGAAATATTCTGATTGTTTCTAATCGAGCTACTGGAGCAAAGGTTTCATCAAAGTCAATGCCTTCAATTTGTGAATACCCTTTGCAGACCAATCTTGCCTTGTTTCTTATTACATTACCTTCTTCATTCAGCTTGTTTCGAAAAACCCACTTTGTACCAATAATGTTCTTGTTGTCCGGCTTGGGCACAAGTTCCCAAGTATTGTTCTTCTCTATCTGATCAAGCTCTTCATTCATAGCATGAACCCATTCTGGATGCTCAAATGCTTCATTTACATCATTCGGTTCAACTTTCGAATAAAGAGAAGTATGTGATATAGCATTTGTTGTTCTTCTTGTTTGAACCCTCTGATTTTTATCTCCAATAATGTTCTGAGCCTCCACTTGTTTCCTCAACCTAGGATGAGTTGTTTGAACTTCATCCTCATCACTTGATATTTCTGAGTCAGATTCCTCTTCTTGAGTAGGATGAACAAATTCTGAAACATTATCAGAATTGTTAACAACATCTTCTGTATCCCACTCGACTTCCATATCAACATATGACTGCTTTTCTTTCTCAGCACTTTCAACAACTTTTACATCTGAAGAATCAATAATTCTTCCTGTTTCTTTGTTGAGGCATCTATATCCTCTTCCTTCTGGAGCATATCCAAGAAAAATTCCGTCATCTCCTCTTTGCTCGAACTTTCCCAGATTTCCACCTTTCTTCTTTATAATACATGGACTCCCAAAGACTCTCAAGTGCTTCAGACTTGGGGTTTTTCCATAGAACATTTCATATGGAGTCATATCTGAGTTTGGCCTATAGAAACACCGGTTCTGAATATACACAGCAGTGCTCATGGCTTGCCTCCAATAATAATGAGAGAGACTATGTTCAAGTAACATAGTTCTCCCCATTTCCACCAGACTTCGATTCTTTCTTTCAGCCACCCCATTTTGTTGAGGTGTGTATGGTGAACTAAACTCATGCCGAATTCCATGTTTCTCAAGATAACTTTCAAACTCTTCATTCTTATACTCACCACCATTATCAGTTCTCAACTTCTTCACTGAATACTCACATTCTTTCTCTGCTTTCCTTCTGAAACTCTTAAACATTGTTAGAGCATCTGACTTATGTCTCATGTACATAACACAAGTAATGCGAGTAAAGTCATCTATGAAAGTAATGAAGTACTTATCTCCATTTGAAGATTGCTTGCTCATTGGTCCACATATATCTGAGTGTATGAGTTCTAAGGGTCTTTTTGAGCGAATTTCAACTCTCTTGTGCATAGAATTAGCAATCTTCCCTTTCTCACAAATAGTGCAGCACCAATCTCTTTCTCTTGATAAATCAGGCATATCCCGAACACTTTCTCGCTTTGACAACTTGCACATATTTCTCTGACACATATGCCCCAGCCTTTTATGCCATAATTTATTTTCATCCACCACACTCATGTAACAAGAGTTCTGTCCATCCCCAACTTGGAACAAATTTCCTCTTGTACGTTGGCCCCTTGTAACTATGTTTCCATCATTTTCATTTTTTACAAAAAGTCCATCTTTTCTGAAGATTACTTTGTTGCCCTCATCACAGAGTTGTGACACACTGAGCAGGTTGTGTTTTAGTCCATCAAAATATAGTGTTTTTCTGGATTTCATCTTTTCTTTTCCAATGATGGCCGATCCAACACCTTTGATCCTTAGAGATTCATCATTTCCAAATGTCACAGTTCCTTCTTTAAAGTATTTCACATTCTTCAGTAGCTTTAAGTCTCCTGTCATATGAGATGAACATCCACTATCAAGAATCCATGGACGTTCTCCTTTGGTATCCTTCAAAGCTGTTTCAACAACAAGTGCTTTTTGTTCTTCCTTTTCCTTCACTTTCTGTTTTGCTTCTTCCAATTTCCTAGCTAAATCAATGTGTTCTGGCCAGAGAACCATGCATTCATTCTTTTCAGACTTATCATACTTGTCCCTTTTGTATTTTAAAAACTCTGTCTTCTGAGGATTATTCACAAACTTTTGTTGCTCTGGTAACACACTAAGGCAGCCCTTAGCAAGATGTCCAGGTTGATCACATCTTTCACAATAAGTTTCCAGTGGTTGGAATCTATTCCCAACTTTCACACCAGTCTTCTCAGATATCTTCTGAAACTTATTTGGAGATCTTCTATTTTGAAAGAGTTGACTCCCCCTCAATCCTTGCCCTTCAAAACTTTTGGAATAGTTATAATGTTGTTGGTTAAACCAACACATACTTTCCATGTGTCCGAATCCACCACAATACCAGCAGTAACCATAGAAAGAATATTTTCCTCTGAAACCTTTATACTGAATGGAGTTGTGAACACGCTTCTCAAAAACCATCATATTTTCATTTGTAACTCTCTTCTTCAGCTCAGATTCAACAGTACCAGAAGTATTAGAAGCTTTTCTTGACTCAAGATTTTTATGCACTTCTGATTTTTCTGTATTGTTGATTTTGACCACATACTTTGTCTTTCCAGCCTTGTTCTTATCAGAACCAGTTTTGTCTTTCATTTCAACCTTTGAAGGTAAGTTTTGTAGATCCCTTTTTGGTTCATTCTTACTGGAACATTCCCCTACTTCTGAGATAGAATTTTTGGAACTGATATTCATTTCTTCATCTTTATGTAGTTTTTGTTGGACAAATTCCAACTCTTCTTCTTTTGCCTTCAACTTCACTTCAAGATGATCATTACGATTCTTTGTATTCTCAAGAGAATTTTTCAGATCATCAATCTCTTTTTCCATCATGATTTTATCATCTGTAAAACCTTCTTGATTGCTTACTGTGGAATTTTCTTTTATTAACTTGTTGTTTTCTTTCTCAAGTTTTCTGATCTTCCTCAAACATTCCTTCAGCTCTTCTTTCAGATACTGTTTAAGTTGAGTCTCTTCTTCTTCTTCAGTACTACTACTCTCATAATCATCATTATTCACTGTTGCAAAAAAGGTACTCTCTCTCATTTTTTCAGTAGCAGATTTTTCTGATTCAGTCTCTCTATCATCATCTTCCTTATCTTTTGACAAAAAGCTTCTTCTTTTTGATTTAAAGAAATTTTTATTCTGACTTCTACCAGAATATTTATCTTTTCGATCCTGTTTCTTCCATGACCTTCTTGGTCCTCTGTCTTCTTCATCACTGTCGGCATCTTTCCCCTTTTGAGGGCAATTAGCCGCAAAGTGGCCAACTGCTCCACATTCAAAACATTTCAAAGGGAGTTTCCCTTTGTATTTCCCTGTGCCTCTTTTAACATTTTTAGAAAACAAGGATAGAATTTCATCAAAATTTTGACATACCTCATTTTCAGAGTTGGATTCACCAGCTTCTTCATTAATAAGAATTTTCTTCGACTTCTCTTTCTTTTCTGCCCTGAAAGACATTTCTTTATCAGTTTTTGCTTTGCTCTTCATGGTCTTCTCTCTTCTCATCTCATAAGTGATGAGAGTACTGTGCAAATCATCCAGAGATAATGTTTCCGGATCTCTGTCTTCTAGTGAAGAAACTTTAGCATCAAATTTGTCAGGCAGAATTCTCAGGATCTTTTCAACAACTGTATCATCTTCTAACTTTTCACCAAGACATCTGATTGTACTGACAATGTCATTAACTCTGGTAAAGAATTCCCCAACAGATTCAGATTCTCCCATTTTCAAGTCTTCATACTTCAGCCTCCAGATTTGTAGTTTTGCCTTCTTCACTTTTGTATTTCCTTCATAGATATTCATTAGCTTATCCCAGATGCCTTTAGCAGTAGTGACACCTTTCACTCTTAAAAACTCACTCTCAGAAAGTGATGAGAGTAATGCATTTTTAGCTCTTCCATCATTCTCAAGATTCTTCTTATCGATAGGAGTAAGAGGGACCTTGTCATCAATATCAGGAAATCCATCTGTTGTAGTTTCAAGAACTTCATATCCAAGAGACATAAGATACGGCATCATTATGTCCTTCCAGATGTGATAGTTCTTTCCATCGAAGATTGGAATCCCCTTACTGTTCACGCAATTGAGATTTTCCATCACAACTTCTCTTCAAACACTTCAGCAAAGAGTAAACGAAGGCAACCTTCCCTCTGATACCAATTGAAGTTCCCAATCAGGATTCAAGTATCACTGAGAGGGGGAGGGGGTGAATCAGTGACATCTTTTTCTTTTTAAGTTTCCCCTTTTTGAAACAACCTTCGCCTCCTGTTAAAGAGTTTCTTCCCTGCTGAACACACACATCCACAGGAACACAAGATTTACAAGGTTCACTAATCAACAAGAGTAGCTACGTCCTTGGTATGGTACAGAAATAATCCAGTACCACACAATCCACTAGAAAACAATCCTTTGATGTGGAATACAACGAGTAGGATATACCCTTACACTCGTGCAGCACTTTGAAAACAATCCAATAGTGCGTGTGCTCCCTCTTAGCACAAATAGGATAACACAATGTTTCAGTGCTTCTTTACAATTAAACAGATGTATTCTCTGAAGTACAAATCTTCACTTTCTTACCCAGAAGCCGGTAAGAAGATTACGGACTTAAGATAGTTCAAAAGCTGTCCGCACATGTATTCTGAATACCCGTTCCAGATTCTCCATTACGAATCACCGTTCCGAATTCTCCATTCTGAATCCTCATTCGGAAATTCCCAATCCGAACATCTGCTTCAGTTAGAGGGACTCAGTACGATAACAAACCGCTTCTGAAATCTCGTTCCGAAAGTCTGTTCCGAATTAATCACTCCGAACCTCCCGTTCCGGATACCTCTTCACTCTGCCCAGTCTTCTTCAATCCAAACTCTTCAATCCGACAAACCACACCGGATACTTCACTTCAAAAGTCTTCAACCCGAAAAGCTTGATACGATAACAAACCGTTATCAAAACCTCGTAATCGAAGGTGCAATGAAACTCCTGTGCGGCTAACTCTTCTCCAATCCGAACTCTTCTTCTCTCTAGATGATCAGAGCTTCTCTCTCTAGATTTTCAGTAATTATCATCAATCATCAAAGTTGCACAGTGAGCGCCTTTTATAGGAGACCCAAAAAATCATTTAGGCGGGAAACCAAATTTCAATCCCGCTTAATCGAAATCATTCAAATCTTAATTCTCCTTAAATCTCGGCGCATTCTTTGACTTCATCAACGCTTCTGGATTCTTCTAGAATCTTCTTCAACCTTCACTTGATTACGGTTCTTGCTTTATTCCCGGATCTGCCTTTGTTACACAAACTCTCCGTAACCACATTTCCGGATCTGTTATACAGACTCCTCGGTTCCGCATACCTGGTTACGAATTTCAGGATCTGAAAGATGACCCTGAAATTTCTCTTCAGCCAATCAGTTCCATGCTTCTTGATACAGCCAGCCAAATCCGATCTTCTCGTTACGAACTCCTTGTTACGATCTTCTGATTCCGCAACGTCAACTCTGATTATCTGTCTAGTTGACTTTGAACACTTCTTGAAGCAAGTCGACTCTGAGCTTCTAACAACGAACTCTTCGTTACGAACTTGTCGTTACGAACTCTTCTTCAGGACGTCATCTTTGAACTTCATCGTTACGAACATCTTCAGAATGACTCCGAACTTCTGGCTCAGACATCTTCAATACGAACTCCCTTGATACGAACCTTCTGAGTACGAACTACCTCATTACGAACTTCTCAGTCAGATCTTTCATCACCGCATGCCAATTACGAATCTCTTCACTACCAAATCAACTCCGAACTCCATTCATGAGAGGTCGACTCCGGAATGCCTTCTCGTACCGAATTTTGCTTGCATGTGAATACCTGCAAGTACTCACAAATAGGAAATACAAAACAGCATAGCATCGTCACATTCAGTGTGAGTCTTCACACTTTAGACTCCGAACTTCACGGTTCCGAACCTCAATACTTTGGTTCCGACTTCTCGATTCCCAGACACCAAATTTTCAACAAGCACCAGGATACGAACTTTCCTTTCCAGCAGCGATCGATAGGATCCGAACTCTCAACCTTCCAGCGCTGATTCAGTACGATTCCGCACTTCAACTGGTTCAGGAACCACCCTGTTCCGAACTTTCACACTACCAGGTTCTGGATTCTCCATTCCGGATTCATGGTTCTGAACTCCTAACTTCGTTACACTTCAAGAATATGAAAACTTCAAGTTTGCCTAAGTGAAACTTTTCTCAACAAGTCTTTTATGAAAACTTCAACAACAAAAGAAAACTTTCAACAAAGACAACCTTCAACAACAAACAGCTTCCTTCAGCTTGGTCCCAACAGTACGTGGAACACATCGTGAACTTTGGAGAGATTTGGCGGCATTTTCAAACGGTAATCTACAACCCTAATTCGTTCTAGAATTTCGAAAGGTCTGATGTACATGGAACTCAATTTAACTTTCTTATCAAAATGTATAACTCCCTTGCATGGAGATACCTTCAAGAAAACATGATCTCCTATATGAAATTCCAAATCCTTCCTTCTGTTATCAACATAGCTCTTCTGCCTACTTTGAGCTGCTTTGATGTGGTTTTGGATTACCTTTACCTTTTACATTGTTTCCTCCACCAGTTCTGGGCCTACAAGTTTTCTTTCACCAACGTCATCCCAATAGGTTGGTGTGCGACATCTCTTTCCATATAACGCTTCATATGGTGCCATCCGAATACTTGAATGGAAGCTATTGTTATAGGAATATTCCACCAGAGGTAAATATTGATCCCACATACCCTGAAAGTCAAGTGAGCATGATATCAATATGTCTTCTAAGGTTTAAATAGTCCATTCTGATTGTCCATCTGTTTGAGGGTGGTAGGAAGTTCTCAAACGAAGTTCAGTATCCAAGGCCTTCTGAAGACACTTCCAGAATCTTGAAGTAAAACGGGGATCATGATCAGAAAAAATTGATAGGGGTACTCCATGAAGTCTCACAACTTCATTAATATATAGTCTTATTAGACTTTTAAGTGGTAGATCTTCTCTTATAACAAGAAAATGTGCTGACTTGGTAAGACGATCAACAATGACCCATATTGCATCGTTCTTTCTAGGAGTCTTTGGTAGTCCCATGATAAAGTCCATCATAATATTATCCCATTTCCACTCAGGTATGGGAAGAGGTTGCATGACTCCTCCAAGCTGTTTCTTTCTAGCTTTCACTTGTTGACAAACCATACATCTTGACACAAAATCAGCAAACTCCCTCTTCATGTTGTCCCACCAAAAATATTCCTTCAAATCTATATACATTTTGGTGCTCCCAGGGTGTATAGAGAAATTGGAACTATGAGCATCATCTAACAATTCCCTTTTTAAATCAGGTATATCGGGAACACAAAGTCTCTTCCCAAATTTCAAAATTCCATCGTCATACACAAAGTCACTCAATCTCCCATCATTCAAAGCTTTAATATTCTTTTTAAACTCTTCATCATTGGTCTGAGAACTCTTTATTCTTTCTAGTAAAGATGCACTACCACAAAACTGGGAAAGGCATGCGCCTGCCTTTATCAGCACTAACGGAAAAGCGCTGATAAAGGGCCGGACCTTTATCAGCGTTTTTGTTAGCGCTGATAAAGGTTGTATTTATCTGTGCTTTTCATTTTAGAGCTGATAAATACACCCTTTATCAGCGCTTTTTACTAGCGCTGATAAAGGGTCTCGCGGATTTTTTAAAAACCCGCGGGTCCTCTTCATCCTCCCCGCATACAATCAAGCTCTCGCGGAAGCCCTCGTCTGCGCCGCTGCAGCCTCCTCCTCCTCCTCCGCCGCGGCCTCCTCCTCCTCCTCTGTTTCTGATCCTCCTCCTCCTACTACGGTGCCTCCGCCGCCTCCGCCCTACCTCAGCCCTGCCTCCGCGCCGCTGCCGCCGGTGCCTCCTCCTCCACCGCGGCCTCCTCCTCCTCCGCTGGTGCCTCCTCCTCCTCCGACGGTGCCTCCTCCTCTACCGCGGCCTCCTCCTCCACCGCAACCTCCTCCTCCTCCGCCAGTGCCTCCTCGGCCTCCTCCTCCTCCATTGTGTGGTATGCTATGCCCAATAATTGTAATTTGCTTTGTTTTTTGTTTTTGTTCTATATTTCAACTATCATGATTTGTGTGAATCGATTTTATTTGAAGTGGGGGGGGGGTGCAGGTGCTGCGGGGGTGTAGTGGGTGGGGGGGTGTGCAGGTGGGGGTGTTTAGGTGGGGGAGATGTGCAGTGGGTGAACATGTGTAGGTGGGGCATATAATGGGGGGTCTATTGGGTGTGAGGTTGTTGGGGGTGGGGGGGTGTAATCCACAATAGCCCGCTAATTGCAGATACTCAACTTCCAGTTTTCGATGAACAATGTTGTTGTTTGAAAAACTCATACATTGTCATCATTTTTTTATAAAATTATGTCATAAATCTATATATTGACTCAATACTAAAAAACTTACAATATAACTATTTTGGCTTTAAATCATTTTAAAACCCAATGTGGACTCACAAAAATAGATTTTATTTTTTATAAAACAAAACTAAATTTAAAAGTAATTACACATTAAAAAATATAATTTAAGAAAAATTAAAATATTCCTTGGATAATTGGATAATTTTTTTTTAAAAAATATGTATATAATTTAAAACATCTTTAAATATGAAATTTCATGACAATTAATTTTTTTTTACCTATTTCCAATCCGTTATGGTTGACCACTCTCCCCACGTACTCCCTTACAACCCTAGCATCTCCCTCCTTCTGACCACTTCGATCCACTTCAATCCACTTCGATCCACTTCGATCCTCTTCGATCCACTTCGATCCTCTTAGATTGTCGCCACCATGATCTCCATTTCATCGCCGCCGCCATCCAACGCACCATTTCATTGTACCGGCATCCCCCCTCCCTGTTCTACATCCAAACTCTAGCCTCTTCCTTCAGCACGGTTCCAATTTCTTCGATCAACGCCACCTTCCTCCGCTCAATTTCACCGCTCCCAGCATCATCCCGACAAGTGATTCATCCTATCAAGGTCACCTTTTGGTTGTTGAAATACGTGAATCATCAGTTGACCCATCTTCAAATACCGTATCTTCCTCATCCTAAAAGGTGCGATCTTTTTCAATACCATTTTATTTCACTATCCATAAAACATAACATTCGCCCGTTTTCTCTTTTCCCATCCAACACTACCATATCCAGTACCATTACCTATAAAATAACACATTATGCATGCTTTCTTAAAAATATAATAAGCGAGTAGTAAAACTCCGCCGCCTCCTCCTCTGCTCCTGCTCCTCCTCCTCCTCCTCCATCGGCCTCATCCTCCTCCTCCTCCGCTGCCTCCGCCGATGCCTCCTCCTCCTCCGCTGGTGCTGCCGGTGCCTCTGCGGCCTCCTCCTCCTCCGCCGGTGCCTCCGCGGCCTCCTCCTCCTCCTCTGCTCCTGCTCCTCCTCCTCCTCCTCCACCGGCCTCATCCTCCTCCTCCTCCGCTGCCTCCGCTGCCTCCGCTGCCTCTGCTGCCTCCGCCCTACCTCCGCCCTGCCTCTGCGCTACCGCCGGTGCCTCCTCCTCCACCGCGGCCTCCTCCTCCTCCACCGCGGCCTCCTCTTCCTCCTCCGCTGCCTCCTCCTCCTCCGCCGCGGCCGCTGCCTCCTCCTCTGTTCCTGCTCCTCCTCCCCTCCACCGGCCTCATCCTCCTCCTCCTCCGCTGCCTTCGCTGCCTCCGCCCTGCCTCCGCCCTGCCTCCGCCCTGCCTCCGCGCTGCCGCCGGTGCCTCCGGTGCCTCCTCCTCCACCGCGGCCTCCTCCTCCTCCGCCGATGCCTCCTCCTCCTCCGTCGGTGCCACCAGTGCCTCCACATATCCTCCTCCTCCGCGGTCACGCTGCGGTCACACCGCGGTCATACCGCGGTCACGCTGCGGTCACGCCGCGGTCATGCTGGTGCCTCCGCGGCCGCCGCCTCCTCCTACTCCGCCGCGGCCGACGCCTCCTCCTCTGCTCCTGCTCCTCCTCCTCCTCATCCTCCACCGGCCTCATCCTCCTCCTCCTCCGCTACCTCCGCTGCCTCCGCTGCCTCCGACTTGCCTCCGCCTTGCCTCTGCGCTGCCGCCGGTGCCTCCTCCTCCACCGCGACCTCCTCCTCCTCTGCTGATGCCTCCTCCTCCTCCGCCGGTGCCGCCGGTGCCTCCGTGGCCACCTCCTCCTCCGCAGTCACGCCGCGGTCACGCCGGTGGCTTTGCTGCCGCCGCCTCCTCCTCCTCCGCCGCGGCCACCGCCTCCTCCTCTGCTCCTGATCCTCCTCCTCCTCCTCCACCGGCCTCATCCTCCTCCTCCACCGACCTCCTCCTCCTCCACCGCGGCCTCCTCCTCCTCCACCGATGCCTCCTCCTCCTCCGCCGGTGCCGCCAGTGCCTCCACGTCTCCTCCTCCTCCGCGGTCACGCTGCGGTCACACCGCGGTCACGCCGCGGTCACGCCGCGGTCACGCCGCGGTCACGCCGCGGTCACGCCGCGGTCACGCCGCGGTCACGCCGCGGTCACGCCGCGGTCACGCCGCGGTCACGCCGCGGTCACGCCGCGGTCACGCCGCGGTCACGCCGCGGTCACGCCGCGGTCACGCCGCGGTCACGCCGCGGTCACGCCGCGGTCACGCCGGTGCCTCCGCAGCCGCCGCCTCCTCCTACTCCGCCGCGACCGCCGCCTCCTCCTATGCCCCTGCTCCTCCTCCTCCTCATCCACCGGCCTCATCCTCCTCCTCCTTCGCTGCCTCCGCTGCCTCCGCCCTGCCTCCTCCCTGCCTCTGCGCTGCCGCCGGTGCCTCCTCCTCCACCGAGGCCTCCTCCTCCTCTGCCGATGCCTCCTCCTCCTCCGCCGGTGCCACCTGTGCCTCCACGGCCGCCTCCTCCTCCGCGGTCACGCCGCGGTCACGCCGCGGTCACGCCGGTGCCTCTGCGGCCGCCGCCTCCTCCTCCTCCGCCGCGGCCGACTCCTCCTCCTCTGCTCCTGGTCCTCCTCCTCCTCCTACACCGGCCTCATCCTCCTCCTCCTCCGCTGCCTCCGCTGCCTCCGCCCTGCCTCACACCATTTCTACACAACGAACAGAAATAGATTCTAATTTTCAGGCTGAATTGATGTCAAATCTGCTCAGAACGTTTCAAAGAAGAATTACGACTGACAGGCTCTTTTTAATACCAACGATGCAAGGGTAAAACTCTACATTTTAATCATATCAATTATATTTTCATTTCTATCAGTACTTATTTCTTTTTGTGTTTTTAGGGAACATTGGATGCTCATTGCAGTCAATTTGGATACTCCAAAGATTTATTTTCTGGATTCACTGCATGGATATCCAACTAACCGACCACACATGATGGCAATTGTCAATTTGTAATACACTAGATCCAAAATTTTAGAACTAAATATCTAGTTATATAATTTATATTATCTTTTAATAAGGATTTTGTTATGATAGGGCGGTGTATGAATATCGTCTAAAGGCTGGAATGAATCCAGGGCGTAAGGACGACAATGCCCACAAGATCTACAAATGGAGAAGTATCTGGGTATATATAATTATATTTCACTATCCAAATACATATCAAAACAAATTACTTATTTTTCTCGATGTTTCTACAGTGTCCGAAACAAACAAATGACAAGGACTGCGATTATTCTGTTTGTAAATTTATGAAAGAGATCGTATTTCATGGACAAACTAGCATCCCTGAAGAGGTATTTTTGAAAATAATTACTACTTTATTTAAAATAATTATTAATACTTTGTGTATTTATATTTTTTCAGTACTACTATGACTGTCGCAAAAACTCCTATTCAGAAGATGATATAAATGTCTTTAGAAACGAATGGGCAGCGTACCTGATCGAAGAATGTAAACAAATAGGACAATGAAGGTGAATTCCTAATACTTATGTTATCTTTATATGGTCATTGATATCTCCCTTTAAACTTATTGAGCATCTATGATCTCCCTTTCTTATGTTTCATATCTTTAGATTAGTGAATTCCTACTACTTAGTTTGAAAATGACATAAACTTTGGAAAACAACACCAATGACATACGCCAAACTGAGCAAACGCCTTCGGATTGTTTTGATACTTTAGGAAAACGATCCACGAGTCATTTTTGACGTGTAAGAATTGAACGCACCTCAATCTGACGCACGGTGTGACCGCTATGGCTAAAATTGTCTGATATCAGTTTGAAAATGACATAAACTGGAAAACAACACCAATGACATACGCCAAACCGAGCAAACGCATTCAGATTGTTTTGATACTTTAGGACAACGATCCAAGAGTCATTTGTGACGTATAAGAATCAACCGCACCTCAATCCGATGCACGGTGTGACCGGTATGGATAAAAGTGTCTGATATCAGTTTCAAATTGAGATAAACTTTGGAAAACAACACCAATGACATACGCAAAACCGAGCAAACGTGTTCGGATTGTTTTGATACTTTAGGAAAACTATCCACGCGTCATTTTTGACGTGTAAGAATCGACTGCACCTCAATCTGATGCACGGTGTGACCGGTATGGCTAAAAGTGTTTGATATTAGTTTCAAATTGAGATAAAATTTGGAAAACAACACCAATGACATACGCCAAACCGAGCAAACACCTTCGGATTTTTTTGATACTTTAGGAAAACGATCCACAAGTCATTTGTGATGTGTAAAAATCAACTGCACCTCAATCCGATGCACAGTGTGACCGGTATGGATAAAATTGTCTGATATCAGTTTGAAAATGACATAAAATTTGGAAAACAACACCAATGACATACGCCAAACCAAGCAAACGCATTCAGATTGTTTTGATACTTTAGGAAAACGATCCACGAGTCATTTTTGACGTGTAAAAATCGAACACACCTCAATTCGACGCACGGTGTGACCGGTATGGCTAAAATTGTCTGATATCAGTTTGAAAATGACATAAACTTTGGAAAACAACACCAATGACATACGCCAAACCGATCAAACGCCTTAGGATTGTTTTGATACTTTAGGAAAACGATCCACGAGTCATTTTTGACGTGTAAGAATTGACCGAACCTCAATTCGACGCATGGTGTGACCGGTATGGCTAAAATTGTCTAATATCAGTTTGAAAATGACATAAACTTTGGAAAACAACACCAATGACATACTCCAAACTGAGCAAATGCCTTCAGATTGTTTTGATAATTTAGGACAATGATCCAAGAGTCATTTTTGATGTGTACGAATCGACCGCACCTCAATCCGACGCACGGTGTGACCGGTATGGCTAAAAGTGTCTGATATCAGTTTCAAATTGAGATAAAATTTGGAAAACAACACCAATGACATACGCCAAACCGAGAAAACGCCTTCGGATTGTTTTGATACTTTAGTACAACGATCCAAGAGTCGTTTTTGACGTGTACGAATCGACTGCACCTCAATCCGAAGCACGGTGTGACCGGTATGGCTAAAATTGTCTGATATCAGTTTGAAAATGACATAAACTTTGGAAAACAACACCAATGACATACGCCAAACTGAGAAAACGTGTTCAGATTGTTTTGATACTTTAGGAAAACGATCCACGAGTCATTTTTTACGTGTACGAATCAACCGCACCTCAATCTGATGCACGGTGTGACCGGTATGGCTAAAATTGTCTGATATCAGTTTGAAAATGACATAAACTTTGGAAAACAACACCAATGACATACGCCAAACCGAGAAAACGCCTTCGGATTGTTTTGATACTTTAGGAAAACGATCCACGAGTCATTTGTGACGTGTAAAAATCGACCGCACCTCAATCCGACGCACGTTGAGACCGGTATGGCTAAAAGTGTCTGATATCAGTTTCAAATTGAGATAAACTTTGGAAAACAACACCAATGACATACGCCAAACCAAGAAAACGCCTTCGGATTGTTTTGATACTTTAGTAAAACGATCCAAGAGTCATTTTTGACGTGTAAGAATCGACCGCACCTCAATCCGACGCACGGTGTGACCGGTATGGCTAAAAGTGTCTGATATCAGTTTGAAAATGAGATAAACTTTGGAAAACAACACCAATGACATGCGCCAAACCGAGCAAACACGTTCGGATTGTTTTGATAATTTAGTACAACGACCCACAAGTCATTTGTGATGCGTACAAATCGACCTCACCTCAATCCGACGCACGGTGTGACCGGTATGGCTAAAATTGTCTGATATCAATTTGAAAATGACATGAACTTTGGAAAACAACACCAATGACATACGCCAAACTGAGAAAACACCTTCAGATTGTTTTGATACTTTAGTACAACGATCCAAGAGTCATTTGTGACGTGTACGAATCGACCGCACCTCAATCCGACGCACGGTGTGACCGGTATGGCTAAAATTGTCTAATATCAATTTGAAAATGACATAAACTTTGGAAAAAAACACAAATGACATACGCCAAACTGATAAAACTCCTTCGGATTGTTTTTATACTTTAGGAAAATGATCCACGAGTCATTTTTGACACGTACGAATCAACCGCACCTCAATCCGATGCACGGTGTGACCGGTATGGCTAAAATTGTCTGATATCAGTTTGAAAATGACATGAACTTTGGAAAACAACACCAATGACATATGAAAAACCGAGAAAACGCCTTCGGATTGTTTTGATACTTTAGGAAAACGATCCATGAGTCATTTGTGATGTGTACGAATCGACCGCACCTCAATCCGACGCACGGTGTGACCGGTATGTCTAAAATTGTATGATATCAGTTTGAAAATGACATAAACTTTGGAAAACAACACCAATGACATACGCCAAACTGAGAAAATGCCTTCGGATTGTTTTGATACTTTAGGAAAACGATCCACGAGTCATCTGTGACGTGTACGAATCGACCGCACCACAATCCGACGCACGGTGTGACCGGTAAAGCTTTTCATTAGATAAAGAATCAGTATTTATTAAATGAGATAAATCAATCAAAAACATATTGATTTTACATTATTCCATTTCATTGTTATGAAAATAAAAACTTTTGAATTTAAAATTTAATATTTTAGTTTCAAATTTACATATTAATGTATTCTTTAATATTACTGTTTTAATTTCTTTCATTATTGCATTACTAACATAATATTTGTTTTCTTATATAGGTGATTTTTTTTCCTTGAGTTCGGATGCTTTGTTCGGAAACAAATACCATCGAGAGCGGATCACAGATATCAAAGGATGAAACATGAATGTTTATAACTATTTTTGAATAATTGTAAATGTAACCATGTAAAAAAATGTTTGAAATGTATATAGCAATGCGTTTTTTTTTGTATTCATGATGTTAAGTAAATGTATATACCGTTGTCAGTCAAAATATTGGGTGCAGATGCTATGGTGTGTAGGTGTGCATGTGCTACTTTGTGCAGGTATTCTGGTGTGTAGGTGTGCAAGTGTGAAGGTACTGTTTTTTAGGTGCAGGCGCTGGGGCCTTTATCAGTGCTTTTTTAGCGCTGATAAAGGACACCTTTAATAGCGCTAGAGGAGCGCTGATAAAGGGACCCTGTATCAGCGCTCCGAGAAGCGCTGATATAGTTGACCTTTATCAGCACTCCACCACGCGCTGATAAAGGACCCCTTTATCTACGACGGAATTAACAGCGCTTTTATAGCACTGTTAATGCTGGTTTTTAGCGCTGATAAAGGCGCTGGTTGTAGTAGTGATGGTTTGGAAACCATTTGAAAAAGTATTGAGGTTTCACCTTCCATGGTGATTTCCATATCCAACTTTACTAGATCCATGTATATAATATCCTTTTCAACTCTCATCTTGTTCAAAACTCCATGATCCTTTCTACTCAAAGCATCTACCACCTTATTTTCCTTCCTCGGGTGGTAGTGTATCGTGCAATCATAATCCTTGAGTAGTTCAATCCTTCGCCTTTGCCTCATGTTGAGTTATTTTTTGTGAGAAAATATACTTCAAACTCTTGTGATCGGTATATATCTCACATTTTTAACCATAGAGATAATGTCTCCATATCTTCAAAGAAAAGATCATAGCTTCTAACTCAAGATCATGAGTAGGATAGTTTTGCTCATGAATTTTCAACTGTCATGATCCATAGGCAATAACTCTATCATTCTATATAAGGACACAACCAAGTCTTTTCTTTGACGTATCACTATAAATAACGAACCCATTATTCCCCGATGGTAGAGTCAATATAGGAGCATTGACTAAAATTTTCTTCAGTTCTTCAAAAAATTCTTCACACTATTTTTTCCAAACAAATTTAACCCCTTTATGTGTGAGCTTCGTTAATGGGTTAGACAATTGGGGAAAATTCTGGACAAAATGCCGATAATAACCTACTAAACCAATAAAACTGCATACCTTGGTTATACTCGTTGGTGCTGGACATTATTGGATTTTCTTGGTCTTAGAAGGATCAACAGAGATTCCATCCTTAGAGATAATATGACCAAGAAAAGAGATCTCCTGAAGCCATAATTCACACTTGCTAAACTTCCCATATAATTCATGTCTTCTAAGAGTCTTCAGGATAATGCGCAAGTGATTTTCATGATCTTCATAGCTTTTGGATTATACCAAGATATCATAAATAAATACCACCACAAAATCATTGAGATATTACTTGAAAACTCTATTCATTAGATCCATGAATACAGAGGGTGAATTAGTCAGCCCAAAAGGCATTACTGTAAACTCGTCATGCCCGTACCTGGTTCGAAATGCTGTCTTTGGAATGTCTTCCTTCTTCACACACAACTGATGGTATCCAGATCAAAGTTCAATCTTTGAAAAATATTTAGCTCCATGAAGTTGGTCGAATAAATCATCAATGCGAGGTAGGGGATACTTGTTCTTTATTGTTATGTCATTAATCTGCCTGTAGTCGATACATAACCTCATATCCATCTTTCTTCTTAACAAAAAGGATAGGGGCTCCCCATGGAGAAGCACTAGGGTGAATAAATCCCTTATTACTCAATTCCTATAGTTGTTTCTTTAGTTCAACTAATTCCACAGTGACCATTCTATAAGGGGTCTTCGATATAGGGCTTGAACCAGGAATTAAATCAATGGAAAACTCAATTTCTCGTTTTAGAGGATGTCCAGGTAAATCTTCCGGAAACAAATCTACATATTCTTTCACAATAGGTACATCCTCTATTTGAACATTCCTTTCCTTAACCACAATTATTTCATTCTCTTCCTCCCCGATAATTGAATTTAGTTGAGCTACTAGGGGTGAATCTAGATAATAATTAGGTGGTGAGGATTCTGCTCTAAAGATAAGGTGTTCCTTATCGTCATCATAAAAAATTGTAACCTCATTCTTCTTACAATAAATATTCGCATCATGGTCTGAAAGTAAATCCATACCGAGGATTATATCAAACTCAATCATAAGTATGATGATGAGATCAGTAGATAAAGAACATTTATGTGCTCTAATGGGGACTGATTCACAAAACTTTGTTGCGATGATACTTACCTTAGGAGTTTTGACTGACAACTCCCTTGTTAAATCAAATTATAAATATCTAATTTTATTATAAAACTAGGAAGATATGAAATAATGCGATGATCCAGAATCAAATAAATCATTTTCTAAACTTGAGGTAAGTTTCTCTAATGCTTAGGACATTCATTTGCATAATGTCCCATCTCCCTGCAATTGTAGCATTGAACATCGGTAGCTTCTTTCTTCCCTTTGCAATCACGAGCTTGGTGGCCTTTTTCACCACACTTGTAACAGACTCCCATTCCCTTCAAGCAAGTACCAGGGTGTTTCTTCCCACATTTAATGTAGGATATATATTCAACTTTTTCATTCTTCCCCTTATTTCCATTTCTAGAGTGATCAGCAGATCTCTTCTTCTCTTGCTTTGCTTTAAAGTCATAAGACTTAGATAATTATTTTTCTGTCTTGATAACACATGAGACAATATCTTCATATGGCGAGAAGGATTTTGATACTAATGATCGATGGAGAAATGGTTTTAACCCATCAAAAAAATGATCAATCTTACTCCTTGGGTTACGTATATAATCTGCTGCATGCCTTGCTAACCTAGTAAAGTTAGCCTCATACTTTGCAACATTCTCATCCTCCTTTTGTCTCAGACTCAGAAATTGCCTTTACATATCTTCTTGATGGTCATGATGAAATTATTTTTCTAAGAAAAGCTCTTTAAACTCCCTCCATTCCACATTTGATACTTTATCATCATCATTTGTGTTTTGAATCAATGACCACCATTGATCAACATCTACAGTAAGGCGGTAAACTACCATGATGACTTTTTCCATTTCAGTACTCCCCAAATCATGGAATATTTTCTCTAAGGAATTTATCTATTGCTCAGCTACTAATGGATTTGTACTCCCATTGAATGTTGGTGGTTTTTTCCTCATGAAGCGATCTAACATTGATTCTCCACGTTGCGGATCAAGGTGCTCCATACGGGTAAGGTTATTATTCATAACCTGAGTAAGTTGTCCCAGTATTGTGATAAGATGATCAACACCAGTTGTATCACCATCTCCACTATAATTATCTTAAGTAGGAGGGAAATTCTGACATGTAGTACGTGCATTGGTACGGGTTCCATTCCTTCCACTAGGCTCCATTTCTAAACAATGGTATAAACTAGATCAGTTTATGAATCAAAATACATAATTCCAAACTTGTAAAACACTTAACATAAATTGAACAGTTTATGGATATAATCCATAATAATAAAAATGTTTTCTTTGAGGAATTATTTACTCATAAACCCTTCATAATGGTTTATAAAGAAAGTGAGAATTATCTTAAGCATATCCCCCAAGAGTGTCGTAACCAAGAGTGCAGCAAGGCTCATTGTCATGCACTAGTTCCCGTTTGAGTCTAGCTCAAAGCAGTGTTTTCGGGTTTTACCCTTAGGTACATCTGTGCTAGATCCACCTCTACTTGCTCGTAACCAGACAGGGATGTATTGCTCGGAAAACTCACAAAATCTATACAATACGAAAATTTTAGGAAGTTATTCTATACTAATCCTCAAAGTCCATCTTAGGTCTATGTGCTCTAATAAGAGTTTATCTAAATCTAGCTTCCAAGGTTTGTACTAAACTTCCTCTGATACCAACTATAATGCCCCAACACCAGTTACCCAAAGTCGATGAATTATTACATAACATTGTCATGATCACAAAAGATCAAGTCTCGAAAGACCGATTAGTTTAGTAGCCTTGGAATCACTAGATAAATTCATAAAGTTTACATTACATCATAAAATGAAGACTACAATAACATAGTCTCCATAGTCCACACTCATATCCCCTAATACTATCCCTAAAGGTCATTCATAAAATACTTCTTCACATCCTGGGAAAAATAAAATATAGAAAGGGGTGAGCTCAGATGCCCAGTAAGGATAACAATATAGCAGAAACTTTCATAAATAAGTATAAACATTTAAGGCAATGTATAACTAAAACAAAAGCCTTTTAAACTTCAACTTCAGCATAATATGGTAGAAATAAAATGAAATAATTCCATTTACTTATTCGCATGGATATTCTACTAGTCGAATACTAACATGCAATATCAATAACCACTTTCATAATGATGGAATGCATAATGTCAGACTATCATAACCACATAGTCAAGGCCTTGTGCCAAGAATACAAATAATATTTTGTCAAGGCCTTGTGCTAAGACACTAGTTTGTCTCATGAGACCTACCAATGCATCAAGGAGCTATAGCAGGCTCCACCCTTCACTTACTAAGTCCAATGCATTCCTCATACGAAAAGGTTTAAACATAACATAAACATTCGTATTAAAACTAGCATAAAAAATGTCAATACTTTCTCCATAAACCATGAATGGTATAAAAATAACACATCCATAGTCAAACATATCACAAAACCTTCAATACAATATGGAAGTTTTGTATCATAATAAATCAACTTCAAATAAGCTTAAAATCCATCAAAGGATGTGACATAGATGAAATCAAAACTATTTGAGATAAATATATCCTTTTTTGAAATCATTTAAAAATCACATAATTATAAAAGAAAACATTTAATTTGAAAATATTCTTATAAGCTTGTAAGGGAAGCTTCAAAGATTTTATAAGGGCGAAAAATAGCCGCATCCGCCGTATAAGTTAAAAAAATACATTCTTACCATAATTTTGTCGAAAAGGTTAAAAAGGACATTGTTTGGAAAACGACGGAAAGATTCCTTTATAAACTTCTTATAAAAATTAAAACAAGGGTATAAATGAATTTAACCCATAGTCTGTAAAATAGTAAGAATTATTCTAAATACATTTTTAAGAAACATGGATGTGGATGATAAAGAGGTCCTAGTAGATAATTATGTATAAACAACCTTGGATAATGAAGAGATTGTGAAATAAACCCTTACCTTGTACTTTTCCTTGGTTGAGGGTAGTTTAACCTCATGTATAATGGTGAAATATTTGTTATTAAATTATATAGTAATCATATACATTAATATGATATCATATATGATCTTTTAACATTGTTTTGTTAATAATATCTTAGTATTATCGTCCTTTCGGGTGTTAACTTACTCGTTTTCTTTTATATGTTTTGTTACATAAGATGTGTTTGTTATGTATAGGTTGTATATTATTCATATACAAAATTATATCAAGTCCTTAAACATTATTTTTAATCATCAAATGAGAATTATACTTGAATGGATACGATGGGGAATGAATCTCATCGCGTTCGTGGAGACGATAGTCCGTACGTACGCACGAGCGACAATATCATTCTTTTGATATTAAAATAATATATAATTGGATGGTATATCATATATAAAGAATAATTATAATTTTATATTTATTATTTACTTCAATTACACATCATTATCATACCCATCCAAATAATAATGTTTTGAATAACAATTACACCACGATGTGGAGACGGTAAGCCGTACGTACACACGTATGGTGACATGTCATTAAAAGGATGGATAGAATACTGGATATGGTTGTACCATATTTATAATAACATCAAAGTATATGGAAGATACTTGAGTTATTATTTTATAATGGAAATAACAAAGAAAGAATAAGTTGAAGAAGAAAGGAACTTGAAAGAGGGTGGTGAAAACATTACCTCTTCTTCGGGTTCTTCTTTTTGATTTGATCAAAAGGGATCATCAGGTTGGATTTCTGATCAAAATAAGGCCTCTAGGTTTAAGTGAAAGAAGTTGAGAGAATATTTGGGTAGGTTTTGGCCGAGCCAAAAGGATTTGAAGGTGAGAATTAGAGAGAAGGGGGAGTTCCCTTTTATAAGAGGGGTAAGCGGAACCTTTGAAAAAACTTAAAATATTATTTTATAATAAATTTATATTCAGTTTATAATGGCTCCAAAGTGACTTATTTAAAGTATAAGGTGGGTATGGTTCTAAATCCTTTCAACCAATATATTTTAGACAAGTTTGGGTCACTATATTAACCTTATCATTTATATTTAACTCTTAGTTAAATAGTTTGACATTTACCATGTCTCTTTGTATTTTTATATTATATGGTTAATAAACTTACTATATACTTCCAAGAGAACTCCAAGTGGTTCATTAATGATAAAATTATCATTATATAAGTCCTTTGGACAAATCTTATATTTTTAGGAATAGAATATGAATTAATAATATAATATTTGTTTTAAAAACTCTTTTATGTCAATTTTGACACTATTTGGTATTTTGTTTTTACTAAATTCATAACAACATTATTACTTAGAAAAAATTAATATAAAAAACCCTAATATGTTATATTAACCTATAAAATTAGTGGAATTCATAAAAAGTCTCAAATTACATTTATTTTGATATTTATAATATCAATTATTTTAATATTTCATTAATTGGGTAATTACTGCATCACCATTGTGTCATAAATAAATTAAATTATTTAATGTCTAAAAATTATAAATAAAATATCATTATGTAGGAAATATTTTTATCTTTATAATGAATATTTATAATCGAATTTACCTTATGTATAACCCTATATTAAAAATGTTTTAGTTATTTAACTTTGATTTTATCTCTTTTAACTCTTCTTTGAATTAAATAATAATAAATGTCCTAATCTAATCCAAGTGGACCAAAGAGGTTCATATTTTATTCCTAATGTTGTTTTTGGTCGAATTATACTTAGCCAATATAATTATGACATGTGTTAGGGTAATAATAATATCATTTTCCCCTTAATTACCCTATTTACTTTTAACAGTGGTAAATAAAAGTAAAAAGTTGCTATTCACCAAAAATTATTTTTATCTTATTGAACTACATTTTACTCCTTGATATTAATCGTGTCTCTCGGATTTTCAAAATTCCACTCACAGAAGCGGTAAAATTAAGTTTTATGTGAATTTGCAAATTCTCCTAGGAGATGGGTAAAAGACGGTGAAAGTTCAATAAATTTTTTATATATTTAAATTTATTATAAACTGACTACAATGAATTAAATTGAACTTATATAGGTATTATGTATCTATTTTGACCTAAAATAAATTTAAATTAAATAAATAATTATTTAAATAAAAATTCGATTTTAAACTATAACTCAGTGTTTTTCACTATTTATCAAATATTGAAAGTTTTCAGAAAAATACCCAAATTTCACCCTAGGATAATTTAGATATTCCAAATCCAAAAATGAAGTCCATTTTAAAAGATAAAATTTATATAATTTCAAAAAGTGGGTATTACTATTCATAACGGTTAGTTTGATTGGTTGTGGTGTGTTAGAACTTGAAGTTGCGTACAACACACGCTACTGTATTATTCAAAGAGAAGCGTATCATGGAAGCTTAGGGTGTTACAAATATTAATGCTAAAAATATCTTCTCAATATATGAATAATTAATCTTAGTGTTGAGCATGGTTCGACTAAGACAATAGAGGCAATTTTCATTACCGACATCATTCTTTTGTGTAAGGAAATCACCCAGTGATTGTTCTAGGGTTGTCACATACAAAATGATTGGATTCCCCTCAATGGGTAGCATCAACACTGGTGGAATCAAGAGATATTTCTTGTGGATATCGAATTATTTCTGAAAATCATTGGTTCACTGATATGTGACCTCTTTCTTCATCAATATAGTGAAGGTAAAACACTTTATTGTGAGGTTAAAAATAAAGTTCCAAATTTAGGAAAGGTATCCTTATAAACCTCTCAACTATTTGTGGGTTTTAGGTATTGAAATATTGAGGATATTCTTTGTCTTTTTAGGTTCTACTTCAATGCCATGATGGTGTATGGAGAAGCCGAGAAATTTCCATAAGGTGACCCTGAAAGAATATTTAAAGGGGTTTATCTTTAGGCTATGCTATCATAGTTTGATGAAGATAATATGAAGATCAACTAAGTAATTAGAACACTTCCATAAATTAACCCCCGGGTCGTCAACATGGAATTCAACAAACCTACCCATGAAGGGTTTGAAAATGCGATGCATGATATGTTGGTATGTAGTGCCAACATTCTTCAATCCAAAGGGAATTACCCGATAGAAAAATACTCTCTGAGGATCTTTAAGGTTTAGTGTCTTGGAAACTAGGAACATAATACATGAAAACAACATAAAAAATTCCTCTTAAACACTTTAAAGGCTTCTCCTTATGTTCATCCTAGGTTCATTACTGCATCTCATAACCTGGGGACATACATCAAAAGAAAGGGTGAGCAAAAGGCCCAGTAAGGGAAACAAGATGAACATTTTACATGTGAACTTGAGATACTTCAATAAGGACATGAAAATAACTTTAAGGAATGATAAAGAAATCACGAGGCATTTCATAATAAAAATAACATTTTTCATAACTTGAAGATGTGGCTGCAACATTTAATATTGACAATCGTTTCGTTTCACCAAGGTCCATCCCCAAGGTGTCATTAAAAATTACCAAGGTTATTCACCAAGGCGTCGTTAAAAATGGTCATCTCTAGAGATTAAGTCTTTACCCAATGCATTGGAGCGCTATCAGGGCGCACCCTTAAATTTGCCTTTATTATCATGTGAGCCACATATATCATCATAAAACATTTCATAAAGAACCCATGTAGCACAAAATAAATGGGTTTCATTTCGTAATCATAACGTTTTAAAAACTGCTTTAAAGACATGATCTTTACATCACTTTAAAACCCACAGAAAAGGAAGGTGGGTCTCATGTATGTAAATCCCATAATTTAAAATAGAACATTTTGGTATATATGTGAATACCCCTTTAGAAGAAAGATCTTTGAGTATTCACTTAATAATATAAAATAACTTTAGAAAAAGAGAGAGACATTTTGAGATGGAAATTCTGCAGCATAACGGCTATGTTACGAGGTTTTAGAAGACATTAAAAAGAGAGGGAAAATGGGTCAAACATTCATAAATGACCCATAAAATAGTAGATGGACAGAATAAGAAGGATAAATGATCATGGTAATGAAATTTCAAGGACATACCATTTGAAATGAAAAACATGGAAGAAAGACAAAAAATAGATTTCTCTTATGAAAGTTCGGCAGCCTAACGAAGTTACTTAAACTTCAAACACAATGATTTGAAAAGATCAAATAGGGTCTCTCATCATGTGAAAATAAGAGTTCAGTATGATAGATATAGAGATAATGCCCCAACATAATTAAAAAGGAACTTGAAAGACTTGACATGAAAGTAGAACTTTGAAAAGAATGAGAAGGGTGAAAGAATCCCCTAAAAATTCGGCAGCCTAACGGCACCACTTAAAACTTCAAAATACTGAATTGAAGAGATCAAATGGGGTCTCTCATAATATGAACATAAGAGTACAGTATGATAGATATAGAGATAATACCCCAACATAACAAAAAAGGAACTTGAAAGAATTGACATGAAAGTAGAACTTCAAAACGAGAAGGGTGAAGAACCACTTAAAAAATCGGCAGCCTAACGGCGCCACTTAAAACTTCAAAATACTGAATTGAAGAGATAAAATGGGGTCTCTCATCATATGATCATAAAAGATCAGTATGATAAATTTAGAGATCATACCCCAACATAATAAAAAGGAACTTGAAATACTTTACATGAAAATAGATCTTGAAAAATGAGAATGGAGAAAGAGTCCGTTACAAAAATTTCGGCAGCCTAACGGCGCCACTTAAAACTTCATAAAAAGAAATAATGAGAGTAAGAGGGGATATCTAATTATATGAACATAAAAAGGGCAGTAAGAGGAGTATAAAAGAACATCCTCCAACATAAGAACATGTAGCATAAAAGGAATGACATAAAAGAGATTACTTGAAATGAAAGAGAGAGGTCGGATCCCTTACCTTAAAACGTGACTCTTGAAACTCAAAGTTTTGGACCTTGAGGGCTTGGGGACACCTTGGGAGGACTCATTGGGAGGTAAGGAGACTAGAACTTAGTTGGGGGAGAGTTGGGAGTGAAAACCAAAGGAGGAATGGGTGGGTATTTATAGGGAAAGTGAGGGGACAATGCATTAATGGCCAAGGGACACCTCATTAGTGGTTTTGGAAAAACCATGGGCTTGCCCATGGTATTTTCCCATGGTATTGGCCACTTGGGACACCTCATACCTTATCTTACTATTCACAATTCGACCATATTGAATATATACTTAATACATCATTTAATGATGTCATTAGACACCCGTAACTTAAAAACTGTATTTTCACTATTCATCGAAAATTCAACTTTCTCAGAATAATCCCAAAATTTCACCTTAACCAAATATAAACGCTCTGATTAAAAATATGAACTCCATTTTATAAAAATAATTTTCTAAATATTTTTAATTTAATTTTTAAATAAAAACACTATTCACCGAAAATTCATTTTTTCAGAAAAAACCCCAAAAATTACCATAGCATAATATCGGTGCTCTGAGTTCAAAAATGAAATCCGTTTTATAAAAATAATTTTCTAAATATTTTTAATTAATTTTTTAATTAAAAAACACTATTCACCCGAAAAAACTAATACTTGAATAATAATTTATGAAACCGTTATTTAACCATTTTATTGAATCACATTACTTAATCAAGGTGCCTAGATTATATTAATACTTTCTTTAAGTGAGATTACTAATCCATTTGGTCACATGACTAATCCTAAGCGTAAAATCACTATTCATAATTTACTATTCATCAAAAATCAAATTGATCTTATTAGACTCGAAATTTCGTAGTGAATATAATTGTAGAAGACCATTTTTTGAAAATCATTACACATTTTTATTTATTTAAGGTTTACATAAACATTTTTAAAATATCCTTTCTCTAAAATTTATCAAAAATATGCATACTATATTTATCTGGACATTTGAAAATTCATAAACTTCATCATAAGAAGAAATACAAATTTTTATTTAAAACAAAGGATTACACAAGGCAATTACGGTCTCCTTACATAGCCCCTTATCACACCAGCATGGACCTAAGTGTAAGGTGTGCTAAGGTGAGAGAATCCGAGGGAGGCTCGACCAACATCGCACGAGTCGTAATTTCTATTAGTTTGAAATTCTCGCGAAGGCGATCCCGTTCTAGCTTCACACGATGAAGTTCAGCTTGGGTTTGGTCCAGAGCAAATCCCAATGGTGCTACCTCCTTCCCAAGTTCTGTTAGATGGGCTTCGATCGGTCCAAGACTACTGGGTGAGGCCATCGAATCTTCTTTCTATATTAATTAACCAAGATTTCTTGTATTTAGAGATAGTAATCAAAACATTTAGTTTCCAGCGGTCATATTGACCAATGGTCAAATAATAGTCAAAACCCAAAAGTCTCATTTTAATTATACTCATGTTATCAAATGAAACATTTTTGTTGAGTATAAAAATAAAATAAAATAACACATAAAATTAGGAAATAAGATTTATTCAAAATTTCGGGTCGTTACAATCTTCCCCCCTTAAGAAATTGCGTCCTCGCAATTTTTAAAATTGGGTTTTGAAATTTCATTGAAAGTCCCACATCGGAAAAGGAGTCAGTAAAGCTATTACTTTAAAAGAAATAAAGGGAAGTACAAAGGTCACCCGAGTTAACCCATACTAGGATTCCATGGAGGAAAACATGGACATGGAAGAAAAACAAAGGGTCAATTTCTGGGGGAGAGTGATAGAGAACATGATTAGGAGAACGTTAACCATAAGAAAATCCCAAACTTATGATGTGTGTAAACGGTCTTTGATTACCAAGTAGGAAACGTAAACCAACAACATTTTTGTTTCACGTTCCTTTTCATAATTTTTAGGAATTCATTTACAACATAAAACAAAAACATAAGAAAATATACCTATCTTCATGTAGAGTTTCATCCTTTAATAAGTTTCTACCCAAAACTAATCTTTTCTCCAAATTATGAGCATTCAAAACTACTTGGTCTCATCAAAAAACAAGAATCATCTTCATAATCCACAAAAGATTAACTATCTATTTCTTCTATCTTTAAACATTATCCCAAAAACAGAAAGGGTAAGGTAAAACAACTCTTCAAAAAGAAATAATCCCATAGGAATGGAAACTACTTTTAAATCTTCAAAGTTCCATGGTACTACCCAAAGTTCATCATAGTCCATTCCATAAATAACTGTCCTTAAAAAATCCTCAAAATAAACCAAACTAAGATTGAAACCCAAATACAAGAAGGATTTGATAAAATTGTCTTCCAAGGTAAACTTTATCATTCATCTCCAAACAACATCAACCACTCCTAACATCTTATAAAAAAAGTAACTAACCTAAACATATTTACCCCAAGACAGGTTAATAATTTCCATAAGTAACCTAAATTACTATAATTCCACCTTAAATTCATCGATTTTTCAAAATATAAGTCAACCCTACTCTTCAATGAAAATACCGTAGTAATCTATTTACCTCGATCATATAGGGTCCCCAAAATAGTGAAAATCTTCCAAAATAATAATCATATTTTAATCCCCTAATCATCCCTGTCATATTAATACGACAATCGTCGCATTTCCCATCACATTGGTTGTTTGGACATGTTCTTCCATTTCCCACCATTAACTATGAAGAGAAAGCATAATTAGGGGCTTAAGTACTTAGCCAATAATCATGAATAGGAACTGAAAGCATATAAGGATAACTTGTAGAAGAAAAGTATACCCTAACTTGTGATCCCCCAGGTTCCCATCTAGGTTATCCATGATCATATATTCTTATGTGAATCTTTATTTTATTTTATCTTTGTTCCTTTAACAATGGTTCATACTAAGCTTATGAATTTACCAAAGCATATCCCCCGGGAGTGTCGTAACCAAGAGTGCAGCAAGGCCCGTTGTCGTGTACCAGTTCCCGTTCGAGTCTAGCTCAAAGAGGTGTTTTCGGGTTTTTCCCCTATGTACATCTGTGCCAGAGCCACCTCTACCTGCTCGTATCCAGACAGGGATGTATTTGCTTGGAAACCCCTTACTCAATACTCACCAAAATACCAGGAAGATTTCCTATTTTTTTTAACTTTTCTATAGGGTTCTTCCTAGAGTTTTCATATCCTAATTTCCACAAATAACTAAACCATCCTTTGATACCAACTATAGCATCCCGCCTTTTTATAACATAAACTTTCATTACATTACACAAAACTGAGGATCTTTAAGGTTTAGTGTCTTGGAAACTAAGAACATAATACATGAAAACAACATAAAACATTCCTCTTAAACACTTGAAAGGCTTCTCATTATGTTCATCCTAGGTTCATTACTGCATCTCATAACCTGGGGACATACATCAAAAGAAAGGGTGAGCAAAAGGCCCAGTAAGGGAAACAAGATGAACATTTTACATGTGAACTTGAGATACTTCAATAAGGACATGAAAAGAACTTTAAGGCATGAGAAAGAAATCATGAGGCATTTCATAATAAAAATAACATTTTTCATAACTTAAAGATGTGGCTGCAACATTTAATATTGAAAATCGTTTCGTTTCACCAAGGTCCATCCCCAAGGTGTCATTAAAAATTACCAAGGTTATTCACCAAGGCGTCGTTAAAAATGGTCATCTCTAGAGATTAAGTCTTTACCCAATGCATTGGAGCGCTATCAGGGCGAACCCTTAAATTTGACTTTATTATCATGTGAGCCACATATATCATCATCAAACATTTCATAAAGAACCCATGTAGCACAAAATAAATGGGTTTCATTTCGTAATCATAACGTTTTAAAAACTGCTTTAAAGACATGATCTTTACATCACTTTAAAACCCACAGAAAAGGAAGGTGGGTCTCATGTATGTAAATCCCATAATTTAAAATAGAACATTTTGGTATATATGTGAATACCCCTTTAGAAGAAAGATCTTTTAGTATTCACTTAATAATATAAAAGAACTTTAGAAAAAGATAGAGACATTTTGAGATGGAAATTCTGCAGCATAACGGCTATGTTACGAGGTTTTAGAAGACATTAAAAAGAGAGGGAAAATGGGTCAAACATTCATAAATGACCCATAAAACAGTAGATGGACAGAATAAGAATGATACATGATCATGGTAATGAAATTTCACAGACATACCATTTGAAATGAAAAACATGGAAGAAAGACAAAAATTAGATTTCTCTTATGAAAGTTCGGCAGCCTAACGACGTTATTTAAACTTCAAACACAATGATTTGAAAAGATCAAATAGGGTATCTCATAATGTGAACATAAGAGTTAAGTGTGATAGATATAGAGATAATGCCCCAAGATAATTAAAAAGGAACTTGAAAGACTTGACATGAAAGTAGAACTTTGAAAAGAATGAGAAGGGTGAAAGAATCCCCTAAAAATTCGGCAGCCTAACGGCGCCACTTAAAACTTCAAAATACTGAATTGAAGAGATAAAATGGGGTCTCTCATCATATGAACATAAGAGTACAGTATGATATATATATACATCATACCCCAACATAACAAAAAAGGAACTTGAAAGAATTGACATGAAAGTAGAACTTCAAAACGAGAAGGGTGAAGAACCACTTAAAAATTCGGCAGCCTAACGGCGCCACTTAAAACTTCAAAATACTGAATTGAAGAGATAAAATGGGGTCTCTCATCATAGGATCATAAAATATCAGTATGATAAATTTAGAGATCATACCCCAACATAATAAAAAGGAACTTGAAATACTTTACATGAAAATAGATCTTGAAAAATGAGAAGGGAGAAAGAGTCCGTTACAAAAATTTCGGCAGCCTAACGACGCCACTTAAAACTTCATAAAACGAAATAATGAGAGTAAGAGGGGATCTCTCATTATATGAACATAAAAAGGGAAGTAAGAGGAGTATAAAAGAACATCCTCCAAAATAAGAACATGTAGCATAAAAGGAATGACATAAAAGAGATTACTTGAAATGAAAGAGAGAGGTCGGATCCCTTACCTTAAAACGTGACTCTTGAAACTCAAAGTTTTGGACCTTGAGGGCTTGGGGGAACCTTGGGAGGACTCCTTGGGAGGTAAGGAGACCAGAACTTCGTTGGGGGAGAGTTGGGAGTGAAAACCAAAGGAGGAATGGGTGGGTATTTATAGGGAAAGTGAGGGGACAAGGCATTAATGGCCAAGGGACACCTCATTAGTGGTTTTGGCAAAACCATGGGCTTGCCCATGGTATTTTCCCATGGTATTGGCCACTTGGGACACCTCATACCTTATCTTACTATTCAAAATTCGACCATATTGAATATATACTTAATACATCATTTAATGATGTCATTAGACACCCGTAACTTAAAAACGGTATTTTCACTATTCATCGAAAATTCAACTTTCTCAGAATAATCCCAAAATTTCACCTTAACCAAATATCAACGCTCTGATTAAAAATATGAACTCCATTTTATAAAAATAATTTTCTAAATATTTTTAATTTAATTTTTAAATAAAAACACTATTCACCGAAAATTCATTTTTTCAGAAAAAACCCCAAAAATTACCATAGCATAATATCGGTGCTCTGAGTTCAAAAATGAAATCTGTTTTATAAAAATAATTTTCTAAATATTTTTAATTAAATTTTTAATTAAAAAGCACTATTCACCCGAAAAAACTAATACTTGAATAATAATTTATGAAACCGTTATTTAACCATTTTATTGAATCACATTACTTAATCAAGGTGCCTAGATTATATTAATACTTTATTTAAGTGATATTACTAATCCATTTGGTCACATTACTAATCCTAAGTGTAAAATCACTATTCATAATTTACTATTCATCAAAAATCAAGTTGATCTTATTAGACTCGAAATTTTGTAGTGAATATAATTGTAGAAGGAAATTTTTTGAAAATCATTACACATTTTTATTTATTTAAGGTTTACATAAACATTTTTAAAATATCCTTTCTCTAAAATTTATCTAAAATATGCATACTATATTTATCTGGACATTTGAAAATTCATAAACTTCATCATAAGAAGAAATCCAAATTTTTATTTAAAACAAAGGATTACACAAGGAAATTACGGTCTCCTTACATAGCCCCTTATCACACCAGCATAGGACCTAAGTGTAAGGTGTGCTAAGGTGAGAGAATCCGAGGGAGGCTCGGCTAACATCACACGAGTCGTAATTTCTATTAGTTTGAACTTCTCGCGAAGGGGATCCCGTTCTAGCTTCACACGATGAAGTTCAGCTTGGGTTTGGTCCAGAGCAAAGCCCAGTGGTGCTACCTCCTTCCCAAGTTCTGTTAGATGGGCTTCGATCGGTCCAAGACTACTGGGTGAGGCCATCAAATATTCTTTCTATATTAATTAACCAAGATTGCTTGTATTTAGAGATAGTAATCAAAACATTTAGTTTCCAGCGGTCATATTGACCAATGGTCAAATAATATTCAAAACCCAACAGTCTCATTTTAATTATACTCATGTTATCAAATGAAACATTTTTGTTGAGTATAAAAATAAAATAAAATAACACATAAAATTAGGAAATAAGATTTATTCAAAATTTCGGGTCGTTACAGGGAAGGATTCTCTTTATCATCTTTTGGAACAACTGATGAGGTAGGGATTTTTTGGGGCTCCATGGATGAAATGAAATCATTTTCATCCAAACTTATACCACTTTTTGGAAAGTCCGTGACCTTTTCAGCACTGCCAAGATCAGCTTTCATGATTGATATCATGATTTTTTTTTGAATATATGCTTGAATTTGAGCCCATGAATTTGATTTTATGGACATTCAACACATATTATTCATTGATCTATTTTAAGGGATTGGACAGAGTCATTTATAGACCATTTAGGTTCATGACCCGAGCAACACTATTGGTTATGGTTTTCTTCCCTTCCCTTTGGTAAAACCCTACATCAATGTACTGAGTTTTTTAGGATTCTAATGGGGATTTATCACCACACAATGTCCCAATTTGTCCATTAATGCAATATTTGATGCATCAGTGAAGTGTTTGGGACGGAATGAGGTTGACTCATAAACCATTTTCAATGAAATATCATCAGTTATCAACATCATTTATCCTTACAGATATATACAAAGACCTGATATGTCCTTTTATAACTACATATTTATCCTACTCCATGAAATAAATGATTATTTGACATTATACAGGATCAATCTCTGCAAGATATACTTCAGTAGCAGTGACTTTAGCATCAAATTCTTGAGGGATTGACAAAGCTTCTACAAGTACTTCTCGGAGGTATTTTGATAGGTTTAGAGTTTCCAGGATTGACAATTTGGATGGCACCAAGGCTAATTATTTTAAAATGTCATACTTCTAAGCCAAAGGTCTGCACTTCCCAGTATAGGGATTCTATTTTGTAGGAAATTTAGTAACAAAATTACTTGATGTGGGTGGATCGACCCTTAGAATAGGAGTTGGAGGCACTTATGTTTTTGGTGGGCTAGGTTGAATATGTCCACCTACATGTCAAGGATGATTTAGAGATGGTGTACCCTCTAGTTGATCTTTTAGGATGACCAGGTCAGGGTGACCCCTAGAATGTGCGGGGAAGCTTTCTTGTTTCTACTGGGCATATTGGAGGGATCTTCCACAAGTTTTGGTCGTGTAGACGGTCCGAACAAGGATATGGATGGATTATTGATTTCTACCATGATTGTATCTCACCCTGTGTCCTTGACCTATGTGGAATATTCCCCCTATTCCCCAATCAGATGTAGATAAATTAGTTTCATATCCACATTCATCATTTGATAAGGGATCCATTAAATGAATGACATTAACGAAACCAGATATCAACTCCTCGTTTGATAAGGAATATGTCTGGTGAGTCGACTCTTGTTTTACTATTTAGTGGGGCGATGTCCATGATTTTGGGATTGAAGGAATGAATTCCAATAGAGTAAAAACCAACTTTATCCTTAGTATAGTTTCATCTTCCTATGTTTTCTTCTCACTCCTCCAGTCATGTATTTTCTTGGAAGACTATATTTTGGGAGGCCCTAGTGCCGATGGAGTCTATTGTGTCCTAGTAGAAGTAGATGAGGGCATAATTAGTTGTTTCAATTGTTTTCAGAGGATATCATGTGTTAGTTTGATTGTATTTATGACCATATAATCACTTAACTCTATATACCTTTTCTAGTAACTTCCTTCCATTCACTTTCTCCCTCTAGATCAGCGGTAGAAACACACGCTACATGTGCGAATGGATTTCCCAACTTTACTTATCAAGAGTCCACTATTTTTTATATAATATCTTTGAAAAAAAATCATTCATGAATAGTGTTACCCATTGTTTGGTGGAAGGATAAATAGTTTGTTATATCCTCAAGACCAACTTAACCAGACCTCTTAGGCTATGGCAACTTGAGCAAGTTGTTTTCTAAGGCCGCGATGAAGTATTCTGGGACTTGGTTATCTAAAAAAAATAAACCTTGTTCTTTAGCTAATCAAAATGGTTTTTTCCTCTAATACATTCACTCATCCTAATAAGAAGTTCATTTTTACTGATACTCAATAGTAGATGTCATACGATATGGTGTGGGTTTCAGAGATGGAGCTGGGGAAGGGGCTGGCTTAAGCTTAATAGGTGCAACCTCTGATTTCCCTGTTCTCTTCCCTTGAGTTTCTAGAATTAGTTGGGAGTTTTCCTTGGTGCACAATATGTAATATTACATTTTCTAAGATACTACAGTGATATCCTGAAACCCTCCTATGTATTTTATAGGGATGAGTGGTGTACACAACTCATCGTTATGATGCCAACAACATGGATGATGCAGTTGACTGAACGTGTTGCAGGGTGGTTTGGGAAGATTATGTGATTTGTGGGATATTTATGGAATTTTATCTTGTTTTTGAAATTTTAATTTCTTCCCATTGATATGTGTGATTTTTTTTTACTATGTGTGATATTTTGAACAATTTTCGAGTTCCCACTCTACCCCTAAAAGTGGTTTTATGAAAATAATAATAAAAAATATTTGGAGGGATTAGGTAAAAACTTTACATCAAGCAATGAAATATGAGAGCCTCTCATTATAACACGATTTTAATTTTGATAGGTTGAGGACTATTTTATTTTATAGTATTGAGATGAACTAAAATAGAAACTGTTGAAAAAGGTCTTCCCATCAAGCGATTAACTGAGCTGGAAAGCTAGTGTACCACATGAAGGCTGGTCTTTGCAGTGTTTGTATAATGAATCTAGGTTTCACTACTTATTGTTGTAAAGGTGTCCCCATCATGGGATCACAACAGGACATTAAATGCATCAAATACTACTTTGGATCCCTTGAACCATTAAACATTAGGAATACGGGGTTCCAAAAATTTGGCGAGGGAGGGGTCATATCTACCCATTCAAGGTAGGGACTCTTCTTTGGTTGCATTGGTGCACGATATTCTTAAATGGATTATAAACAATTTTTCAAGGACTCAATACTATTTAGAATCACTTGAGGTATTTCTGGTTGAAAGGGAGTTTGAGAAGGGGTAGCAATTGGTAGAGCCATCTATGGAGGCTCTACTTGTACATATGATGGGTATCCCGCATGGGATAGTCCATGAGGATATGTCTGATCCAACCCTGGTTGTGTTCCCAAGGGGTTAAATCCTGATATTTCACTATTTTGGGGTCCACATATACTTTTCATCGACCCTACACATTGAACGAATGTTATGGTTCAATTTCAGATACCACTGTGAACCCTCTTTATTGAGGTACACCTATTGGTAATTTGAGTTGAGGCTATATTTATAGACCATATCTGGTGGGAATGTTTCCTCAGAGTGGTTCTAAATTGAGTCTTGTCATCTCTTTCATCTCTTCCTCTTGTTAAGAAAATATTTCCTCAAGTGTGAGGGGTTTAAACTCTTTAGAAGTTGGGTGAGGAAAAAATTACCTTTACCCTTTTGTTTGGTGGATTCTCTATGAGGAGGTAATAATGGAGTGGTTTAGGGAACACCCAAATTTAGAGCAAGTATCTATTTTTAGGTACACATACCTCCTTCAATCGTTTCAGTGTAGACCATATTATGAACCAAAACTTCCTCACCCAGATATTATGTATGGGCCTCATGTTCTGTAGGGTCTGTAGGGGTGGTGTTAGTGAAATTCACTGATGTATAATGCATTTTAGGAATTTCATTAGTATCTTTGCGAGACCACCCTCATTTATACCCTCCACGAGGCCTCTCCCTCTCTATTGTTGGACCTCTTAGTATCGTTTGGTGGATGGTAATCTAAAGGGAATCACCTGAATTTTTTTGTGCGTGTGTTACTAGTGAGGAAACTGGGTCACAAGATGGTATGGACTGAGGGGATTTGTTCTTCGGTATTCCTACTAATTTAGAGAAGACCAAATTATATCTAGGGGAAGGTTTTTGAGGTAAAAAATTCCTCATCCTTATGGGTTGGGGCTATTCCTGCTCCATTTACACAACATTTATAGCCTGGTTTGCTAAAGTAGAAGGTTGTGTCAAAAAATCCTCCAACCCTATGGGATAAGGTTACTCCTGGATTGTCATATATTCTACTACTACGAACACCCTTTTTATTCTACAGAGATGTGTTCAAACATGATCTAGATGCATGGTACGACCTACACCCGAGCTTCCTACCATTGAATACATTTTCACTATTTGTGATATTTGTGCTATCTGGTGGTTGAATTTCCTCAAGTAGGAGGAATGCTCAATATTCTTAGATACTTTATGAAAGATTCTTTCGATGATTTTATCTATTATTTCCCAAAATATATGAGAGTCGATCAGGGAATGTTTTTTTTGAGCGTACCATCCATCGAGAACACGGTCTGTCTATTGTAGTCTGCCTAAGGCTATAATATTTCATGATGTCACTTTTAGTGGGATTTAATGATTAGAGAGAGTGGTGAAATGAAACAATCCGTGTTCACATCATCCTCTAATATGAACACTAGATGGGATATCTATGATCACCTGATGTAGTTCTTTTAATGCACTGAGACATGCACACTGAAGGGCTCCTTGCTATTTTTCCACTTTTGGGCATCATGTAGCTAGGAGTCCTGCCAAGTCAATTTGGCATTTTATCCATTATATCACCTTTATGCAGCTTAGATATTCTTCATAAGGTAATAATTTTTCTCTTATTTGGTGAATATGGCTCCATATATTGAGGTGGATGTCATGCACACAATCTTCTGACAACGCCTCTGGAATGATGTACTAAAGAGTGGATAAAGGCCCAAACATGATTGAAATGTATTCTTTATCCAACTGTCTCCTCATGTTTAACATGTTTCTTTGTCTTTTTATAGAGGTTCCTCAACCTGGTATGACCATAGTGAATGCTTCCCTGGTGCTGTATTATAAACAAAAAAATTGGTAGGGACTTCCTCTATCGCATTGAAAGGTAGGAAATCCAAGGGTGGTTTAGAGAGTAAACATCACCTTAGGATATCATCCATATGAGAAAGGATTTAAATTTTCAATGTCAAGGAATCATACATGACTAGACTCATTTTCCCAGGCGTCTCTTGGCAGGAGGGATTTATCATCATTAAATCACCAAGGGATGACTTTCTTAACAAAGTGAAATGTCTTTATAGGGAGGACTACCATCACAACTAGAAATTTGACTATAATGAGGTTTCTTATAGTGTATACCTTGGGGGAGGAGACCTTATTTCTATTTGATCTTATGGACATGCAGAGGGATACCATGGATCTCATCAGGAGATGGGATCTCAAGAATGATCAGATTCTAGGAATGAAGAAAGCCTTCATGGTGAGCTACCTGGGGAGGACCTTTGGAGATGATACTATTATTACAATGATTTGGTAATGAAAGAGTAGGATCCTGAGCTAACACAAATAAATGTCCGAGTTCTTCAAGAACTCCATCATTAATCATAGTGAAATCATAAATCAAATATTCATTTTCTAGTCATCTCTGGTGAGTCTTATTTTTGGATTCCTTCTTACAAGAGACTAGGGCCGCTTTTCGGGGAAAGATATTTTCATATACATGATCTTTTTTGGTTAGCTCTTGTGTTGCTAACAGAACTTACAAGAAGGTTTCTATAATTTTGGAAGGGGTTTGTGCCTGACTCAAAGAAGCTGTTGGAATATGATGATTACCTCTAATTGGAATGAGGGTATAGAATTGATCTGATTGTCTGTATATTATGGGGGAATTTATCCCATAACCCTCCTGGATGGGGGTAGAGGTGTGTGTCTACTCTAGAGTAACATGTTGACGAGACACCCCTATTATTGGGATAGAGTTTTGTTTCTTCCCCTCTTCCATTACCACTATTGTTATTACGTCTTGTAAGGTTTGTAAGATGTGGGAAGAAATTTGTGTTTACCCTTTCACCATTTTTAGGATGTAATTGGTAACTCCAGTAGATGGAATGGGGATGTATGCCCATTATGTGGTTGGATCAGGGGTGTGTGCCTGCTCCTGTCCTTAATTTCCTACTAGTGGATACTGATAGTACTCAGCTGTGAGAGCAGATATTTGGATATCTTCCTAATTGTTATTGGGAATTTCCAGCTGATTTCTACAGATGCTTCCAAATGAGGCTACTGGCAGGCTTGATGGATGCAGATATGTGTGTGCGCCTACTTGTATTGTGTTGCAAAATTTTACTTGTGGACTTGATTGATGTGAGTAGGTGTTTGTTCCCACTCATGGTTTTATACCATATTTGATTGGTAGGATTCTTTGGATGCTTCCAGATGAGACAACTAGTAGGGTTGGTCGATGTGGGTAGGTGTTTGTTCCTACTCATAGTTTTCTAACAAATTTTATTAGTGATATTTTTGGGTGTGGGCGGGATTTTTTTCTTGATCATTGTCTGCCATCATATTTTGTTGGTGGGATTCTCTGGAGAGGAAAAAAGGTTTAGCCTTGTTCCCAATTGAATAGTCACTGCCCTTAGTGGGCCATATTGCATGCCCAATTCTGGATGACCTGGGCTGGACTTCTGAGGACGACACCCTCATCATGCCGAGGTTTCACTGTTGTGCGGTGTTTTCAGTGGCGACTACTGGTAGGATAAGTTTAAAAGGACCCCTGTTTCTTCTAGGTGAGGCCATTTTTGGCCTCTTTATCTTACTCCCTAAGAAAAGGGAGGATATTATTGCTATTTTTTTGGGATAATATCTCAAAATGGTTTGAAATGATAATTGGTGTTGCCTACTTATGGGCTTCCGACCATCATTGAGCGGACGAATAGAGGGGATTTGCAAAATGGATGAATTTTTGAGCTTCCTCTAGGTTTGGGAGGGTACCATTTTGGTGGTACTCTTAGACCAAAACATTTGAGACCTAGTGTTGAAGATGATGGGTATAAGAACCTGAATTTTCATTCAGGTATGTATCTTTTAAATTTTGGTCAAATTCTTAATTTTGGACCTAATATGGATACCTAATGATTTATGGAAGGTATCAAGGGTTTCCGAGGCTTGTTTAGAGCCCAGAACCCATATTTGTTTGGGAAAACTAGCCCTATTGAATGGTTAGAGTAAAACATGTAGAAAGGGCACATGGTTTGATCAAATCGTGCAGACGGTCTGCATTTCGGGCAGAGCCATCTCACATGATTGGTGCACAGTTTCTCTAACTATGAAGTCTAGTCATGCTAGTTCCCCTCTTCCCCAAGTAACCATGCATGGTTTGCACATGGTTTGTCAAACCATGTGAAAAAACCATGCACATGCTAAATTTTGGGTAATTTTACTATTTTACCTTAATGATCTAATTAAGAATCCTCTTTCCTCCTAACCTAAATTCCTATAGGATTAACCCTTTATTCTATAATTTTGGAGCTCTTTAAAAGCCTAAGGTAGTGATTAAAATATCTCCTTCGTCCAGGATCCTATTTAGTTTCCGTTCATCACGTTGGACGCACAATGGTAGGTACTTGAGTCCTTTTTATCCATTCTTCTCCTCTCTTGCTCTGGACCTAGTTATCAAGGTGTAATAATTTTTCTCTTTTTATTATATATACTCCATTCTAAAATGAATCAAAGGCTGATATTGGAGGAGGATATTCATACAAACCTAAGGTGGGTTTTCCATAACGCATCCCTCAAGTTCATTGATTTTGGAATTGTCGTGTCGGGCCCACTGATTTCATCGGGTACCCTTTATAGAATTTATATGCCATGATTTTAATCACTAGAACCATATGGTTTTTCTCCTTCCAAATATATGATTACTTGTTGGTGGTTACACCCACAATGCCCAACATCTCATATAGGATGATATTCCATATTTGAGTTTTTAGTATTTTGACACTTTTGAGCCATCGTTCGGATGTGATCGATCTCGACCACAATAATGGTAGGCTTACTTATAATAAATTCTTGTTGTATCATGTAATAGTGAATGGAAAGTACCATGCCACTTCTACTTGACCCGCCTAAGGTAAGTGATTCAATTGATAGTTAAATGTGAAATGGAAATTTCCAAGTATACTAAGTATATGACTTGACCGGATTAAATGTAAATAAATAATAGGTTTCATGTTCATAGAATCCCTTACATGATTAATGGAAGGTAGAGGAATTGAACTCAATTATCAAATATGCCTTAAATAGATTTAATAAAGTTTTCATACTACTTGGACTTGTTACACTAATGAAAGGCAAGGCTTGGAACAAATTGAAATTATACATGAATTTATTATTAAATAGGAGTGGACTAACTTGAGCTCACCTTGGATTCTTATCAGGGAATGCCTTGAGCACTCAAGAACCCCATCCTGATTCAAGTATGCAGATTGATTAGGTTGAGACCCTCCTAGATCCTGATCCTTGTATATTATTGGATGCTTGATATGAAACTGTAGGATCCCTCACATAGTATTAAAGGATTCCATTGATACACTCTTTGGATCTAGCATTGACAAGTAGGTGCCATGGTTAAAGCCCATAGGGCCCAGTCACTACTTAAACCTATTTTACCTTGGATGATAACCTTGGGTTTGATAGGAACCTTATTATGGAAAGCCTTGGACTATTATCCTTGGATTACACTCTTACCCTTAGCTATACCCAGTTACTAATGAGTTAGCGACCCTTGAGGTCTAGGTTTCCTTGGTGAATACCATGAAACCACTTATTATTAATTACCAATTTTGGTTTCCATGTTACCTATTGGAACCTTCAATTTTGTTAACATGTGACTTATTTATAAATTGGTAGAATTAAATAATGACTTGGTTATATGTTCAGACACCAATTGAGGGATAAAGTAGGTACTTGGGTATTTAGTCACATTGTACTAATTTACATTATATATGAAAGCTTGCACACTATTACATCTCCATTACATGGGCCAAATGTTATATATGTTATTGGTGGTGGCCCACTAAGATTTTTCTCACACCCTCTCTGGGTGTCGTCTGGTACCCATGGCAGATTAAATGTATGAAGGTGCTGACAAAGGGAATCATATAACTTCGAACACTCGATTTCTTACTATTTAGGGTGGATATTGATAGAATATGATAGTGCCAAAGCTCAAGATGCTTGGGATAGTTATTTAATTTCTATTATACTTTTGTAGAATGTGTTATGCCCAATGTCTTGTATCCATGTTTTTCAATTTTCTAGTGACATGACATATCATCATCAATTATTCCGGTTGTTTTAGCTATTTTTATCCTTGTTTATATATTGCTTTGTCTACTTTGACTGTTTACTTATAATGCCTCTACTATTTACCTCAGTTTATATTTATCCATTGTGCTACAATTTGTTAATGAGGGCATATTCTCCCCACAGACATACCCTAGGTCCTCATTGCAAGTCGGAAGCGTATGGATTTTGGGAAGATTTTCTTGAGTCCATCTGGCCCATCGGGCTTGGGGCACCTATTTAGCGGGATTTGAGTCCGGGATGTCACAAAGTGGTATTAGAGGAGGTTGTTTCTTTCTTGCTTTACTATTTGGATATAATATTAAGAAGATTAGGAACATTTGGAACTTGGTCATAATCCATGTTTGGGCATCACAAACCCATGTTTGAGGTAAAAGAAAAGTTGCCTAAATTATAATTATTATTATGATTTTTCCTATTACAGTTGATATTATTTCACCGTTGGGTGATGCACATACTGTGTTGAGTTTTTGATTATTATTTTGATTGATAATTTCATTTCATCCTTGGCCCGATGATATGAAGGCAAGGATCATTGTTACATGCATCATTATAGGCACCTATAATTCATATTTAATGCATATTTCCATTCCATATAGGTATATTTCACTACTTTTCATTGCTTGATATGATTTTGATTGTTGAGTGATGTTGTGATAGTTAACTTATGATTATAATATTATTTTTTGAGATTGAGTGATTGCCTATCTCAATTACTGAGGTGTATGGGACCTCATGGTTTGGGATGAGTAATTTACCGAATCGATCCATTATGCTATAAATAAATGGGTGTCATTTTCATTGAGGAGGTGTATGGGCACTAATTCAACGAGAATGTGTATTCATTATAAAGTATAAAATGACTCATAATATGAATTTGTTGCACATACTTATCTTTTCTTATCATGTTTATGAAAGGTAAAGGAGTGAACCTAGTAATTAAATGTAAAATGAAATGAAACTTATACTTGAGCACTTACCAGTACCTAGTCATCTAAGTGGGTAGTTGGGGTAGTAACCTTGGGTAGTGAGCCTTCCTTGTTTATCTTTCATAATTGATGCTATATATATAATTCTAAGCTTGTTATGAGGAATGTGATTAGAAATTTTAGACCAATTCCACCACAACTTCCTCGTATTGTGTGCCAAGAGGGTGGCGATGACCATACTCCAGACGTGGTGGGCCTTGAGCTGCCAGTCTTATTTCTAAGAGTGCCACTGGAGGCGCGAACTGTTGTACCTGATCTGAGAACTAATTCCTAATTTATTGATAGTTTCCTATGTCTAATGTAGTCCATGCATGGTGCTCCATGGCTAGCACCTATGATGGCTGATCTGACTCCTGAGTTCCAACAGCAACATCCTCCTACATTCTCAAGGGATGATGGTACATAGGCTGCTGAGTCTTGGCTAGAGGCCACCCTATATATCATTGAGAATCTGAATATTACTACAAATAATAGGGTCAAGATTTCTATATACATGATTCAGGATTCATCCAATCATTAGTGGGATTTGATTACCCAGGCTGGTCGTCATCAGGGCATGTTATGGGTTGACTTCCAAACTGCCTTCTATGATCAGTCTTTCTTCAGATGCTGAGAGATGACAGATCTAGAGAGTTTATGCATCTCGAGCAGGGTTATATGCCAATTATGTAATATTCAACATGTTTCATAGAGTTTTAATGCTTTTAACTACTTTTATCTAGTGATGAGATTTCACATGCTAGATGCTTTAAGGATGGGCTCCAGTATGCCATCTGTATGTTGGTGAATATCTTTCACCTACCTATTTTTTCTAAAATAGTTAATTAGGATCTTATCACTAAGAATAACTTGAGGGATAAAAATAGTACGATGTATACAGGATCAGTGCCACGAAATGCCAGTAGTTCTTCTGGTGGAAAGAAATGTTCCCTCGAGGTTTCTCGTTAAGGCAATGATAACTAGAGTGCCCATTTCGATAGCTCTATAGTGTATCATCAGTGTGGATGATGAGGACGCCTGAATCCTCATTGTGATAGAGACCCAATGGAGTTTCGGTCTTATAGACATATGGGGAATCTTCAACATTTCGATAGGAAATTTCCTCCAACCTCGAGTGGAAAAGGATCCATGCCAACTCCATCTTCAGGAGAGAGTTCTTTTACGCCACGTCCCGTGGAAAGTTAGAATAGCACCAAAAGGAATAGCCGAGGAGGAGGTCATGGACATGGTTTCCAGACCCATGATCACCAACAAAACTAGAAGAGAATTTACAATTGTGGTAGTATAGTTATCACATAGGGATGAAAATTAGGCCAATTTCATGCACTACAGCCGATACCCGAGGATCAGGCTGTGAGACCATCTACAGTACGAGGTACTATTCTAGTGGCATCTACTACAATATCTGCTTTATTTGATATAGGTGCTTCAAACTTTTGTATCTCTGTATCTATCATGGAAAGTCTCAGACTATAGATACAATATGTTTGTGGTGTAATGACCCTAGATACACCATTAGGGATACAGTCAGAGGGAATACGCCAGTGTAAGGACAACCCCTTGAGGTAGGCAGTTACCCTTTCTTATGGAACCTCTTTGTTCTAAATATTATGGGATTCAATGTCATTCTATAGATGGACTGGTTGGTTCATTATCATGCTTTTATAGACTACTATCACTGCAGGGTATCCTTTACATCACTAGAAGGTAGAAATTATATATATAAGGGTGAGTGGGATATCCAGGATGTTATAGATAGACCAAAACATCATAGGATAGGTGGAGTGACCTACCAGATTTCAAATCTCTTCATAGAGAATCAGAGTTTACATCAAGCTAATTTTCCTCCAGTAGTGGATTATTTTAGGGATGTATTTCCCGATTATTTTTATGGCTTACCTCCTAATAGAGAGGTAGAGTTTACAATTGATCCTGTTATAGGAGAATATCCAGTGTCCATTCCTCCATATAGGATGAAACCTACTGAGATTCAATATCTTACGCGGTATTTAGAGTATTTAGAGGCCAAAGGTTTTATCCGGACCAGTGCATCTTCTCGGGGTTCGCCCATGCTTTTAGCCAAGAAGGATGATGAAACCTTACATATTTGTGTGGATTACATATGGTTGAACTAGATTATAGTAAATAACTGATATCTACTACCTCTAATAGATGATCTCTTTAACCAGCTCTGAGGAGCAAAGGTCTTCTCTAAGATTTACTTGAGATCGGGTTATCAATAGGTGTGAGTAAGGTCATCAGACATACTATGTAAAACTTTCCATAGAAGGTATGGTCTGTATGAGTACCTAGTTATGTCATTCGATCTTAAAAACTCTCCCACTATTTTCATGGATCTAATGAATAGAGTTTTCCATACCTATCTTGTCTCTTTTTTATGGTCTTTGTGGATGAAATCTTGGTGTATTCTGATACTTGTAATGACCATGATAAACACCTTGAGATCATTCTGAGCACACTGAGGGAGAATCCGCTTTACACCAAGATTGATATGTACCATTTTTTGATCAAAAAAGTTCACTTCTTGGGCCATATAATATCAAAATCATAGATATTTGTTGACCCTAAAAAGGTTAGCGTTAAAGTTTCCTGGGAGAAGACTAAGAATGTATTTGAAATACAAAGTTTCTTGGGGATGGATGGATATTATAGGTGTTTCATATACGACTTTTACCATCTTGATTCACCTATTACTATCCTTACCATGAAGGGTGTTAAGTTCCTATGGTTAGAATATTGTGAGAAATCCTTTTAAGATCTGAAATGGAGGCTTGTATCAGCACCTATTATGACTCTTCTGGAGCCAAGAATAGGTTATACAGTCTTTTTTTTATGCATCATACATCGACCTAAAAGTAGTGTTAATGTATGAAAACAGATTCATTGCATATGGATCTCAACAATTGAGGCCTCATGAGAGAAATTACCCAACACACAACCTTGATCTAGCAGCAGTTGTCCATGCCTTATGTTGGTGGAGACACTATCTATTAGGTGAGTTCTTTTGGTTTATACAGACCAAAAGAGCCTCAAATATATCTTTTCATAGAATGAATTGAACCTCATATAGTGGAGATGAGTTGAATATCTACAATACTTTGATTTTGAGATTAACTATATGCCTGGGAAGGGCAATTTGGTTGTAGATGCACTGAGTAGGAAAACTTAGGCACATGTAGTACGAGAAGCTATTGATTAATGGAAATTTATGGCCCTCTTATATGAGCTACATCTTGAGTTTCATGAAAGTCACAAGCAATCTTACTGCTCATCTTTGGAAGTTATCTCTTTCCTCCTTGAGAAGGTGAAGAGTAGAAAATTTTCATATCTTGAAGGCCTAGTTCTCTGTGAGAGTATATCAGGAGATAACCCGCCTCTAGATTGGTCTATAGACAGAGACAATATCCTGCATATTCATGGACGTGTCTAGGTCCTTACAGATATGAGAGAGGAGTTAACGAAATAGTCTCATGATTCTTAGTGGGCAGTCCATCTAGGAATCTCGAAGATGTATCAAGATATTCGACGCCAGTATTGGTGACCTGGGATGAAGTGTTAGATAGTATGATTTATCACTAGGTGTTCCACCTATCAGCAGGTGAAGGCAGAGCACTAGATTCCTGTAGGTTTTTATAGATTCTTCCAGTATCAAAATGGAAATGGGAAGATGTTTCCATGGACTTTGTAGTTGGTTTTCCTAGGTCTCCTAGAGGTAGCGACACTGTATGGGTTTTTATTGACTGGATGATGAAAGTGGATCACCTCATTCCTATTCAGAAGAATTTCTTAGTTGATGAGATGGGAAAATTGTATGTATGTGAGATCATATGACTACACGGGGTTCCATGAACTATCATTTCATATAGGGATACTCATTTCACATCATGATTCTGGAAGGTATTATAGAGGGCTATGGGAACATAGGTGATTCTAAGCACAAATTTTCACCCTTAGATCGATGAATAGTCAGAACAGATAATACAGGTTCTTGAGGATATGCTCTGAGCATGTGTCCTTGATTCCAACAATTCTTGGGAGAAACATATCCCTCTCATTGAGTTCACCTATAATAACAACTTTCATGTGATGATTCAGATGACTCATTTTTAAGATTTATATGGTAGGCTATGTCGTTCACCTTTGTACAAGCTGGAGGCTAGTGAGGTAGACCTACCAGGTTCTCATCTCATTTAGGAGACTTTAGAGTAGGTTTAGCTGATCATAAATCTTATGATTACTGCTTAGTCTAGATAGAAATCATATGTCGATCATCATTGATGACCTCTAGAGTTCAAGGTCAGGGATCTTGTTTTCCTTCAACTATCACCCATTCTAGGGTATAAATGGTTACAAAAGCAAGGGAAGTTGTCACCTCATTACATAGGGTCATTTGAAATCTTAGAGATAATTGGACTAGTGGACAATTGTTGCTACTACCTCATAGGTACCATGCCATGCATGACATATTCCATGTTTCAAAACTTTACAAATATCATGATGACCCATATCATACCTTTGATCCCAATAAAGTTGAGTTATATGTTGATGCTACCTTTGAGGATCATCCAGTATGCATTGTTGAATAGAGCATGAAGGCTCTCTGAGGACGGTATGTTCCTCTGGTATGGGTGATATAGAAGAACAACCGCGTTCAAGATAAGACTTAGGAGCGGGAGGTCGACTTACGTGCCCAATGGACATAGTTGTTCTCAAATAGTATTTCTCCACCCTTGGAAGGTGAACTTAGGGACAAGTTATTTTAAGGTGGGAAGACTGTAAGAACCTGGTTTTTCACTCAGGTATTGATCCTTTAAATTTTGGTCAAATTCTTAATTTTGGACCTAATATGGATGCTTAATGAGTTATAGAAGGTCCTAAGGGTGTTTGGTTGGCTCATGGTTTCCCTAACCGTGAGGCCTAACCATGCTAGTGCCCCTTTTCCCCAACTAACCGTGCATGGTTTTTGCACGTTTTTTCAAATCATTCAGACAAACCATACATAGGCTAAATTTTGGGCAATTTTACTATTTTCCCCTTAATGATCTAATTATGACTCCTCCTTCAACTTAATCCAAATTCCTATGAGATTAACCATTTATTCACTCATTTTTAATCTCTTTGAAAGCCTAAGGTAGGGATTGAAATATCTCTTTCACCCAAGATCCAATCAAGCTTTTGTTCATCACATTGGATGCACAACGGTAAGTACTTGAGTCCTTTTTAGTCATTCTTCTCCTCTCTTGATCTCGACCTAGTTATAAAGGTGTGATAATTTTCCCCTTTTTCTCATATTTACTCTGTTTTAAGATGAATCAAAGGCTGATATTGGAGAAGGAGAGTCATACGACCCTAAGGTGGGTGGTCTATAACTCATCCCTCAAGTTCGTTGATCTTGGAATTGTCATGTGGGCCCCACTAATTTCATCAGGCGTCGTTTATAGAATTTATATTCCATTATTATAATCACTAGAACTGTATGGATATGATATTTACAAATATGTGATTATTTATTGATGGTTATGACCACAACACCCAACATCCCATGTAGGATGATATTCCATAATTTAGTTTTTAGTGTTTTGAAACTTTTGAGCCATCGTTCAGATGTACTCAAGCTTGACCACAATAATGGAATTATTACTTAAAATAAATGCCTTTTGTATCATGTAATGGTGAATGGAAAGTACCATGTTACTTCCACTTAACCTGATGAAGGTAAGTGATTCAATTGATAATTAAATGTGAAATAGAAATAAACAAGTATACTAAGTATATGAATTGACCAGATTAAATGTAAATAAATAATAGGTTTCATGTCTATAGAACCCCTTACCACATTAATGGATGGTAGATAAATGGACCTCAATTATTTAATATTCCTAAAATGAATTTAATAAAGGTTGAATACTACTTGGACTTGTCACACTAATGAAAGGAAAGTATTGAACCAAATTGAAATTAAACATGAATTAATTATTAAACATGAGTTTTTAGACTTGATCTCACCTTGGATTCTTATCGGGGAATGCCTTGAGCACTCAGGAACCCCATTCCGATTCAAGGTTACAACTTGCTTAGGTTGAGATCCTCCTCGATCCTCATCCTTGTATATTCTTGGATTCCCGGTATAACACCGTTGGATCCCTCACATAATATTAAAGGATTCCATGGATACACTCTTTGGACCCATCATTGAAAAGTAGGTTCCATGGTTAAAGCCCATAGGGCCCAATCACTGCTTATCCCCGTTTTACCTTGGATGATCACCTTGGATTTGTTAGGCACCTTATTGTGGAAATCCTTGGACTATGCTCCTTGGATTACACTATTACCCTTAGCTAGACCCAATTACTACTAAGTTAGAAACCCTTGAGGTCTAGGTTTCCTTCATGAATAACATGTAACCACTTCTTATTAATTACCAATTATGGTTTCCTTGTTACCTATTGAAACCTTCACTTTTGTTAACATGCGACTTATTTATAAATTAGTATAATAAAATAATGACTTGGTTATATGTTCAGACACTAGCTAGGGGATAAAGTAGGTACTTGGGTATTTAGGTACATTTCACTGCTTTATATATTCACGAATTCACACTATTATATCTCCATTACATGGGTCAAATGTTATAGACAGTGTTGGTGGTATCCCACTAATATTTATCTCACACCCTCTCCGAGCACCATTTGGTACCCATGATAGATTACATGTATGCAAGTTTTGAAAAAGGGAAGCATACAACTTCAAACACTTGATTTCTTGCTGTTTAGGATGGATCTTGATAACATATGACCAAGCCAAAGCTTAGGATTCTTGGGATAGTTATTTGATTTTTGTTATAATTTTGGAGAACATGTTATGAGTGTTGTCTTGTATCCATGTTTTCCAGTTTTCTATTGACATGAAATATCATCATAAGTTATTCCAGTTGTTTCAGTTATTTTTAGCCTTTTTATCTATTACTTTATCTACTTCCGTTGTTTACTTATACTGCTTTCACTATTTACCTCAGTTTATATTTATCTGCTGCACCACACTTTGTTAATGTGGGAATAGTCTCCCCATGAATACACCCTAGGCCCTTGTTTCTAGTTAGTATCCTCTAGAATTTGGGAATATGCGCTTGAGGCCATGTGACCCACTAGGGTTGGGGCACCTATTAAGTGGTATCTGGTTCTGGGACGTCACAAAGTTGTAAGAACCCATTTTTTCACTCAGGTATGGATCCTTTAAATTTCAGTCAAATTCTTAATTTTCAACCTAATATGGATGACTAATGAGTTAGTGAAGGTCCTGAGGGTGTTCGAGGTAGGATCCCATAACCTATATTTTTTTGGGAAAATTGGACCTGTTGCATGGTTAGAGTAAACCATGCAAAAAGGGTGCATGGTTTGATCAAATTGTGTGGATGGTTTTCATTTTAGGCAGATCCATCTCACACATTTGGTGAACGGTTTCCCAAACCATGCAGTATAACCATGATAGTGTTCCTCTTCCCCAGGTACCCATGCATGGTTTGTGCATGATTTTTCAAATCGTGTAGACAAACTGTGCACAAGCTAAATTTTGGGCATTTTTACTATTTTCCATTAATGATCTAATTAAGACTCCTACTTCCTCCTAATATGAATTCCTTTGGGATTATTATCTCATTTTGGATCTCTTTGAAAGAATAAGGTAGGGATTTAAAGATCTCCTTAGTCTGGGATCTGATGGATCTTCCATTTGTCATGTTAGATACACAATGGTAAGTAATAGAGTCATTTTTAGCAGTTCTTCTCCTCTCTTTCTCTCACCCTAGTTATCAAGGTGTGAGCGTTTTACCCCTTTTCTCAGATCTAATCCATTATAATCCAAATAAAAGTCTTATATTGGAGGAGGATATTCATACAACCCTAAGGTGGATGGTCCATAACTCATCCCTCAAGTTCGTTGATTTTGGAATTATCGTGTGGGGCTAGCTGATTTCATCGGGTGCTGTTTATATAATTTATATGCTATGATTATAATAACTAGAACCATATGGTTATCCTATTTACAAATATGTGATTACTTTTTGGTGGTTATGCCCACAACGCCTAACATCCCATGTAGGATGATATTCCATAATTGAGTTTTTAGTGTTTTGACACTTTTGAGCCATCGTTTAGATGTACTCGATCTTAAAAACAATAATGGCAGGCTTCCTTATAATATGCTTATTGTATCATGTAATGGTGAATGGAAAGTAACATGTCACTTCCACTTGACCTGCTTAAGGTAAGTGATTTAATTGATAATTAAATGTGAAATGGAAATTTGCAAGTATATTAAGTATATTACTTGACCAAATTAAATGTAAATAAATAATAGGTTGAATGTATGTAGCACCCCTTACCACATTAATGGAAGCTAGCAGAATAAACCTCAATTATAGAATATTCCTTAAATGGATTTAATAAAGGTTGCATGCTACATGTTCTTTTCACACCAATGAAAGGAAAGGCTTGAACCAAATTTAAATTATACAAGACTTCATTATTAAATAGGAGTGGCATGAATCAAACTCACCTTGGATTATTATAGAGGGATGCCTCACCCCATTTTGATTCAAGGATGTAGCTTTCTTAGGTTGAGACCCTCATAGATCCCGATACTTATCTATTCTTGGATGTATGGTATGACACCGTAGGATCCCTCACATAGTATTAAATGATGCCATTGATACACTCTTTGGATCCAACATTTACAAGTAGGTGCCATGGTTAAATCCCATAGGGACCAGTCATTGCTTAGCCTCGTTTTACCTTGGATGATCACCTTGGATTAAATAGTAACCTTATTATAGAAATCCTTTGACTATGATCCTTGGATTACACTCTTACCCTTAACTAGACCCAGTTATTAATGAGTTAGCTACCCCTGAGGTCTAGGTTGCCTTGGTGAATACCATGGAACGACTTCTTATTAATTAAAAATTATTATTTCCTTGTTACCTCTTGGAACCTTCAATTTTTTTAATATGTGACTTATTTATAAATTTGTACAATCAAATAATGACTTGGATATATGTCCAGACACCATCTGAGGGCTGAAGTAGGTACTTGGGTATTTAGTTACATTGTACTGCTTTACTTTATACATGCATTCCTTCAAACTATTACATATCCATCACATGGGAAAAATGTTATAGACACCATTGGTAGTGGCCCACTAAGATTTATCTCACACCCTCTCTAGGCGCTTTTTGGTACCTAGGGTAGATTACATGTATGCAAGTGTTGAAAAAGGGAAGAATACAGATTCTAACACTTGATTGCTTTTAGTTTAGGATGGATCTTGATAGAATATGACCGATAAGGAGCTCAGGATGTTTGGGATAATTATTTTATTTCTATTATACTTTTGAAGAATGTGTTATGTCTGCTGTCTTGTATCCATGTTTTCCAGTTTTCTAGTGACATGACATATCAACATTAGTTGTTTCTGTTATTTCAGTTATTTTTATCCTTGTTTATCTGTTACTTTGTATTATTCCACTGTTTACTTATACTGCTTATTCTATTTACCTCAGTTTATATTTATCTATTGCATTACAATTTGGTAATGAGGGCATAGTCTCCCCACAAACACACCCTAGGCCCTCGCTGCTATTCAGCAGTGTCTGGCATTTGAGAAGATGTGCTTGAGTCCATGTGGCCCACTAGGTTTGGGGCACCTATTAAGTGTAATCCGAGTCTGGGATGTCACACTGGGTGGGTGATGGTGTCCTCTGTTTGGTTGAGGACCCAACTTGTGTAGTGGATGGTGCACATATCTATGAGAACTAGCACGATTCCTTGTGAATCGAAGGGATATCTCATTTAAAGTTCCTATAATATAGTTGAAGAACACAAACAATAAAACCCCATCAATTTAGTATCTCAATAAATAAACACATGCACCATTAATTTTCTTGTTTGTCCCTCTTTCATTTTGAGAGTGAAAGGGGCCTGATGTGTGGGTGACACCATCAACTTGGTTAAGGATTCATATCAGGTTCACAATTTTTTTCTAATGAAAATGTGATGTGCAATGATTTGTTTCAAAGTATGATTGTGGGGGTTTGAATGGTTTTGAAATCATTCACACCAAGTTCACTATTTTCAAATGGCTTCAAATGAGTTTTGTTTATGGAGCTGAAAACACCCAACGATTCCCTTATTTGATATGTTTCATGAACCTAATTTCCAAAGGTATGCGGTCATTGGTAAATGACTCCAATGATACTTAGGGACTCACATTGGTTGAGATGATGGATGTTTAGGCTCATCACACCCTTTTAGGGGGATTTTTTTTCTTAATCTGAGACTCTATTAAAGATACAAGACATATTCCTAAATCCTTCATTTATTCCCAATTATAACGTATGTCACCCTCAAATTAACAATCAATTATTATCATGTATGGAACTTAGAATCATCTGTATGTATCTGAGGTTCTTCATCGATGGAGATATCTATATGTATCTAAGATTCTCCATCAATGGTACCCTTTTGTGAGTATATTAGATATTCTATTTACATTTATTGTTATGATGACAGTTTTAATCCATGTAGTGGGGAGCTCAATATTTCATAATCATCTAGGGAAATGGGAATTGTTTTGATGCTGGGATTGCACCTATAAGATGGGATTCCTATGTATCCTTGTGAAAGGACACCAAACCCACATAGTTTGGTGCCACTTAACATGACACATCACACCTTTTAAGGTCATGTGATGAGGACCAAATAGTCCAATTTTACATCATACGGAAATAGAATCTAGTTGAAAGGCCTCTAGACAAAGTTTGATGCGGGAATTATGCTAAGGATTCCCAATGAACCTGGAAGGGGTGTGAGTTTCTAGGTTAGACATGAATCTATAGGGAATGTTTCCTAGATAAGATTAGGGTTGATTTTGGGGTGTTGGGTTTGGAACTCAAGGAGGATTCTTACATATATCATTTGGATGGAAATAAAAGCCCATGTAGTTTGGTTAGGTTGGGGATTAGGCCAAATTGGAGAACCAGAGAATGATTCATCAGGAATATGGCACTTTGAAGGTTTTTCTCACAGGGAATATATCCCTTTAATAGGAATGAATTGGGGATTTTATTGAATATGAGGCCCTCTGAATGTTTTTCTTGCATGTAATGTGGACCTTTGAGAGTATTAAGGTATGATTTGGGGCTTACACTATTTAGGGAGATTGAATTTGGGTTGGATACATGTCTTTGAGGACCCACACCTATGGAGGCCCTCTGATAAGGTGAGAGTAAGGCATGGAAAATTATTCTCTACCAAGACATGCATTTGACTATGCATATGTTATGATCACAACTAACCTCTAATCCCACTTGATTAATGATTTAATTTGATAAATAATAGGAAGCATAAGATTTGTAAAATTTCACAGAATCCTTCATTCACTGGTGGATGAGGGTGGGGTGATGGGAGAAGAAGAAAGAGCTTTGACGTGCCCATTTCCTCTATCTTTTTGGTATCAAGGATAGTCACATTATACTACCTACCTATCTAACACCCATAAGAAAAGACCTGGGTCTTAGTCTAGGAGGTATGCCCTTGTCCTGATTATAGAGAATAGAAAATGATAAAGAACTAATCCCCATAAAAAGGAAAAAAGTGTGATCCTTTCCCTCCCTATATGGAACTTAATGTCCTAGGTCTTAGAGGTAACAATTTAAGGACATGTTCCCAGACCTTGTGATTGAGATCAGAAATTCCCTAACACTACCCCCATGGTTGGGGTCCTACTAACCGATGGAATGCATAACTACATGCACCTTGAGGACCCTACCCATCAGGTAGGAAAATTTTGGTACACCTTTGACCAAAGGAATGCATAACCAAATGGGAGACATACCAGTGTGTCTCTCACCATGGTCATGAAAGTCTAGAGGCTTCAGTGGAGGATTCAATATGGTCCCCCTTAGATGAGGAATCCAAAGGAAGAGGAGCCTTTCCATTGGTGGTTTGGAATAGGACTTAGAAGGTGTCTTGTGTAGGTCAAGGCTTGGAGAGAAAAAAGTGACTTTCATAGGGTGTCCTAAGAGGAACTGTAAGTTCTTTACGCAGGGTAGGACCATGTGCCTAGAAGATGCCTTAGGTGATGGAAAACCTGAGAAACAAAAATTGTTAAAGGAATTACTCTAGGAACTAAGGGTTTCTTCAGGTGTCCCTGGAAGGGTCTCACGCATGTCCCAGATTTGGGGAGGGACCTTCATGGTAGTGCTTGTCAACTAGGGGGAGGGGGTCCTCGCATATGTGTCTTGTGTTTTAGAGCCTATAGAGACTTTGATCCCACTATCCCCATTAATTTCCTCTTCTCTTGGGTTTTGGAGGGAAACCAGAAAGACTTTTAAGGGCCTAGGTGATGTGGCTTCATGACCAGAGCTCTAAGGATTCATCTATTTTTCTAGTTGTGCAAATGAAGAGCCCTAGGGTCCTATTTATAGGAAAACATGGGACCCTGGTTGAAGAATTTAACTCGTGCAGGTATGCGGTGTAGGTACCTAATGTAGGTGTCATGTAAAGGGGTGATTGTGCCTTCTAGGCCACATAGGTGGGCTTGCGCAGGCCTTCTGGCATGCAAGATGGGTGCGTGCATGCTGACTTAAGTAAGCTCCCTTGATCCTACTTGGGGATCTTATCCTATCTTATTTTTCATTAAACCTTTTCATACCATGTGAAAAATAGAGCGTCTAAAACATTATATGATCATTTTAACTTTGATTGGGGTCTTCTAAGATGTGATGTGGTTGGTCTTATAGACAATAGGCACCTGATCATTCAGCTTTGTGATGAGGTAGATTTTGCAATTGCTTGGTCTCAAGTCTCTCGTGTATTCTGTTCGAATTGATTCATCCTACTGAAATAGTACTTTGATTTTTCCCTAAGAAAAGAACCCCAAAATCTATGGTTTGGGCTATGTATCCATCATTACCTTTACCATTCTAGAATATGATAGAACTAAAACTCATTGGGAACACCTTGGTGTATTTTATTTGTTCTGATTCTTAAACACACATGTTGAAACACCCAATCATATACCAGATCTGTATTGAGGTAAACATCACTAAGCCTCTCCTTGAATATATATGTATTTTTATTTTTTCTTAACTTCATTATAGACAATTTATAGTGTATGAATCAAATATTGGCCACTGCAAATGGTTTTTTAAGGGCACAACTTGAACAATTGCTATAGAATACCACTCTTAGGTAATCCTTCAGTGGAGGTTCATGAATAAGCGATGGTGGTTTTTTAGCCTGAGTTTCACGTGGATGTAGAGAACATGAACAAGGATGGCTTGAGGGGAGGGAAAATGGTGGAAACTCAGTCAATACTGTAAATTGATGCCACTGAAGAAGTATTCATATTACCAAATAAAACTTTTTTTGGTAATATGGTGAGTGGTAAACCCACATGAGTTGCATTGGGAGAGGTCATTCCATATAGGAATGAGGAGGAAGTGGCTGTGATGATTTAAGGGTACAAATATACATGGATCTATTATAGTTTCATGCCTTCTATTGTTAATATCTACCTCGATGAGGAGCCCCCCCCCCACAGAGGTGCAATCTCTAGTAAAAGCAGGGGCTACATTAGTTCATGAGCTAGTTGAGTCTAGATCCGAGCAGAAGCAAGCTGAGCCAGGGTAGGAATATGGATATTTAGAATGAAGATTGGGTATTCCTTTACGGAAGTAGTTTGATTATATGAGATAAATCCTTGATAATAGTGGCTATGAAGGTGGTTGGAAACAATAAGTAATAGGAATAAGAAATCACTGGAAAACACATTGGATGGAAAATAAGAAAGCAATGTAGTAGTCTTACACTGTGTTTGGTCATGTTTTAGTAAAAGAAAAGAAATTATTTCCTAATTCATAAAATAAAAGAAAAGAAAAGAAAATATTTTTATTTCTCTTTATTTTGTTTGGATGAAAAATTTAGTAAAAGAAAAGAAATGATTGCAATTTCTCTCCATCTTGTTTGGTGGTAATTTTAAAAAGAAAATAAAAGAAATGTTTTGATAACATGAAAAAAATAACCCTTATTAAAAAATATGGTTTTTCAATATTCAATTGTTATAAATAAAAAATATTATAATATTAAATTGTATCTTTGATTTTTAATTAAATATAAATATTTATTATAAATAAATATATGTATTTTTAAAAAATTAAATAATTATATGAACATACTTTCATAAATATATATATTTATAAAATATTATATATATATACAATATTAAAAATATATTTAAAAATATATTTATATATAAATATTTAATTATAAATACAAAATATATATATATTTTAAAAATATTTATATAATTATAAATATATATTTACAAATATCTTTATATAATTATATATAAAATTATATATATATATATAACAATTTAAATTTGAAATCATTATATGATTATTGATCTGGGTGGGTTTGGGTAATATTTTTAAAATATATAGTTTTCCAATACTCAATTATTTAAAATAAAAAATATTATAATTTTAAATTGTATCTTTTATAACTATTTGTTATTATTAATTATAAATTAAGTTTAATTTATAAGAATAATTATTTATAAATCATTTTTAACAAAATATCATGCACATGAAAAGACAATTATTATTAATTATCATAAAGATGATCATTTTTTTAAATATTAATTTTTAATAACAGTGAATAAAATAAAATTTGTACAAGAGGATAATATAGGAATTTTCAAAGAAATAGCACATAACCAATTGGTTTCCTTCCAAATCACCCCAATTTTGGGGTGATTTGAAACCTGCAGTGGGGGAGAAACATTTCTCTCCATTTATTCTCGAATAATATCTCTCACTACAATTGAGCCCTACCAAACAAGATAAAAGAAAACTCAGTGGTTCATTTTTTTATTTTCCGTCCAAATCATTGTTTCCAAATGAGCCCTTAGAGACCTCATCACAAGAGGTGGTCCCAGACACCTCATTGGTCAAGGGATCAGAAGGTATGTCTAACACTTCTATAGAGGAGGGGGACTTCCTCTATGCTCCATCTGGATATAAAGGGGAAAACATAGCCGATGAGTTCATCAGATCAGGCTTATGTAAAGGGGAAGAGGGAATTATTGCATTAGGTGATTTACTATTGCCTTCAAGGAAGAAGGTTAAATACCAAAAGGATTACTCATTTCTTCCTAAGACAATGATGACTAGATTAGAATATAATGGCATAGGATTAAATAACTCTAGCCGAAATATTAAGGTACCTAAGCGTCAGGGAAACCATGGACTCCTCACTCCAAATAAGGGTCCAGTGCAAGTCCACAAGACTAATAATCCCTAGACTAGTAATAAAGGAAACACCATAAAAGAACAAATTCTTGGGGAATTCATCTTCCCTGATGAAGTCTCTAAAAATATGCAAGCGATATATGATAGGTTTGACATAACTTATGTATAAGAACATATTAGAGCAAAAAGCACTATCATAGAGGTGTCACTGGAGGAGGATCTTAAATTGAAGGGAGAGATTTGTCCTTGTGGTCTCAGTGATGAACTCAAACTATGGTTTGACTTGAAACTAGATGTTACAGTGTTATAATTGTAATATGAAAGCATCTTTATTGATAATTATCTTAAGTTTGTGAAATTCATAACCTTAATGATTGAATAAAACCTTTGAATATGCCCTGACCTAAATTTAAAGGATATTTCTTGGAAATTATGAAATGTATCCTATAGATCATAATCTTGATGTGTGTGTAGTGGTTTGCATATGTGTTGTTTTCTCTCTTAGTTTTTGTGTAAGATTTTGTTTGGTTCTTGTGAGGGTTCCTGCTTAACCTATAAAAGTGATTTTAATAATCCAAAAAAATGGGAAGATCTAAGATTGAAAATAATATATATTTATGACTATGTATAATAAAAATATAACATTATGTAACATCATATAATGTAAATATAATAGAAATATAATGTAAATACAATGTTACATAACACAAATATAATGTAAATATGACATATATAACATAGATATAAACATCATATAACATTATTTTTTATGTTATGTTTATGTTATACATATCATATTTATGTTATACTTGTGTTATATTTACATTATAGAACATTATAATAATGTTACATTTACATTATATATAATGTTATATTTATAGTATAGGTGCCTTATGTATATGTTATATTCAAATTATATTTACGTTATATTTACATTATATAATGTTATATCAACATAATATTTACATTATATAATGTTATATTAACATAATATCTACATTATATAATGTAAATTTAACATAATTATAATATTTCATTTACATTATATAACTTTATGTTTACATTAAATAACATTGTATTTATGTTATATTCATGTTATATAACTTTATATTTTCATAAATATAACGTTATGTTTACATTATATAAAGTTATAAAATATTATATTTATGTTATATAAACGTTATATTTACAATATATTTATGTTATAATTATATTATAGTTATATTATATAACATCATAATAATGTTATATTTACATCATATAATGTTAAATTTTCATTATATTTATGTTAAATAATGTAAACATATCATAAATAAACATGTAAATAACATAAATATAATGTTATGTAATGTGGAAAGAACATAAATATAATACCATATAATCTTATAACATAGATTCCACTTGAATATAAACTTATTATTTATTGTTAATTTAGTTAACTATGGACAATTAATATTTATTATTGCTAATTATTATTAATTATTTCTAATTAATTACCAAATATTAGTTAGTCTTTATTAATTATCATTAATTATTTAATAATTAATATTAATTTTTATTATTAATTCCTATTTATTATTTATTATAACTTATATTTATTATTAATTAATAATATTAAATATATATTTGAAAGATCATGCCATCCTGTATTATTTACATTATTTTGAAAATTTACTCGTCGCGGTGAGTGTACCAAATTTCAAGGTGTGTGGTTTTTGTTTGTTCTTTGTACTTTAATATTATATTTTTTAATATCAAAGGAGATTTAATAAATAAATCATAGATCAGAGGTTATAAGGGGTATCATCCATGGTGGAAAGTCATTTGACCAAACCTATGTTATACCATAAAGACCCTGACACATCAAAAGGTGAGCTGCTCTATTCCCCTCTCTTTTGAAAAAAGAGAAGAATCAAGCCGAAAAGAAATGGAGGAGGGAACAAATATTTAGAATTAGAAATCTAAATGATCAGAAGCCTCTATCGTTTTCATGAATAACATTGACGAAGACAATCAGATTCAATGATGATATATTTCAAATCCTTCTCAATAGCGAGAGTCATCCCCCTCCATATGTCATAGGATTCAGCAACTGACAGATCCCAAAGAGCAAGGACCGACTCTTGGCTAGTCACAATAATTTTATCAGTGGAGTCAAAGTACATCAATCCAAACCTGATTACCCCATTATCTGAAATAGATGCATCCATATTAAATTTCACCATACCCAAATGGGGTGGATTCTAATAGGTACTGTAAGGAATCTCAACCTATGAATCAAGGCACTTCCACATCTCCAACCATGAAGTTGGCCATTCAATCCAGAAATCATTTGGTATTTCAATTTGGTTTAAAATGAAATCATTTATTCTAACCCATATGATCCATGCCATCATGCACAAAGATTAAAATTCATTCAAAGGAAGAGAGGAGGACTAGAATTCCAACAACACTAAAATATCAGGATCCTTATCGATAAATTTATTTTCATTTGGACTCCATGAATTCCAGATACCCCTCACACCTGGGTAGTGAATGATTTCATATGATAAGGATTCGGGCTCCACCATGAACAAGGGGAAACATGTATTATTAGAGACACAGATGAAAGAGATTAATTTTTTAAAAGGGAGGATTCTAACACAAACCTACCACCAGAAGTAGCAGATCTTGGGAGGGACTCTCAGGAACCAAAGGAACTTTCAAATTGCATCTCATTTCTGGGTATGTGCATCAAGATCCATATTATAAGTAGATTTCATAGAGAAAATTCATAAAATTTTTTTATACTAGAAAAGATAGTAATTCCCAACATAATTTATGTAGGGGATACTTTAAATGATTTTTCCATCTCTATCATTAAACCACTTATCTAGTTTTTTAGCACACCACCCATTACCTTCCTCATTAAATATGGAACTCACAATTGCGTCTTCCAAGCCAGGTACTTCTTGGGATTTCACTAGGATCCTTTCTTTATCAGGAAGCCAAGAGTCGTTCCAAATCTTTATGATAGAGCCATCCCCAATCTACTAGAAAACCCCACGATCAAGAAGAACATGTGACCCCCATAAACTATTCTAAAATAAACTGGGGTGAGGGCCTAAGGATGTATCATGGAAACCTAAGTGATAAAAATACTTAGCACGAAGAATCCAAACAAAGAGGGATTTTGTGTGCTGTATAATCTACCGACTTTAATTTGAAAGAAGGGTGTCATTGAATAGGAAGAGGTCTAAAAAAACCATACCCCTACATGATTTTGGGGGTGAAAAGTTTTTCAAAATTCATCCAGTGAATCTTTTTATTCCCACTATTATGGCCCCACCAGAAATTGGCAATGTGGGAATGAATTTGGTTGACAAACAAGGTAGTAATTTTGAAAAGGGACATGATATATCTTGGAATCACTTAAATCACCACCTTAATAAGAGTTTTATTCCTCTCTTTAGAAAACCTATTAGTTGAAAACTGAGGTAAGAATTTTGAAAAGGAAAATGATATAGCTTGGAATTGCTTGAATCAAAACCTTAATAAGAGTTTCCTTCCACACTTTAGAAACCCTATTAGATGTAAAACCCTATATTATTTTCCAATCCTATCAAGGATATCCAAGAAAACTTCTTTTTTTGATCACCCAAAAATCATGGGGAGCCCCAAGTATTTATTGTGTTTGTTGAATATAATAACCAATTTTTTCACTTAGGTATGGATCCTTTAAAATTTGGTATAATTATTTATTTTGGACCTACTATGGATGACTAATGAGGTTACAAAGGTTTTATAGATTTTCAGGGCTTGTTTGGATCTCAAAACCCTGACTAGTGTAGAAACGAACTAGGTTGTATAGTTAGTAGAAACCATGCGACCCAACCCGCATGGTCTCTCTTAACTATGTAGGGATGAATAGATGAGAAAGTTGGGCACAAAATTTTCCCCAATCATGCACCAGGGTCTGCACACCTATGAAAAATGTCTATAGTTTTTAGTTGAGGATATTCTCATGGTTGGCACATAGTTTCCCTAACCGTGTGACCTAATCTTGTGGGGTTTCCTTCTTAAGTATTGAAGGGTGCACAATTGGCACACGATTTGGCCAACCGTGCGGCCAAACCATGAGACCCAGATATTTTGGGTAAAATTAACCTTTTCCCATTAATTCTATTTTAATTCACCATATCCTCTCATTTCTTCTCCAATAGAGAGTAGGAGCCTCCTTCTTTATATTGATCTCACAAACTCCCCTCTTGATAGACTTTGATCCCGTCCGCCCGTCCGGTGTCTGATTCAAGAATTTTCAGTCTTGTTGGATAGCCACTGGTAAGATCTTAATTACCATTTATCCATTATTCACTTATCTTATCCTCGAAAAAATTATTATGGTGCAAGGTCATATGACCTATTTTCAAACTATTGGTCCATTTTTCAGATTTCTTCCAATGCAGGCTAAACTAAAGGCTGATATTGGATAAATGGAGTTGAAATATTATGAGGTAGGTGGTCTATAAATTATTTATCAAGTTTTTATGTATTATAATACGTGTCATTGTGCCGCACACCGATTTCACCATGATTTTCCTTAAATTTCATCTTCCTTGAGTTGTTTGTCTTATTAGAACCAAAATCATATTAAGGTTTAGAACCTTGAAGTGAGCCATCCCTTTGGTTTTCCAATAATTATGACTAAATGGTCAAGATTGTACACCCCAAATACCTAATGGTGTGTTTGAAATTTAATTAAAATTGTAATACCATGTGGATTTAGAATGGGAATAGTGGTATAACACAACTAGTGCCCTTGGAAATTATAATAAATTGAAATGATGAGAGGCGAGTGGTAAGACCATGTCACCTAATTAAATTAAATAATGGTCACACCCTTTTTAATTATGAATATAAATGAATTATTAATATTTCCTTGATTCATATTAAATCCAATGGATATTACTTCTAAGGATGTGTTGGAATGAAGACCCTCTTTAATTATGAAATTTGGGCCTGATAACCCTTATGCATGTTATAAATGGATGGGAATGGTTTCCCTCATGCTTTATAGTATACAGGTATGATGACCCTTAATAATTATACTAAATGGGAATTATGACCCTAAATAATTATACTAAATGGGAATGATGACCCTTGAACATGTTATATCAATATGGGTATAGAAACCCTCATATAAAATTGATACTATACAGGCATGGTGTCCCTTATCATACTATATGGGAATGGAGTCCCAGGTGATACTCTACGGGCATGGATTCCCTTGTGATACTGTTGTGATATTATACAGGCATGGAATCCTTTACTGTTATACTGAGCATGGTGACCTTATACGTGATACTGGGCATGATTACCCTATACGTGATACTCGACATGGCATACCTTATAAACATGATATTGTGAATGACATCCCTTATAAATGTGATATCAGGCATTGCGTCCCTTGATACGAGTTCAGAGTTATTCTGACATGGGCCAAAGTAGGTAGTGTTAGCTCAATTTCCTTTTAGGAACCAGATCTATCCCATTTACAGTTTTTAGTACTGCATTACATTATTATATCTGCACATTGCCATATTGTATACATAGACTCAATGTTTATTGATTCCATTGGTGGTGGCCTAATGATATTTATCTCACAACCTATTTAGGATGCCGATGAAACTCAGGCAGACTATATGCTTGTAGGTATATGTAACATCCTATTTTTTTACAATATCAATAACCCCTCTTTGATAAATTATTAATACGTTAAATGGGAAAAATGGTTTATTAGTGAAAATTTGTGTTTTTTAAACACATCATGAAAGGGTAAAACACCCAATTAATACTCTGGAATATTCAATTAGATATTTTTTAAGTTAAAAGCTGAGTAATTATGAGTTTCTGAGGTCTGTGAAGCCTCGATGAAGACAGAATAAAAATATTAAATATATTATTTTAAGTATGAAAAATTTATGTAAAATAAATTAATAACATAAAAATGGTGCATTGGGAGACAAAACCAAGACCACTGTTGGATTCAAAATATAGTGTTTACCCCAGTGTGGGTATAACATTCTAGGGTAACGGGAATTTGAATGCCTCTATCTCTAATTAAAGTTTTTACATAAAATGTTAAAAATATTAAATTATTTTATATCTTACAAACGACATGTCACACGGAAATTAGGAAACCTCCATTGTGTCCGGAACGGGGGGTTTACCCTAGTAGAAATATAATTTTTATGTGCAACAGGCGTATAGATCGGTTTTTTTATTAATTTAATTTTCTAATAAAATAATGGAATTAATTAATTAATTAATTAAATGAAAAGGGGGAAAATCTAACTATTCACTTTTTTCCCCATGTCATGTGTTCCGGATAAAGAGGAAATCTTCATGGAAGCTCCATTGTGGTCCATTTCGACTACAATAAAAACAAAAAATGTGTTTCTATGTAGGATTAAACAAATCTGCCACCATAATTTTGGTGATTAAAGGATCAAAACGTGTGTTTTAATTTCACCCAAAAAATTTATGTTGGGGTTAAAAATATCCTATGATTCATGTAGAGAAACCCCTATATAAACCCGAAACCCCAACCAAGATCCTCACTGCTTCACGATTGAAGCATTCGGGAGAGAAAATGATCACCAAACAAGGATCCGATTGGGGCACCTCCCCTCTTGTGGCATGTGGTGACGAGCTTCAGGGGAAAAGTGAGTTTTTCCTTTTTTTTTTCAAATAGAAAACTCCCAAAATTATGAAAGATAATTAAGAGATATTATCAAGAGATGATTGCAGTGGTTTATTGCATACAATTATCTGGTATAGTTTTATAAAAAAATTAAAATATAATTACGAGGCAATTATCACATGACAAGGTTATCTAAACTATCAAAGGATGATCATTTTAATTATTAAATGATAATTTTAGTGATTTATTGAAGGTAATTTATTAAAATTATCAATATATATATATATATATGTCTATGTACACACACACACAAGTGTTTATATATATATTTTGATAATCATAAGAGGATAAGTTTTAATAAAATTATCATTGTATAATTTTAATGAAAATTTTAATTTATAATTATAAAAAACACATGATAATTTAAAGATAAATTCAAAATTATGATTATCAACACACATGATAATTTATTTATAATTTGAAGTTATAATTATCAATTCATAATATAGTTCAATGATAATAATGGTAATTACTATTACACATGATGACTTAAAAAATAATTTAAAAATTGTAATTATCATTTCATGTGACAAAATGATAATTTAAATTATCAACACATGTGATAGAACTTTATCATTTTATGTGAACCTTTTTAAAATGATAATTTAATATTTTAAACTATCAATGCGTGTGATAAATACTTTATCATTTCATGTAATATTTTAGAAATGATAAAATAATAATTTAATTTATCAACACATGTGATAAAATTAAATTAAGAGTCATGAATCGTCATTTCATGTGACTTATTAAGGGTTAAACTGATAATTAAAATTTATCAACACGTGTGATAAATTTAAGGATAATTTGAGAATTATTCAAGAAATAGAAAGAATTATCACATGTGATGTTTTATCTCTTTTTAAATAAAATAAATTTTATGATTCTAAGAAAACCTCTGCTAAACCTCAAGCACCGACGTGCCGACAGCTCGAGACTTTTCCGTGCCGCTCTAACGTCAGGAAAACTATGAGAGGTTTTCCCCAAATATTGAGGTAGGAAGTTACTTAACCTTTTGGGATTATTTAAAAATGATTGTCATTAATAAGATTATGAGCAAACATGTTTAAATAGTTAATGCATGTGGGTATGCCATGAGTAAACTTTAGCTGTTTATTCACATTGCTGTGTGATTACGTGTACACTATGTTATAATTGCTCATGATGATATGATTATTCAGGCATATATATATATATATATATATATATATATTTCCATGCTATGTATACCTCATGGTTTTTTTGGAACCAATATAGGTGGACCGTCGACTTGCGTTATCCTTTGGAGGAGGGATGCACATGATAGACGAAGAGGGTCTAATGCATGGGGTAGGCACATGAAGATGCCTAGGGGAATCCATGTAGTGGAATATTGTGACTTTCATTATCCTCTGAAGGGGGGATGCACATGAATGATGATAGGGGTCCAATACATGAGGAATGCACACAACGATGTCTTGGGATACACATGTCTGACAATGATGGATATAAAGATGCCTTGTAGTATCATGTAATGGACCATCACAACTTGTGTTATCCTTTGAGGATAGATGCGCATAACTGACGATGAGGGTTTAATGCATGAGAAGAGAATACGATGATTCCTTGGGATGAACTCAATGAAGAGGGGACTGATTAGCTCTCGGTCCCTAGTATGTCTTCTCGATGGTGTGCTTCGATGATTAAGGGGCAGAATTATCTCTCGGTCCTCAGTACGTCAACTCAATGATTAAGGGAAGCTGATTAGCTTTCATTTCCCTTGCACATATAGATAAACATATCTTCTTGGAGATCATTAATACTATTTCATGACGACGTTGAGAAACATGATTCATTAGTCGACTGGCTAATTGTTGATTCATCTGAAATTGTCATTATCTATTCCGGCATAGAGCCGAAGCAGGTACATTCGGGGGTTAGGGAAGCTAGGGTAGCACACAACTACTTGATTTTGTTTTGTGTATTTAATTCACATTATTTATTATGGAATACACTTTTATTTTGAGAACATCAGGTTTATGACACATTGGCGGTGTCCTGCTGAGTCTTGTACTAACACCATACTTGGGAATTTCAGTGCACTTGTAGATTTCATGGCTAGAGATCCGGTAATGGGTAAGGACCCTATAGTAAATGGTTGAGCGATGGAGGATGGAGCAAAAGTAGATTAGAATAGGCATCAGGACACTTCGCAGAATACTATTTATTTACTTATGGTTTTCTTTACTACTTACTTAATTTTTCTCTCCACTTTCTAAGCCTTTGCATTGCTTGTATTTCATCTCTACTTTCCACATTTTTAATCTGATTTATTATGTTTTTTGATTATCTGATCCTATAAAATGGTACAAGGGGTATAGTCTCCCTAAAGTTCTACTTGTGACCCTCACATATAGTCAGAAACCACTTGCATATGGGGAGGCGCACATGAGGCTATGTAGTATTCTGGCTTGAACCCAGTGATTTGGGTTAGGATGTTACAAAATGGTATATGAGGGGATAATTTTTACTAAATATTTTCTTCTCTTTGGGTTGGGATAGGTTAGATAGGAGCTAGGATGGTTGGGACTCGAGTGGGGGAAACTATGTCAGTGTCTGGCCAGCACTACACATTGGACCTCCGAGTTACCACAAAATGGGAAAATTTTGTTTATATTTAATATTTATTAAATTCACCTAGAATGATGTACATGATGTTATATATGATTTATAAGATTTCAAGCTTGATCATGCATCATGATTAGGCATGTAGCTTCACATTCCATGTATATACCTGTTGTGTGCTGCATAGTAGTTCATTAATTAAATGCCTTTATTTGTTATATCTATTTGGGATATTGGTTTTTTGTGATATATCTATGTTACCATGTTTTGTGATATATATTATAGGAATTAATTAAGTTTATTAAAGCATGATGTTGTGTTAGTATATATATGACTGTGACTAACATGCAGGGATGGAGACAGGGGTAAGTGCTATAGGGGGTATACCTTGGATTAAGGGTAAACTCCTAAAAAAACCTTGTTTGATCCCATAGACTATTAGGAAAATCTTGTGTGATCCAATAGAATGTTTCGGATCTATTCATATTCCTAACTTTCCTTATTTTGTAGAGATGTCACCTTAGAGTTGTGTGATGGGATTTCCAGCTACGGTAACCCAGGATGCTCCCATACCACCACCAATGGTATAAGGGGATGTTCCCTAGAATGAACCTATATAGGCATTTGAGATTCAGGCTGTAGGTCCTATTAATTTGAGACTTTTCTAGATAGTGACTATCCAAGGAGGACCCACACAAAGGACTATGAATGACCATGCTAGGGATTTTCAGCTTCATCACACTCCACCATTCTAGGGCCCTGGTGGACCGCAAGATACTAAGGACTGAATAGATTATATTGAGAGTATCTTTGAGCTAGTTCAGATTCCTAAAGAAGGGCACATGATCCTGGAATCTTTCTTGTTATAAGGACTTTCTAGGAGATGATGGACTGCAATGATTTAGTCCAGGAGATGTGAGGGTCTAACTTGGATGACCTTCAAGGAGTTGTTTCTCGAGTAGTATTTTCTAGACATGATGAAGCTAGATCGTTCCCAGGAATTCATGGAGTTATGATAGGATTCTATGACTATATATTATTAATATTATTGTTTTATGAATTTACTTTTCTTTTCTCATTTTTTAGCTAGAAACGAGGCACAAAAGGCTTGAGAGTTCAATATAGGCTTTCGACCTGAGATCAGATGTAAGGTTAGGGGTCTTGACTTGACGATATATACACAGGTCTTCTGAAAGGCCCTGAACTTTGAAAAGAAACTAGAGGAAGACATAGTATTAGGCTTACACTCATCTCATGGCATGATAGTGACTGAGTTTTCTCTCACCACTATGAGATTCTATTCTAGTAATAAGAAGAGGAAGACCAGAGGCATGAAGAAAAGTACCAACATGCAGTTGGAGTAGAGTGTAGTTCAATTATCCCCTTCAGTAGAAATTTCATGGTGTTTCAACTATGGAAAGGATAAGCACTTTTATAGGTTTTGTAGAGAACCTAAGAGTATTTGTCATATTTTCAAGAAGAAGTGACACCTCTAGCAGTTTATCTATAGAAAGACAGATCCAATTTTCCACAAGGGTAAAGATCAGAAAGGGGAAATTGGTCGGGATCTACAGTAGAAGACTCAGACTAGTCATGCACCTTAGGAATTGGGAAGAGGGGATATAGAAAGCCATATTTATTCTATGGATCAGACTCTAGTAGATGGTGGAGAGGGACCATACACTGTTAGAGGTATCATTCTGATCACCTTTACTTTGTCTACTACCTTATTTGACACTAGTGCTTCCCATTCTCTTATATCTAGACAAGTAATTACTGTGATTGACTTACTAGTAAAGTTTTCATCTGATTTAGTCTCCCTTGATATACCTTTGGGTACAAAGGTAGAACATATTCATCGATTCCTAGAGTTTCCAATAGTTTTTTCTAGCTATTTAAATTTATGGGAATTCATGATTCTAGAAATGATGACCTTTGACATGATTCTCAACATGAACTAGCTAACCAGTTTCTGAGCTCACATTTATTTCTATCGAAGATGGGTATCTTTTTCTTCACTAAATGGAGAGAATTTCCTGATGACTAGAGAGTGGAAAATGGGATCAAGAAGATTTAGACCATACCTAAGTCAACTTGGGTCAATCACAGAACAAATGGAAGGCTTGGATCTTTCAGAACCATCACTGGAAACCTCCTCATATTTTACACCAATTTTAGATCTCTATTAGGATGTCTTCCTAGATGACTTCACTAGAATCCCTAACAAAAGAGGAGTTGAATTAGAGGTAGATCTCATACATGGTGCGCAAAATATTTCAATACCTCTATATCGTATATATCCAACTGAACTAAAGGGGCTCAAAGTTCAACTGGAAGAATTGGAGAGAAAAGGTTTTAGCAGACCTAAAAATTGACCATGGGGTGCAACTATTTTGTTCTAAAAAAAGGTAGATGGAGGTCTTCAACTATGCATTGATTATTGGAAGTTAAACCAGGTTATGATAAAGAAATGATATCCTTTTACAAGGATCAATGATCTATTTGATCATTTATGAGGAGATCAATGTTTCTAAAATATTTATCTTCGAATAGGCTACCATTAGTTATGAGTTAGAGAGGAGGACAAACCAAAGACAACTTTTTAGAGAAGATATGGATTGTAAAAGTATTTGGTAATTCCTTTTAGACTGAAAAATTCACCAACTATGTTCATGAACCTCATAAAAAAATATTTTATCCATACTTGGAATTTTTCATCATGGTGTTTTTTGACGATATCCTCATCTACTCACCGACAACGGAACGATATGCTAGGCACCTGAAGATAGTTACGAGTATGTTATGAGCTCACAGAATTAATTCTAAGCTATAAAAATGTGACTTCTATATTAAAGAGGTTAATTTACTTGGATATGTGGTGTATGAAACTGGTATATCAATAAACCCTGAGAGGGTCGAAGTAGTTATGTCATGGACACATCCCTGTAACGTGTTTGAGATCAGAAGTTTCCTAGGGTTATTCGAGTATTACTGATGGTTTATCTATAAATTATCCTGACTATCAGAACCCATGAAAACCTTGAAAAAGAAGGGAGTAAAGTTATAGTGGTCAGACCAGTGTGAAGAGGCCTTACTTGAGCTAAATAAAAGGCTGACAACAGTTCTAGTACTGACACTTTTGGAGCCTGGGATTGGTTATACAGTGTATTATGATGCATCAGGAGTTGGTATAGAAGTATTACTGATGAAAAGAGAAAGTTAGTAGCATATGGGTCTCTAGTTCTATGACTCCATGAGAAGAACTACTCTATTCATGAATTGGAAATGGAAGCAGTGGTCCACGCACTGAAATGTTAGAGGCATTATCTCTTTTGTGAAAGGTTTATTGTTTGCACAGATCAAAAGATACTTTGATATATCTTCACTCAGAGGGACCTGAATATGAGGAAGAGAAGTTGGGTTGAGTATCTAAAGAAATTCTACTTTGAGATGAAATATTCCCCTAGAAATAGAAATGTTGTAGAAGATTCCCTTAGTCGCAGGACACAAGATGAGCAGGAACTTGGTGATAAATCCTCATAGGAGAAGTGGAGTTTGATGTGTTTATTGGATTACTGGAGTTTTGATGCTTTGGAGGATCATAAATATATGATTTTCTCTCCTTTTATGATTACATCATACCTTATGCAAAGGGTGAGGACTGATCATGATTCAGACATGGATTTTACTATGATGAGAGAATGTATCACTAGAGGTGACCCGATACCCAGATGGTCGATGGATAATAATAAAATGATCTTGGTCCATGGAAGAGTAGTGGTTTCTACTTACATCAAATAGGAACTAATAAGGGATTACCATACCTCTAGGTGGATGGTACATCTTGGTGTGATGAAGATGTACCACGACTTTAGAGGACATTTATGATGGCCAAGGATAAAGAGAGACATTGTAGGTTTTTTCTCTCAATGCCTCACTTGTCAGAGGGTGACAGCTGAGCACTAAATTCTTAGAGGGTTATTACAACTACTCCTGATACGTATGTGGAAGTGGGAATACATTACTATGGACTTTGTGACTAGATTACCCAGGACCCCAAGGAGTTGTGATTCAGTTTGGACGATCGTCGATCAGTTAGTGAAGTCTTCCCACTTATTACTAATCAGAGAGACTCAATCAGTGGAGGAGTTGGGAAAAATTTATGTCTAAGATATTGTGCGCCTACATGGAGTTCCCTTGAGAATTGTTTCTGACAGATATTCTCATTTCACATCGCACTTCTGGAAGGGCTTGCATAAATACCTAGGGACACAACTAAGGTTGAGCACAATGTATCACCCTTAGACTGATGGATAGTATAAGAGGACTATACGTATACTGGAGGATATTCTATGAGCTTTCGTACTAGACCTTGGTGGAGCATGGGATTGTCACTTTTCTTCGATTGAGTTTGCATATAACAATAGTTATCAGGCTTAGATTCCGATGGAACCTTATGAGGCTATTTATGGAAGGTCATGTCACTCAACACTCTATTGGCATGAAGTGGGAGAGGCAGTAGTTGTTGTCCCTAATATGGTTTAGGTGACCTACGAGAGAGTGAAATTGATACAGAAGTGATTGATCACTACTCAAAGTAGACATAGATCTCATGCCAACCATTAGAGGAGACCCTTGGAGTTTTCTGTGGGAGATCGAGTTTTCTTGAGAGTGACTCCTCGGTTAGGTCACATATGTCTGATGAAACATGGAAAACAAGCACCACATTTTTTTGGACCCTTTAATTTCATCGAATGGATAGGGACAGTGGAATATTGTCTAGGCCTCCCTTTACACTATATTGTTATGTCTGATGTTTTCCATGTGTCACAACTTTAGAGGTATATACCTAATCCTACGCATGTTCTTGATTGTGAGGACATTAAGTTGGATACTGAATCATCTTATGAGGAGTGTCCAATACAGATCATGGACCACATTGAGAAGGAATTATGAGGGAAGATAGTAACACTAATCCAAGTTTAGTGGAAGCATGGGAGGATCTTGGAAGAGACATGGGAATGTGTGCCTGATGTTCGAGCTTAGTGGCCTAAGTTGTTCGAGCATGACTAATAGTGATACTTCTCGAGGATGAGAATTTGATAGAGGGGGAGAACTGTAACATCTAGTTTTTTTACAATATAAATAAAGTCCTATTTGATATATTATTAATACATTAAATGGGAAAAAATGGTTTATCAGTGAAAAGTTGCAGTTTTTTCTTAAACACATCACAGAAGAGTAAAATGCCTAATTAATACTCTGGAATATTCAATTAAATATTTTTTGAGTTAAACACTAAGTGAGTGTGAGTTTTTGAGGTCTACGAAGCCTCAGTGAAGACAAAATAAAAATATTAAATATATTAATTTAAGTGTGGGAAATTTATGCAAAAATAAATTAATAAATTCAAAACGGTACATCAGGTGACAAAACCGAGACCATCATTGGATCAGAAATATTATTTTTACCCCAGTTGGGGTATAACATTCTAGGGAAGTGGGCATTTGGATGATCCTCTCTCTAATTAAAGTTTTTACATAAAATGTAAAAAATATTAAATTATTGAGAATAATTTTATATCTTACAAACGACGCATCACACGGAAATTACGACACTGCTATTTTTTCCAGAATTGGGGGTTTACCCTAGTGGAGATATAATTTTTATGTGCAACATGCATATATATTAGAATTTTTTATTAATGTGATTTTATATCAAATAATGGAATTAATTAATTGATTAATTAAATGAAAAAGGGGGAATATTTCACTATTCACTTTCTTCCCCACATCCCATGTGCCTATCACCATGGATGAAGAGGGAAGCTTCATGGAAGCTCCATTACGGTCTGTTTTGACCGAAATAAAAACAAAAAGTGCATTTCAAGGTAGGATTAAACAACTACACCACCATAATTTTGGCGATTAAAGGATCAAAATAGGTGTTTTAATTTCACCTAGAAAATTGTTGTTAGGGTTAAAAATTGCCACCGATTCACACGACGAAACCCCTATATAAACCCAGAACCCCAATGAAGATCCTCACAGCTTCACGATTGAAGAATTCAAGATACAAAATGATCACCGAATGAGGATCCAACCGGGACCCCTCCCATCTTACGATTCATGGAGATGGGATTCCAGGGCAATATGAGTTCTCCCTTATTTTCTTTTTCAAATATCAATCACATGAAATTATCAAAGATAATTAAGAGATATTATAAAGTGATGATTACAATGGTTTATTGCATAAAAATATTGGGAATAGTTTTAGACAAAAAATTTAAAATAAAATTATGAGGCGATTATCACATGACAAGGTTATAAAAACTATAAAAGGATAACCATTTTAATTATTAAATGATAATTTAAGTGATTTATTGAAGATAATTTATCAAAATTATCAATATATATATATATGTCTGTGTACACACACAAAAAAGTGTATATATATATATATATAATCATAAGAGGATAAGTTTTAACAAAATTATCATTTTATAATGGTAATGAAAATTTGAATTTATAATTATCAAACACACATGATAATTTAAAGATAAATTTAAAATTATGATTATCAACGCACATGATAATTTATTTATAATTAAAAGTTATAGTTATCAATGCATAAGATAGTTCAATAATAATAATTGTAATTATCATTACACATGATGACTTAAAGGATAATTTAAAAATTGTAATTATTATTTCATGTGACAAAATGATAATTTAAATTATCAATGCAGGTGCAAGAACTTTATCATTTTATGTGACCCTTTTTAAAATGATAAAGTAATATTTTAAACTATCAATGCGTGTGATAAAAACTTTATAATTTAATGTAATATCTTATAAATGATAAAATAATAATTTAATTTATCAGAGCATGTGATAAAATTAAATTAAAAGTCATGAATCGTCATTTCACGTGACTTATTAAAGGGTAAAGTGATAATTAAAATTTATCAGCGCATGCGATAAATTTAAGGATAATTTGAGAATTATTTGAGATAGAGAAATAATTATCACATGTGATGTTTTATCTATTTTGAAATAAAATAAATGCTATGATTCTAGGAAAACCTCTGCTAAATCTTAAGCACCGATGTCCTGATGGCTTGAGACTTTGACGTGCTGTTTTGACGTCAGGAAAAACTATGAGAGGTTTTTCCCAACTATTGAGGTAGGAAGTTCCTTAATTTTTTTTGGCTTATTTAAAATTGATTTTATTTAATAAGATGATGCACAAACATGTTTAAATAGTGAATGAATGTGGTTATGCCATGAATGATTTTTAACTATTTGTTTACATTGTTGTGTGATTATATATACATTGTGTGATACTTTCTCATGATGATGTGATTATTCATCCATATATATATCCTACCATGATATGTATACCTAATGGTTCTTTTTGGAACTAAGATAGGTGGAATGTCGACTTGTGTTATCCTTTGGAGGAGGGATGCACATGATTGGTGATGAGCATCCAATGCATGGGGTAGGCACATGAAGATTCCTAGGGGAATCCATGTAGTGGAACATTGTGACTTGTGTTTTCCTCTAGATGGGGGATGCACATGACTGAAAACAAGGGTCCAATATATGAGGAAGGAACACGATGATGCCTTGGGATACACATGTCTGACAACGAGGGATACGATGATGCCTTAGAGTGTTGTGTAGCATACCTTCATGACTTGTGTTATCCTTTAGATGAGGGATGTGCATGAATAAAAATGAGGGTTCAATGCATGAGAAGGGAATGTGATGATTCCTTGGGGTACACTCAATGAATAGGGGGATGATTAGCTCTTAGTCCCTAGTATGTCTTCTTGACAGTGTGCTTTGATGACTAAGGGAAATGATTAGCTCTTGGTCCTCAGTATGTCAGCTCGATGATTAAGGGGATATGATTAGATTTTATTTCCCTTGCACATAGAAAGAAATATATATTATTATAGAGCATTAATATTTTTTCACAACAACGCTGAGAAACATGATTCATTAGCCTAATGGATAATCGTTGATTCATTTGACACTGTGGTTATCCATTCCAGCATAGAGCTGAAGCAGGTACAGTTGGTGGTCGTGGCAGCTTGGTTAGTGAAAAACCACTTAGTTTTGGTTTTTGTATTTACTTCACATTATTTATTATGGAATACACTTTTATTTTGAGCATATCAGGTTTAGGACACATTGGTGGTGTCTTACCGAGTCTTTTACCCACACCCTACTTGGGAATTTTGGTGAGCTTGTAGATTTCGTGGCTAGAGTGCTAGTGAAGGGAAAGAGACCTATGGAAGATGGATGAGAAATGGATCATGGAGAAAAAGTAGACTGGGATAGGCACTAGGGCACTCCGCATAAACTATTTATTCACTTCTGTTTCTTTTTATTGATTACTTGATTTTTATAGACACTTTGGGATCCGTTATATTGCTTGTATGCCATATTTACTTTACTACACATTTTTACTTTGATTTATTATATTGTTTGATTATCTGATCCCATGACATGGTAAAAAAAGATATAGTCTCCCCAAATTTCCACTTGAGACCCTTGCTGCTAGTCAGAAACATCTTGCGTATGGGGAGGCACGCATGAGGCTACGTAACATTACAGTTAAGATATAGTGATTCAGGTAGTGATGTTACAATATAAACAAGGGGAAGTGTCTTCTTATAAATGAGTGAAATTCTAACATGACTTTGGATGGAGCTAGTAGCAGATGGCCGGGCTGGATATTGGGATGCTGGAATAGATTTTTCCATTTTGTACCTTTTTTGTAGAGTACTATTGGTTTATGTTTGTACCCATATTTTTCTACATTATAGACACATGAAATTCATTATCATACTTTTATATATGATTCAGTCTCTAGTTATTAGTTGATTATTATTTATTGGTTGTTTATATCTGTCCTATTGCATCATCTGTTATACTGCTTCTATTATTTATCTATTAATTGTACCACTATGCTACTCTGGTAGTGAGGTCATAGTTTCCCCACGAACACACAAAAGGCTCTTGCTACTAGTTGGAACCCTCTAGCTTTTAGATAGATGCACTTGAGTCCATGTGGATCACTGGGCTTAGAGAACCTCTGAGTGGCACCCAGGTCCTAGACGTCACAAAGTGGTATCAAAGATTCTTTTATTGATTTACTATTTTGAGGCAACAGAAAGAATATTAGGAAGGTTATGGGGTTTGGTAATGAGTTGTTCATGGGAGTAACTAAACCATGTATATATAAAATCCAAATTTCCTTGAATGAAAATTTCTATTTACTACTTTTTTCTTATTATAGTTGATTTGATTCCACCATTGGGTGATGCACTTGAATTGTGATATTACTATTGATATGATTGAGGTTTATCTTTTATCCTTGTAATGATGAGATGAGGGGAAAAATCATTGAGAATGAATCATATTAGACACCTTGTAGGAAATTCACATTCTATACATATTCCATTCCATATAAGAGCATTTTGTTATTTACATTTCCTGTGATTACCATCAGTTATTTGATTGATATAAATATAATTTTTATTGGATAATGATTCTTATAGGAAATTAATAAAAACATAATTGGTACTTAGAGTTCCTACCATAACCTAACAGTATTTTACTACATAGGCTATAAGATACACCCTAAGAAGTAAACTATGGAATGTTGAGTCATGGACCACTAGTCACATGGACTAGAATGTGTTATGGTATGGATTCACTAGAAACCACATTTCATTTCATAAGGTGTATGGGACCTTATGGATTGGAAGTGGTGAACCATTTGGTTCAACCATGTGAATTGAAATGTAAATATGAATTTAAAATAAAATTGACAATCAAAAATAAAAATATTGACCCATTACCATCATTAGTAGTAAGAAGTAGATAGTGTCTCTGTTGTTCCATATAAATGATTCTATCACCCAGACCAAACTATTTGAGCTAACAAAGGGGTGTGACAATTACATAGAAAGGCCTTGTACCTATTCTAGTTATATATCTTTGGATTATACTATTTTTAAACTTTATCTGAGGTGTGTGTTTGTAAATTGTAGACCAATTCCACTATAATGTCCTCCGGTCAAATGATAGGAGAGCATTGATGACCATGCCCCGAAGGTGGTGGGGGCCTAAGACACCAGTTATCACTACTAGAAATTTAGGCTATATTAATGATTTATAACCATTTCTATAGGTCCTAAAACTATGGCTATAGATAATAGCCACATTTTGGGGAATCATGGATCCTATTTGTGTGGTAATAGGGCCATAACTATAGCTATCACTGTCAACCATGGTAGTACACATATAGCCATGATTTCAAACCTTGGCTATTGGAAACTCCATTGAAATATACATCCACTGTTTCAAACCGTGGCTATATCTCTATAGTCAGGGTTTCAAAAAATGGCATTAGAGCTATATACATGGTTTAAAACTATGGATATATCCCATGATTTCTAGAAAAAAATACAAGGGCTACTTCTGCAGTTGTAAACCTGGCTACATCTGCCGGTTTCTATGAAAAAAATCAGTAGGTTTGCTGCACCTTCCGCACCTTACAGCCTGTTTCTAAAACTCATAAAAACCTCAATAAAATGACCATAAAATAGTAAAATACTTATATGAGGTTCAATGAGACTAAAAAAATATAATATTAATTGAAAGTGAAAAAGGTGCAATGAAGACCAACCCAATGAAGAGCTATACAACAAATTGGAGTTGGAAGACTTCACTAAAATGTCCATTGTGCTACTTCTGCCAGCTCTTTGACTAGAGAAAACTCAGTTTAAGCATTATGTTCACATTCCAATATAGAATCAATAGCCATATCCATCTATTTAAACTATGTGGTGGCCTCACCCACATTCACAACTCCTTAATACAAGATTCCTTCTTAGCGAGTGATAAAACAAGCTACTGAACAAGAGTAGAACTATATACTCCATTCCCACCAAAACTCTTCTGTTTCCTCAATTAATTAATTGTATGATGAAAGTGATAACTTTCATCATGAAAAATCTTCAAAGGTAGTGCAATAGGACATCCTTAATCATGAAAAATTAATTAAAGAATCACTACAAAAATATCCAAAATTGTTCCATGAGACCCCCCTAAATGAACGCACGTAACTCTTAAATGCAAAGAAGATGAGCATAAAAAGGGGAATCCATGAGGACTAAGAATATGAAAACCAATGAAAAGTTAGTACAAAGACTTTAGTACTGAATCTATCACCTCAACAAACAACCTCAACAAGAATATTCTACCAGGAAAAGATTAAATACAACTGTGCTACACCCTGCAGACTACATAGTGAACAAATAAAAAATTGAGAAAATAGAACTCAACAATATTGATACCACCCACTGCAAGTAGACTTAGACTATGAGTTATGTGGTTCATCCTTAATTTCTATTATGATGCAACCCATGTATAGAGTTTAAATAGAAATTAGAAGCATCCATTAGAACATTATACATATTCTGCTTATTGGAAACAGTCTACATGTTCTTAAATAGAGATAATTCTTCTTTCCCATTCTATTTTTGTTTATGATAGTAACTTCTTAATGATTATTCTCTTTATAAATGTATTTTTAAATATTATCATCATAAATCACATTGAATCTAGTCTCAGGTAAACCAAACGTTTCTTCATTCCATTCATATTTCCTACTTAGAAGAGGGGGATCTCCTCTTGATACCTTAATTTCTTTTGATTCTACTATTCCTTTCCAAATGATCAAAGTTAGAGAAAATAAAACACCTTCTAACAAAATCATTCTTCATGTGACATTATTGCCTCAGTTAGGGTGAGATTATAGAAAATCCTCCTCTATTATTAAACTCAATAGCTTCCATGCACACACATATAGTATTTCCAATCTTACCATATAAATACAATTTTATAGACATTATTATTTTAATATTACATACACTATTTCAAGTAGATCTGAACTAAACTTTCCTTGAATATAAATTAATATATTTCTTGATGCCTTCTGATGACTTCGTGTGGGTGCCCTAACAACCAACTTCTTATTTACTCTATGAAGCTCTTTCTTAAGTTTTTTAATTATAAAACCTTTCTCATTAAATTGTGATTCTAAATTATCAATGTGAGAAATATATAGGCGATGGATCATGGAAAATCCCCCAAAGGAAATATATTTTATTCCCCTATATTTCCATTGGGTTCTAAGTATGTGAATCACCATCATAAGATCTGCCCCATCTCAAAATAATGTTGTATAACAACATGAATAAGACATTAATCAAAATAACATATAGAATATAGAACCCAATACTTGTACTCTACTAGTATCTAGAATATCAATCATGTCTGTATCCTAACTAGAATATATCTAGTACATGTCATCTATCATGTAATACATTAATAATAATAATAATAAAACCTATCACTCACTAATAAACATAGGATAACCCTTACATACCATGATCTGATATATAATCCATAATAAAGTGAATGGATTACCTATCCCACTTCATACATGGTAATCTATCACACTTTAATCCATAAGATCTATTTAAATTCCATACCTATTACAACAAACTCATTTACTTCTCATCTTTGGTTATTATATAGACTACAGAACATACCCCTTTTCATATCAAGAGAACTACCAATATCCCACTCTTAATATCATCAATTCAGTAATGCTTCTATAGTGGTTACAACCTGAAGGTATATTCCCAAAACAAGCTCATTCACATATGAATGTTAGTGATACCATCAATAAACCAACCCCTTAGACCACCCTTAGGATAACTACTAACCCATTCCCATTGTGACACTAAAGGATTCCCCTCACTAGTCATGCCTTAAAGGTCATTGTATATATATCAATTGAGAGATCATCTATCAGGAATCTCATTATTTCAAGATGATATTATTTATTATAGAAGGAGATTCAATTTATGAAATCAGAGGATAGACGGTGAGGAAACACCATAGTTCATTCTATTTATCACTCAATTATAAACCATTTGAACCCTATTACTCGATCACTTGAACATTTAACCTTAAACTGAGTGGGGAAATCAAAGCGAACTGATGAAGGTGCTTAAGTAGTTTAAAGAAAACTAATTACTTTGGTACTAAGTGGTGAATTCTAGGTAACATAGTCTATTTTATCTAGTTCAATTTCATAGTGATGTCACTAAATAAAGTTTTAAGTTTTCAATGATGGTTGTTTGTCTTTAATGAAAAGAAAACAAATATTTTCTTTATGTTTTATATTTTTATAAGAATGCTCAGTTCATGTTTTCTCAAAATGTGGATACTGTCATCTCTAAAGTAAAGGAAATTTCTTATTGAGTTGGCTGAAATTTTCTACTAACCACATGAATAGAGATTAATGTTAATCCCTAATAATGAAAGAATTTTTTTAAAGAAATCAAGAAATTATAGAATTAAAATTTAAGGGTTAGACATAGGGAACCTACATCAACCTCAAGGCGCACTACTTTTGATGACGACAACTCAAATCTTCCTTTTTTTTCTACTTGCATGCATATGCACCTTCACACATATATAAGGAAACCTAGCTCCTATGTTCAAATTTTCATGGAAAAATATTCATAAGGGGATCCTTAGATATATGTTTATACTTGTATATACCCCTTTTCACTTAAACATGTATGAATTTTTCATATCTATATATAAGCACACCTAGACACAATATATATATTCATACTAACATGATTAAATATATATAAAGGTGGAACTTATATATGTATATGCCTACCTATGCATACACATGTAAGTCACCTTAGCCAACCGTGACTCAAATCCACCTCAACGAGATCCAAAAAGCACTGCAAAAATATAGGGAACCTAAAAATCAAAAAATCAATAATTAAAATTGGTCTAAAGAATAAAAATGGAAGAAAACTTACTTGAATCCGATGTTTAACTCACTTCCTTTGATGGAAGTGGATAGAACCAACCTAATCATAAGAAAACACATGTAAGTAAATAGTGGGAAAAGAAGTGAGATATAACAACTTATTATATATATGTGATCAATGTGTCAAATGTACATGATGAATGATACATGACTCCATAACCAACAATAAACAAAGAATATTCAGATTGATATGTACATACCAATACTGAATAACATGATCATTAATAAATTATTTTTTTTCAAATGAAATCCAATGTCATTCAATACATACACCACAGAGTGGTATCACAAATCACTAGATAACAAAAAACACAACATGGTGGCTTTTACTAAATCATGCCTTATACTTTGGTGAAAATTTACAATAATCTACCACTTTCATGTATGCATCATAGGTTTTATTAAAATCATTGAAAATCATTGTGAAATGATTCCAACTTGTTTGGATATGATATTCATATAAACACCCTAAAACATTGGGATAAAACATTGTACCAAAATTTATGTAATTTTTATTCCAACTAAGAAATTTAGTTAGAATTTATTTAAAATCTCCAACAAGTATAAATATTTTACCATTAAAAGGTTAATCAATTATATTTAAAATATTAGGTTTCCTAATATATCTCATGGTCTAATCATTTGTTTCGAAAGAATTATTATGTACCTTCAATGTTTTATCCCATATAATAATCTGGAATCCTTGTAGTATTTCTTATAGATCACTTCCTTGTTTAATATTACAAGTTGAATTTTCATTAACATTAAAAGGAAAGAAAAATCTTGAGTGTGGGGTTCTCCATTCTATGAGTTTTAGGAATGTTATTACTCTAGAAACTACTACATGCACTATTTTTTATTTATATTATAATAAAGAACATAAATCCCCCCATATATATGTTTTTCATGTCCCACCATAACCTTGAAGAAATAAAAAAACCCAAGTAGAAGCACCTGTTATAGTCATTATAGTAAGTAGTTTTGATTTTTTAGTTTCCTTATAACATTCTAGATGATTATAATCTTTTTATAGATTTTCCATTTAGTAATTAAGCTATATTATATAACTCACCTATTTCCTTAGTATGAAGAAGAGTTATTTATTAAGAATAAAGAAGGGTAATATTTTAATGACATTTCACTACTTTGTAGGATATTATCAATTTATAGATTAACACATACCCACATTGAATTATTTGTGAGTAATAAATATGTAAGTGTAATATAAGATTTTTACTAACAAATTTTTTTATGAGATGTTTGATTCACGCTCAAATTTACCCAAGAGATGAAGGTAGAATGCTCCTTGTAGTTTAGCTTGGGTTATCGAATCCTCAGAGACCTAAGAAGTAACCTAAAAACACATACATTCTATGGATTTTTTTGGATATGAAGTGGCCAACTTGGGTAGATTTTAGATGGGTTTAAAGTATCACTAACATATTTAAGTTAATTCATATTAAGATAATGAGTTGATCCTAGGTTATCGCTTGGGGTGGATTGGATGAATTCCTTTTTTAATGTTTTCAATTTCTTATATTTGAGATGAGTTCATTTAAGAATATCAAACAACATCATCACTTACTAGTTTAATACCTAAACCATTTAATACTAATCGCCTATACACTTGAAGGATCAAAGTTTTGAGCACTTCAAGGTAAAGTTTTGTATTAGCACTTGAAGTGTATGACCTTAAATTCAACAAGGATGATGGAGTTTAAAAATCACGAAATAAAAATCTCAATTAAATAAGTGATTAGACATTAATGGGGTGATAAATAACATCCAATACAGCCCCTTGATACTCCCTTGGATCAACCCATAAGTGGGTTATCCCTCCATTGATGCTATGGTTTCAATGGAAGCGGGAAGTAGACTCATGAGGGAGGAATTGAAGAAGTAAAGAAAACAATAAAAAGAAAATGATCACTCCACCGTTGTGTGAATAATTTAACAAGGTTTGGTGTGAATAAATTCAAACCTTGAGGCAACAGTATCAAAGTGATATGGAGAAGAACATAATAATAAGATAATAAGAACTTTTATTAAGAAATAAGGATTCATTAAAGCAACTTACATGTGGAAGACAAACTTGAGACAACAAAATTGCAGCATAACATTACAATGAAAGAAATCTCAAAAGATCATCAACTCCTCCACCACAACTGCCTTAAATAAGAATTTTTGAAGCCTTGGGTTGATCCTACAATATTCCAAGTCTCCTAAATTAATTTTGGTAGGCCATAGGTGGGTGGAAAGTTGAGGGAGATTTGATTTTTCCACCCTTGACCCGAGGTGGCATCCATATTTCATCCACCGAACAGACGCATCTGAATGGCCTAAATGGAGTGGTCCATAGAAGAAAAAATTGAATATTATGATGTCTCCTATATCTATGTAAACTTTCATTACAAATGGATATGTGGGTTCCGAGATATGATTAAATTGGTGGGATGTTTTTCTGGGCCGCAAAATATGGCCCATAATTTTATCTCTAAATTGGTCAGCCTTAATAACCACCATAAAGGCCGAATTAGCACTGGATTCTGAAGAACGATTTTTTCCTGTATATGTCTTCTATAATCCCATGAAATTTGGGCTTCATTGGGCCTGAATGTTGGGCCCCACATTCACATCAGTGGGATGATGTCCAATCTGCCTTCTCCAGAATTGTTTGCATGAAATCCCATTTTTGTGGTCTTCTAATATGAATCTTACAACACTAAAAAAGTATGAATTTTTCCAAATATAATTAGAAACCTGAAAATTGAATATGAAAATAAAATAAAGATAATTGGGTATTTTAAATGATGTTAAAAAACGTACCACATAATAGTGCATTTTAAGAAGGAATTACAATCATAATGTGAAATGATGTTCAAAGTGTAAAATGCACTAAAACGATGTTTATGAATAATAAATCACATGAATATTATATATATTAACAATGAATATTATCCTCATTTATTGTCTAATCACACCCTCCAACTTGAGTTTTTCTAGTCCTGATCAAAATATATCTCAACAATATGAAATTCGAATTCCCTTTTCCAAAAACATTTTAATACACAATGATCACCAAAAACCCTTATACCAAAAAATCATGAAACCCATCAAAACATTTCAATACATGATACTTTCATAAGCATATCCCAATCCCAAGCCCATTCCTTTGTTCAAATTCATCACCATATTTCATCCCATATCAATTAAGAGTGATGATGTATTGTGCATTGCATTAGACATGGGGGTTCATCTTTATTCAAGAGGAAAATGATAGAAGTGCTAGGTGGAATCACATTTCAATATTAAGATGAGTATTCAAATTTTTTATTGTATTTTTTATTGTTTTTTATTGTTTTTGAAATTTTTCCATGGTAATTGAAATTACACTCAAAAGAGTCAACCCCTGTAGCGAGACTTTGCCGATGACTCCAAGGCTCAAAGACCTTAGGGAACCAAGTGAATCCCACATACTTGGGCATCATCTCGAGTTAACTTAGTCAAAAACAAATTTAAATTACCAAAAATAGAGATAAAATTACTAAATCTGGGCCAGATAACTATGGAGTCACGATCCCCAAGTGCCGAAAGCCACGCATTAGGTCATTTCATTGCTCTAAGTGCAAATTTATTGTTTTTTTAATTTTTTTTATTTAATACTCATATTAAAACTAAAATGATCACCAAACCTATGATACTTATTTGGGGGAACCCATGAACTCAAACTAATACCCCACTATCCAAAGGATGTGCATTGTGATTTTTTTTATTTTTATGAAAATATAAACCATGAAATATCACATCAGACAACCACACTTTCCAAAATCTATGCTTATGAAATTATACATGGATTAAAATAAAACTCAGGTCATGCTAAATTATTTGATATTCAGTTTAAAAGTGTACAATGTCTATTATCATGTTCAAGGTTAAAGAAAATTTTCCTTCCATTAAGGCACACTTTTTTTTTCAAATCATTCATTTTTTTGACATAAAATAAATTTTATTTTATCTCTCCCCCCCAACTTAAAATAACACTGTCCCCAGTGTTTAAAGAAAATAAAATTTAGAAGGGGTTAGAGGTAGATGATGGGAGTTAAAAAAGGAAATTGAAAATGAGGATCATGGAAAGAAGTCACCTGGTGGTTGAAGTTTAAATTCTTATTTCTCCCTTGTAATCCATTGATCTTGATGTCACTCTGAGAATTCCCTAGTGAAAAAAAACAAACAAAAAAAAAAACAAAAAAAAACTATATATATATATTTATATAATAAAGAAAGTAAAATATAAGTATATATATAAAAATTATAGAATAAGGAAGCACAATAAGTCGTAGGTCTGTGGTAAGCGGGCACCCCTGTCTCCCTTCGATCCTGGGTTCGAGCCCCCGCGGCTTCACCGGTTGTGATGGGGTTTGACCCATGACCTACGATGTGTCCTTTTAATTTTATTATTATTGTTAGATTTTTTTATTTTAACCTACAAACACATAAAAATTAAATTAACTGATGATACATTGTATTTTTTTAAATTTCTGGGTAAGGTATTACACAAGGATCACACCACATGACACAGATGAATATGGTGCTCCCCTTTCATACCCATCCATACTCATAATAGAAGAACGAATCAACAGTCTATTTTTTTTATTTTTAAATATCAAAATGATTAATTAATTCTATTTGAAAAAAATATGATTCGCAAAGATGAAAACCACAGGTTACCTGTCGTGCAACGCTTTGGTTTAATGTCGCTAGCTTGACTTAGACCCTTAATTATTTAAGTATTTTACTCATCTAAGGTTGGTTCACACAAGTTTTCATCAACTTTATTTTTTTTGGAATGTTTCAATGAATGGTTTGAATCTATGACCATTAACTTTATGGTATTGACCATTGGTGGTATCTTGAATTTCTACATCCCCATGGGGGTACACCTTATGCACTATTTATGGACCTGACCATCTAGACCTTAACTTTCCCGGGTGTAAATTAAGTTTTGAACTATACAAGAGCACGAATTTTCCCAGTTCAAAATATTTGACTTTGATATTCCTAGATTGGTAGGCTTGAACTCTAGCTTTATTGATCCTTGAATTTTCATAAGCCTCCATACTTAGTTTCTCAAGTTCATTGAGATCTAATTTCCTTTTTGTTTCGGCCAATGAGAGATCATAATTCATTTTCTTAATTGCCCAAAAGGCCTTATGTTCAATCTCCACTGGAAAATGGCATGATTTACCATAAACCAACCTATATGGGGACATTCCTAAAATGGTTTTATATGCAGTTTGATAGGCCCAAAGAGCATCCAAGAGTTTCTCAGACCAATCTTTCCTAGAAGGATTGACAGTTTTTCAAGAATATTCTTAATCTCCATATTTTCTAACTTAGCTTGACCATTGGTTTGAGGATGGTATGCAGTGGAAACTTTATGAGAAATACCATACTTATACATGAGTTAAAATAATGGACAGTTGCAGAAATGGGTTCCTCAATAACTGATTATAGCCCTAGGAATTCCAAATCAAGAAAATATGTGCTCTTTCAGAAATCGGATCACAACATGATGGTCATTAGACTTGGTGGGAATGAATTCAACCCATTTTGAGAAATAATAAACAGCTAATAGGATATATATGTATCCTCTAGAGTTTGTGAAGGGACCCATGAAATCGATTCCCCAGTAGTCAAAGATTTCAATCACTAAGATGGGAGTGAGTGGAATTTGATTCCTTTTTTGATTGACCCTACTTGTTGACACTTAGGACAACTTTAAAAAAATGTGTAGGAGTCCCTTAAGATGGTGGGAAAGAAGAGACCACACTGAAGAATCTTATCAGATGTTTTATTAGAGGAAAAGTGACCTCCACATGCCTCACTATGACAGAATTTAAGGATGGACTCTTGTTCAGATTCTGGGACACACCTCATAATGACTTGGTCAGGGCAGAACTTATAGAGGTATGGATCATAAAACACATAGTGTCTAACATTATAAAGGAATTTACTTCGAGCTTGAGTCCCTAAGAATTTTGGAATGACTCCTGTAACTAAGAAATTGTCTATGTAGGCATACCAAGGGTAGTCACTCATAGAGTATAGGTGTTCATCAGGAAATGAATCAGAAACAAAAAGGTGATTTGAGTTGTCTTTGAATTCCATCCTAGAGAGGTGATCAACTATAACATTTTCAACGACCTTTTTATCCTTGATTTTGAGGTCAAATTATTGTAAGAGAAGGACCCACCTAATTAGTATAGCCTTAGCATCTTGTTTTTGGAAGTGGTATTTTAGTGCAGAATGGTTAATGAACACAGTGATGGGGGATCCTAAGAGGTAGGACCTAAAATTGTCTAAGGCAAACACAATAGCAAGTAACTCCTTTTCAGTGGTGGTGTAGTTGGTTTTGGCATCATTTAAGGATTTTCTTGCATAAGCAATAACACAAGGAGTTTTATCACAACATTGTCTTAACAAAAATCCTACAGAAAAGTCACTGGAATCACACATAAGTTCGAAAGAAAGATTCCAATTTGGAGATTTCATAATGGGAGGAGAGGTGAGAGAGGATTTGAGGGTTGAGAATGAACCCTCATAGCTTTCTGTCTAAACAAATGGAGCATCCTTTACTAGGAGAGCACAATGGGGATGGGATATTGAACTAAAGTCCATGATGAATCTTCTATATAAACCATCATTTCCTAAGAAATACCTCACGTCCTTTATAGTTTTGGGTGATGGAAGGTGACGAATGATGTCAACCTTTGCTTTATCAACTTCAATCCCCCTACTCGAGACTAGATGGCCTAGAACTAGTCCCTCTTTAACCATGAAATGACATTTTTCCCAGTTTAGAACCAGATTATTTTCTTCACATCTTGACAAGAATTTCTCCATATTCCTCATAAATCCCTAAAATGTATCCCCAAACACAGAGAAGTCATCCAAGAAGACCTCAAGAAAATCCCCTACCATGTCTGAGAAGATTCCTATCATATACCGCTGGAAGGTTCCAGGGGAATTGCATAACCCTAAGGGCATGTGTTTGAAGGAAAATGTGCCGAATGGATAGGTGAATGTAGTCTTCCCTTTATCCTCTAGGGATACCTCAAACTGATTGTACCCCGAGTACCCATCTAAGAAACATTAGAAGGCATGACCTACCACTCTCTCAAGGACTTGGTCAATGAATGGTAATGGGAAATGGTACTTTTTGGTAAATGAGTTTATATTCCTATAGTCGATGCAAACTCTCCAGCCACTACTCACCCTAGTTAGAAGAATCTCTCCATCCTTATTGGTTATCACTGTGATTCCTACCTTCTTGGGAACCACTTGGATTGGGATGACCCACTCACTCTCAGCTATGGGATATATGATACCAGCTTTTAAAAATTTCAGAAGTTCCTTCCTTACTACCTCCATGAGATTAGGATTGAGTCACCGTTGAGGTTGATGACATGGCTTTGAATCATATTCTAGAACAATCCTATGAGTCCTGATAAGTGGGATAATACCAGGAATATCAGACAGGGTCCAACTAATGGCTTTCTTATGTTTCCTAAGGATATCTAGAAGCATCCTCTCCTGATTGGCTTCAAGAGAAGAAGAAATGAAAATAGGATGTGTTTGATTTTCCCCTAGGAAGCCATACTTGAGTGAATTGGGAAGTTCCTCTAATTCAATATCAGTTTGGTTAAAAATTTCAATAGAATATTGGGACATTGGATCAAGATCAATTTTATTTCCTAGAGTTTTAGATAGGATTGATTCCCCACATGTAGAATTTTCAGCTACTAGATTGGATTGATCAGATTTAGGGAAGGAATTTGGAGTGGTCTCCATGAAAGTGGTTTCTTGAAAGGTTTCACTAATTGTTGGACCTAATACTTCATCATAAGATAAATTTGAAAATGATTCAAGCCAAGGAGATAAAATTCCTTCATGTGAACAAAGTAAATCAATATCATCCTAACTTAAACATCCATAAAATATTCATTGATGTTCTATGGATTCATTATCAATGATTCCTATCATGTTTACTTCATGAATGTCCTCCTCATACCCTATTTTTGAGATTTCATTATAGATGTTCAATTCTAGACTCATGTTTCTAAAGGTGATGGTCATGTTCCCATTTTGAACTCGGATAACAGAGTTGATTGTTGTAAAGAAAGGATGACCAATGATGATTGGGGTTTGTTCCTTATTTAATATGTTTGGATGGTTGTCAAGGACAATGAAGTCGACATGGTAGATGAATTTTTCAACCTTTACCAGAACATCCTTTAAAATACCCTTTAGAACCCTAAAGCTACGATCAGTAAGTTGAAGTGTGACAAATGTGGGTTATATCTCTTCCAGGCCTAACTAGAAGTACACGGCATAGGGGATGAGACTGACACTAGCACCTAGGTCACACAAGGCCTTGAAAACTTTACTCTCTCCTAGTTCAACAATGATGTAAAGGCAACACGGGTCTTTCAAGTTAGGAGGAATGGTCCCTTGAATGGTGGTACTCACATTACCATCCAAAAGGACTTGGTTTTTATGTAAAAATTTTCTTTTAAAAGTGCACAAGTCCTTAAGGTACTTTTAGTAGGTAGGTATGGTTTGGATGGAATTGAGAAGTGAAATGTTCAACTTGACTTGTGAGAATATTTCCCTCAATGTTTCACTCAATTTAGGATTGGTTTTTCCCCTCATGCATTGAGAAAATGGTGAAAGTTGTGGGGTTGTTTGTTGAAGAGTTGTTTCTTTCACATTGTTATCAGTTTACTCAGTTTGATATTTTGGTTCATTTGAATTTTCATTAGAGTATGAAGCTTCACATGGTTTTTGACTTATTTGTTCAGGTTTCTCAATTGATTTCCCACTTCTTAAAATAGTCACATCCTTTAGTTGTTCATGAGTTGTTTGAGTACAACTTGACTCTCCCCTTAAATTTGAGGATGGTACCCCCTGAGTAGGCATGGGTGCCTTTCCTGTTGTAATTGTTTTAATTTCTTGTTTTAGGTAAGAGACTTCCGAGTTAATCCTTTCCATTTTTTGCATAGTTGTTCTAGTAGGCTTTGTGGAACAATTTGGGTTGGTGCTTGAGAAGATAGGTTTATCCCAGGGGGATATTTTGGGGGTGGGATGGTTTGTTGAAAATGGACTGGTGGATGTTGGTATTGGAACTGGTTATGGGTTTGGTAGTTTTGATGGGGGTAAGGATTTTTTCCCTGTGGTTGGATAGGTTGTTGGTTATCTTTCCATCGGAAGCCTGGGTGGTCATTATACCTTGGGTTGAAGTTGTTTTGATATTAAGACTTTTGAAAGTTCAAAGAATTTACTTCTGCTAGGGGTCCTCCTAAAAGAACATCCTTGATGGATGGAATGGTTGGGTAGTTGTATGTCTTATGGTCATATTTTTCACATATTGTGCAAACAGGTTCTACAGTTTGGATTTCATGGACTTTCCTAAGGTATATCTCTTCAACCTTCCTAGAGAGTGATGCGAGTTTAGCCCTAAGGCTTTCCTCTTCTCTAATTTTATGAATTCTAGTAGTTATTTGTGGCTTTTCAGAATAAGGTGAAGTTCCCCATGTTTGGTTTTGTTCAGGAAGTCTTTACAGATACTCGTAAGCATCATTTGGGGCTTTGTTTTTAAAGGTTCAATTACACATCATGTCAATGAATTGTTTGTTCCCCAGACCCAAACCTTCATAGAAAATTCTCACTTGTTTAGGAATAGAAAAACAATGGTGTGGAACCATGTTTAGAGTGTCTTTGAACCTCTCCCATGATTCATAGAATGACTCTCCCTCTTTTTCAAATTTTTTTTGGATACTCTTTTTAAGTGTAATTGTTTTGTGGTGGGGAAAGTATTTTTTGTAGAATTATCTTTGTAGTTGGTCCCAAGAGTTGATGGATGATGGTATCAAATTGTTTAGCCAATTTTTAGCTCGATCCTTTGAAGAAAAAGGAAATATCCTCAACTTATCTGATTCTAGTTGATGTGGGGGATACATGGTTTCTACAAGGTCATTGAATTCCTTAACGTGAAGGTAGGGAATCTCAGACTCCATTCCATGGAATGTGGAAAGGTGGTTTAGGAAACGAGGTTTAAAGATGTAGTTGGAATCTTCTAGGTAGTTGTGACTAATGCATGCGGGGGAATTGTTCCAGGAAGTGTGAGGTAGTCATTCATGGTTTGATCGACCGCATTCCCCAAGTTTTGGGTTGCCTCATTTGGATTTCCAATTTGGTTTCCACCCAGGTTTATGTGTTGGTTTCTTTGAAGATATTCAATTGAAATGGGATCAATTTTGGAATCTAGAATATCAATAGGATTATTATATAATAGAAATAATCCCATAGGTTCACTTGACTCCCTAACCCTAGGACTTTCCACCCTAACTAGATAGTTTGATTGATCGTAGGTGTAGGCAGACATGCGCCAAAAGAAAAAAAAACTAGAAAGGGACAAGATAATAGATATTGGGCGAGAATAGAATAAATGGGGGAGAATATAATGGGTGTTTATATGACTTACTTGGGTCCCCATAAATGGTTCCAAAATTTGATTCACGCTCAAATTTACCCAAGAGATGAAGGTAGAACGGTCCTTGTAGTTTAGCTTGGGTTATCAAATACTTAGAGACCTAAGAAGTAACCTACAGACACATACATTCTATGGATTGTTTTTGGATATGAAGTGGCCAACTTGGGTTTATTTTATATGGGCTTAAGGTATCACTGATATATTTAAGTTAATTCAAATTAAGACAATGAGTTGATCCTAGGTTATCGCTTGGGGTGGATTGGATGAATTCCTTTTTTATGACTTCAATTTCTTATATTTGAGATGGGTTCATTTAAGAAGATCAAAAAAAATCATCACTTACTAGTTTAATACCTAAACCATTTAATACTAATCACATATACACTTGAAGGATAAAAGTTTTGATAACTTCAAGGTAAAGGTTCGTATTAGCACTTGAAGTGTGTGGACTTAAATTCAACAAGGATGATGGAGTTTAAAAATCATCAAATAAAAATCTCAATTAAAGAAGTGATTATACATTAATGGGGTGATAAATAACATCCAATACAGACCCTTGATACTCCCTTGGAACAACCCATAAGTGGGTTAGCCCTCCATTTATTCTATGGTTTAAATGGAAGCGGGAAGTATACTCATGAGGGAGGAATTGAAGAAGTAAAGAAAACAATAAAAAGAAAATGATCACTCCACCGTTGTGTGAATAATTTCACAAGGTTTGGTGTTAATAAATTCACAAATTTAGGCAAAGGTATAAAATTGAGATGGAGAAGAACATAATAATAAGAGAATAAGAACTTTTATTAAGAAACAAGGATGAATTAAAGCAACTTACATGTGGAAGACAAACTTGAGACAACAAAATCGCAGCATAACATTACAATGAATGAAAGCTCAAAAGATCATAAACTACTCCACCACCACTGACTTAAATAGGAATTTTTGAAGCCTTGTGTTGATCCTCCAATAGTCCAAGTCTCCTAAATTAATTGTGGTAGGCCATAGGTGGGTGGAAAGTTGAGGGAGAGTTGATTTTCCACCCTTGACCCGAGGTGGCAGCCATATTTCATCCACCGAACAGATGCGTCTGAATGGCCTTCTAGATGGCTGAATTAGAGTGATCCATAGAAGAAAAAAGTGAATATCAAGATGTCTCCTAGTGCGATGTAAAAGTTCATCCCAAATGGATATGGTATTGCCGAGATATGATTAAATTGGTAGGCTGTTTTTCTAGGCCGCATAATCTGGCCCAAAATTTTATCTCTAAATTGGGACACCTTAATAACCACCATGGAGGCCGAATTAGCATTGGATTATGCAGAATTATTTGTTCCTATATATTTATTATATCATCCCACGAAATTTGGGCTTTATTGGGCCTGTATGTTGGGCCCCACATTCTCATCAGTGGGCTGGTGTCCAATCTGCCTTCTCTAGAATTGTTTGCATGAAATCCCATTTTGGTGGTCTTCCAATGTGAATCTTCCAACACTCCACAAGTATGAATTGTTACCAATATAATTAGAAACATGAAAATTAAACATTAAAATAAAATCAAGATCATTGGGTAGTTTAAATGATGTTAAAAAATGTACCACATAATTTTTCATTTTAAGAAGGAATTACAATCATAATGTGAAATGATGTTCAAAGTGTAAAATGCACTAAAATGGTGTTTATGAATAATAAAGCACATGAATATTATATATATTAACTATTGAAATCACTTGTTTTTATAATCTCAATTATGTTTAAATATGCTTTGATAATCCCAAATAATGTTTACCTTTATTATAATTATTCGTTCAATCTATGACATCATATTATTAAGTTGATAAAATATCAAAATTCTCATTGGAATTTGTTAATCAATGGTCATCTATGTTTATAATTGTTTATAAATGTTACTAACTCAATCTGGATATGTTTTGTATAGAAAATATAAGTATTAATTGTTTAAGTCACTGATACAGTCATACTGGTACATAGTCTACCGATAAGTAAAGGTCACTGGTACATAGTTACTGATACAAGATACCGATACAAACAGGCAGACATACATCTACCGATATGAAGTCCACTGATACAAACAGCTAATGATACAAATGTCTCAGGTACACATCTACCGATAAGGATAAGTACACCAGTACAGAATTCTACCGATATGGATAAGGTCACCGGTATACAAATAGTTACCGTTATACCTCAGCTACCGATAGAATAAGTCTACCGGTATGCACAAGTCAACTGATACAGAATAACCGCTACTATTATGAAGTCCACCGTTATAAGCTCACTGGTATGGGTCACTGATACATACTTTCACCGATACAGAAAGGTCACCGATATGCATAACAGCTACCGATAGAAAGAGATGCCGATACATAGAGCAACTATTATAGAAAGTAACAAATACTGATAAGAGAAGCTACTGATTCCTTCGAGCTACCGTTATAAAGGATAACAACTACCGATAAAGAAGAGCTACCGATACAAGCTCACTGATACTAAGATCTACTGATGGAAATCAATAATAGTTTCTATAAACTTTATTTCTATTTGTTTATTTAGCAACGGTGATATTTGATGTTTTTAATGCACCTGCTATTAATTAATGATAGTGGTTGGCATTTCAGGAACCATACCTCGTACCTGTAAAAAGGTAATCATTCCTATTTCTGGAGCTAAAGCTATATAAGGGAACCTCAAACTACTAAATACTAGTGGTGTTAGTGGTGGTTTGTCATTATTTCCATGCACATATGAGACAATATTCTGAAGATACTCAAGGACACACATGCATAGAAGAAGAAGGAAGAATACACACTGAATCCATAAAACCTGAATATTCAAGGAGAAAAGAGCTTCAACGATTTCACTTGCACTCAAGCTGATCAGACTGATCAACCTAGACCTGGAATTAAAATACAAAAACGACACTCTGTTTCTTGACAAAAACCAAATAAGGACTCAAAGCCTCATCTGCATCAATTCAAGGAGTCTAGAGATTCACTCAAAACACATAGAAAATTCTAAACTCATCTCTATCTGTTTATCTCTATTTTGTTTCATTTATTTACATTTTGAGAAGTGTGTGTGCTCTGTATTTTTAGACACACACTATCTCCTGTGCTGAATTTGAGGATATCTAATATCCTCACTCAATCTTTCTAATTATTTTTGATTCCCACTGTGGATAGTGGTAGAGGTCAAGTGTGGCCTGGATAGCATGTGTGCTATTGTTTTGTTTTTCCCATGAAGAACTATGGTAGAGGTCATAGGACATGGATATTTTGAGTACTATTGTAAACCCCGATCTAGGGTGTGGATAATAGTTTATAAAACTGTTTGAGAGGACTAAGTCTCATCTTGAGACTGAACCTCTTGGTTAAAACCGCTGTGCTTGTTTATTTTGCTTAAAACTATATTGAATATTCCGCTCCTAAATACTTTGAAATACAAATATATTTTAAAGTTACTCTAATAGTTAAACTAGAAAGTGTTTGTATTTATTGTAAAGCATTTGTTTAGTTTCAAAAGATAATATAATCTTTAGATTAGATTAACTAAGAACTAATCAATCTCTTGAGAACCTAACCGAACCTTTACTGTATTACAAATTCACTATAGTTTAGCTTGTTATTTAATTTGGGGGATTTTTAATATAAATCTTTTAAACAAAATTTTTAATTGGAACTCAATTCACCTCCCTATTGAGTGTCCACTCCGACCAACATTTGGTATCAAAGGATTGTTTTTATAAAGGATTTCCAAATACTCTGTTTTTCAACTGTGATTTTTGTTGTATCTTAAAGATCTTAAATTTTTGTTAGTTCTAAATTTTATCTCTTTAAATATATTTTCAAAAATATAATTATGGATAATAGACTAGAAAGTGATGCTACCAACAGACCACCTTTCTTTAATGGTGTTAATTATGCCCAATGGAAACTGAAAATGAAAATTCATATATAAAGTATGGGATTTGATATCTGGACTGCTATAGAGACTCAGTATAAGATTCCAGAAACTGAAAGAACTACTTGGGATGAACCTACAAAAACTTCTTACAATAATAATTGTAAAGAAATGAATTCCTTGTATTGTGCTTTAGGAGATGAAGAATTTAATCAAATATCTGCTTGTAAAACTGTTTATGAAATCTGGGATACTTTTGCTATTTCCAATGAGAGAACAACCAATTTTAAGGAAATGAGATTGAATACCTACACTATTAAGTATGATAATTTTAAAATGAAGCCTGATAAACCTATTTCTAACATGTATCTCAGGTTGAACAAAATTGTAAATACAATGAGCTCACTTGGAAAAGTTGTTCCTGCAAAAGAGCAAATCATGAGGATATTAAGATGTCTGGAAGAGAGATGAAAAGGCACATCAGTCTCAATAATATAATCGTGTGACATAAGTTCACTACCGGTTAAGGAGATAATTGGTAAGTTGATGATGTATGAAGAATATCTAAAGGTAAACAAAGAGGAAGATGATGAACCAAAGAGGAAGTCAGTGGCATTTAAGTCTACACCCTCAAAGAGAAAGGATAAGAAGAAAGTTCACATTCCTACTGAAATCTCAACAAGTGAAGATTCTGATAGTGATGAAGAGATGACTCAAATAGCCAGAAGATTCAAAAAATTCTATAGTAAGGATAAATTTTTCAGAAAACCAAATTATAAGGGAAAATATGACAACAAAGGTCATTGGAAGAAAGATTAAAAGAAAGCTGATAAGGATGACGAGACAATGTGTTATGAATGTAAAAGGAAAGGAAACATTAAGGCTGACTATCCAAAATTGAAGTTCAAGAAGAAATATGATTATAAGGACAAAAAATATAAGAAATCTATGAAGGCAACATGGAGTTCTTCATAAGATAGCACAAGTGAGTCTGAGATTTCTGATTCTGAAAATAATCATGCTAACATGTGTTTCCTGACTAATACTTCTGAGGTACCTATCTCCCCTATGCTGAATGATTATTATTCTGGGAATGAAAGTAGTGATGATAATATGTCTAAATCTTAATTATTTGAATAATGTAATATGCTATAGGAAACCTACAATGAGATTAAAGATAAGTACAAATCATTAAAGAAACAGTATGCCTTGTCCAGTACTGTTAAATATGCATTAGAACTAGAAAAGGAAAAGAATGCTCAACTGTTAAAGAAGAATACTCAACTTAAATTGTCCAATGAGAAACTTAGAATAGATTCAGATAAGTTCACAAATGTAAATAATACTCTAACACAAATTCTAGGAAAACAAGTATCACCAAAATATGTTACTGGTTTAGGCTATCAACCTGGACAGAGAAATATTGAAAAAAATAAATTTATTCCTAAATCTGGACAGTATGCTGCTAGTTCCAGCTTTGGAAATTCCTATGTCTCAACCATCTATTCACATAGTTATAGATCAAACAAAGTTTATCTTTAAAAATATTTTGAATCTGTTGATTGTATGAGACCCATTAGACAAATCTGGGTACCAAAAGTTTTGCTTGCTAACCTCTATGGACCCAAGAAAATCTGGGTACCAAAATCATTTTCTGTTTAAACCTATTTTGTAGGAGACTTGATTGAAGAGTTCCTATAAAAAGATATGGTACTTGTATAGTGGATGTTCAAGGAATATTACTGGATATTACTCATGTTTCAAAAGTTTAATCAAGTTTGATAGAGGGCATGTCACCTTTGGTGATAATTCAAAAGGAAAAATTGTCGGCTAGGCCAAATTAGTAACACTGATTCAGTTTTAATTTCTAAAGTATTATTTGTAGATGGATTAAAATAAAACCTATTAATCATTTATTAGTTGTGTGATGATTGTTTCAATGTTAAATTTGAAAATGATGCTTGAAATTTTTTTAATTCTAAAAATGTTTTGGTATTTAATGCCTTGAGAAATGAAAATGTATATGCTGTAGATTTAAATTCTTTAGCCAAACAAAAGGTTACATGTTTAAATTCTTTTCATAAAGAGTCTTGGCTATGGAACAAAATATTAGGACACTACAATGTTCACTCACTTAGGAAACTAAATAGTAAAAAGTTAGTTAGAGACCTACCTCAATTAAAATTACCATTAGAAAAAGTTTGTACTCCCTGTCAAAAGGAAAAGAAACATAAAGTTTCATTCAAATTAAAGAAATAAGTTTCAAATTCTCAACCTCTCAAGTTGGTTCACATGGATTTATTTGGACCTTCTAGAGTTTCTATTTTAAAAAGGAAGCACTATATCTATGTCTTAGTATATGACTTTTCTAGATATACTTGGGTATATTTTCTTGATCACAAAAGTGAAGCTTGATCTTACTTTATTAAATACTCCAAGTCTGTAGAGAACCTTAGTGGACTTAAGATTAAGACATTGAGAAGTGATCATGGCCGTGAGTTTAAAAATCATGATTTTGAAACCTATTTCTCACACAATGGCTATAATCATAATTTCTATGCCCCTAGGACACCTCAACAGAATGGTGTAGTAGAAAGAATAAATATAACCCTTCAAGAAATTGCAAGAAATATGCTTAATGAGTATGACCTACCTATTTACTTTTTGGTCTGAAGCTGTGAATACAACTTGTTATATTATAAATAGTCTTGATTAGACCTGTTCTTAAGAAGAACCCTTATGAACTGTGGAATAATTGGAAGCCTAAAGTTAGTTACTTCAGAGTTTTTGGTTGCAAAGTATTTATTCTCAATACTAAGGATAATCTTGACAAGTTTTCTTCTAAAAGTAATGAGGGAATCTTTCTAGGTTACTCTATAACCAGTAAGTCCTATAGAGTGTTTAACAAAAGAACCAAATGTGTGGAAGAATCATTACATGTCAAATTTGATGAAAATGATCCACATGAACCTAAGTCTTCTCTTGAAAATCTTGAAGAAGATCTATCTATTCTGGATCTTAATGGTAAAAACAGTAAACTTGTTGTAAAGGCAACTAGTTCTGGAAATATTCTAGAATCTGCTCTTGGTGAACCTGAACCTAGAGAAGAACCTGAAATTTTTAGTCCTACCTTTACCAGATCAACTAGGATTCTAAAGAACTATCCTTTAGATGCTGTTGTAGGTAATCTTGATAGAGGGACATAGACTAGATCTTCTCTAAGAAATCAGGTAGAACATCAAGCCTTTCTTTCACAGTTAGAACCTAAAAATATCAATGATTCAATCAATGATTAATTTTGGGTAATGGATATGCAAGAATAATTAAATCAATTTGAAAGAAACAAAGTTTGGGAATTAGTTGACAGACCTAAGGACAGTTTGACCATAGGCACTAAATGGGTTTTTAGAAATAAAGTTGATGAGTATGGAAATATAGTTAGAAACAAAGAAAGGCTAGTTGCGCAAGGGTATAGTCAAGAGAAAGGAATAGACTGTGATAAAACCTTTACACATGTAGCTAGATTAGAATCTATTAGGATTATACTTGCCTATTCTGCTCATATGAATTTCAAGTTATATCAAATGGATGTTAAAAGTGATTTTCTAAATGGTTTTATAATTTAAGATGTTTTTGTTGAACAACCACATGGATTTACAAATCCTCATTTTCCAAATCAAGTTTTTAATCTTTCTAAAGATTTATATGGTTTAAAACAAGCTCCACGAGCTTGGTATGATAGACTTAATAGTTTTCTTATTTCAAAAGTTTTTTCTAAAGGGATTGCTTATCCAACTCTCTTTATTATAAGAATTTCCAAAGATGTTTTGATAGTACAAATCTATGTTGATGATATTATTTTTTGATCTTCTAAAAATACTTTGTGTATTGATTTTTCAAAGTGTATGAAAAATGAATTTGAAATGAGTTTAATGGGAGAACTCAAATATTTTCTTGGATTTTAAGTTTTTCAAAATAAAAATGGTATTATTTTAAATCAAAATAAATATACAAAGGACCTATTAAAATGTTTTGGTTTAGATAGTATTAAGGAAAGTGATACACCTGTGAGTACTAATTGTAAGTTGGATGCTGATTAAATTGGAAAACCAGTTGATCAAACTAATTATAGAGGTATGATAGGGAGTTTGCTTTACCTTACTTCTAGTCGACCAGATATCATGTTTAGTGTGTGTATGTGTGAAAGATTTCAAGCTAATCCAAAAGAGTCACACTTTCTTGCTGTTAAAAGAATTTTCAAATATCTTAAACATACTGCTAAATTAGTATTATTTTATCCAAAAGGACAATCATTCGATTTAATAAGTTATTTAGATGATGACTTTGCTGGTTGCAAGTTAGATAAAAAGAGCACTTCTGGAACATGTCATATTCTAGGTAATTCCTTAGTATCATGGTGTAGTAAAAAGTAGAATTCTATTGCATTGTATACTGCTGAAGTTGAGTACATTGCTGCTGGTAGTTGCTATGCACAAATTATGTGGATGAAACATACATTATTGGACTACAGATATCATTTTAGACACATGTCTATAAACTGTGATAACACTAGTGAAATTAAAATCTCTAAGAATCCCGTGTCTCACTCTAGGACCAAGCACATTGATGTAAGGCACCACTTTTTGAGAGATAATTACCAAAAGGGTGATATTACTCTTGAATTTATAGGTAATGAACATCAATTAGCTGACATTTTTACAAAGCCTTTAAGTTCAGATAGGCTAAGTTACATTAGACATGAGTTAGGAATGATGTACTTTGTAGAGCCCAAACCTCACCGTTAGCCAAACCTCACCATTAGCCAAACCTCACCATTAGCCAAACCTCATCGTTAGCCAAACCTCACCGCTAGCCAACACCTCACTGTTATACCTCACTGTTATGAACCTCACTATTATACCTCACTGTTAGTGAACCTCACCGATATACCACACTGTTAGGAATCCTCATCGGTATGTATTACCGTTATGTTGCGCTGTTTTTAAAATTATATATCTTTAGCCGTCGGAATATGTATTCTTTATATTTTACTTATTATGTTTTATATATTTATTTTATGATTCCTAAATGATAAAACATAAGTCTTGAACTCATCTCGATCCACCTCAAACCCTTTACCTTCAAGCCTTAGATCCCAAACCTTCATTTCTTTTGAACCCTAAGCCTCACGATTTGTAGAATGGAAAGAGTGAAGAGGCCATCAATCAGCAAAAAGGACGATGAGACGAATTCCAAGAGACTCAAAGGAGAGTCTAGTGGTGGAAGTGAAGTGAATAAACCTACAAATCCACATCTCATTCAAGGGGAGATAGTAGTGGAGAAAGAGCTATGTGGAGAATGGTTGATGACCAGTAAGTCTTTAGTTTTAGAGGTTCTAGAGGACCAGAAATGGGTAGAGTGCTTCTCGAATAACAATGGTCCTTATTATCCGAAGCTGGTAAAAGAATTCTATGATTTTGTTCATTTTGAGAAATCAGAAGTTGAGAACAGAATGATATTAGTAGTGAATGGAAGGACAATATCTTTTTCTTCTATTGAGTGGGATGAATTCCTGAAGGTTCCACATGAAGGAGAGTTTGGGTATTTCTCAAAATTAGTACCTCCTACAGGTGACATATTTGAATATGAAGCTGCTTTGAAAGAATTAATAGGAGATGGAACACCAAGTAAAGTAGTTGCTACATAAATGGATGGAGAGAACCGGTTACTGTTCAAGTTCATCCAACATGTGCTAAGTCAAAGAAGAGGGGACTTTGAAAATTTGAAATATCAAGATATATATTTGTTGTATCTATTAAGAAATGGTGTCAAGGTAAATCTGTGTAGACTACTAATGATTCAAATTGAAGACATGACCAGGACAAAATAAAAAACTAATGATCTATTCTTTGCAAAACCGATCTCTGTGATGATCAAGGTAAGAGGTGTGGATAATTCTCAGGATGAGACAATGGTTATGAAAGAAAACTTTTGTATTACCAAAAATATTTGTAAATACATGAAGATAAATTGGAATCCATGGAGAAGAGAATGGGTCAGTGATGATGAGAACCTGTATGATAAGTTTAATCATGTGGATCATCCTTCTAGGCCTAAGGATGTGAGGGATCCAGGTCTAGGACCTGATGAAGAAGAACCTCAGTATAGTGATGATACTGATGAAGATGATACCTCTATAGCTGATGGAAGGGATCCAGACTTGCCTCCAATTTCTGTTGCTGAAATTGTATCATCTGTAAAGGAAACAATGTTGGGAGTAAGTAATGAAGAATCACCTGTTGATGAGGAAGACCAAGATAGTTCAGATCATGATAAGAATGCCCCATAGAATAAAGAATAAAGAGAATCTGAAACTGAAGAATCTGTTTATGCTTTCTTGAGTCTCAGTCCACTGATTGGGCATTCCTCAATGCCTACTGAGGAAATTTTTGAAGTAGACAGACCTGTACATATTCTTGATGAGCCTCTAATTGTTGAATTGGAGATGGTTGTGGAAGATTCTTCTGAGGAAGACCGAGCTGCTGAGGGTGATATTTCTATACAGGAGAATGCACAGATTGAGGGGGAGCATCCTACCAGACATGGTACTGTTTCAGTTGCTCATTATATTGAAGACTGGGCTGAATACCCAGGTTTTATAGTGTTTGGGTTGGACTTTCCTGATTCATAAAATGAGACACCCATAAATAGACCTCATGTCACTTATAATATCATTTCTGAAACTTTACCTGAGGATGTGGTAAGAAAATCTGATCTAAACCAGTAGAAATCTGATCTCCAGGCCAGTTTTGTGGAAGAAATAAAAACAATGGAAACCTCTTTAATATCTTATATTCAGTCTGTGATGACTGAATCTGTATATTGTGTTTTGGATGAAGTCAAGACCTTACAGAATCAAATTTCAAGATTGACAGAGGATGTTGAATCTCTAAAGAAATCAATTGTCTCTATAGAGTCTTATATGAGCTCTAAATCTCAAGCAGAAAAAGACTTGGATTTTGTGAAGAGTGTAGTTGGCCAAATGGTATCAGTTTTTGAGGAATTTAAGACTTCCATGGAATAGAATGTCAACACCCAGGGCTCTCTTGTGAAAAATCTCATAAGTGGGCTAACTAAATCCTTTAAGGAAATAGTTTCCTTTACTATTGCACCTCTAAGTACTACCAGGCCTTCTTTGGATATTGATCAGATTCGAGCTGTGATGAGATAAAAGATTGGATAGTCTTCTACTAGTGGCTCTGTAGACTCTGTTTCTTTGACCCAAGTGGTGACTACCACTAGGGATATAGGTAAAATTATTTATAATTTTATGAGAGAGGCCACTGCTACTCAAAAAGAGGTCAAAGACAAAGTGGATTTCTATTTCCAAAGGATCTACACTAAGCATCAATTAAACAATCATTTCAAGCTTTTATTAGAAAACATGAAACTACCTCCAGTCACTCAAGATTTCAGAGATCAAGTGATCAAGCTCATGGAGTTTACTCCTACTCTAGAAAAGTTTATAGAGAACAAGGATGACTTTATCTCTGCTATGGAAAGAGGAGGAGGAATCATTATGGACTTTAGGAATCTGTTACTGCCATTTTTTCATGTAGACAATACTCCTATCATTGCACCTCCAACTCTGCCTGCCTCTGCTCAGTCTGCCTCCATTCCTTAGGTGACATCGGCTCAAGCTATCAGAAGCTTGACCCCATTGATTACTCCAAGGAGTACCCACTACAGGCCAGGAATAGTCTCTATTGCTCAACCTCCAGTGGTTCTTTCTACAGTTCCCAATCCTGAGTCTACCTCCGAACCCAAAGCCAAATCCAAAGTGGACATTCAGGAGGTGGATTAAATAGTGGCTATGACATTTGATAGGAATCACTTGTATTCATTTTGTATTTCTCGGTATCTTTTTCCCCCATAAAATATATATGATCTTACTTTATTTTATCTTCTATTACTTCTCTCATTCTTTATTTACCACTTTTTTTTAATCACAAAGGGGGATAAATACGAGAAATATGAGCATAATATAATAATACTTTATATAAGGGGGAGAAAATAAGGGGGAGAAATATATGAGCATAATATATTCTACCTCTAATACAATTGTTTCATACCTCGGGTACATTTATTTTATAATTTTACCTCTTATACATTTGCATGTAATACTCTATTATTTGATACATTTGAAAATGTCATGAGACCCAATGTATTTTATACTGATGCGTTACTTCTTATTTTGGAATTATAATATCATAATTTGTGATTATCAAAAAGGGGGAGATTGTTGACCTCACCTATTTTGATAATCTCAATTATGTTTCAATATGCTTTGATAATCCCAAATAATGTTTATCTTTATTATAATTATTCATTCAATCTATGACATCATATTATTAAGTTGATAAAATATCAAAATGATCATTGGAATTTGTTAATCAATGGTAATATATGTTTATACTTGTTTAGAAATTTTACTAACTCAATCTGGATATGTTTTTCATAGAACAGATAAGTATTAAGTGTTGAAGTCACTGATACAGACCTACCGGTACATAGTCTATCGATAATTAAAGGTCACTAGTACATAGTTACCGATACAAGCTACCGATACAAATAGACATATAGACAGCTACCGATATGAAGTCCACCGATACAAATAGCTACTGATACAAAGGTCTTAGGTACACAACTACTGATAAGGATAAGTACACCAGTACAGAAGTCTACCGATATGGATAAGGTCACCGGTATACAGACAGTTATCGTTACACCTCAGTTACAAATAGAATAAGTCTACCGGTATGCATAAGCTGACTGATACAGAATAACCACTACTATTATGAAGTCCACCATTATAAGCTCACTGATATGGGTCACTGATACATACGTTCATCGATACAGAAAGGTCACCGATATGCATAACATCTACCGATAGAAAGAGCTGGCGATACATATAGATACTGTTATAAAAAGTAATAGCTACTGGTAGGAGAAGCTACCGATTCCTGGGAGCTACCGTTATAAAGGATAACAACTATCGATACAGAAGAGCTACCGATAAAAGATCACTAATACTAAGAGATACTGATGGAAATCAGTCACAGTTTCTCTAAAATCTATTTCTATTTTTTTATTTAGCAACAGTCATATTTGATGTTTTTAATTCACCTGCTATTAATTAATGATAGTGGTTAGCATTTCAAGAACCGTACCTCGTACCTGTAAAAAGGTAATAATTCCTATTACCGGAGCTAAAGCTATATAAGGGAACATCGAACTACTAAAGACTAGTGGTGGTAGTGGTGGTCAGTCAGTCTTTCCATGCACATACGAGACAATCTTCTAAAGATACTCAAGGACACACATGCATAAAATAAGAAGTAAGAATACATACTGAATCCATAAAATCTGAACATTCAAAGAGAAAAGAGCTTCAACGATTTCACTTGCACTCAAGCTGATCAGACAGATCAACCTAGACCTGGAAGTCAAATACAAAAACAACACTCTGTTTCTTGACAAAAACCAGAGAAGGACTCAAATCCTCATCTGCATCAATTCAATGAGTCCAGAGCTTCACTCAAAACACATAGAGAATTCTAAAACCATCTCTATCTATTTAGCTCTATTGTGTTTCATTTATTTACATTTTGAGCAGTGTGTGTGCTCGATATTTTTAGAAACACACTATCTCCTATGCTAAACTGGAGGATATCTAATATCCTCACTCAATATTTATAATTATTTTTGATTCCCACTATTAATAGTGGTAGAGGTCAAGTGTGACCTGAATATCCTATGTCCTATTATTTTGTTTTTCCCATGAAGAACTATGGTAGAGGTCATAGGACCTGAACAGTCTGAGTACTGTTGTAAACCCCGATCCAGGGTGTGGATCAAAGTTTATAAAACTGTTTGAGAGGACTAAGTTTCAGCTTGAGAATGAACCTATTGGTTAAAATTTCTATGCTTGTTTATTTTGATTAAAACTATATTGAATATTTCACTACTAAATACTTTGAAATACAAATATATTTTAAAGTTACTCTGATAGTTAAACTAGAAAGTGTTTGTATTTATTGTAAATCAGTAGGTTAGTTTCAAAAGCTAATCTAATCTTCAGATTAGATTAAATGAGAAATAATCAATCTCTTGAGAACCTAATTGAACCTTTATTGTATTAAAAATTTACTACAGTTTAGCTTGTTATTTAATTTGGGGGTTTTTTAATATAAATCTTTTAAACAGAAATTTTAATTGGAACTCAATTCACCCCCCTCTTTAGTGTCCACTCCGAGCAACATTAACAAAGAATATTAGCCTTATTTAGTGGATAATAAAAGTTAATCATGAATTTATTATTCTATATCTTAAATTACACATGTTGTTATAGTAATATAAAACTTTTATATTAATAGTACAAAGTTGATCCACCACCAATGACCCAAAGGCCTTCATTTTTTATTGATTTTGATAATCCACCTTTCAAGGGGTGATGTGGAACCCTTACAAGGCCCGTAGGTGTAAGTATTACATGGCCCGTAAGCCTTAGAGGAATTCATTTTTTCTCGCAGGCTTCAAACATTACATACAATCCAGACTAACTACTTGGAACTGCTCCTCCCCAACATCTTTATCGTGGAATCATCTCTCCACCTTCGCATGGCTATTCGGCAAGGCATTCATGTGCATGCATAGGCTTGTCCCGATGACAGGTGCCATACCCAATCATTCTTTCAATCCATTTAGCTTCTACGGTGATGAAAGCTCCTTACTCATCCTCCTTGTAGAGCTTGTTCCTCATAGGTCGTCTAGTTTGCATCTGCACTTAAGGTGGCCCGAAGGCCTTGAGGTGGCCTGAAGGCCTTACTGACTCGAAGGCCTGGGTGGCCTGAAGGCCTTAAAGGACTCGAGGACCAAATCGGTGGCCTGAAAGCCCAAACAGGGGCATATTCCCGGCTACTATAGTGCTAAACAGTACCTGCTAAAGTTCCCGCTACAGTACCTACTACAGTACTACACAGTTCCCGTTACAGTACCTGCTACAGTACCTGCTATAGTACTGCTACAGTACTGCTATAGTACCCTGAAATAATTTCTCCGCCTGGATTTGATCCCGGGTCTCCCGGATGCACTTATAGAGTCCTTACCAACTGGGCTAAGGATCATGTTCAACACAAAGTTGATCCAATAATAAAGATAACATAACAATGACATAAAATATTATATTTGAAAATAAAAAATCATTATATATTTTTTATATTAGGAATATGGATGTTGTTATGTTTACATTCTTCCTATAGTCCTCATCAGTTAATGTATTTAATATCATCACATAGAAATCATCAAGTATCACTGTATATATGATGTATTAAGAAAATAATTTTAAAGAAAATAATGTAAGAAAATAAACTATGTAAATCATATCAATTACCCCTTAAATGTTTTTCGATAGATTCAATAAATTAATTATCATCCTAAAGAAAAATAAAGGAGTAACATTTCAGTCTAAAAGTGTGATATATTGAATGATTATTAGTCAAAATATCTTAATAAGATGTTGGGGATTTGACCACAGTAAGTTTAATTCAAAAAATTATTTTATGAAAGTTATTGCAAATTAGGTTTTCAATGAATCCAAGTCTTTCAATGAAGAATATGAATTAATAGAATGAAATATAGTTCATTAAACATGTACATGCATAAATTTCCTTGTTCATGTAACCAATGTGTCAAATATCTAAAAATAAAAACTATAATACACCAAAGAGCTACCTATAGAATAGTTAAATATCAATACATTTACATCCCCTCACTATGAATTATAAGAAGAAATAAATGAGAACATAATTTTAAGTGAAATCTTTGTTTATAATTCCACATACATGGATTAATCTAGATACACTATATAACATTCCCTAAAAATACTTAACAAATATTAATTGAATTTAATATTGCATGCTGAAATGAGAAATTAGCACCACAAATAAGTCCTAATTTTAAATAAACATAGGAGAATACTCTAATGTATAGTGTAACAGATCCGTTTTTATAATTTTATCGATGATTTTAAGAAGCATAATCCAAACCTTGCAATTTAACATTTTATAATTGAATATCACTACATTTGTAAGTTGGATTTCCAAAACTCTATGCACAAAATTTGTTATTTTCTTCACAGGTAAAATTCTAAAAAAGGAACAAATCAATAATATCGTGACAAAAAACTAAGTCTATCTTAATGAGTGAAGGGTTTATCAACTGATTCGACTTTGGACCCCTATGATTATTATATACTTTCAGATGGTGGATCCACTAACTTATTGAGAAAATCATATGGCATATACACTATTAATGATGTGGATTGGAAAAGTGTATATCACAGTTGTTGGATGAAATAGAACATAGTGAAAGGACATATCAATGTACTTCCCATGAGATAAGGTTATTTGGAACCATAGGTAGTGGTGCAAGAATCATAGTTCAAAGGGCCATCCACATGCCCACCCATGGAATAATTTCCTTAAATAAGATCAATATCTTTGAGAAGGAAATAAGACAAAAACTTCTTATTGAGATACAGATTCTTTGTGAGGAACCCTTCTATAAAGAACTTATAGAATTATATGGGGAATTTTATATTCTTGATTCTAAACACATAAGTATATCTTTGGAGCACATGGATGGTGGGTCATTGGCATACATTATTAGAATAAGGATGCGTATAATAGAACTGATCCTTTCATCAATTGATCAAAAGCTTCTACATGGATTAAGCTATGTGCATAGAGTTAGACATCTATTTCACAGGGATATAAAACCATAAAAATTTCTTATGAACCTCAAAGGATATCCAAAGATAAAAAATTTTGGTGTATGTACTAGTCTAGAAAATTCTATGGAAATGTGTTCTACTTTCATCAGAACTATTACATACATGTCTCCTGAAAAAATACAAAATGAAAACTATTCTTATCCAGCTAACATTTGGATCCTTGGTCTTGCACTATTTGAATGTGGTACAGAAGAGTTTACATATATGGATAATAGAGGAACTTTTAATCTTATGCCTGAATATTGGTCTAAAATATTACTGTGTTGTATACTGGTGATTTTAAAATCTTAGAAATGTACAGGTCGTCAATGCACACAAACTTGGGTCATGATGAGGGTGTGAAAAATTAATTTATTAATTTTCATGGAATATATAATTATTTTGATTATTTAGAACTCCAATTTAGTGAAATAGAATAAAATATAATGATAAAGAAATTACAATCCATGATGATCAACAGGGTTCCTAGATCTATAAACTTCAGTCGCTAGTGAGATTAAATAGAATAAAAACAAAAACAATAACAATGATGAGTGGATTGAAAAACAGATTTGAGTAAGATTTACTAATAGAAAATACCTAATGAAGAAATAACCAAAATAAAGAACATCCCAAAACCCTTAAAATCCATTTATCCTCTATCTTCCCCTCCCTAGTCCATCCCTTATCCATCTGTCATTTGAATCACTATTTAGAGGGAGAGCATTGAGGCAGGGACTGAGGTGGAGAAGGAGAAGGCAGAGGATATAGAGGAGAATTCAGATGAGGAGACTGAGGTGGAGGAGGAAAAGGTAGAGGATATTGAGAATAATATAATCCACTGAATCAGATAAATATAGGCAAGGAATCATGAATTTCTTATGTGAGAAAAATGAGTAGCTTGAATAATAATTGTAAACTGTTTATGTTAATACAAACATTTAAAAAATGTTTATATGTTTATTTGAATGTTTATTTATTTACTAAAATTATCATATAAACTATATGGACTTCATGTTATTGAATTTTTAAAAAATATTACCATATAATCTCAAGCAATTCAGTAAAATTAACATATAAACTCATATTTTCATGAACTAATTTAAGATAAAATCATCAAAACATCAATAACTAAATAGAAATATAAAGTGAAAGGCATATCATTTAATAAGTTTTTAATATATAAGTAAACGATAGATGAAATAAATTATTACATACCATTAGTAACAATTTTCACTCTTGTGAGAAGATATTCATTCTTACACTTGTGAATGGAAGCAATTCATCCTAAATCATACACTGAAATCAAGAAAAATATACATATAAAATAAAATTAGACTATTTTATATGAATTAACACTAGTAATATGAAATATAGACCAACCTCATGTTTAAAATATAATGTTAATATGACTACCGTTCCTCCAACTCAACCTTCCCCCGCCTCCAAAATAGGAAAATACAAGAAAATCACACAAAGTGACCCTACACACTATGAAATTATATATATTTTTCTTCCTATGACTTTTTACAAATATATTGTATTGGTTCATTAATATTCTAGACCACTATAATAATAAAGAGACACATGCGCGTGTGTGTGCATTTTGAGCTTGAAGTATCTATACATGCTTATTGATATTGGAGATGGGTATGACACTTAGAGACATTAAATAAGCCTACTTTAAAATAGTGTGATGTGTGGATAAACCAATAAAAAATGCTACCAAAACATTCCCCAAACCCAAATAAATGAACATAATGCTAACAGTCAAACAGGGTCAAACCAATCATCAATTTAAAGCTTTTCTATTGTAGTTCTTGAAAAAATGCCTCTGGAATTGAAAAACAACTATAGTTGTGCCTTCCTAGATATCTACTTTGAAAATTAAAATTCACATCTTGACTAATGCAGTGCTTGAAAATTTAAAATTGCATGACTAGAACTAGATAATGCACCTATAATTGGATTTTGGAAAACCTAGAATACTAAAATGGAGTTGAATAGGGTGCCAGGATATACTTGAACATTACACTGAAATTTCATCTGGAAATACAGCAATTTAATATTCATTGGGAATCAACTGATTAACTTGGTCACTATGTATTGGGCATTGATACTTTCTTAGTATATGTAAAAATGAACATTGTCTGGATCACTATCTATTTAAGAAGAAAATAAATTGTGCACTTGAAAAACTGATTCTAAAACTGTGATGACTTGAAAACATAAAAATGAATAATTTTTAACTTATCTGTAGTATATAGAATATGAAAAATGCATTGGTGTTAAGGAATATAATCTTTTAAGATTATGGAGCAAGTTATATCGCATGATTCTATAATCAATTTAAAAAATCATAGTTTTCAAATCAGTAAACAAAATTAGGAATGAAAACAAATTAGAACATACCATAACATCAAAAAACTACAATAAAAAATTATCAAATACTCCAAAACAATCTTGATGTGAACTTTATTAGAATAAATCATTTCCTTATAACTAAATTGACACGATTTCATAACACTTCCAGATGAAATTTTCAAGAGTATTAAGAAAATTAAAACATATTTGAAATAATAATATAGAAACCAAAATTATTCAATAAAAATAGAGAGAATAAATGAAAAATAATACACACCTGATCATCGAGGATTAAACCTACCATTTATAGTTATCTTTATATGAAAAAATAGAGGATTGAAAATCTATAATATAAAATAATTAACCAACCATAAAATGAGTCATCATGTCATTATAGCATTGAAACTCACTCTTAAGGAGTACAGATCGAGCTTCCACTATGATACCAGTAGTAGTAAAACTATTGAAAATAATTTTTCATAGTAACCAACTATCTATAAAATGAAAATCCAAAATTGAAATTTGATACTTGAAATGAAAATCATTTTTCATAGTAACCCACTATCTATAAAATGAAAATCCACAATTGAGATTTGAGACTTGAAATGAAACTTTCAAGTTAGAGAAAAAATTAAAGAAATAATGAAAATGGATACCTTAGGGATATAATAATCTATTAATGTGAGTATTAAATATTTAATATTTACCTTAGTAGAACCATTCAATAAGAAAATTTTCAAGAAGGGGAAGTTGGGATCATGAATGTAAACTGGAGGGATTCTAGTATAAAGAACCTGGCGGGAGACATTTAATTATTGAGAAACAATTTTTGGGGTTAAGGATAATTTCATTCCTATTTTTATTCCTCATGGGTTAAGGATGAAACATTCCCCATGTGTATTCACTTTATGATATTATTTAAGTACTAGTGTCCTAGACTCGATCTGAACACAACAAAGACATAATAGTCCACATCAGGGGGGGAATTATAAAAATATTATGTACTTTTCTTTCTTTACTTTATCACATGCAATGTTTGTATTTCATGATTCATAAAAGATAAATTCATCCTAACAGGTTTAGATTTTTTAGTTAATAAAGTGAAAAGAATTTGGTAAAACATAGATCATACTGGTTCACTACCCCTCTCAATGTGATTTCATTAGATCAATAGACACTTTATTGTGGACTGGAGGTGTAAGTATTTTTTATGAATATCAAAAAGATTATTTTAAGCTACATGTAATGGTTTTTTTCATGATAAATGAATTCCATACATATAGAATCTTTTTTTGGATGTAGGGTGAATGGTTATAAAGCCTTCCATATGAAAGGTATTCCATATTATCAACTTTTCATTGTAGAAAAAGAATTTACAAGAGATATTAAATATTTTTATCACAATATTATTCATATCAAAAAACAAGGAATGATTTTAAGGGCTTTATAAAGTATGAAGGTGCTCCAAAACCATATTACGTTGAAAAAGTTTATGAAAAAGTTAAAAATATTAATACAATATTTAGAAAACCCAAAATTTTATGAGTGAAAAAAATATATAGAAGAAGAGGTCCATATTATTCTATCTACCTTAATGGTAGTATCTTGAGGTAAAACATAATATTTATGTGATACATGTTGAAAAGAATATTTGTAATAGTTTTATGGGTACTCAGTTTGTTATGAAGGGGGAAAAATGGAAAAAGTCAATACAAGATTAGATTTAGTAGATTTGGGAAAATGTTTGGAATTAGAAAATTGATGAAGTAAATACAAGTTTGGATTTATTAGATTTGGGTATATGTTTAGAATTAGCTCCATAAGATCTTCCAAGTTGAACTTGTATGCTTTCTACTTGTCAAACATTATCAAAGAATGGAAAATAATTTGTTAGTTTTTTATCACATTTATGTCCCATAAGTATTTTTAAAATGTGAAATTCTTCGTATCATTAAAATAATTTGGAACTAGTGGGTATAATGTCTCACAAGCGTTATGTTTTGAAGAAACATTTTTACCGATTATGATTCAAGGAATCTTACCTTAATATGAAAGGAATACTATAATAGAATTATATTGAATTTTCAATTCTATTTACAATAGGTTAATTCATCCAAAAACATAGGAAAAATGAATAAATTATAATATTATATTAACTTGAGATATACCTGATACTGCCATTTTTTGATTTCATGGTACATTTGATATACATTTTAAAAGATAAATCAGATTTCATGGACTTTTTTATTTTCATTGGATGTGTTAATTTAAAAGATACATGAAAATTTTACATGGTTATGTGAAAACCCAACATAGGCCAGAAGCATTTAATGTTTCAAAATATTTTATTGAATATTTTTTTGACTTTTGTACTATCTGGATGAATTTTAAGAAGTTGGATGGAAATGGTATGCATGTGTCAAGGTAAAATTGATGTAGTTTCAAGATGTTCTAAATCAACACATGTATATTTTGAACAATAATTACCAAGATCAACCATATATAACTACCAATAATAAATTATTAAGGGGAATAATGCCAAAATTAATGGAATTTGGTTGATTATTGAACATAATCGAACATTTAGATCATGTTTCAAAGAACTTGAAAATAATTGAATTGTTTATACACAATATGATGGTTAGGAAACATGAATTCTTTCAATGTTAGTACATAGAATATGTATTAAAACCATATTATATTTTAGGGTTATCAATGAGATAAGATAGATTGATTCCATGAAGTTTCAAGTAGCTATTTTTAAATATAAATGGATTGATATTAATAATGAGTGTTAAAAGGATATATTTAGATTTATATTACTTAATTTTAGGAGGGTTAATGATAGGAAGATGTGGTGCTGTTGGTGATGTGTAAAGGTGTTGGGATGTTGTGGGGAGATGCCAGGGAGCTATTGTTTTTTAGGGTGGCTACTAGGTTCAGAGTTGTACTTTACTATTGATAGTCAGTTTAGATGGAAGTAGTAGGTTGGGGTTATTTTTAGTGGTTGGAGTACATAAATAGGGGCGATACTTATAGATAATTATGATTCATATTATTATTTTAGGTGTGTATAAGTTTGAAGGTCTCGACCTTGGACTCAGGGAGTGTGTTTCTAGAGGAGTTATTATTATTATTATTATTATTCTTCTTCTTCTACTACTACTACAACTACCAATTACATGGTAATATTCTTTAAAATTATATTATACTGATATCAATACAATATTTATAGTTGATTCATCTATATTTTCTCATTATTTTACCAAAGATCCTAAAATTTAGTGCTTTTATTGAGCGGATCATGAATTATGGAGGTAGTTTGAGGATCATTGGAGAATGTCATCGAGAATGGGGAGTAGAGATGCTTTAAAAAAAATGCCCCACACCGGCGGCTGTGGTAGCAGGGGGTTTGGGGTTTGGGGCGACGGTCACGGGGTCAAGTCCCCAGACTAGTTTTATTTGCCTGCATTCATTGTAAATAAAAAAGTTTAAACAAAAATCAAGAAGTATGCATGCAGGAGTTTCAAACGTCTATAGGGGAGATCAAGAGAGTGAAGCATGAGTTATGGAATGAAGGTGATCATTGAATTCTTATATCGATATATATTTATGGAATGGTTGAAGTGGGTATAAAAAGAGGAAAAATTCTTTATTTTTTTGGATATAATAAGAAAGGTTTGGTGAGTAAAAAATTAACTATAATCCAGTATAACCAGATGATCTTGGGGTGACTAGTCTGAAGTAGTAGTGTGAGTTTCAAAATTGTGTTGAAGGAGAAGAAAAATGCTTAGGTTGACTTATCAGTTCATCAAACATATCTGAAACAAATAAATAAATTTTAGAATGAAGCAATAAGTATGAAATTTACTATGTTAATCTTGAAATATTTTCTATTTTGATGGGAAAAGAATGATAAGAATGGGCAACTTGATTCCAATTCAGTTTGGTTGGAAGAGGTTTTACAATTTTTTGATATGTGTATCAAGACAGTTCTAAGTTGACTCTAATCCAGTATGACTAGTTGAGCTTGGTGTGACTATTCTAAAGTCGCAACGTGAGTTTAAAACATATAGAAATTATGATTTGTGGGTATTAAACTGTAAATAACAAAGATGAAGCTGAACATGAGTAGGAACAGAAAAATACCTAGTTTTTTATAGTAATATTTTTCACAATTGACACATTTTTAGTAGGAGTGAGAACCTTTAAAATTACCATCGATTATAGAGGTATGGAAAAATGGTCACTGGAGATAGGTATGAATTTCTTGGGAGAGCAGCTATCGTGAAAAAGTAACCACAACAATCTTCGGGCCAATTCATGCAAATCCCACTTCTGGATGGTCTTAGTTTGACCTATGCACCGATTGGAGGAGGAATGCGCAATGAAGGGGGTGGAGGAGGAGAGGAACACTTGATGAAGGGGATGGGAGGGATCATGTGATAGAGGGATGATCCAAATGGAGAATCCAATGAGGATTGACTGAGTATGAATTGATCGGTCGGTGATAAGGGAGAAGGGTTTCGTGGTTGGGAGAATAGTTGCGATGAGAGAGGAGATTGTGGGTGGGAGATGAGTCATGAAGGAGATAAATAATTTGAGGAGCTGTTCCCATGGGAACATTTTAACCATAGTTTTATCTATTATAAATCCAGGGGTTTCAATTAACTATGGCTATATTTTAACCTATTTCCATGGGCCAATTAAACTGTGGCTATAGGTCATTTTTCTAGTAGTTCATACCTCCATTAGTGCTCCGATGGAACATCTTCCTATTCCCTACATGGGAGATGATGCCTTGTTTTGAGGAGATTTCCTATGGATTATGAATAATTAACAAGTATCTCTAAACTCTACCCCTTCTATGGGAGATTTTACTCGAGAGTTCTAGCAGCAGCATCCGCCCACATTTTTGGGGGATGGAGGACCATAGGCTATAGAGTTATGGATTGAGACTATTATGTCTATATTCAAGAATCTAGAGACACCACCTAAGAGTAAAGTGAAACTTTCTACTTATATAATGAGAGGATCCTCCAAATGTTTGTGGTATATTCTAAATCAGGCTGGTTAGTATCAGGATGCAACATAGAGGGACTTCTAGTCGAGATTTTTTGATTATTTCTTTCCATAGACCTTGAGGGATGATCGTTCTAGGGAGTTCATGAAACTACAGAAAGGTTCAATGATAGTCATGGACTATTTAGCTCATTTTACATAACTTCATCACTTCATGCCTATGTATACTGCTGACGAGTCAGTGAAAGCGAGACAATTTTTGGATGGTTTGAGGAATCTTATTTGTTCTTAGGTTAACGATTTCCATTTTAACACCATATTGGAAATAGTGAACTAGGACATTATCACCAAGAGGAACCTAAGGAAAGAATATGGTGTGATCCAAGGTGGTTCAGAACCCAAACATAGTAGTGGCTATTCTAGCGGTAGGAAGTGACACTTTGACATTGAATGCGTGAGAAGAAGTAGCTAGTTGACACCCACAGACAGTTAGATGGTATGTCACTAGTGTTGAAAGCCTAGGCATAAGAGGAAATAATGTCCTAGATACCCCATCGAGTGCCAAGATTGTGGAAGTTTGTGGAATCTTAAGCGTTTCTATAGAACCTTCCCATTTGTTCCAAGTGGGAGAGGATCCATGATAGAAAAAGAAAGTTTAGTGTCACCTCGCCAGGTAGGTAGTTGGAGTACTATTGGGAATATAGGTAGAGGAGGAGGTTGTGGACATGGTATTCGTGCTTTAGATTTACAACACCGGTAGAGTGGAACTGCTCCAGGTAGTCAGGTTATAGCACATGGCTGGGGATCAAGACATATCTATTTAGTGAAACCTATACCATAGGAGTAGTATAATAGGTAATCTAATATTTTAGGTACTATTCTAGTATCCTATATTATTTTTTCTTCCTTATTTGATACAGGTTCATCACATTCTTTCATATCTATGCCTATTGTGGAGAGTCTCAAACTTCATGGTGAGTACTCTCATGGTGTTATGATGCTATATACACCTTTGGTTATATTCTTAGAGAGTACTGTCATGTTGAGTACTCTCAAAGTGTGATGATGCTATATACACCTTTGGTTATACGTTAGTGATAGGAATTTACTCTTGAGGTAGGTAGCCATAGTTTCTTATAAAACCTCTTCTTCCTCAATATAAAAGGCTTTTACATCATTATCAGGATGGAATAGTTGGATCCTTATCATGCCTATGTGGATTTTTATCTCTATAGGGTGTTGTTTACATCACCAGAGGGAGACACTCATATTCATATGAGTGAGTATGATGTCTAGGACAGTACAGATGGACCAAATAATCTTGGTTTAGGTGGACTGAATGGATATATTACTATCCATTACATAGAGTATCATGGAATATATCAGATTGAGTTCCCTCCTGTAGTCGATCAATTCAGATATGACTTCCCCAAAGATTTTTCTGGACTACCTCCTTAGAGAGAGATGTATAATTTTCTATCAAACTAGTGCATGAAGAGGCACCAATATCAATTACTTCTTAAAGGATGGATACCACTGAGTTGCAGGATCTTAAGAGGTAACTAGAGGATTTAGAGGCCAAGGGTTTCATATGGACTAATACTTTTCCCTGGGTTTCACTGCTCCTTTTCACCAAGAAGTTGGATAGAACCCTCATTATTTTCATAGATTACCATAATTTGAATTATCTTCCAGTGAAAAATTTTCATCCTTTAACTTGGATTGATGATATTTTCTACCAACTCAGAGGAGTGAGGGTGTTCTCAAATATTGACTTGAGATCAGGATATCAATAGGTTCATGTCAGGCCTTCAGATATTCTATGTACATATTTCTGTAATCAGTACAACTTATATGAATATCTTGTGATTCCATTCAGTCTTATAAACACACCTACTATCTACATGGATTTGATGAATAGGGTTTTCCATCCCTATCTGGATTCCTTTTTCATGGTATTCATAAATGAAATCTTGGTGTATTCGCATACTCGAAATGACCTGCCACTCATCCTGAGATCATTTTAAATACACTAAGGGAGCACCAACTGTATGCTAATCTCAACAAATGTCATGTATGTATTGACACAGTTCACTTATTGAGTCACATTATCTTGGAGGTAGGAGTTTCAGTAGACCGAGAGAGGATGAGAGTTGTGGTTACCTAGGAGCATCCCAATAATGTCTTTGACATACAAATTTTCTTAGGGATAACTAGTTAATACATGAATTTTATACAGGACTTATCACACTTAGAAACACCTCTGATGGGATTGAATAAGAAGGGTGTAATGTTTATATGGTATAAATCGTGCTATAAAACCTTTTAGGAGTTGAAAGGGAGATTGAATTCAGCACCAATTTTGATTCTACCAGATACGGGTAGAAGATATATAGTCTATTGTGATGTATCAGGTATTGGGCTAGTATAAGTTATAATGCAGGAAGATAGAGTCATTATGTACGATTCATGGTAGTTGAGGCCTCATGAGCAGAATTACCCAACACATGATGTCAAGTTGGAAGCTATTGTACACACCTTATGATGTTGGAGGAATTACCTACTAGGAGAGTGTTTTGTGGTGTTTACAGAACACAAGAGACTCAGGTATATTTTTCCATAGTGAGACTTAAATCTTAGGTAGCAAAGATGGGTTGAATACCTAAAGTCTTTTGACTTCAAGCTAGCCTATATGCTTGGGAAAGGCAATTATTTTATAGATGATCTAAGCTGGAGGACTCATAAATAGATGTTTTAGGAGGCCATTAGATAATGGAATCTTATGAATATGTTTTTTAAGATGCATATAGAATTTTAGGACCGTTATGGAAATTCTATACTCACATCACTATCAATGACCTCTTCACTTCTGAATAAGGTGAAGATGATGCCGTTTTTTGATCCTGAGGTCTTAGTCCAATGAGAGGGTATTTCTAGTGAGGAAACCCCTTCATATTAGAATATTGATGATAGTAAAATCCTAAGTATATATGGGTGTATTTGGGTTCTCATGGATATGATATAGGAGCTGATGCATGAGTCACATGATTCTTAGTGGGTAGTTCACCCAGGTATCCCCAAGATTTATCATGATATGTGTCAAAAGTATTGATGGATAAGGATAAAGCCTTAGATAGAAAGTTTTATCACTAGGTGTTACACCTGTCAGTATGTGAAGGTGTAGCACTAGTTATTTGTAGGATTGATGCAACCATTACCGATACCGAAATGGAAGGCTTACGAGGTCACCTTGAGGTAGTGACGTAGTTTGGGTAGTCGTGGATTGACTGAAAAAAGTATGCCACTTTCTTCCTATCCTTGAGACTTTCTCAGTTAACAAGATGGGGATATTATATGTTTGTGAGATTATATAACTACACATGGTCCCTATTACTATCATTTTAGATAGGGATTCTCATTTTACATTGAGGTTTTGGTAGGGGTTGTAGAAGGATATGGGTACACATGTACTTGTGAGCACAACCTTTCACCCTCAGACTGATGTTCAGTCAAAATGAAATATAAATATTCTAGAGGACATGATATGAGCATCTGTCCTTGATTTAAGTGATTATTTGGAAAATATATCTCTCTCTTCGATTTCACCTATAATAATAGTTATCACGTGATGATTCAGATGCCTTCTTATGAGTCCCTATACAGTAGGTCATGTCATTCACCCATGTACTGGTTAGAGGTAGGAGAGGCAGTCCTATTAGGTCCTCATCTCATTCATAATACATCAAAGTAGGTTCAACTTATTAGTAAGTGGATGTCTAATGGTCATTTTAGATATAAATCATATGCCTATTGTCATCGATGACCTATGAAGTTTGAGGATGGGGATCGTTTATTCTTACGGGTATCACCCAAACTTGAGAATATATGGATTCATAGGAAAATGTAGTTATCTCCATAATTTTTCAGTCCTTTTGAGATTCTTGAGAGAGTCAGACTAGTATCCTATCAGATTCTTTTACCTCAGAGGTACCATTCCATGCATGACATCTTCCATGTTGCACAACTTCACCATTATCATGCCATCCCATATCATACATTTGATCCAAATTATGTTGAGTTTGATATTGACGATTATTTTGAGGAGTATCCTATACAAATAATTGATTAAATCATGAAGGCTCTCTGAGGCTAGTCTTTCCCTTTAGTATGGGTACTATGGAAATATGACTGTGTACAAGATGTGACTTGGGAGTGGGAGGCTGATGTACATGCTCAGTGGCCAGAATTATTATCATATAAATTTTTCCACCCTTGGAAGGTGAACTTGAGACCGATTTACTTTAAGGGGGAAGGCTGTAAGAACCTAGTTTTTCACTCAGCTATGGATCCTTCAAAATTTGGTCTAATTATTTATCCTAGACCTAATATGGATGAATAATGAGGTTGTAAAGGTTTCGAAGGTGTCTAGATCTTGTTCGTAGCTCAGAATCCCGACCGATGGAGAAATGCATTGGGACTCACGATTAGTAGAAACCGTGAGACCTGGACCACATGGTATCTCCTAACCGTGTGGGTTTAGATAGAGGAGTAAGTAGGGTTTAAGGTTTTTAATAACTATGAGCCAGGGGCCACATGCCCATGTGAAATGTCTTCAGTTTTTAGCAGAGGAGATTCACATGTTTGGTGCACATTTTCCCTAACCGTGCGACTTGACTATGATATGTTCCCTCTTTAAGTAGTGAGGGCACATAGTTAGTGCATGGTTTGGAAAACCATGTGTCCAAATCATGTGAACCAAACATTTTGGGTAAAATGAAATTTTTATCCATAATTATATTTTAAGTCACCCTCTATTATCATTTATTATTCAATAGATAGTTGGAGCCTCCTTCTTCACATTGATCTACCAAACTCCCCTCTTGATAGAATTTGATCCTGTTCATCCATCTGGAGACTAATTCAAGCACCATCAATCTAGTTGGATAGACACTAGTAAGATCTTAATTCCTTTTTAACTATTATTCATTTATCTTATCCTTGAAGAAGTTACTATGGTTTAGGCTCACATGACCTATTTTTAGGGAGTTGGTCTATTTTTTAGATTTCTTCCAATCCAAGCTGAACTAAAGGCCGATACTGGATGAGGAGAGTTTTATGAGTATGGGGTTGGTGGTCTATAAATTATTCCTTAAGTTTTGATGTTTTATAATATGTTTAATTATGTCTCATGCCAATTTCACCATGAATTAAATTAAATTGCATCTGCTTTGAGTTGTTTGACTTGTTAGAACCCAAATCATGTTAAGTTTTACAACCTTCATCCATCCATTTGGCCATGCCCTCCTTATGCCTAAATGATTTTCAAGCTTGTACCCCCAAAACACCTAATAATATGTTTGGAATTTAATTAAAATGGTAATACCATGTGGATTTGGAATGGGAATAGTGGAATAGCACAACTAATTCCCTTAAAAATTATAATAAATTAAAATGAACAGAGGTGAGTGGTAATCCCATGTCACCTAATTAATTTGAAAAATGGTCACGCCCTTGTTAATAATGAATCTAAAGGAATTATGAATACTTCCTTGGTTTGTATTAAGTCTAATGGATATTACTACTAAGTATGTGTGGGTATATAAACCCTCTTTAATTATTAAATATGGGCATGGTGACCTTTATGCATGTTATAAATGAATGGGCATGGAATCCCTCACGATTTATACTAAAGGGACATGAGAGACCTTAATAATTATACTAAATTGGAATGATGAACCAAAATAATTATACTAAATGGGCATGATGACCCTTGAACATATTATATCAATATGGGCATGGAGACCCTCATATAAAAGTGATACTATATGGGCATGGTATACCTTGTGATACTATATGGGCATAGAATCCCTAGTGATACTCTACGGACATGACATACCTTGTGATACTATATGGGAATGTTATCTCTTACTGTGATACCAGGAATGGTGACCCTATATGTTATATTGGGCATAGTAACCCTATATGCGATACTGGTCATGACATCCCTTATAAATGTGATACTGGGCATGGAGACCCTTATAAATGTGATATTGGGTATTTCATCCCTTGATATGAGTTCAGAGTTATTCCGACATGGTCCAAAATAGGTAGTGTCAGCCTAGTTTCATTTTAGGAATCAAAGCTAGCCCATTTACATTTTTTAGTACTAATTTACATTATTATATCTGCACACTACCATATTGTATACATAGATTCAATGTTTATAGATGCTATTGGTGGTGTCCTACTAAGATTTATCTCACACCCTATCCAGGCTACTAATGGAACCCAAGAAGACTATATGATTGAAGGTATATACAAGGGGAAACATAATCTTACAGATTCATGATTTTCTAGAATGGATTAGGATAGAGTTGGTAGCATATGACCAAACTGGAGCTTGAGATGCTGGAATATATTTTGATCTTTTGGAACCTTTTTGTACAGTACTACTTCCTATTGTTTGTACCCATGTTTTCCTGACTCCAGTTATTAGTTGATTATTATTTCTTGGTTGTTTATATCTATTATGGTATTCCATCTGTTATACTATTTAAACTATTTATCTTTTGATTTTACTGTTGTGCTACTCTGGTAATGAGGGCATAGTCTCCCTAAAAACACACCTAAGGCCCTCATTACTAGTTAGAAATCTCTGGAATTTGGGGATATGTTCTTGAGACCATGTGTCCCACCATGAATGGGGAACCTCTGAGTGGAACCTAGGTTTGGTACATCACATTGAATATTAGAATACGTGACACTTGAAAAAGATCTCCCTTCCCATTTAACAAAACTCCTAAACTAAAGAAAATTTTAGAATTATCCAAGTTAATGATTTCTCATAAGATGTCTCATGGGTAAAAATAAAATGGAAAATAGAAATAAATTATTCATGAGTTCCCCTTAATAAGAGAAGGTTGTCATCGGAAAAAATAGAAGAGTGATGAATGGGCTTCATCGAAAGGCCTTTTCCCCATGGATGACATTATTTGTTGCAGCCACTAAGATAAGATGGGATAAACCATCTGCCACTAAAATAAAGAGGAATGGAGAAAGTGGATATCCCTACCAAAGGACCCTATAAGTGGTGAAGATATGAGAAAGGTTCCCATTGATTTTGATCCTAAAATAAACCGTCGAGATGCATTGCATTATTAGATTAATATATTTGGATAAGAACCCCATTTTTTTCAAAACAAATTGAAGGAAGGTATAACAACCCTGCTTTTTATTACACACTTAAATATGATTTATTACATAAAATATTCACTTTATACAACATAGAAGATTGATAGGTCTAGTGTATTTGGGTTTTAGAAACATTACATAACATCTTAGAACATAAAACACACAACAAATTTATTGAAAACTTCATTTACATGACCACTACATTCCCTCGTACTTAGCATTGCATGGGATAACCTGAGGACATGCATAAAAAAGGGTGAGCTATAAAGCCCAGTAAGGGAATAAAAATTGAATAACATGAGGAATACAATAAATTTTATAAAATAAGCATATAAATAGATCAAAAGAGAAACATGAACATAAAAGCATGATAAATCATGATAATCATAACATGGAAATGTGACAACAACACTTAACATGGAATTAGCATGAGCCAAGGCTCATTGCACATGAAACATGAGTAAACCATCATTGCACATGAACCATGAGTAAAACCTCATTACACTTGAATTAGAATGAGTCAACACACATTGCACATGACGTATCATGATACTATACTTTACCCAATGCATTGGAGCGCTATCAGGGCACACCCTTCTTAAACATTTCATTTCATGCATAAGTGTGCCACATGTATCATATAACATGGAATCAATCAAAATCATAAGTTATTACATTATTAATTAATGTTTAATAAATAAATTAAAGTACCATTAAATACATATATGTGAATAAAGGTGAATACCCTTGATAGAGACATGGGTATGGTATTCACTACACTATGATCTTGGCTTGGAAAAACGTGGTGCAATTTCAGTAGCATAACGACATGACATAAGAATTCATAATAATGGTTGATGAGATAGAAATGGGTGTCTCATCGTATATACATGAAATTTAAAGTAAGGGGGTCATATAGATAGATTTTCTAACAAATTTAATGGAATTTGGATTCACAATACAAAAGAATTTCTTGAATGTAAATGAGGAGAGAGAAATTCCTTACGGAATTTTGGCATGGTAACAGGTGTACATGGAAAGAATTAATGAGAGAGAAATGGGTCTCCCATCATTAAAACATAAATAGGGAAGTATGGGGGAGGTGAAAAACCATACCCCAACATTTACAATTGAAATTAAAAGGTCATATCAACTTAAAGAAAATTGGACAAAAATAAGAAAGGAAGAAAACCCTTACTTGGAAGTTCAATCCCAAAAGCTTGGGAGAGGCATGAGAGAGGCTTATTGGGAGATTAGGGCACCTTGGGAGGATTCTAGAGAGAGGAGGGTAGGGGTTGGTCAAACTAAAAAGGCTTTTAGTAAAGAGGAAGTGGGAGCTTGGGTGGGTTTATATAGGAAAGGAGAGGGAATTATTTATTATTTAGGTTTGGGACACCTCACATTAAACTAATCAAAACCAAAAACCAAACCTTGGTTTTTGCCCATGGTTTTTTCCAAAGGGAAGTGGAATCCAATATTTTATAAGGATAGTGTCCTAACTTCTTAAAATAATAGGGTTGCTTATGTGGAGGCGAGTCACACTCTCAAGGAAAACAATTTAAAAAGACAAAATATTTTATAAGCCTTGAAGGGTCCACTAAAGCTTTGTAAAATAAATCAAAAAAACCCAAAATCAAATTATTTTAATGGTAAAACATATATTTTCCGAACATAATGTTTATATTATTTTATTACATCACTCTTGGGTCATTATGATGTCATAAAACACATTATATATTTAAACGGTATTTAATTTTTACCCAAAAATTCGACTGTCTCATAAAATTATGAAAAGATTCACCATTGGATAATTTTGACATCTTGATTTCAAAAATAATATTCATTTTATCTAAATAATTTTCTAAATATTTCAATTTTTACTTTTAAAACAAATACTGACATTTATCAAAAATTCATGGGTTTTGACAAAAAAAGCTTTCAAACCTTAATAAAAATTACAATTGCATTCATAAAATTATATGATAATTTATATTTAATAAAAATTAATTTAATAATAATATTTTATTAAAATATTATTTAATTCAAAAATCCATTAATTCATCAAAATATATTTATTAGTTTAATATTAACTAAAAATACTATTTGTGCTTTAAAAACTATTTACAAATTAACAATAATAAAAAGAATGCACATTCTTTATACAAAAATAATGTACATAGTCATAGTTCTAGTGTCTTGTTACATAACCCCTTATAACACCCGAATAAGACCGAAGAGTAAGGTGTGCGATGATGACAGACTCTTGGGGTGGCTTGGATAACATCGTTCGGGTGGTAATCTCTATTAACTTACACTTCTCCCGTAGTTGGTTCCGCTCAAGCTTAACGTGTTCAGGCTCGACTTGGGCTTGTTCAAGAGAAAATCCCAATGAAGCCACCTCCTTTACGAGCTCCCACAAATGGGCTTTGTACGGGGTAAGTCTACTGGATGAGGCCATCACTTCCTTTGTTTGAGTAAAATGGATTTGTTAAAGCCCTATATTTATACTAATCATGTGATCACTGTTCAATGAATATATTAGCAATAGTCACAATTATTAATAGTATTTTAAAATCCGAAACATAAAACCAAATAAGTGCATACATTTTATATAACCATAAGAAGACATTTAAATAGACCTAGAGGAATTTTCATTAATGAATTTTTGGGTCGTTACAATCTCCCCCCCTAGAAATTTCGCCATTGAAATTTCCTTTCCCCACTCTAAAACAAATGTGGGTAACTTTGATTAATCACTTCCTTCGATTCCCACATCGCTTCTTCAAACTTGTGGTTTTTCCACAACACCTTGATGAGGGGAATTGTCTTATTTTGTAGAACTTTTTCTCTACGATCTAAGATATTCACTAGTTGATCCTCATAAGAAAGATCATCCTCTTGCTGTACTATCTCTAAAGAGAGTACATGTGAAGGGTCTAGTATGTAATTCCTTAGGAGGGATACATGAAAGACATCATGTACTTTGTCCATGGTAGGTAGAAGTTCTAGTCGATAGGCCACAGCCCCAACACGATCAAGAATATCGAAGGGTTTGATATACCTATGACTTAAATTCCCTTTCTTTACAAACATCATGACCTTATTCCATGGATATATGCATAGAAATACCATGTCTCCAACTTTAAACTAAGGTATCGTTTACACTTATATGCATAAATCTTCTGTCGACTCTAGGATGCCTTGATATGCTGCTGAATGGTTTTCACCTTCTCCACCATTTCTTTGACCATTTCTGGTCATAACAACTTATGCTCACTGAATTCATCCCAACAGGATAGTGTTATACACCTCTTCCCATATAGGGCTTCATAAGGTGCCATTAGGATGCTCGAGTAGAAACTATTATTGTAGGAGAATTCAACCAGTGGAAGATGTTGGTCCCACCCTCCTTTGAAGTCCATAGAACATGCTCTCAACATGTCCTCAAGTGTATGGATAGTCCACTCGGATTGGCCATAAGTTTGAGGATGATAATCCGTATTGAAGTTTAGCTCAGTATCTAGAGCATGTTGAAGACTATTCAAACACTTAGAGGTGAATATTGGATCTCGATCGGATACAATAAATAGTGGTACTCCATGCAGCCTTACCACTTCCCTGATATATATCCATACCAGTTGATCTAATGAGAAATCCTCCCTAATTGCAATGAAGTGTGCAGACTTTGTAAGACAATCCACAACAACCTAGATTGCATTGTTTCCTTTGGATGTCTTCAGAAGTCTGGTGACAAAGTCCATGGTGATGTTCTCCCATTTCCATGCTGGTATGAGAAATGGTTGCATCATCCCATTAGACTTCTGCCTTTCTACCTTCACTTTATAACACACCATGCACTTTGATGTATAATCAGAGATCTCCTTATTCATATTATCCCACTAATAATTCTCTCGGAGATCTCGATACATCTTTTTGTTTCCTAGGTGAATAGAGAAATTTGAACTATGTGCATCATCCAAAAGATCCTTCTTTAGCTCCAGACTTGATGAAACACATAGTCTTTTCCCAAATCTCATAATTCCTTCTTCATTAACATGAAACTCCAAGGATTTCCCTTTTCTGACAGCTTCCACTGTATTCTTAATTCCCACATCATCCTTTTGATCATCCTTTAACCTTTCCTAAAGAGACGGTTGAGAAATAATTTGTGAAAGGATTGATGATATTCCATTCTTTATGATTCCCATGTCCATCTTCATAAAATATAAGAAGATTGGATCCTTCTCAATTCTCATTAATGATAGAATTGTTGGGTCCTTTATAATTAGATAATCCTCCACCTTTTTTGATTTCCTAGGGTGGTAATGGATTGAGCAGTCATATTCTTTGATCATCTCTAACCATCTTCATTGGCGCATGTTCAACTCTTTCAGTGTGAATATATATACTTGAGGCTTTTGTGGTCCGTATATATTTCACACTTCTCCCCAAAGAGACAATACTTCCAAAATTTTAAAGTAAAGATCACTGCAACCAAATCCAAATCATGTGTTGGATAATTCTTCTCAGGAACTTTCAATTGCCTTGAACCATAGGCAATGAATTTGTCATTTTACATCAACACACAGCCCATGCCCTTCTTCGATGCATCACTGAATACCACAATAAGTTCTCCACTTGTGGGTAAAGTGAGCATGGGAACAATGATAAGCCTCCTTTTTAACTCTTTAAATCATTCTTCTCATTCATCACTCCAAGAAAACTTTACTACCTTCCGAGTTATCTTAGTAAGAGGGTTGGAAAATTGTGAGAAATTTCTCACAAATCATCGATAATATCCAACTAACCCCAAGAAGCTGCAAATATCCATTACTGATGTTGGCCTCGACTATCCCTAAATTGCATATTTTTTGGAGGGATCCACAGATATCCCATTGCTTGTGATGATATGGCCCAAGAACGAAACCTCCTTCAACTACAACTCACACTTGTTGTACTTTGCATAGAGATTCTCCTTCCGCAAGGTCTCTAGTACAGTTCTTAGATGCTCCTCATGACCCTCCTTGGTTTTGGAGTATATCAGAATATCATATATAAATACTACCACAAATTTGTCTAGGTAATCCCTAAAGACTCTATTCATCAAGTCCATGAAAATTTCTAGAGCATTAGTGAGTCCAAAATGAATTACTATGAATTCATAGTGCCCGTATCTTATACAAAAAGAAGTCTTGGAGATATCTTCCTTCTTTACCCTTACTTGATAATATCCTAACTGCAAATCCACCTTGGAGTAGTATTGTGCTCCACACAGATGATCAAACAAGTCATTGATTCATGGGAGAGGATACTTATTCTTTATTGTGATTTTTTTAAGCTCACAATAATTGACGTAAAGGTGCATTGACCCATCTTTCTTCTTGACGAAGAGGACTGGTGCACCCCATAGTGAAGCACTTGGGTGTATAAACACTTTATCCAAATTCTCCTGTAGTTGTTTCTTCAACTCCTTAATCTCTACAACAACAATTCTATATGGAGTCTTGGACATTGTCAATTCCCCAAGTATAAGATCAATTGAGAATTCAACATCTCTTCTAGAAGGAAGACTAGACAATTTCTCAGGAAACACTTCAGCAAATTCCCTCACAATAGGCATGTCTTCAAGGATGGTTGCCTCCTTAGTCTCAATCATCTGAGAAAGATACGCGTGCTCATATGGAAGTAATATCCACGTTTGATATTATGGATCTAAATAAGATTCATCTTCCTCCTTGCATTTGTATAGAATCGGGGGTCAATTCTCCACATGGAGAGTGATTTCCCTCTCACAACAATTTATGTTGGCTATATATAAGGAAAGTCAATCCATGCCAAGAATTGCATCAAATTCCACCAGAGTAAGTATGAAAAGGTTCACTGGGAAATTAAATCCATATATTATGATATGGGAGGAGTTATATTCATGGGATGCAATGATTGCCTCATTTTCTGTACTCATCGACATCTTTACTTCCATGATTTGTGGTGGTGTTGGTATTGTTCTACTAAACTTTTGGGATATAAAATAATGCACAGAACCTAAATCAAAAAGTATGTTATCTATTCTTGAATGAATAACTAGAATACCTATCACCACATCATTGTTGGGGTTCACTTCGGTAGCAGTGATGGCACAAGCTCTCCCTTACTGCCTTGAAGGTTGTTGGTTGCCTCTGAAAACCCTTAGATTAGGGAACTGATTTTCAATATGCCCTAGTTCTTTGCAGCTGTGGCAATGAACAACACATTGAGGTTAGAATAGATAATTCCTCTCATCTGTTGCAGTTTTGGGTTTTTCTTTTTGGCAGTTAATATCTAGGTGCCCTTCTCTTCCACACCTAAAGAATTTCCTCGTCTCCTTTAGGCAATTTTCGAGGTGCTTCTTTCCGCACCTTTGGCAAGTGGGGTGCTATATTTTTTTGCACCGTTTCATTTATCCATTGGACTGCTAGCATTGAAGTCCACCTTATGCTTCTCATCCCCATGATACCCGTGAGATTATATGATCTCCATTTCGACCTTGAAGGTACATCAGACAATTTCCTCATAGCTTTCAAAGTCACAGATCACCAGCGTTTTCCATAGTCCAGGTTTCAGCCCACCAAAGAAGTGGTCAAACTTTCATTCGGGGGTAACAAAAAAGCCGAAGGCATGTCATGCAAGCCTTGTGAAGTTTTCATCGTACGCTCCGATAGATTCATCCTCTTTTTTCTTGAGGGAAAGTAAGTACCTTTCCATCTTAAGTTGGAGGGTGCACGGAAAATATTTATCAAAAAACATCTTCTAGAAATCCATCCATTCTAACACCTCAATCTCTTCCTCTGGGTTAGTATTTTTGATCAATGTCCACCATTAATCATCTTCACCTTCCATATGATAATCACCCAGAAGAACCTTATCTTGTTCGGAACATTGAAGTATGGAGAAGATATTTTCAATGGAGTTGATCCATTGTTCGGTGATTGAGGGATCAGACGATCCATTCAAAGTAGGAGGACTTTGTCTCATGAAGCTCTCAATAGTGACTTGTTCTTTCTTGGGGGAGGGGGGTTGAACGTTCCTCTTGACCCATGTTTCTATTCAAATCTTGAGTTAACTGAGATAGAAGCGTGACAAATTTTTCTATTCCCACTCCCATCAGATTGGGCATCTCATTTGTACAATCATCACATTGATCTTCACATCAGTTGTTAGCCTGAGTACTCATATTACCGGCCATTGGATGGAATAAAAGGAAAGTTAGGGGTAACACATAAAGGGTAATCCAAGGACAAAATTTATGACTTATAAATAACTTTTATTTCCTTAACTTATGAATCCATAGGCTTCAATCTATGCTATCCATGATCTACTTTCTAACATATATTCTTAGGGGAATTTTTTTAATTCCCTTCATATGGGTTCATACTAAGCTTGTGAATTTACCAAATCATATCCCCTAGGAGTATTATAACCAAGAGTGTATCAAGTCCAATTTTCATGCACCAGTTCCCATTCGAGTCTAGCTCAAAGGGGTGTTTTTGGGTTTTACCCCTAGGATACATCTATTCCAGAGCTGCCTCTACCTTCTTGTATCCAGACAGGGATGTATTTTCTTGATAAACCACTAACTCAATACTCACCAATACTTAGGGATTTTTTTATTATACTTATTCTTGTCTCTAAGTCTTCACTAGGGTTTTCTAATCCTAATCCCAAAAATAACTAAACCTATCCTCTGATACCATCCATGACAACCCTGCTTTTTATTACAGACTTAAACATGATTTATTACATAAAATTTACTTGATAAAACATAGAAGATCAAGAGGTCTAGTGTCTTTGGGACTTAGTAACATTACATAATAGTTTAGAACATAAAACACACAACAAATTTGTTGAGAACTGTCTTTACATGACCACTACATTCCCACATACTTAGCATTGTATGGGATAACCAGAGGACATGCATAAAAAAAGGGTGATCTATAAAGCCCAGTAAGGGAATAAACATGGAATAACATGAGGAATACAATAAATGTTATACAATAAGCATATAAATGGATAAAAAGAGAAACATGAATATAAAATCATGATAAATCATGATAATCATAACATGGAAATGCGGCAACAACACTTAACATTAAATTAGCATGAGCCAAGACTCATTGCACATGGAGCATGAGTAAACCCCCATTGCACATGAATCATGAGTAAAAACTCATTTCACTTGAATTGGCATGAGTAAAAACCCATTTCACATGACGTATCATAATACTATACTTTATCCAATGCATTAGAGTGCTATCAGGGCGCACCCTTCTTAAATATTTCATTTCATGCATAAGTGTGCCACATAGATCATATAACATTGAATCAATAAACATCATAAGTTATTACATGATTAAGGAATTTGGAATAAATACATGAAAGTATCATTCAATATGTATATGTTCATAAAGGTGAATACCCTTGATAGTGACATGGGTATGGTATTCACTACACTATGATCTTGGCTTAGAAAAACGTGGTGCAATTTCGGAAGCATAACGACATAACATAAGAATTCATAAAAATGGTTGATGAGAAAGAAATGGGTCTATCATCATATATAAGTGAAATTGATAGTAAGGGGGTCATATAGATACATTTACCAACAAATGTAATGGAATTTGGATTCACAATACAAAACAATTGCTTGAATGTAATTGAGGAGAGAGAAATTCCTTACGGAATTTTGGCATGGTAACAGGTGTACATGGAAAGAATTAATGAGAGAGAAAGGGTTATCCCATAATTAAAACATAAATAGGGAAGTATGGGGGAGGTGAGAAACCATACCCCAACATTTATAATTGAAATTAAAAGGGCATAACAACTTGAATAAAATTGGACAAAAATGAGAAAGGAAGAAAACCCGTACTTGGAAGTGCGATCCCAAAAGCTTGGGAGAGGCTTGAGAGAGGATTATTGGGAGCTTGGGGCACCTTGGGAGGATTATAGAGAGAAGTGGGAAGGGTTTGGTCGAACTCTAAAGGCTTTTAGTGAAGATGAAGTGGGATCTTGGGTGGGTTTATATAGGAAAGGAGAGATAATTCTTTATTATTTAGGTTTGGGACACCTCACATTAAACTAATCAAAACCACAAACCAGCCCATGGGTTTTGCCCATGTTTTTTTCAAAATGGGAGTAGAAACCAATATTTTATCTGGAAAATGGCCGAAATTCTTAAAATAATAGGGTTGCTTATGTGGAGGTGAGTCACACTCTCAAGGAAAACAATTTAAAAAGACAAAATGTTTTATAAGACTTGAAGGGTCCACTAAAGCTTTTTAAAATAAATCAAACAAACCCAAAATCACATTATTTTAATGGTAAAACATATATTGTCTGAAAATAATGTTTATATTATTTTATTAAATCACTATTGGGTCATTATGATGTCATAAAACACATTATATATTTAAACGGTATTTAATTTTTACCCAAAAATTCGACTGTCTCATAAAATTATGAAAAAATTCACCATTGGATAATTTTGACGTCCTGATTCCAAAAATAATATTCATTTTATCTAAATAATTTTCTAAATATTTTAATTTTTACTTTTAAAATAAAGACCGACATTTATCGAAAATTCATGTGTTTTGACAAAAACAGCTTTCAAACCTTAATAAAAATTACAATTGCATTCATAAAATTATATGATAATTTATATTTAATAAAAATTAATTTAATAATAATATTTTATTAAAATATTATTTAATTCAAAAATCCATTAATTTATCAAAATAGATTTCTTAGTTTAATATTAACTAAAAATACTATTTGTGCTTTAAAAACTATTTACAAAGCAACAATAATAAAATGAATGCACATTATTTATACAAAAATAATGTACATAGTCATAGTGATAGAGTCTTGTTACATAACCCCTTATAAAACCTGCATAAGACCAAAGAGTAAGGTTTGCGTTGATGAAAAACTTTTGGGGTGGCTTGGATAACATCGCTCGGGTGGTAATCTCTATTAACTTCCACTTCTTTCGTAGTCGATTCTGCTCAAGCTTAACGTGTTCAGGCTCGGCTTCGTCTTGGTCAAGGCCCATGCAGGCGCATCATGTTATAAAATAGAGGCAGAAATGTGGTTATCAGAGAAAGAGAGAACCTTAATATTCATTTCATCTCTCTGGATAAGACACAGGCTACCGGAGTGGCCTATATGGAGGACTAAAAGGAAAATAAGAAATCCAAATTTTTTCCAATACCATCCATTTACTTGATATCTAATATGGTTTTGGAAAGGAAAACCATGTCAGGGAAACTTGTGGAATAATGGTGCTGGAGAATTTGAACTGAACATGGGTTTCCAAGGCCACTATAGTTCCAACATAGGATTTTCATGGTGATAGGTGGGGTTAGCTCAGTCCAGCATCCACCTCTGATAAATTAAGAAAACCTCTACCTTGCATCTATTTCCATATTTTTGGGAAAAAATCAGCTACCAGAGAAAGATTAAAATCCCTAGGATTTTATCAGTTATGAACACCATTGTGAGATTAAAATCCTTAATATTTTATCAACACTAAAAAAGAACTGATAAAGGGGACCTTTATCAGTGCTTATAGAATCACTAATAAAGGGGTATATTGTAGTGTACTGTAACAGCACACTGTAGCACCAGAAACACCACTAGATATCAAAAAAATCAAGTACCAATATATAATTTAAATTAAATGAAATTTAAAACAAAAATAAAATAAAAAAACTATATTATATACATTTCAAACATTGGTTTATACAATTATATAAGTAAAAATTATTACATACATTAAAAAACATCAAAGTTCCTTTGTATCTTGATCCTAAACCCGACTCATGCTATTTCCCAAAACCCCCCTAATTGAGAAAAAAACACACCTGTATAAGAAAATAATTCTTATATTTGTAATAATATAAGGAAATAAATCAACAGAAAATGTTAATTTTAAACTAAAATAACACTTATATATTGAAAAGATGCACTGGGAGTCATACCGGTCAAAATGTGTGTCAGATTGAGGTGGGACTGAATTATAAATGTCTCAAATGACTTATGGATCATTTCTATAAAGTTTCAAAATATTTTTAATGTGTTTTTTTGGTTTTGAGTACATCACTTGTATTTTTTACTAAAATGTCATTTTAAATTGGAAACACACACTTTGACTCATACCAGTCACATAATGTATCAGTTTGATGTGATACCAATTCCTATATGTCAAAAATAATTTATGAATTAGTTTTATAAATTATTAAGACAATATGATCCCATTTTCTTAGCTTTTAGTGAGTGGCACTTTTTGAACAAAAATGTCGATTTTAAACTCACAACAAACACTTTGAGTAATACTGGGTATATCATGCCTTAAATTGAGGTGAAACTAATTCCTAAATATCAAAAATGACTTATGGATAATTATAATAAAGTATCAAAACAATTTAAATGAGTTTTCTTAGTTTTGATTAGGTTAGTTGTCTTTTTTACTAAAATTGATGTCAATTTTAAATAAAAAGATACACTTGGATTCATACCGGTCACACCGTGTATAAGATTGAGGTGAGGATAATCCATACACATCTCAAATGACTTATGGATTATTTTACTAAATTATAAAAACAATTCGAATGCATTTTATTGGTTTTGAGTATGTCACTTATCTTTTTTACTAAAATGTCATTTGAAACTAAAACACACACTTTGACTCATATTGGTCACATCATGTATCGGTTGGATGTGAGATTGATTCCTACAAGTCAAAAATAATTTATGAATCATTTTCATAAAATATAAATACAATATGAGTGTGTTTTATTAGTTTCCAGTGAGTGACACCTTTTGAACTAAAATGTCAATTTTAAATAGATAACAGAACTTTGAGTCATACCGGGAACGTTGTGTATCATATTGATGTGTGAATGATTCCTACACATAAAAAATTACTTATAGATCATTTTAATAAATTATTAAAATAATATAAATTCATTTTCTCAATTTTGATTATGTCACTTATCCTTTTTACTAAAATTGATGTCAATTTTAAATAAAAAGACACACTTAGAGTCATACTGGTCCACACTGTGCATCAAATTGAGGTGTGGAAAATTACTAAAAATCTTAAATGACTTATGGATCATTTTTATAAAGTATAAAAACAATTATAATTCATTTTCTCAGTTTTGAGTATGTCACTTGTCTTTTTTAGTAAAATGTCATTTTAAATAGAAAACAAGCACCTTGACTCATACCAGTCACATAGTATATTAGTTTGATGTGAGACTAATTCCCACACATAATAAATTATTTATCGATAATTTTTTCTAAATTATCAAGATAATATGAGTGCGTTTGCTTAGTTTTCAGTGAGTTATACCTTTTGAATTGAAATATCAATTTTAAACTGATAACAAACACTTTGAGTCATACCAGGCACATCATGTATCATATTGAGGTTACAATGATTCCTAAACATAAAAAAATAATTTTTTATCATTTTAATAAATTATCAAAACAATACGAATGCATTTTCTCATTTTCGAGTAAGACAATTGTCTTTTTTTACTAAAATTGATGTTAATTTTAAATAAAAAGATGAACTTGGAGTCATAACAGTCACACCATGCTTTAGATTGAGGTGAAACTTATTATTACATATCTTAAATGATATATGGATCATTTTACTAAAGTATAAAAGCAATATGAATGAATTTGTTCAGTTTTGAGTATGTAACTCGTATTTTCTACTAAAATTTCATTTTAAATTGGAAACACGCACTTTGACTCATACCAGCCACATAGTGTATCTATTTGATGTGATACCAATTAATATACACCATAAATCATTTTTTTAATAATTTTAATAAATTATCAATTAAATTAGAGTTCATTTTATCCATTTTCAATGAGTGTCAATTTTTGAACTAAAATGTCGAATTTAAACTGATAACGGAAACTTTGAGTCATATCGGGAACATTGTGTATCAGATTGAGGTGTGGCTGATTAATACACATAAAAAATGACTTATGGATATTTTTAATAAATTACCAAAACAATATGAATGTGTTTTATCAATTTTGAGTATGTCACTTGTCCTTTTTACTAAAATTGATGTCAATTTTAAATAAAAAGATGCACTTGGAGTCATATCGGTCACACCGTGCGGCAGATTGAGGAGATGATGAATCTTACACATCTAAAATGACTTATGGATCATTTTACTAAAGTATAAAAATAATATAAATTCATTTTCTTAGTTTTGAGTGTGTCACTTGTCTTTTTTACTAAAATGACATTTTAAACAAGAAACACACACTTTTAATCATACCGATCACATCATGTATCAGTTTGACATGAGACCAATTCCTACACATCAAAAATGATTTATAAATCATTTTTATAAATTATCAAGACAATACAAGTGAGTTTTCTTGGTTTTAGTGAGTGACACTTTTTGAACTAAAATATCAATTTTAAAATGATAACGAAAAATTTGAGTCATACCGGGCACATCATGTATCATCTTGAGGTGTGACCAATTCCTAAACATAAAAAATGACCTATGGATCATTTTCCTAAATTATCAAAATAATTCAAATTAATTTTACCAGTTTTGATTATGCCACTTGTTTTTTAGTAAAATTGATGTCAATTTGAAATAAAAATACACACTTAGAGTCATACTGGACCACACTATTCATCATATTGATGTGTTTCTATTTCCTACACATATAAAATGAATTATGGACAATTTTCCTAAATTATCAAAAAAAATTAAATGTTTTTTCTTTATTTTGAGTATGTCATTGTCTTTTTTACAAAAATATCATTTTAAACTAGAAACATGCACTTTAACTCATATCAGTCAAATCATGTATTAGTTTGATATAAGACTGATTCCTACACATAAAAAATGACTTATAAATAATTTTAATAAATTATAAAGACAACCAGAATTCAATTTCTTAGTTTTCAGTGAGTGATAATTTTTGAACTAAAATGCTGATTTTAAACTGATAACAAACACTATTGAGTCATACCAGGAACATAGTGTATATGATTTTGGTGAATCTAATTATTACACATCAAAATTTACTTATGGATCATTTTCATAAAAGTATCAAAACAATACAAACTCTTTTTCTTGTTTTTAAGTAGGTCAGTTTTCTTTTTTACTAAAATTGATGTTAATTTTAAATAAAAAGACACACTTGGAGTCATACCGGTCACACTGTGCGTCAGATTGAGGTGAGAATAATTCCTATATGTCTCAAATTACTTATAGACTAGAATAAAAAAGTATAAAAATAATAAAAATGCGTTTTATTGGTTTTGAGTATGTCACTTGTCTTTTTTACTAAAATGTCATTTTAAACTAGAAACACACACTTTGACTCATACCGGTCACATCATGTATCAGTTTTATGTGAGACCAATTACTACAAATCAAAAATAATTTATTAATAATTTTAATAAATTATAAATACAATATAATTATGTTTTATTAGTCTTCAGTGAGTGACACTTTTTGAACTAAACTGTCAATTTTAAACTGATAATGGACACTTTGAGTCATACCAGTCACATAGTGTATCATATTGATGTGTGAATAATTATTATAAGTAAAAAATGACTTATGTATAATTTTTATAAATTATAAAAATAATATGAATGTGTTTTATCAGTTTTGAGTAGGAAAGTTTTCATTTTTACTAAAATTGATACAATTTTAAATAAAAAGACACACTTGGAGTCATACCGATCACACCACACATCAGGTTAAGGTGAGGATGATTACTACATGTCCCAAATTAATTATGGATAATTTTAATAATGTATAAAACAATCAAAATTTGTTTACTAAGTTTTTATAATGTCACTTTACTTTTTTACTAAAATTTCATTTTAAACTTGAAACACGTACTTTGACTTATACCAGTCACATCATGTATCAATTTGACTTGAGACTGATTCCTACAAATAAAAAATGGTTTATGAATAATTTTACTAAATTATTAATACAATCCAAGTGTCTTTTATTGATTTTTAGTGAGTGACTCTTTTTGAACTAAAATGTCTATTTTAAATTGATAATAAAAACTTTGAGTCATACTTGGCACATCATGTATAAGATTTAGGTGAGGTTGATTTATACACATCAAAAATGACTTATGGATAATTTTATAATGGTATAAATATAATCTAAATATTTTTCATCATCTTTGAGTATTTTAGTTTTCCTTTTTACTAAAATTAATGAAAATTTTAAATAAAAAGAAGCACTTGGAGTCATACCAGCCACAATGTGTGCCAGATTGAGGTGAGGATAATTACTACATGTTCCAAATTCCCAAAAAAATCCTAACTACCAAGTTTTCCATGATTTAAATTGGATTTATTTATATAACTACCAAAAATTCATATTGACTCGATTTTCTTAGCTGAAAAACCTTTTTTGGCTAACAACATAGAACAAATATGTAGTGTTGTAGTTTGAAAAAAAAATGGAAATGGAAATCATGGTAACATTGGAAGAAAAGAAAATTGTATAACTTTTGTGGATTGTTTCAGATAATTTAAAGAAAGATATGAATTCCCAAAAGATCTGTAAAAAAAATAAATAAGTATTAGATAAAAATGATAAGGAAATTAACTTATAAATTGAATATAAAATGATGAAAAAATTAATTAAATAAGTAGTAAGAGTTAAAATTTTCATGATGTTTTTATTCATTCTTGATGCATTTACTTGTTTTAATTATCTTAGTTTTAAGATCAAAGTTCAATTTCTCACAAGAATGAGTAGTTTCAAACAAACCACCCCAACTTGAACAAAAGAATCCACTTATATAAGAAAAGAATTATTATATGAGTAATACTAAAAAGAAATAAATTAAATATAAATATGAATTAATACATTAATTATATTAAAAATGATTTTACTTTGGAAACATAAATATTACCTCTATGATTGATAAGTGGAGGGAACTTGAAGGAAAGTGATAAATTCTAACACCGTAGGGGTGAAAATTTTTTGAGAGAGAAGAAATCTGTGGAAGTTTTGGTGTATAAAGGCATGAAAGATGGAAGAAAATATTCTAAAATAAAGGAACTGTGAAAATAGGACTTCCCAAAAGATATGTGAAAAAACTAAATAAATATTAGATACAAATGATAAGGAAATTAACTTATAAATAGTAGATAAAATGATGAAACCTTTTTATGATGGTTTTATACATTCTTCACCCATTTCCTTATTTTTATTATCTTAGTATCATACTTGAAGTATAATCTATCATGAGTTTGAGAATATTTAAGCAAGCCACCTTAACTCAAACAGAATAATCCACCTATATAAGAAAATAATTCTTATGTGATTAATATAATAAATAAATAAATTAAACATAAATATGAAAACATACATTAATTATATATACATTTATTTTACTATGAAAACATAAAAATTACCTTTGTGATTAATAATTAGAGGGAACCTGATGGAAAGTGATAAATTCAAACACTGTAGGGGTGAAAATGTTTTGAGGGAGAAAAAGTATGTGGATGTTTTGGTGATGAAAGACATGAAATATGGAAAAAAATCATATAAAATAAATGAACTCTTCAAGGAATAATGGAAATTAAATCAACGTTTCATTATATTATTTTTCGGTAAAATAGATAAAGTATATCATAACATTCCATTTACATCTTACCAAAGGGTTTCCTTCATTATAGTTTGTTATTCCATGGGATTGGTAACATCATCATATATAGAAGACATTTTCTGCATGATTAGTCAAACATTTAATTTATACTATGTTAATATAGTAGAGAATATATAATATTATGAGGGAAAAAATATTATATTAACAAAAATTACCTTTACATTGAATTATCTTTATTTTTTAATGGTTTTAGGGATTTGGTTCATCTATAAAGAATTACAATACACTCTTTGTGCTCCCCTATAATGTACAAGACATTTTATACATTGGGACTGCCATAAAATAATTATGATCTCCCAATTAAAGGGTCAGCCTCAACTAAATTTTTATTTGAATCGATATTTGTTTTAGTTGCCAGTAGGAAAATTGACCAATTCTTGTTTTTTTGGACCTGATACATAAAATATTTTCATAGTTTTTGATGTAATTTTGAATAGAGCATATTTTCCCCTTCCATGCTAAAATTCACCTTTATGAAGCCTATTTCATCAACTTTCACTGCCCTCATAATGTCAACCCATTTACTATGGAAAATCAGCACTTGAAATGTTGTATAATACAACTCATATGTCTCTTTGATAATGCCAAAATATGACATATTTTCATAAATTGGATTTCTATCCTTGGAACCAAATATGTGAATCGCTTCTACCATAAGGGTAACACCACTATTTTACATCGTACTATATTTATCATGTTCTTTTGTATATAACTTATAACCATTTATTAAAAAACTATTGTAAGATATAACATTTTCATTCGGTCCCCTAGTTAGACATCAAAGTCATTTGTCAATTGAATTTTTATTTTCAGATAACTCATTATAAATTTGATCTTGGAACCATCCTATAATCTATTGATTATATATATTTGATATCCATCCTTCAACCCTTGAGGTATTCAAATATCCAAGAATTTATTTGTGGGATTCAATGTATGGATCAACATCTTCACTATTATGTAAAATGTAAAGGATTTCTTTCTCCCACTATATCAAGATAATTTTAACAACATATCTTCTAGAAATACCTTTTCCCATAAGGCATCTTCTATGATTAGAATTTGGGTGAACAATGCTGTCAATATCTGATTGGTAATAGGTAAAAAATTCAACATATTCTTCAAAAACATATTGTTATGAAATATAAACTTTTGTCCTAATTTGATTCTTGAAATACCCTTTCAAAATCTTTATATAACATTTAATGGGGTATACCCATCTATAATGGATTTGACCACATTGTTAAACCTCTCTAACTAAGTGAACCACCAAGTGGACCATTATATCAAAGAATCATGGTGAGAGGAACATATATAATTCACATAATATGATTTCAACCTAATTATTTAGGATTGGAAAATTTTTTCTGGTTTATAACTTTACTACATATGTCTTTGAAAAAGAAGCAGAGTTTGGTTAATCTATGCTGTACATTTTTAGGAAGAATGCATTGAAAAGAAACATGCATCAAATCTTGCATCAAAACATGACAATCATGTGATTTTATTCCTTGTAACTTTAAATTAGTCATTAAAACAACATTCTTGATATTTTAGGAATACCCCTCTATAACTTTTACACTATTAAGGAAAAGAAAAAAATGAATTTTTTCTTATCTGGATAGAGTGTAAGCTGCTGGAGGAAGAAAAGTCTGCCTTTACCCTTCACTAGTGCCAACTCTTTCCTTATCCCTATGTCAATCATGTCCAACCTAGCCTTGATGTCATCTTTTTCTTTCAATAACATTTAGCAGCATGCCAATAACACCATCAAATACATTTTTTTGTACATGCATGACATCAAGAAAATGTTTTGCATACAAACAATTACAATACAATAATTCAAATTAAATTTATCTCTTCTTCCAAACTTATTTAATAATGCTTTTTGAAAATGGTTTATCAAAAATATTTTTAATATTTTTTACTATATTGAATAGTTGATCATCTATTACTAGAGATTGTGTTGTACCTTTTTTGATATTCCCATAGAATGCTATCATCTAGGATTGGTATTTATGTCATTGAGGTAAAAATTTCTAATTTTCTAAAAACATAGTATTTGAGGAATATTTCAACCGAAATAAGTGTGTGTGTTATTCATAAATGGAATACTCTAACATTCCTTTAATTCTATAACATAATAAATTTCCATAAGTAGGGAAGTCATTTATTTTCCTGTACGACATGGACCTCAATGTGAATTTTTCCCTTCTATGAGAATCACACATTGTAACACCTGTATCCCACATCAATTTTATATTTTTAATCAATGGATACAAATAGACATAAATATCATCACCAGGTTTCTTTGGTCCATATATAAGTAGAGAAAACATAATTTATTTTTTCTTCATACATAACCATAGTTGAAAGTTATAATTTACAACATGATAGGTCATGTACTATGATTACTACTATGTATACCAAAAATATTTATTCAATCTATAGATAATTCATCATGAAAGTTTCTCAGCTCATTTTCAAATGTAGGATACTCACAATCAATTTTATTCCACCGAGGAGAATATGCTAGATGATGTAGGTTCCCATATTTAATTCTTGTATTTTCATTCCATATAAATTGTCTCATAGTTTCCTGATATCTATATAGTCTTTTAAACTATAGAATGGTAGGAAAATAATATACATATTTTTAAGGACTTGATTCATTTTTCTTGTATCGATCTGCACTACACTTTGGTAATTTTATGAGTGATTCATGATCGTTGTAAAATAATATGAAATCATTTAGATAGGTAGGTATTTTTGTAGAGATCATTACCATTGAATGTGTAATTCATTTAGCATCATATTTTCAACATGATAGTTCATTTTATTCTGGTAACATATCATTCAGGAGACCAAGTATTTCTGTAAAGCTATTGTCACTCCATCTGCTACCAGCTTTCAAATTATATAACTTCAATACAACTGGAAATGTTGTGTATTTAGTACAACCGATATAAAATGGCCTTTTAACACAACTATTTAACTTCTAAAACAACTTTTAAAAATCATGAAGGTCATATTTAATTATCATTATCATTTCTTAAATACGATCTCCATCATCATTTACACTGGTATTCATATCAAATGATCCATAAATTGAAGTATCATCCAAATTGGTGTTCGTGTTCAGTTTTCCCCCATGTTTATTCCAACATTTATAGCTCTGATCTATTCATTGACAAATAAAATGTTCTTTCAACTATTTTAGACTAATTTTTCTTTAATAAAAACAACATAAACATGGAAAAAAGGATTTAAGAAGGGTCGTATGCATGTTATATTGAAAACTTGATGAGATATTTAACTCCATCTTCATACTCTTTTGTTAAACATTTAGCATGAATACATTTTTTATTCATATCCATCCTATTGTGTTCATAAAATATTCATTATGTACAATAAATAAATAAATACACATAAGATATTCATTATCAAAGGTGAAAGATATAGATAATTTTAATAAAGGAAACCCAATATTTGATTGTTTCAAAGAATTTCAGTATTCTTTGAAGAAAATGTATAAATGAATTTAAGAAAAGAATTATTCCACTATAGTAGGTGTTATACTTTTAATTCATCCAAAGGTTAAAGCTATAGACAAATTTTATCCTAATCATCTCATCCCTTGAATAGTTATCATTGCATTTTTTGTTTAAAACTCATCCTCTATCTCTTGTGGACATGCACCTATGTTGCTTTAAATACTCTAAGTAGTAGTAATTAATGGTATAACTACTACTTAGAGTAGTACAAGAAACATAAAAGAGATTAGGGATGAGTTTCAAGATTTTTTTTAATAATAACTATTTGGGAGATGAAACTTATGAGGATGAAAATTGTACTCCATTATGCTCTCAAAAGGGGTAATGCCTCCTAATTGTGATAATTACACCATTATAACTAGTTATTAACTCATGGTCTATTGAAGGTGTGATTTGGGGGGAATACATGTTCTTGTATGTGATTCAAGTGGTCTATGTGGGGATATGTTATGATATATGAATCCTTGGGGCCTCAATGAATTCTATATTTATAGGATAAATCCAACTTTTAATATTTTCAATACTCTAACTAAGACTAGTCCAATCTCTATTAAAATGTTCCATCACGACTTTATTAAATCCCCTAAACAAATGAAAATATAATATAGGAAATTAAGGAGTAATAATGAACCCAAATATAATAAACAATAATAATAAAGACTTGATGGTACATTTTAATAGAGTTAGGACTAGCCTTAGTTAGAGGTTTTAAAATATTAAAAGTTGGATTTCTCCTATTAATATAGAATTCATAGAGGCCCTAAGGATTCATATATAAAAATGTATTGATAAAACATTTTAATAAATAAATAGTTATTTCATATACATGGATGGTAATTAGAGATTACTAGGGTTGGAACCAATACATGTAAACCTAAAATGATGAATACCTAAAAATAATTTATAATAATTATTCCAACATATATATAATTTGATAACCACCATTCTATTTTTTGTAACAAGTGATTTAAGAACCTAAGGAATTATTACATTTAATATTAATAATATATTGAATATTTGAAAACTTCTCAAAATTATATTTAAATTTCAATTAAAAATTGATAATTAATGTAAAAAATAATTTTAGGAAAAGAACATACCTAATAACGATAAAGGTTTTAAACATCTCAAAATTATTAGTTGATAAATTGATTCAAGAATTATTTCTAGATAGTTTGAAAACAAGGATTACTTTCAAGTAGACAAAGAGTATACTTTATAATAAAATTTCATTTTCATGGGAATTATGGGTTCTATGGTGATTTTTGGCACATATTATAAAATTTTAGTCAAAATGAGATAAATAATAGTAATTATGGAAGATATAGAGGTTTTAAGTTAAAGGGAAGATGACCCACTCTTACAAAAATAGTTTTAAAGTGATATGAATCTTTATTAGTAAAATTGGATGATGAATTTCAACCATTGAATGAACTCTTTTGAAAATGTGACAAATTAAATGATTGTATGATGGATTTTCAAGATTTTCTAAAAATATAGATGAATGTGAAGAAATAATTAGAAATGTACCATATGAAAAATAATGGAATGTAAGAGGAATTTATTATTGATGTCACACTAAAGGATTTAAAAAAGAAACATCCTTTCATATTAGATATTGTTTATTCATCTCACATATGATAGGTAAATTGATGTAATTAAATATTTTTGACAAGTTCAAAGAGTACTTATTATTTTAGAAATGGTGGATCTCATAAGATAAACTATTTGCATTTAAAAGATGTTGGAAAGAAAATTAAATGTTAAAGAATGATATGTTTTTAGACGGATCAAAAATTAAAATAATAATTTAGAGATTTAAATGAAACAACACTTGGAGTTTATTCACTATGATATATATGGACCCTCAAAGTATAAATCAATGCATTGTGATAATTATTTCATTTCACCCATTTATAATTATACTCAGATCATATGTATTATGTTTTAGTCACACAAAGATATATATATATATATAATACTCTAAATGGGATTATAATTTTAAGAATAAGTATTAAGAATGAGTTTCATTATGTGGTAAAGAAGTCTATATTATATTATGGAATTGTTGTTAAAGGCATATTCCTTGGCATGAGGTGAGGCGAGGTGCACCTGGTGCTCTTCACCACTGGTGTACCCGTAAGACCTCACTGAGGCACATCAAATACGATATCCTCACGCACCAAAGGTGTGAACTAACTCAAGAGGCACTGTAGAGACAGGCATAGTAATGGCACACCACCAGCTTTCGAAATCAGGGGGAATAGGGTTGTGGAAATTATAGGTATCGGAGAGGCATAAATCGAGGGTGACCCGATGGAAATCGGGGGTGGTTCCAGAAATAATGATGATAAAAAATAGATATTACCAAACAAGTAATCAACAAGTGGGGAGGAGGATAAAATAATATACCTTGGATTGAAGCTTTGAATCGTCTGAGATAAAGTAGATATATTGAAAAATCCAGAATTCATTCAAGCCTTGGATTCATAAGACCCTTGAATCATTCAAGACTTGGATTCAAGCCTTGGAATTATTTGAGCCTTGATTCGATCCTTGATTCAAGCATGGATTCGATGAGGAGGATCCCTAAAATTAGGTGTATTCCATTGAATGCTTCAAATATCGTGACTGGTTCATGATTGATAGGGTTTTTAAAATAGATCAAGAAACTTTTATCAGCATTTCCAAAAAATCATGGATAAATATCCCTTTTATTAGAGCTAAATTAATAAGTGCTGATAAAATGCATATTTATCAACGCTTATTAATTAAGCACTGATAAAGGTTTTATAATTATAATTATAAATAATTTTTTTAATTATATTAATATAATTATATATATTTAATAAATATATATAAATATAAATATAGTAAATATATTCATTATATAAGTGTATTTATTATAATTTTATACTTATTTAAATATATAATTAATTATTTATAATTATATAAATTCTTTAAAAAATAATATTTAGATATTTAATTAATAAGATATTTAATATTTTTCTTAATTTACTTATTTTTAATTTTTATTTGTTTAATTATTATTTTAAAAATATCTATATATTTAATATATACTATTTATTAGTATTTATAATTTATATACACTATAATAAATTTATTTATTTTTATCAATAACTATTTATTAATAAGATTTTTAATATTTTTTTGATAAACTCATTTTTATTTATTTAATTATTTCATTTTATTCAGGACCTTTATTCGCACTAAAAATCACTGAGAAAGGATCCCTTTTTCAGTGATAAAAATAAAGCACTAATAAAGGGACCCTTTATCAGTGCTAAAAATAAAGCACTGATAAAGGGTACCTTTTATCAGCACTAATGAAAAACACTGATAAAGGTTACCCTTTATTAGCACTAAAAAAACATTGTTAAATAATACCATTTATCAGTGCTAAAAAAACACTAATAAAAGGTACCCTTTATCAATGCTTATTTTAGTGCTGATAAAGGAGGCATTTATTAGGGATTTTTTCTAGTGCTGATAAGGGTCAGCGCTGTTAAAGTCCTATTTTGTAGTAGTTCGTCTCAAGTATATTCTCCCTTTTCAAAGAATGTTTCCCTAAAAGTTATCATACTAAGGGGAGATCTAGTCCTAGAGGATCTAGAGGATCAGAGTAGATATGGTTTATCTTGGAGGAGAGTTTTGGAGTCCCCTCCGATGCTATGAAAGAACAAACATGAAAAACGCTTAGCTCCTTTGGGAAATTATTCAGCTCGACAGGACTCAAACACCCTTTATCACTAGGATCAAAAAAGAAGTATGGTGGCCCTATCATGATACTTTTTTTTGATCGGTTTTCATGTGCATGCATAAATATTTGGAAATATTTTACCTTTATATATTCCTTTCCTCTTCTAAAATGAAGGATGATCCAATATTTTTTTTCATGGAGCAAAGGGCCATATTTCATAATGATATTACCCGAATATTCTGTTATCTTTAAAGAAAAATACTTCTTTGAGTGGCCAATTCATCAATAAAAGAAATAGAAAATGGGCATTTTTTCATACTCAAATAGGATCCAGGTCTTGGATTTTTTCATAGAAAGTAACATACCCTTGAAGAGTGGGAGGGTGACATCGATCATGATCCTTATTCACACAAAAGGACCCCAAAGGATAGGATCTGAATAATACCATTCTACAAAGTCTCTGATGCATTCTATGATCTATTTAATAATGTGTTCCTATATACCCAAAAAGGAAATTCCAGTTAATCTGATCCAAAAGGATGATTTTGATAAAGTCTTGTTCATAATATCTTGGTCGTAATTCAGATCCTTTATAATGAAAAAATAGTTTTTGAAGGACCAAGGTATCCCCTAAAGAACCTGATTTTTATTAAACTCATTAAAGAATTAGAAAACTAGAAGCCTAACTTTGAGCTTATGTATTTACACTCCATTTTCAAATGCCAAACAGATTGAAAATTATTATTTAGGGCAATCGGATTGAAAGGATGATCAAATAATTTTTTTCCTAATTTATGGAGAGACATATGCCGCATCAAGAAGGCATCATCATTATGCATTGTAATAATAGGAGATTTTCCTTCTCCAAAAAATGAGAACTTCCACCATAGATTAATAGATAATTCTCCATCAGTACACTCAAATTAAATAGTAGCATCCTTCATTAAAGAATAAAAAAATCACACATGAAACCCAAAATTAGTGACACTATAAAAATCAATCGCAATCATCCCACATAAAATAGAAAAATGTCATAGATTTAGGATCCTCTATCAAATGTCATGAACACAACACTACTAAAAAAGATTCTCCGATCCTAGGAATCCCCATAGAAATGTCAAAACCTTAGAAACCCTTAGAGTACCTCCCAAGCAGATAGATTAGTGTTTGTTTAAACTAAAATGAATTTTTTAGTATAATATTATTTTATTTTAATTTTATGGAAATTTTTATGATATATATTTTAATTTTTAAATAAAAATCATATAATATATGTTTCTTACTGTTTTTATGCATCACAATTTTTTTTATATTTTTATTATAATTATAATTTAAAATCAATGACCTCACATTTTTTTGTGTACCTTTATTGATATTTTTTATTATTCATTTATTAATGTTAATTATTTTAAAGTAAAAATTTTATAAATGAAACAATTATGGTTTAAATAAATGAAACAATCAAAATATATAAAATGTAATTTATGAAAACAATTGATGAATAACACTAAAAATACTCAATTACGGATGATACAAAAAACAGAATAATAATAAAAAAACTAAAATATGTTTTTATTTTTTCCTCTTTTTACATTTAATCATGATTTTTTTAAATTTTTAATTTAATTTTCATATAAATTAAATGGAATAACATGAAATATCTATTTTTATATATTTTTTGTATATTTATTTTTTAGTTCATTTTATCTCATGGAGTATGTTTTTAAATATTTGTATATTTTTGTATTATAACTTTATTTTATCTTATTTTTGTGTTAATTTGTTTATAGGATTAATTTTATTTACAATAAAAATCACATGATACACGTTATGTGTTTTTTTTTAAATAGTACCCAGCCCGTGCGTTTTCATGGCATAATCATTTAATTACAAATTCACATAAACACACTCATAATTTAAAGTTATTAAAATATTTAGAAATATGAAGTATATAAAGAGAAATAAATATACGAGTAAATAATAGTAGATACATAAAACAAAATCGAATTAAAAATAAACTGTTGAACATAATAATTAACTTGTGGTAAGTTTACTCAATTTTTATTTTCATCTTGCATTTATGTTCATTGAACTAATTTTTAAGATCCTTTGAAGTTGAACCATCTCTGCTAAATTTAGTGTTGAATTCCTCACCTGTATTAAATATTTCTTTATCAAATTCTTGTTATAAATTTCTATTGAAAGTGATATGTTAAGTAAAATGCTTAAAAAAGTTCAGACTAAAAGAAGATAAATTTGCAATAGATTAAAATGCTTAATTAATATCCTTCAACCAATTGTATAATTTAATGTCATATTTCATTTAGAAATTACCGAAATTAAAACTAAAATAAATCTACATAAAAAATGAATTATACATAATAAGTTATGTAGAATAGGTATTAATATAGGGTATAAGAACGTAACTATAGAAAACTATATTATAAAAATGGAATCCAATCTATAGAGTATATTTAATACTGTTGAATGATCATAGTGCAACTATAAATGGAGAAAAATTTGAATGATCATAGTGCATATCAATGAAAACTTATATTTAACTAATTAAACCTAGAGAGAGATGCAATATAGGAAGATAAAGAAATAGAAGAGTAAATAGTATTAATACATAAAACAAAATAGAATCAAATCATTAAATAATTATCCATTATATTTTAAGGAATCATTTGAACATATCAAATGATAGTAGTTTAGTCTATTAATTTTTTTTATTTTGAATGCATTTCTAAGATATTTTGAAGCTGAATAGTCTCTGGTGAAATCATTGTTAACTTAATATATGACATCAAATTTTTCCTGATCAAAATAGTGTTATAAACATCTCTATAAATAATATGTTAAGTATCATGTTAGAAAAAGTTCACACACTAAAATGAGATAAATTCTTTACATGTACACTATCGATGGAGGGGAATACACACTCAGTCAAAATACACCCATATTGTAATGAAAAAGCAATATAAAACATATTCATACAATATATATAATATAAAATGTGATCAGTTTTAATTGTAATAATAATTTAATTACATAAATTTTAAAATGATCAATTCATATCTAAAAATCATTTTCATAATTATATGGAATATTTCATTTGAAAGAACTAAAATTCTTTACAAAATGCATCCACAAAAAAATCAATTATATTATGCATGTAATAGACTTATATTGTAACTATATATCAGTGAAAAATATATGAATGCAGTATACATACTTTAAAAGGATAAATGTTTTTTATATTAAATGTTTCATATCGAAATAAACATTAATACCTATAGCCAGTTGTATCCTTCAACTTAAATATGATTTTATACAGAGTTTTCAAAAAAACATTTAAATAAAATAAATACATGCACCACCCATGAATTTATGGTGTCAATTATTTAAATTTTAGATACATAAAATATGAAATCTTTCATACATAAATAAAATATTATATAGATTTAATTAAAATTCATTGAAATGCTTCAACATTCAAAAATACAATACTTCAATTTAAATGCATTTGAATTTCATTTTAGAAAAAATGCAGCCCCAAAACTCCAAAATAGGTTTTTCAGCTCTAATGTGGATACTAATATTACAAAAATTATTTTATAATGAAAATTTTCACATTAAACCCTATTGTAATTGAATATTTTATTAGCTAAATAGGTTTACATTTCATGTTTTTTATGTAATCGGAGTTTTGAGAATACTGGAGGTATATTGGGTTTGTTGGAACTGAGATATCATTTGATAAATTTAGGTCATGGTATGGCTCTGAGTGTCACACCATGATGTGTTTTATGGAAATATATATGGTTATATAATTTGGAAATTCATGATGGGTTTCTTTGAGTTATATAGTAGAGGGTTTGATGGCACTAGAATGGTAGTGTATTAATGATGAATCACAGTGTGTATGGGTGTGTCATTGTGCACAAGGTTCAAAGTGAGTATTTTGGAAAATGGATACTCATATGTCTTGTTTATAACCATTGCATAAAGAATATTTAAACACTTGTTTCTTACATTACAGACTAACTGAAAATTAAAATTTTTTATTATGAAAACACTTTTGAGAAAAAAGTGAGAAACCACAAGATCCAAACATTACTAATTTAACAGTTATGGAATGAATGGTTTTGATTATAAAATGTAAGAGGATGTTATATTTTCAAGTATTTGGAAGATAAAGTGTTGAGGTTAGTTTATGGAGTAAGGGTGACCTAAGGAGTTTTGGTATATTTTCCTAAATTACCTTCACTGTGTGGTCAGGAATGACATGCCATAGATACCCAAGGTTGAGATTCTATATTCTATCCACCTATATGTTATCGAACTATCATACATTGGTTGTGAAAAGTTCTAATATTCTATATTCTAATTACTTTTATTTATTTTCTGGTTACTATGTCCATCACGACATGAGACCTGAGTGGTCTGTTCTAGGAGATCACGACATTAGTTTTATGGTAGATTATTATGCTTGATCTAACATAATGATCATTGAAGTGCTTATTTTAAAAGAGGGTTGGAGAGCTCTCCCTTCTTTATTTATATAATGTGTTAAAGTTTTGTGCCTACATTTTCATTTGAAAATTTACGAGGGTTAAAATTTTATGAACAATTTGAATGTAATCTTCATATTATTTTAAATAATATACAAATATTGTTTTAAAAAATAGTTTAATCTAACAGTGCTATAATGAATTGAAAGTACTTGTACTGACATAAATACATAGGGAAGGAATTCTATGTAAATGTTAGTTTAATATTGAAGTCAAACATATAGGAAATAAATTAATACATACCATTGGGTGTGAAAATGAAATTGTTGTCAAACTTGATATATTTTGATGAGAGGTTGCATCCTAAGGAACAACATGTAGGGAAATGAATAGTAAAGAAGTCATATTGATAAATAAATAACTATATATTCTATGTGAAAGAGTTATTAAGGACATAATTTGAGTTCATTTTCTAAGTTCTAAAAATCTAACACTTGTTCCACATTATATATTATAAGGAAAATTTTGAAATAATTATGTTCTAATGGAGAGTTGGCCTTATGTTCATGTGCACTAATGGAATGTGAAATTATTCTACCTCCCTTCATCACAAGATCAAACCTCAGGTAGCCCTCAAGTAGGTTCAAACTTATGTATATCTCCCTTAATTGAATAGACAATCATTGAACCCAAACCACCATCTCAACAATATAAACTGGGAAGTAATCTAAAAAAATGGAATTCCTTACAAGACAGAAGTGCCTTAGACCAGTTTAACTATATGAACCAACCTAGTTTACTTTGATCCCCTTGGCAGCCTTAACCATCATCCTTGGAATTATGTTGAATTGGTTCTGTGTGATGACCAATGAGATGAACCGAATGACACCAATATACATCCTATATATTTGAAAGAACTTATAGTGAATAAAATGACTATACAGTAATGAAAATCAAGGATCCCATGAAATCTATAACACCATAACCTACCTTTGAATAGCCCTAATTTGGATTAGCCATGGAAACAATGTGACCCTCAGTGATCTCCCACCATCACGCATTCAAGCAGAAATATCACCTCTAGTTTCAAAAAACATTTCTTCCCCAACATAAAATACACCTTAGAACTCCATAAAAGAGAACCCAAGCTATAAAGTGGTAGTGGCATCCAAACCATGGAAGCCCTATAGTGTGAACAACAGTGACCCTATTGTAGTATCTCCTTGTGATTTTAACAGAAAAAATGAACCTATGGGAAAAAATAATTAACCCTCAAATGGACCTACTTCTAGAAAACGGCTTCCTAAACATGCACCTTAGACCATAAATTATAGTGATCCAGCATAGCGGTGTCTCAAAACCTTCCAATTTATAGTGAACAACACCCAAAACCACTTAATTTTTTGGAGTGAAGCCAAAATCTTACAATGGTGGTAAAAATTTAGGCATCCCCTAAGTATAAGAAAGATATCATCTATGATTTGACCACCTACAGACCTACATAGACCCTAAAATCCATAAATCATAGACCACCCAACTATGATTGGCCCACCTCCTTCTCTATTTGAGTCCCCACAAGAAACTCAATCCATGTGTCAAATATGAAACATAATATGGAGTAAAAAATATATATACCAAAGGATATATGGTGATGTATATGGTATCAAATATGAATAGATGTGATAAGGTTTGGTGATGCATATGATTCTATGCACGAGGATGGATCTACATGATGGAATATATTTATATGGTGAATAAATATTGGTTGGAATCATGGTAGTGTTTTTTGAGGCTATATTGTTCAATGCACAGAGGGAGAGATTGATTGAAATAGGGGATGTAATGATTTTTGGGATGGAGAAGAGGTGATAGAAAACATAGTGTATGGGGAGGGATCGGGGTTTTGAGGGAAGTGATATATGACGAAAGAAGAGGTGACAACAACTATAGTGAGGAGTCATAGGTGAGGAGGAAGAGATAGGAAAGGCAGAGGTGATAAAGAGTAAAAGGATGAGTTGTGGATGGTGATTCAGAGTAGGGGATGTTGAGAGGAGTTATGAATGCGATGATGGAATGGAGGGTAGAGAAAATCATGGGCGACAGGAGGGTGGAAGATGAAAATGAAAATTTTAAGCTATAGAGGACTTGACATGTTTTTAGGGAAGGCTATGGTGGAGACACATGTCTTGGGAGGAACATACTTTAGTATAGATAATATATATGTAATGTTATATCTTTCAAAAAATAATTCAGTTTAGATATAAAAAATAATATAAAGAACATTGTTTCAAAATGTACATGGTGTGTAGTGTAATATGTAGAGATCATAACTTTGATTAGGAAATTTTGTACTAAGTTCTGTGGTTCTATAATTTAGAGGATCACTTGTGAAAACAAAATAATCAGTTCGTATTTCACCCTTGTAATTTCATAGGACACAAATAGATAGATATTTGGAAAAGAATAATGATATGAATTCTTGAGGGAAGAGATGTTTGATACTTATAGATATGTTATAAGAGTATAATATATCAAACTTATATTCAATGGTTTCAAAATTATTCATATTAAAATTTAAATACAGTTGGATGAAATTTAGTAAAAATAAAATGGGAAGGAAAGAATTTTTTTATTAAGTTAATGAAATATAAATCCATAGTGGAGCAACATACCTTGTGCATAGGGTATTCGATGACATTTTTAGTTGTTGTTTTAAAGGAAAATTCCTTCATAGCATCTGTCGTCATTAATTATTTGCGTTCATCTCATTTCCAACATATCAAACTAGAAATTTTTTCTTTTACACAACTTAAAAAATGTTCTTGAAAACCTCCAGTAGGCCCAAAAAATATTAGTTACATAAAATGTTAAATGAAAGTGAGGTTGAATGTTTTTAAAAAACCATAATTAAAAAAGTAATTTTGTTTATGATGAAATAATATAAAAATTTCATAAAAAATATTCACATCTAAATACTAGTGATATAAATAGAAAATATTTTTATAAAAATTAAAAACCACTAGAAAAAGTATTGGAAGATAAACTCTGGAAAAATATTGGGCTATAAAAATCAAAATAAACAGATTCAACTATTGTTAAAAACCTCTAGAAAATTATTCTCTATAATAAACAAAAAGTAAAAACCTCTAGAAAAAATATAGGAAATAACAATAAAAAAGAAATAAGGGTGTGATAATAATTAAATAGGTATTTATGTTAAAAAATAAATAGATTTAGTTATTTTTGATATGTTATAGCAGATGAAATCAATCAAGAAATTTTATAGAAAAAGAAATCTACATCTAAATTAGAAGGAATTTTATATACAAAAAAATAAAATGTGATCAGAATGATGGTGTATATAATCCAATAATGATGGGAATAAAAATTGAACATGAATAATCTCATTTTTTATAAAGTCTATACCTTCCATCGATTAGTTTCAATAAACCAATTTTATAAGTTTTCATAAAATTATTTCCCCTTTTTTTAGAAAACATATAGATTTATCAATTATTTAACCTTGCTGCATATTCTTCATGTTATGATATAAACAAAATTTCACCAAACAAATCTAGGAAGAAAATAAAACTCATGAATTCTTAATCAAAATTCCAAAATCATGTGAACTATCAAAACACAGTAACTATGTGATAATTTATAAATAGGGATTCATGTTAAGAAATAAAAATATTCAAATGTTGTTGAGAAGTTATAGATGATGAACTCAATTTAGAAATTAAACAAGAAAATTAAAGATCTAAATCTAAATTAGAAGGCATTTTTTATACAAAAACATCAAAGGTGATCAGAACACTGATGAATACAATTTAGTGTTGATGAAAATAAAAATTCAATAAGAAGAATCTCATTTTTTTATAAAGTAAATACCTTTAAGATGGTGGTCATGGGGTCTAAAGACTTGTACATATCAGATACTTATAATACAACATTATGACTATCTAGATGAAAATGTTTATTTTCTATTTGAAATTTCTCCACCCTACTATAAATCATGGTGTACGAGTGGTGATTAAATAGAAAAAATACTAGGGTATAACTTGTTGTTGATCCATTAGGCCAAAAGGAGACTAGTGCAGAAATCGTTTTTTACGTCACCATTTTTTACGTCGGTTATTTGTAAACCGACGTAAAAAACCAAAGCCCCGGGGGGTTTTTTTACGTCGGTTTCCAAATAACCGATGTAAAAAAACCCGATATCTACGTGTTTTTTACGTCGGTTATAAAATAACCGACGTAAAAAACCAAAGGGCGGGAGCCTTTTTTACGTCGGTTTTAGGATAACTGACGTAAAAAAGCTAAAAAATAGTTTATAACGTTGGTTATATAATAACAGACGTTATAAAGCATTTAAAAAAATTAAAGCCCGTGTTCTGTCATTTACGATTTTTTCGAGTGACAGTCGCCGGCTCGTCTCTCTCTCGCGCGGTAAACCGTAATTGGCTCGTCGATCGCCTGCATTACACTCATTTTGGCTTCATTGTTTATCTTCTTCACTACTCTCAGATCTATCATCTCAACTCGCGACATTCAAGTAAGCCTTCCACGAATTTATTTCGTTCGTTTTTGTTTCGATTCTTGATGTGCTTTTCGTTCGTTTCTGAATCTCGTGGAATTTTTTTTATTGAAAATGGTTATTATGTTCATTCAACTCGCAACATTCAACTCGAAAATGATTATTAAAACATTGTGGATTAGCTTCAGCAAAATCTGAAAAATAATGGGTGGTACTGTAACGTTCCATTCTTCCAGCAACATTATTATTTCCTACTTAGCTGGAATGTGTCTTTCTGGATGAAGATTGGTAGTACTTATTTTCTTAAAATCATATTTTCAATATGATTGTCCAGAAAATTATTTTCATGAATGAAATTGGACCAGGTACAATCAGTAATACCTATCCTTAAAATTTCATTCAACATTCTTACATCATAATATTTTTTCAAAAAATTATGATTTTTAGAACTCCTAGATTAGAAAACCATCATCTGTTTTCATCTGCATTCATAAAAATATCAATTCATACCTATTACAATCAAATATTTCATTCTGGACTCATGGTGAGTCTGATAATACATTTCTTCTTTCAGTCATCTCCAATTTGTTATGTGATGTGCCTGGTAAGAAATATTATAATAAATTATAGGAAAGCTGATTAACATATCCCAATATGAGGTGAATGAAACTATGTTTTCCCTTGACATATGTTATGACTTAGATGATTATGTTTGTGCCACACTCTTATGTTATTCCACATACCAATGTTGTGATCTTGTGAATAAGGTTTTTTAAATCATGTTCCCACTATCATATAAATCATGTCTTATGTTATGCTAAAATTGTTATACTTGGACTTAGGTTTTATGATCTATTATTATATAGAACTATTTCACTTATCTTTTTGATCATGTGCTTTGTGTATGCTCTTATACCCCCACGGATATCTTTTTATGAGATTAGATATTATATTTATATATATAATGTTTACCCATAATGAGTATCATAAATCAAAACTTTTATTATTTTCATTCCCTAAGTTATAAAAATAAGTATTATGTAGGATGATTCAAAAATTTAATCTGTGAGATGAGTTGATTTATGTGTGAAACCCAGGCCAAACACATATGTATTTTTTTATTGGTATTACATATATATAGTTCGACATATACTTTTTTTTACATTACCATGATATTAACATTACTTTTTCTAAAGAAATATTAATGTCCTTAGATTATATATCGGATCAAAAGGATATAGTAATTCTAATATATAATCAGAATGATCAGATAATATGACAATATTATTAAACATAAAACAAATGGTCTATATTCATATTTTTAACATGACACTTACGATGTATAGCTATTTGGTGTTGGGTACTTATGAAAACTACTACTACTTTCAAGATTTGTTTTATATTTTAAATTGTTTTACATTCAAATTATGATTTTTTTCATATAAAGATGTTTTGTATTATCTTAAAAATATATATTTTTTGTTGATATTTGTTATAGGTAATAATGAGTCGAAGTTGGATTACGGAACATCGAATGAGCAATGAATTTGAGGAAGGTGTTGATGCCTTTTTGGAATTTGCAAAACGAAATGTTCCAAGTAGTGACATTTTTTTCTGTCCATGCCTGAAATGTTTGAATATGAAGAAGTTGAAAAGTAGAGAGATAAAAGATCATCTGATATGTCATGGTTTTAATCCGAGTTACAGCCCTTGGATTTGGCATGGTGAAACTGGATGGAATGTCACTGATGATGATGATTCGCAAGATGGTAACTCCGATGGAATTGAAGAAATGATTCGCGATATTGTAGCAGAACAAATTGAGATAGAACCGACAGTTGCACGTCTATATGGTGATGCTGAAAAACCATTATATCCCGGTTGTACAGATTTTACGGTTCTGTCGGCGGTGTTAAGATTGATTAACCTAAAGGCGAAGCATGGATGGAGTGACATAAGTTTTACAGAGCTGCTACAATTGATGAAAGACATTCTTCCAAAAGATAACGATCTTCCAGATTCACATTACAAAGCCAAGAAAATATTATGCCCGATGGGATTGGGATACAAGAAAATACATGCCTGTCCGAATGACTGTATTATATATAGGAAGGAATATGAATTTCTGTCAGAGTGTCCAAAATGTGGGACATCACGGTATAAGGTGAAAGAAAAATCACAGGGTGATATAGAGATTACAAAGCTCCCTTCAAAGGTATTTTGGTATCTTCCTATAATTAATCGTTTCAAACGTTTATTTGCTAATTCACATGATGCAAAAAGGTTAAGATGGCATGCTGAAGAGCGGGTATGTGATGGAAAAATACGTCATCCAGCTGATTGTCCACAATGGAAGAAAATTGATGCGCAGTATTCTACATTTGGAAATGAAATAAGAAATCTCAGACTAGGGTTGTGCACAGATGGAATGAATCCATACCGAACACTCAGTAGCACACATAGTTCATGGCCTGTTTTATTGGTAATTTACAACCTCTCTCCTAAAGTTTATATGAAGCACAAATATGTCATGTTGAGTACAATGATCTCTGGTCCAAAGCAACCCGGTAATGATATTGATGTTTACTTGTCACCGTTGATTGATGATTTGAAACTGTTATGGGCTGATGGTATTAGGGTGTATGATTCTTATAAAATGGAATATTTTCAACTGCATGCAGTGCTTCTGTTCACTATAAATGACTTCCCAGCGTAGGGAAATTTGTCTGGATACAGTGTTAAAGGGCATAAAGCATGTCCAATTTGCGAACAACAGACGTCCTATTGTCAATTGCATCATGGGAGGAAAACAGTGTACATGGGTCATCGAAAGTTTTTGCCTATGGAACACCCTTATAGAAGACTAAAAAAGGCATTTAATGGCTCACAATAATTTGATACTGCTCCAAAACCTTTATCCCATGATCTGTATTTTGAGAGGGTGAAAAACCTTGACGTGACATTGGGAAAGACACAGAAATCTGGTAATGATAGACATATCTGGAAGAAAAGGTCATTATTTTTTGAGCTACCATATTGGAGGTATCATGAAGTTAAACATAATATTGATGTCATGCACGTGGAGAAGAATATCTGTGATTCTTTGATTGGAACATTGTTAGACATTAAAGGAAAGACTAAAGATGGGTTGAATGCAAGATTAGACTTACTATCAATGGGAATATGTTTGGAGTTAGCTCCCACTCCTAAAGGAAGACAAACATTTCTTCCCCCGGCTTGTCATACATTATCGAAGAGGGAGAAAATTAGCTTCTGTCAGTGTCTTCATGATACCAAAGTGCCTCAAGGTTATTCTTCTAATGTAAAAATTTTTGTCTCAATGAAGGACTTGAAGTTGATAGGTATGAAATCACATGATTGTCACGTCATGATGCAACAAATTCTACCAGTTGCATTGCGTGGAATATTGCCCATTCGTGTCAGAAAGACTATAATGAAGTTGTGTTATTTTTTCAATTCAATTTGTAACAAGGCGATTGATGTGAATGCTTTGAACATTTTGGAAAAGGATGCAATTTTAATACTTTGTCAATTGGAAATGTATTTTCCTCCAACTTTTTTTGATATAATGGTGCATTTAATGATTCATCTGGTTCGAGAAATAAAGATTTGTGGACCTGTATATCTTCGTTGGATGTATCCTTTCGAAAGGTATATGAAAATATTAAAGGGGTATGTTAAAAATCTATATCGACATGAAGTATCCATTATTGAAAAGTATATTTCTGAGGAGGTAGAAGAGTTTTGTACGAGCTACTTGGCTGCGGCGCAACACATAGGTTTGCCTCCATCTCGCCATGAACGAGTTAATAATGAGGGAAAGGGGATTCGCGGCTTGAAAGTCAAATCATTTTCAGCTGAACAGATGAAGAAGTTAGAATCATACATCTTGAAGAACATAGATGATGCTCAACCATATATCACATTGCACATTAATGAGTTGAAACAATGTCATCCAAAGAAGAAAGAAATGTGGATTTTGAATGAGCACAACAAATTTTTTTTGTCATGGATTAAAAAGACTTTTCTTGGTAGATCAGATGTATCAGAGACATTAAAATTGATAGTGGGTGATCCATGTTTAAATGTGATAACATGGTCTGGTTATGACATTAATGGTTATACATTTCATACAAAAGCTCAGGACAACAGAAGTGCAGTTCAGAATAGTGGTGTATTGGTGTTTGCAGAAGCAATGCATTTTTCGAGTGCTAAGGACAAAAACCCAATTTCTGCATCAAATGCACATTATGGAGTGATTGAAGACATATGGAAGGTTGATTACTTTAAAATTAAAGTTCCCGTTTTTAACTGTAAACGGTTTAACGGTAACAACAGTGTCAGACACGATGAATTTGGAATGACACTTGTTAATCTGAATAGATTGGAAGACACAGCTGATTCTTTTATAATGGCAACACATGCAAAACAAATTTTTTATGTAGTCGATTAATCAGATATGCAGTGGGCTGTTGTTTTACAAGGGAAAAAACAATATGTTGGTGAGGATGAAATTGATGAATATGCTGATTTATGTGAGATCCCTACTTCAATGGAAATATTAACAGAACATAATGACGATCATGTTGAAGACATAGTTTGTGCCATAAGGAACGATCACGACGAAGGAATTTGGGAAAACAATCCATCTGTACATTCCTAAAATTAAAGGTAACATATGTTTATTTCTTGTTTACATTTATTTTTTTCATAAATGTTAGATATTGTAAGTTTTTTATTTATTAAAACATGTTTTAAAAGAAGGCTGAGTCTACCGGCCAACCGGTGGATTCCCACCGGCCAGCCGGTGGTCTCTGGAAGAAGCATTGCATTCTGCTAGAGCCACCGGTTAGCCGGTGTTAGCGCACCGGCCAGCCGGTATGGGCACCGGCCAACCGGTTCTTGCCCACCGGCCAGCCGGAGGACCAAGGCAGTAGGCTTGCCCACTGCCTGGTGACACCGGCCAACCGGTGGATGACCACCGACCAGCCGGTGGTCTCTGGCAGAAGCATTGCATTCTGCCAGAGCCACCGGTCAGCCGGTGTTAGCGCACCGGCCAGCCGGTATGGGCACCGGCCAACCGGCTCTTTCCCACCGGCCAGCCGGAGGACCCAGGTTTACCATTTTTTCCATTTTTTAGCATCTTGACCATCTTGACCATCTTGACCATCTTTGCCATCTTTACCATTGTTTAACATGCTTACCATATTACCAATATTTACTATTATGTAACCTAGTACACTTTTCTATTTTCTGATTATAGTAGTCTTAAAATATTTGAATTTGTATATTTTTGAACTGACGTTTGTTTTTTTGATTTGAAGGATAATGACAGATCATTCAGATGATCAACCACATGATTCTGGGGAGGAGCATATTGCTGGTCATACCTCTGGGGATGAACATTCACATGCTCCTATTACGACAAAGAGTTCAAAGGTTGGTAAACGTGGTTGCACACGTTTACCAAAATTATCACTTGCCCGTACGCAGGATCAGAGGATAGTAGTTGAGTTTGATGATGATGATATTCCTAGAGGTCCGAATGCCAAAGATTTTAAGAGTTTTGTTGCAACTCAGGCTAAGACCAAAGTAAGCATTCTGTATGATGATTGGAGAGGTGTGGATAAAGCGATTATCTCTCAGTTGTGGGAGACGATTTTGGTAAGATCTTTTGTCATTGTTTGAGCATTCTTTTAATGTTTCTGGTATATATAATATGTTTAACCTCTGCTTTATCAGATGACATTTGATATTCCTGACACTGGAGGAGTCAGGAAGAAATGATTATCGTTGGCTTCCAGGAGATGGAGGGATTTCAAATCAACCCTCACATCTGATTTCATTTATGGTCATAGGAGTCATGACAATCCATGTCGTATATATCCTTTTATAGATGAAGACACATGGAGACAGTTTTTTGAAAGTAGAAAAAAAGAGTCATTTCTGGTAAGGGCAATGTAAACTTTTATATACTTTCTTATATAAATGATTTTATTAATGATTTCTTATTCTTAAATTACAGCAAACAAGGAAAGCTCATCAGGAGATCCAATCTAAAAATGTATACCCTCATAGTTTATCTTGGGGAGGGTATACATTATTGGAAGAAAAAATGATAGAGGAAAAATTTCAACAACTAAGAGCTGAGTCTTTAAGCTCTGGAGAGGTGGCCCCTCCATCCCCTCCATCTAGACATGAAAAATGGAAGAGAGCTCGGAAGGGAAAAAAAGGGCAATATCTTTCGGAAGAATCGAGAATCGTAGCTGAGAGGATTGTAAGATATCTATTTAATTTATTTAAGTTAACTTTTTTCTTCATATAAGTTTCAATCATTACAGAAATGTTCAATTAATTAATACAGGACTCTCTTGAGGAGCAAAGTTCAGAGGGGACATTTACAGCTACTGGGAGGGAAGATATTTTATTTGCAGCATTGGGAAGGCCCGAACATCCTGGTCGTGTAAGAGGATATCCGACAGGTGTATCGGTAAGAAAAGTGTTTCCACGTTCTTCAACTTATAACATTGAGGGGGTTTATAAAAAAAATAGAATCCTTGGAGGCTGAAGTTCAAAATATTAATGCGACGATGGAAGACAAGATTAGAGATTCGGTGCAGTCTATGTTTGCAGAAATGCATAGACAATTTCAGACTGTAGCTCCCACTCCTCCACCTCCCCCTACAGACCCCATTATTTATCCTCCACCTCCGCCAATAGCTCCCACTCCCCCACCTCAGCCTGCGGACCCCATTCTTTATCCTACACCTCCGCCGCAGCTTCCTACATATTGCGAGTTGTATGTTGATGATTCTCAACATCATATAATAGCATAAGGGTTGGTATATTGTATAGGAGATACAGTTCATCATCAACAATTAGAGGTAGAGAATCAGAGGGTCACTGTACAGGATATTATAGATAGATCAGCTAGGGTACCAATACCTACAGATGAGGTGGCGACAGTTGGACAGAGTATCAGCCATTTTTTAGTTTGGCCATCCAGACTTCTTCGACTCATTACCATAGAGGTATGAATCTTATATCTTTTATTTTATTTTTTTATTAAAGTTGTTTTATCATTTGAAAACTACTATAATTCTCAATTTTTTTTTCATAGGAATACTTCAAATGTAAAGAAATATTGTATAGACAACAACAAAGACAACAGGCTATGAGATCAGATACAGATTCCAGTGGTCTTGGTAGATTGTCAAGATATTCACATTTGTTGTTGGGTTTTTATGAGTTTCCAATGGAATCTCATGTTTGTGGACGTGAAATAAGTGTGGGGATTACAAAATCTGATATCATGGAGCTTGTTACTGGAGATAAGTTGGGCATCAACGTGGTGAAATTTTTTTCCATGTAAGTCTTAACACCTTTTCCCTGCGTTATATTTATTAAAAATGTATACTTATATATGTTTTGTATTAGGTATATTTATAAAATTTGTGAGAGGAATGAACTGACAGAAGTATATGGATTCATGGACCTGCAATTGATTTCCCCTAAAGCATGTGCATTGACTGAGGAACAAATAATGGTTTATATTGCTGAAAGATTTGAAAAGAATGTAATCCAACAATGTTGGATGATGCCTTTTTGTGAGAGGTATGAAACACATTTCTCTCAAAGAGTTAATTATCTTTTAACATAAAAAACCACTAACATTAAATTTCCTTTTATCAGTAATCATTGGATGTTAGGGATTTTTTGCCCAAGGGAGAAAGCTCTTTATTGGATATGCTCTGTTCATAGTGATGTGTGGGCAAGTTTTAAGAATATATTGGAAAAGTAAGTTTCAATTTCTCAATAGTTTTATATATTATAATGAATTTTAAATTTACCTCATTCTTATTATTTTCTAACAGTGCATGGGTCTACTTTCGAAAAAACACAAAGAAAAGAAATGCAAAGATAAAATATGTAAATGCGAAGGTAAATTTCCATTTAAAATTTGTACTTTTTGATTTATTACATAAAAATAATATATTGAATTTACACTCATTCAAAACAGAATTGTCATGAACAACAAGGCCTCATCGAATGCGGATATTATATGTTAAGATTTATGTATGAAATAATAACAACTGGGACAGTTGTGAATTTTGACCTGGTACGATTTCCTCTTAAACTTTGACATAATATTTCAATTTGATTTATTCATTATACATGTTAACTATCTTCTTTTTCATTTGTATCTTTTTGATGACCCTAAACCCTATACTGCTGAAGACATCAAACACGTACAAGTGGAGTGGTCAAATTATTTTACAGGTTTGATTGATTTTTAGTTGTTTGTAATGTAAAATGTAATTTTGAATATTGTCGTTTTAATTGTGTATTTGGTAGTTGTTTAGGTTTGATTTAGTTTTTTTTGAAGTTGGCAGTGTAAGTTTTGAATGTTATATAAGTGAATGTTTAATTTTGCTCTACTTCTTGTTTTGGTCTACTTTTGATGGTTCTTCTGGTATGGATTTGGGTCTGTGGGGGAGGGGTTCCAAGGGTGTGGGGGTGTGTTCAGTGGGGTTGGGGGTGTCCAGCGGTCTGGGAGGGCTGTCCGGTGGGGTGGGGGGACATTCCTGGGGGGTGGCAGGGATGTCCAGGGGTGTGGGAAGCCGGTCCAGGGCTGTGGGAGTGCTGTCCAGGGGTGGGGGGGTTGTCCATGGGTGTGGTGGGGGCTGTCAAGTGGGGTGAGGGGATGAGGAGGTGTTGTTCAGGCGGGTGGGGGGTTGTCGAGGGGTGTTTGGGGGTGTCCGGGGGTCGGGGGGCAGTCCAGGAGTGTGGTGGGGGCTCCAATGGGGTGGGGGAGGGTTGTCCAAGGGGTATACATGAGGGTGGGAGCTCCAATGGGGTGGGGGAGGGCTGTCCAGGGGGTATACATGAGGGTGAGGGCTCCAACGGGGTGGGGGAGGGCTGTCCATGGGGTATAAATGAGGGTGGATGCTGTCTAGTGGGTAAGTTTTATATGTTATCTATGTACATGCTTAATTTCGATGTACTTCTGTTTTTGTGGTACGATTTCTTGATTTGTTTTCTGGTTGATTCTGGTGGAGAGAAGATCACTGCATTCTGTTTAAAAAAAATTGGGTTTATCACGTCGGTTATTTAATAACCGACGTGATAAAGTGCCTGGAAAATAGTTTATCACGTCGGTTATTTAATAACCGACGTGATAAAAGGTCTTGAGGATGGTTTATCACGTCGGTTATTTAATAACCGACATTATAAAAGGCCTGGAGAATGGTTTATCACGTCGGTTATTAAATAACCGACGTTATATAGTGCCGGGAGAATGGTTTAGCACGTCGGTTATTGAATAACCGACGTGATAAACTGCCTCCCTCCGGTTTATCACGGCAGTTATACAATAACCGACGTGATAAACCCCCCTCCCCCGGTTTTTCACGTCGGTTTTATATGAACCGACGTGATAAACCACGCTCAGCCCGGTTTATCATGTCGGTTCTTATCGAACGGACGTGATAAACCGCCCTCACCCCCAGTTTATCACGTCGGTTCTAAAATAACCGACGTGATAAACATTGCGATTTTATGTTTTTAATGTCGGTTTTTAAATAACCGACGTCAAAAACCTTATTTATAACGTCTCACGTATTAACGTCGGCTAGAAACCGACGTAAAAAATTAAAAAAAACCGACGTAAAAAACATTTTCTGCACTAGTGACTTCATAGTTCTGTGTAAGATGATGGAGATAAGGGTAAAGGTAAAACCTAGATTACTCAGTGGATTTGGAAATAGTAATCAAGAATAAACAACTATATGGGTGAAAAGGGTAAGAAAAAATATGAAAAAATAGTAGAATGAAACTGCCATCAGAGTTTTCCATTCTTATGAGATGATACTCCCTTAAATACTTGGGGAATATATGGAGTCTAAAAAACATGATACTTCTACTCTTATCAATTAGACCAACTTAAACCATTATTTTACCATATTTTCATTAAAGTCAAAATTGTAAAACCTAAAATAGGAAATATCATGTTTTAAATTAGTATAATAAACATAAATGCACACAATAATTACCAGTTACCACTTTTCTATGCCTAATTAACGAATAAGTTAATGATGTGCACATTTGAAATTTCTAATGGCTTATATTGTGGAATGTATGGAGTAATGAGAATTTGAAATTATAGTTTTCTGATTTTAGATGCTTATTTAATTATTAAAGTAGTAAAATATCTATATTTTAAAGTATAATTATTCCATACTATCTAATAAAATAAATCAAAATAGTGAGATTCATATTAGTAAAATTATATAATTTTAAATGAAAAATGAATAATAAACATATCTATATTATATAGAATATAATTTCTTGAAATAATGTTATAATTGATTTAATTTAAACCACTCTTATATATCATGGAACTTGTCAATATATTAGAATACAACTCATTAATAAAAATAAACATACTTAATTTTTTTAAGATTATGATAGTAGACTAAAATTTATAATTTATGGGATGGGTTTTATGAGTTGAAATAGTTCAAATCCATTTTTAGCTCTTGTGGCATAAATAATTTTAAAATCAGAACCTCTAACTCATCAGAATACATTATAGAATAGATATTGTATATACACTGAATTGATAAATACATAATTATTAATTAGTTTTTTGAACTTCAAGAATAATATGACTGATTATCTTAGTGTTTCTAAACATGTACAATAAAATTTATCTGAACTACGTATCCCATGATAGGGAAATTAACATTTTTAACTGTAAAAATATAAAAAATGTATGGTTTATTGAATACAATACCCCATATGAAGTTTTTGTTGGAATACTTCAAATATTAAATGATTAATAAATTAATAAATATAATATATGAAACCCAACAACGTTTTTAAAGAATAAATTTCATAATTTCTATGTTATAGTATTCATATGGACATTGATTGGAATAAAACTTACCTCAATAAGCTTATCACATTGCATAAATTTGATTTTTAAATTGAATCACATAACATAGAATCTAAAGAAGGTATAGTTGAAAACACTATGGAAAGTAGAATATATATAGAAGATTGAGAATCCTGGGGTTCATAGATAGGGAAAGGAATGGAATTTAGAGAGTTGACTTGGAGAGATTAGTATTTCTTGACTTTGAAGTAAAAAATTGAAATAAATCATACCTGTGATGCCGATGAAGATTTGATATTGTATGAAAAAGCTAAAACATTGGAAGGGATTCTAAAAATTTTAGTAAGTTGTGTCAAACCATTTTATAAGATTTTATAAAATATAAATTGAAATTTTTAGTTTATGAGATTGGGTTTATAAAAAGAGATAATTACATTTATAGCTCTTAGTGTGGTATAAATAATTATAAAATTTTAACCTTTAAACTAATTGGAATATACTATATAACAAATATTCAATATACATTTAATTGAGAAAAAAATAATTATTAGCTAGTTCTTTGAATAGCGAGAAACACATGGAATATTATCTTAATGTTTGTAAACATGCCCAATAATATATACTAAACCTTTTATCACATTACATGGAAATTAAAAAATTTAACTTAAAAATTATCAAATGCACAGTGTATTTCATACAATACCCCAAATGGAGGTCCCATTAGAACACTAAAAATATGAATTGATAAATAAATTAATAAATATAATATATGAAATCCAAAAATGTAGTCGAGGAACATATTTCATAATTTCTATGTTACTGTATTCATATGGATAGTGATTGTAAGAAAAGCTAACTCACCATGAACCATTTAGTGGTTCTATATTTATCAATATCCTAAGCATAAATGTGCACATCATTAACCTATTCCTTCAGACCAACTTAGTTTTTTTCCTTTTTATATTTAATCATGTATTTTTTACATTTTTTATTTCAATTATAATATAAATTTAATGGCAAAACATGAAACATCCATTTTTATATTTTTTGTATATTGATTTTTTATTTCATTTTATATCATGGTGCATATTTTTAAATATATGAATATTTTTGTATTATAAAATTATTTTATCTTATTTTTGTGTTAATTATTTTTTTACAGGATTAGTTTGTTTATAATAAAAATCACATGATACAAATTATGTGTTGTTTTTTAAATTTTTGGGGACAAAATATGTTTTCTATATTTTCATTACAGTTTTAATTTTAAACTAAGGACATAATAGTGTGTTTTTTCTAGTTTTTTCAAAAAAATATATTAAAAATATATATAGGGTTTATTTTTTTTAAAAAAATAGGCCTTATAGTTGTTGACACATTTGACTCCTTTCATAAATCCAGAAATCACAAAAAATCATTGAATTCATAAACTCCCTTTGCCTTAGTTAAGGGCCAAAGGAGTTAGAGGCTCCAACGCCTTTGGATTCAACTAAAAAAACTATTTTTTTAGTTTCAAAATTTTTATTTTATTTTGTATATATATATATATTTAATTTTTTAGCATAATTTATATGTAATTATGTTCAACATTAATTATATTAAGATAATATGAAAATATAACTAAAATTCTCACCCATGACTATCTTTTACATGACAGGGTGCCCTGGAAATCCTTATTATAATGCCCTGAACCAAATCAATAGGTCAGAGCCAAAGTATCACATAACCTCATGCACACCTTCTTATATTCAAGAGTCTACTGACTAGAGACAAGGGTCTAAATTAAAATGGAGAAACTTTACCCCCAACAATCATAACCATCACAAGATAAAATGGAATAAGTATAATCCAAATAGACAACAAAACATAAGGTAATACAAATAAGTGCTATAATAGATGTCATGTTTTGTCACAAAAGTATAATCAAATAGACCCCCAATGTGGAAGATCAATAAGTACATATGGAATAAAATAATACATAAATAAAAGTGTTTTGGAAACCATCCAGTGTGTGTCCTAGTACCACATCCATCCCTTATCTCCAAGCTCTTAAACAACCTTTCATAGAGCCCTTATCTTTTTTCAAATCCCTAGTCATGAGGTCTATATGTGCACCAAGATTCCCATGTAGAGTGTGAGTATAAACCAAAAGTGACACTACCAATGTGTCCTTAATATAAGTATAGATTTATATAGAAGTGTATGGCATGATGGAAAGTAAATTCACTCACAAGCATACAACCAAACATGTACTAAGTGACTGTGTGCTAACTAAGCTACGATGAGCCCCAATCATACTTTCTTTGGTTATATGATGGAAGGATGGTCATAACATTAGTAATGATCATGGATTGAATACAAGGACACCTCATTCTATGACCATCCACAAGGCCAATGAGTCTCTATTCAATCCCAAAGGCCATAATGCCCCATCTCTATCTTAGGTCAGGCCACAAGGTAGTTATACACTAATTCTGTCTCAGGTCAGTCTATAAGTTCATCATGCCACTACTCTATCTCAGGTTAAGACATAAGGCCATCATGGATATCATTTCCCTTCTCTATCTCGAGTCAAGCCATAAGGCCATCATTCCCTTACCTTCTTTCTTGATCCAGCGTCATCATCATTTCATGTTGCACATGCCCCACTCTAAGGGTTAGCCAAGCCACAACAATCCACTTTTCAGTTTCTACTGGAATAAAAAACCACCAAAGTCTATATAATTACACACAAAAAGTCATAACACATATAGTCACAACATAGAATATCAAGTATGAGTAAATAGTATCCATATACACACGTACTTATATACACGGGCTATGAACGCACACACATGCAATCAAACTCAAGCATGGGTCTCTACACTAGGAGCATACAAAAAAATTTTTGCTAAAAAATATATATAAAAACCTATGATGGTAAGGACTTACTAACTTTATCATGAAGAATCCAATTCTAAATATATTCCAATGAATACCTCCTAGATCAAGCCCGCGTACCATCATTCAATATAAAAAAGATGAAACCATCAACATGGAATCTATAGGATTTGAATTATGTAAATAGATCACACTAAGATATGAAACCCACATTAACTTACCAAAAGGGATTAACCATTAATAGTAGATCTAAGATCGATCAAAGAGATGCCACTGAATCATGTGATCCAATACATATCTATCAACCGAGCATGAATTCTTCATTAGATCTAGATAGATATCGATAGATCATTCCAACATGGCTTAGATCTATAATCAATTACAAATAAAGAAGGAGAATTTGGATTAGAATGGATAGATATAACCAAAAATGATGCCCGATATCGATCTAAACTTCAAGATTCCAAGAGAGGAAGGGGACACCTAGAGCACCACGAGAGATCTCTCTAGGAGGTTCTGGCAGCATTAGGGTCGGGTTTGAGAGATGGTTAGTTGAATAATTGAAATGGTGTAAAATAAAGAGAAAATCACTAATGAAACTCGAACTTGGGAGACACTAACCGAATGATGTTCCCGAAAGATATCCAGGCATTTGTCCTTAGCCACCAGCAGGTCGGTGAGATCTATAGAAATGCAGACCCAATCTCCAGCACCACCAGCTGACCGGTGCACTCCACCAGCTAGCTAGTGGCCTTGTTTCAGCCACCATGTAGTCAACTAAGACCCCAAAATCTAGAATTCAAACTCTGAGGCCCCATTACCCATAAAAACACCTCCTAGGGAGAAAATGCATTAAGATACATCATAATTAAAAAAAAATTACCATGAAAGTTGAAGATGTTACACTTATGGATTTCCAATGTGAGATTCCACTTCCCTCTTTCCTACACATAATTAATACAACATTATTATCATTAACCAGTAATTAATTAACAATAAAAATTAATTATTAATGAATCACTAATAAATAATAAAAATAATAACTAGATAATAAATATCTATTAATATTTACCATTAAATATTAATAATTATTAATTAAAAATTAACTAGTAATTAAATAATTTATTAAAAAATTGATAATATTAATTTAAAATAAATATTAATTAATAATTAATAATGTTAAAAAATTATTAATTTATCACTAATTAATTCTTAATATTTAATAGTAATTATTTAATTAGTAATTAAAAAATAATTATTTACTGGTTAATAATATTAATAATAACTAAACAATAATAATAACTAAATAATAATTAACTATTAATAGTTACTATTGAAGGAGAATTTGATCCTTATCTACACTCATGATAGGGATGGAAACAACTAATAGGGTTCTTATAACATGTTTTTTCCACATGAAATCAAGCTCGATCTTTTGGATGGAGGTCCTTTGGTGGAATAGAAGGATGAAATCTTGAAGGAAAAAAAGGATCCTAAATTTTTTCTGTGAGATGAGCCCCTGAATCATTGAAACATAAATTTTCTAATGAATCCATATCTATGAAAAAAGTGTGAAAAGGTAATGTTTCTCAAGTTCTTGCTGATCAAGAAGCTGTTTCTCAACATTTTAAATTGTGCACGCACTCTATTATTGTGAGAATCGTGTTGGACGCTGGTGAAAAACCTGGAAAATTGATGATATCATTAAGAAATAATAAGAGGTTTGGGATTTTTTGAATTGGAATTCCATTCTAATGTGAATTAGATACTATCACTTTCTTTTCAATTCAAATGAGTGAAAACTAAAATCCTGGCGACATGATTCCATTGTAATGAAGTTTGGAACGTCATGTGTTAATGAATAGGATCACAAGTTTATACCCTTTTCTATAACAAACTCCTGTGTGAATACTTGAATTAAAATATTTTTCTCAATTGGATTTTATGGCACCCCCATATACTCTTTGAAATTGCATGAAGCTATAGAATATTCTAGGTATAGAAATTACACTTGGATTTTTTTTGAAGTAGATATCTCTAGTGTGTTAATAGATAAGGTTTTTTTTATCCACCTATGATGATAAAATTCCTCTAAAAATTGTGTATGAGAGGATTCTATGGTTCTATTTGGGTTGTAATGACTGTAGGAATGTGAAATATCAGTGCTTATGGGAGATACCGTGTTCAATTTTCTCTTCTAAAAGACATGCATCATGTAATTGTCACATATCTCAAATGAAGAAACAAGTAATCCAAGATAATAAAGCTGATGGATCTTCTGTTCAAGCTTTAGGGGAACCCAAGGCTGCTATTGGAACCAATTTTCCTTCTTCCTGCACTGCAGGTATGTATTACATAGAAGAAACACAATGGTAAGTTGTTGTGCATGCGCTTGGAGTATTAACATGACCCCTTTTTTGATGCCCTTATGGCCTGGATTTGTGAAAGGAACCAGCGAACCTTCTCAGGTGTCCTTTAAGGATTATCTTGTCAGGGGTATTGAGATAAGGGATCTTGAGGACCATAATGAGTCTGTCAGGGAAGTTGCTACTCAAAATGAAGTTGATATAAATTTGAATCAGGAGATGCACCTTATTACTTTTAGTGACCGCAAAGGGAAGAAGAAGTTGGGAGCTGATTCCCTTTTGAAAACAAAGCCCTTGGGTTCTATAGGTTTTGGATCTTCCCTATATACTAGATGGAATTAGGGTGGTGGGCTTACTTCACCCAATTATCATCCTATTACCTACATCCACCACCCTCTAGAGTATTGTTTAGGATCTTCATCTAAGGAAGAATCTTCCACAAAGCTTCCTGAGGGAAGCCCACAAGCTGAAGCTGGAGAATGGGAAATTGTGGAATCCACCATTGGATCAATAGTCCATGGAGAAGTTCATTAACCAGTGCATCACGGATGTTATGCTTTGATCAAAAGTAAGAAGATAGTGGATTATGAGGGTTTTGAGATGGTTTTACCTAGAAAACCCAGATCATATATATATACTGAGATTTCTAATAAAACATAGATGAATATATCTATTTCTATAAATTAGAACATTCTAGGAGGGTACAAATATTTTCAGGTTCTTCATGGAACTCATCTTCAGGTAGATTTTCCACAGAGTCATCCTCTAAGGAAAAAAGATGATAAAATAGTAGTCGCGGGTTGGTCTTTCTCCCCTTATTTTTTTGATTTAATGAAGTATACTTATGATAGATTTAGTATAACATCAATAGTGGAATGTGATAAAGAAAGGATAAAAAACTCCAACATTAAAACTTTACTGGGGGAGTTGGTGCATGAGAGGTTCTATAAGGACCTCAATGATGATATAGATGATTGGTTTGACTCACATGTTGAGAACTTGTTTGTGAATATGGAACCCAATACCTTTGAATATAAAGATTATCTCACAGTCCTGAGATTCATATCCACAAATATTGAAGCTAACATGCATTCAACTTGGTGTTGGACATAGGGGGATTATCATGGAAATACAGTGCCCAACCCAATCTGGGAGACATCTCCACTACATCATCAAATGATGACCGAGATTCTTATCAGAAACCAAATCCATGGAGGAGGGGTAGACATATGTGTAGAAGAGGCCGACATCTTCAGAACATGGGTGATAGAGGCAAATCCATGAAGTGATCTTTTGCTTCCTTATTTATTGAAGGAAGACTTCTGAGTTACGCCATGCTTTTGAATGAGGGAAAAAATGCTTTGTGTGATCCCAATATCTTTTTTTATTTGTCTTTTGTCTTTTTAATAAAGGGGTTGGGACTCCAACTAGTTTTAAAATACTGTTAATAAATACTATTAGATATTAATAATTATCAACTAATAATTAATTAATAATTAATTAACATTAGTTACTAATTAATAATATAAATAAATAAATAAATAAATGTTAATTAATTACTACTTAATTATTAATAATAATAGTTTTAATTAAGTAGTAATTATATAATATTTAATTACTAATAAATAATATTAATAATAAAAAAATAAAAATTAACTATTAATAATTACTATTACATAATAATAATAATAATAATTAATCATTTAGTTTCTAATTATTAATAATAATTGTTATTTAATTTCTAATTAATTAATAACTATTAATAATTAAAAATTTAATAAAAATAAATATTATTTATTAATAATAATTATCATTGAATTGTAATTAATCACTAATAATAAATAAATATTTGTAATTAATTTTTAATTAATTATTAATAGTCTTAATAAAAATAACTATCAATTAATAATAATAATTATTAGTGAATTGTAGTTAAATAATAATAATAAATATTTTTTTATAATTAATTAATAATAATATTTAATACTTAGAAATTATTTAACTTGTAATTAAAAATAATTAGTTAATAATTAGTTAATTAATAATAGTTTTTATATTAATTAATTAATAATTAGTAATTTTATAATTCAATCATTATTATTAATATTTGGTAACTAAACAATAATTTTAAATATTTATTTGAAATTATTTAATAATAATTAATAATTAATAATTAATAATTTAATTATTTAATTACTAGTTAACTAATAACTATTATAAATTAATATTTATTTATTTATTAATATTATTAATAATATTATTAATATTAATTGTTTATTAATATTTAATGGTAAATACGAATAATAAATTATTATATAGTTGTTAATATTATAATTTATTTGTAATTAATATTTATTAATATTTTTTTAAAATAGGTAGAGAGTCAAGCCCTCTTTTATTAAGAAAAAAAGGAAATCCCCTTTTAAACTAGGTTGAGAGGGAACCTAATACATGGTTCGTAGGCCCATAGGCACATAGGTCTGAGAAATACATGGCCCGAAGGACCTTACATGTTCTAAAGGACCTAATGACCCATAGGCCCAAAAAAAACCCCTCAAAGGATTTGACCCAGATGCCCAAGAGTTAGAATGCTTTGTGCCAAGTGTTAGTCAAATGTCTCACCGCCCCCTACCTAAGCTACTACACCTGTGATATCAATCAAAGATATTAGATCACCCCTTGTTGAGAGATGCACTATGCTTGTCTGACACAACATGTAAGGGCACCCCTTTGACCCACATTGGCATGTGGGGGTGGAATAGAAGATATGTTCTAGTACACTCATATTTCTTTGAAGCCACCCACCTGAAGATTCATGCATGGCCCTCGTTGGAATGTTTACCTGATGCTCCACATCATTCAACTGAAGCACTATACAGAAAGCCACATGGATGGGAACCCATCCAACCCTCATTCAAATGAATATAGATGGATGGATGATGGGTGTCAACACACCCATCACTCTTTCAAGGTCTCCCACCCGACGAAACTTCCATAAACCAGGCTGTACCTCTAACCAAATGCACCGAGATATTTTCGTAGCCATGATATGTCATGATGTTATTTGATTATTTTATGTGTTAATTTTTTCTCCATTTAAATAAGACTCAAAACACTTTGTTAGGGTTTCAATAACACTCAAAATAATAGTCTAACTTTTATAAAATTAAAAAAATTTATTATAATTTTCATATAAAATTACATATATAACAAGTTTTTATGTTTTTAGAATTATAATGATTCTCATTTACTAGTTTTTGAAAAATGTTTTTCTGTTGTTCATTTATTAATTTTGATTATTTTAAAATTGAAATTCAAAAAATGATATAGTTAAGGTTTAAACAAAGATAAAATCAACACAAAAATATATTCAAACAATTTTATAATAAAGAAAAAATATTAAAACATAATTTGTGAAATAACATTTTTTAATTTGAAACAATAAATAAGAATTATTTCTGTTAGTAAAAAAATATAATGTACCAAGATGCCACCAATACTTTAGAACATTATACTTTGATGTAACCACTATTTTAGCATAGTATACATACTATGAATGCACTGTTTCAATGCTTGTTACAATGAATCATATTGTTTTATGAGCTCTTTCAAGTTAGGGTTTTTGGTAATATGGAAAAAAAGTTTCATTTTAATTTTTCTCCTTAGACATAGTGAACTTTACACTTCTCATTATATGTAGGGATATTCACGAACCATGTAAATCTCTATATTATTCATATTTTTTTGTTCTTTTGTTTTTTCTCTCTTCTACTCTTGTTTCTGAAATCATTTATAATTGTTACTCTTTGAGTTTCCGCAACATCCCATGTTGGAAGTGCAGTAAAAATATATGAATATAATGCATATAACTTAAGGATATTTTGGAACCAACATATCTTTAAGTATGATAATGATAATACATTAGTTCCAACGTAGCCTGATTACATTCAATACAACCTAAGACTACATTGCACCAAACATAGCTTATTCATTCACGTGTGCATTCAGCTGGAACTCATATATAGTTTCCTTTGGTTACTAATCCATGAGATGGATTAGTTAATGCATGCACACCTTCATTGAAGTGCTCAATGAATAAGACCCCAATGATCAGTGATGTATAATGTTACTACCAATGATCTTCATTAAAGAAGAGTTCTAGACATTTTTTATAAAATGAAATGAGTTCTCTTCATTTGTGGGTGTGTGGATGATCATCAGTTTCATGAAAATATTTCTAAATCTCTCTTCCTTCTCATAGAATCCTTTATCACAAACAGTGAAGGCATTAACACCCCTATTTATGTACATGTATTCTCATGATATGATCATGGATCCTTTGACTAGTGTAATCCCTCAGAGGTAAGAAACATTCATTTTCTACTTAGGTGATCTCGATTGAGTGTACAATAAAGAGTAAAAGATAGATTAATTGGCACTATGGCTATGCCTATTTTATTTTTTTTCATATATGTTGATTCTATTGAGGATAAATCATGCTATGTTTGGGTTTATTTCCACCTATTCTCATAAGATGATCTCATAAATCCCATCAATGGTATTAAAGACTTCTTCCTCATCCAATCAATGTGTTTTTTTACAGTCAAATGAAGAACACATTTTATGAATGTAGCTCGTTTCCCCCACCCAATGATACATTATATAATAATTTAATGTTGATAGATCCACTCGAAATTATTTTAGGTGGTTAATGTAATTTGTAGTGCATTTTTAGGGTATGTTATAAGGATAATATATCCTACACCACAACCATGATAAAACAGAGCATCATTTTCCCTTGTTTAACATTGCATTGTGAGATAACAGAATGTCAAGTGTGAAATAAAACCTACATGTTTAATGATGAAAATCTCCCATTATTGAGTGAGTCCCACATCATAATTTAACTCACTTGTTTACTACTTGATTAACCAGAGAAATCTATCAGGTTTCCATTTAATTCCCATTAAGCTAACCCACTACATGACCATTGCCACCATGCTACCCCACATAGTGGAACTCCTCTTTACGTCGCCCCAGACTCTTCCTGTCAGGGCCCAACTGCACTGGCCCTCTATGTTGAACCCTAATAATACACTGAGGGTCATCATTTTTTCAATAGTTATTTTAAAAAAATAAAAACTATTTTTTATATTTAGTTATTTTTTCTTATTTTTTTAAATTATTTATGAATGATAAGTGTTAGACTTCATGAAATGTGTATTTTATGATCCTAAACTAAATATAAAAAGTTCATATTTGTTTAAAATGTTAAATAAAGTGTTTGGTTGAGTGTTTCTTCCTTTATATTATTCATGTTTATAAATTTTTTATAAAATGTGAATAATTTATATGATTTTCTTTATGTTATAAATTTCTTATAAGTGATAGAGTCCTATATTACATGCTAGTCACGGCTTCATAAGATTTAGTTTTTCATCTACCTTGACATCAATTTTTTATTTGAGTTATAATATAGAGAATAGTTTTTGAATATAGTTTATTTATATTAGGGGTTAAAGATATCATAAATTGAATTCAATCTTGAGTAAAGTCTCACTGGGGAGAGGAACTTGGGGTCATACTACTCATTGACCTGTAGTTTTATATCTTGTTCTAGAAAGGTGAGGATTTGACCATCAGTTGATCTGAGCATAATCATGTGGAGATTGTCAATATCATATAACTATGTGACATTTTATGAAAATTCCATATCCCTGTGTCCTAAAATGAATTTGGATATGTATTAATATGTTTGTCTTCTATTTTTGGGTGAGTAACACAAACTTGTAGGTTCTGTAAAGGGTTACACATTAATGTGGTGTGAACACATTAATTTTGTGGATATAATAGAGATTCCAAAACTAAATTAGTAAAAGTATGAAGGAATAAAGGTATAAAAAATGAGATAATGTTTTATTCATGAGATAAAATGGGTTTAATATGCATGTGATATATATTAAACTGGTGATACATTTAAGAAAAACCATTTAAAATACTAAGTTAGAGATTATGTCCAAATATTCACTTGTCAAAACCTTGATCATTTAGTATAGTTGGCACTATTGATTAGGTTCCCATGGATTAACTTATGTAAGTTAAATAAGTAATAAGGTGACCCTAATAGTTAGGTGACTTGTTTTTAGCATTTTCTTTAGGTTACACTAGCTAGACAACCCAAAGTGTTAGGATACCATATGAACATTGTTGAGTGTTTCTAGATAATGGATTTTATTAAAGTTTTTATCCACCAAACTATACAATAATCATATATGATATGATTGTAAAAGTTATTGTCTACCATATATAGTCATGAATTCTTTACATGATCAAACTAGTGTAAGTCATGATGAAATATGGATCTTGGCTCACTAAATTGATATGATGTATGGGGTTATCATTTTTAGTGGGAGTAATTTAATTAAAAGTTCTTGTTGAAAAGATATAATACATGATACTCACCCATATATATATCTATGTTAAAGGTTATGGATTTATTCATGATAATTATATTGAGATTTATTATAGGTATAAACTAAAAAAAAATTAGATATTGGTATCTTAGGTTTAGAAATGCTCTCAATTAGAAGGATTTTAAGCATCAAAATGTGAATGTTATAGAAGTCAATTTCACTAAATCTATCTCATGGGTATTCGATACTGGGTGTGAGTCACAAATTTCTACTGACAAACATAGACTCATAAATATGAGGCAGTTGGAAAAGGGTGAAGTAGGTCTTCCTACTAATAATGGAGAATGAGCTGTTTCATTAGAAGACGACACTTATGATTTGATTTTACTAAGTGAATTAATACTAGAATTAGAGAAATATCATTATGTTCCCACCATAAATAAGTATATGATTTCTATATCTTGTTTGGATAAGAATATATTTTCATTCATTATTAAGAGTAAGATATATTATATATATAAGAATTAAATTCTTTATGGTATCAGAAATATGGAAAATGGTTTATATATTTTTGAAATTAATAATCCCATTTATAACATTTAAAACAATAAGGTCAAGGTTGATTCTAATACCAACCAACTTTGACATTGTTTCCATGTACATATAAACAAGAAGTGAATCAAAATAATCCATAATTATGGATTATTGTAAGTATTATATTGTGAATTATTTGATAATTGTGAATCTTGTTTATTAGTTAGGGCGACCAAAAAACTTTTTAGTAGATAATGTGAAAATGATAGTGGGATATTGGATCTCATACATGGTGATGTATGTGGACAAATGAGTACATAATAAAGTGGTAGTTTTAGGTAATTTATTACTTTTACCAATCACTTTGGTATGGATATGTGTCTCTGATGATACACAAGTATGAAACATTTAATTTTTTTAAAGAGTTTCAAAATGAATTAGGGAATCAACTAGGAAAAATTGTAAAAATCCTTTGATAAAATCAGGGTGGTGAATAATTGAGTGAGGAATTCATTGAAAACCTCAGATATTATAGAATTTATTCACAACTTACTCATATTGAAACACCACAATATAATGGTGTGATTGAGAGAATAAATTATACCTTATTAGACATGGTTCAATCAATGATGAGTCAATGTAACCTTCCTATTTCATTATGAGGTTATGCTATACAGGTTTCTACATTTTTACTAAACTGTGTTCTATCTGAATTAGTCATAAAGGAACCATATGGGATATGGAATAGGAAACATCCCATTATGTATTTTATAAATATTTGGAGATGTGAAGCATTTTTACAATGATTGTATTATGATAATAATGACTTCAAATATGAAAAAGGATTATTTGTTGGTTATACCAAGGAAACTATGAGATATTATTTCTATAATCCCACTGAATACAAAGCTTTTGTGACCCAATGTGGTGTTTTTATTGATAATAAACACATAAGTTAAGAATTTAGTGGGATAAAATTTGAACTTGGAGATGTTAAATAACAAAAAATAAGAAATTTTCCTAATTTGGAGGTTGATCTGACCCCATAAAGAGTTATAGAAGAATAAATGACTCAAGTTACACTAGAACCTTAAAGGTCTGGTAAGATCCACCAAGAGTTCATGAGATGTATTTATCATAGATAATGATTATGAGGTAATGTTCATAGGAGATGAAACTAACACCAATAGAGAGTCCATAGAGAGTTACGATTCCATGAAATGGTTAAAATCCATGAAATATGAGATAGAATACATTTAAACTAATCATGTTTTGAACTTATAGGATTCACTTGTAGGGGTGAGACTTATAGGGTTTAAGTAGGTTTTCCACAAGAAAAATAACTTGGATGGTAGAGTGTCTGCCTATAAATCAGTCTTAGAGGGAAAATGTTATAAGAAAATGCATGGTATTGACTTTGAATACACCTTTTCACTTGTAGTGATGATAAAGTTCATTATGATATTTCTCATCATAAAAAATTACTTTGATTATGAGAATTATCAACTGGATTCCAAAACCTATTCCTCTAATGGAATTTTGTTGAGGACATGTATATGATACAAATCAAAGATTTTGAAGTTCCAAATGAGTCTGTTAGTGTATGAAAGTTGCAACGACCCATTTATATATTGAAAAAAGCTTCTCAAAGTTATAATATCTAATTTAATGATTGAATAAAAGATTTTAGTTTCTTCAAGAGAAAATATGATTCCTATGTACATAAGAAAATTAGTGGGAGTGTAGTAGTGTTTCTAATATTGTATGTAGATGATATACTACTTATTAAAAAAATGACACCCCAACTCTTAAATTTGTGAATATGTGATTGTGTAAATGTTTCTTAATAAAATACATGGGTAAAGTTTCATACATACTAGGTATAAAGATCTATAAAGATAGATCTAAGAGGGTTATTATACTCATTCAAGATAATTATATTGGTAAATTGCTAAGGAATTTTATCATGGATAACTATAAAAAGGGTTCTTTATTAGTATTACATGGTATGAATCTTAGGAAGATTTTGGACCCTTCAAAAGAGTTGGAGAGGATGGATATAATTACTTATATGTATGTTATCAGTTCTATCATGTATGCTATATTTTTTACTCAACTTTATAGAACCTATGCTCGTAGTATTACTTCTAAATACTAATCTAATCCCAGTGAGAGTCACTGGATTATTAAGAAGAACATCCTAAAGTACTTGAAAAGGAATAAGGATATGTTCTTGATATTTGGAAGAGAGTATGAGCTATGTGTAAAGGGTTTCACAGACTCCAATTTCCAATTTGAAAAAGTTGTTATGAAATCTAAATATGGTTTTTTGCTTTACCCAAATGATGGAGCTATCAATTGTAAGAGTTCCAAATAATACACCATATCAGAATTTAAAAGAGAGGTAGTGTACATCGATGCATCAGATGTGAAGGTTCCAAACACAGTGGAATTTCCTAATGGACGGATAAACATTAAGGTTTTTTTCCAGAATTAATTGACCATTTTCCAATTTTTCAAGACATAAACATCACGAACAATGAAATCTTTCTACCAAATATTGACATAGAAATCCATGAACCCATAGAGGATATTTTCCACCTAATATTTATAATTAATTTATATTAAATCTGAATAAATAATACTTGGTATTATCATCCTTCTTCAATGAATATGTTGATAATCCAAAACCCTATTTGGATTACCTTCTTAGCATTAAGAGGACCCAAAGTTTATCCCCTCTAGAAATGATCTACACATGATCCTTTAATCTCCAAGAAATCACCAATGGAATGTTAGGTTATGGAATGATCAATCAATCATATTGTGTTTTTCATGTTGATCTCTACAAGATCCTTTGAGATTGAAGGATTCTTTCATATTCTTATCATTCTTGAGATAAAGTGACGGGGAGGAATCTTGAGAGATATCTGTTGTATAAAATGATTCTCAATTCTCGATTAACCCTACATAGTAGACATAATAACCTATTTATAGAGTTAGTGTTTGGTTAAAATATTATTTAATTATACAACCAACCTTAAATAATAAAATAAACATCATCTAACCACATTCCATATACTAATAATATATATTATTATTATTTTATGGATTGCAATAACTGGCGCAATAATAAATATTATTTTATCAGCTTGTAAATTAATATTTATCATTAGACATGATCTTAGTCTACTCATCCTCCTCAACGTTTATGAAATACCTAAATAAACATTTATTCATAAATAAATGTTCTATTCATAGTTTGGTAAATAAATATTTATTAAATATTCAATAAATAAAATATATATTATATTTATAGTATGAAGAATAAATATTTATTAAATATTTGTGATTAATAAAACTTGAATAAAATTATTCCTCAGTCTTGAGAATAATATTCATTCCAATAATTAAATTCAAATATAATTTAATAAAGATCAATGGAAACACTTAGTGTGAAACCCTATAGGATTCTTTCTCATTGGAATTAGGTGGGCTTTCCTAAAGTCCATGATTACTATCTAGAAATAAGTTAAGGAACCCAAGAGAAATAAACTAATGTTTCACCATTAAAAACCACATATGATCAATTTCTATGTAATATAATCCCTTTATCACAATATCTCATCAAGAAGGTTGTACACTCATGTTATAAATATATGTGCATGATATGTATTTCTTTGACTATCTGAAATAAACACATCGTTACTATAGGTACCTTTGTATGAAAGTAGTGTCTGGGGGGTTGAATATTCCTATTTGAATTATTAAAAACAAATAATAATTTATCAGAGTTCTAATAATGTTAAAATTTGTAGCAAAAATAAAACAGATAACACATGAAGTTTTTATAGAGGTTTAGATCACCAAGATCTTAGTCCTCTCATTAATCTCCTGTACTATGCAAGGAGAGTGGTATTCACTAGATCCTCAATTTTGAAATAGAGTGATAACCCAATTAGATACAGATGAAACATACCTTTTTCACACTTGGTGGTATAACTCTTGACTTTTGAAAGAGTCACAACCTACCTTCCTTTTGTCTAATAGGAACAACCTGAACTTCCTTTTAGATTGGAGGAATAACCTAATGAAAAATATTATATGAGAAAAGCTTAAACAAAAATCTATAAGAAAAATAGATTGAAGGAATATTTACAATGGAGAAATAACAAAAAAATTAAAATAACAGATGAGTAGATGATATATAAATTTGGTGCAGCTCGATTTATTTGATCACTCTAGTGGTGGGAGATGAAAGCTATGAAGATCTTCAATTATCAATGTAGAAGAATAGAAGTCAAATAAGTTTCTTGATTAATTCAGAGTAGCAGAAATTGTATCATCATGAATCCATAGAATGATATGCATTAGTATATGTTATTTATCCTTGAAGGGATCTCTCATATCATTAAAGAAAAATCTTTTAGGAGTGTATCTGTATCCAATATCTACACAAAAACTATTAGTGTATACTAATATAATATTATTAGCATTACTTTTATCTGTTAAATCTTTTATTAATAACAAAACACAATCAGTCTTTATATTTCTTCATGAAATATTAAAATAAAAAAAATTAATATTTTAATTATAAAAATTCTAAACAATTAACAATTCTCAAATAATTGAAATAAAAAATATAGTCTTCCAAATTATAAAAATATTAGGAACTGTAGAAAAGTAGAGCATCAAATGAATATTAATTATGTATGAAAAAGTGATCATAAAGATAATGATACAATTATGTTAACACACTGTTGAAATTATATCTCATAATAAAATAATAAAATATTTAAGAAATAAATTTACTTTAATAACATCAATAAAAATAAGAAATAAAAAATTTTAGAAACAATTTTTAACTAACGGTGGGTCATGACTATAATGCCTCGGATTTTATGTTTATTATTTTTAAATATTATATGGATTATTTTCGAGACCAGGTACTGAGACAACATGTGATTATGAGGCCCAAGGTTCCCAGCATAAATGTTTGAAATATATCAAATAACACACATGAATAGTTTTCCTAAAAAAGTGGAATAAATTATAAACAGGTTCCCAAATTAGAAAATTGAGGGCATATTTGAGTTCAAAACATTAGGTTTACCCTAGGTAGGACTTAACATTAGTTTTCATGGGTCATTTGTGGAATATTCATACCAGGCATGGAAAAAAATAAAATAATTATATAAAATTATTTTATTTTAAATTGTTGATGCAACGATTGACACATCTTTAAATAAATGATTATAGGGAAGTCCCAAGGTTATCCACCTAACCCTGGAGACGTTGGAGAACCATTGGAGAGATCTTTGAGGATTCTATCTCAAGTGAACGATAATAGATCATGGATCGATGATCGACACACATCGATTTTGAAGGATCTCACCAATGAACGCAATGTAGATTTATTCTTCACAATCAATCAATTCAAATCAAGGTAGGGCATGTGATTTAATTTTTTTTATTCCTTGTTATTTATTTCTATGAGGAACATGAATTAATTGACTAATGGATTGATTCAGGAATTGTGCATATTGTGGGATGGGATTATATTTTTGGGGGTTTGACATGAGAATTTCTATCTTGATTATTTATTTTTTTGATTGTCATTTTAATGGAAATGAGCTAATATTGACACGAACATCTATTAAGGTCCATTACTCTTGATTTATTTGTGATTTTATCCCCCCGTTCATCTTTCATCGTGAGCATTCTTTGTTTCACCCACAACTTGAAAAATACCGATTAGTCGATATTTGATCACCTGTTTCTTGGAGCAACAATCCAAAATCATTTATCTGGTATCAGCACGACACGATGGAGGTGCGATGATAGAAACTGAGCGATTTAGACGATGGATGATTCTTATATTTTTTATTCTTTGGCATTCTTCAGTGCGTTATGAAGAACTATGAATAAATCCATTTTAATGGATTAGAAACTGAATTTGGTTATTCATGTGATGACGAGTCTTATCCAATATGATAATAGGCTACTGACATGATTGGAGATGGATTCTAAGGAGACGACAATGCATACATGAGAAGGATGAAGAATAAGGGTTTCTAAAAAAACTTGATACACGTGACGTGCAGTCCTTGGCTATACAACATGCATCCCCTTTTAATGACTCAGCATGTACCTGAAGGAGTACACATACATGTTATAGTGTACATGGGTTTCTTACAAGGTGTTTACTCCCCTACATGATAAGTCTTGGACCATGTACACAGAATAACCCATGTACTGGTACATAGACACAGATACACGGTCTGACACCGGGTGCTGTCACACGATTAGAGTACACGGATGGGACCCACTATACATGTACACAGTGTGTAACACCTATATACTTAGTTTACTCTACTATATACTATATGGAGATGGTTTAAATGACACAATCCATTTACATTAAAATAACTTGGGGTCAAGGGACACGACATGTATCCCCTCTACACACCTTGTAATCTTTTATACCTAGATTAGATATCTTGTCATATTTATCTTGTGTAGGATCAAAATAGAATATGTAGATACTCAAATACAAGAGGGGGGGGGGGGGGTGAATTGTAAGTTTAAAAAATTTATCTTTTAACCTTAATGAAATCTATGCTTAAAAAATTTAAACAAGGTAAATTAACAAACCCTCTTCGATTCTTACTTAAAGAGATAATTGGAAGGGCCCATGTCCAATTATAAGAAACCAAAACTTAATCAAGTTAAACCTATGGAAAATTAAGCATGTTTACCTTAGGGTAATATTATACTTTAAAGTGTATAAAATCTTATTTATTAGAGTATGTATTATTACAAGAAAGAATAATAAAGTTATAATTTCTTTATTTAACAAAATACAATGGAAATAAAACTTATAACAATAATAAGTGAATAAGTATGAAATATTTTAACCCAAAGATAAGGGTATCCAATAAACATGGATAAAGTTCCCTTGATTTGTACTTTCAAGAAGGTATGTCTTACCCACACCAGGGTAAGACCTTGATAATAATATCAGATTCTATCTTTCTATCCTAACAATACATTGAACTTTAAGATAGTCAGCACCTCTATCTTCCTATCCCTATAAGTCCTCAAACTTTAAGGTAGTCGGAACCTACATCTTCCTATCCCCGGAATCCCTTTATTGTACACAATATCAATCTAAGTCACACAAAGTAAGTTGAACAAGATGTTCACGGTTGAAAATAATGTTCATGAAACACACAAGGCACGAGATTATTTCTTTCTATAGAAATAATTTCACAGCATGTAATCACCAGGATCATAGAATGATAATGATCTCATTCAAATGAGTACATATTTATAGGAAAAATTTCAATGGTCAGCTCCCTCCTCTAATGGTCATATTTTTCCTTGAATCTTAATGGGACTTATACACGTGTCACTCAACCAAAGGTTGTTTAGAAACAAATTATATGACATAATTTTGTGTATGAAAAACTTGGGAAACATTATCATGCTTAAAAAATAATAATATGTATGGAAAATAAAGTAGAATAAACAAAATTGAATAATCAGAATCTAGGAAATATAGAATTTAGAGTCTAAATATATAAACATTAGGTTTCTAGAAAAAAATGGATATTCAGAGCTTGATTTCTGAGGAATTTAGAGCATGAATTCTTTGGAATTCAGGGTTTTAATTTCAGAGATTTCAGAGTCTGAATTTCAGAGAATTCAGAGTCTGGATTTTAGAGAATTCAGAGTCTAAATTTTGGAGAATTTAGATTCTGAATTTCAAAGAATTCAGAGTTTTAATTTTAGTTAATTCGGAGTCTGAATTTTAGAGAATTTAGATTCTGAATTTTAGAGAATTTAGAGTCAAAATTTTATAGAATTTAGAGTTTGAATTTCAGAGAATTCGGAGTCTGAATTTCATAGAATTCAGAGTCTGAAAACAGTAAAAATCGATAGTAAAGGAACTATAAGATTCCGAGGTTTTTGATAAGGATCTAAATTTTTTTACTTAAGAACAAAAATTAGACTTGGTTTTTAGAGGACATTGAATAAGGCATTAAAACCAAGGTAAGGATAAAATTTTTATTAGAGAAAGAAAAATTTCCTTAAGAAAATAATTCTTATAGAAATATAATTTTTCTTAAGAAAATGTTTTTGTGATTTTCAAAACAAAGAGGAATGGAAAATTCATAATGAAACCTTATTTACTCAACAATATCCCCCTTTTTGAAAATCAAAAACAACCTTTATAAAATAATATAAAGAATAAGGATTTTTATTTTATTATTTAAAAAGAAAAACTTATCTTCCTTTAGTTATGAACTATGATGAATATTAATAACTCCCCCTTAGGTTTTGAAATCCCAAAAAATTGTATTCTTGTATTTATTAGAGAATTTACTTTTTATTGTATAAGAAAATTCTTATTTAGGTAGACTTCCCCTTACTTAATCTCACCCTTTCTTAGGGAATTATCTTCTTTTTTACTTAATATTTTTTTGATCATTATTTTCTCTCCCTTTGTGATTTTAAAAAAGGAATGGAGGGAATGAAAAAAAATTGTACCTGAAAGATTAGAAATATATAAGACAAAATAATGGTTGAAAAATGTAATTATTATAGGAAAAATTTGTTACAAGGAAAAGATACAACAAAAGATAGGATTATCAGGGAATTTATTGATCCTTATTTTACTTTGGAATGAGCTTCCCTAATATTGCCTTTAACTTCTTGAGCTCTTTGTGATCATCCTCAAACCTTTTGAGCAACTGATCCTGATCCTGATTCTTCTTTTCAAGAGACTTGATTTATTATTCTTGAGAGTTTAGAGTTTATTTATGGTACTTTACTATCTCTTCTTGGTGTTTGAACTTTTATTCCAACTCTTCCTTAATTTCCCTTTCTCTCTTTAAATTTAGAGCTACTGAATTCAACTTTCCATTTAGATCTATATCCTCTTGCATCCAGGCAGTTTTCTTGAGATTCTGCTTCTCTGAAAAGCTTATTTTAAGGTTTTTATTGATTCATTTGACTTATCAAAAGACCATTTTACTAAATCTTGAAATTATTCCATGATTTTCATATCATCAACCATTATCTTATACCATTTGGTTATTTCCTTACCGGATCTACTATGTGCATCATAACCAATATAGAAATTCTTAAACTCCATTTCAAGTTTGAAAAACATTTCCCTGAGCATTCTTATCGAATCTAATTTATAATTGAAATAATTCCGAAGCAACTAAAATCTTGAATCAGTACTTGGGAATAAGGGTATTGTGCTTACTAACTTCTTCAAATTTTGAACAATAATATCCTGACCCATCAAGGATGAAGATATGGAAGCTGATTCCTTTTTTGGTGAGTAAACTTTATCTAACTCTTCAACTTTCCTCTTGGATGTTCCACCAATAGTTTCTTAGCTTTCAAAAACAAAACTTTTATAGTCATATAATCAACAATATAATTTCCTTTATCATATCTAGATATTGATTACTTAACTTTCTGAATCTCATGTTCACTATCTGAGACTTGGATTATCTTATCTTCATCAACCTCTTCTTTCTCTGCATCTCCCTTACCATCATTAGGATGAATGAAATCATGGTTTCTTATCTCATAATTAGAATGTTTATCAACGACATCCCATCCATCATCCTCTTTCCCATGATAAATTATTTTGGTTGAATCAACCTGGGAATTTCTGATCGATATCTTGTCTGAAGGACTTTACTTTTCATGATATTATTCCACTTGTTTGATCACATCTTCACTTTAATCTTCTTCTTCCTCATATCATCCTTCTACTTCTTCTTCTTGCTAGGCTATCTCTTCTTCCACAATAGGTTTTTGAATTGAAATTTTATTTCACAAATTTTCTACTGGAACTGACTCTTGAAGGAAGGATTCCGGTACTTTTATTTTTTCAGATGCTTTCTCAGTATCTTTAAGCAAAGTTTGGATGATTTTGGATTCTGAAATTTTCTTCTTCAACTTCTTCTCTTTTTCTTGATTTTCAAATTCTTCAACAGCTTGAATCTTCATGGATTTTTACTCAGTAGGATCTAATCTAAATCTTGTATCTCCCTCCTCCTTCTTCTTATTCTTCTCTCTCCACTTTGATAATACTTCGTCAGAAAATGGTTTTTTATTTTTCGGTTTTGGTGGAGATGACTGGGTTTTTAGAATGGTTTCTTTTTATTTGGATTCCAATTATTTATCTTTTATCTTATTCTGAGTTTTCTTGGAAGTTTCTTAGACTTCCCCTTTCTTGATTAAAACTTGAATCTCACTTTTAGAAAGATCATAAAGCTCTCATAATTTGGTACTGAAACCAACTTCCATCCTTCTCAGAGTATCATCACTCAACAACATGATCTTAAAGGTTCTGGGTTTTGAACTGCAGGGAATTTTAAAAGATTCTAAATAGAGAATAATGATCTTTGAAAAGATCACCAGATACATGATAATCTAACATTTGAGGGTTCCATTCTTTATATTTCTGATGGTAAGTAGAATATACTTGATAAGGTTTATATTTTTCAGATTCACCTAAAATTCCATCCTAAAGATATCATTTTTATTAATAGAGTCCTTATCTCCTTTTCCCAGAATGGTAAATCCCTGTAATCACAAATCTAACAACCTGAAGTCTGTTGAAAGATGGTTGATCTTTGGTTATTTTACTCCCTTGAGTCTAAGACACTCAATTAGCTTTACTTTCTCAAAACATCCTATCTTATCTAGAAACTTGTGAGAGAAATTTTTTTCTTCACCTACATAAGGAATACTGAGAATGTTTACAGCCATTTTGAATGATAATTAATAGGTTTTCACATAGATCTTAAATGGAAACTTTTCCCTTCCTCCTTCTTCATAAAAACTTACTGTATCATAAAAGTTTATGAGAAGGTCAGGATAAACCAAATCCTGACTCTTTGTATTTTCAATACATAAACTTTCCCATCCATTCAGCTTGATATTATTTGTAATAAAGGAATTATACTTGGAAAAGAAATTTGGGTTAACCAAACTTTCTCTGTAAATTTTCCAATCCTTGATTTCCTTGTTTGAAGTCATCTGATTCTACGAGGTAACTTCGAGCGACATCCGGAATATAAAGAAACTTAGAAAAATGAATGATTTATTTGTAGAGGGATAGATCTTTGACGCAAAATCTCTTGAAAAAATGATGTGGGACACATATAAGGGGGGCCTTTATATAGGCTTCAAGATGACATTTAGAATTCCTAAATCAATCCAACAGTTGATATAGGATTGATTTGATCTAACAGTTGAGATGAATGCTGAAGACGGATTTGGTAGGTTCTGATCTTTTGAGGTTTTAAGGAAAAATAAAATTGAAGGAAAGTGAATCCAAAAGATTTTTCTTAAATCAAGATAGAAATAACAACAAGTAAAAAAATAAAATTACAAATATTTAATTAATGAATCATACCTTCAAGATTTATTTGAAATAATTTTCAATATTGATAAGGTTATTCTTATATTTTAAAAATTTTTATTAAGGAAAGGAATATTTTTAGGTTTTGAAAAATATTGTTAAGGAAAGGGGAATTTTTTTTTAAAGAAAAAAAATGTATCCCCCATATGAAAAGGAATTTATTAATTTAAAAAGTTATGTTTCAAAACAAAGTTAATATGGAATATTACCTTATAGTTATCATTCCTAAATTTTATTTAATGTATTCAAATCTATTAGTGGATAAAGATTTTGTAAAAATATTAGCAATTTGATATTGCGTTCTGATAAATTGAAGGATAATATCTCCTTTAAGTGTATGATACATAAGAAAGTGATGCCTAATATCTATGTGTTTTTCACGAGAGTGATGTACATTGTTTTTTCTTAGGGAAATGGAACTTGTATTATCACAAAATATCTGTGTTTTGGTAAAACTCATGCCATAGTCCGTGAGTGTGTGTTGCATCCACAACACTTGAGTACAACAACTTCCAGTTGCTACATATTCAGCTTCAGCAGTGGATAGTGCTACTGAATGTTTCTTCTTGCATGACCAAGAAATTAATGAATATCCTAAGAAATTAAAAGTTACACATGCACTTTTCTATCCATTCTACATCCACCTAAATCAGCATCTGAAAAGATTTATAAAACAAAATCATTTCTAGAAGAATAGAAAAGTCCTAAATCCATGGTTCCCTTTAAATAGTGAATTTTTTTACTACTTTTAAATTATATTCCTTTGGATTATATTGATATCTTTCATATAATCATACTAAAACATTAATTCTCAATGACTAGATATTAAGTATAATAAAAATCCTATTATACCTCTAAAAGATGTTTGATCTACTAGTTTTCTAGTTTCATCAAGATCAAGAGAATTTGAGGTACCGATTGGAGTGCTTATACTTTTAGTTTTGTCATATACATACTTCTTAATAAGATATTTAATATAATTATGTTGAGATATATAAGTTCCTTCTGACTTTTGAGATATTTAAAAACCAAGAAAAAATGGAAACTCACCCATCATACTAATTTCAAAAAAAAATCTCATGATATTCACAAATGAATAAGTTAAATATTGCTGAGTTGATCTAAATATAATATCTTCAACATAAATTTAATCAATAAAATCATTTTTCTTATATTTCTTTATAAAAAGAGTTGGATCAACAGTTCTCTTAACATAATTGTTTTGTAACAAAAATCCTGTAAGTCTATCGTACCAGGCTCTAGGGTATTGTATAAGTCCATATAGAGCTTTGGTATGTTTAAAAACATGTTCAAGATGTTTTTTATCTTCAAAACTAGGAGGGTTTTCAACAAAAACTTCCTCTTGAACATATCCATTAATAAAATAACACTTCACATCCATTTGAAAATGTTTGAAATTAAATAATGCTACAAAGGTGAGTAAAATATGAATAGATTCAAGTCTAGCTATTGGGGAATAGGTTTCTTCATAGTGTACTCCTTCTTGTTGATTATAGACTTTAGCAACTAATTTTGATTTATTTATTACAATGATTCCATTTTCATCACATTTATTTCTGAATAACCATTTTACTCCAATTATAGAAGTTTCCTTAGGTCTTTCAACCAAGTTCCAAACTTTGTTCCTTTAGAATTAATTTAGTTCATCTTGCATGGCTTTAATCCAATCATCACCACCTAAAGTTTCATCAGTGCTTTTTGGTTATAATTAGGAAATATTTTCTAGATGTTATACTTTATTTCTTAAATAAATTCTGGTCCTTATAGGTTAATTTAAATCACCAATGATATTGTTACTAGGATGATTCTTAATAAAAAACTAATTTGAGTTTTGTAAAGCCTGTTCATCAACATAAGGTAGTAAATCTTCTAGAATAAATCCTTCATAAATATTTTCTTGAGTATTTTTCTTAATAGAAGAATATTCTATAAAAGGTTGATAATCAATTTTTGAAAACACATCTGAGGATGTAGATTGAGGTTTGTTAAAAACCAAAAGACCAGTTTCATCAAATTTATCATATAAAATTTCTTTAACAGTACAATAATTTATGTTAAAAACTCTATAATCCTTAGAAGTAGTGAAGTAGCCTAAGAAAATTCCTTTATCAGATTTGGGTGTAAATTTATGTAAGTTTTCTTTAGTATTCAAGATGAATACTTTGCATCAAAATACTTTGAAGTAAGAAAGTCTAGGTTTTTTACCAGTCCACAATTCCTAAGGTGTTTTGTTAAGAAAAGGACTGATTAAAACTCAATTTATAGTATAATAATAAGTAATTACAGCTTCAGCCCATAAGTGTTTAGTAATAAATTTTTTAGTCAACATGGTTCTAGTTATCTCTTGAAGAATTATATTTCTTATTTCAACAAAACCATTTTATTGAGGTGTTATTGGAGCTGAGAAGTTATGAGTAATTCCTTTATTACTACAAAAAGTTTCAAAATATAAATTTTTAAATTCTACTCCTTGATCACTATGAATAGTTATCAGTGGAAGGTTTTTCTCATTTTTAACATGGGATCTAAAAGTTTTAAAATAAGAAAAGGATTCAGATTTCTTTACTAGAAATTAGACCCATTTAAATCTAGTGTAATCATCAACTAAAACAAATACATAGTATTTTCCTCCAATACTTCTAGTTTTTGTTAGACCAAAAATATCCATATGCACTAGCTGTAATGCATTAAAAGTTGAGACTTCACTGATTCATTTAAATATTGACTTATGTTGCTTTCTATATTGACAAAAATCACAAACTTTTGAAGAATAAAATCTAAGCTTCGGTAGATCCTTAAAAAGTCTTTTCTTTGAGATTTTTCATAGGTTCCTTAGGTTACAGTTTCCTAGTATTCTATTCCATAACCAATATTGATCGTCCATTGCACTAAAGAAAGGTAGATCTTGGCTCCTAAGGTCTTCTAAATTCAGTGTATAAACATTATCATTCCTATGGGCAGAGAGAATAACATCTACCTTGGAATTGTGTAATAGGAATTAACATTCCTAAAATTCATAAGGTAACCTTCATCACATAATTATATTATTCTTATGAGGTTGTTCTTAATACCTTTAATAAATAAAAAATTTTAAATTAAATCTTTTCAAATAAGAACAATATTACCTATACCAACAATTTCTCCCTGAGAATTATCTTGAAAGTTACTTTTTCTCCTTTCATATTGATAATCGCTTCAAATAATTTTTTATTACCAGTCATGTTCTAGGAATATCCACTATCCATGTACCATATATTATTGTTGGCACTTCCTTTATTTTCCTGAAAATAAAATATTTAGACTTTCAGAATCCAAATTTTCTTGTATCTAGAAATTTCATAAAGTAAAATCTTAGTAATCCACATTTTCTTTGAAAAATAAGATTTATGAAAACCTAAATATTGGGTTTTATTTAAAGAACAATTTCTCCCCCAATATCCACCATATTTACACTTAGTAAAAAATAAAGCACTTTGGGGAACAAAATAATTATGACTAAAAATTGGTTTTGAGTGAGTGTAACCAAATATAGAACTATTACTAAGAGGAAGAAGTTGTTAATACATTTTATTAAATTCTTTCCTTCCAAAAGTAAAATTTTATAAAATTTTCTTTAAGGAAAAAATTTCAAATTTTAGTCTGATGACTAAATTCTTATCCTCAAAGTCATTAGTTTTGGAACTTGAGTTATTCTATAAAACATTTTTCTTAGAAATAACATTTTCAAGATCCTTAGAAAGTTTATCCTTCTCAAAATAAACTTCCTTAAGGTTTTTAGAAACACTTTCAAAATAAATATTTTTTGATTAAGATATTTATAAAGATATAATACCTCTTTTGTTAAAAAAGAAATTATAGAATTTTCTTTCTCTAACTTCTTCTTTATCTTACAATTTTTATTTTCAAGTAATTTAGAAAATCTAGAAACTTATTTAAATGAAGGCAAGTTATTATCTTATGATGAGGAAGATTCATCATCTAAAGATTCATAATATTTTTCATTAGGAAAATTATAATTTAAAGAAATATTGGTTAAGGATTCATCATTGTGTACCTTAGCCATAAGAAAATGATTTTCAATAGGTAATATGGATATAAGACCAATATTCTTCTGACCAGAAGATTTATATTCTGAAGGTTCATCTGAAGAGTCACCACTACTGGAACTCTAGGTGTCATTAAATTTTAATACTTTCTTATCCTTAGATTTGTAATACTTCTTTCTGTTTCTTTCAGAATGCTTTTCCTTTATTTATTTTCTCTTAAACATCAGACAATCTGGTTTGATTTGTCCAGTCCTTTTGCATTCATAATAGGTTACTTCAAAATATTTCTTTTCATTTCTATCTTTCTTCTTATATCTATACTAAAATATTTCTTTTACATAATCTTGTTCATATTTCAAGAAATATTAGATAATTCATTATTATACTGTTCACTGTCACTTGATTCAGATATAACAACAAATTTCCTAGCTTTAGTTCTAGTTACCCTTTTAGGAGTCTTGGATTTTGAAGTAGTAGTAAAAGCTAGAATTCCATTACCATTCTTTTTATTGTTGAAGTAAACATCTTTCTTCATTCTTGTTTCATGCTGAAGAATAGTTCCAAATAACTCCTCAAGAGTAATGTTAGATACTTTCTTATTTTCATCAACAACTATACTTTTAGATTCCCACTCATTGGGCATGATATAAATTATCTTTTCCAAAAAAACTTCATCATTAAGACCTTTCTCTCCCATATATTGAAGACTATTGGAAATAATCATAAATCTTTGTTGTAATTTACAAACAGGTTCTCCATAATGAAATAAGAATTCATGATATTCATCTCTTAACATATCTTTTCTAGTTTCTATCACTTCAGAAGTTCCTTAATGTGTAACTTCAAGTTTATTCCAAATACAGTTTGTATCTTCATAAGAAGATATTTTACTATATATATTCCTAGTCATAGAACAAAAAAAATTATTGCGTACCTTTTAGTTTAATTGATATTCTAGTTTCTCTTGGTTGGTAAAAGTTATGACTTCCTTATCTAGAATTTTATAATCTCTAGTGAGCATAACAAAGTTGTCTACTCCAGTGTTAATTAAAAAAAGTCATCATCCTATCTCTATAGTACTCATAATCATTACAATGAAATATTGGTGGTCTGGTAGGATTAAGGTTGTCAATATAACCAACATTCATACCTTACATTATCTAAGAAAATGTATTTTCCACAAAACTTGTTAATAGTAAAAAAAATATTTAAGAAAAACCGGAGAATGAAAAATTTAAGCAAGAAAATATATAATAAAAAAAACTTGAGCAAGAAAAATTATATGTAAGTATAAGGATTTTAGATACCTCCTATGATATCAATTTTAGGATCGAAATATATTATGTAGATGCTCAAATACAAGAGGGGGTAAATTTTAAGTTTAAAAAATTTATATTTTAACCTTGATGAAATATATGTTTAAAAAAGTTAAATAAGGTAAATTTACAAAATCTATTTGGTTCTTACTAAAGGGATAATTGGAAGGGCCCAGGTCCAATTATAAGAAACCTAAAATTAATCAAGTTAAACCTAAGGAAACTTAAGTAGGTTTAACTTAGGGGAATATTCTACCTTAAAGCGTATAGAATATTATTTATCAGAGTAAGTATTTGTACAAGAATGTATAAGAAAGTTATACGTTCTGTCTTTAACAAAATACAGTGGAAATAAAACTTTTAACAATAACAAGTAAACAAGTAGGAAATATTTTAACCTAAAGAGAAGGGTATCCAACAACCTTAGATAAAGTTCCATTGATTTATACTTTCAAGAAAGTTTGTCTTACCCACACTAGGGTAAACCCTTGATAATAATATCAGAGTCTGTCTTGCTATCATCACAATCTCTAAAACTTTAAGGTAGTTGGTACCTATGTCTTCATATCCCTGGAAGTCCTTGAACTTTAAGGTAGTCGGCACCTCTATCTTCCTATCCCCGAAAGCCCTCGATTGTACACAACAACAATCAAAGTTGCAAAAAGCAAGTTGAACAAGATTTTAACTGTTGAACAAGATGTTCATTAAATACACAAGACACTAGAGTCTTTATCTATCTAGAAATAACTTCACATCATGTAATCTATAGGATCATAGAACGATAATGATCTCATTCAAATGATATCCAATTTATAGGCAAAAATTCAACAGTCGACTCCCTCCTCCAATGATCATATTTTTCCTTGAATCTCGGAGGGACCTGTACACGTGTCACTCAACCAACAGTTGGTTAGAAACAAATTTTATGACATTGTTTTATGTATGAAAAACTTGGGAAACATTACCATGCTTAAGAAATAATAATATGTAAGGAAAATAAAGTAGCTTAAACAAAAGTGAATAATTAGAATCTATGAAATATATAATCCAGAGTATAAATATATGAACATTCGGTTTCCAGAAAAAAATGGATATTTAAAGTCTGAATTCTATTGAATTAAGAGTTTGAATTACGAAGAATTCGAAGTCTGAATTGTGAGGAATTCAGAGTCCAAATTTGGAGGTATTTGGAGTTTGAATTATGAGGAATTCGAAGTCTAAATTCTATGGAATTCAGAGTCTAAATTCAAAGTTTGAATTATAAGGAATTTAGAGTCTGAATTTTGAGGAATTTGGAGTCTAAATTCTTTGGAATTCAGAGTCTAAATTTCATATAATTCAGAGTCTAGATTTTAGAGAATTCAGAGTCTCAATTTTAGAGAATTTGGGAACTGAATTTCATAGAATTCAGAGTCTGAATTTCATAAAATTCAGTGTCTGAATTTTAGAGAATTAGAAGTCAAAATTTCAGAGAATTCAGAGTCTGAATTTTAGATATTTTGGAGTTTAAATTTCAAATAATTCAAAGTCTTAATTTCAGAGAATTCCAAGTCTGAATTTCAGAGATTTTGGAGTGTGAATTTCAGATAATTCGGAGTATAAAAATAGTAAAACTTGGTAGCAAAGGAACTATAATATTCTGAGGTTTTTGATAAGGATTATAATATCTGACTTAATACAAAAATTATACTTGGTTTTGAGAAGACATTGAATAAGACATTAAAAACCAAGGTAAAGATAAAACTTTTCTTAGAGAAAGAATTTTTTCATTAAGAAAATAGTTCTTAGAGAAAGATAATTTTTCTTCAGAAAATGTGTTTGTGATTTTCAAAACACAGAGGAATGGAAAATTCATAATGAAATCTTATTGACTCAACATGTTGGACAAGATTTGTTAGGGTTCATTCCCCTCATCATTTCGCAGAAGGTTAGTATGAATCGTTTCCTACTCCTTGGACTATGATCCCTTCGGTAGTAATTTTTGGATAGATTTGTTGGAATCCCCTTGAGAGGCCAAGAGTAGGATCCTTTATTCATCTATGTGCCCTATGTAGAGTTCTAGGTATTGACATGACCAATCCTACCAAGTATAAATCCTATACTTAGAAGGTTAATCCATATTAAGTTGTGGGTATAACCCCATGGATCTTGTTGTGATCATCATCTGTGTATCGTATTCTCTTTAGATATTTCATCATGTATCTTTCTCATGACAAGACCTGACGAGAAGTACCTCTCATATGGACTTCATCAGTGCTGTCAGACTCAGGAGTGTGTTCTCCTGGATGAGTGATTTGTGGAATGTTCGAGCAGGAATCCTAGTGATGATATACTATGGTTGTGGCTTACCTCTAGATTGTGTTTTTTTATTGATTATATCTACATATTCTTATTATATGTATTGTAGACATATATCTATGTAGAAAGGATTGTACTTCCTCTAGAATGCTTTGTGTTTTCAGGGTGTCCTACTGAGTATTTTTATACTTAATCTTGTATGGGCTTTTCCCACACATGTCCTGTCTTGTGTAGACGATCAAACTTTTGACAGAGTCCTAGGTGGACTAGGACCATATGGTGCTTTGTGAGACTAGAATGATCGAGGTGTGTTTCTGTGGCTTTCAAACAAAAGTCCTAGTACATTTACTTTCATGTTGGACTTGTGTTACAGACTCTTTGTGGTGGGCTTGTATTTGGCCCTATTTACTTTCTTTACTTACTGTCATACTATGGTTGTGGGATATAGTTGTATGCATGCATTGGATGTTAAATTGTTTTTTAAATTTCAGAATTTTGTGGTATTGGATATTTTTGTGTGTGTACAGGTACTTAGGAAATGTCTCATATGTTATTGATATGCCTACTCGGTGCTAGTCACCATCCTCTGGCCTATTGGAGGCGGGCTTTGGGAGTCATAGCACATGCCCCACTGGGACGGGTCATGATAGAGTGGTATCGGAGTGGGTCAATTATACTTTAGGACAGGGAGTCTATGATATTGTTTTGGGGAAATAGTATTAAGTGTTTCGAGTTTGAATTTCCGGCTAGGTACCCCAGTGTTAGTGCGGTGGCTAATGTATCCATACACTAGGACTCTGATCACCTGCATTTCAACTCGGTACATGAGAACACTAGTTTGAGGGAAAAAATGGCACATACATCATATAAGAATGGGTTGTGGTTCCATGTCCATATTGAGTCAGCTCTCCATATATACTCATTGATCATGGTAAATCTTGTCTATTTCCGGATGACTCCACAATGTATTCCAGCTAGGATTTAGCATGATGATCATGAGGATGATCCCCTCAGTGATGAGGTGTCAATACAGGGACCAGTTCTTCAGATTTTACCTCTAAGTGGACCACCATACATACCACCTATAGAGAAACATGTGTTACTCATTGTACCAGCAAATGAGGTTCTCAGGCTGAGTGCACTTCATGAGTTCTAGATACAGAGACCCCTCAGGTTCTAAGGAAAGCCTAACCCATAGTCAACTGAGGAATGGATTGAGGTGGTGACCTAAGTTTTTCATCTAGTCAGGACATCGACAGATCAGATGGTGGTCCTTGTAGTGATCCTTATTCTTGTCTCAACACAGTGATGGTGGGGTTTAGTTACCCTATCTTACAATGAGGTGACTCTTTCATGGATATAGTTTGAGCATCTATTCAGAGAGTAATTTTCACTATCTATGATAAGGGTTGTACATATCTAAGAGCTTATACAACACCAGAAAGGTTGCATGATAGTAAATGAGTATTCATCGAGGTTTACCAACCTCTCGAGGAACTCGATGGATATGGTTTGATATCAGTTTTCAAGCATTATAACTTTGAGAAAGGTCTTATTAGGGACATATGAGACAGATTTATCCATATGTGTATTTCTATATATACTAGGGTGCTAGATAAAGCTTTGGTGGTCGAGAGTTTCTTGGCTGAGCATATACAACCGATGGTTGTCAGTAGTGGGCAACTAAGAGCAACGACCTCGACAGTAGGGAGCCTACATTAGTCTTAGAGACCTAGATGTGGGAGAAAGTTTAGGAGGAGGTCTAGTATAGAGGATCTATAGTACATGACTCACATGGTGGGTATAGTCAACCGAGAGAGAGGCGACACTACTCATGTGATGGTAGGGGGCATCTCACATGAGATTGATTAACCTATCGTACAAATGATAGAGAGACCATGGATGGGCCTCTGAGGTAGATACAATGATAGGAGTAGGCAGGTCTGTAGGATGGTGAACGTGGCATAGGATCTAGGAGAGAATCAAGAAGTGGTTGATGCTTTGACATTTTACTACCACCACATCTAGGTGGTCCAAGACATGATCAGGGAGTTGGAGGATAGGGGAGGAGACAACTGTAGGTGATTGAAGATTGTGACCTAGGGGATCCAGGAATGATTCTAGGTACACTATGTGTATTTTATACCTTATATTTAGTATTGATTGACATAGGTTCTAGTCATTCATTTCTTGACATATATCTTGTTGGAGACCTATAGATTCTAGTTGAACCGTTGACTCAACGCTTATGCTTGGAGAAACCTAATGAAGAATACTCTATGATCACACACTTGTGTCGACATTGTGACATGAATCTGGGAGGTTATATTTTTGGTTGGGATATCTTTGTTGTAGCATGTAGGCCTTATGATGTCATTCTTGGTATATATTGTTTATCTACAATTCATTCCTAGATTGATTGTTTTAGGAGAAGGGTGTGGGTGTGTCTGCAGTAATGTAACTATGTTTTCCTTTGTTAGTGAAAAGGAAATCTAGGCAGTGTAGGATGAACTCATGAATATGAGGGTGTATTCGATTACTCATTAATGGATAGCCTGACCCTTGGCGTAGTGGATGTTAAGAGTTTCCATTTTCCTATAGTGGTGACAGAGTATGAGGACATCTTCCTAGAAGATGTTCTAGGTTTACCTCCCCACTAAGAGATAGAATTATGCATTTATCTATACCCTAGGATGGAACCAATAACTTTTCTAGCATATTATATGGCTCCCACAGAGCTTCGAGAGATGAGGGTGTAGTTGGAGGACTTACAGAGGAAGGGATTTGTTCGATCCAGTGTTTCACCCTGGGTTGCCCTAGTTTTGTTTACCAAAAAGGTAGATAGGATCTTGAGGCTATGTGTGGACTAATGGAACTTGAATCAGGTGACCATGAAGAGAAAGTATCCACTACCAAGGATTTATGGCCTCTTTTATTAGTTGAGAGAGGCACGATGGTTCTCGAAGATTGAACTCAAAATAGGTTATCACTAGCTACGAGTACGAGATGAGGATGTACTGAAGATGAAATTCAGATGTCGCTACCATCATTATGAGTACTTGGTGATGACATTTGGTGTAAATAATTCATTAGCAGTGTTCATGGGACTCATAAACTGGATCTTTAATCCTTACCTAGACCAGTTCGTGGTAGTCTTCATCAACAATATCCTTGTGTACTCGACATCTGAGGAAAAGCACACGAGACAATTAAGGATAGTTCTAAACGTACTCTGAGAGAACCACCTATATGGAAATATCTAAAAGCACTAGTTTTGGATTCATCTGGACATGTTATATTAGAATATAGAGTGGCAGTGGACTTGACCAAAGTCGAGGCAATGTTATCTTGGGAGCCACCCAAGAGTGTGATGGAGGTGCGAAGCTTCCTTGGGATGACGAGCTATTAATAGAGGTTCATAACTAATTTCTAAAAGATTTCATCACCCATGATGGATTTTTATCAATAGGGGAAGCCTTTTTTGTGGATAGAAAATTACTCGTAGGATTTTCAGCAGTTGAGGCAGATTTTGATGAGTACTCTAATTTTGAGATTGATGGAGGAGGGTGTCAAGTATATAGTGTTCTGAGATGCATCAGGAACTAGTATTGGTTTTTTTTGATGTATAGGAAAGAGGTGATTGCATGTGGTTCAAAATAGTTGAGACCACATGAGCAGAACTATGAAACCCATGAACTTAAGTTAGAAACTATAGTCTTCATTTTGAAGATGTGGTGACACTACCTGATGGGAGAGAAGTTTATTGTCTACTTAGATCATAAGAGTCTCAAGTATATCTTCTATCATAAGGATCTTAACTTGAGGCAGAGTTTATGCCTAGAGTTCCTCCTGGATTATGACTTCAAAATTGTCTACACTCCTAGTAAGGGGAATGTGGTAGAAGATACTCTCAACATGAGATCTTTTTCGTAGTTTTTGAGTGAGGCGTTAGAGAAGTTATCCTCGTAGAAGTTATCCCTTGTGGATGGATATAGAGAATCTTACCTATAGTCTATGATTTTCACCCCTCCAATCTTATAATGAGTTAGGGAGGCACAACTTGGGAATACCGATTGTGAAACCCTACATGATTAGATAACCAAAGGGTATGCTCCTGATGGATATTCAAAAGTTGGGGAGCATGTCGTTCTTTTCAGAGGACGCATGGTGGTACCAGTGATATTGTGGAAGGAGGTTCTGAGAGAGTTTCAAACATCTCCTTTATCAGTAAATTAAAGTTTGGTAAAGATGTACTCAAATATCCAATGTCATTTTTATTTTCCAGGGATGAAGAAAAGAGTTTTAGGTTTCACCTCTCGATGCCTTACTTTTCAGTAAGTAAAGGATGAGGACCGAGTTCCAACAGGTTTGGATCGACCCCTTGAGTTTCCAAAATGGAAGTGGGATCAGATATCTGTGGATTTCGTGATGGGATTACAACATACTTATTGGGGACATGATTCCATTTGGGTGATCATAGACCGAATCACCAAGTAATCCCACTTCCTAGATATCCAAGAATATAGTTTAGTAGAGAGCTTGGGGCACATCTACATTTATGAGATAGTTTGAATCCATGGATTTCCATCGATGGTTGTTTTTGATCATGATGCTCACTTTACATCCCGGTTGTGGAAGGGATTACATGAGGTGTTTGGGACCTAGTTATGCTTGAGCACAAAATTTCACCCATAAACTGATAGCCAGAATGAGTGGACCATTCAGGTTCTGGAGGACAAGCTACAATATTTCATGTTGGACTTTTTCTGTAGTTGGGAGGATCAATTAGCACTGGTGGAGTTTTCATACAACAATAGCTACCATTCCACCATCATTATGGCACCATTTAAGTCTTTGTATGGGAAACCCTATAGGTCACCACTTTGCTGGAATAAACTAGGAGAGTCAACACTCTTGGGCCCAGAGTTGGTGCAAGTTACAATAGAGAAGGTTCAGATCATCTAAGAGTATATGAAGACTTCATAGATCCATTATAAGTCTTATAATGATGGGCGATGGAGGCATTTAGATTTTGAGGAAGGAGACCATGTGTTTTTATGGGTTTCACCTATATGTGGATTATGAAGATTTGGCTAGGGTGGAAAGCTATCTTTAATGTTTATCATCCCGTTACAGATACTATAAAGATTTTTCAAGGTGGAAAACCTCTTAGATCTACCTCTGCACTTAGACCGGGTACACAACATCTTCCATGTGTTGCAACTGAGGAGGTATGTGCATGACCCATCACGCGTTATCGACTGGGCAGAGCTGAACATCGAGGATGGATCAACCTTTGCTGAGTACCTAATGGAGATCGAGGATCAACATGAGGGTATCCTTTGTGGGTGATCGATTATTTTTCTTCATGTCATGTGGTAGTATAAGAATCTTTAGGAGAGGAAATGGGATCGAGAGGCTCATATTTTTTCTCAATAACCTAATCTTTTTTGAGTAGCCTTTATTTTGGCTTTTCGAGATGTAAAACCCCAAGGTGGGGAGAATGTAATATCTCATATTTTATGTATATTATTTTTAAATATTATATGGATTATTTTTGAGATCAGAAGCTGAGATAGTGTGAAATTACGAGGGTTGGGGTTCCCAAAATAAATGTTTTAAATATATTAAATATATTAAATAACATGTGTGCACAGTTTTCATAAAAAGTGGAATAACTTCTAAAAGGGTTACTAGATCTAAAATCCAAGGGTACCATTGAGTTCAGAACATGAGCTTCATGCTAGGCGTGACATAACATTACTCGGTATAGGTCGTTTGTGGAAAAGGCATCATAGGTGAGAAAACAAATAAAATAATTAAATTATTTTATTTTATTTTAAATTGTTGATGCAACGATTGAAACATATTTAGATAGATTATTTTTTAGAAATCATAGGGTTATCCACATAACCTTGGAGATGTTGGAGAACCATTGGAGAGAGCTTCTAGGATTATCTCTCATGAGAATGACGACGAATCATGGATCGATGATCGATGCACATCGATTTTGAAGGATCTAACCAATGAATTCAAGATAAATTCTTTCTTCCTCAGCGATCAATCCTAATCAAGGTAGGGAATGTGATTTAAATTTTTTTATTCCCCGTTATTTATTTCTATTATGCACATGAATCAATCAATGAATGTATTGATTCATGGATTGTGTGTATTGTGAGATGAGATTATATTGGTAGGTGTTTTATGGGAGAATTTATATCTTAATTATTTATTTCTTAGACTATCCTTATAATGTAAATGAACTATGATCGATACAGACATCGATCAAGGTCTGTTCCTCTTGATTGATTTGTGATTTTCTCCCCCCATTCATCATTCTTCATGGGAATTATCCATTTGGAAAGGGGATCGGTAAATTTAAATCAAAAAATCATTTCACACCCCTTTGTTAGTGAAATGATATGAAATCATAGATCCATGATCGACATGGAATGATAAAGGTATGATGGTGGAGATAGAGCGATTCAGATAATGGGTGATTCCCAATTTTTTTGTTCCTCTGCATTATTTAGTGCAGAATGAAGAATGACCAATAGATATGTTTTTTTGAATAGATTAGACACCATAATTGGTTTTTCAAATGATGTTGAGGCTTAGAAAAGACAATACTAGGCTATTGATATGATTGTATCTAGATTCCGAGGCAACAGTGGCATGGGGGTGAGTGGGAGGAAGAAGAATGGTTTCTGAAAAAACTCGATACACACGGTGTGCAGTCCTTGGATACATAGCATGTAGCCCCTTTGAATAACTTGACATATACCTAAAGGATTATAGTAACATGGGGTGGAGTACATGGGTTTCCTACACATCATGTAATCCCCAACATGACAAGGCCCAAACCATGTACATAGGCTACCTCGTGTACTGGTACACGGGCATGGGTAAATGGTCTAACACCATGTACTGGCACATGGATGGAGTACACAGATGGGACCTGGTGTGTAGGGACACAGCATGTAACCCCTCTACATGCCATGTAATATCCTTTATAAAATATAGACACATTTTGATTGACACATTCCGTTTACATGGGACGAACCTAGGGTCAAGGGACAGGGCGTGTAACCCCTCTAAACACCATGTGATATTTTATAAATGGATTAGATCTCTTGTCCTCCATGTTTTGGATAAGATTCTTTAGGGTTTGTTCCTCTTATCATTTCCTTGAAGGTTAGAATGAATCATTTCCTACTCCTAGGACTATGATACCTTTAACAAGAATTCCTAGATAGAGATGTTGGAATCCCCCCGAGAGGCCCGGAGTGGGATCCTCTATTCATATTCAAGCCCTAGGTAGAGTTATAGGTGTCGATATGACCAATACTATTAGATTCTGATCCTCTACATAGTGAGTTAACCCAAATTGAGTTTTTGGTATCACCCCGTGGCCTTGGCTGTGATCCTCATATGTTTATCTTATTCTATTCAGATCTTTCAACATGTATCTTTCTCATGAAGAGACCCAAAGATTAGTACCTCCCGGAAGAAATTAATTAGTGCTATCAGATTATGGAGTGTATTCTCTTGGAAGAGTGCTTCATGGAATCTTTGAGCTGTAATCCTAGGACTGGTATACTATGGTTATGGCTTACCTCTAGAATGTGTGTCTTTATTGAGTATATCTAGATATTCTTATTATATGTATTATAGACATATACCTGTGTAGATATGACTATATTTCCTCTAGTATGCTTTGTGTTTTTGGGGTGTCCTACTGAGTATTGTTATACCCACCCATGCACGGGCTTTGCCCACGTGTGTCGTGTCTTGTACAGACAATCGAACTTTTGATAGATTCATAGACGAAACAAGACTAGATGATGCTTAATGAGATCGGACGGACCAAGGTGTGTTATTGAGGATTTCAAAAATTAGTCCTAGTATCTTCAATTTTAGGTTGGACTTGTGTTACAAACTCTTTGTGTTGAGATTTTATTTGGCCCTGTTTTCTTTCTTTTCTTATTATCATACTTTGGTTGTGGGATATAGTTGTATGCATGCATTGAATGTTCATTTGTTTTTACATTTCAGCATTTTGTGGGATTGGAGATGTGTTCATGTGTACAGGTACTCAGAAAATGCCTCCCATGTTAGTGATATGCCTACTTAGTGGTAGTCACCATCCCTTGGCCTATTAAAGGTAGGATTGGGGAGTTGTGAAATAGTACCCACTGAGACGAGTCGTGAAAATGACATACTACTAAAAATAGAGAGCGGTGGCTCATGACCTACCAGTAAAAACAAAGAAAATAAAACCATTGAAATTTTGTGTAAAAATAAAATAAATGAACCAATTTTTTTCTAATCCACTATGTAATCAAAGGATTCATGAGAACCAATAAAGAAATTGTTGTCATTGGGTGTCCAACGATGACTCTTGACTCACCGTTGGGTTCCAACGGTGACTCATGACCTACCATTGGAAATTTCCCATGATGGATCATTGGAAAAATATTTCCAATAAATATAAATTAATTACAGATAAATAAAATATGAATAATTTTCTAATAAAAATCATTAAAACAAATTAAAACAACTTCAACCATTAATAAATATCTATAGATATAAAACAAAGATTAAAGAGTTGTTTTTGGAGCTTTGGAAAGGTTACATTTAGCATAAGGGGTACCAATATGAATACATATTTACGAAGAAAAAGTTAATTAGTAAAAGATAAAAATCTAATAATAAAAATAAATCAATAAAACAAAACAAAATAAATTATAACTGTAATCGATGGAATAAGGAGAAGATCGATGGAGATACTTCCAAGCTCTATTTATAAAAGAAAGAAAAATCGGTGGGTAAAAGATAACCCACCGTCGATGTACAATGGTATGTAACATGACCCACCATTAAGTTCCAAAATTGCATAAAAATACTCACCCACCTTTGGTGTTTTACAACGGTGACTCGTACCCATCGTTGGTATTTTCGAATGGTGACTCGATTCACCCACCAATAGTATTTTCCAATGGTGACTCATCAAGAAACCAACATGAGCTTCAAAAATGAGAATACTAAACCGAGAAAGAATATAAAGAAGAAAAGATTCGTAGAGAATATTGAATGACAAATATGATGAGGTTCTCACTATTGAAAAATGATAAAGATATAAAAAATTAACCAAGACCAAATGACATAAAACAAAAAGATTATGGGAACTTGGTTATGAATTTTAGAGAGACTATGAAGATCTATGGAGTACTATCGTCGGTCAGACAACTGAATGAGAAGACTGAAGAAATGAATAATGAACAACACATGGGAGTTTAAAATATAATGTAGAGGAGAACAAAATGAAACAAGTAGGAGATCTAATGGGAGAGATTAAACAGATTGACATATGAAATTATATCTTAGTTTTTAAATATTAGATGAAAAATAAAAATAGAGAACATCCCACATTGAATTGAAGATACAATGTACATGTTCTATATCATACAACAAGTGATGATACTTGGTTCAGATTAGAAACAAAATACACACACACACAAGGTCCCATGGGCCCAATGAGCGACCTATCCCACTTATGCAATTACAATAATGCTTTGAGGGCCTTATACACAGACCCACACATGATCCTCATGCACCATACTTAACCCAACCACTGTATGGGACTCTAGGGATGGACCTCCCATTGGGGTTGACCTCCAGGTCCCCCTAAATGTGGTTGAAGGGATAGACTAAAGGGCTTGTATAGATAACATATATTTTTTATAACACTTAAAAAATAGAAAAATAATATAAAATACAAAACATTAAAACAAGTTAATGGGATTTTTTTAAATAATATTGAATTTAATTAAATTTGATGTATGGGTAATTTATCAAAACCAATAGAGTTGTAAAATCATAATTAAATAATTAAATATAATCTCCCCCATTTTGTAAATTAGAAAACATAACATTTATTAAATTTTTAAAAAATTTGAAAATAATTTATTAAATATTCAAATACTTTCTCCCATTTTTTGAAATTTATCAAAAAGTTTAGTAGTTTTCACAGTTTAAACCAGTTTCCTATTTTAATCAAAACAACTTCATAAAAGTAACATAATAGAAAATAATTATCAAAAGATTAACATATATTTGAAGTGTTCAAGTAGACTGTGTTATTTAATTAAAACTAATTATTGTAGAATAAATAACTTTCAATTAAAAAACACATGAAAAAACAATGAATAGTTTTATTGAAACAAAAATTATATTAAGAAAAATTTAAGCTTCCAACATACCCAATTCAAACTTCATTTTTTCAAATTTAATAAAATCTAAGAGTTTTGTAAAAATGTTAGCTAAGTTTTTGTCAATAGAAAAAAATTATAAACATATATCATAATTATTTACATTATCCCTAAGGAAATAAAATCTAACATCAATGTGTTTAGTTCTATAGAGTTGAAGAGGGTTTTTAAAAATTGAAATAGTACTTAGGGTTATCACAAAAGATAAGAATTTTATCAAAAAACATATTGAAATTATACAAATATTGTTTTATCCAAATACTCTTTGAACAAAAACTAGCAACAACAACATATTAATCATTAGCTGTTGATAGTACTACCGACAATTGTTTCTTAGATCTCCATGAAATTAAGGTTTTTTCCTAGAAAGTGACACATACCTGAAGTGATTTTTCTGATCAAGTCTGCAACCTCTAAAGTCATAACCAGAGTAAGACAATAAAACAAAAAAATTCTCATTAGAATAGAATAATCTAGTACTAAAAATACACTTTATATATTGTATTACTCTTTTAACAGCTCTAATGTGAATTTATTTGGGGTTTGACTGATATCTAGAACACATAAAAACATCAAAAATAATATCTTTCTTGTAATTAGTAAGATATAGAAGGATTCCTACCATGCCTCTATACAACTTATAACTTACATACTTTCTAGATTCATTTTCACCATATTTAGAATTTTTTATCATAGGGGTTCTCATAGTTTTACAAGAATCAAGTACAACTATTCTTACAAGTTATTTGGTATATTTATATTAATTTAAGAAAATAATATCTTTCCTTTGATTAATTTGTAAACCAACGAATTTTTTTAATGTCCCTATTAGGCTCATATCAAATTCATTTGTTATTAATTTTGAAAACTCATTACTAAGTTTGTCATTTGTAGAACCAAAAATAATATCATCAACAAAAATCTATATAATTAGTATATCATTTGAAACTCTTTTTATAAATAAGGTTGGATCAACATTACCTTTAAAAAAATAATTTTGAATTTAAAAAATAGTTATTTTTCATACCAAGATCATGGGATTACTTAAGATCATATAAATCTTTAGACAGTTCAAAAAAATGATTCATAAATTCATTATTTTTGAATATAGGTTGCTGTTTAACATAAACCTCTTATAAAATCAAACTATATAAAAATTCACTTTTTACATCCATTCAAAAAATTTTAAATTTTTTAAAACTTGTAAAAGCTTATAAAATCTGAATGGATTCTAATATAGAAACTGGTGAAAATGAATCTTCAAAATCAATTACTTATTCTTGAAGATAACCTTGGGCAACTAATCTTGCCTTATTTATAACTATATTACCAGACACATCCATTTTTTTCTTCGAAAAATCTATTTAGTTCCTATTGAAATTGTATCTTTAGTTAACTCAACTAGATTCCAAACTTTATTTTTATCAAAACGGTCAGTTTCATCATGCATGTCATTAATCTAGTTATATTCTTTCAAAGTTTCTTTAATATTAACAGGAAAAAAATCAACTATAATGGAAGAATTAGAACAAAAATTTAAAATAGAATTTCTTTTTCTAATTCCAAATTCAACATTCCCTATAACATTTTCTAAAGATTTATCTTCATAATTATTCAAAATTAAAGGATCATATTGAGATGAGATATGATCCCCCTCAACTAATTCTTTATTATTTTTTGTATTATATCCATCAAAGTTGAATTCTTTGAAATCTTCAGCATTTTCAACATAATCATTACTATGTTTTTCATTATTTTCAATGAACTTAACATGAAAAAATTCTTATATAGTTACAGTACTCTTATTAAATACCCTATAAGTTTTACCATGGTAAGAGTATCCTAAAAAGATACCTTGATCACTTTTAGAATCAAATTTATCTATATTATCTTTAGTATTTAAAAGAAAAACTATACATCCAAAAACTTTAAAATAACCAATTTTTGGTTTATTATTTTTAAATAGTTCAAAGGGATTTTTCTTTAAAAAAGGTATAATATAAAATCTATTTAAGATATAACAAGTAGTGTTAAAATATTCATCCCAAAAAATATTTTGGAAGGTTGAATTCATTAAGCACCGTTCTTTATATTTCTTGAATATTTTGTTTTTTTCCTCTCTAAACATCATTCTTTTTTGGTGTTACAGGGGCATAAAAATTATGAAAAAGTCAATTAATTTTACAGAATTTTTCAAATTCTAAGTTAACAAAATACCTTCCTTTATAACTTCTAATAGAATAAATTAAATAACCTTTCTATTTTTGATTTTTCTTACCGAATGTAAGAAACATGTTTAAAGTTTTAATTTTATAAGATAAGAAAATGTTACAAGTAAATCTACTAAAATATTATACCATTATAAACACATATATTTTAAAACCTAAAATATAATTTATTATGTGTCTAAAAGGACCACGATGAACAAATTTTAATTATCTAGTAGTATTGACCACATTAATAGATCTAAATGAATCTTTTCACTTTTTACCTTTTAGACAAGAATCAAATACATAATACTTACATGTACTAAATTTTGGAAGTTCTAGAACCTATTCATGTTTATCCAGCTTTTATAACTGTCGGATATGAACATGTCCCAACCTTTTGTTCCATAGAATGTGATCTATATCTATAACATTTAAGCATTTTAAATTATACTTAGTTATTTCTTAAAAATAAATAGAATATATATTTTATTTTATATTATCATAAAATAATAAAAAATTATATTTATAAAAAATATATTTATTATCTTCTAGTTTTTCACTCATACCATCATCAAAAAGTTTTGATATGCTAATTAAATTGTGTTTTATTGCCTCTAAAAATAGTACTTTAGAAATTATAACATAATTTAATATACCTACTTCTCCAAAACCTTTAACCATACCTTTATATTTTTCACTAAAAGTGATAATACCTCCATAAAAAGAGTTAAAAGATAATAAGTTATGTTTTTCACTTGCCATGTACCTTGAGCACCCACTATCCATATACCATGTGACTTTAGTACTCTTTAGGAAGGCTACTGACAAAAAAAATCTAGAAGATGGTAGTTTTGGTATCCGGACTAGTTTGGGTCCAAATGGATTAGTAGAAAATATTTTAAGTACCCATATAGAGTTGATACATTCATTGTAGGTTAATCTAGAAGACATGTTTTTAGAAATGAAAGATTTTGTATAACCTAAAGACTAAGTAAACTTTAAAGAACATTCATTTTCATAATGCTCTTTCAAGCTATAGCTAAATAAAGTAACATTTGAAATATTCCCATTTGCGACTTTAAGAAAAATAGTTCTATATATCTTAGGAACCTCATTTTTATAGCCACAACCTATTTTATCATATTTGGGTTTATTCATAGCTATTATATTATCAAATTTCTCTTGTCCTTGAGCAAAACCATATAAGGTTTCCTTTAATCCAATAATTTTATTTTAAAGGTTTTCATTCTCTTTCTGAATAACTTATAAGTCATCATATATTTTCTGATTTGAATGTGATAAATAATTTTTCAGTTTATTATTTTCATGTTTAAGATTATTACATTATTTTTAAGTTTTATATAAATCATCACTAACTAATTAAAATCTTTTATCTTGGTCTTCATCATTTTTTGAAAAGAAATATTTTATTCTCAAATTATCATCTTTAACTTTTAACAGTTCAGAATCTATAAACCTTTTATATTATATATTACTTAAAATAGAATCATTAAATTTTTTATTCTCTTATTTAAATTGGTTATTTTATCTTTGTAGTTCCCTACATAGTTCAGCCATTCCCAATATATCACTTTAGAATTTTTCATTTTGAACAGTTAATTCTTTAACTTCATTTTGAATATCAAATTAATAACCTGAACTATAATTATAATTAGAGTGTACCTCATTTAGAGTTGTAGACATAAAACATAGATTAACTAATTATTTTTCAATTTAAGAACCATCAATACTTGAGTCAGACTCTTATGTATAACTCCATCTTGCATGATATTCCTTTGTTTGTTCATTCTTGTATTTCTTGTCATTTCTAGTTTGTTTTAATTTGGGATAGTTTGATTTTATATTCCCCCTTTTCCTTCATTAATAGAATATTAATTTTAAAACAACATATTTACTAATTTTACCTCTTTTACTACCATTTATATCATCATTTTGATGATCTGTTATGGGATTCTTCTTAAAGTCTATTTTACCCTGCATGTAACTATAAAATCATGTGGTGAAATTCAAAATTTCATCATTATCACTTTTTTGAAACTACAAATCATAAGAATTATCTACAACATTTATATTTAAAAATTATATACATTTAATTTTATCATGGTCATTAGCATTATCATTCTTCATTTCCATCTCATTCTGAAGAAGTGATCCTATCAACTCATCCATCGAATATTCAGTGAAATTACTAATTTCTTTAACAGAAACTTTATTTTAATTACATCTATTGGATTGATATCTAAGTATTATTTCAATGAGATATTCATTATTTTTATGGTTTCTATGAGTAAAATCGTTATGTTGAATATTTTAGTGAATCTATTGTACATATCATTCATGTTTTTTGATTAGTCATTCTGAATTCTCAAAATTAAGCTATGTGCATACCTAGTTTGGTTCTCGAAAACTTATCAGTTTATTGAGGAGTTACATTTAAAGTCCTTAAAATTTTAGAAGAATTTTTAGAGTATGAAATATGAATATACATATTTCTACATAGAGAGTAGTGTAAGTAATTCATAACTTTGTAATTTAGAACACATTTTGTAGCATCATTACTAGTGAGAGTTTCTAAATATTCATATGGTATTTTATATGGTTTATACAATATAGCACAGTAATAAAGACCTATATTTTTAAGAAATACCTCCATTATATCCTTCTAGTAAACATAGTCACTTCCATTGAAGTGAGGTGGTCTGATGGGGTTTAACATATCTAAATACTGACTTACTATAATAAAGCAGTAGATAATTTCCTTAAACTTTTAAGTTCAGCATAATGATTAGTTCAATAATAGATAATGAAACAACTAAAACCAAATACTTAAAAAATAACCACCATATGATACCAATTGTAGGTACCTTGGTATGACATAGTGACTAGAGGTTGGGTGAATAGTCCTTTTTGAATTATTAAAAACAAATAATAATTTATTAGAGTTAGAACACTGTTAAAAGTTGCATCAGAAATAAAGTAGATAATACACAATGTTTTTATAGAGGTTTGGATCACCAAGATCCTAGTCCTCTCATCAATATCCTCTAATATGTGAGGAGACTAGTATTCACTAGATCATCACTTTTGAAATGGAGTGATAACCCAATGATAACTTTTGGATGGGAAAATATTAAACCAAACTCTATAGGACAAACAAATGGTATAAATAATTATAATAGAGAAATAAAAAAAATAAAAATAAAATAGCAACTGGGAAGATGATGTAGAAATTTAGTTCAACATGAGTTCTTTGATCACTCCAGTGGTGGAAGATAAAATTGATTAAGATCTTCAGTGATCACCATAGAAGAACATAAGTCCAAAAAGTTTCTTGATTAATTTAGAGAATTAGAAATTATATCATCATGAATCCGTGGAATGATCTGCATTGGTATATGTTATTTATCATTAAAGGCATCTTCTAGATCATTAAATCAAAATCCTTTAGGATTTTATCTGTATCCAATATTTGCAAAAAACTTATTAGTGTATAACAATATAATAATATTACCGTTACCTTTATATTTGAAATCCTCACTGAAAACAAAACACAATCAGGATTTATATTTCTTCATAAAGTATTAAAATAAAACATTTAATATTTTAATTATAACAATTATAAACAATTAACAATTTTAAAAAATTGAAAAAAATATAATATTCTAGATTATAAAAACAAAAAGAATTTTAGAAAAACATATCATTAAATGAATATTAATTTTTTATGAACAAGTGATTATAAGAATAATGCTACAATTATTTTGACACACCGTTGAAATTACATTTCATCATAAAATAATAAAATATTTTAGAAATAAATTTATTTTAAAAACATTAATAAAAATATGGAAAATAATATTTGAAATAATTTTTAACTAATGGTGGGTCATGAACTACCACTGAAAAAGGAGAGCGATGACTCATAACCTACCAATGAAAATAGAGAATGTGAAACCTTTTCATTTTCATATAAAAATAAAATCAATGGAGAAAAAAAATTATTCCAAGACACTATGAAATCAAAGGCTTCATGAGAACCAATAAAAAATTTGCTGTTGTTGGGTGTCCAATAGTGACTCATGACTCACCGTAGGGTTCCAAAGGCGACTCGTGACCAACCATTAGAAATGTAAAATGGTAGATCATTGAAAAAATATTTACAATCAAAAGAATAAAATTATATATGAATAATAGATGAATAATTTTACAATAAAATACAATAAAATTAATTTAAACAACTTAAAATATTAAGAAGTATCTATAGAAGCCGATCAAAGAGTGAAGAGACGTTGTTAGAGATTTTAATAGGTTTCTGCTAGCTTAAGGAGTACAAATATACAAACATATTTTTGAAGAACTGAATAATGAATAGAAGATAAAAATATGTTGATAAAAATAAGAAAATAGAATAAAATAAAAGAAATTAAAGATTCAACTGATGGAAGAAGAATAACCTTGATGGAGCTACTACCAACCTCGATATAAAAAAGGAAGAATAACCATTGGGTAAAAAATAACCCACCACTGATGTCCAATAGTAGGTAATATGAACCTCTGTTGATGTCCAACGGTGATTAAAAATACTCATCCACCATTGATAATTTTTTATAGTGGATCACACTCACTTTTGGTATTTTACAATGGTGACTCGACTCACCCACTGTTGGTATTTTCCAATGATGACTCATCGAGAAACCAATAAGAACTTTAGACCAGAGAAGAATAAATTGAGGAATAAGATGAAGAAGAAAACATTTGTAGAGAAGATAAAACACTGAAGAAGAAAAGGTTCTCACTATTGAAAAAATAAAGATACAAAAAAAGTAATTGAGACTAGATGATATAAAATAGAAATATTGAGGGAAATAGATTATAACTATCATAGACACTATTAATATCGTGAGAGTATTTTTTTGATCAGACAACTAATGAAGAATACTAAAGAAAAGAAGAATGAACAATGCACGAGAGTTTAAAATATAATTCATGGGTGAACAGAATGAAAAAACAAGGAGATTGAATGGGAGATATTAAACATATTGATGGCTAAGATTATATCTGACTTTTTAAAGCTCATATGAACAATAAAAATAGATAAAATCCCACATCGAATTGAAGATGTTGTGGGAATATGGTATATCATATAATAAGTTATGATCCTCAGTTTTGATTAAAAACAAAATGAACACACACAAGGGACTATGGGCATAGAAGGCGACCTAAACCACCAATGCTTATGCAAGTACACTTTGAGAGCCTAATATACAGGCCCACACATGATCCGTGTGCACCATGATTAACCCAACCATGGTGTAAGCCTCTAGGGATGTACCTCCCATGTGGGTTGACTTATGGGTCCTCCTAAAAGTGGTTGAAGGGATGGCCTAAATGGCTTTTACAGATGGAATATTTCATTATAATATCTAACAAAAAAAATAAGAAAAAGAATATAAAATAAAAAAAATTAAAATATGTTAATGAGAGAAAATATTTTTGAAATAATATTGAATTTAATTAAATGTGATATAAGATTAATTTATCAAAACAAAGAGAGATGTAAAAGTGTAACTACCCAATTACAAATAGTTACATTATATCCATGAAATTTAATGTGATAGTTCCATTTCAATCAATGGGATGAGATATCAACTTCCATAAATATTTAAGAGAAAAATTCTTCCTTGAATTATCCATTAAAAAATGTCATTCATGGTGCACCTGACATACCCTACTTCCCATGAACATATGATTTCATAGTTTTGGTCATTAAATATAAGTTTAAAAGTAATGACATGAATTAATAATAACCATAAAGTCTATTAACCATTATACATTCACAAATAAGAATATCTGATGACACCTAAATATGCATAATTCTTACTGGCAAGTGTGCTATCATAATCCCCAATTTTGGAAATCACCAAATGTGAAATTCATGAGATAAAGTCTCATTCAATTATGAGTACTAACACCATAAAATCAACATATTATATGCCCCATCATATAATTTTATTCAAACATAGAAATATATTTAGGAATATCATCATGGTATTTCAAGATTCTCATCATAGCGGGGAACTTCTATGTCCTTATCAATAAAAAAATACTCCAGAACATTATTACATTAAACTAATGAAGAACAATGAACAATATTTAATAATATGTTTTAATAATATTAAAATATATGAATATATATATAATCCAAAGTATAAACAGTTGGATCTAGAACACCAACTCTAATAGATTCACACTTTGAATAGATCCAACTATCTACGAATTTTAGTTCTCTAGACCTCACATGATGATCATGTTTCTGCTGAGTTAAGACTTTAGTAAAGGGGCCCACCACATTGTCTTCCATGACTATTTATCTCACTGTAACTTTACATCCTTGAGAAAAATACCTCAATAGATGATACCTCTAATGTATGTTGTTTATTTGCTGATGTGAACTTGGCTCCTTTACAAGGGCCACCACATCAATGTTACCACAATAGATCATAATAGGATCTTTAATACTAAGTAACATGATAAGATCTTGGATGAATTTTCATATCCAAACCACTTATTTAGCTTCCTCATAATATATAATATAGTGAAACTATACTCTATAATCTATGACCATATCTTTCTTTAAGTTCATCCAGCTCAAAACACTTTTATTGAGAATGAATATTTATCCCGTATGTGATTTTAGATTTTCTTGATCTATTTGGAAACTAGAATATGCATATCCTCTGATGACTAGTTCCTAATCTCCTCCATATATCATGAACATATCCTTAGTGAACCTTATATACTTAAGGATATTCTTGACTACCATCGAATGGTCATCACCAGGGCTAGTTTGATATCTTCCTACCACACTTAAGGAATATGAAACATCTAGCATAGTACATAACATAACATACATGACCAGCCTAATTATTTATGCATATGTTATACTTTCATCCATTATCTTTCCACATAAATTTTAGGACACATTTTCTTGGAAATATGAATTTCATATGATACTAGAAACAATCCCCTCTTAGATTTTTCCATACTAAATCTCTTTATTATCTTTTCAATGTATTTACCTTAACTTAGACTGAACAACATCTTGTATCTATCACAATGGATCTTTATCCCAAGAACATATGTTGGTTCTCTTAAGTAATTTATGGAGAAGAATTTATTCAACTAGGATTTAAAAGGCTATAATATTGGTATTTCATTTCCAATAAGTAGCATTTCATCGACATAAACTATTAAGAAAATGAATAATTTCTCACTAAACTATTTATAGAAACAAAGATCATATTTATTCTTTATGAAAAATATTTCTTTATATCATCATCAAACCAAATGTTCCATGGCCTTGATGCTTTCTTTAATCCATAAATGGATCATTTTAAATTTCACACCTCATTGGAATCATTTGGAGTTATAAACCCTTCAGGTTTTGTCATATATATATCTTATTTCGGGATCCCATTAAAGAAGGATATTTTAAAATCCATTTTACAAATCTCATAGTTTTGGAAATCCTCAATGGAAAGTATAATTATGATGGATTTTAGAATATAAATTGGTGAAAAAGTTTTTTCATAGTCTACGGCTTGACGCTATTTAAACCCTTTTGCAACCAATAATGCCTTATAAGTACAAACCTTCCCATCCATGTCTAGTTTTTTCTTGAATAACCATTTATAGTTAATAGGATTTACATCCATTAGAGGATATTCCATAATCCGGGATTTGTTTTGGTATATGAAATCCTTTTCAAAATTCATTACTTATTTCTATTTGGAAACATCTCTATAACTTATTTCTTCCTTGTAGGTTACATGATCATTATTATCAACTAATAATGAGTCACTGTCCTTGTTGACTAGAAAACCATAAAATTTTGGTTCTCTAAACTCACTTGTACTCTAATGTAGCACCTATGTCTCTGGAACATACTGTTCCATGGGGATTTGTGGAATCTGTTCCTGTGCCAAATCTTGTGCACCTTGATCATGGACTTCACCAAAGTCAATCTCTCTTTTTCCATAAACTTTAAATATGTGTTCCCAATAAATGAATATAGAATGACTTTATACTATTACCTTTATGTATATGGTATGGTATAGTTAATATCCCCTTATTTCCTTGGGATATCCTATAAAATTACACTTTGTGCCTCAGGGTGAAAGTTTGTTTCCTAAAGAGGCCTGAATAAATCATTCAAAACGCTACATATGTAAGTATTAAAGTATATGTTTCTTTCCACTCCACAATTGGTATGTAATACCATCCACCAATTTATTTGTCACTTGGTTTAGTTTTTGTGACATAGACTATAATGTGTATCCCCAAAAGGATAAATGAATATTTGAATGAATCATCCTTGATATCACCATGTATAACAAGGTGTAGTTCATAATTTAACATAAACATTATACTAAGGTGTATAAGGAGGAGTGAGTTGAGATAAAATCCAAAAATCTAGTAAATAATCAATAAAGTCTTCATTAAGATATTCTACACCATGGTTCGAGTGGAGTTTCTTAATCCTTTTACCAAGATGGTCCTCAAATTCATTCTTATATTCTTTGAATTTATCAAAATAATCCAACTTATACCCAATTAAGTTGAAATACCCATATCTATTAAAACCACCAATAAAAGTTATAAAGTTTGAATACCCATCCCTTACTTCAATTGGAAATTCACCCCCCACATTGGTATGAAATAATTCAAGAATCTCCTTATTCGGTTCACCTTTTCCACTAAATGGGGTTTTGGTCATTCAACCTTGTAAACATGTGTGACATACACCAAGTGGTTTTAGTTCAAAGGAATCTAAATATCCATGTTGATGTGATTTTGTCAAATGATTTTAATTTACATGACATAGTTGGTGATACCACAATTGTGTGTGGTATTAGTTATGTGAAATAGTTTCATTATCAATTTCCATTACCTGGTTCATGTAATCCAATACATAAATACTATTATTTAAATATGACTTACCATAAAAAATATATATTTATAAAAGAAGAAACATTTATTCCTTAACTTGAAAATAAATCCATATATATCAAGTATGGATATATAAATATTTTTTTGGTAATATATGACACATAATATTATTTTAAAACCAAGATCATTGTTATTTTCAACGTAATGTGGTAGTCCCCAATAGCCACGACAACAAGTCTAGATCTGTTGGATGCTTATAGATCTGCCTCCCCTTGTTAATATTACATAATATAATTAGTTTTTGTATTTTAATACATGTGTGATCATCAAATTCTATATTTAATACCTAATTTGTAGAAATAGATAGATTTAACTTGATAACAAACTCACTTGAATCTTCCCCTAGTATCTTTACCTCGGGGTTGTTTTTCTTCTAGTGACTATTTTTTACACATTTTAAATAGATAGTATCCCACTCCCTTACTTTCCCCTTGATCTTTATATTCTTGGAATGGAATTATAAAGAATATTTAGGCTTAGAACTCTTTTCTTGGACTTCATTTTATTCAGTATATGGATAAAAGGCTTTTCAAACTTCATGTCCTTGTCAACATGGTGAATTAAAGTGATAAGATATAAAAGATACTTATCAATTTTATTCATATTAAAATTAATAAAAAAGATGTAAAATCTCTAAAGGACTTATGAAAGAATAAGATTGGTGCATAGTTCTATAGGTAGTTTAAAACACAAAATCTTTTGGTGATCAATATAGCCAACGAGTTTGACTACATGAGGCCGAGATGGTGAGCCATCTCCAAGAATACTCTGAAAGTGAACCTTGAATATCTAAAAAAATTATTTTCTAGATATCAACTCATATAGACCATAAATATAATGGATCATTCTATAAGTATCCATGTCTTCATGAGACTTCATGAGTTCACTAGACATGGATGAAATCATTAAAAATTAAATTCCATCCATGTATCTCAAGTGTTTATCATAGATAAAAAACTCTTCATCACTCACCACATTTTTTGGAAGATTAGGAAGTGGGATTCTAGCATGTAATATTTCCATTCATGGTGCAACACAACCCATAAGAATTTTAACCATTACTAGAAGTTATTTCTAGTAAGGAGATGGTCTTTCTCCAATATTGATCATAGGGATAATGTAGATGTTGAACTTTCCATTTATTCTACAACTATAAAAAATCATATTATTAGTATATTACTTGATTACAATTTATGTGAGACATATTGAAATTAATATTATTAAGTCCCCCACTATTTTATAAAGTTTAAAAAACCCTCACATTTGAACTCAAAATGTCTAGTTTCTTAGAAATTATATTGGAAATTATCTATATTCCCCTTCACATAAGAAAAGTGAGGGTTTAGTCAATTAATCAAAGGTATTTAGGTAGGTGTCTCTTTTCCTATTGTGGAATTGAAATTCCTTGATCCGTTGAGTAGAATCCCAAATCTAGAAACCCTTACTTGGATTTTCTCAACAATTACCTACAATGATAAAAGTAAGTATCCCAATAAGGGTTGATTAAGTACTTAGTTCTATGGATTTCATTCCTAATCAAGAAATGGAAGGCTTAGATTGACTTAATATTAATCCGAGGTATTTTATTTATTATGTGTAAATATTTATTATTTTATTATTTACATGTCTTTTTAATATTAAATGGATTTTACTTAAGTGGTTAACCATGTTCTAATAAAACATATATCCAAAATCTATTTATTTTAAATTTTATCTTTACATATTAGTCCATTTATTTATGTGATCATGATATTGAATCCATAAAATAAATAATGCATAAGGAATAAATAAATAAATAAAGGACCTGATCATGATCTTATCTAATGATTAATTTATTTTACCAGATAATAAATATACCTATGACCTATTAGAAAAACTAATTATGTCAGTAGTGGCATGTGTTGTATAATTCCACCTATCCACCAGTGTATCACTTGGGTTGGTTTAATCTCTATTCCATCTTGAACCACCTGCACACACCTTGGGATACTCCTTTTATTACATTTATTTATAACTCACATGCAAATGAGGGGAACCAAAGGATTGGTTAAAGGGAATTATATAAATCACCTTGTACATGCAGGTCCTACATAATAATAGAGGGAGGGAAAAATTGTAGGAAATCACATTTAATTTAATATTAAATAATTATAAAACAATGTGATAAATTAAATTAAATAAAACCGACACACACACTTGTCCTTGTAAATATCATGACCAGTTATAAACATGTAATGAATATGGAAAATTACATTAGAAAAAAATTATTTCTTTTAATTATTTATTATTAATATAAATGTGATTACATTAATTAATTAATTAATTCCCTTTCATCTTAATGACCATCTAAAGTCTCTTGGAGATACCCCTAATCAATGAATACATGGAAAATAAAATTTCATAACCAATAAATATAGACAATTAAAATAAATTAATTGATAAATTTTAATTCTTTAAAACCTTTATTACAAAGTCAAATAAATCTGGTGACAATAGTGTAATTAGGTTTTAATGATTTAATTAATTTTTTTTAATGGAATTTAATTTTTTCCTTTATTGGGAGACTATATAGCATGTACTTACAAGCTATATGTTGTGTACCTCGATTATCGGGTATCCAAGATAAATTATTGGGGCTTTGAAGTGTACCTTGGATAGAATAAATGGCATGTACTAACCAGCTACACACCATTTGTTTCAATTTCTATGTGCTTGAGATCAATTCCTGGGGTTTCAGAATGTCTTGGATAAATTAAATTGTGTGCACTCAAGAGATACACATTGTGTGGTCCTCGTGATGCTTGTCTATGTAATGTGCCATTTGAATCGACGTGATCTTAAAAATAAAATTTCAATGAATTAAACACCATTTAAAATGACTACACATTATGTATTTCATTAATGTTTCATTATGTTATTCACATGCGGTGTAAAATCGTGCACTTGAGCACATAGTTAGCTCAAATCTTTTCTTTATACCGTGTAGGCTACACGTGTGTATGCCAGCTACATACCGTGTAATCTGACAAACCCTGTGACAATTTGATCTGGTATACACACAATGTACTACAAATTCACCATGTTTAATAGGTTCTCAGTATGCATGTATATAACACCCCAAAATTATAAAGTAAGAACATTGTATTTGATAGCGTGTATGACACGCAAAAAAACCATAGAAGGGAATATAACATCCTGAGACTTTATGATATATTTACTATTTAAAATAAATTCAATATATTCTATAACTTGAAATGAAAACAACATTGATTTTATCTTTCATCACATGAAATAATGAGTTTCTTCAAAAGCTTAAATTACACGCAAGGCTGAGTTTTACCGAATAACAATATATTAATAATATCATAATTTAATATAAAAATTATCACTTAGCCATTAAAATGAAGGGTATGAAAAGGATTATATAAATTATGAAAATGAATATTTCACACACATTTATTATTTACCTATTTATTATAATTAATAATAAGATTCATTTAAAAGAAAAAGAAATGTCTTCAGAAAAAAGGTATTTTTATAAAAGACGGTTTAATCGTGCTTGGTACAAGTAATTTAAAATTATTTTATCACCACTTTTAGAAAATATATATGAAAAAATAAAATTAATTTTTGAAATAGTAATACTAAAATTATATTAGGGTGATTTTTTAGGATTTTTCTAAGTAGTTTCATTTTTGATGAATAGTGAAAAATACCGAATTTTAATTGAAAAATAACTTTTAATTTTAATAATTTATAATGTTAAATTATATTTTTAATTGGGTTTAAAGTAAAATTATTTAAATTTTATATAAATTAATCCAATTTAATTCATTTTAATCATTTCCATAATGAATTTATATATAAAAACATTTTAAACATTTAAATATTTTTTCTTTTAAAACTCGCTTTCTCTTCCGATCTATGGGATTAATTTTAAATTAAATTAAGACACTTATATGAGTTTAATTTATAAAAATATATTCTATATTTTCAATCATAATAATTTATATTATCTAATAATTTCAACTTAATTTTTTTTACTATAGTGATTAGTGAAAAAATTTAAAATTAATTATAGTGATTAAGGTAAAAAAGAGTTTACTTAGTGGTTAAACTTAGAATATAAGGTGTAAAATGACCTACTGAATTATCAAAAACCAATTTTATAGACATAGTTTGACCATTAATAACTTAGGATATATTTTTACGAGTTATTGGGACACTTTTCTATGAAAGTGACCTATATAATAAGTTAAGTAAAGAAGAAGAAAAAAAATACTTTTCTTCATTTTAATATATATAATGATTTGGGATAGGGAAAAACAAATTAAGTTTGATCATACATATTATTTAGAAATATAAATTAGTTTTTTATTATAATAATCAGTATTTATTTTTTAGATATGAATTAGTTACTTAAAATTCTTAATAAACTCCAACAAAATAATTATTTAGTTAATAATTAACTAAAATAAATGATAATAAATTATTAAAAGTGAAGTAAGTTGAATAAAATATTGCCTAAAATAAAACTTTTATATGGATATATCATGTTAAAAATGTTTTAAATTAATTTATTTAATTTATATTATTGTATTAATATTATTAAATTTAAATTAAATAAATAATTTTAAAATTGATAGTAATGTTATTTTATAATAAATGATATTTTATTAAATGATTTAAAATTACTAAAAATCAAATATTATACCAATTTATTTTTAAATGTTAATAAATTAAAAATATTTTAAATTAATTTTCCAATTTATCTTTTATAATTAACATGTTTACCTCTAAATAGTAAAAACATTATTAGCACGACTAGGATTAAAGTAGTGTTTTTGCCCGTTACGTGCACTTCTGTTAAAATTAATTTCCAACACACATATTTTTTTTATTTATAAATTGAATATTATATTTATAATAAGTTCATAGAAATTATCTAATAATTATTATTTTAATTTAGTCTTAATGGATAAATTACCTAGGTTAGAAAACTAGTTATCTTAGTGAAAACCCAAAATGGTTAAAATAAGGAAACTTAGATGTTAAGGGAAAAATGTTTAAAAAATGTGTTTAATTGTGTGTTGGAGGTTTGGATATATCATATAATCCCTTGAAAACTTTAATTATCAATATTTTATCCACATTAGGTAAGGGAGACCTCCCAATAGTGAATACTTTTGAGTATTTACAAGAATGACACTGCTCAACTATAAAAGGGAACTCACTCTCCCCCATTATTCACACCTTCAAACCACATGGTTTCAAAAAAGACCTTATAAAATAACTCGAAAAATTCTCTATACTCATTCTAAAATCCTTATATTGGGTAGAAATACAACCTAGAAAGGATTTAGTGCAAACCTAAGGAGGATACCCAAAGAAGATGCAATGTTATTCTAAAAGTGTTTTTATTTTATTTCCATATCAACCTCCTTTAATTAAAATTATACCATGATTATATAAAAACCTTAGTATATTAAATATAATGATTTTATGCTAATTTTATGACCTAAAAACACACACACTTCCATCAAATGGGTTGTGAAATCATTTTTCACGTGTACGACAAACTACCGCCTCGCGAACCGATGTCATTCATTTTTCCATTACTACCTTTCATGGTTGAGAATAATTATGGATTTTTAATTTATATATGATATATATTATATTTATGACGTTACTATGCTTCTATAATTAGTATATTACAAATACCTTCATGATTTCCATTTTGTTGGAATATGATAACATCGATCGTGTGTACGGCGGACTACCGCCTCACAAAGCGATTTGATTCATTCACACTTTACATAGAATGTATTAAGGATGATTTTAATAAAAACATGTGACATATATGAAACAAAAATGGTAATTTAATGATAATATATATATGTATCATTTAACTTTATTTCTTTTAATACGATAACAAAATGCAAACAACATTCATGCGTACATACGACCCATCGTCTGCATGAGCGATGTATTTCATTTCCTATCACAAAATATTATGGATTAATAAAAAAATATATATACTGAATATATATATATATTTGGTATTTTTATCATGGTTTAAATTCTGCAGATGATTAAATAATGTTCTAAGTAATAGGAACAACAAATAACAAGTCAAAACATACCCGAAAAACAAAATAGTTACTACCCGAAACAATGAAAATAAAGAGAAGTTATTAATGAATGGGTGATAATATGTAATAAAAGAATCATATATGATATTATTAATATTATTATGGTTTTCTTATAAGTTAAAAAAATGTTTAAAACCATTATACATGAGGTTAAATAGAATTTAACCAAAAGAAAGTGTAAGGTAAGAGATTTTGTTTCAATTTATATTCCATTGAGACCTTTTTTTTGTGATGCACCAATTCACTTTTATATGGTGTAAATACTATCCCTTTGAAATGTAATATCCTGATTAATTCATTATTAATGGTATTTTAAGTTTCATTTTTAATTATTTCATCAAATGGGATTTGACTAGAAAATTACCAAGTGGTAAAAGTTATTGTACAATCTCACTTTCTTTTGTGATTGTTAAATTTATCATGAAGAAATAACTCTCTCATGATAATTTTTAATTATTAATTAAATTTATATTAATTATCCATATTATTTTATGATCTATATGATTATTTACTAAACCATATACCATTTTAAAATATGGTGCTTACTTGGAATATTATTTGATTAACTGAGGAAATATTGATAAATCTGCATGCTTTACTCAATATAGATGTTTTATGTTCAGGAATATTTATTTAATTAAATAGATTATTCAATATATTAGTAGTTATTTGGTCTTGAAGTGATGGGTGGGTCTTGGTATAATATATCCCCTTAATTCATCTATAGGTCTCATGAGACAAATTAAGTTGGCCAAATTAAACAGTTTTCTACCTGTAGTATTTAAATTGTCTTCTAAAAGGTATTGAATGTAGAGGCACCATAATGTATGAGACCATATAATTAAATAATTAAGAATTTCCTTCATTTATAATTCAGTTATTATTGTCCTTGATATTTTCACTATGATATCAATGGATTCATTTCATTCTCATTTTATTGATTAAATGACATGTGTTTTCAGTTATTTACCTTTCCATAATGATTATGTCTTATATATTCATGAAATAAAGTTAATTTAATGGAATGTATATTCGGTTATTTACCTTTAAATGTTTATTATGATTATTGATTTATGATTTATTCTACTATACTTAACCCTTAATGAGCATTTGAGCTCACCCTTATTTTATTCCCTTTCCCAAGGATATGTATAAGAGATCTTTAAATGAGTTTCAAGGATGTACTTTATTATATTTTGTTATGTATTATTATTTATTTTCTATTTTTAATGTAAAATGGGTATCATGTATGTATCTGTTTTTCCAAAAAATATAAAATTATCGGTTCTTATGGATTTTATTTCTTGTAATCATGAAAATGTAATAAATTAAGGAACTGACTCCGAGATATTGGGGACATGGTCATTAAAGTTGGTATCAGAGGAAGTTTAGTATAAACCTTGAGAACTTGATTTATGAAAACATAGATTAGGAAATATAACCCTATGATAAAATTTGAGGATAAGTATAGAAGAACATAATAATTTTTTTTGTAGGAAATATATTACGTGGGTATTAATAGAAATAAATCACTATCTGGATACTGAAAATTGATGTGGTTATGGAGCATAGGTACCTAGGGGTAATAAATCCAAAAAAAAACATTGATATTAACTCAAGCATTACCTAGTAATCAATAATAGGCCTTGATGTGCACCTAGTTTGATACTCCCAGGGGGATATTTTTAAGACAATCTAAATATTCTTTACAAAACATTATAAAATACTTGAAATTAAAGATATCCCCAAAGAATATAATGTTTATAATCTTAATATTAACAATGAAAAAAATTTTAATTTAGGCTAAGTGTTACACCATATTTGGAATTATACATTATGATTTAAAATTCATAATCTTATTAGTTAATTTGGAATATAACATTGTTTAGATATGGAACTTGAAAGGAAGAAAGGTATTAATAATCATGGCCAATGTAGAGGTTTCCCTATTGAGGAAAACAATATAGATGGTATTGGAACTTGGAAAGTTATGAATATATTAGGGTATCTTAATCAGGTTATGAAACATAACCTTACCTGGATGAAGTAACCTATTCCACATTGGGATTCTAAGATTCTAGATCACTTTATATGATAGAGGCACCCATTATTTAGTGTGAATATTGATCCAGTGGTATTTGAGCAATGGATTAAGTCTTTAAAGAAAATATTTATAGCATTAGTATTTTGTGAAAAGGAAAAGTTGACACTTTCAATGTATTGTCTCAATGGCGATGTTGATCAATGATGGTCATTGATCCAAAATACTAGGGAAGAAGAGGAAATAGAACTCATAGAATGAAAATATTTAAAGGAGACATTATTTTATAAAGTGTTACAGAGTATAAATCTACCTTTACAAGGTTATCAAGGTATGCTAAAAATTTCATATGCAACATGGAATTCAATATTGAACATTTCTTTGAAGGGATTAAGACTGGTCTTTAAAGGTCATTGGTCTCTCAAACTTTTTCTTTATATGATGAAATTATTTTATGTGATATCAAGAGAGAGAAAGAATTTTCAAAGTTTTATGGTTTCAAAGGGAAGTAAGATAAGAAGAGGATGGTAGATAAAATCATGGATAAGGTGAAGAAGGGAAATAAATATTTCCCTAGATATGATAACTATGGAAGGAATCACCTTGTGAAATGATTGAAAGGATTGGGAGTTTTCTATAAGTGTAGATAAAAGGGCCACTAAGATTGTGATTTCAAGGGAAAGAAATAAATCACCAATGTTAAATAATTCAACTATAAGGATATGGGGCACTATGAAAACAAATGTCCCAAGTGTCAAGGGAATATACCTCATAATAAGATAAGAGATCAAGGTCAAGCTTATGTTATTGATACAACCAAAGTGGAATGATTAATATGCTTGTGTATTTGGATCCATGAAATAAGTTGCAAAAGTATTTTATTGATGATATTATCATAATAAGAATTATGAAATATATAATTATTGTAATACAGTAATATTTACATAAGGATTTGAGACTATATGTTGAATGGTACCAAGAAAAGTGATTCATTAGAAAGTTTATTTTTTTTTGAAAAAAACATAGTTGAGGTAAAGATAACCCTTAATATGTTCCTAATGTTGATATGATGATGTTTATTTAAAGAGATGATTAATAAGGATAAATAAATTGGATACTACTAACTACCTTGGAACCAATTAATGATAAGACCATTTTGGAAATTCAGTGTCCTTCCCTCTAAAGTTTTTAATAATAATATTATTAAAGGTTAATAAGGTTAATAATTTATGAAATGGTTTAAGTTGAACTTTGGATGATGTTTTAGAGATTATTTTATTACTTAAATATATAGAAATTTAGGCATATTGGATGACCTATACTAACAATTTTTTCCTAATAATAGCTATAGATCGAATTAATAACTTATCATTCTATTATGGATATTAAGATTTTTCAAAAGGGAATTTTCCTGCTTTAGGAATAAAAAAATTATTTTTGGATATTGTTTTCTTGAAGTAAGGTATGAATTGTAAGTTGATCGAAACATAACAAAAGAATGAAGTTATGATTATTAATTAGAAACATATCAAGTAAGTATATCTTCTTATATTCTTAGATAGTAAAATAATTCCTTAACTTTAGTAAAAAGGATCTTGAAATAAAATTTTATCTTATTTCCATAACTTTTGATGACATAAATGACTTTTTTCCACACCTATTTAGTTTATGGCTCCATGGTCATTTTCTTTCTCTTGAATAAGTTCTTTATAACTCTTCCTTAGTATTTGGGTGTTAGTCTTATCTTCCATTTCCATGTTTCCATTTCCCACCTCTATTATCCTACCTTGAAACCTAGTTATGTGATTATTCAATATGACTCTTGTACTTCCCTTTATCTCTTATTAAGATGATATTTTATTAACCCGTTTACAATGTGGGGTTTTCAACAATATAATTTTCAAATATCATACCATGGAATTCCATGATCAAATTTAATTTTAAAGGACAAAATTTAATTAATATGGGGGGAATGTAGCACCCCAAAATTCTAAAGTAAGAACATTGTATTCAATAATGTGTATGACATGAAACAACAAGCATAGAGGAGAATATAACATCCCGAAATTTATGATATAGTTAATATTTAAAATAAATTAAATATATTCTATATATTTTAGTGAATGCGAAACTATGTTTAGATTTAATTACACACAATAATGAGTTTCTTCCAAAGCTTGCATTACACACAAGATTGAGCTTTACCGAACAACAATATATTACTAATATTATTTTTTAATATGAAAATGATCACCTAAACATTATAACGGAGAGTATAAATAATATTAAACAAATTATGAAAATATTTATTTTAAATACATTTATTGGTTATCTATTTATTATAAATATTAATAATAATCATTTAAAAGAAGAAAAAATGTTTTTAGAAAAACCGTATTTTTCTAAAAGATGGTTTAATCATCCTTAGCACACATAATTTAAATTAAATTTTAACACTTTTATAAAATTTATATGAAAAAATAAACTTCATTTTTGAAATAATAATACCAAAATTATATTAGGGTGATTTTTGTTTTGATTTTTCTATGAAGTTTTATTTTTTAATGAATATTGAAAAATATTGAATTTTAATTGAAAACTTCCTTTTCATTTAAATAATTTATAATATTAAATTATATTTTAATTTGGTTTTAAAGTAGAATTAGTTAAATTTTATATCAATTACTAAAATTTAGTTCATTGGGATCATTTTTATATTTAATTTAGATATAAAACATTGAAAACATTTGAACATTTTTCTCTTGAAAACCCCCTTTCTCGTCCCATCCGCAAGATTAATTTTAAATTAAATTATTCCACTCCTGTGATTTAAATTTGGGAAAATTTATTCTATATTTAGAATAATAATAATTTATATTATTTAATAGGGTTAAATTAATTTTTTATCATAATGATTAGTGAAAACATGTAAAATTAATTATAGTGATCAAGGTAAAAATGAGTTTACTTAGTGGTTATACTTAGAATATAAGGTGTAAAAAGACCTACCAACTAGAACAACACCAATTTTATGGAAATATTTAGACCCTTCATACCTTATTATATATTTTTATGATTAATTGGTATACTTATCAATGAAAGTGACCTATATAATAAGTTTAGTAAAGAAAAAGACAAAAAAATAAGTTTCTTCCTTTTAATATATATTATGAATCAGGATAGGAATAAAAACAACTTATTTTTTATTATAAATATTATTTTTAAATATAAATAAGCTTTTTTTATCATAATAATTTATCTTTAATTTTTAGAGATGAATTATTTACTTAAAATTCTTAAGAAATGCCAATACAGTAATTATTTAGTTAATAATTAACTAAAATAAATGATACGAAAAATATTAAAAATGATGTAAATTGAATTAATTATTTTATTTCATTAATTTTTTAGAATAATATACCATTTTACACAAGTTTTTACTTAATATATTAAAATTATATTATTTTATTAATATTATTAAATTTAAATTAAATAAATAATGTCAAAATTGACATTAATGTTATTTTATAATAAATGATATTTTATTAAATGAATTAAAAGTACTAAAAATACTATCCTCTGTAAATTGATTTTTAAATGTTAATAAATATAAAATATGGTGCATTCATGGAACAATTGATATTTTAAAAAACATATTGACCCCTAAATAGTAAAAACATTGTTAGTGCGATTAGGGTTAAAGCAGTGTTTTTGTGCGTTACGTGCCCTTATGTTAAAATTAATTTCCAACACACATACGATTTTTATTTTTTAAATTATATATCATATTTATAAAAATTGGTTCTAAATTATCTAATAATTATTACTTTAATATATTCTTAATGGATAAATTATCTAGGTTAGAAAACTAGTTAGCTTAGTGAAAAACAAAAATGGTTAAAATAATGAAACTTAGATGTTATGGAAACAAATGTTTAAAACATGTGTTTCATTATGTGGTGGAGGTGATTATAGAAAATATAATACTGCACCAAATTTAATTATCATTATTGGATCCACATGAGGTAAGGGAGACCTCCCAATAGTGAATACTTTTGAGTATTTACAAGAATTCCACCTCAACTATTAAAGGGTACTCACTCTCCCTGATCATTCAAACATTGAAACCACTTGGTTCTGGAAAATACTTACCAAAATCATTCCCAAAATTCCATATACTCATCCTATAATCCTTATATTGGGCATAAATACAACATAGAAAGGATTTTATGCAAACATAAGTAGGATACCCAAGAAAGTTGCAATGTTCTTCTAAAAGCATTTTTATTTTATATCCTTATCCATATCCTTTAATTCCTATTATACCATGATTATATAATAACCTAACTATATTAAATATAATAATATTTATTTATTTTAATATTACCACCTAAAACCACACACACTTCAATCAAATGTGTTATGAAATCATCCTTCCTATGTATGACGAACTACAGCCTCATGAACCAATGTCGTTCATTGTTACATTACTACCTTTAAAGGTTGGGAATAATGACATATTTATAATTTATATATGAAATATATTATATTTATTATTTTATTATTATTATTTAATTATTATATTACACATAACTTCATGCTTTCCATTTTGTGGGAATACGATAACGTCGCTCGTGTATACGATGGACTACCGCCTCATGAAGCGATGTGATTCATTCACGCTTTACATGGAATGTATTAAGGATGACTTTAATAAAAATATGTGATATATATTAAATAAAAATTATACTAAAATTATAATATATATTTATATCATTTAATTTTATTTCTTTCAATATGATAGGAAAATGGAAACAGTGTTCATGCGTACGTACGAACCACTATCTCCATGAATGGTGTATTTCATTTCCTATCACAAAATTTTATGGATTACTATAAATAGATATATAATGAATATATATGATATTTATATAAAGTTTTAAATTTTATAAATTATTAAATAATTATTTAATTAATAGGAACAAAAAATAACAAGTCAAAACATACTCGAAAAACAAAGTAGTTATTACCCGAAACAATGAAAATAATGAGAAATTATAAACAAATGGGTGATAAGATGTTATAAAAGAATAATATGTGATATTATTAGTATTATTATGGTTCTATTATAAGTTAATAACATGCTTAAAAACATTATACAAGAGTTTAAATATAATTCAACTAAAATTAAGGGTAAGGTAATGGATTTCTTCTCAATTTACATTCTGTTGAGACTTAGTTGTTGTGATGTAACAATTAACTTTTATGTGGTGTAAATTATGTACCATTGAAATTTAATATCATTATTCATTCATTATTCATGGTATTTTGAGTTTAAATTTTAATTATTTCATCTTAGGGGATTTTTCTTGAAGATTACCAAGTGGTAAAAGTTATTGTGTAATCTCACTTTCTTTTGTGATTGTTAAATTTTTATTGAAGCAATAAATATATCAGGACAATTTTTAATTGGTAATTAAATTTATATTAAATATCCATATAATTTTATGATGGATATGATTATTTCTAAAACCGTATACCATTTTACATATGGTGTTTACTTTGAAACTTGTTTGATTAACTGAGCTAATATTGATAAATCGGTATCCTTTAATCAATAATGATTTTTTATGTTAAGGAATATTGATTTAATTAAATTTATTATTTGATATATGAGGACTGATTTGGACCTGAAGTTATTGGTGGAGCCTAGTGTAATATATGCCCTCAATGTATCATTAGGTCTAAGGAGATGAATTAAGTCGTCCAAATTAAATGGGTTCCTACCTGTAGTATTTAAATTTTATTGTGAAAGGTCTTGATAGTAGAGGTACCATGATGCCTAAGATCATGGTGTCAAATAATTAATCATTTCCATCATTCAAAATTTAGTTATTATTACGAATGATATTTTCACTATGATATCTATGGATTCCTTTTATTCTTAGTTTATTGATTAAATGGAATGTGTTTTTAGTTATTTACCTTCACATATTGTTTATTACTTGTCTTATCATGTATTTAAGTTATTTAAATGGAATTTGTGTTTAGTTATTCACCTTTACATGTTAATTATTCTTATTGATTCATGATTTCATCCTCTATACATAAACCTTACTAAGAATATGAGCTGACGCTTATTTTTTTCCTTTCCCCAGGTTATAAAGAAGAGATATTTGATTGAGTTTCAAGGATAAAATTTATTAATTTTTTTATATATTATGTTTTATTTTCTATTCCCAATGTAAAATGGTTATCATATATGTATCTGGTTATTGAAACCTGAAAAAATAATTATACCTTTGAGATTTTATTATTTATAATCATGCCAAAGTAATAAATTAGGGAACAAAATCCGAGCTATTGGGGTTGTGGTCATTACAATGTATCCCATGACATGTAAAAATGCAGTGAAATTGGGTACACGACATGTACTCTAGTGACATATGATGTAACCCAATCAACAAGCCAGAAAATTTTGGTACCTCTTGATGGAATCATTGATCATTCTTTATCTTTTATTAGGCCTTAAGAAAATATGAACCATGAATAATCAATATTAAAATATCAAATGCATGTTCAATAAACTACATATTTAAATAATTAGTAATCTAGAAATGAAAGATCTAAAAATTATTGCACATATATATCAATAATGAAATAAATAATTATAAATTTAAATGTGGCCCCTCAGATACCACTTGAAGGTTATGGACACAACAGAAGTGCCTGGTGGGTGGATAACTATTAAGGTTTTTGTTAGATTTTATGGACAATTAGCTAATTGTGAAAGATGTAAACATCATGACCAATGAAATTTTTCCATTGAATATTGACAAAGAAATATCATAACCCAAAGATGATCATTTACATGTTAAATTTATAATTAATTCATATTAGATCCAAAGAGAGAATACATAGTCTTAGGATCATTATTAAATGAAGATATTTATCTTCTAAAACCCTTTTTGGATTACCTTCATTGTGTAGGGAGGACCTAAAGTAGATCCCCTCTAGAGGTGGTCCACACGTGGTCCTTTGATGTCCGATCAAACACCGATGGAATGCCGAGTTCTATCGCAAAGAATCAATCATTTTGTGTTGTTCATATTGATCTCTAAAAGATAATTTGGTCTCTTAGGGTTCTCTATTGTTCTTCTCATTCTTGATATTACGATTGGAGTAGGAAAATAGAGATAAGTCTATTGTGTACAACTATTATCAATTCTTGATTAACCCTACAATATAGAAATAACATCCTATTTATAGAGTTAGGGTTTAGGCTAAAATATTATTTAATTGTCGAAAGACTCTTAAATAATATAATAAACCTTATCCAAACCCATTCCATATAATAATAAAAATATATATTATTATTTTATGGCTTGTTCTAACTGGCACAACAATAAATATTATTTTACTAACTTGTAAATTAATATTTATCACTGGAAACGATCTTGGTATGCACATCCTCCTCAACATTTATTAAATACCCAAATAAATTTTTATCAAATATTTATTCATAAATTAATATTATATTCATGTTCTAGAAAATATATATTTATTAAATATTTGTGATCAATAAAAACTAAATAAAATTATTCCTTAGTCTTGAGAATAATATTTATTTCAATAATTGAATTCAAATAGAATTTAATCAAGATAAAAAACACTTACTCTGTGTGACCCTATAGGTTTATTTCTTATTGATATTAGATGATACTGCCTAAATTCAAAGATTAATATCTAGAAATGGGTCAATACACCCAAGAGAAAGAAGTTAATATCATAACGTTGAAAAAAATACATGAGTGCTCGCTGTGTAATATAATACCTTTATCACAATCTCTCATCAAGAAAGTTTCACATCCTTGTTATCAACCTATGTGCTTGATATGTATTTCTTTTATTATCTAAAATAAACACATCATTAAACCATTACCATGGAATTTAATCTGATAGTTCCATTTCAATCAAAGGTCTATGGTATCAACTTCCATAAACATGGAAGGGAAAAATACTTCCCCAACTTATCCATAAAAACATGTCATTTGTGACGTGACCAAAGTATCCTACTTCCAAAAAATATATAAAATCACCATTTTGGTTAGTAAATATAGGTGTACAAGTGTTGAAATTCATTAATAATAATATTAAAGTTTAAGGACCATAACACATTCTCGTAGGTAGGAATATCCGATGACACATAAACATCCAGAATTCATACTAGTGGGTTTATTATCATAATATCTTGTGTTGGAAATTACGAAGTGTGAAATTCATGAGATGAAGTCTCATCCTCTTATGAGTACTCAAACTTTATAGTCAATATATAATGTTCCCCCATCATATAATGTTATCTAAATGTAGAACTATAATTAAGAATATCATAATGGAATTTCAAGGTTCTCATCACAATGGGGAACTGATATGACATTATCAATGGAGAAAACACCCTATGAAATTATTATATTAAATTCATGAAGAACAATGAAAAATATATAATAAGACGTTTTATTAATATTAAAATCTTATAATATACATGAAATCCAAAGTACAATCAGTTTGTTCTAGAACACCAACTCCAACAACATGCTATAAAGGAATATTTTTGGATCAATAAGATCATCTCTGAAATAGAAGTGGTTCCTAGAATTAATGTAATGATCAATCTTTACTGTGATAAAAATGGAGCTATCTCTCAATTTAATAAACCCTAGTATCACCAAAGAACAAAACACATACTTTATAAATACTATATTATATTATAGATCATAAAGTGGTTAAATTTGAGGATTTTTTGAATGGCTACAAATAACAATGTAGCAAATCCATTAACAAAACTTTTGTTGCAATAGAAGCATGAGGGTCATGTAGAGTCTCTTGGTATACATTAATTAATATATTGATGTGATGATTGAATAATTTATCATGTTATTATAATAATGTAAATATCCATTTATCATTCGTTCATGTGTGTTTCTAATTACTTTACATGAATGGAGGAATGATAACATCCCCTCAAAGTAAAACTTTGAGTAGTCCCTAATTGATGATCATCATAGAGTATTATCTTTTGTAATTATATGTTAAGTTTTGTATGGATAAATCCTTATTATCATTATAAAGGGTTTCATATGATATGTATATAATGGATTCATGAGGTAACAAGTAGCGGCTTATTACTTGGATTAACTTGAAAAAGTATATCCCATGGAATTTTATACAATCATGATATACCCATGGGTGTATTCTTATATTAAATCCTTCTTACCTAAGGATGGAGAGATACCTAGCATGAGAAAATTTATACTTTGATACCTTTATTACACAAGTCACTACAACTTAGATAATCATGGGTTTTTGGATATATTGGTGACCATGACATTAGTTAGAAAGAAAGATGGATTTTGTCTATCCGTATGATGAGTAAAGACATCTGGAACTTGGATGAACTATATTTAGTAAAAGAATGGACATGCTTAGTTGAGTTTCATGATATGTGTCCAGCTACTTGGATGAGGTACATGTGATGTTCTTATCCACTATATTAATAACATGTGATGCATTCATTTTCATGGTTAGTCTTTTTCAATGAATCAAGAAAATATGAGATGAAATATATTATATTAACATTGTTCCAGGTCTAGTGGTCACTAGGTGCCACATAAAAATGGATTATATAGGCTTAAATATGATTTATAGGACACATCTTGTGGTGTAAATGTTCATATAGATATATGAATATATCTGATAGAGATCACACTATACCCTTTAATATCTTGAGTAGCATTGATGCTTTTCTAGAGGTTTTTCTTTTCTTATATCTATTAAATAAGATTATATATATATATATATATTTTCAATGATTATAATGACTCATATTTTCCTAGTTTTATTTTTAGATTTTTTTTGGAAAAATTCTGAGACCAGGCACTGAGACGAAGTGTGATTATGAGGCCTAATGTGCCCGGAATTGTCCGTAAAAAATGTTAAGTTTTTAAATAGAATGCATGAGTGGTTTTCCTGAAAAAGTCGAATAACTATTAAATGGGTGCCTGAATCAAAAATCTGAGGGCACTGTTGTGTTTAGGATGATGTGTTTACCCTAGGCATGACTTAACTTTAGTTGGCACGGACCTCTAGTGAGAAAACCTGAAAATGGAATAACCGTTAATAAAATAATTAAATAAAATAATTTTAATTTTCAAATCCCTATAACTCATGAATGGTTACTCAGATTGAAAATCCGAGACCACTATTGAGTTCATAATTGGGTGTTTTCCTTAGGCAGAGCCTAATATTGGCTGGCGCAGGTCAACTGTGGAAAGTAGTTTTTGGGATGTGACCATAAATAAAATAACTAAATAAAGATTATTTTATTTTCAAATCCTATAACTCATAAAGGGTAACTCAGATTGGAAATCTGAGAGTACTGTTGAGCTCATAAAGATGTGATTTTCTTAGGTGAGGCCTAACCTTGACTGACACAGGTTTAGGGTAAAAGCTAATTTAAGGACATTTTATGAGATAATAAAATAAACTTCAGAAAAAGTTTATTTTATTTCTTTAAACATTTCACAGTGATACAGTAACACTGCGATGCCACAAAAAAGCAGTTGTTTCCTTTCATAAATGAAATAGTGTGTCGATGATGCAACATAGCGAAACAATGATGCTGAAATGCATTTCTTCATTTAACAACTTGATAGGCATACGAGATTAGACTAACAATCCTAGAGAAATTACCTGGAAGCTCTGGAAAAGAAAATGGTGTTGGTGAAGCCTCTCGATGGCGAATTAAAATTAGTGAACAATGCCGATAGATAATATATCATGAATCACAGATTAAATACCCAGGATCGTGGATTAATGAACGATTGCGATGCAACTCTGTTCTTCACCAATGACCAATCCATTCCTTGAGGTATGGGTTTTATTATTTCTTTGGGATTGCCTTAATGCACCATTCTTCTTTTCTAAATGATGAATGCAGATCAACTCACTAACAAGTTAACCTACAGATTGGTCGTTCATGCGGGATTGGAATTGACATGCGGGGATTAAATAACGGGGATTATAACTTAGTGATTGTTCAAATTTCTCCCTTTTTCTAATGCAAAAAATGAAGGACAAATGAACAAGGATGACGTTTGTTGTTTTGGGTGTTCTTTGTGACCCCCCTCTCTCTCTCACTGCGTTCTTCACTGACAGACCCCTGTGGTTACATTGGATTCTTTCAGGGAGGTTCCAAACGTGGTTGGATCCCCTGATTGATGGATAGATAGCTTAGATCACATGGTAGTGGAGGCGACGACCTAGGGATTGCGACGGTTCTCCCAGATCGGAAAAAGATCACCAGAATGAGTCTGATGCCCCATAGAAGAAACTGTCAGCACACTGGTTGGTAGCGAAGGAATCCCATGGTAGTGCCGTGAGCGGTGACCAGGTGTCGCTGGCAGGTGGACAGTGGTGGGACAGGATGGACATGATAGGAGGTTGCGGTCCAGTTGGACAGTGTAGGCGACCCGCGGTGCCCAACCACATCTCGGGTGGAGTAAACTGACCCATCCCTAGGCCGGGCCCAGGGCATCAGACTGGGTTGACATAGCGGGTCGGGCCAGTGCAACGGACTGGGTCGACCCGACGGGCTGGGTCGTACCCGTGTTGGGTTGTCGGACCTGGACCCAACCTACCCTTTTTCACTAAAACACCCATATCTTCTAAACCATACATTCGATTGATGAGCCCTCTATGTTGTTAAGACCCTTTCAAAGAGGTGGTCCTTTTGATATACTATAAGTTAGTTTTAATAGAAGTTGATATATGACTGATGGTATGAGGAGTAGATTTTCCCTGAATCAAGTGCGCTATGAGCATGAATCCTCTGTATTTCTATGATGAGTAGGTCTTGGTGACCCAACAACCCTAAGTGATGAGAGGGTATAGGTGACCCAACAGACTTAAGTGAAGAGTAGGTATAGGTGACCCAACAGACCTAAGTAACGGGTGGGTCTAGGTGACCCAACAAGCCTATGTGATGCGCTGGTCTAGTTGACCCAGTGGGCCTAAGTGACTCATCAGGGATGAGTGCCTTAGCAGTATGAGGTGTTCAGTGTGTAAGACTGATAGTATTTCTTTTCATACAGTTTATTTTTACCAGTGTGAGAAGACTCTCATGACTCTCTTTAATGTACTTATTAGAGGCTACACTTTGTGTACCTCTTTGGTATTCTTCCTTGTGTATTTCTTTATGGTATACCTTTGTGGTTTGGGGTCCCTACTAAGTATTGTTTTACTCACCCCTGCACGGACGTCATATACACGTGTCGTGTCTTGTGAAGACAATCGATGCTTTAATGGATTCCTTTTTGGACCAGGGCCAGGTGGTTCTTAGAGTGATGTGACAGATGATATGTGCTTCTATGGCTTTAGACAGTTATTTTAGTACCTACCCTCAAGTAGGTTTTTCTATAGAGGAGTTCCAAAGACTTTTAATTTTAATTTTCTATTTCATTTGGGCTTGTATTCTGGCCCTGTTTACCTTCAATTTTCTACTGTCATACCCTGTGTTTTTTTAATTAGTGTTTTCTCCTTCTAGCATCTCTGGCTTGGAGTTGTGTGCATGTGTATAGGTACTTAGGAAAATTCCTCCCATTTGTTTGGGATATGCCCACTCGGAACTAGTCTCCAGCCCCTAGCCTATGGGAGGCAGGCTTGGGGTAGTCACGACATGGCCCCCAGAGGACGGGTCATGATAGAGTGGTATCAGAGTAGCTCAGTTCTACCTTACGAAACTAGAGTCTATGAGTTTGGTTTGGGGAAATAATGTGAAGTGTTTCAAGTTTGGGTTTTAGGCTAGGGAATCCAGTGTTGGTGTGGCAACCGATGTATCCATACACTAGGACCCTGAATTATTCTTTTTGAATCAGTAAATGAAAAAAAAATTTGTAGGAAAAAATTATGGTACATGCATCATATAATAATGTGTTGAGTTTTCCATGTCCTTCTTGAGTCATCTCACCAGGTATACTCTATTGATTGTGGTACATCTTGTTTTGTTTTGAGATGGTTCCTTCTAGACAGTCATCCAGGTTTCCACTGCATGATCACGAGGATGATCCACGAGGTGATGAGATGGGTATAGGGGTTTGTACTAGAGAGAATACCTCTGAGTAGTGTACCAACTATCCACCACCTGTGGAGTAGCACATGGTACTCATAGTACCAACAGATGAGTTGCGCGGGCTAAGCGAACTTCACGAGTTTTAGCGACAGAGAACCCTCAGGTTATGAGGTGAACCTAACTCACAGGTTGATAAATACTGGCTTGAGGTGGTGACTGAGTTTTCCATCCAGTTAGGACACCATTAGATCAGATGGAGGTCTTGGTAATGAGCCTTATACATGGCTCAATAGGAGATGGTGGGGTTTAGATTACTGAATCTTATGATGAGGTAACTCTTTTGTGGACAGAGTTTGAGAACCTTTCTTAGATAAGGGTATCTCTCCATAAAAGATAAGGGATATGTGTGGGAAAGAGCTTCTACAACTTTGGGAGGACGACATGTCAGTGGCTGAGTATTCATCGAGTCATACCAAACTTTCTAGGAACTCGATGAATACGATACAACCAGTGCTTCAGGTCTTATACCATTAAGAAATATGTTTTTAGGGAAATTCAAGACCGCACTATTCCTATGTCCATTCCTACTAATACTAGGGTTCTAGAGAGAACCTTTTTGGTTGAAAGTCATTTGGCTGAGCAGATACATCTAGTGGATGTTAGCAGTGGGCATGTAGAAGCACAGACCATGGGAGTAGGAAGCTGAAATTAGTATCAAGGACTTAGATGTGTGAGACATTCTGAGAGGAGGTCCCAAGACTAGAGATCAATAGATCATGGCTCATAGGGTGAGTATATTCATCATATAAAGAGGTTTTGATTTTCAAAAGACGATAGGGGATATCTCACTAGAGATGGTCTAGCCCGTCATGTAGACAGTAAAATGGTGGATGGGCCACCGAGGCATAGATAATGATAGGAATAGATGAGTCTTTAGGGAAATAGATGTGGAATAGGAGATGGGAGAGAAGCATGGGGTGGTATTCATTTTGACATGTTACCACTACCACCCCAACATGGTCCACACCAGGCTCAGGGAGATGGAGGACAGGGGAAGGGGAAACTACATGTGGTCAAGGCATATGACCCAAGGGCTCTAAGAATGATTCAAGGTAAAATATGTTTCTATTATTAGTTTCCATATTAATATACATAGGTTCTAATCATTCTTCCTTGTCACAAATATTCATTGAGACCTAGAGTTTCTAGTTAAATCGTTGACTTGAACCTTACGTATAGAGATACCTAAAGGATAAGACTCTATAATTACACTTATGACCATAGTGTGATATGAACCTTGAGGTGATATTTTCTATTGAAACCTCTTAGTGGTAGCATCGAGGCCTTATGATTTCATTCTTGGTATGGATTGGTTATCAACAGTCCATGTCCAGATTGAATATTTTAGAAAAAAGGGTGTAGTATTTCCGTAGTTATGGATTTGGGTTTTCCTTGGTTGGAAAAAAAGAAAACCCAGGTAGCACAAGATAGAATCATGCATAGGAGGGTTCAACCAATCACACTTCAGTTGGCTAGCATGACCCTTAGTGTAGTGGATGAGATGAGTCCTCAGTTTCTTGTAGTGGTGGACGAGTATGAGGACATCTTTCCAAAAGATATTCCATGACTACATTCTTGTAGGGAGGTAGACTTCTGCATTGACCTGTACCCTGGGATGACATCGATATCTACATTGGCATATTAGATGGCTCTAACAGAGCTTCGTTATTTGAGGGTACAGTTGGAGGACTTGCAAAGGAAGGGATTCATGAGACATAGTGTTTCACCATGGGAATCCATAGTATTGTTTTCCAAGAAGGTAAGTGGGAGCTTGAGGTTATGTGTGGACTTCTATCACCTAAATTAGGTGACTATGAAGAATAAGAATCCGCTGCTAAGGATTTAAGATCTCTTTGATCAGTTGAAGGGACCGAGATGGTTCTCAGCGGTTGAGACGACATGAGTAGAACTATGAAACCCACGACCTTGAGTTGGAAGTATTAGTATTCACATTAAATACATGGTGGCACTACCTTATGGGTAAGCGGTTTATCATATACTATAACTGCAAGAGTATCAAGTATATCTTCTCTCACAAAGATTTGAACTTGAGATAGAGATGATGGATGAAGTTACTCCAGGAAAATGACTTCAAAATAGTCTATACTTTTGGTAAGGTAAACATGGTAATAGATGCTATCAGTAGTCTATCGAGTTCATATTTTATAAATGGGTAAACTGAGCAGTTGGCCTCATTATAGTTATACTTCAAGGATCAAGATGATGCATCTTACCTCCAATCAGTGGTTTTTACCCCTCCACTCTTAAAGTGAGTCAGGGAGGCACAAATTTATGATACCAACTATGAGTCCTTAAGTGCTCAGCTTTCCATAGGGAATACCCCTGATGGATATTAAAAAGGTGGGGATCACGTCGTTCCTTTCAGAGGACGCACGGTAGTAGTAGTGGGAACCTAAAGTGACAATATGCATCAAGTTATGCATGTGGGTGTCAAGGCAGACACTAGGGATGGCATAACTAGTTGAATTTGGGCTTACCTATTAATATTAATGTTGAGCGCTTGTTTAATCAGCTTCATGGTTTGTCAACACACCATGTCGATCCCCTGTTCTTGGAAGGGGTTTTCTTTTTTCTTCCTTGGTGTGCCAAGAAGGGAGTGATAAAGGATATTTTTGGACTTCGTGAAGGTAATATTAGGTACTTCCAGGGGACACGATTCCATATAGGTGATCGTTGACCAACTCACCATGTCAGTCACTTCTTAGATTTTTGGGAACAAATTTCCGTAGAGAGCCTATGACGCCTCTACATGTAGGAGATAGTTCTGCTCTATGGATTTCCAATTATGGTAGTCTTAGATAAAGATTCACAATTTACATACCAGTTGTGAAAGGGATTGTAAGAGGCATTTGGGACTTAGCTGTACTTGAGAACGACTTTCCACCCGTAGACAGATGATCAGAAAGAGTGGACCATTTAGGTCCTAGAGGACATGCTACATGCTTACATTCTCAATTTTGGCCATATTTGGGAGGATAACCTACCTCTGGTGGATTTTTCATACAACAAGAGATACTACTACACCATCGGTATGCCACTGTTTGAGGCCTTGTATGGGCGACCCTACAAGTCACCACTTTGTTGGACTGACCCTAGAGAGTTAGCGCTCATGGGGCCAGGGTTGGTTTAGGATACTATATAGAAGGTTCAGGTCATCCAAGAGCTGGTGAAGACTATAAAGATCCATAAAAATACCTATACTGATAGGCGAAATACACCCTTGGAGTTCTAGGAGAGAGACCATGCGTACCTTGAGGTCTCTCCATGACGTGGGATACAGAGATTTGGTCGTGGTAGAAATTTATCCCTGTGGTTCATCAGAACTTTTCTGATACTACGTAGAGTGGTTGAGGTGGCCTACCTCTTGGCTATACCTATACAGTTAGAGCAGGTGAAAAATGTCTTCTATGTATCCTAATTTAAGAGATATGTACACGACTCATCACACGTCATTGGCTGGGGAGAGCTGGATGTTGACGACTGGGTGACTTTTGTGGAGTTTCCGATGGAGATCGATGATCGATAGAAGAGGACCCTCTATGGGCGTTTGATTCCTCTAGTTCATGTTTGTTGGTAGCATAATAATCTCGAGGATAGCACATGGGAGTGGGTGGATCAGTTTCATGCTCATACCCTTACCTATTTGGGAATCCCTTGGTTTAGATTTTGGGCATGAAAGGCCTTAACGTGGGGAGAATGTAATGACTCAGATTTTTCTGGTTTTATTTTTAGAAAATTTATAGGAAAAATTTGAGACCATGCATTGAGATGACATACAATTATGAGGCCCTATGTTCCTATAATGGTCCGTAGAAAAATATTATGTTTTAAAACAGTGCGGGTGATTGGTTTTCTTGAAAACCTAATATAACTCTTAAATAGGGGCCCAAATTAGAAATCCGAGGGCATTTTTGCGTTTAGGATTGCGGTTTTAACCTAGTTGTGACTTAACATTAGTCGGTGTGGGTTTCCAGTGAGAAAACCATAAAATTTCATAACCATAAATAAAATAATTAAATTAAATTATTTTATTTTTAAAATCATTTTAACTCATGAAAAATGAGTTAGATTGAAAATATGAGACCACTGTTGAGTTTGTAATGGGGAGTTTTCCTTAGGCGAAGCCTAACATTATCCAGAACATGTCAAATGTGGAAATTAGTTTTTTAGATGTGACCATAAATAAAATAATTAAATAAACATTATTTTATTTTAATATCCTATAACTCATAAATGGTAACTCATATTGGAAATACGATTGAACCATTGAGCTCATGAGGGTGTTATTTCCTTAGTGAGGGTATAACCTTGATTGACATAGGTCAAGGGTAAAACTTAATTTATGGACGTTTTGAAAGATAATAAAATAAACTTAATAAAAAGTTTATTTTATTTCTTATAACGTTTCATAGTGATGCAACAACATTGTGATGCCATGACAAAGATGTTTCTTCCATTCATAAATGAAACAGTGTGTCAACACTACAACATAGAGAAATGGTTATGCTAAAACACATTTATTCATTTAATATATTTACATAGATAGAAGATCAGATTGAAAATCCTGGAGAAATTCCTGGGAATCTCTAGAAAAGAAAATGGCATTGGAAAAGCCTCTTGGAGACAAATGAAAAGTGGTGATGAATGCTGATGGATCTCATATAATGAATGGAATATCAAAGACTGAGGATTGGGGATCGACGAACGATGGCGGTGAAACTCTGTTCTTCACCAAAAACTAATCCAGTCCTTGAGGTGGTGTTTTATTATTTTTGTGTTATTTCCTTAATCACCCATTATTCTTTTTTAAATGATGAATGTGGATCAACTCACTAACAATTTGACATACAGATCGGTCATTCATTCGGTATGGGAATTGAGATATGACAATTAAAGAAAGGGTATTATAACTTAGTGATTATTTGAATATCTCCCTTTTTCTAACGTGATGAATGAAGGCCAAACAAACAAGGTCAAAGTTCATTTTTTTGGGTGTTCTTTGTGATCTCCCTCTCTCCCCCTATGTTCTTCACCAATGGACCCCTGTGGTTGTGTCACATTATTACCGGGAGGTTCCAAACATGGATGAATCCTCAAATCGATGGAAAGACGGCTTAGAGAACATGAAAGTGGAGGCGACAACCCATGGATGATGATGGTTTTACCAGATTGGAATATGGACCACTGGAGAGAGTCCAACGGAAATTGAAAGAAACCATTAGCATGCGACAGTGGGCCACAATGGATGCAGTAGGTGAGCCGCATCATGCGGTTGGAGGCTGTAGTCCTGCTGGACCATGAAGGAGACCCGCGATATTGGCTACGGGTAGGATGCGATGCCCACTGAGTCCTGAGTAGAGCCGGCTCGCCCACTATAGCATGCCAGGTTGGATAGGCAGGATGACCCTGGGTTGGGCCCAGTGCATCAAGTCGGGCCATCATAGCATACCAGGCTGACCCGATGGGCTGGGTTGGACCTAGGTTAAGTTGGCATACTCCAGGCCAGACTAGGTTAGTCCGACCAGGTTAGACCAGACCCAGATCCAACTGGACCCTTTTCACTAAAATGATTATTTCTTTTAAACCGTATGTCTAGTTGAAGATCCATTTATGGAATTGGGACCCTCATGATGAGGTAGTCCTTTTGATATACTATATGTGAGTTTTAAAGAATTTGAGATATGTCTGATGGATTGAGGAGTATATTATCCTAGAATCAAGTGTGATACGGGCGAGAATCCTGCGACTGGCTATGAAGAGTAGGTCTAGGTGACCCAACATGACTAAGTGACAATCAAGTCTAGGTAACCTAGTAGGCTAAAGTGATGAGTGGGTCTAGGTGACTCAGAATACCAAAGAGATGATCAGGTCTAGGTGACCCAACATACCTAAGTGATGAGTGGGTCTAGGTGACCCAATAAGCCCAAGTGACTCATCGAAGATGAGTGCCTCAGTAGTAAGAGATGTTCAGTGTATACAAATGATAGCCTTTCTTTTCATACTTTAGATTTATACCTATACGAGCTAACTTTAGTGACTCTCTTGACTGTACTTCTTAGAAGTTGCACTTTGTGTACCTCTTTGGTAGGCTGCCTTGTGTATTTATTTGTGGTATACCTTGTGGTTTGGGGTCCCTACTAAGTATTGTTTTACTCACACCTACACAGGCTTGGCTTGAACATGTCGTGTCTTGTGAAGGCGATTGACACTTTGATAGAGTTCTTGGTGGACCGAGGCCATGTGGTTCTTAGAGTGACCCAAAAGACAAGATGTTCTTTTCCAACTTCAGACAACTGTTTCTATACCTACCCTTTAGGCAGGGTTTTCTATAGAGGAGTTCCATATACTTGTATATTTACTTTTCTATTTCAATTGGGCTAGTATTCTAGCCCTATTTACCTTTAGTTTTCGACTCTCATATCCTGTGTTTCTTTAATTAGTGTTTTCAGCTTCTAGAATCCTTTGGTAGTCCTCCTTGTGTATTGCTTTGTGGTATACCTTGTGGTTTATGGTCCCTACTGATTATTGTTTTACTCACCCCTACATGGTTTTGGCCTGCACATGTCATGTCTTGTGAATACGATTGACACTTTGATGGAGTCCTTGGTGGACTGGGGATTGGTGGTGCTTAAGTGACCCGATAGAAATGATGTGCTTCTATAGCTTTAGAAAGTTGTTTTTATACCTACCCTTCATATAGGGGTTTCTACGAAGGAGTTCCAGAGACTTGTACTTATACTTTTCTATTTCAATTGGGCTTGTATTCTGGCCTCATTTACCTTCAGTTTTCTACCATCATATCCTATGTTTTTTTACTTAGTGTTTTCAACATCTAGCATATGTGATTTGGAGTTGTGTGCACGTGTACATGTACTTAGGAAAATTCCTCCCATTTGTTTGGGATATGCCTAATTGGAGCCAGTCTCCAGCCACTGGCCTATGAGAGGTAGGCTTGGGGTAGTCACGGTATGGGCCTCAGAGGATGGGTCATGACAATGATACTAAGGATCACATGGTCACATGGTTAGGACTTTTAATAAGGATTAATTTTTAGACAAATATTTTTTATAAAATAAATAGAGTTTGATAAAACCGTATCCAAATTAATTTTGGATGGATTAAAAAAGAGTTGTAAAGTTTTTCATAAATACTTTAGGGATTTTTAGTGTAGTAGGAGATTTATGGAAGTTCAATAATACTATGCATACGATTCATACATCTTAAAGATACATTGATTCTAATGTATCCTTAAGTATATATTTGTGATTACATTGGTTCCAATATAACATAGTTACATGTGATAAAACCTAAGACTACATTACACCTAACATAGTTTTAAAATTCATGTGTGAATTCGAATGGAACCCCTAAAAGATTTACTTGGGTTACTAACATATAAGATAGATTAGTTAATGCATGAAAAACTCCATTATAGTGTTCAATAAAGAACACTTCAACGGTCAGTAACGTATGAAATTACCACCAACAAACTTAATTAAAGAAGAGCATCAGACACTGCCTGTAAAAGGGAAGGATCTCCCTACATTCATGGATGTGTGCATGATCATCAATTTCATGCAAATCTTTCTGGATCTCTTTTCCTTCTTATAAAATCATTCATTAAGAACAGTGAATGCACTATAAACCCTCTTGGTGTAAAATAATCCTCATGATATGATCATGGATAATTTGATTAGTGTAATCCCTTAGTGGTAAGAAGTATTCATTTTCTTCTTAGGTGATCTCAATAAAGTATAAAATTAATATCAAAATATAGATTATCCATCACTACAGGTACACCTTTGTTTTTCATTTTCATACATGTTGATTCTATCGAGGATAGATCGAGTTATGTTTGGTTTTATTTACACTTTATAAGAACATAAGATGATCCCATAAATCCCATCACCCATGTGATCTATGAATTTATCCAAACCATGTTAAATACTTGTTTTATTCATTTATTTATTCATTCTATCATTTTCTATTCAAAAGTAATTACCTGACATGTATATGAGTATTGTGGTACTTACCTGAGGGTGATTTGTCTTCCTAGTTCCAAACACATCATGAACACTTATTTGTTTCATTCAATGGTTCTATAATTTGTTTCCATCCATTTAAGACATAGAGGATAATTTCTAATTAGGAGGTTCTGAACCCAAAAAGTGGAATCAGATCTTGGATATAGAGTTTGGTATGATAAGACCCGAACTATAGTATTTTAGATCCTGATTCAGCAATAAAATTTCCCCTTAGGATTGTATGATAATTACAGTAAATAGTTCCTAATCTATCTAACATGTTTTAGATTTAATGGGAACTCATTTTTTTCAAAAGGAATATTATTGGATTAGGGTAGAGTTTAAACTAAGAAGTTTGATGGGACAAATTTTAGATTATGGAAAACACAGATAAATAATTTTCTACTAAAGAAGGATCTTGATCTTTTATAAAATAAAATAAAATTAGAATGGTAAAATAAAAAGAATGGTGAATGCTGGATAAGAAAGAAATGGGATTGATCTGAATATCATTGGTTTAGAACAAGGCTTATAACATTCATGAAGTGAAGTAGAATTAAAAACTTATGAATAATCTTACTGATATATAAAAGAAACCTACAACAATTAATAAAGTATTACTATTTTGAAAGCTATTATCCATGATAATTTTATAGGGAAACCTAGTTTCTGATAATGTTAAAAACTTTAACTAGATATAAAGGAATTTTGAATCAATAAAGGTAAAGTTCACATATCTAGAGTGGGAAATATTATTGTTTTCATCACTCTCAGAATCATGGGATGTGATTTTTACCTTGGTAATTAACTCAAGTGGTAATAAAATCATAGTTTTTAAAAACTTTTAGGATATAATTATGAAAAAGGAGATTTAATGGAAGAATAACTATGGTTCTATTAGAAATTCCTATAGTGTAGATGGTATGAGACATTCCACTATACGACATAGTCATAAGAAAGGAAAAGGAAAAAGAAGTAGAATCCATTATAGTTTGGTAAAATATAGTTCCATATGTTAGTATTGTGGGAAGAAAGGGTATATGAATAAATATTTTAGTGATAAAAAAGTTAATTCAAGAATATATGATTCCATAAGTGTATTTGGGAATTATTTTTTGGAAGATACAAGTGGTCCATTTCTAAGTGTTTCCAGTCCACTTGAGTCTTGGATCATAGTCTCTGGGGTTTCATTTCACTCTATATTCGAGATATGGAGTTTGAAAAATTATACTTTTATATGATTTAATAAGGTACATATTATATACAATGAAACTCTCGAGATCATCAAAAAGAGTGATGTTTCCATCCAAATAGATAGTGGAATCTTACTAAAATTTCAATGTGTGCAGAAGATACCTAGGTTAAGGGAAAGTTTTATTTTCATAGGAAAACTAGAAAGTGTGGATTTTTTGTAACAAGTTTCTTGGTGGAGTGTGGAAAATTACACATGGTTCCATGGTGGTGGCTAAATGAGTAAGAAATAGAAAATTGTACGTGATGAGAGTCTTGAAAGGAAAAATGCATGCTGAAGAAACAAATTCTACAAAGTTGTGGCACAAACATCTAGGTCACTTATGTGAGAAAGGGATGAAATTTCTCACTACTAAAGGAATTCTAATGATAAGAATCATAGAGTATGAAACAAGTAAATATTACATAATTAGGAAGCATTGGAAGGTTTTATTCCAAACGGAAGGTAATACACCTAAGTATTGGAAGCTAGGGTTCGTTCATATGAACGTATAGGATCCATATTTGGTTTTTTCTCATAAAGGGTCATTGTATTCTATTACCTTCATCAGTGATGCAATACAGAAGGTGTGGGTGTTTTTCCTTTAAAAAATTACAATGTTTTTGGAACCTTCATTTGATGGAGATCCATGATGGAAAATGTTATTGAAAGTAAACTAAATTTTTTGAGGATTGGAAATAGTGGGGAATATAGAAGTAGGAAATTTTTAAGGTTCTACTGGAAGAAATTCATACAATTTGAGAAGACTATACAAGGAAATATAAAATAAAATAGAGTTTTTAAGATGCTGAATAGGAATTTAATAGAGACAACAAGGATCATGATTATGCATGATGGGTTTCCCAAGGAGTTTTGGGTGAAGGCTGTTAATTTTGTTTCCTACTTGGTGAATAGGAGATCATAATATCCATTAGGGTAGGAAATTTTTGAATCTTTTTATTATGAAAAAAAGATTGAAATTTCCAATCTCAATGTCTTTGTTTTACTCACCTATGTACACATTGATGCTAAGGATAGGTATAATTTAGAGGCTAAATCCCATGAATGTTTATTTATAGGGTTTGATGATAGAGAATTTATATTTTGGTTATTGGATAATAAATTATAAAAGGTTGTTAGAATATTGAATCTTATCTATAGAAAATAGATCTTTTGGAAAGATGAAAACCAAGTGGAAGTTGTAGATGAGATCAACGAATCATTAGAATCTGAGGTTTTTCTTAATGTAAGTTTTGGATATTTAGAAAATTTAAGGAGTATCATTATTTTGGAAACACCAAACTATCTAAAACTCATTTTTTTTGAGAGTCAAGTTTCAATGGTATTTCCAAGTCTAGAAGTATTGAAAATCCTAGTGAATATAGAAGCAAGGTAAATAGCTCTGGAAGGTGATGTTTTGGAAGTAATGGTTACAAAGGAGCTGATTCATAGAGTTAGTTACAAATATCTACTAAGATTCAATTCTAAGTGAAAAGATACATAAGTGACCTATACTAATTGATTGTAACAAATGATAGAGAATCTTAAATTTTGAAAGAGGCTATAAGTTTGTGTTACTCAAGATAGTGGGAGTTATACATTAGGGATGAAATGGATTCCTTAAATGTTTTCATGACATGAGAGATAATAGAATGACCTATTTAGAGGATATTACTTCATAATAAATGGGTTTATTATCCTAAATAATAAGTAGATGGTAGAAAGTGTTACATGGAAATACGTTTCATGAAGATATTTAAAAAAAAGTAATATATTTTTTGGAGTTTTTTTATTCAGTTTTTAAACACACAACTATTCAAATGGTATTTAGAATAGCTTCCATGGAAGAGTTACATCATAAGAATTTAGATGTTAAAACCGTATATCTTTATAGAGACTTAGATAAAGATATTTTCATAGATCATATAAAGGTTTTTTGAAGAAATAGAATGGTGGCCTAGTGTGTAATATAAAATAGAGTCTTTATGGGTTGAATCATGCATCAAGCCAGTGATATCAAAATGTCAATACCATTCTAGTGAAATTAAAGTTTATATGGAGTAATAAATACTATTTTTATTACTAGAGGATGTATGGTGATGATATTTTCATCATTTCACTTCTCTATATAGATGAAATTCTCTTAGCATGAACAATGAAGGATCAACTTGAGGATCTAAAGGCTTAATTTTATAGAAGTTTTGAGATAAATGATTTTGGTCTATTAAAATGGATTTGAGAGATTTAGATTTCAAGGGACTTAAAACCCAAAAAATTATTCCTAAATCAATCTAAATATATTTGAAAGGTAGTGGAATTCTACATAATGAGTGTGGAAATATTGGATACCACTCCCTATTGGAGTTGGTTTCCTATAACTAACTAATTTTAGTTTAGATTTAATGTATATTAAAAAATATTAATATTAATTAAATAACTTGTTAAATATTTTTCATTATTTCACATTAATTTAATTTAATAATGTCTTAGAGTATTTATCACATTGAAAAGGGCATCAAAGTTCCCCGATATGATGAGAACCTTAAAAATTCATGACAATATTCTTAAACCTTGTTCTACAGTTAGATAACATTCTATTATGGGACACATAGTATATTGAATTTCAGGAGTGAGTACTTATAAATATATGAGAATTCATCTCATGAATTTTTCACTTGGTTATCTCCAAGGTTGGAGATTATGAGAATATACACACATATAAGAAATCCCCATGTTTATGTTTCATTGAACATTCCTATTTATGAGCATGTTTAATAATCCCCATAATTTAAGATTATTATTATTGCATGTCATGAATCATGAATTTTAATATATTTCTATAAATCCTGACAACGTATGATTGTGAAGAATTTGGGTACATTGGGTGCATCTGGAATGGTATGTTATTAATGAATAATTCGATGAAGGATTTTTCTTTTACATATTTATGGAAGTTAATGTCCCAAATTTTTTATTAAAATAAAACCATCACATTAAATTCCATGGACATGGTGTACTAATGAGTTCATTTCATATACTCTAAGAAATATGCATCAAGTATATAGGTTGATGGCATAAGGGTGAAAACTTCTTAATGATATATAATGAAGAAAAGATTATATTACATAATGAGCATTTTTATGTGATTTTGTTATTATGACATATCTTCTTCCTCTATGGGAAACTTGACCCATTTCCAGAAAATAATATTGGACTTTAGGCAAGCTCGCCTAATGAAACTAAGTAAGAGGCCTCAAGAGTTACACATACAATTTTTCCTTTGATCTTAGTTAAATATTATTTATATTTTTTAATTGGAATTAATATTATTCTCTAGTCCAAGAAGTAATATTTATTCAATATTTTATTAAATGATCACAAATATTAAATAAATATTTATTCATAAGGTAATTTTTTATTATGAAAATATATAATATTTATTTGTATCTTGTTATTCAAACATAATAAAGAAATATTTTTTTTAATAAATCATTTATTTAGTTATGTGAATATTAAATAAATATTTATTCTCTATATTGTGAATTAAATATTTATTTATTTATAGAATGAATAATATTTATTTAAATATTTATTTGATAGTTAAACAAATGTTTAGGAGGATGAGCATACCATATTTTGTTAGGTGATGGATATTTATTTATCAGATGATAAAATAAATATTTATCATTGTGCAGGTTAGCACACATCATAAAATAAAATAATAATATTATTTTATTACATGAAATTAGGTTTCTTTGGGGTTTAATGTACTATTAACAGACCTTTTGCAATTAATTAAATGTTAAAACCTAACCCTAAGTCTAAAAATAAATTTTTATGTCAGCCAGAGCAAGGTTAATAATTTTGCATAACAATTACTTCTCAAGATCTCCCTCCAATTCTCATCCTCTCAAGATCTAGAAGAATAAGTGAAATTACTTTAATTGAGAAGGAATGTGAAATGATCAATGAGAGTAGCACAATATGATCAATAAGTCATGCTAGCACCCATCGTTTCATTTGTGTTGTTTCGAGATCGAAGGAGCATGTGAAGATCACCTCTAGAGGGGATCTACTTTGGGACCTCCCAATGAAAAAATGATACACCAATCAGGTTATAACAATAAAAATAATCAATGAAGAAAGATTTCAAGTTCAAGGTAATTTTCTTATTGTGATTTAAATTAATTATAAATTAATGTAGAATGATCCTCTCTATCAATTTTGAAAAAATTATTTGTCAATATTCTTCAGAATTTTTTTTATTGATCATGGAATTTACGTCATCAACATTGTGAATGATTTTTTAAATATGATAAAAGCCAAGTTCACCATAGGCCTAATAAGAATTTTTGATGCTTTTAAAACCAACAAGTAGTATCAGAGTAGTCATGGTAAATTTATACTTATTTAGATATTGTCTATCATTACATGTATTTTCAAATACTTTTCATTTCATGCAATTTGTTCATTAATTTGATCATTGAGATCTATTCTACCAATTTTTTTCTCACTCATTTAATCCAGATCTTATTAAATTTTAATGAATAATATCTAAATAATTCACCAGAAGGTTCCAAGTATTATGGATGGACAACACATGATTACATTGAGTGTGGTTAGTGTATACATCGTGTATCCCAATTCATCGGACCAGGTAATAACACAAATTAATTCACTATGTCAGGTAATAAATGACATGCAATACATTTAATGATTTTATTATTAACCAATCTAGGTTGATACAAAACATGTGAGACTACATGTCATGAAAACGAGTTCCACACCATGTATTCCACGTGTTTTCATGGTGAAAATTCATAGTCAAATATGAATCAAATATTAATTATGTGATATGTAAGGACCGACAGCCGTGTAACAAGGAGGATACATGATGTGTACCATATTCACACATCATGTACCCCACACATGTATGTGTAGTATAATAAATTGATTTCTTATGCATGTATCACTGACATACAATGAGTAATATACACGACATGTAACTGGATATACATGTCTTGTACCTAACCTATTTTTACAGTAAATTAAAATTTAATTTATTACTCCTTTAAAGTTTAACAAAATGTGTTCCATGTACCATTTATTGGCTCATACACACTGTATGATAAGTTATATATATATATATATATATATTGAATTATTAATTAATTACTATATAAATTTCTGAACAATATACTATAGTCATAATATGCCCACTACTCTTTATGAATTAAAAGTATTATGTGCTATGTTAATTAATTTGAGTTATGCGTGTTATTTATTAACTAATAAATTCCATGTAATTAAATGATAAAACACATATTCTATATTCCACATGAGTAATTTGTATATGATCTATAAATAAGTTGAGTAGTTCGAATAGCTATTCGCTGAGTTTCTTCCAAGTAAAAGTTGTGTACTTATTTCATTAATTTTTAAATAAAATCAATTACTTTAATTTATTTAAAATCACAGGGTATGGGTATCATGGGGATAGATTGGATGGATATTTAAGATAAATTAATATAATTTATTAATCTAATAGTTAATCAAATTAATTCATGAATATTTATCTTAATAAAAGAAAGAATCTAAATGAATGTTAGCATGTTATTTTGAATGCGTATTCAATTCCCTAGTGGATGATCATGAGATTAGACCAACTTGTGTATGTGTATGGTTTCTTTTAATTAAATTATTACATGATTTTTTTCTATTACTTTATTAAATTAAATTTATGGTCTATGAGTCATCTATCCCTTATTATAATGCGCGGGCCTATGTGTCCACAATTTCTTTTATGTAAACCCACTTTCTACTTCCCTTAAACTATAAGTAAAGTAAAAACATTTTAAATATAGAGTTCATAGGCACATGAATTTGTTTCGAGGTGAAGATGAGGCAAAACCAAACTAAGGAGATACATAAGACATAGGTGGAATGCTGCAAAATCAATCCCATATTGGCCCAAGAAGAATTTTATATAGGGTCAATAGCTTTTTTATTATCTTATTAATAAAAAACCACTAGTTAAAAATTATGATCATGCCATGATTTATTTATTTTATTTAAATCTAATGCATGATTTATTTAATGGATGCAAGACTATGATCACATAAATAAATGATTTAATATGAAAAGACAGAATTAAAATAAAAAGATTATGCACAAATATTTTATCAGTACATGGTTAATCACTTAAGTAAAATCCAATTAATATTAATAAGAAATATAAAATATAAAATATAAAAATTTATACATAATAAAAAAACCCCTCCAGTTAATATTAAGTCATTATGCATTACCTTATCTGAATAATTATGAACCCATAGTTAGAGTGCTAGTTTGGCCTCCACCGAGGGAACTTTTAATTATTGAAAAGTCTTAACTTGGACAGTGGGTTAACTTAACCAAATATATATTGGGTTTAATGAATTTATTTTTTTTGATAAAAAATTAGAGTCATGTGTTTATGAAATCCAAGTCAAGATTTCTAGATTAGGGGTTGAGAATTTATAAAATTGTTGGAGACTTAATAAAAAATAAATTATTATATCCCACATAATTTATAATCATGTAAATTACTAATAATATGATCCATTATTATTTTATAACAATGAAAATATCATCAACCAAATTCTCTCTATGATCAATTTTGGAGTAATACTATCTACTAACTAGTAGTAAATTCTAAGAATGGTTCAAACGCCTATAAGTAATGTTGCACCATGAGTGAAAGTCTTACATGTTAGAATCCTCGATCCCTGATCTTCCTACTATGGAGGCATGTGATGAGGAGTTTTTTTCTTTTTAAAAACACTTGAATGATGTAATATATTTTTAGTGTTTTATGATTTCATCCATGTCTACTAAACCCATGAAGCCACACATGAACATGGGTGCCTATAGCATGCTCCAACATCTCTGTAATATTTATTAGGAGAGAGTAATATAGGATTGGGTTGATATATAGAAGGCACTATTCATAATAAAAATTAGAGAAGGTGCACCAATTGGGCCTCACATAGTCAAACTCATTGTTTACATTGAGAGCCTAGAGGTTCTAGTGTTTAATCTTCCCAAATAACCTCACACTAATCTCATTATTTCATAATTTTCTCATAGTTTTTCTATTTTGTGGTAAATTTTAATATGAATAGCATAAAGAAGTATCTACCTAATATTATCACTTTACTTCACCAAGTTAACAAGGATATGAAGCACAAAATCTGTCTGTTATTATGGTGAATAAAATAAAGGTCTGGAAAATAGATACAATACTAACTCCAAGTCCAAAGCATCTTAACAACACCCTTCAAAGAGGGGGAAAATCAAGTGGAAAGTAAAGGAAAAAGAAGCTATATATTTTTCATGTCGAAATAAGGCCAATAGAAGAAAAAAGTTCACCCAAAAAAAGAATAAAGTTAAAGCTTTAGGTACATTTTTTATTGAGTAAAATTTATCTACTTCTAAAAATTGGTTATTAGATATATCATGTGGGGATCACATATGTATTCAAATATAGGAACCAAGTAGATTCAAAAATATTTCCCATAGTGAGTTGGATCTATAAGTATTCAACGAAGCTAGAATTTCTACCGAAGATATTAGAGATCACCACCTCACATTGCTGATTGGAATAATATTGGTTTTGAATATTTTCATTATGTGTATTCAGTTACCAAAAACATTATTTTTATATCCATACTTGACATAAATGGATTTTTTTTTCAAATTTGAAAATAAGTTTTGCTTATTTTATAAAGAAATAATTTTTATAGTAATGTATATTTAAATAATAGTCTTTATATGTTGTATTAAACAAACCAATGAATGGAAATTAATAATTAAAATAGTTTAAATGAATCACACCACAACTGACTATGGAATGACCATCTAGTTCATGTAAAGGAAAAGTTTTTGACTATATTACACTAAGATAGATATTTGGATTCATTTAACTAAAACCATTTGGTAATGTTATGCATGTTTTCATGGAAAAATAACTAAATCACCATTTAGTGGAAAAGTATAAATGACCACATAGTTTCTTGAGTTAATTCATATCGATGTGTGTGGACCATTTCCAGTTGAATCCAAGTATGGGTACAAATACTTCATAATTTTTTCTAAATATTTTAGTAGATATGGATATATCTACTTCATGATATATAAGTTATATTCCTTTGAAAAAATAAATTAATATAAGAATGAATTTTAAAACCATATTGCTAAGAAGATTAATAAACTACACTTAAATTGCAGTGAAGAATATCTTAATCAATATATCATTTATTATTTACATGAGTTTGAAATTTAATCCCAGCTCACTCATTTCTATACACCATAATGGAATGGTGTAACTGAAAGGTGGAATCACACTTTTTTAGACATGGTTAGATCAATGATGATTCATATGATTATTCTATTATCCTTTTGGGGATACTCATTACAAAAAATAACATATAATATAAAATTAGTTCCAATTAAAATAGAAAGAGATATTCCATATAAAATTTAGTATATAAATAAACCTTTGTTGTCTCATGTATGAGTATGGGGTTATGAAGAATTTGTTAAGACTATTTCCATGAAAAAATTTCACCCCAAGGAACTAAGTGTATATTTATCAGAAAACCTTATAAAAAAAGGGGATATTACTTATTTCACCCCTCAGATAAGAAGATTGTGGTTGATAGTGGCCCCATATTATTTGAGAGGAACCATATCTCTGAAATAGATAATAGGAGTGAAGTAGACTTTGATGAAGTCTAGGATCAAGATACATAATATTTTAAATAATAAAAAATTCTAAAAAAGTCCTATGTAAAAGTAAGTTCCAGAGACACATGTACTATGTAGGAGTATGATAGAGGTTAGAGAACTAGAACGATATAGTTTTCCAGTCATTTATGATGGTGGCTCATGTATGAACCTGGTTTTTCACTCAGGTATGGATCCATTAATTTTAGGTCTAAATATTTACTTTGGAACTAAAATGGATGCCTAATGAGTTAGTAAAGGTTATGTGGGTGTCCAGGGCTTGTTTGAAGCCCATAACCCATATTTTTGTAGATAACAGACTCTACACATAGTTCAGAGTAAACCGTGTGAAATTACACATGGTTTAGAAAACCATGCGTATTGAGTTTTTTCAGATAGATCCACCTTGCATGGTTAGTGCATGGACGTGTGGCCTCACTGTGTGAGCACCCCTTTTCCTAGGTACATGTTCACGGGTTTCACATGGTTTGAAAAACCATGCGGACCAAACTGTTTAGGCAGAGTCGTCCCCACACTGTTTTCTCACAGTTTGACAAACCACACAGACAAACCGTGTACATACTATTTTTGGGTAATTTTTCCAGTTTTTTCCCTTAATGATCTATTAAGTCTTAAATTCCTCCCAAATCTTAATTTATGTGGGATTAACCTATTTCTCACCCAATTTGGGTATTTTTGAAGATCTAAAATTGGAATCAAGAGATCTCCTTTTTACAACATCTGATCGAGATTTTATTCATTACGTTGTATTCACAATGGTAATTACTCGAGTCCTCTTTATTCATTCTTCTTATCCTTCACTCTCGACCTAAATATCTCTATGTGAGTATTTTTTACTTTTTCTTAGATCTAATCTAATCCGAGGAAAATCAATGGCCAATACCAAAGGAGAAGGATCATACAAACCTAATGTGGGTGGTCTATAACTCATCCCTAAATTGTTTTTGGAATGTTTGTGTGGGCCCCACCAATTTTGTTGTAAGCCATTTTTAAAATTTACATGCCATGATTATACTTGATTGAATTGTATGGTTATGATATTTACAAATATATGATTATTTGTTAGTGGTTAGACCCACAAATCAATCCGCCTCATGTCGAAGGCTATTCCATAAATGGATTTTTAGAGTTTTTGACACGTTTGATCCACCATTTGAGTGTGACCTTGCTTAACCTTCCTAAAGGTGAGCCTTTACATAATAAATGTCTTTTTATTGATGAGAATTGCATAATGACATGTACCATGTATTCTCACAACTTGACCCACCTATGGTAAGTTTTTTAAAATTTATTACAAAATGTGAAATGTTGAATGGAAAGTATACTAAGTATATATCTTAGAATTAAAAAATGAGTTTTAATTAAGGTTATATGTCCTTAGAACCCCTTTCTATGTTAATGAAAGGTAGGAAAGTGAACCTCTCTAATTGACATGCCTTAATGGTTAATTAAGACTTGATTAAATGGTTGCAACACTACTTGTCCTATCCAGACTAATGGAAGAAAAGGCTTGGACCAATAAATAAATGGTTTTAACTCTACTTAACCTATCAAAACTAATGGAAGGAAAGAATTGAACCAAATTAATTACTACATGATTACAATATCAAATAGGAATGTACTGACTGGAGCTCACCTTGGATTCTGAGAGTAGAATACCTTGGGTCTCTAGAACTCCATTCTGATTAAAGGATGTGGTTTTATTAGGTATATACCCACCAAGACTCTAGTTTCTTCTCTATTCCTTGGATGAATGGTATACTACTGTTGGTTCCTTTACATTATTACAGGATACCTCAGATACACTCCTTGGATCCATCATTAACTAGTAAGTGCCATGGTGAAAGCCCATCGAGCCCTATCTTTTCTTAGCCCCATTTTACCTTGGTCGATCACCTTGGATTCGGTAGGCTCTTTATTGTGAAATGCCTTGGATTACACTCCTTGGATTTCACTCTTACCCCTTATCTAAACTCAGATACTGCTCAGTTAGCATTCTGTGAGATTCACATTATCTTCATTATTACCCTAAAACTCCCTCACTAGATATCTTTGTCAGGTTTGATTATTACATAGTGGGACCTTCACTAATAATTCTATCATGAGATGATGTCAGTGATAACTATGTGTCACATGACCTATTAACATTAAATGGTAATTAATTAATCAATGATCTAGTTACATGTTCGGACACCAGCTGAGGGATGAAGCAGGTACTTGTGTATTTAGTTATATTGCACTGCTTGCTTTACTTTATATATTCATTCTTGAAAACTGATATATTATATTACATGGGATTTATGTTATAGACATCGCTGGTGATGTCTCACTGATATTTATCTCACACCCTCTCCGGGCACTTTTTGGTACCCATAGTATATTACATGGTTGCAAGTATTGAAAAAGGGAAGCATGCAACTTCTAACACCTGTTTTCTTGCTGATTAGGATAGAGTTTGATAGCAAATGACCAAGTTGGATCACAAGATGCTTGGATTAGTCCTTTTTTCTTTTACCTTATGGAACATGTTATGCCTATTGTCTTGTATTCCTGTTTTAAAATTTTTTAATGACATGAAATTACACCATAAATTTTTCAGTTGATATAGATATTGTTATTCTCCTTTATCTATTGAATCAGTTTTCATTTGTATTTAATTATATTGTTTTCACTATTTATTATTCATTTATATTCCTTCCTCTATGATATACTCTACTAATGAGGGAATATTCTTTCCATGGACACACCCTAGGCCCTCACTACTAGTCGACAACCTCTGTAATTCATGAATATGCACTTGAGGCCATGTGACCCACCGGGCTCAGGGCACCCGTTAAGTGGCATCTGGGTCCAAGACGTCACAAAGTGGTATCAAAGGCAATGTTTCTTTTCTTTCTTTACTATTTTAAGATAATAAATTGAAGAATAAGAACTATTGGGACTTGGTCATAAGTCGTGCTTGGGCGTCGTGAACCCATGTTCGGGGTAAAAGCCAAGTTACCCAAAAATAAATTGTTATTTTATTTTGCCTATTATAGTTGATATTATTTTGCAATTGTTGACACAAATGATGTGTGGTGTTTTTGATTATTACTCTGTTTGAGAATTTATTTCATCTTTATCCCGATGATATGAGGGAAAGGATAATTGCTACTTGCATCACTATAGGCACCAAGAATTCACATGTCATGCATATTTCCATGCCATATAGGCACATTTCAATACTTTTCATTACTTGATATACTTTTGATTGTTGAGTGATGTTGTGATAGTTTACTTGTACTTGTATTACTTTGGCTTAGATTGAGTGATTGACTATCTTAATTCATGATGTGTATGGGCCCTCATGGGTTGGGATGAGTATTTTAGAGAGTCGAGCCATTATACTATAAATAAATGGGTTCTATTTCTGGTGATGGGTGTATGGGAACTGATTCATCAAAAATAGATATCCATTATAAAGTGAATCCTAAAATCAAAAATGAATTGGTTGGACATCCTTATCATTCCTTGTCATGTTTATGAAAGGTAAAGGAGTGAACCGAGAAATTAAATTCAAAATAACATGAAACTTATACATGAGTACTTACCAATACCTGGCTATCTAAGTGGGTAGATGGGGTAGCATGCCTTGGGTAGTGAGTTTTATTTCGTTCAACTTTCATTAGTGATGATATCTACTTGCTTCTATGCTTGTTATAATGCATGGGCTTGGCATTTTTAGACCAATGCCACCATGACGTCCTCATGTCGTTCTCTAGGAGGATGGTGATGACCATGCTCCAGACGGGGTGGACCCTGAGCCACCAATCTTGCTAATAGGAGTGACACTTGAGGAACCACATGTTTTACTTGATCTGAGCACTGATGCTCAATTTTGTGATAGTTTCCTACATTTGATGCAGTGAATGCAAGTTGCTCCACGGGTTGCACCTATGATGGTTGATCTGACCTATGAGTTCCATCAATAGAAACCTCCTACTTTTTTAGGGGATGGTGGTTCTTAGGCTACTGAGTCTTGGATAGAGGCCATGATGTCTATCATTGAGCATATGTAAATGCCTCCAGAGTAGAGTAAAACTTTCTACATACATGCTTCGGGGTTCAGCCAAGCGTTGGTGGGATGTTCTTACCTTGGCCAGCTTTCATAAGGGCATGTTACTGGTTGATTTCCAGACTGCCTTCTATGACCGATTATTTCCTCAGGCAATGAGAGATGACAGAGCTAGAGAGTTCATGCATCTCGATCAGGGTTCTATTTCAGTTATGGAATATTCAGCATGTTTCACTAATTTACAGTACTTTGCACCCCTTCTAATGGGTGATGAGCTTTCATGTGCTAGAAATTATGAGGATGGACTTTAGTACGCCATCCAAACTCAGTTGAATGACTTTCACCTTCCTAAATTTTCTTTAATAGTTTATCAGACCCTTATCACTAAGTGTAACCTAAGGTACGACTAAAGTACCAGGTTTAAAGGATCGGTTCCACATCAGGCTAGTAGTTCTTCCATTGGCAGGAAACGTTCCCTTGATTTTTTTCATCAGGGTAGCGGCATACATAGTATCCAGTTTAATAGCTCTGTGGTTTTTCATTTGTGTGGAAGACCAAGGCATAATAATACCCAATGCGATAGAGACCCTATGGAGTGTCGAGCATGCGTCCGTATAATACATCTTCAACACTTTTTCAGGACCTTTCCACCAGCTTTGAGTGGGAAAGTATCTACATCCGCTCCACCTACAATAGCGAGTTATTTTGCATCTCATCAGGTAGGATGTTGGAATAGAACAGGTAGGTTTGGCTGAGGAGGAGGTCATGGATGTGGTATTTCAATCCCTAATAACCAGTCGCACCAACATATCAGTTATGATCATGGTAGTCCATCTGTTGCATAGGGCTGTGGATCAGGTCAGTTGCATGCTTTACCGCCGATACCTAAGGATTAGGCTACGAGAACATCTACAGTATGAGGTAATATTCTAGAAGCCTCCAATATTGTCTCTACTTTGTTTGATATAGGTACTTCAAACTCTTTTATTTCTGTATCTATCGTGGAAAGTCTTGGAATAGAAATACAACATCGCTATGATGTAATGACCCTCGATACACTATTAAGAATATGGAAGGAGGGAATATGCTAGTGCAGGGACTATCCCCTTGAGGTTGGAAGTTACCCTTTCTTTTGGAATCTATTTTTTCTCGATATAATGGGATTTGATGTCATTGTCGGGATAGATAGGTTATTCTACTATCACACCTTTGTAGACTAATATCATCGTAGGGTTTCTTTTACATCACTAGAGGGAAACATATATCTTTTCAAAGGTGAGTGGGATGTCAAGGCTAGGAGAGCTGGACCGAAGTATCAGGGGCCAGGTGTAGTGACCGACCATATTGAAAATATTTTCATAGAGGATCAGGGTTTGTTTCAAACTGATTTCCCTCCATTAGTTGATCATTTCAAGGAATTATTTCCTGATGACTTTTCTAGTTTACCTCCTAAGAGGGAGGTAGAGTTTACAATTGTGCATGTTCCAAGAGAAGCTCCAGTATCTATTCCTCCTTAAAGTATGGAACCTACTGAGCTTTAGGAGCTCAGGAAGTATATAGATGATTTAGAGTCCAAAGGATTTATACAGTCTAGTACATCCTCTTGGGGTTCACCCATGCTTTTTGCTAAGAAGGTGGATAGAAATCTTCGTCTATGAGTGGATTATAGAAGGTTAAACCAGATTAAAGTTAATAATCAGTATCCAATTCCTCATATCTTTGACCATCTCTGAGAAAAAAAGGTCTTCTCTAAGATCGTCCTAAGACTAGGTTATCATCAGGTTAGATTCAGACCATCAGACATACCTCGTACAACTTTTTGTAGCAGGTATGGTCTGTATGAGTGTCTTGTTATGCCGTTCGGTCTTATGAACGTGCCTTCTATTTTTATGGATTTGATGAATAGGGTTTTCCACCCCTATTTGGACACTTTTTTCACAGTCTTTGTGGATGACATCTTGGTGTATTCTCACAATCATAATGATCATGCCAAAAATCTTGAGATCATTCTAAGTACACTAAGAGAGCATTAAATTTATGCCAAGCTTACTAAATGAAACTTATGGATTGATAAATTCCACTTATTGGGTCATATTATTTCAGAATTTGGAGTTCCTATAGACCCTAGAAAGGTTAGTGCTATAGTTTCCTGGGAGCATCCCAAGAACTTGTTTGATATCAGGAGTTTCTTAAAACTCACAGGATATTACATGCATTTCATACATGATTTATCACGTCTTTATTCACCTCTTACCAGACTTACAAATAAGGGTGTTCAGTTCCTATGGTCATAATCATGTAAGAAATCATTTCAGGATATGGAAGGGAGGCTTGTATCAGAACCTATTCTGATTCTTTCAGAAACTGGAAAATGTTATATCGTCTTCTGTGATGAATAATACATTGGTCTAGGAGCAGTGTTGTTGCAAGAAGAAAAATTCGTTGTGTATGGATCTCGACATTTGAGTCCTCACAAGATAAATTACATGATGCACGACCTTGAGCTAACAACAGTTTTCCATGCATTATGTTGTTGGAGACACTTTCTATTGGGTGGGCACTTTGTGGTGTATATAGTTCACAAGAGCCTAAAATATATATTTTCTTAGCATGAATTGAACCTCATACATTAGAGATGGGTCAAATATTTATAATCCTTTGATTTTTAGATTTCCTATACACCTGGAAAGAGAAATGTGGTCACTGATGCCTTGTGTTGGAAAGGTCAAACACATGTCGTATAGGAATCCATTGATGAATGTATTTTAATGGACCTCTTTTCTTAACTTAATTTGGAGTTTCGTGACAGTCATGATAAGTCTTACCTCCCAGCCTTAATAGTTACCTATTACCTCCTTGAGAAGGTGAAGAGTAAAAAGTGTTTAAATCCTAAAGGTTTGGTTCTCCATGAGAGTATATCAGGTGATAACCCAACTCCAGATTGGTCTGTGGACAGAGATGACATTCTGCATCTACATGGACATATATGGGTTCCTAAAGATATGAGAGAGGAGTTGATGAAAGTGTATGATGCTTCTCAGTGGGGAGTTCATCAAGGAATATTGACGATGTATTGAGATATGTGATGCTAGTATTGGTGGTCTGGAATGAAATGCCATATTTCAGGCTTCATCACTAGGTTTTCTACTTGTCAGCAGGTGTAGGCAGAGCACTAGAGACCTGCAGGCTTGTTACAACCACTTCTAGTCCTGAAATGGAAATAGGAATATGTTTCTATGGATTTTTTTAGTCAGCTTACCTAGGTTGCTGAGGGGTAGCGATGCTATCTGGGTAGTCATTGACCAACAAATGAAATCATACCACTTTATTCCTATACATGAGACTTTCTTAGTTGAAAAACTAGGAATACTTTATACCCATGATATCACACAATTACATGGGGTTCCACATACTATTATTTCATATAGGGATGCTTGCTTCACTTCACGGTTCTGGCAGGGTTTAAAAAAATCTATGGGAAATTATGTGCTTCTAAGAAAATCATTTCACCCTCAGACTGATGTATAATCGGAGTGGACAATATAGATTCTAGAGGATTTTCTCTGAGCATGTATCCTTGATTTAGGTGTTTCTTGGGAGAAGAATATTTCTCTCATCGATTTCTCTTATAATATCAGTTTTCAGGTGACTATTCAGATATATCTTTTTGAGGACTTATATGGTAGGCCATGTCGTTCACCCTTGTACTGGCTAGAGGTAGGTGAGTTAGCCCTACTAGGTCCTCTTATTGTTCAGAAGAATTCAGAATAGGTTCAACTGATCAGAAAGAATATGACTACTGCTTAGTCTGAACAAAAATCTTATGCCGATTGTCATCGACAAACTCTTGAGTTCGAGGTTGGGGATTATGTTTTTCTTTGGGTATCGCCTAGGCTAGGGTATATATGGTTAAGGAAGTAGGGAAGGCTATTGCCTCGTTACGTTGGTTTGTTTGAAATTCTAGAGAGAGTCAGGCCGGTAGCCTATCGATTTCTACTACCTCAGAGGTACCGTTCCATGAACGATGTATTTCATGTCTCATAGTTTCGCCAATATCATGTCAAACGGTCTCATAATTTTGATCCCAAGGAAGTTGAGTTGAATGACAATTCTACCTTTTAGGAATATCCAGTACACATCATTGAATGAAGCATGAAGGTTCTTTGAGGAAAGTATATCCCTTTCGTACAGGTGCTATGGAAGCACGACCGGGTGAAGGACGAGACTTGAGAGAGGGAAGACAATGTACATTCTTAGTGTCCAGAGTTGTTCTTAGATAGTGTTCTTTTACCCTTGGAATGAGAAATCGGGGGTGAGTTCTTTTAAGGGTCGAAAACTATAAGAACCTTATTTTTCAATCAGGTATGGATCCTTTAATTTTTGGTCTAAATATTTACTTTGGACATAAAATGGATACAAAATGATTTAGTAAAGGTTTTGAGGCTGTCAGTGGCTTGTTCAGAGCTGAGAACCCATATTTTTGGAGATAACAAACTCTGTGCATGGTTTAGAATAATCTGTGTGGATGGATTTGTTTCAGATAGATCCACCTTGCATGGTTGGTGCATGGCTGTACAGCCTAACCATGCAAGCGACCCTTTTTCCCAGGTACCTGTGCATGAGTTTCACACAGTTTGACAAACTGTGTGGACCAAACCATTCAAGCAGAGCTATCCCGCATGGTTTGTGCACAGTTTGAAAAATTGTGCGAACAAACCGCGCATAGGATATTTTTTTGGGAAATTTTTCTAGTTTTTCCCTTAATGTTCTATTAAGTTACCCCTTACTCCCAAATCTGTTTTTATGTAGGATTGACCTATTTATATCTCAGTTTTGGTCTTTTTGAACATCTAAACTTAGAATCAAGAGATCTCCTTTGCCTAACATCCGCCCGATCTTTCATTCATCACGTTGGATGCGCAATAATAAGTACTCAAGTCCTCTTCAGCAATTCTTTTTCTCTTTCACTCTCAACCTAGATATCACCATGTTAGTTTTTTTTAATTTTTCTTAGATATACTCCAATCTGAGGAAAATCAAGGGCTGATACTGGAGGAGAAGTATTGTACAACCGTAAGGTTGGTGGTCTACAACTCATCCCAAATGTTTGTTGTTTTTAGAATGTTTGTGTGGGGCCCACCGGTTTTGTTGGAATCCACTTCTTAAATTTACATTCCATGATTATATTTGATATAATTGTATGGTCATGATCTTTCCAAAAATGTTATTAGTTGTTAGTGGTTACACCCACAACTCAATCCACCTCATGTCGAAGGTTATGCCATAAATGGATTTTTAGTGTTTTTGACACCTTTGAGCCACCGTTCGGGTGTGACCTTGATTTAACTTACTAAAGGAGAGACTTTCCATAATAAATGACATGTTATTTATGATAATTTCATAATGTCATGTACCATGTATTCTCACCACTTGACCCTCCTAAGGAAAGTGCTTCTAAATTTATTATTAAATGTGGAATATGGAATGGAAATTATACTAAGTATATATATTTTCCTTAACAAATTAGATTTAATTAAGTTTAAATGTATGTATAATCCTTTCCATGTTAATGGAAGGTAGTGGAGTGAACCTCTCTAATTGACAGTCCTTAATGGTTAATTAAGACTTGAGTAAATGGTTTCAACATTACTTGGACTATCCACGCTAATGGAAGACAAGGCTTGGACCAATAAATAAATGGTTTCAACTCTACTTGACCTATCCACACTAATGGAAGGTAATACTTGAACCAAATTAATTACTACATGATTACAATATTAAATAATAACGGACTGACTCAAGCTTGCCTTGGATTCTGAGAGGAGAATACCTTGGGTCTTGGGAACCCCATTCCGATTCAAGGATACAATTTTCTTAGGTTGATACCAACCTATACTCTGGATCTATTATATTCCTTGGATGCCCAATATACTACCATAGGGTCCTTTACATTATTATAGGATACCTCAGATTCACTCCTTGGATCCAGATTTGACAAGTAAGTGCCATGGTGAAATCCCATTGGGCCCCGTCTTTTCTTAGCCCTGTTTTACCTTGGTCGATCACCTTATATTTGGTAGGAACCTTATTGTGGAATGAATTGGATTACACTCCTTGTATTATGATCTTACCCCTTATCTAGACTCAGATACTACTGAGTTAGCATTCTGTGAGATTTACGTTACCTTGGTTATTACCCTGGAACTCCCTCACTGGATATCTTTGTCAGGTTTCCTTGTTGCATCTTGGGACCTTCACTACTCATACTATCATTAGATGATGTTAGTGCTGGATATGTCTCAAGAGAACTATTAACATTAAATAGTAATTACTTAATCAATGAACTAGTTACATGTTCGGACACCATTCAAGGGCTGAAGCAGGTACTTGGGTTTTTAGTTATATTGTATTTCTTTCTTTACTTTATATATACATGCCTACATGCTTCTATATTCCATTACATGAGCCAGATGTTATAGACACCATTGGTGGTGGCCCATTGATATTTATCTCACACCCTATCTGGGAACCATTTGGTACCTAATGTAGATTAAGTGGTTTCAAGTATTGACAAAGGGAATCATAGAACTTCCAACAATTGATTGCTTGCTGATTAGGATGGATCTTGATAGCAGATGTCTGAGTTGGATCTCAAGATTCTTGGAGTAGTCATTATTTTCTTTTACCTTGTAGAACATGTTATTCATATTGTCTTGTATCTATATTTTTCAGTTTTATAATGACATGACATTACATCATCACTTTTACAGTTGATATAATTATTTTTATTCTCATTTATCTATTGCATAAATTTTATTCCGCTGTTTAATTATATTACTTCTGCTATTTATTATTCGATTATATTCCTTCCGCTGTGCTAAAATCTAATAATGAGGGCATATTATTCCCATGGACACAACCTAGGCCCTCACTGCTAGTCAGTATCCTCTTTCATTTAGGAATATGTGCTTGAATCCATGTGGCCCGCCGGGCTCGAGGCACCCGTTAAGTGGAATCTGGGTCCAAGACTTCACAACTCATTATTAGTTGATACCCTATAACCTACAAGGAATTTGTAAGTGGAATCAAATCTATAAAATGGAAATAAGAAATAAATTTTAAAATGTATTACATATACGAGAACTAATTTTTAGATTTGGTAGTGTAACATCATGATATTTTAAAAGGACACTATATTCAATAACTTATATTGCACAGAACACAGAGCTTAAAGGAACTCTAAAATATTATTATTTTAACATGAATGTTATAAAATAGTCATTAAATTTGAAGGTGTGAATATTATTAAATATACTATGAAATAAATATGAAGTTCATATTCAATAAAATTTTAATTATGATTAATAAATGAACACATAATTTTTAGTAAAGTCGTTTTATTCCTCAAATATATGTTTTCTTCAAAAAGTTATTTTTATAAATTTCTATGAAAAAATAAATATAATTAATTTTTTTACACTTTTATAAAATTTACTTGACAAAATAAAATTCATTTTTGGACTCATAATTTCAAAATTTTCATAGGATAATTTTTTGGGAATTTTATAAAAAGTTGATTTTTGGGTTAAAAAGTGAAAATATTATTTTTATGAAATACCAAAACTCTTATGAAATAATTATTATATGATCATGATTTAAAATTTATTAACCCTTATTATTGATCAATTTTTTTTAATTAATTACATAATACATAAGGTGTTACATTTAGAAACACAAGATTAACAATTTTGAAAACCATGGTTTTAATCTTAAAAAAACTGTCTTTATGAGTTATATGCATAACATATTTAGAATTTATTTTTATCACCTTTATAAATTGAATCAAGTAAAATGGATTTTGTATTTTGAAATAGGATTTAAAAATTATATTATAAGGTTATTTTCATTTTTTAGGCATAAAAAGTTATCAGGGTAAAAAAAGATTTATAGAAGTATAAGTAAAATTATGTAACGAGTTAATGTTAAAAGATAAAATATTAAAATACTAAAAAACTATTGGAGTTGGTGTACTAGGACCAACTTTTTGTAATTTTATTACATTTATATTATATTTATTGAATATTATTATAATTTCTTATTACATATTATTTGTTTTTCTGTATGGATCTATTGTAATAATGTCCTAGAGTATACATTGAATTGATAAGGTTATACCAGTTCCCCTCTATGATGAGAACCTTGATGTGTTATGAAGATATTATAAAATAAAGTTATGTGGTTGGAAAATGCACTATGATGGGATACATAGTACATAACCTATCAGGTGTGAGTACTCATAAGAAGATGAGGTTTCTTCTCATGAAGTTAACACCTCGTAATCTCAAAGATGAGAGATTATGAGAATAGTACCACTAGTAGGAATTCCGCATGATTTGGTGTCATAAGGCATTCCTATCTATAAGTGTGTGTGATGGACCTTATACTTTTAGATTATTATTAATTCTTGTTACAAATCATGTAATTAGATATATTTCATAAACCAAGATGATAATAGTTCATGGAGAAGTTAGATATGTTGAGTACATCACAAGTGACATTTCATCAATGAATAAGATGAGGATGGATTTTCCTCTTCCATATTTATGGTATCTGATATCTTGGCCATTTTATTGGAATGGAACCATCACATTAAATTCAATGGTTATGGTGTAACGATGTGTTTATCTCTGATAGTAAAAGAAAGAAATATCGAACATATAGTTTGGTGACACAGATGTGAAACCTTCTTGATGAGATATTATCACTAAGGGATTATATACAAAATGGTAATTTGTATGTGGTTGTCGATATTGCAACATTAAGTTATTTCTCTTGGGTACCTTAACCCATTTCTAGATAGTAATCTTGGACTTTAGAAAATTACGCTTAATGCCAATGATAAATAATCCTAGAGGGTTACACAATACATGTTTCTGTTGATCTCTATTAAATTCAATTTGAGTTTAATTAATATAATAAATATTATTTTCAAGTCTGAGGAATAATTTTATTCAAGTTATACTGTTCACATAAATTAAATACATATTTATTCGTTGTCTTGTGAATAAAATATTTATTTTATTTATTGAATATTTTAATGAATATTTATTCACTAGATTGTGAATAAAATATTTATTTATGAATAAAATATTTATTTATGAATAAAATATTTATTCGATTGTTAGATAAATTCTAGAGGAGTTTTAATGGACGAAGACCGAGTCCGGTGATAAATATTAATTAAAAAGACCGTTACATAATATTTTTTATTGCACAAGTTGGAACACACCAAAAAATAATAATAATATAATTAATATAATGTGGCATGAGATTTATTAAAGGTAATAAATTTTATTTAATTTCCAGTATGAAATTAAATAATATTTTAACTTAAATCCCAACTCTATAAATAGACGACTATGTCTATTGTGTAGAGAATCCAAAAATTGAGAATAGATAATTTTTTCTGACAACGAATTCTCTCTCAAATCCTCCTTCTATCTCCCTCTAAAGAATGATAAGTGCCAGGGATATTTCATTAATAATGAATAATGAGCGATCAAGAGCGAACAACGCAAGTCATTCGACTCACCACTATAGCACCTGGAGATCGAGCAATGTTTATTAGAGATCATATGAGCATGTGTGGATCACCACTATAGGGATTCTATCCTTGGATCCTCATAGAACCATGTGGTAATCTGAAAGGGTCTTTTTGGATGATCAACATTCACCAATGAAGAAAGTAACTAAGCCCATGTATCTTTTTTCAAATATTAAATAAATTTATTATAAATTTGATGTATAAGATCCTCATTCTTGGTTTTAGGCAAAGATTATCAAAAGAAATTTTAATATATCACCCACCTATGCACACTTAAACTGTGACCAAAACCATCAAGTGGTATTAGAGTTTTCATGTTTACATTTATAATTACTTATTTTATTTTTGATCTACGTACAATTGTGATTAGACTTTTATTTAATATTATTCATTCTTTATTCCAATTTTAATTAACCTATTATCGACATATTAATCATGTTTTTTCAGTGTTTTATTTTCTTAATGGTTTAGGAACAAATGAAGAACAATTGGAGATTCCATCAGGAAGTGCATAATCTTTGGCTAATAAAAATAGGTTACACAACATGCGGCCAAATCACATGTTGTATACCCATGCACATTGTTTCAAGATAAACCGAACAATTAATTACTTATGGTTATTTTATTTCACACCGCATATTCACCTGGACAACATGGCACATGAAAATAAGATACATAGTGTGTTGTTAACATGTACATGCCATGTAGTTCGACCGAGTTAACACTCTAAAGACCCAATAATGTGACTTGGATACATAAAAACTGAGGTACATGATGTGTAGCTGCATGTACATTCCATATAGTCTCTCATTAATGGAAAAAATTAAAATTATGTTATATTTAAAAATTTCAGCATTAAAAAATTATTTTATTGATTGACACACCTTTGTGTGTTTGGAAATTTAATAATGGTTTTAAATAATTTTAAATGATCAATTAATTTATTGTAATTAATATAACATTATTGGTTCTGTCATTTATTTGAAATAAATTCCATTAATAATGGTTATATCCAAATAATATCGGATGATCATTAAGATGAAAGGGAATTAATTAATTAATTAATTAATTAATGCAGTCATGTTTATCTTAAATAATAAAATAACAAATAAATAAATTAATGATAGACATTTAATTTATCATATTCATTGCATGCTTAACCATTGATGATCTTGACCAAGACTTGTGTATGTGGTGGATGTTTTAATTGAATTGAATTTATTTATTTTCAATTATTTAATATTAAAATTAAATTATTTCTTGGGTTTCATCCCTACATCTATTGTTATATAGGACTTTCATGTACACGTATATTTATTCAATCCACTTTAACCAATCCTTTAGTTCCCCTAACATATATGTGAGTAATAAATATTTTTAATTAGTGTAGCATCCCAAGGTGTGTGGAGGTGGTTCAAGATGAAACCATAATGATGCCAACCCGAGTGATACATCAGTGGATATGTGGAATCCTATAACTCATGTAAAGACTGAAAATAGGAGTTATTTCCCCTAGGTAAAAGGTTGATTTATTGTCCACCCATTAAATCAACCGTTAGATAAAGATCATGAACGAGTCATTAAATTATTTAATTATTTCTCTCTATTACATTTTTTTTATTTTATGGATATAAGGCCATGATCACATAAATAAATGAATTAACGTGGAAATACAGAAATTAAATAAATGAATTATGTGTAAATGTTTTATCCAACAAGGTTAATTAATTAAGTAACATCCACTTAAGATTAACAAGATGTGTAAAGGATAAAACAAGATAAAATCTATGCATAATAATTAAAATTCCTTAATTAAATATTAAGTCAGACTAAGACTTCTGTTACTTGATTGGGAATGAAACCATAGAACTAAGTATAGCACATGGAAAAAGTCTAGACACTTAATTTTATCAGGGAGTTCTCATAAGAGTTTTATGTTGACTTAACTAAAATTTTATTGAGTATAACAGAAAAATTCTTTTCAATAAAAGTTTATAGGCAAGTGTTGATGAAATCTAAGTTAGGATTTCAGGATAGGGGAATCAACTCAACGAATCAAGGAGATGAAAATCCAAAGTTTGAAAGAGTGACTACCTAATTAATTTACTATGGTTTTCATGGCCAATGTTTGGATCATTAAGAAAAGTAATGAGGATCCTTGTCACTAGAATGTTAAAGAAACTATAGATTCTATGTTCAATGGTGAGGGCTATTGAGACATGAAAAAATAGTGGGAGATTTCAAAAATAAATAAATAAAATATTTAATTTATTATATATCACTTATTTTGTTATAAAGAAAAGTACTAATAATATACTCTTTTTAATTGTATAATAAAATGAAAAGTTCATCATCCAAACTATCCCTATGATCAATATTTGATAAATATAACCTTATAAATGGCAGTAACTTCCAGGATTGGTTTAGAACCCTTCAGGTTATGCTACGCCATAAATAAAATATTACATGATAAAATCCTCAATGCCCGATTTTCCTACTAAAGAGGTGAGTGATGAAGCGTTTTAGGTCTATGAAAAAAATGAGAGATTTGTTAAAAATTCAATGTTTTATGCTTTCATCAATGTCTAGTGAACTAATGAAGTCTCACGAAAGCAAGGATGTGTATAAAATTCTCGAGCACCTACATGGTATTTACCAAGAGAGAGCTAGAAATGAATGATTTGAGATTTCCAAGGCACTCTTTTAGAGAAATATTAGAGAGTGCTCCCCAGTTGGGACTCATGTAGTCAAGATCATTGGAGACATTAAGCATTTAGAGTTTCTAGGTTTTAAAATCCAAGAAGAATTGGGAAAAAAATTCATTCTAGAATCACTCCCTTATAGATTCTCCAATTTTTTTTGTAAATTTTAATATGAAAAAAATGGAGAAGTCTTTTCCAGTTCTTCTTACTCCTCTTTACCCAGAAGATAAGGATACAAAGTGTGAAAAAACTTCTGTACTTATAGTGAACAAATGGAAAGGGAAAGTGAAGAGATTTAAGCCCAAACATTCTTCACTCCCTTAAAAGAAGAGGAATATCAAGGGGTAAGAAAAGGAACATGATTATATCTATTTTGCATGTTATAAGATGGTCCATTGGAATAAAAACTATACCCAGCCAAAGAATAAAGTGGAAGCTTCAAGTGCTTTAGTTATCGAGTGAAATTTATCTATTTCTGAAAATTGGGTATTAGATACAACTTGTGGTGCTCACATATGTATTCAAATATAGGAACCTAGCAGATTCAAAAAGATTGAATGAGGAGAGGTAGATCTTTGAGTATCCAATGAAGCTAAACTTACTGCTGTGGCTATTAGGGAATACCACCTCATATTGTTTAATAAATTCATATTGGTTTTAAAGGGTTTTTATTATGTGCCTTCAGTTAACAAAAAAATTATATATGTATCTAGAACTTATATAGAAGGATTTATTTTTAAATTTGGGAATAAATGTTGCTTCTTTTATAAAGATATCATTTTTATGATAAGGAAAATTTAAATAAATATTTTTATGTGATGGATTACATAAACCAAATATTTTAAATTGATAATGAAGTTACTTCACATGAATCATACCACACCCAACTTTGGCATCACCACCTAGGTTAAGTAAATGAAAAGATGTTGACTAAATTTCATCAGGATGGATATTTATATTCTTTTGAAAAAAACCACTTGGTGTACATAAAACATGTTTATAAGGATTTAGTGGGAAATGTTAAAGGGATAAATATATTCCTGAATTAGTTCATGTTGATGTGTGTGGTACATTTTTTATTAAAGAAAGGGGTTTTTACTCATACTTCATAACTTCTAATGATGATTTTAGTAGATATGGATATTTCTACTTAATGAGGTATAAGTCTTATTCTTTTGAAAAATTCAAGGAATAAAAGAATGAAGTTGAGAACCATCTTGGTAAGAAGATTAAGAAAATTTAATTATACCACGATGGAGAATATCATAATCAAGACTTCATTGATTATGTATGAGAGTTTGGGATTTTATATCAACTCACTACTCTATATACACTTTAGTGGAATGGTTTAATAGAAAGGAGGAACCAAAACTTGTTGGACATAGTTAGATCAATGAAGAGTCATGATAGTATTCAATTATATTTCTAGGGATACATGTTACATATAGTAGTATCCATACTAAATAAAGTGCCAACTAAAGAAAAAGATGGTATAATATACCAATTATTTAATGGAAAAAACACGTGTTGTCTTACTTACATGTGTAGGGTTGAGAATCATTTATTAAGGTTTCTTCTAGAAACAAGCTTATACCCTATGGTAGAAAGTGTATCTTTATAGGATATCCTAAAGAAATAAAGGGATACTACCTATAAAATCTTTCAGAACAAAAAGGTTGTGGTAGATAGACGTCCCATATTTCTTAAAGATGATCTTATATCTAAAAGTGATATTGGAATCATGATAGACTTCGATGAAGTCCACACTGAAGATATATAAGATTTGGAATAGGAAAAAATTCAACAAATCCTCATGGAAGAAGAAATTATTCTAGAGACACAATTACTATGTAGGAGTACTATAGAGGTTAGAGAACCCGAATAGTATTATTTTCTCATCACCAAGGATGTTGAATCATTATTAGTTTATAATAATGATCCTATAACCTATAAGGAAGAAAAAATTGGAAAAAATATTTCCAAGTGGAAATAATCCATGAATTATGAAATAGATTCCATGTACCAAAACCAAGTCTAGATTTTGGTAGAACCTCTAGTATATGTAAAGACCATTGGTTGTAAAGGGGTATTCAAGAAGAAACTATACATGGAAGGAAAATTTAGTACCTATAAGGCACCAATTGTTGCAAAAGGGTTTAAATAGTGTCAAGGAATTAACTATAATGAAACATTTTCACTAGTTGCAATGATGAAATCCACCATAATTATACTTTATATTGAGGATTTCCATGATTATGATATTTACAAAATGGATTTCAAAACAACATTATTTAACAAGAACCTTTATGAAGATGTCTATATGGAAAACCGAAGGGGTTTGTGACTCCAAAGGATGCCAACAAGGTATGAAAGTTTCAAAGATAAATTTATGGATTAAATAAAGCATCCAAGTCATGGAACATTCATTTTGATGGGGCCATAATGGAATTTTGTTTTATAAAGAAAGAATGTGAGCCATATGTCTATAAATGGTTTAGTGGGAGTGTATTTATTTTTTTAATAGTATATGTTGATGAAATATTAATCATTGGAAGTGAAATACTAGCCTTAAAGTCTGTTAAGGCATGGTTGAATAAACTCTTCTACATGAAGGACTTGGGAAAGGAAACATATATTCTTGGGATCAAAATCCATCATGAAATATCCAAGATTTTGCTCTACCTAATTAAAATTACATACATTGAAAAGATAATAAAGAGATTTAGTATCAAAAAATCCAATAGGGGATTGTTTCCATCATCACATAGAATTTATCTTTCTAGAAAAATGTGCCCTCAAACACATGAGGAAAGAAACAGAATGATAAGGATTCTATACACATCATCGATTGGGACAGTTATGAATTATATGATAAGTACTAGGATATATTTTTTATATGTATTAAGTGTGGTAGGAAGATATCAAGATGATCCAGGATAATTCGATGGGATGACAGTCAAAACTCTCCTTAAGTATCTAAAGAATACTAAGGATATGTTCCGAGTTTATAAAGGAAATAAGGAACTAGTCATAAAAGGATATAAAAATTCTATTTTCCAAACTTATCAAGATGACATGAAGTCATAAATGGGATACATATTCACTTTGAATAGATGCACTATAAGATGGAAGATATCAAAGAAAGTTGTGGTTTTAGTTTATACAATAGAGTATGGGTATATTGCGGATTATAAGGCAGATAAAGAAGAAATATGGATGTAAAAATTCAACCAAGATCTTGTTGTGGTATCTAGCATTAAAGATCCTATCAAAATCTATTGTGATAATATAACATTGGTGGATCTTGAAAAAGATCCACGGTCACATTAACGAATGAAGCACATAATTCAGATGTACCATATCTTGTGGGATTTTTCTTAGAGAACAGACTCACCAGTATGAAATTCCCTATGTTTTGGTGCCGTCATATATTCCAATATATGAGTGTATATGATGGTACATAGAATTTATGATTATTATTAATTCATGTTATAATTTGTGTACTTGGATTTATTTTTTAAACCATGACGATAATTGTTCATAGAGAAGTTGGATATGTTGGGTGCGCCACGAGTGACATGTCATAAATGAAAAATTTGAGGAAAGATTTTTTCCTTCCATATTTATGGAAGTTGATATCTTAACCCTTTGATTGGTATATAACTATCACATTAAATTCCATGGCTATAGTGTAATGTCATGTATATCTTAGATAGTCAAAGAAATAAATATCGATCATATAGGTTGGTGGAACAGATGTGAAACCTTCTTAATGTGGTATTGTGACAAAGGGATTATATTACACAATGAGCATTCATATGTGGTTATCAAAATTTCAAAATTAAGTTATTTATCTTGGGTTCCTTTACCCATTGCTAGACAATAATCTTGGACTTTAGGAAAGCCCGCCTAATGAAAATGAGAAAGAATCCCAAAGGGTCACACACTAAGTGTTTCTGTTGATCTTAATTAAATTATATTTGAGTTTAATTAATGGAATAAATATTATTCTCAAGTATGAGTAACAATTTTATTCAAGTAATATTTATTTCATAAATTAAATAAATATTTATTCACCTAATTATGAATAAAATATTTATTTTTATTTATTTAATATTTTAAAAAATATTTATTTGTTAGATTACGAATAAAATATTTATTTATGAATAAAATATTTATTTTTTTGTTCAATAAATTATAGAGGAGTTCGAATGGACCAAGACTGAGTTTGATAAAAAATATTAATTAAAAATAATGTTACATAATATTTGTTATTGTGAAAGTTGGAGAACACCAAAAAAATAATAATCATATAATTATTTGTATGTGGAATGAGATTTTTTAAATTTAATAATTGTTATTTAATTTCTGGTATCCAAATAAATAATATTTAAGCTTAAATCCTAACCCTATAAATAGACAACTATGTCTATTGTGTAGAACATCCAAAAATTGAGAATAGAGAATTGTTCCGCATAATAAATTCTCCCGCAACTACTCATATCACCCTCTCAATAATGATAAGTGATAGAGATATTTCTTTAAGATGGAAGAAAAAATGATCAATAACGAAAAACACAAGACATTTGACTCACCGTACTAGCACTCGGAGACTGAGTGGTGTTTCTCGGAGATCATAGAAGCACAAGTGGATCATCGCTAGGGTGATTCTATCCTTGGATCCTCACAACACAACAAAGGTGATCCAAAAGGGTATTTTCAAATGATAAAAATTAACCAATGAATAAAGTTCCTAAGCCCAGGTATTTATTTCTATAAATATAAAATAAATAAATTATTAATTTGATATGCAAGATCCTCAATGTTGGTTTCAGGAAATGATTATTAATAGAAATTTTAATATATCTCCCACCTCTGCACACTTACACTACACCTAGAACCATAAAAAATTATAAAATTAAATGGGTGGTTAATGTGCTTATTGTACATAAACACAATTTAGAACATTAATTATTAGAAATTGTTTTTGTAATTAATGCCACCCAAATGTGGTTAGCTTTAAATATAAGATTATCATTATTTAATCACTTAAAACCACCCCTCCCCAAAGTACAAATACCACCCCTCACCACCCCCTTTCTCCTCAAAAGTATTTAAGATCTTAAAATATCTACCAAAACTTATCCTACCAAATATAACTACATCAAATTACTATTGGACTCACCCAGATACCAATTACAAGTTCTTTAAGTGGGTCCTTCAAGGAGGTGATATTCAAGAGCTAACTTTCTCAAACCACTTATCTTAATTTATTTTATTATACTTTCTCCTCATATACTTCAACCATCAAAGAATAATAACTACAATAATATGTATATACTAGAATGTTATATTTCTAATGTAATATCTTATATCCACCCCTTTTCTTGTCTACTCTTATTCAAATAAATAAAACCTTTATCTAAATTATGGGGATTAACCGTCTCCATAGATAATAATTTTTTGTTTCCCATTACCACCTTAAAAGTTTGTTATAAAAGTATTATTTTGAATAAATCAGATTATAATAGGTATATTATAACTTATTTCTTGTTCTATAACTAATATATAGATATAGTATTAAATAAAACAAAACTAGTTTGTGATGGTCTGAAAAACTGCCGAAATATACTAAACATTTATCATTAACATTTTATCAAATGAATCATCCTCCTGTACGAAATAAAAAAGATACATGAGACCATTTAAAATTATGTATGGGAATTAATACCATTTCATTTCACTTATGGTTTTTTATTTCTATTTTAAAATAACATCTATAATTATAAACAAGTGAACCAACCATGAAACCATGAACTGAACACACTAGAAATAATGAAATATTATTAATGGATGGGTGGTAAGATATTATAAAAGGATAATATAAGGTATTATAAATATTAATATAGTTCTATAATAAATTAATAAAAATTTTCAAACAATTATACAAGAGGTTGAATTACGAAAACCTAAAGGGAAGCATGAGGTAAGATATTTCTTAACCTAATTTCAATTCATTGGGTTAAAATTATACTTCATTGATTATGACATGCTAAATTATGTGTGTAATGACTTTTTATTACATTCTGATTATATTTCCACTTTTTTATTTGTATTTAAATATAATTCACACAATCAATTAATTTTATTAACGCTCACTTCAATGATATGATCTTTGTAAGGGACTTCGTCTAAAATTTCTTTCATTGAGGCATATTTTTATGCTATGAGCCTATAATATTCTCTGAGGTGTATATAACACAAATTTGACATGTTATTTCATGAATTTATTTATTATTATAATATTTTATTTTTTGTTAAATTTTATTCTTTTATGAGGCTTACAATTCAACTATGGTAAGGGTTTATTTCACAATCTCATCATTATTCAGGATTTCTTATGTTTAAGTCTCAGTTGGGGAATATTTCTCTTCCATATCCATGTTTCTTAAAAAAATTAAAAATTGTTATTACCATTATTTGATAATTTTTGGAATTCATTTTTATACATGTTTTTTTTATTACAAAACGTTTTGAAAGGAATATTTTTGTTTTTTCCAAACAAGGTACTTTGTGACTTTTCTAGAAAAAATATAGACGGAATATTTTTTCTAACTTATATGGAAAGAGTGAATTTTCCTACCATAATGATGCATTGTTTTTCGAATATTCCTTTAATATTTTGTGCGGTTATCTTCAAATAAAATGTTTTCTCTTATAATTTCACATCTTTTAAAAAATGAGTGACTTTCAAAGTGAAAAAAGTAATTTTCTACAAGATTTTTTCAATGATCTTATTAGATAATTTTAATCTATGTCAACATCGTTTATTTAATATTATGATTTATAAATGATTAATATATTAGGATATCATCTAAAATATTTTATTGAATGGTTAGTGATCAATTTGATTGGGAATATAATATTTAGATACCATTCATCATATTACTCAAGATGGTTTGTGATTGTGGTCACTAATTAGGGAAAGTTATTTACATTTCATATGTTAGTTTCAATAAAAATGTATATGTTTATTATGTTTAACCCCTTTAATATGAGGAATTAATTGGACTTAGTATGTTATATTCATGTCCTACTATAGCCCCTCAGTGCATCAGTAGGTCTCATGAGACAAACTAGATTGGGTTTTAGCTGGAGACTTAAAAATTTATTATATTATCAGCACAAATAATTGATGATGTTATATTCTATGAATGAATCCTTTAAAGTGTTATATTATTAGCATGAATCCTAAATGGTATGTTGAATATGTCCAATATTATGAATTCCCTCATTATGAGATCAGTTATTGATTTTCATGTGATTATTTGATTAGTATAATATTCATGTTTATTTTTTATAGCCTAAGTGATTATTTATGTGTCATATTTTGATAATATTTTATTCTATAAATATCATACTCAAGTTATTGATTAAATGAAATGTTTTTTAGTTTTTTTACCTTTCCATAATTGTTTATGCTTATTTATTATAACTTCCACTGTACACCCATTTTTTATATTTTATTTTTCTCTAGGATTCCAAGAAGTTTTTTATGATTGATATGCATGGTTAGGATAGGATAATTATGATACTATCAAAGGATTATCAATTTTTTATTTTATATTTTCAATTATAATGTAAGGTTAGAGTATGTATCTAATTTTCCAAAGCTAGTAAACCGTTCGGTCCTTTGGGATGTGTTTCCTTGTATGTTATGACAATATAATAAAGTAACCACCTACTATGGGATTTTAGGATCAGGGTATTTATAGTTGGTATCATATCAAGTTTAGTATAATCCTTGGGAAGTATATTTATAAAAATATATATTAGGTAATATAACCATATATTTGGATCTGAGGATAATTCTAAGTATAGGATAACATCTAATAGATTTGGCAATGACCATATTTTTTTTATTAATCTCCATAAAAACATTATAGTTATATTTCCTTTTTTATGTTAATGTTTTCACTTAATAATAGTGTTCTCCTATATGGGAACCTAGTTTTTTGGTGACCTTTACATTTTCCTTTCTCTCTTTTTAAGAGGAAGTTTTATTAACCCTTTTTTACAATGTGGGATTTCCACAATGGTATTTTAAAATTTAAACTCCCTGATTTACAATCACAAGTTTAAATAGACGATGAAATTTATTATATGAGGGGATAATATAACACCATGATATTTTAAAATAACACAATGTTCTAAAGCTTACATTGTACAAAACACAAAGCTTAAACTAACTCCAAAATATTATCATTTTAACATGGTTGTTATAAAATAGCCATTAAAATGGCTGGTGTGAATAATATTAACTACATTTTGAAATAAATATGAAGATAATTTTTATTAAAAATTTAATTATACTTAGGAAATGGATACATAATTTTTAGTAAAGTCATTTTATTCTTCAAATATATGTTTTCTTCAAAAATAATTTTTTATTTCATTTCATGAGAAAATAAATATAATTAATTTTTGAAAATTTTAGAAAATTTATTTTAAAAATTAAACTTCAATTTTTTATTCGTCACTTCAAAATTATCTTAGGGTAAGATTTTAGAAATTTCTAAAAAAATTGTTTTTTGGGTTAAAAAGTGAAAATACTATTTTAAAAAATACCATAACTCTTATGAAATAATTATTATATTATCATGATTTAAAATTTATTAAACATTATTATTGATAAAAATTTTGTTTAATTAATGAAATAATACATAAAGTGATACATTTAGAAACACATACTTAGAAATTTTGAAAATAATGATTTTATCCTTAAAAAAACTATTTTTTGAGTTATATTAATAACATATTTAGAATTGATTTTTATCAAATTTATAAATTTAATAAATTATAATGGATTCCATATTTATAATCAGGAGGTCCAAATTAATATGTAGGTTCATTTTCAATTTTTAGGCATAAAAAAGTTACTGTGGTAAAAAACAATTTACAGTAGTATGAGTAAAATAATGTAGTAAGTTAAAGTTAAAAGGTAAAAGATTAAAATAACTAAAAATTACAATATTAAAAGGTTGTTTTATGTGTTCGTAGAACTTAATAATCCTTTAAAACATTAATTATCAACCAAATTTTGTGAATTAATTACTCCCAATGTGGTTCGATTTAATTATTAAAATAACCATTATTTAATCACTTAAAACACCCCCTCCTTAAGTGTAAATATCCATCCTCACCACCCAATTTATCCTCACAAGAATTTATGATATTAGAATATTTTTCAAACCCTATCATCAATACTATCCACACTTATAATTTCTTTTTGTATCACCCAAATACCAATTCCATGTTTCTTAAGGATTCTTTCAAGGAGGTGATATTCAAGAGGTAACTTTCTCAAACCAAATAACTTAATTTATTTTCTTCTTATTATTTCTCCTTACCTCCTTAAACCATAAAATAATGATAACTAGAGTATCATTTATATACTAGAATTGTATATTTATAATGTAATATCTTATATCCATCCCTTTTCTTATCTCCTATTATTCAAAGAAATGAAATCATTATCCAAATTCTGGTGGTTAACCATCTATGTAGAAAATGATTTTTCATTCTCTATTACCACCTTCAAGGATGGTCATAAAAGTATTATTCTGGTTAAATAATATTATAATAGTTATATTATAACTCATTTCATATTTTGGAACTAATATATATATATATAATATAATATCAAGTAAAATGAAACTAGTTATATGGGAAAACCTCTAAAATAAACTGAACATTGATCATCAACATTTTAATAAATGAATAATCATCATGTCTGAAAGAAAAATAATATATGAGACCATTTAAAATTTTTTATGAGAATTAATACCATTTCATTTAAATTCTATAGTTTTATTTCCATTTAACAAGAACATCTATAATTATACATAGGTGAACCGAACCTGAAACCATGAAACAAACGCACCCGAAATAATGAAAATAATGAAATATAATTAATGAATGGGTGATAATATATTATAAAAAGATCATATAAGGTATTATAAATATTAATATAGTTATTTAATAAATTAATAACATTATTTAAACCATTATATATGAGGTTTAATTATGCAAAACTAAAGTGAAGCATGAGGTAAGGAATTTCTTAACACAATTTCCATTCACTGTGTTAACTTCAACTTCATTGATTATTTAATGATAAGATTTTGTGTGGATTGAATTTTGATTATATTATGATTTTATTTCCAAATTTTTATGTATTTAAATTTAATACATATAATTGAATAATTTTATTAATGATCACTTCAATGATATGATCTTTATAATAGAATTCGTCTCAATTTTATTTTGTTGAGGCATGTTTTCATGTTATGACCCTATAATATTCTATGAGGTGTATGTAATTCACCTTTGAAATGTTTTATCATGAATATATTTATTCTAATGATATTTTAATCTTTTTAAATGTTATTCTCTCTCATGGTATACGATTCTACTGATTACAAAGTGGTCAGGGTTTATTTCACAATCACATCACTCCCAATCCATTTTTTTTATATTTTCTAAAAAGGAATGTTAAGGTTAAGTGGGAACCACACATACCAAAAAATAGAAACCACATACCAACTATATAAAATCATTTTCCATAATTAAAAAAACAACCAAACTTCCACAATGTTCAAATTTAAAATGGAATACCAAAAACCATGGAATTAAAAAAATTCAAAAACTGCCATAGGAAGAGTCGTAAGTCACCACCTTCTACAACAGAACCACATCATCCCTAACTCCCCAATAACCATTTAGTATTCATAATCATAAACCATTTTATTCAAGTCCCATATCTATCCATCATCATTAAGAGACCCACCGTTAGCATCTCCATCCTCACTGTTGTCATCGTTGCCATCCGAACACCACCCCAATCATCGATGACTATTAAATCCTGCCAGAGCCATTGAAAAACCACAACACCATGTTAACATGAACTAGAAAAAACCTAATAACCACCAAATAAAATTAAATATCCTCAAAATGGAATTGTCGTGAACAGAAATGCTAGCCGCCACTGTAACAACACCGAAACAAGGGGTAGAAAACCGAAAAACTGACACATCCCTATATGGATTTCCACTGGCACCTCAGAAAGAAGAAGATAAATCAAAACATCATCAAAGATACAAATTTAATCAAACCACATTGAGAGAACCATCGACCATAACATCCCACATCCCAAAACCTATAAGGAACCATCGATCTCGATCTGACTCTGAGAGGAGAGGAGGGATTTTAGGTAAGGGTAAAGATTTGAATTACCTAGGGATCCGAATAGTGACATCACAGCAAGGCTAAAACCATATCTATTGGGAAATATTTATCTTCCATTTGCATTTTTCTTAAAAATATTTTGAAAAATATTTTTAATGTTATCCTATGAATTTTTAAATTCATTTTTACACATGTTTGACTTATTAAAAAATGGTTTGAAATGGATATTTTTTTCATTTTCCAAATATGATACTTTGTTAATTTTCCAAAAAAATACAAAAGAAATGTTTTTTAACTTATACAACGTGATTGTATTTTTTTCCATCATGAATCCATAATGTTTTTAAGATTCCATTAAAAGTTTACAAAATTATTTTAAAATAAAATGGTTTCTCTTATAATTGTATAGATTTTTGTAAATGGGTGATTTTCAAAGTGAAAAATAATATTTTCCTAAAGAATATTTTAGTGATATTGTTAGAGTAATTTCATCCACATAAAAATACTTTATTTAATATTATGATTAATCAAGGACTAACATCTTATGATATCATCTACCATATTTTATCAAATGGTTTATGATATGTATTTTTTGAGAATGTAATAATTAGATACTATTCACCATATTACTCTGGAAGGTTTGTCATTATGTTTATTAATTGGAGAAAGTTATTTAAAAATTTTATGCTAGTTTCAATAAAAATGTATATGATGATTATGTTTGAGCCCTTTCATATGATGAATGTGTTGGACTTAGTAAGTGATAGGTGAGGCCTACTATATCCCCTCGATGCATTGATAGGTCTCATGAGATAAGAAATATTAGGTTTTGTCTAGGGACTAATCTATTTATTAGATTCATATAATAGACCCTTTATGATGTTATATTCTTGTCACAAAGCCTTGAAAATATTAGATTCTTAGTACTAAGCCTCGACGGTATGTTTTAGATGTCTTGAATTATGCATTCCCTTATTATGAGATTAGTTATTTATTTTGATGTGATTATTCAATTAATTTAATATCCATGGTTAATTTTTCTAGCTCATGTGATTATTTATATGGTATTATTTGATCATCTTTTATTCTATATATATTATGATAAAGTTATTAATTAAATGGAATGTGTTTCAATTATTTACCTTTCCATAATTGTATTTGATTATTTATGATAGATTCCACTGTATAAATACCCTTACTGAGCTCACCCCTTTTATATGTTTTATTTTTCCCTGGGATGCCAAGAAGTTTATTATGGTTTATATGCAGGTTTAATCTAGGTGAATAATAGTGTTCTAAAAGGACTTAATATGTTGTATTTTATATTTTTAATTGTTATGTAAGGTTAAATTGTGTATATAGTCTTCCAAAACTAATAAACTATTTAGTACTTTGAGATGTGATTCCTTATATATTATGGAAATATAATAAAGTAACCACAGACTCTAAGCTTCTATGGTTAGGGTCTTTGTAGGTAGATCCTATAGTGTATGCAAATACCTTTTGTTATAAATGGGTATATAATAAGAAACTATACATAGATGGACAAGTTAATACCTATAAGAAATAACTTTTTTTCAAAAGGTTTCAAATAATATCAAGGCATAAACTATGATGAAACATTTTCACCAGTTTCTATACTGAAATAAATTAAAATTCTACTTGTCGTAATAGCTTACCATGACTATGAAATTTGGTATATGGATGTCAAAACAACTTTCCTTATTGGGAATCTTTAAGAAGATGTATATATGACACAACCAGAAGGCCTTATGACTCCAAAGGATTTTGAAAAGGTTTGAAAGTTGTATGGATCCATTTATGGATTAAATAAAGTCTATAGGCCATATAACATTCAGTTTTATGAACATATAACATAATTTGGTTCCATAAATAATGAATGCGAACCTTGTGTCTATAAAAGGTTTAATGGGAGTTTGGTGATTTTACTAATAGTTTATATCAATGATATATTGTATATTTGAAGAAAAATATGAGTTTTACGGTCCATTAAGGCCTAGTTAAACATATTCTTCCCTAATAAAGACATAAGTGAAACCACATAAATATTTGGGGTCAAGACCCATTTTGATAGATCCAATTGGATGCACAGACTAAGAAAAATTACGTACATTGAAAATATACTAAAGAGATTCAATACGAAATAATCCAAAAAGGGATTGTTTCTAGTGTCACCGGACATTCATCTCTCTAAGAAAACATTTTTTCAGAAACATGAGGAGACAAATTGAATGGAAGGGACTCTATATGTGTTAATGATTGGGGCAGTCATGTATGTTATTCTACATACTAGGTTAGATGTCACCTATGTCTTAAGTATAGTAGGATGATATCAAGATGTCCTAGGTAACCTCCATTGGATGGTAGTAAAGACCATCCTTAAGTATTTGAGGTGTAATAAAGATATATTCTTGGTATATGGAGAATATGAGAAGATAATCATCCGAGGATATGTATATTCTAGTTTATAAATAGATCAAGAGGATTTGAAATCACAGTTGAGATACATCTTCACTCTTAATGGAGGTGATGTGAGATGAAAGAACTCAAAGAATATCATGGTCACCGATTCTACATTTGAGTTTGTGTATATTATAGATTATGAGAGAGTCAATGAAGCATTTTGGATTTGAAACTTTATATAATATCTTAACATGGTACTAGGCATTAAAGACCCTATAAAACTCTATTGTGATAATATTATAGTGGTGGATCTTGCAAAGGAGGTAAGGTCATATCAATGAAAAAAACATACACTTCATAAGTATCATCTCTTGAGAATTTTTTCTCAAATAGGTGGTATTAAAGTGTATAGAGTTTCCATATAATACAATGTGGTGGACCCTTAACTAAATCCTTAACTCCAAAGAAGCATGATCATAATGTGAGAGCTAGGAGACTGACATTCATTAGCATTTAGATCTAGTCCGAGTGGGAGTATGTTAGAGTTGGTGTCGAAGAACCAACTATTTGTACTTTAGATTTCATTTATATTCAAATATGTGAAAATTAATTAAATACCTTATTGTATATTTTTCGTTGTTATACATGAAATTAATGTAATAATGTATTAGAGTATCTATTATATTGAAAAGGGAATACAAATTTCCTACTATGACAAGAACCATAAAATTCCATAATGATATTCTTAAAACTTATTATACATTCAGATAAAAGTATGTGATATGACACATAGTATGTTGACTATTTAGTGTAATTACTCATTAGCATATGTGAATTCATCTCATGATGTTTTCACTTGGTAATCTCTAGGATGTGAGATTATAATAATAGACCTTTCTGTAGGAAATCTACATGTTTTTGTGCAATTTGATATTCTTATCTACGATTTTGTGTAATGATCCTTAGACTTTGAGATTATTATTAATGCATGTTATGAATCAAAAACTTTTATGTATGGTCATAAACCGTGATGACATGAGATCACGATGAAGTTGTGTATGTTGGGTGCATCAAAAATGATATGTCTCTAATGAATTAGTTGATGAAGGATTTTCCCTTCCATATTTATAGAAATTGATGTATCAAACCATCAATTGAAATCGAATCATTTCATTAAATTCTATGCCCATGTTGTATTGATGAGTTTATTTTAGATAGTTAAAGAAAAAAGTATCAAGCATAGAGGTTTATGAAACAAGTGTGCAATATTCTTGATGATATATTGTGACAAAGGGTTATATAACACAATGAGAATTTATATATGGTTTTATCACTATGACATATATCCTTTATTTTTACGTGCCTTAACATATTTCTAGAAAGTAATATTAGTCTTTAGGAAATCCTACCTAATTATTTTAAGGGTGAGGCCTATAGGGTCAAACAAAAAGTGTTTCCTTTGATCTCAATTAAATATTATTTATATTTAACAATTACAACAAATATTACTCTCCAAGCTAAGAAGTAATATTCATTCAAGATATTTTTTAATTGATCACAAATATTAAATAAATATTTATTCATAAGGTAATTGTTTAATTATGAAAATATATAATATTTATTTATATTTTGTTATTAAAACCACAATAAATGATTATTTATTTATTAAATAAATAATTTATTTAGTTATGTAAATATTAAATAAATATTTAGTATCTAGACTATGAATAAAATATTTATTTATTTATTGAATGAATACTATTTAATTAAATATTTATTTGATAATTCAATAAACGTCTAGGAGGAAGAGTGGACTAGATTTTGTCTAGTGATGAATATTTATCTACCAAATTCTGAAATAAATATTTATCATTACATGGGTTAGCACACACCATAAAATAAAATAGTATTATTATTTTATTACATGAAATGAGGTTTCTTTTGGGTTTAATGTATTATTAATGGAATTTGTGAAATTAATTACGTGTTAAAACATAACCCTGGGTCTATAAATATACTACTATGCCAATTGGAGAAAGGGTAATCTTTCTGCACAATAGTTACTTCTCAAGATCCCCCTCCTCCTAACTTCCTCTCAAGGCTGAGATGAATAAGAGAAATTCATTCATGTTTGAAGGAACATGAAGCAACCAAACTGAAAAACAAAAGAAGATCAATTAGTCTGTCTATCACCTAAAATTCCATCAATGTTGTTCAAAGATCTAAGGAGCACATGTAGATCACCACTAAAATGGATCGACTTTGGGTCTTTGCAACACAATGATGATATATTGATCATGTTAGAATAATAAACATCATCAATTAAGAAAGAAATAAAGTCCGAGATAATATTTATTCTTGTGAATTAAATTAATTATATATTAATATAAAAATATCCTCTCTCTCAGTCCTAATAAAATTATTTGTCAACATTCTTTTGAAAAAATTTCCTTGGCCATGGCATTCATTTAGTGTACATTGAAAATTATCTATTTAATTCAATAAAATTAAAGTTTCCCCGAAGACTAATAAGAGTTTCTACTACTTCTAGAACCAACACTCCCTTAGTCGGATGATTTAATCTATGAAATGGGAAGGAACCTAGAATGAAAGTAGAGGTTAAGTACATGGAAAAAGGGCTATTTTCATTGATAGTAAGAAGGTTGATTTACGTAAAGGTTTGTACATGGATGGACATTATACATTCATTTGGAATTATTATCAAGTACATGGATAATATTAAAAGAGAATACTAGAAAGTAAAAAATTAGATCCTTTTGTATCTCAAACGTTTTGAAAGTTTTTCACTTTGTTTTGTAATAGAAAATCCATTAAAAGGGATTCCAGATACAGAATTTAGGGATATGTGGACACTCAATAGAGCACCACCAACTACGTGTTCACTTACAGAGGTACAACTTTGAGCTGGATGTCATAACTTTAACCAGTAGTTGTACTTTTAGAAACGGAACTAGAGTAAATTAATTTAACTGAAGATAATAAAAAGTTTATTTGGATAAAGGTTCCATCATAGGAACTCGAAAAAGTTGGAGTTTGAAACATTATTCCGTGATTTATAAAGTTTTTTAAACTTAGAAAAAAATATGATGTTTTTCTCTAGGATAAGGAATATTCAGTTGAAGTATCACTCTGTTCAGATGTTTTTGGAGGAAAAAGTGTTGGATCTATGGAAATTATATGGAGTTTATAATTTAGAAGATATTCTGACCAAGGATGTACTCTGGTATATGCTGGGGTGGTACTTCATCATAGTCGAGTTTAGATGATTGGATGTTTGTAGATGGGGGGGGGTAGGAAGTTGTAAAGTAAGATTTAGTGAAGAATAGATTTTTGCATGCTTATAGAGGACTTGGTAATAAAGCCTGTAAATTATTTTCAAGAGGTATATTCTTAGGTCCATCCATATTAAAACCATTTTAAGGATAAGTGTTAAAAATTACAGAAGGATTGAATACAGAAGTCCAATTTCAAAATCGGATGGTAATGGTGGAGTGGTGTGACTAAGGTTTGGAATTAGAGAAATTAGAAACAACAATAATGAGTCTAGAAGGAGGAAGTGTGTAGACACAAAATACTTATATAAGATTCAATTATGAAGTTATATAACGTTTTATAAAGACTATCAAGGGTTATGTAAGGGTTCTTTAGAATACCATGTAAATTTAACTCATGAGATTTATAAATACACAACAATTTCACTAGACATGTATGTTGAGGAAGTGGAATTCAGTCGGTGATCAAACCTTGTTGGAAGGCAACCCTCAACAATCGAAAGGTAGTGAAACCTATTATTCCATTTGGGAATTACTATAAAAAATGGGGTGGGGAAATTTATTTTTTGGAAAATAGTTTGAAATTGTAATCATATTTCATTTCTTAATAAGAGTTTGTAGCATTCCATCATTGAGTAAGAATTCATTCAAATCACATAAAATACCTTTGGTGGTCATTGTTTTTTTCATTCTATCGCCATATTTTTAGAAGTTCTAGTGTTGATTGAGAGGTTCTAAATCCAAATCATCTCATTTTCATCATATAGGTTAGTGTCATGAAAAATATACAAAATATAAAGAAACTATTTAATAGTTAACTTCAATATAATGATACGATGTATATTTTTTTGATAAAAAAAACTTTTCAATATCTATAATTGTTCAAAATGAAATTATTTGATAAATAAATCACAGAATATAATTCCCACATTCAGTTTAATTATGTTAATGATGAAACTATAGTTTGAAAATAATTTGTTAATTTTAATCAATATTTTAAGTATCTACTATACAAAACTTCTTATAAAACAAGTCACTTGTGTACAAACATATTTGATTTTTCTTACCATTTTTCTTGATATCTCGTGGTAGTGATTCCATGGAATTTTTTAATTTTATATTAAAAATTATAAAATAAAATAAAAAATTAGAAAAATATATTATCATCAAAATAATTTAACTTACTGCTCTAATATTTCTATAAATATATCACCCACATCTCTTAGTATATAGCATAATAATTAATCAAAGTTTTCTTGAGGATAAAAACAAATAACATCCAATGACCACTAAAATAAAAAAATAGTTCAATATAGATACTAATATAATTGAAAATTTTATGAATTATGATAGTTATATAAATTATGTTTTCATAGTTCATAAGATATGGAAGGACCCAACACTTTATTTCTTCGATATGGTATCTTTTTAAATCATATTTTATTTTACATTCTTGATTTAAATTCAAAAATTCTAAAGAAATGAATTTTAGGCCTAGGAATTAATACAAAAACACTTTTTTGTTTTTGATGAATTTTTTAAAATATACTTATTCAATAAAAAATAGGTATACTTTGAGAATTAAATTGAATTTATGTAATGAAAATAAATATTATAATTGACTTACATGAAAAAGTCTTTCATCACTCGGATGCCTAGAATGTCAACAATAATATGCTCTATGATATATTTTTTCATTATTGTTAATAGATAATTACATCCATAAAATTCAGAATTCATCATTATATGATAGTAATCCTCCAATATAAAACAATATTTTGATAATTTAGTTAGTTATTCAGATATATGGAAAGCTATATCTAAAGGTGTTGGAGCTTGATGTTATACTCTATGTAGAATTAAATATTTATATCATAGACATTCCTAGACTATATATATATAAGAAAATATAAAAATTAATTTAAAAATAATATGAAATAAAAATATAATCTATGTATACATCAATGTTCATCTGGTGTATAATTCTAGATGGATAAAGTAAATTTTTTTAGAACTCTATCCAGTTGTAACCACCTAATTAGAAGAGAATGAAAATCCAGATGTTTTATCTATAATATTATATACTTTCACCCTTAGTTTGTCCAAATCTATATGTCGGTGATGTAATTTATCTATTGTTAGATTTATTAGGATCATATAACACTTATACAAGTAGTAGAATATATAATAAAAATTAAATAAGATTTTCCATACTATGAAATCAAAACCATGTATAAATATAAATAAAGAACATACCATAAAATAAATACAATGTATGATTCCATATGAAACAATATGATATTTATGATCCTTAAAATATAAATCACAATATACGTTCGATCATGGAGGAGGGTTATGAGTGGGATACATAGGATGAAACTGTCTCTACATGTCGATAAACATCATCTACACAGTTGATCTAATATTTTCCTCTATCGAATGACCCAAGTTCCAGGATTGAGTTTTAAAAAATTTAGATTTTACATTGTATGATTACTTTATTAAAGAATTATTAGGATGACCAAACAATTTTCTAGGATAAAAACCTACCATTTATCCTAGTAAACGACTTGCATATTCTTTATTTCTTAATGTTGTTGCAAGTATGCCCTTCATACCATCTAGTATTTTGGCCCAATACGAGCTCCACTATTGTATGAAATACTATATATAATATAGTATACATTAAATGGATTAATAAAATCTCAAAAAATATGAGAAAACACATAAATTTATTCTTATAATCATACCTGTTACTACATTCAACTCTTTGGTAATATATTTCCATTTTTTTCACCATTAATGCATTTCTCCATTTTCTGTGGCATGTAACATACTAGACTGAATACCTATGGTCCTTAGAATTTATGATTATTATTAATTCATGTTATAACTTGTGTACTTGGATTTATTTTTTAAACCATTACGATAATTTTTCATAGAGAAGTTGGATATGTTGGGTGCGTCATGAGTGACATTTCATAAATAAAAAATTTGAGGAAATATTATTCCCTTCTATATTTATGGAAGTTGATATCTTAAAACTTTGATTGGAATATAACTACCACATTAAATTCCAAGGATATAGTGTAATGTCATTATTATCTTAGATAGTCAAAGAAATAAATATTGATCATATAGGTTGGTGGCGGAGATGTGAAACCTTCTTGATGTGGTATTGTGACAAAGGTATTATATTACACAGTGAGAATTCATATGTGGTTATCAAAATTTTAAAATTAAGTTCTTTCTCTTGGGTGTCTTTACCCATTGCTAGACAGTAATATTGGACTTTAGGAAAGCCCACCTACTGACAATGAGAAAGAATCCCAGAGGGTCACACACTAAGTGTTTCTATTGATCTCAATTAAATTATATTTGATTTTAATTAATGGAATAAATATTATTCTCAAGTATGAGTAACGATTTTATTCAAGTAATATTTATTTCATAAATTAAAGAAATATTTATTCACCGAATTGTGAATAAAATATTTATTTTTATTTATTTTAGACTTTAAAAAATATTTATTTGTTAGATTATGAATAAAATATTTATTTATGAATAAAATATTTATTCTTTTATTCAATAAATTCTAGAGGAGTTCAAATGGACCAAGACTGAGTTTGATAAAAATTATTAATTAAAAATAATGTTACATAATATTTTTTATTGTGAAAGTTTGAGCACACCAAAAAATAATAATATATAATTATTTGTATGTGGAATTATATTTTTTAAAGTTAATAATTGATATTTAATTTCTGATATCCAATTAAATAATATTTTAGCTTAAATCCTAAACCTATAAATATACAACTATGTCTATTGTGTAGAACATCCAAAAATTGAGAATAGAGAATTGTTCCGCACAATAAATTCTCCCTCAACTACTCCTGTCACCCTATCAATAATGAGAAGTGATAGAGATATTTCTTCAATATGGAAGAACAAGTGATCAATAACGAACAACATAGGACATTTGACTCACTATGATAGCACTAGAAGACTGAGTGGTGTTTCTCAGAGATCATAGGAGCATATGTAGATCATCTCTAGGGTGATTCTATCCTTAGATCCTCACAACACAACAAAGGTGATCCAAAAGGGTCTTTTCATATGATAAACATTCACCAATGAAGAAAGTTCCTAATCCCAGGTATTTATTTCTATAAATATAAAATAAATAAATTTTTAATTTGATATGCAAGATTCTCAATATTGGTTTCTAGAAATTATTATTAATAGAAATTCTAATATATCTCTCACCTCTGCACACTTACACTACACCTAGAACCATAAAAAAATAAAAAATTAAATGGGTGGTTAATGTGATTCTTTAACATAAACACAATTTACAACATTAATTATTAACAATTGTTTTTGGAATTAATTCCACCAAAATGTGGTTTGTCACACCTCGACCGCGGACGTCCATAATTTTTCTCCTTTCTTGGTCCCAGTTTAAATTTTTCGAAGATTAGTTGCGTTGGCGGTGTCGCGCCGTTGCGCGGTCACCGAATCGTTAGCGGTGACCGTGCGTTCAGCCGGGGTGTTAGTGTGTTCACTCGGGGTTTTAAATATTATAATTTTTTGATGTTGACATTTTATTATTATTATTATCTAAGTTGTGTATTATTATTGTAGTTATTTTCTATGTATAAGTATATATATATATGTCTATATATGTGTATATATATATACATATGTATATGCTTTAATATGTTATGTTTATATAGATATATATATATTGTATCTATGTGTATGTCTTCATATATAGGTATATATACATATATATGTTTAGGTATGTGTATATATATATATGTGTGTGTATTTTGATTATAATAATTATTATTATAATTAATTAACATTTATTTATTTTCATTATTTTATTGTTATGATTATTATTATAAAGTATTATTAATAATATTATGAAGGTTTGTTGTTATTATTATAGAGCGATTATTTTTATCATAAAGTTTTATTATTATTATTATAAGGTTTTACTAATATTATTGTTATAAATTTTTATTATTGTTAAGATTAGTTTTCATTATTTTATTTATCCTTTTATTATTATTATTATCAATTAGATATATATATATATATATATTTTTTTTTTCTCCCCTGGCCTAACCCTATTCTACCCAGCCGCCACCCCGTTTCCCCCCTCTCTTTTGCGCCGCACCCTCCATCTCCATCCCGGCCCTCCGGTTCTCCGCCCTCTCAGCCCGCCCTCCGGCCTCCTGGTCCCGGCCTCCGCCCACACCTCCCTTCTGGCGCCTCCCCCGCTTCCCTCGAGCCAGCCTCCCCTCACCACCGGCGTCCCGGCCTCCCCGCTTGACCGGTCCGCTCCGCCGCCCCCCCGACCTGGGGACCCCTGGCCCGGCGCACCCCTGCTCCAGCGTCCGGCGGCCCGATCACCGCCATGCTTTGCCCCTGCTCCACCCCGGTGCGCCGTCAGCCGCAACAGCACCCCGCGACCACCTCCTCCTGTCCGGGCCTGCCGACCTCATCCGACGACCCGGCCGCCGCCCCAGCCGCTCCTCTCTCTGCTCGCCGTCCCGAGCTCGCCGCGCCGGCCTCCTCCACCAGCCGACCGCCGGCCTCCGCCCTGCTCCTCCGCCTTGCGCCGACCCCGCGCCGCCGTCCCGGCTTCCCCGCGCCGCGCCTCCTCCTTCCTCTCAGCCGCGCCCGGCCACCCCGTTCCGCCTCTCCTCCCGCTGTGAGTTTTGTTTTTATTTTGTTTTATTTTATTCTTTGTTTTTATTTTGTTTTATATATATATAATGTTTTAATATTTCTATCATGTTAATAATCTTATAATTATTTTATTATTATTAGGTTATTAATATTATTATATTATCATTATATCATTATTAAAATTATTATTATGTTATTATTATTAATACTATATTATTATTATTATTATTATTATTATTATTACAAATATATTATTGTTTTAATTATTATTATATTATGTTGTTATTTTTATTATTATATTATGTTAATATTACTATTTTTATTATTATCATGTTATTATTATTATTATTATTATTGTTATTATTATAATTATCATTGCGCTATTATATTTATTATTGTTCTTGTTAGTATTATGTCATTATAATTATTCTTATTAATATGTTAATATTATTGTTATGATATTATTGTTACTCTTATTATTATTATATTATTATTATGTCATAATAATAATAATTATAATTATTATTATGACATTACTATTACTACATTTTGGTTATTATTATGTTATTATAATTATTATTATTATTAGTATGTTGTCATTAATGAGCCTGCTTAACGGCCTATTGTTTTAGGACCAGTTTGACGACGCAACACGCTGCGACCTTTACGCAACAAGAGTTTCGCGTCGTGTCGTTCTTCGCTCCGATCCGAGGTAGGTCTCCCTATGCACTTGCCTCTAAATTAAGAATTTATTTATTCCTTGTCCTTTTATTAAATTTCAGTAAATTTAAAAAAAAATATTAAGTAGTTTTTATAATGTGGTGATTTGCTGAGAATGCAAACTGTTTAATTCTAGAATTTCATTAAAAGTGTTTTCTTGGTTCAATTGTGGGATTTCATAGTAATGTCACTAAATGGTTCTTCCTGAGTAACGAAAGACATGTTGAATTGGGTTTTGAAATGTTTTTGGCATGTGTAAATTATTAAATGTACTGTTTATGGAAAATGGTGTTTTCTTATAACCTTGATTAGAGAAAACATCGTGTGACCCTTTGAAATTGTTTTTGGAAACTTTACGTGTGGTTCTTGGTTGACGAAAGATGTTTTCCCTTGTTATGTTATTAAAAATAATGCTTTCTGGGTTGTGAAAGTTGTTTATTTTCTTGTTTGAGTGTTTCCAAAAAGGGGTTTTTGCGAAATCATTAGGTAATGACAATTATATTTTCAGAAAGGTATTTTTGACGTGTGTGAGTTTTGAAATATTGTTTGGGTGTGGAAATGGTGACTTTTGTGTGCGATATCTTGTTTGGCCTGCGATATGAAAAAGAAATATACTATGTGAATGTGAAGCTTGTTTGAGCACACGGGAAACCCTGGGTATCTAGGTGGGCGGACTAGAACTAGTGCGCTAGTGAGCCGGATGGGTGTCGTCCCTGTTTCACTTAGCTGGATTGACGATTGCAACACTAACTAAACATATGATATCTGAGGGCCGTGGCCTTCTAAGCCACGTGTTCTGAGGGTCGTGGCCTTCTAAGCCACGTTTTCTGAGGGTCGTGGCCTTCTAAGCCACGTTTCACCGAGACACGAGGTTCTAGGGTCCCACGCGAGCTAGATGAACCTTAGGGGATTTACCCATAGTGCTCTACCATCTCTGGCGTGGTGCCTTCCGTCGGCATACGGGGGACCACTTGGGTGTGAGTGTGTGCGTGTGTGAGTATGTGTGTGTGTGTGTGAGTGTGTGAGTGTGTGTGTGTGTGCCCATGGTTATTGCTGATGACTTCTGGTTTATTTTTACTTGCACTTGGTTTTTTTTCCTTGCCTGTTTACTTTTACTTGCACTTGTTTTCTTTCCTGCCTGTTACATTCAGTTCTTCTTTACAGCTTGTACTGGTTGCCTTGCGGAAATGGCTTTCAAATAAAAAAATGCGTTTTTCTCTTGTGTGGTAAAACTGAAAATGTAACACTTCTTTATCGTTCAGAACGAATTTAGAATCAATGAAAAGAAATTCAACTTTTGAAAAGTAATAAGGGTAATGGATCGTGTTTAGTTTTTTTTTCAAGTGAAACATTATAAAAGCATACTTTTATATTGTAGTTCAAACCTGGAATAGGTAGATTCTTTGTTTACTGGCAGTGTTTTGGGATTTGTTGTTGGGCTCACCTACTGAGTACTTTTGTGATCACGCCTATCTTTTACCACTTCAGTTGCAGGTTCCTTGTGTTCAGGTTTTCCTGGCTTGAGTCGCTCAGTGATGGGGCGACGTTGGTTTGTAGTTGGGTGGTGACCCGCGAGGTCACGTGGAGGTATGTCGTGGTTTAGTTTTGTTTATGTCTTTAGTGTTTGCCCGTTTGTTTAGTTTACTTTCGTTCTTTTGATCCTGTTTTTAGTTTGGGCTAAAATCGTTCCCAACGATGGAACTTTTAATGCCCGGCACTTGTTGCCAGCCCGTGGGGATCGGGAACGCCCCTTGGGACTTGCCGCGGACCGGCTCGGGGGACCGGTTCAGGGTCGACCCGGGCTGGTTCGTGACATGGTTAGCTTTAAATTTATGATTATCATTATTTAATAACTTAAAACCATCCCTCCCCAAGTAAAAATAGCACTCCTCACCACCCCCTTTCTCCTCACAAGCCATTAAGATCTTAAAATATCTACCAAAACTTATCCTACCCAATATAACTACATCAAAGTACTATTGTACTCACCCAAATACCAATTCCAAGTTCTTTAGGGGGTCCTTCAAGGAGGTGATATTCAAGAGGTAACTTTCTCTAACCACTTATCTTAATTTATTTTATTATACTTTCTCCTTATCTACTTCAATCATCAAAGAATAATAACTCCAATAACATGAATATACTTGAATTTTATATTTCTAATGTAATATCTTATATCCATCCCTTATCTTATCTCCTCTTATTCAAAGAAATGAAACCTTTATCTAAATTATGGTGATTAACCGTCTCTATAGATTATGATTTTTCGTTTCCTGTTACCACAATAAAAGTTTGTTATAAAATTAATATTTTGAATAAAACAGATTATAATAGGTATATTATAACTTATTTCATGTTCTATAACTAATATATAGATATAGTATTAAATAAAACAAAACTAGTTTGTGATGGTCAAAAAAACTGCCAAAATATACTAAACATTTATCATTAACATTTTATCAAATGAATCATCCTCATGTACGAAAGAAAAATGATATATGAGACTATTTAAAATTATGTATGGGAATTAATATCATTTCATTTCACTTATGGGTTTTTATTTCCATTTTAAAAGAACATCTATAATTATACACAATTGAACCAACCATGAAACCATGAAATGAACACACTCGAAATAATGAAATATTATTAATGGATGGGTGTTAAGATATTATAAAAGGATCATATAAGGTATTATAAATATTAATATAGTTCTATAATAAATTAATAAAATTTTTCAAACCATTATACAAGAGGTTGAATTATGTAAACCTAAAGGGAAACATGATGTAAGATATTTCTTAACCAAATTTCAATTCATTGGGTTAAAATTATACTTCATTGATTATGTCATGATAATATTATGTGTATAATGAATTTTTATTATATTATGATTATATTTCCACTTTTTTATTTGGATTTAAAGATAATTCACATAATCAATTGATTTTATTAACGCTTACTTCAATGATATGATCTTTGTAAGGGACTTCGTCTAAATTTTCTTTCATTGAGGCATATTTTGATGCTATGAGCCTATAATATTCTATGAGGTGTATATAAAACACATTTAACATGTTATATCATGAATTTATTTATTATCAGGATATTTTAAGTTTTGTTAAATTTTAATCTTTCATGAGGCTTACAATTCAACTATGGTAAGGGTTTATTTCACAATCTCATCATTATTTAGGATTTCTTATGTTTAAGTCTCAGTTGGGGAATATTTCTATTCCATATCCATGTTTCTTAAAAAAAAATTCAAAAATGTTTTTACTATTATTCAATAATTTTTTGAATTCATTTTTATACATGATTGACTTATTACAAAACTTTTTGAAAGGAATATTTTTGTTGTTTCCAAACAAGGTACTTTGTGACTTTTCTAGAAAAAATATAGAAGTAATTTTTTTTCCAACTTATATGGAAAGAGTGAATTTTCCTACAATCATGATGCATTGTTCTTTTGATTATTCCTTTAAAATTTAATTCAGTTATTTTCAAAGAAAATTTTTTCTCTTATAATTGTGCATCTTTTTAAAAATAAGTGACTTTCAAAGTGAAAAAAGTTATTTTCTACAAGATTTTTTCAATGATCTTATTAAATTACTTTAATCTATGTCAACATAATTTATTTAATATTATGATTTATCAATGATTAATATATTATGATATCATCTAAAATATTTTATTGAATGTTTTATGATCAGTTTGATTTAGAATGTAATATTTAGATACCATTCATCATATTACACTAGGTGGTTTGTGATTATGGCCACTGATTAGGGAAAGTTATTTATATTTCATATGTTAGTTTCAATAAAAATGTATATGTTTATTATGTTTCACCCCTTTAATATGAGGAATGAATTGGACTTAGTAAGTGACATTCAAGTCCTACTATAGCCCCTCAGTGCATCAGTAGGTCTCATGAGACAAACTAGATTGGGTTTTAGCCGGAGACTTAAAAATTTATTATATTATCAGCACAAAGACTTGATGATGTTATATTCTATGAATGAATCCTTGAACGTATTAGATTAATATCATGAATCCTCAATGGTATATTTAATATGTCTAACATTATGCATTCCCTCATTATGAGATCAGTTATTGATTTTCATGTGATTATTTGATTAGTATAATATCCATGGTTATTTTTTATAGCCCATGTGATTATTTATGTTTCATAATTTGATAATATTTTATTCTATAAATATAATACTCAAGTTATTGATTAAATTAAATATGTTTTAGTTTTTTCACCTTTCCATAATTGTTTATGCTTATTTATGATAGCTTCTACTGTACACCCCTTTTTTATATTTTATTTTTCCATAGGATTCCAAGAAGTTTATTATGGTTGATATGCAGGGTTAAGATAAGATGATTATGATACTCTCAAAGGATTATCTATGTTTTATTTTATATTTTCAATTATAATGTAAGGTTCAAGTATGTATTTATTTTTCCAAAACTAATAAACTGTTCGGTCCTTGGGGATGTGTTTCCTTGTATATTATGATAATGTATTAAAGTAACCACCTACTATGGGATTTTAGGATCAAGGTATTTATAGTTGGTATCATATCAAGTTTAGTATAATCCTTGGGAAGTATATTTATGAAAATATATATTAGGTAATATAACCATATGTTTGGATCTGAGGATAATTCTAAGTATAAGATAACATCTAATAGATTTGGAAATGACCATGTTTTTTATTAATCTCCATAAAAAAATTATAGTTAGATTTATTTTTTTATGTTCATGTTTTCAATTCATAAAAATTTTCTCCTATTTGGAAGCCTAGTTTTTTTGTGACCTTTACATTTTCCTTTCCCTCTTTTTAAGAGAAATTTTTATTAACCCTTTTTTACGATGTGGGATTTCCACAATGGTATTTTAAAATTTCAACTCCCTCATTAACAATCACAAGTTTAAATTTCGAGGATGAAATTTATTATATGAGGGGATAATATAACACCCTAATATTTTAAAATCACACAATGTTCTAAAGATTACATTTCACAAAAAACCAAGCTTAAACTAATACCAAAATATTATTATTTTAACATGGTTGTTATAAAATAGCCATTAAATTAGCTGGTGTGAATAATATTAAATATATTTTGAAATAAATATGAAGTTAATTTTTAATAAAAATTTAATTATACTTAGAAAATGAATACATAATTTTTATTAAAGTCATTTTATTCTTCAAATATATATTTTCTTCAAAAATAAATTTTTATTTCATTTTATGAGAAAATAAATAAAATTAATTTTTGAAACTTTTAGAAAATTTATTTTAAAAATTAAACTTATTTTTTTTATTCATCACATTAAAATTATCTTAGGGTTTGTTTTTAGAAATTTTCTAAAAAAATTAATTTTTGGGTTAAAAAGTGAAAATACTATTTTTAAAAAATATCATAACTCTTATGAAATAATTATTACATGATCATGATTTAAAATTTATTAAACATTATTATTGATAAAAATTTATTTAATTAATGAAATAATACATAAGTTGATACATTTAGAAACACATGCTTAGCAATTTTGAAAACAATGATTTTATCCTTAAAAAACTATTTTTATGAGTTATATTCATAAAATATTTAGAATTGATTTTTATCAAATTTATAAATTGAACAAATTATAATGGATTTCATACTTATATTCAGGAGGTCCAAATCAGTCTGTAGGTTCATTTTCAATTTTTAGGCATAAAATAGTTACTATGGTAAAAAAACAATTTATGGTAGTATGAGTAAAATAATGTAGTGGGTTAAAGTTAAAAGGTAAAATATTAAAATAACTAAAAATTAAAATATTAGAAGGGTGTTTTATGTGTTTATAGAACTTAATAATCATTTAAAACATTAATTATCAACAAAATATTTTTGAATTAATTCTTCCCAATGTGTTTGGATTTAAATATAAAATAATAATTATTTAATCACTTAAAACAACCCCTCCTCAAGTGTAAATATCAATCCTCACCACCCAATTTATCCTCACAAGAATTTATGATATTATAATATTTTCCAAACCCTATAATTGATACTATACACACTTATAATTTCTTCTAGTATCACCCAAATACCAATTCCATGTTTCTTAAGGGTTCCTTCAAGGATGCGATATTCAAGAGGTAACTTTCTCAAACAAAATATCTTAATTTATTTTCTTATTCTTCTTTATACTTACCTCATTCAACTATAAAATAATGATAACTATAGTATCATGTATATACTAGAATGTTATATTTATAATGTAATATCTTATATCCATCCCTTTTCTTGTCTCATATTATTCAAAGAAATGAAATAATTATCCTAATTATGGTGGTTAACCATCTATGTAGATAATGATTTTTCATTCTATATTACCACATTTAAGACTGGTCATAAAAGTATTATTCTGATTAAATAATATTTTAATAGTTATATTATAACTCATTTCAAGTTCTAGAACTAATATATATATAATATAATATTATGTAAAATGAATCTAGTTATATGGGAAAACCTCTAAAATAAACTGAACATTTATCATCAACATTTTAACAAATGAATCATCATCTTGTCTCAAAGAAAAATAATATATGGGACCATTCGAATTTTTTTATGAGAATTAATACCATTTCATTTCACTTTTATAGTTTTATTTCCATTTAACAGGAACATCCATAATTATACATAGGTGAATCGAACATGAAACTATGAAACAAACACACCAGAAATAATGAAAATAATGAAATATAATTAATCAATGGGTGATAATATATTATAAAAAGATCATATAAGGTATTATAAATATTAATATAGTTATTTAATAAATTAATAACATTATTTAAACCATTATATAGGAGGTTTAAGTATGCAAACCTAAAGGGAATCATGAGGTAAGGGACTTCTGAACACAATTTCCATTCACTTTGTTAACTTCAACTTCATTGATTATTTAATGATAAGATTTTGTGTGGAATGAATTTTGATTATCTTATGATTTTATTTCCAAATTTTTATATATTTACATTGAATACATATAATTGATAAATTTTATTAATTATCACTTCAATGATATGATCTTTATAAAGGACTTCGTCTCAATTTTCTTTTGTTGAGGCATGTTTTGATATTATGACCCTATAATATTCTATGAGGTGTATATAATTCACCTTTGAAATGTTTTATCATGAATATATTTATTCTAATCATATTTTAATTTTTTTAAATGTTATTCTTTCTCAGGGTATACGATTCGACTGATTACAAAGTGGTAAGGGTTTATTTCACAATCACATCACTCCCAATCCATTTTTTTATATTTTCTAAAAAGGCATGTTAAGGTTAAGTGGGAACCGAAAATACCAAAAAATAGAAACCGCATACCAACTACATACCATCATGTTCCATAATTAAAAAAACAACCAAACTTACACAAAGTTCAAATTTAAAAATGGAATACCGAAAACCATTGAATTTAAAAAATTCAAAAACCGCCACAGGCAGAGTCACAAGCCACCGCCTTCTACAACAAAACCACATCATCCATAAATCTCCCATACCCATTTAGTCTCCATCATCATCAACCATTTTATTCAAGTCCCATCTATATACATCATCATCATGAGACCCACCGTTAGCATCTCCATCCTCACTGTTGTCATCTTTTCCATCCGAACACCACCCCAATCATCGACGACCATCAAAGCCTTCCAGAGCCATTGAAAAACCACAACACCATATTGACATGAACTAGAAACAACCTAAAAAGCACCACATAAAATTAAATATCCTTGAAATGGAATCGTCGTGAACAAAAATTCTAGCCGCCACTGAAACAACACCAAAACAAGGGGTAGAAAACCGAAAAACCAACACATCCCAATAGAGATTTCCATTAGCAGCTCAGAAAGAAGAAGTTAAATCAAAACATCATCAAAGATACAAATTGAATCAAACCACATTGAGAGAACCATCGACCATAACATCCCACCTCCCAAAACATCTAAGGAACCATCGATCTCGATCCGAATCTGAGAGGAGAGGAGGGACTTTAGGTAAGGGTAAAGATTTGAAGTACCTAGGAATCCGAATAACGACATCACAACAAGGCTGAAACCATATCTATTGGGAAATATTTATCTTCTATATGCATTTTTGTTAAAAATATTTTCAAAAATATTTTTAATATTATCCTATGAATTTTTGAATTCAATTTTACACATGTTTGACTTATTAAAAAATGGTTTGAAATGAATATTTTTGTCATTTTCCAAATATAGTACTTTGTGAATTTTCCAAAAAAGTACAAACTAAATGTTTTTTAACTTATAAAACGTGATTTTATTTTTTTCCATCATGAATCCATAATTTTTTTATGATTCTTTTAAAATTTTACACAATTATCTTAAAATAAAATGGTTTCTCTTATAATTGTATAGATTTTTATAAATAGGTGATTTTCAAAGTGAAAAATAGTATTTTCCTAAAGAATATTATAGTGATATTGTTAGAGTAATTTCATCCACATCAAAATACTTTATTGAATATTATGATTCATTAAGGACTAATATCTTATGATATCATTTACCATATTTTATCGAATGGTTTATGATTAGTTTTTTTGAGAATGTAATAATTAGACACTATTCACCATATTACTCTCGAAGGTTTTTCATTATGTTTATTAATTGGAGAATGTTATTTAAAATTTTTATTCTAGTTTTAATAAAAATTTATATGTTGATTATGTTTCAACCCTTTCATATGATGAATGTATTGGACTTAGTAAGTGATAGGCGAGGCCTACAATATCCATTCGATGCATCGATAGGTCTCATGAGATAAGAAATATTATTCTTTGTCTATGGACTAATATATTTATTAGATTCATATCATGGACCCTTGATGATGTTAGATTCTTGGCACGAAGCCTTGAAAATATTAGATTCTTTGTACCGAGCCTTGATGGTATGTTTCAGATGTCTGGAATTTTGCATTCCCTTATTATGAGATTAGTTATTTATTTTGATGTGATTATTCAATTAATTTAATATCCATGGTTAAGTTTTTTAGCTCATGTGATTATTTATATGGTATTATTTGATCAAATTTTATTCTATATATATTATGATAATGTTATTAATTAAGTGGAATCTGTTTCAATTATTTACCTTTCCATAATTATATATGATTGTTTATGATAGATTCTGCTGTATAAATACCCTTATTGATCTCACACCTTTTATATGTTTTATTTTCCCCTGGGATGCCAAGAAGTTTATTATGGTTTATATGTAGGTTTAATCTAGATGAATAATAGTGTTCTAAAAGGATTTACTATGTTGTATTTTATATTTTTAATTGTAATGTAAGGTTAAATTATGTATATAGTCTTCCAAAACTACTAAACTATTCAGTCCTTTGAGATGTGATTACTTATATATTATGGAAATATAATAAAGTAACCACAGACTCTGAGCTTCTATAGTTAGGGTCTTTATAGGTAGATCCTATTTTTTATGTAAATACCATTTGTTATAAATGGGTAATTAATACGAAACTATACATAGATGGAAAAGTCAATACCTATAAGGAATGAATTATTTCAAAATGATTCAAATAATATCAAGAAATAAACTATGATGAAACCTTTTCACCAGTTTATATACTGAAATAAATTAAAATTCGACTTGTCATAATAGCTTACCATGACTATGAAATTTGGTATATGGATGTCAAAACAACTTTCCTTATTGTGAACCTTTAACAAGATGTCTATATGAGACAACCAGAAGGTTTTGTGAAACTAAAGGATGTTTAAAAGGTATGAGAGTTGTATAGCTCCATTTATGGATTAAATAATGTTTCTAGGTCATGTAACATTTAGTTTTATGAACATATAACATAATTTGGTTCCATAAAAAATGTATTTGAACCTTTTGTCTATAGAAGGTTTAGTGGGAGTGTGGTGATTTTACTAATAGTTTATATCAATGATATATTTTATATTGGAAGAAAAATAAGAATTTTATAGTCCATTAAGGCCTAGTTAAACATATGCTTCTCAAATAAAGACATAGGTGAAACCACATACATTCTTGGGGTCAAGACCCATTTTGATAGATCCAATTGGATGCTCAGACTAAGACAATTTACATACATTGAAAATATAATAAAGAGATTCAATATGAAATAATCCAACATGGGATTGTTTCTAGTGTCACAAGACATTCATCTATCTATGAAAACTTTTTTTTGCAGAAACATGAGGAGAAAAATAGAATGGAAGGGACTCTATATGTGTTAATTATTGGGGCAATCATGTATGTTATTCTATGTACTAGGTTAGATGTCACCTATGTCTTAAGTATAGTAGGATAATATCAATATGTCCTAGGTAACCTCCATTGGATGGTTGTAAAGACCATCCTTAAGTATTTGAGGTGTAATAATGATATATTCTTGGTATATAGAGAATATGATAAGATAATCATCAGAGGATATGTAGATTCTAGTTTCTAAATAGATCAAGAGGATTTGAAATCACATTTACGATACATCTTCACTCTTAATGGAGGTGATGTGAGATGAAAGAACTCAAAGAATGTCATGGTCACCTATTCTACAAATTATTTTGAGTATATTATAGATTATGAGAGACTTAATGAAGAATTTTTGATTTGAAACATTATATAAGATCTTAACATGGTACCGGGTAGTAAAGACCCTATAAAACTCTATTGTGATAATATTATAGTGGTGGATCTGGCAAAGGAGGTATGGACATATCAATGAAAAAAATATACAATTTATAAGTATCATATCTTGAGGGATTTCTCCCATAGGGGTGGTGTTGAAGTGTATTGAGTTTCCATAGAATACAATGTAGTGGACCTGTTGGGAAAAAATCCCTTAAGGTATCATTGAAGCATTTTTGAGGTATTGAAGCATTTTTTAGGTGATTGTGTTTGTTGAAAAAGTGGGCCTCTGTGTTGTGTTTGTTGACAAAGAAAAACATGATGTACAAATTTGTTTACAAAGAGGATTTCATTGTGGCATGTCAAGTTCAAGGGATGTTGTTAATGATCCATGATTGATTCAAGAACGTCAAAAAAGGAATGATTGATATTGAGGCTTGGAAACTTGCATGCCGTATGTTTTTCAAGATCAGAACATCTAAATATGGAAAAGGAAAAAGGGGCGCTCAATTTTTCGGTTTGGTGGTGTAAGTGGTGGTTTGGTCGCGCAAGTGACTAGCGCGGCAGAGACTAGGGCGGCTGGACTTGCGCACCGAGAGGAGACTTGTGTGCCATCACTCAGGGTTTCCAAATGCCTATAAATATAGGTCTACCCCTCCTCATTTTGAGTGAGTTCAACACTTAGATAAAATCATATCTCTCATCGCGCAGGTGTGGAGGCTGCGCTAGTGGTGGTGTGGTCGTGCAGGTAGAAGTTGCGCGCCAGTTGATTATTGCGCGTCCAGAGTGGTTTGGGTGAGAAAGGAAGGGAGTCTCCCATGTGTTGAGTTGAATAAGGGGGTGTCACACAAGTGGTTTGGTGACACTTGTGCACTAGGCTTTGAAGAAGCGTGACCGTTGGTGGTTGCACGCCAAAATTGGTTTGAGCGTAGACGGGTGTGAGTCGCGCAAGTTTGGAGTTGAAGAAGGGAGTGTCATGCAAGTGGTTGAGGTGAACTTGCGTGCCAGTTTTAACTTGCACATCGAGACTTTCATGCCAGCTTGGAGAAGGGTTCCAGGTATGGTTGAAGCACGACAGTCATTTTAGGGTGCGTGAAATTTGGAAGATTTCCCGATACCTTCCGTGAAAACTGAGATTCATCTACGGGTGAAAGTTGGACTTCAACAGAGCATATACTTACAACAGAGGATGTATTCGTTAGTGATAATGAAGAGACATGCAGGTCTATAAACTGTGAGTGGATCCTTTCCAGAGCAATGAACAAAGGAAGTGGGAGAAGGTGATCCTCTCCACCGGCAGTGAGCTAGAGAGAGAGAAATAGGGAGTGACCCTTGGGAAAGCAGTGAGCTAACCCTAAACATTGTAAAGGCAGTGAGACTGGGAATATAAGTGATCTATCCCGAACATTGTAAATAGTAATGTGATTTTAGTGGATTTGGTACATCGGCACATAACTGGTGTATGCTCCTTAGACATAGCCCAGTGAGGGTGAACCAAGTAAAAATCTATGTGTGTGCCTGATTTCTTCCCTACATTACATTTAAAGCATCATCATTAGATAAAGAAGAAAAGAAGTGATCATAATAGACACAAAAGTGAAAACAAAGTGAACCTTGTAATAAAGAGGTCAAGATCTAGTGGGGAATAAAGAATTTTGAAAAAGAATATCCATACCCTGATTCACCCCCCCCCTCTCAGGGTATATAGGCCCCTATTGGTCCTAACATGACCCTTAACTAAATCCTTAACTCAAAAGAAACATGATCATCATGTGAGAACTAGGAGATTGAAATTCATTTGCATTTGGATCTAGTCCAAGTGGGAGTATGCTAGAGTTGGTGTCTAAGAACCAACTATTTGTACTTTAGATTTCATTTATATTCAAATATGTGAAAATTAATTAAATACCTTGTTGTATATTGATCATTTTTCTACATAACATTAATGTAATAATGTATTAGAGTATCTGTTATATTGAAAAGGGAAAAAAATTCCCACTATGATGAGAACCTTAAAATTTCATAATGATATTCTTAAACCTTATTATACATTCGGATAAAATTATCTGATAAGACACATAGTATGTTGACTATCTGGTGCAATTACTCATTATCATATGCGAATTCATCTCATGATGTTTTCACTTGGTAATCTCCAGGATGTGATATTTTAAGAATATACCTTCTTGTAGGGAATCCACATGTTTATGTGCCATTTGACGTTCTTATCTATGAGTTTGTGTAATTATCCTTAGACTTTGAGATTATTATTAATGCATGTCATGAATCACAAACTTTGATGTATGGTTATAAATCGTGATGACATGAGATCACGATGAAGTTGGCTATGTTGGGTGAATCAAAAATTATATGTTTCTAATGAATAAGTTGAGGAAGGATTTTCCCTTCCATATTTATAGAAATTGATGTATCGAACCTTCAATTGAAATAGAATCATTGCATTAAATTCTATGCCCATGTTGTATTGATGAGTTAATTTTAGATAGTTAAAGAAAGAAGTATCAAGCATATAGGTTGATGAAACAAGTGTGCAATCTTCTTGATGATATATTGTGACAAAGGGTTATATAACACAATGAGAATTTATATATGGTTTTATCATTATGACATATATCCTTTCTTTTTTAAATTCCTTAACACATTTCTAGATAGTAATATTAGTCTTTAGGAAAGACTACCTAATTCCATTAAGGGGGAGGCCTATAGGGTCGAACAAAAAGTGTTTCCTTTGATATCAATTAAATATTATTTATATTTAACAATAAGAACAAATATTACTCTCCAAACTAAGAAGTAATATTCATTCAAGATATTTTTTAATTGATCACAAATATTAAATAGATATTTATTCAAAAGGTAAATGTTTAATTATGAAAATATATAATATTTATTTATATATTGTTATCAAAACCACAATAAATGATTATTTATTTATTAAATAAATAATTTATTTAGTTATGTGAATATTAAATAAATATTTATTATCTAGACCATGAATAAAATATTTATTTATTTATTGAATGAATACTATTTATTTAAATATTTATTTGAGAATTCAATAAATGTCTAGGAGGAAGAGTGGACTAGATTTTGTCTAGTGATGAATATTTATCTAGCAAATTCTGAAATAAATATTTATCATTACATGGGTTAGTGCACACCAAAAAATAAAATATTATTATTATTTTATTACATGACATGAGGTTTCTTTTGGGTTTAATGTATTATAAAAGGATTTTTTGAAATTAATTACGTGTTAAAACATAACCCTGGGTCTATAAATATACTACTATGTCAATTGGAGAAAGGTTAATCTTTCTGCACAATAGTTACTTCTCAAGATGTCCCTCCTCCTAACTTACTCTCAAGGCTGAGATGAATAAGAGACAGTCATTCTTGTTGGAAGGAACATGAAGCATCCAAAGTGAAAAACACAAGAAAATCAATTGGTCTGGCTATCACCCGACATTCCATCAGTGTTGTTCAAAGATTTAAGGAGCACATGTAGATCACCACTACAAGGGATCTAATTTGGGTCTTTGTAACACAACGATGCTATATTTATCATGTTAGAATGATAGACATCATCAATTATGAAAGAAATCAAGTCAGAGATAATATTTATTCTTGTGATTTAAATTAATTATATATTAACATAAAAATACACTCTCTCTTAGTCCCAATAAAATTATTTATCAATATTCTTTAGAACAAATTTCCTTTTTCATGGAATTCATTTAGTGTGCATTGAAAATGATCTATTTAATTAAATAAAATTGAAATTTTCCAGAGGACTAATAGGAGATTCTACTACTTCTAGAACCAACGCCCCCTTAGTCAGATGATTTAAGCTATGAAATGGGAAGGAACCTAGAATGAATGCAGTGGTTGAGTACATAGAAAAAGGGCCATTTTCATTTATATTAGGAAGCTTGATTTGTGTAAAGGTTTGTACATGGATGGACATTATGCATGCAGTTGGAATTATTATCATGTACATGGATAATATTAGAAGAGAATAATAGAAAGTAATAAATTGTATCCTCTAGTATCTCAAACTTTTTGAAACTTTTTGACTTTTTTTTGTAATAGAAAAACCATTAAAAGGGCTTTCAGATGCAGAATTTGGGGGATATGTGGACACTCAATAGAGAACCACCAACTATGTTTTCACTTACAGAGGTACAACTTTGAGTTGGATGTCATAACTTTAACCGGTAGTTGTAATTTTAGAAAGGGAACCAGACTAAATTGCTTTAACTGAAGATAATAAGGATTTGATTTGGATAAAGGTTCTATCATAGGAACTCAAAAAAGTTGTAGGTTGAAACATTATTCCGTGATTTATAAAGTGTGATAAAATTAGAATTTTTTTTTGATGTTTTTCTCTAGGATAAGGAATATTTAGTTGTAGTATCACTCCATTCAGATGTTTTTGGAGGAAAATGTGTTGGATCTATAGAAATTATATGCAGTTTATAATTTATAAGATATTCTGACCAAGGATTCAGTCTAGTATATGTTGGGGTGGTACTTCATCATAGTCGAGTTTGGATGATTGGATGTATGTAAATGGGGGGTAGGTAGTTGTAAAGTAATATTGAGTGAAGAATAGATTTTTTCATGCTTATAAAGGACTTGGTAGTGAAGCCTATAAATTATTTTCAAGTAGTACATTCTTAGGTTCATCCATGTTAAAACCATTTTAAGGTTAAGTGTTAAAACTTACAGAAGGATTGAATATAGAAGTCCAATTTCAAAATCGGATGGTAATGGTGGAGTGGTGTGACTAAGGTTTGGAAGTAGAGAAATCAGAAACCACAATAATGAGTCTAGAAGGAGGAAGTGTGTAGACACAAATGACTTATATAAGATTCAATTATGAAGTTATATAAGGTGTTATCAACACTATCGAGGGTTATGTAAGGGTTCTTTAGAATACCATGTAAATTTAACTCATGAGATTTACAAATAGACAAAAATTCCATTGGACATGTCTATCGAGGAAGTACAATTCAGTCGGTGATCAAACCTTGTTGGAATGCCACCCTCAACATTCGAAAGGTAGTGAAACATATTATTCCATTTGGGAATTACTATAAAAAATGGGGCGGGAAAATTTATTTTGTGGAAAATAGTTTGAAATTGTCATCATATTTCATTCCTTAATAAGAGTTTTTAGCATTCCATCATTGAGTAAGAATTCATTCAAATCACATAAAATTCCTTTGGTTCTCTTTGTTTTTTTCCTTCTATTGCGATATTTTTAGAGGTTCTTGTATTTATTGAGAGGTTCTAAATCCTAAACAGCTCATTTTCATCATATAGTCTAGTGTCATGAAAAATATACATAATATAAAGAAACTATTTAATAGTTAACTTCAACATAATTATACGATGTATATTTTTTTTGATAAAAACAACCTTGTCAATAGCTATAATTGTTCAAAATGAAATTATTTTATAAATAAATAATAGAATATAATTCCCACATTTAGTGAAATTATGTTAATGATGAAACTATAGTTTGAAAATAATTTGTTAATTTTAAACAATATTTTAAGTATCTATTATAGAAAACTTCTTATAATATAAGTCACTTGTGTACAAACATATTTGATTTTTCTTACCCTTTTTCTTGATATCTCATTATAGTGATTCCATGGAATTTTTGAATTTTATATTAAATATTATAAAATAAAATAAAAAATTAGAATAATATATTATCATCAAAATAATTTGACTTATTTATCTAATATTTCTATAAATATATCACCCACATCTCTTAGTATATAGCATAATGAGTAAGAAAAGTTTTCTTGGCGATAAAAACATATAACCTCCATTGACCACTAAAATAAAAAAAATAGTTCAATATAGATACTAATATAATTGAAAATTTTATGAATTATGATAGTTATATGAATTATGTTTTAATAGTTCATAATATATGGAAGGACCCAACACTTTATTTCTTCGATATGTTATCTTTTTAAAGCATATGTGATTTTACATTCACTATTTAGATTCAAAACTTCTAAAGAAATGATTTTTAGGTCCATGAATTAATACAAAAACACTTTTTTGTTTTTGATGATTTTTTTAAAGATACTTATTCAATAAAAGATAGGTATACTTTGAGAATTAAATTGAATTTATGTAATGAAAATAAATATTATAATTAACTTACATGAAAAAGACTTTCATCACTCTCATGCCTAGAATGTCAAAAATAATATGCTCTATGATATATTTTTTCATTATTGTTAATAGATAATAACATCCCTAAAGGTCATAATTCATCATTAGATGATAGTAATACTCCAATATAAAACCATATTTTTATAATTTAGTTAGTTCTTCAGATACTTGGAATGCTATATCTAAAGGTGCTGGATCTTGATGTTGTACTCTTTATAGAATTAAATATTTATATCATAGACATTACTATACTATATATATATATATATATAAGAAAATATAAAAATTAATTTAAAAACAATATTAAATAACAATATAATCTATGTATACATCAATGTTCATCTGGTGTATAATTCAAGATGGAAAAAGTAAATTTTTTTAGAACACTATCTAGTTTTAACCACCTAATCAGAAGGGAATGAAAATCCAGATGTTTTATCTATAATATTATATACTTTCACCCTTAGTTGTTCCAAATATATATGTTGGTGATATAATTTATCTCTTGTAAGATTTATTAGGATTATATAACACTTATACAAGTATTAGAAGACATAATAAAAATTAAATAAGGATTTTCCATACTATGAAATCAAAACCATGTATAAATATAAATAGAGAACATACCATAAAATAAATATAATGTATGATTCCATATGAAACAATATTATATTGATGATCCGTAAAATATAAATCACAATAGATGGTCGATCATGGAGGAGGGGTAGGAGTGGGATACATAGGATGAAACTGTCTCTACATGTCAATAAACATCATCTACACAGTTGATCTAATCTTTTACTCTATCGAATGACCCAAGTCCCAAGATTAAGTTTTAAAAAATTTAGAGTTTACATTGTATGATTCCTATATTAAAGAAGTATTAGGATGACCAAACACTTTTCTAGGATGAAAACCTACCATTTATCCTAGTACATGACTTGCATAGTCTTTATTTCTTAATGTTGTTGCAAGTATGCCCTTCCTACCATCTAGTATTAACACCCAATACGAGATCCACTATTGCATGAAATAATATATAGACTATAGTATACATTAAATCGATTAATAAAATCTAAAAAATATGGGAAACCATTTAAATTTATTCTTATAATCATATCAGCTACTACCTTCAACTCTTTGGCAAGATATTTCCATTTTTTCACCATTCATGCATTTCTCCATTTTTTCTGGAATGTAACGTACCAGACTGAATACCTATGCATCACACTAGAATCGACATGTCATAGACCTAAGGAAATTTCTTAATCACTCTATGATTGAACAAGTGCGAAGGTTATACACATAATAATTTACCACTTTGATAAGTTGAATTCATATATATATATATATATCGGATAAATTTATTTAATATATATTCATGATTTATTCAGAATGAGAATAATCAGTCCATGTAGTCAAAAAATTGTATCCCTTATATTAGATATATTAAATTACATAGATAGGAATAGGGAATATAGTGAGTACAAAAATACACCCAAAACAGAGTACATCAGGGGAGAGGTCCATGGGAAACATGGTAAACATCATGGATAGGATTGTGACAATAAACATCATATTCCCCTTCTGAACATTGGGTTTCTGGTATTCCCCTATATATTGATGGATGTAATATAGGTGGATGAAAGCGTATAGACCATTGTAGAAGGTGTCGTGGTGCTGGAAGCTGGATTGGTCGTAATAGGTGTAGGAGAGGTTCTAATTTATACTGGGGATGAATTTTTGAAATATGGATATATGAATGGAACCACATATGAAGATGGTAAGGTGGGACCCTTTACTAATATATCATACTCCGTGAAAAACCCATACTAGGAATCATGGTTTGTAAGATTGGGAGGAAGAATGATATGGGAGGGCGATGAGACTAAGTTGGAAGGGGTGAGAATGGAATTTGAAGCGGGGTCTATGGTAGAAGGTGGTGGGTAGGTAGTTTCAGTATATGGTGGTGGGGTAGTAGTGGTAAATTGGGATTTCATTATGTAATGTATGCTAAAATAAAGGAAGATCCACCTTTTTTTCTCCAATATACACTAGATAATAGTGTTGTACCTCTAGATGAACTCTCACATGGCAGATAAAATGAGTTGTATGGTCTCATATAAGGGAGTTGGTGGTATATCAGATAGTGAATCATAGAAATGGGGTGGTTCTGTGGTGGTATCCATATAGGAAGGGTGTATGATAGGATCTGAGGCTGCGGAAGGTGGGGTAGTTTCTTCATGAGAAGGTGAAAGTGGGGTAGAGCATCTGGAGATGGAGCCTCATCAGTTTCCTTGACATACTCAGGAGCCCACACATAGTACCTCATGATATTTTGAAATAACCAATTTTTTTGGATCAAGAGGAAATCAATAGATTCCATCTTCCCAAGAGAGGATAGGGGATGACAGGAACTGAAAATGACCAGATGACATGTAAGATTCATAATGAAACTACCCCCATCAATGTGCCATGATCCCTCCTTTTCTGAGCCTTGTAGTATAGTGAGAACTTCCTTGACATGTTTATGGTAGGTTCACTCATAGAATAGGATAATATGATAAACTCTATCTAGATTAAGGGACCATGTGAATCTTTTATAACCATCCAAGCACGGGTCAAGGCTTGATGAAATATTTGCAGGATGATACCCCATATCTGGGTAATCTTCATCATCTACGGGTCAGGAACGTTATGGGGGTTCATGTAGTTTATTCCTTATTTTGATCAATCCAAAATTAATCATAATAAGGATAAAACAAATCAATGGTATAAATACCTAGTACAATGCCAAACTCTACCAATGTGAGCTCCCAAGGCTGACTACTGAGACAAATGATGACGTGTGAAACATCAAGATCCGACATGGTTGGGAAATCCAGGAAAATATCACGATACATATCCTAACTTAACTCTATGATAATATAAAGGTGAATCCATTAAATTATATCCAATAAATCCTCATGCATGAGTAACTTCTCAAGAATGGCGAGGTAGAGGGTCTTGTTGGTCCTCACAGGCTTGGCCTTAATATGGACCAAGATAACCTTCTGCTCAGGCATAGAAAAGTAGAGGCATGGGTGCAGGTGAAGATTCTAGGAATCACCCTATGACTAGATAGAATAAGATTGGGAATATTTTAAGGCTATGGGAGTAGCTGAACCTGATGCAGATGATGAAGTGGAAGGATCTATGGGTGGTGGTGGAGGAGCATGTATTGAACACTTGGGTTGAGGAGGAAAAAATTTATGGGCAACACACTTAGAGGATGAGGTGATGATGGTTTTTATGAGGGACATTTAAGATAGGAGGAATGATAAGGATAGGTAGGGGACCATTACTAGAGGTCCTAATGGTAGAGAAGGATGATAAGTAGAAGGAGGGTATGGCATAGGTGCTCACATGAGAGAGGGGTAGGCCATTGGTCAGGGGGAGGACATAGGAGAGGGGGACACCATGAACCCTAGAATCATGAATTACATTGATGGCCCATGGTTTTCATGTTTCATTTCTCATTCATGACATGTAAAACATGAGAATTTATTTTTACTGACCCTGAAAGATTCAAATTGTGTACAATTTATTTAATGTGAATTTCCCTATTTGTACAACTTTTGGCCAAGTGCCTATGACCTGATACTAGTGTTGATGTTCCTTACTAAACTTTAGAAAGCCTAATCTAACATATAGAACCTATCAGAGGTTTCCTTTCAGTTTTTTCTTCATTCAACATCAAGATCCATAAAGGATTTGAGTAAGATGAATTTTAAATACGTACCACACCCCTCTTGAAATGGTTCTTGATTATTTTTTAATCTTTGACTGTTGATAATAAAGGGTGTTCCTTCATCTATTTATATTTCAATCATCCCATAGGGGAAAAATTTGGAAAGTTCAAAAGGAACCAACCATTGGGATTTTATTTTCCCATAGAATAGCTTCATATGATAATTAAAGAGTAGAACCTTGGCCCCAATTATGAGGACCCTTTGTGATAAGTGTTGGTCATTCCATTACTTTTCTTTTTATTTATAAATTCTAGAATTTTCCTATGCATCCCGTAAAATATCTTCCATATCATTCATTTTTAGTATTATTTTTTTCTCTTCCATTTGAGAATCCATGTTTTGTTTTTTAATTTCCCAATAAGAGATATTCTCCAATTCAATTGGAATGTGATAGGACTTCACATAAACAAGTTTTAATGGAGTAGTTCCAATGGATGTTTTATATTCCATGATATATTCCCAAATAGAATCATTTAAATTAAATCTCTAGTACTTCCTACAATTGTTAACTATCTTTTTTAAGATTTTTTAATCTCTCAATTGGATAATTCAACTTGACCGCTTGCATAAAATTCCCTATGTTCAAGAAATAATATAACTACAATATTTTTAATGTGAGTTCCCTGATAACTAATGAGTAATTGGGAAATAAAAATATATAGAAAATATTTTTTCTAAAAAAATTCATAACCACCTTGGCCATGTCATGGGTAGTGGCTTTGGATTCTACCCACTTTTAAACATATCCCACACTAACCAGGATGTAATAATTACCATAATAATTAGGGAATGGTAACATGAAATTAATTCTCTATAAATTATAGATTTTTACTTCAAGGATAGGGTTTTGGGGCATTTTTTTTGTTTTCCAATAGTTCCTATACGCTGGCATCGATCAAAACTCTGTACAAAGCTACTCGCATCCTGATGGAGTGTGGGATAGAATAGTCTACTTTATAGGATCTTATATATGGTATGTTAAATCCCAAGTTGTACTCTAATTGGTGACTTTTTAAATATTTTGATCATGCTTTGTATTTCATCCTCAAAGATGCAACATCATATCAGGCCATCAATACAATGCTTAAATAATAAAATTCCATCATAGTAATAACATTAATCATCGACTAAGAACTTATTTATCAATTTATATGAGAAGTGTGGGTAAAGATATCCTATTGAAATATTTTTTGGAATATCATACAACCATTTTCATACTTTCATATTTATATTTCAAAATTTTTCATCAGGAAAATCATCCTCAATACTCAGATTTTCATTATCCTCAATACCAAGCAATGTAAGTACAGATAATTGGTCAGTAATGAAATTTTTAGTCCCTTTTTTTATTTTATTACTATATAAAATTCTTATAGAAACATGATCCACCATATTAGTGATGTTTTGACATAATTTTCTCTCAATTAGTATTTCAATTCTGTATGATCTGTATACACCACCACTTTAGAAAGCATGATGTATGATCTAAATTTTTAAAAGGAAAAGACCATTGCTAGAAACTCCTTATACATGGTTGTATAATTGACCTGAGTTTCATTTAGGGCATGGATATCATAATGGATAGGGTATAAGATGTGTCCAACACACTTTCCTAAAACAACACCTGCAAAAAATTGCTGACGTCTTGCATAAATTCAATTTCCTTATACCAGTTGGGTGATACTATGATACGAATGGCCACCATTATATTTTTCAGAATATTGAATTCCAGCCTAAAATAATTAGTGAAATATAATAGATTATCCTTATACAATATATGTGCTAATAGGTAGGATATTCTTGAAAAATATTGGATAAATCGGAAATTAAACCCTACATATCCCAGAAAACTCCTTCTACATTTCAGTGACATGGGTTCAGGTGAATCATTGATCACCTTGATTTTTTCAAGTTTGACTTTTGTACCATGATTTTATTTTTTATGTCTGAGGAATAATAATCCTTGGACCATAAAATAAAATTTTTCATAGTTTATCATTAGGAAATTATCTTCATATCACTCCATAACTAACTCTAAATTAATTAGGAAAACCTCCAAGAATCTTTCGTATATGGAGTAATCATCCATGAAAATCTATAGAAATTTATCCACTATATCATGGAAAATGTGTTTCATGTACTTTTTAAATTCCATAGGTGTGTTTCACATTCCAAATGAAATCCTTCTATAGGAGAAGGTTTTTAAAGGAAATGTTAATGTGGTTTTTGAAAAATCTACTAGGTCGACTACAATTTGATTGTATCTAGAATATCCATCCAGAAAATAATATAATTCTTATCTGACTAGTCTCTCCAATATCTGGTCCATGATTGGAAGTAGAAAATGGTCTTTTAAACTTGAAGTTTTTATATTCCCATACTCATATTTATCTCTTTATCTAGTAATGGCTCAAGTTGAGATTAAATAAATTTATTGTTTTTAATAATAGTCATTCCGTCTTTCTTCCGGATGACTTGAAGCATACTCATCCACTCACTGTTAGAGATGGAAAATATTATACCAGTATCAAGAATATTTAGTAATTATTTATTTACTACTTATTTCATTGGTGGATTAATTCACCTCTGAGGTTGGTGTTTTGGTTTAACACCTTCCTCAAACAAAATTGTTTCGGTGAAAATCATGGGAATTATCCCCTTGATATCATCCACACCCTAAAAAATTGAGTTTTTATGCCTTTTTAGGAATTAAATTATGTTTTATTCTTATAATTGATTCATATATAAACTAATGATAACTAATAGTGAAATTTTATTTTCTTAGAATGATTACTTTAATATGTTTGGTAGAGGCTTCAATTCTAACATTAGTGGCTTGATGATTGAGGGTATGAACTATGGAATGGTTTCCCTTGTCAGAGGTTTACTATAATTTGCATCCTCAAAATAACCAAACTCATCCTCATCCAGAGATAGTCTCTATTTTTCATCGTTAATGGTCATGTAATAATATTTATCATTGTTATGAATGATGGATTGAAAATCAAATTAATCGCCACGTTATCTGAAAGCTTTTACTAAATTAAACACTACATTTTCATCACCAACTTTAAAAATCATCCTTCCTTGATTCACGTAAATAAACTCCTTTAAAATGGAGATAAATTTCCTCCCTATAATGATGGGTATAGATCCTTCTTCCTTGATATCCAAGATAAGGAAATCAATAGGAAAAATTAAAATACCAACCATTAATAAAACATCCTTGAGAAGTCCTCAAGAGTACTTGTCTAATCGGTCATCTAGTTGAAGTAAAACTATTATTGGTTTCAAATATTCAATCCATAAATTTTGTAGGAAACTAATGGTAATATTATTGATACTTTCACCAAGGTTATATTGGTATTTTCTGAATTTACACATTCTGATAGTATAAGGAATCAAGAAGTTTTCGGGGTCTCACATATTTGGTTGGAGTTTCCACTGAATGACTGAGGATAATTATTTTTTCAAGGAGATGAATCCTAGGTATTTTATTTTTATTTTATTGGAGAGAAAATCCTTCAAGAATGTTTTATAAGTAGGAATATGAGAAATGGACTATGTGAAGGGGAGATTTATGTGTAACTACTTAAATATCTATAAAATCTTTTTGTATTTCCCCACTATTTTGACTTGTATAATTATATATAGAAATGGAAGATGGGATTTTTATGGTGATGGTTCCAAACAAATATCTCATTTTTCAAGGTTATCTTATATAGGAAGTTTTTATTTGGATTTTATTCTAGATTTTGTACTTGATTAGCTTTATGGGTTCTATCATCTCTATCCTGGCCAATTATTGTCTCATGTATTTAAGGTTCTTCTATATTATTTTCCTCACCTATGAATGGATCCTAAAAATTCAATGTTTTTATTATCCTAAGAACCAAAACCTTAGACTCCTCTATAAGATGTGTCCCATTATTATTGGGAAACAAACCCAGTAATTGGTTTCATAGAGTTTTGGAGATTTTTCTCACTTGGTACTCAAGATTGCGGAGGGTTTCCATTTGATTTTTTATCTCAGTTTCTTATGTAGTCATCCTCTGATCCACCTTTTGAAAAAATATTGTGAGCTGGTTATTAAGATTTGATTTTTGTGGTAGGGATTGTTGTGGCCTCCTTGGTGGATCTTCCTAAAACTCTTGTTGGGGCATAGTTTTTTGAGCTCAAAGGGGAAAAGATTATTGAGGAAATTGTTGTTGAAGTTAAGGAGATGGATTTTGAGGTGGGTACCTAGGTGGTCCCTAATTTCATGGTGGTTCTTGACCACTCCTCTATTGTTAGTAACCTTGATTGGTTTTTTGTGGCTGTTGAGCAAATATTTATTTAATAACAATCTTGATTTTGGGGTTTTTACATTCCAATTATACAGCCCTTGTATAGGTTTGTGCCTCCACACATTTCACAGGATTGAATTTCCATAATAGGGGAAGGAGGTGGAAGTTGTGGAGAATATAGCTGAAAAGTTTCAAGATTCTATGTGAGGGATTAAATTTGGGTTTAAAGGTTGGTATTTTCTTCCACCTAGTGAATTCCATGTCTAGGTAGTCCCTGATCACTATAACATAGACTATCATTTTGAGATGTTTCATAAAAAAGTACTCTATCAAATTATAGTGTTTTCAGCATGAGTCCTCCGTCAGTGGCAATGTCTAGTATAATACATGTAGCTGGTTACATTCCTTGGTAAAATTTTTGAATCTGTATCCACATATCAACTTTTTGATGTGGGAACTTTTGAGTAAACTCTTTAAAGAGATCCCAAGCTTCCCAAGTTGATTCTCCATCTTCGTAGGTGAAGTTATGGATCTCATTTCTAATCTTCCATGTTCGTATAGGTGGGAAATATTAGTCTATTTTTTAGAGAAATCATCCCAAATAATAATTAACTTGTGATATTAGATTTTGAACTAATCCTTGGATTTTTCATGCAATTAAAATGGAAAAAATCTATGTATGATGGAATCATATGTCACACCTTGACTGAAAAAGGTATCACAAAATTCTAGGAATATTTAAATATGCACATGTAGATCTTAACTCTAAAGTCCACTGAATTTTCCTTGGTTTTAGATCATGTGGAGGATTCTAGGTTTTATTTAAAACTTATGAGTTTTTATATGATGATGAATGATTCAAGGTATAACACCACTAATAGATGATAACTCATAGTCCATGATAGTATACTCGTGTAGTGTTAGTCATTCTCTTTGTTGTTCAGGTGTCACATATTGATGATCTTGATGGTTAAGTGATGGAATGTTGTTGTGATAATCCATAATTGAGATAAAATGTGAGGAATGGTATCTAAAAATTTTGGTATAAAGAGAAAAAAAGTTCTTGAACAAAAATGATCCTTGATCGAGTTAGAGGGCCTTAGTGCATGAACTAGATGAAAAAATAGACATAGGTGCTAGTATGGGTATGAAAATTATAAAAAGAAATCAGTTAGATAAAATAAGGTGTGAGGCAATCCTAGGTTCTCACCAAATTTCACATTACCTAAGAAACAACTAGTCCTCTAAAATGATGCTAAAAATTGACCAGCCCATACAATTTCTTTGATTCCACACAGGTGTTGATAAGATTAGAAATTTATAAATCCAAAACTATAAAAGATACAAATGTTTAGAATAATAAAATAATGGTGTCAAAACCATATGGATAAGATATAAAAGCTAGTAACCTAGTGATTATATCATGGTAGTTTTATTCCTCATGTGACTCTTACAGTTTTGTTCTCTATGTCTTACATGGTGTGGTTTTACTTTAGGAGAAATTGAAGGGATCAGGGTCAATTTTAGGGCTTAGGAAACAACTATTCCATGATCTAGATTTGGATAGTTATGTGGATTAGGTTGTGAAGCAATGTAGAGGTCACCAATTGGTTTTGGTCAAACCAATTGGATCTACCTAAGTTGGAAACTAATCATTGGTCTATAGGTAGTTAATAACTTAGGTGTAATAATCTTAGCTTCAAGGGTAGACAATGTCACATGCTATTAGTCTTAGCCTCCACAACTCTAACTAGGTCAGACTATTTTTATTGAAATTACTTAGATCAGGTTTATGCTATATAATATGATTAAAAATAATTAATAACGTAATTACTATCCAAAGGGTTACCCATGTTTTTATTTAAGGATTCATTAGGTTTAAACTTACCCTACTCTTGTCCCCTAACCCTTGATAATTAGCCACATATGATAATGATGGTTTTAATAAAACATAAATTGGAAACATGCTTGAAATATTAATTAAAATATTAATATTAAATCAATTCATTATTAAATAAATTTAAAATCGATCAACACACTTACTAGAATAAAGGAACAAGAAAGGAAACACAACAATTATGGTTGAGAGAAATAATTATAATTGAAGAAACAATTGGAATTGAAAAATAGTTGGAATGAGAATGAGCAATCTAAAAACATTTTGAATGATGTGTAGAAAAAAAGATCAATAAAAAAAGAAAATAAAATAGAGGAATGTTGTTCTAGAGAGTGTAGATAAGATATTGTAAAATAAAGAAGAAAGTGAACTTTCCACTCATTTTGAATCAGCACTGAAATATATATAAGCCTGATCATCTCAAGATTTATAAAGGTTTCATGTCATGATATTTATTTAAATAACTTTTACCTAAAATCTTTCACGAAATGTAAATTAAATTCAACCCATCTTATCAGGTCCACAAAAATATCCTGAAATATTATAACAATCAGATTTCACAGCTTGAATCCTTGATAGGTTTAGAACTAGAAACTTTCATGTTGTGTAATAAATTCACATTCTGTATTTATTTTTCATGGAAGATTCATGACTTGTACTGGTTTCACGGGTTGTCCTTTAGTCAGAATCTATCCTATTATCGATGAATTCACATCATTAATAGGCTTTATGATGCTTAATATCTTAAATTTATGAAATTATTTTGTGCACTTTCCAATTTTTCTACTACTATATTTCTTATCTCTAGTGTGATAATTGTTTATCTAGTGCAATTATTTTGCTACTAATAGTTTTTAGAGGTTCCCAATTTTACATCACCATCCAGTATTTTACCCCATGGAATGAACTTCATTATAAGGAGCTCTTGATTACCATCTTTAAATTCATAATTCCAATCTCCAGTATGTCTATGCAATTATTTCTTTCTCTCCCACATCACTTTCCAAAACAATGAAAACATTGTTTCATTTTAAGTGTGGGGGATAAATTATTGATCTTTATTGTGTTTACACTTGGATTTTTTCTTTTTTTAATTATTTTATGAGATATTTTTCATTAAAATAATGATTTAACTTGAAATCTCACCCCACCCATTTAAATAAAAGAAAAATTTTGGATGTAAAATGTTGAAATATATTTTTATTCTAACATAGAATTTTAGAATTATTAATGAGTTGAGTAATTTACTTCTGATTATTATTCCTTGCAATTACTTTTGATTGAAATATTACTAGTTGTTATGCCTAAGTGATTGAATTATTTTTTTTATTCTCATTACCAAGAGGATTCTGACCCTATATCATCATATTATTTTTTGAGCATATTTCTTGAGAGATAATTGGGGTAATTAAAAATATCATAACTTGAATTAGAATCCTATCGAGTCAATGAATGTATAAATATACTATTAAAATGATTGAGGAAATATTTTTTGATCCATTTATTCCAAAAACTATATTTAAATTTATCCTTTAAAAAGATCACAGAATCCGTGAATGACCATGTCTAGATTGAGTAATTTTACAAGCCCATTTTATCCTTTCCTACCCTACTATATAACTTTATTATTGTCACTTGAATAAGTGTGGGGGATATGGTATTTATTTATGGACATTGGATTCTTAAAACCGAGAAGATGTATGGTAACTTTTTCACATGATTTGTGGTAAGTGGTCCATGGTTCTTCTGATATAAAATTCATGATTATCTTATTAAAAAATATTAAAAAAATAAAATAAAAAATATGGATTTTTTATTATGAAGGTAAAAAATAACTATTACTAGACCAATGAATCTTATTATGGATCATATGTGGTTAGGAGATAGATGTGAGATCTGTCTTAGACATGAAATTTGAAAAAAAGAAGAAAGAATATACATTTATTTCACTTTTATGACACATCCGTGGACATTACCTGAGCTTTTGGGAGTGTGAATATGGCACATTATGGAGGAGTTTCTTCATCGTAATTTTCTTAATGATCATGTATTATAATTGAGATTTTACCCTACTTTTTGAGTTTTATTTTTATCATCTACCCACCCACCCTCTTCCACAAATTCATTTAAACCTGATTTCTAAAGCACTCATGATTAGTTGTGTGTTTTTATTTACAGTTTGAAGATGTTAGAAATAATGAAATCATATGGTTAGGAATATGTATTCAAGGAATGATCAAAAATAAAATTTCATTTTACCATGAGTGATGAAAGAAAATCCATGGCAATGTAAATTGAAATACATGTATAGCTTCTAAGGAACATTTGAGAAATTAAAATTAAATGAAGAAAGGATATGAATAAATAAACTAACTATGAGGCATGATTTATTTTATTTTTAGGAGTGATTTTGGAGGAATAATTTCTTTTCTAATACTTAGTTCAATTTTCTTGGTTGTAAGGCACATTTTCTATTTAAAAATGGTTTCACATGCGATCCTTGTAGAGATGATTTTCATTTGGGGATAATTAATTGTTCAAGTATGGGGGAATTTGATAAGTTGAATTCATATAAATATATTGGATACATTTATTTAAGATATATTCATGATTTATTCAACAATGAATTGTGTTTTTTTTGGTTTTTTCAGGAAAGAGGGAATCAATTATCAAAAGTAGAGGTGCTATAATTTAAAAAATTTCGGATATTACACATCTTGAAACTTATTCAAGATGTGAATTCATCAAGTACAGGAAACATAAAAACTGAAGAAAAAACCATAAAAGTAGTACAAGTCATTATTACTCTAGTATAAACAAATAAATGATGTTAATTCATTACACAATGTGAATGTTTCTAATTCTAAATCTGTTAAAGATTCAAATTGTGAAATCTGAGAGATATAAGATTTGTGTAGATTTTTTTGGATCTAAGTACATGATGTGAATTTCTTTTACATGCCATGAAAGTTTCAACGTAGTATTAATTTAAATCAACCTCATGATGTAAACAATTTACACACTGTGAGATGATTTGGCTTATATATATTTTAGTGCTGACACAGAATGAGGTACAACTACACTTTCTTGTTTATTTTACACTATATTCTCCAAAATTTCCATAACTACTTTAATCTATTTTATTTTATTGTTTTATTGATCTTTTTCTACTATTCGTCATTCCAAAGGTTTTTGGATTACACATTCTCATTGTAACTATTTTTCAATTCAAATTGTTATTTCAATTATAATTATCACTTTCAACCTCAATTTCCATGTATACTTTGTTTAATTAATCCATGTAAGTGTTTTGATATATTTTAAATTGGTTTAATTGTGGATTAATTATGAATTTTTTAATTAATATTTCAATCATGTTTCAAATTTATGTTTTTTATAATACCGTCATTATCATGCGTGGCTAATCTACTACGGTTAGGGGTTGAGAATAGGGTATGTTTAAACCTAATGAATCCTCAACTCATAACTTGGGTAACCATTTGGATAGTAGTTAGGTTAAGAATTATTTTTCATAAACCTGATCCGGGGAATTACAATAGAAATACTCTAACATGATTAGATTTGAGCACGCTGGGACTAATATCCCATGACACTTTTATTCCATTGAATCTAAGATTATTGCACCTAGGTTATTGAATCCATTTAGACCAAAGAGTTGTTTCCATCTTAGGTAGATCCAAGTGTTTTGACAAAAACCAATTGGTGACCTCTGCACTACTTTGAAACCTAACATATATGACTATTCTAAGATAGATCAATCAATAACTTTTCTCTATGCACTAAAATTGAACCCGATCACTTTTCTTTCACCTGAAGTAAAACCAAACTACATAAGCCTTAGAAAAACAAATCCATGAGAGTCACATGAAAAATCTATATTTTAGGTTCAAATCACTAGTTTACTAGATTTTCCAGCATGTCCCTATTGGTTCGACCCCATTCTACCACTATTATATACCATTGTATCTAGTCTAGTTTGGGATTTATAAATTTCTAATCTGATCAACACCTATGCATAATCAATAACGATGTTTGGTTTGGTCCCCCTTATATATAATAATGAAATAATTAGACAAATTATGAATCAATCAACTAATACAACCAATAATAAACCATAAATGGTATAATGCATAAATGTGAATTGGAAACAATGTCAACATAGAGAATATATATGAAAATACATAATCAAAATTATACACATAACTATTCCCCATTGGGTATCTGATAAATTCAAATTCCACCACCTCCTCAATGCTATAACTGATCCTATAGTCCAATCTAATGATTTGATAACATCAGTCTTACATGAAAGACAAAAAATATAAGATAATGTATATATACACATAGGTGTGTGTTAAAATCCAATTAGGATACCACCATGATTTTATACATTCCCTTTCATTTGAAAAATAATACATGGTATTTTGAACTACAAGTATGAAAGTATCATTTTAAGATTTTATGAAATACACGTAGCACGGGATACACATTTTTTATCTTTCAAATAAAATTAATCAGGTTATCTATGTGATCAAAAATATACATATACAAAAGTAAATTCATAAATGAAAACAATTTTTAATAAATTAAGCCTCATGGAATCATGAGAAAATACCTATGATCCTATTACTAATAAAATCCATAACCATATCCATATCCAACTACACATAGACTGCTAATCATAGTGGATTAATAAACTATCAGATAAATCCCCTGGATAGAGAAGAATCATAAAATAACGGCGATTCCCATAATGGACCTAGAAAGATCAAAATGTATTGATAGTCCACACTAATTGTAACAGAATACATAACTAGTGAAGGAAATACTAGACAGAGCAGAATCATCTTGTAGTATAAATACTTATCACCATAATCCATTATTAGTACCTAAGTTATTCGCATGAATTTTTAATTAAATCAAAACGATATAAATTATTTAAAAAAAATAAATGAAAAAACCCCTATACACAATCCATTATCCATCAAATAATGATTTTTTATATACATTTAATAATAAAATGGAGCTATAATATCAAACATGGAACAAATCTAAAGTATCTGATAACTTCTTTATATTTTTTATTACATCATATAAATGTGAAATTCCTCCTTTGTAAATCATAATAAATCACAGCAAACTAAATATAATCTTTGGAAAATAAATAAAAAAACATGATATATTTCTTTTATACTTTAACTAAAACATTTCATAAAACCACTTCAAGTGAAACAAACACCTCTTTATAAATTAAAAAAATCATCAATTATATAATATTCATCCTAATTAAATTATAAAAAACTATTAAATTAAGAAAAACAATGTATTTCATCATAGTACTATACTTGAAATTTTATTGAGAACCTAGTATTCAATTCCATACATGATTATAATTTTATATAAAAATCCCTTGAAAAATTATTTTATATAACATGAAATTGGAAACAAATAATGAAAAGTTATTTGTAAATATATCATATATAATTCATATGATCATTTTATTAGTGAAGAAACACATTGAAAGTACCCAAGTTGTTAGGGTTTTATCAAATAAATATATAGGGATAGAATCATCTACCTAGAATTGATGAAACCCCAACACCATCACTAAATAATGAAAAACTAGTGATAGAAAATGGGTTCACATCATTTTAACTAAAAAAATACCATGAAATTCATGGTATTTTCCTTGATATAGGAAAAACATGAGAGAAAGAAAACCAGAGAAGGATGAAGAAGAGAAATAGAGAGGAAAATCATACCTAAGGCCTCACATGGAAGACCCCCATTGGATATTGAAGATAGGATGAGGATAGGGAGCTCCCTCCCCCTTAGGTCATGTGTATCGGATAAATTGTAGAGGAATAGGGGCTTATCCCACTTTTAACAAATGTTGTTAAAATAATAATATTATCATCATTATTAAAATAATAATAAAATTCTAGAAACACCCATGAGTTATAATGATGATGATGGCAATGTCAATATCGTATTTACACATTCCATAATGAATTTTATAATAATATATGTATATAATAATAATCATATCAATTACACATAAAAAATAACACATATATTTTAAACAACATGTAATCCAAAATATTTCTCTCACAATTCATGAATTTTATAATAAAAATAATTACCCAAAACATCATAATAGTATTTTATAAATCAATTATCAAGGGTATCATGAAGTTATGACATGAAAAATAAAATTTTAGGTCAACTTATAGGAATTCATAATTATTATCAATGATTTATCAAACTATGCACTAATTGTGCATCACTCACTACCTAAAATTTTATAAAATTCATGGTTATTATGAACAGTTTCCTAAACCATACACAAGTTGTGTATCACAAATTTTTTTTAAAAAATCATTTTTTTTCTAAAAATAATATTATAAAAATATATATTCAAAAGTGAAAAAGTGGGGTGTCATAATTCTACACTACATAGTGCTTTGATCCCTTGGAAGTCCCTATTAGGTCTTATGATTATTAACTAAATTCAGTTTTCATTAAAATAATTTTTTTATTTTGAAAATATTTATAATAAAATAAAAATTGTAATCTTTAATGGAAAATAACTCGATTCAAAATAACACTTTCACATTTTAATACCATGTAGGTACTCCCCACCATGAATACATGCCATATAACTCCTCACTATTATACATCTCAATACTAAGTTGGACCCCTCATCCAAATCCAATATAATTTCAATCTCCACCAAATGATTGAAATTTTGAACTCTCTTTTTCTCAAAATTATAAATATAAATTGAAACAATAAGTCCTTTTACTAAATAAACTCATTGAAAAACTTAATTTCGTTATAAATACCAAATAAAATACAAAAAACCATGATTTATTTGATAATAAATAATAAAGACTAAAATAAAGGTCCCATTTTATTTCTTTAAAATTCCCACTGAACATAGAAGATTGGGTAACCCATCTTGAAAATAATTTTTAGAAGTCTTATATACCTATCTTAAATGAGAAAATATTATCTAGGTGGAACCTAAATAAAAAAAATTTTATATATCCTAATAACCTTCAATTTTATAGGGCATAGTTCCTAAAAAGACATCAAGATCAGAATTTATGATTCTTTAAAGTTAAATTCCTATTTTCAACCTTTTTTGGGATAATTGGTATTTTTAAGGACCATAAAAAAAGAATAAAAGTGTATATTGGGTCAAAATAACGATAACAAAATTGTCCTTAGACACTTCCCACAATACATGATTATTTTGGAAAATTATATAATTGTGCACCAACCATGTAGGTAGTTCTATAAATTTTTTTGAACATGTACGGTTTACCAAACCATACACTAACCTTTCAATTTTCCTAGAAAACCATTAATTTAGTAAAATCACATTCTTAACACCATTTTTTCATAATTTTGGCCCCAAAATTTACTAATAAACTTATAAAACTAAAATTTTCCCATTAAAGGAATTTTTTATATTTTAGAAACAGGTTTCAATGAGTTTGACTTATACTATTAATTATTTCTTTAGGAAAATTTCTGAAATCTCAAAATTTCCTAGTTATTAAAAAACTCAAAATTTTATTTTTAGAATTTATATTAAAAACTATCAAAAAAATTCTTAAAATGTATATTTATGAATATTACATATGGTTAACACTTTAATTTCATGTTTTGAATCTATATGACATTCAAACTAGACTATACCCCTCAATATCCAAAAATTAATTCAAAATAAACACTTTCCTGGAAAACCCATCAATCTTAACACTTATCAACCTCAAAACTATTTATATACTATTAAAACAACTATAAAAATCATGTTACCATAATATAATTAATGAAAACATGCCCAAAATAATTTTCATATATATGAGAAATCACAAATCAGTTTAATCACTAAAATAAAAGAAGTTTAAAACCATGTATTCATAATTTTTTTTTGAAATAAACTAGTCATCCAAACAGGGCATTATACATATAATAAATCAAGATCAACTAAGTGTTACATGTAATACATAAGAAAACTGATTTTAAACCACTTATAAACTAAGAATTTTTTTTAGAGTCATCAAATATTTAATGAAATTCCAATTTTTAAAGACTTGAAAATAATTTTACTTGAAACAAGACACCCAAAAAACTTCCCAAATCACTATTATAAATTTAATTTATAAATATATCATAAATATATTTCAAATAACTAATGGTATAAAACATGCATGCATAGAATCATATTAAATCAACTAAAGATAACAAAATTCTATAAAATTTACATCACCTAACTTTCAAAACCATTTTAAAGGTATATATAAACAATAACCAAATCTATTCATATATTGAAAAAATTTCATTATAAGATCAAAATTTTCCAAATAAATAGTTTTAGAAACTTTAAACATAAAAATTAATATATTTTGAAAATAAATTACATGAGAAACATAGAATTTTGGTATACTTATTAAAAAATAAGTTCAAATTTATTAAACCATTAATAAACATTGCCTAGCATGAAATAAAACCATAATTTTATCAATAACCATTTTATAGATCATTTAGATAGTATATTAAAAATAACTTACATATATAAATATAAATACAATGAATTGATTTTTATAATATTGTAACGACCCAAAGTTTTTCAATGGAAATTCCCTTCTTATATTTATGTCAAAAAATAACATGAAAATACAACATAATGAACTACTAAGTGATAACTGATCTTTACACATAAGTTTGTCACTTCTGTGTTTGGAATTTCAAAAATCCGACATACACGGTTGTGTTCAAGATGATTTTTGGAGTCTAATGAAACAAAAATAATTTTTGGTGAATAGTGACCTACCCTTATAAATAGTAACATACCCTTATGAATAGTAATATGAACCTTATGAATAGTAAATCATCCAACATAATAGTAACATTACCTATGAATAATTAAATAAAATTTAGACATCTAAGAAAGTGACAATTTGACCTTAGTAAACGCTTTGGTATGTTGTAAGTCATAAATAATTAATTATAATTAATTAATTAATTTAAAAGGAAATTTATTTCCCTAAAATGTATTCATAAATTATTGAATCAATGTCTTATAGTTTTTAGATAATTTTATAAGACCCTACGTAATTTTTGAAAGCACTATAAAATCGGTTTTAATCTTAAAAACTGTTTTTTAAAGTAAATTATGATTTTAATTAAATATTAAATTAATAGTATTTATAAAATTATTTTTGAAAAATGGAATTAATTTTTGGATTCTACACTTTGAAAAATGGTTGGGGTAATTTTTTGGGATTTTTCTGAGATACTTGAATTTTTGATGAATAGTGAAATACCTTAATTTACAAAATAAGATAAATAAGCTAATTATGGAGTCATGTGTGATGTTATGCTGATGTAAGCCCACTAGGTTCGGGATTACATTATAACTTTACTATTCTTGGTCATCCAAGACTCACTCTTCCATGTCTTGTGGGGAAATAATAAACTAATTAATTTTATATTAAGGAAACCTCTCTTCCCTCCACTATAAATACCACCCTTCACTCCCTCATTTCCTCACACCTATCAAGCTCCAAGACTTCTCTAAACTCTTCAAAAAAACCTTACCTTTCCCCTCCCCCATGTAAAAGAGCTTCTGGTCTCATCAAAAGACCAATCTTAGTCCCTTACGGATGTTCTCAAGAGAAGGATTCAAGAGGTAATTTCCCTCCCTCTTCTACTTTAATTTCCTTTCAAGTTCTAGTACATTTCTTGATCTCTCCCCACCTATATTCATCAAAATTGTATTGTAACTCCATTATTATACATATAATGTAATTTTATGATTATAATGGGATATTATATCATCCAACCCCTTTCTATCTTCCTTTAATTTTATTAAAGAGAACATTGTTCGTGAGGTGTTAATTTATCACCTTCAAGAATGACATGCTTTCTTCTTACATTTCTACCTTCAGATCAGGTCATAAAACCATTTTTATGGTTGAAACAGAATATGGTATATGTATTATGTTCTATTTAAAGTTCTGGAAATAACATATGACCATATTACTAAGTGATAAGTTAAAACAAGTTCGTTGTGATCCAAAAACCACCCAAATTGATCCAAATAACCATCATTTAATTATTATCTAATGATTCAACCACACGGATCTAATATAACTCATTATAAGATCATTAAAAATCCTTTAATATCATTAATTACTTCTAATATCATTTCTGGATGTTTACTCATGTTCTAACCAAACTTCAATTTAAGAATACAAGTGAACCACCTAAGAAAAACCATAAAAACGAACATCACCGAACAATGTTTTTAAACTCTAAAAGTCATAAAAAGAAACATAATATGACATAATTAAACCATAATGAAACATATTAATGTAAAAATGGTTCTGGATTTATAATTAATGAATATAATGTTGTTATAGAGGACATTAAAGAGAAGGAAGCATTCAGGTACAAGGTAAGGGGAAATTCTCAAACCCAACTTTCACCCTTCGGGTTCTTCCTCTTTCAATCCATTTTTGATATGGTTACTCATTAAAGATATTTTTTTCATAATTATATTACTTTTTCTGAGATATAAATGTTTTCTACTAAAGTTTATTTCAATCAAAATGTTTTCCAAAAGAACTCTTCTTTTAAGAACTCACCTTTTACCTCTCATTCAAGGTTGATGGTTCTTGTATCAAGTATGTTGTTCCCTATTTATTTTGGGAACCAAATGTTTATGAATGTGTTCTTATGAGATTAAACCCATTAATTTTCATGGTTTAGTTATGTTCATTTATGTTATATGTTCATTGTGGCATTCATGATAAATGATAATGTTATGATGTAACGGGTTCACCTGGAATTATATAGCGCAATATGAATGTTTAAATGTGACGGGTGCGCCCAGAATTATATAGCACTATAATGCATTGGGTAAAGTGATGAATCTCATGAGTAAATTTTAAATTATTTTTGAACAATATTCTATCTTGGTTCAAAAGTATGTGTGGTAGTTAACCACTAAGACATGCTGTTTCATTTTTATGCATTGCCACATTTCAAGTCATTTATTTATGCTCCTCTCATGTTCCTGATCTTTTGACTATGTTATGATTATGCTCACCCCATGATATATTGTTCTTATCTATCCTCTTACAGGGATTATAGCTCACCCCTTTTAATGTATATCCTCAGGTGGCTACATGTACTAAGGAGAGGACAAGTTCCAATAAGAATCTAGAGAAGAAGAAATTAAAAAATGTTTATGTTAGATGTTGTATTTTCTTATGTGTGGTCCTAGTTTTCCCAAGACACTAAACCTTTGGATCCTCTATGTGTAATACTATTATGTTTTTTATCTTTGAAATGATGTAATAGTAATGTAAGAAAGGGCTGGTTCACTATAGTTGGTATCAGAGGCAAGGTTTAGTTAATTTGGGAATTAGGATTAGTGAACCCTAGGAAAAACCTACAACATGAGACTAAGTAAATATATGCACACAAAAATATTTACCTAGGGATCCCATATGTTATATTTTGGTATGAATTGTTTAAATTAATAAGTTATTCATGATTTTTTTACTTATGTTTTGTTCTAACCTTTTCTATTTTAGAAAATGGTGGGAACCAGGAGAATCAGGCCAACAACTCATGCGAGGGCCAATGCAATGATTGCCCGAATGACATCCCCAATGATTTGGGAGGTGGAGTTAAAAACATCATGGTTATGCTTACCCAATTATCTCAGGTTATGAATAATAACCATAATAATGGGGAGCATCCTCCTTCACTAAAGAGGGAGAAACTGGCTATCAAATTTTTTATGTGGCAACTACCACCGATGTTTTGTGGATCTTCTGATCCACTAGTTGCATAACAGTGGGTCAAATCCATGGAGAAGATATTTTCTATGCTTTACTATTCTGATATGGAGAAGGTGACTCTAGTTGTTTATTGTCTAGATGGAGAAGCTGATCAATGGTGGGATTTGATTAAGAAAACCAAGCCAAGGGAGGAAATTGAAGAGATGGAATGGGAAGACATTAAGATAATGTTTATTAATAAGTATTTCCCATGGAATCTTCGCACAAATATGGAGAGAGAATTCATAGAGCTCAGGAAAAAAGAAGGAGAATCTGTCTCAACCTATGAAGTGAATTTCACAAGGCTTTCAAGTTACAATTCGGGTTTTGTTATCAACAATTATAGAGAAATTAATAGATTCTTTAGTGGATTAAAACCACACTTTCGAAAGGCTCTTGCAATTCGAGACTTTGGGAGTTATGAAGAAGTTGTTCGGTGTGCTCTCAAAGTGGATATGGAGTTTGGATAATGGTCCCATGGATATGGTGATAAGAAAAGAAAGATGGAGTTTCAAGCTAGTGGATCTAATGATAAAGGTGGGAAGAAAAATCAATGACCCACATGCCAAAAATGTGGGAAGTTGCACAATGGGAACTGCCTCAAAGGGACGAGGAAATGCTTCAAGTGTGGGAAAGAAGGAAACCATGATCAAGAGTGTCAAAAATACAAGAAAGGGAAGGAGAATGTAGCCGATTAAAGGAGAGAACCACCCATGGTTCAATGTTACAACTGTAGGGAGCTAGGGCACTATGAAAACCAGTGCACCAAACCTCGAGTTCTTGAGGGTAATCATCGTCAGCTGCCACCAAATCCAAAGGAACAAGGGAAGGCTTATTCCATCACTACTACGGAGGTGGAGCATAATAATGAAGTCGTACAAGGTACACTTCCTATTCAATCAAGAATGAAAAAGTCTTATTTTATTCTGGTTCTACACATTCCTTTATATCTTGCAAGTTTGCTAGAACTATAGAATCGAAGCCACAAAACCTTGAAGTAGAGATATCTATAAAAACACCGAATGGTGCAATCATTGCAACCCAAGTGTTTGACTCTTCTCCCGTTGGCGTATGTGGGAAGATTCTTCTGTCAAATCTCGTAATATTTTCCTTGGTGTAATTCGACTCTATAATGGGAATGGACTGGATCTCGTTATATAGAGCGCATATCAACTGTCGGGAAAAGGAAATATCTTTTCATATTCTGAACCATCCCATGATCCTCTACAAATGCAAGGAAGATCATGAATCTACTTTGAAAAAATCCTTCAATGGTGTGGGTGTTGATTCCCTATGAAGAAGCGTACCTCTCCCAAATGGTTGAGTCGAAGGAAAGTTCCAACCTTGAGGAAATGACCATCGCGAGGGAATACTGTGATGTATTTCTTGAAGAGTTACCTGGAATTTCCTTGGATAGTGAGGTAGAGTTATCAATTGAACTCATACCTGGAGATACTCCTATCTCGAAGTTCCCCAATAGGATGGATCCTATCGAACTGGAGGAGTTAAAGAAGCAGCTGCAAGAGCATCTAGACAAGGGGTTCATATGCCCTAGTGCATCTCCTTGGGGTGATCCAGTTCTCTTTGTGAAGAAGAAGGATGGAACAATGCGGCTGTGTATCGATTATCAGGAACTCAACAAGATCACCATAAAGAACAAGTATCCTCTCCCAAGGATTGATAACTTGTTTGACCAGTTAAGAGGATCTCAGTACTTCTCAAAGGTGGATCTTCATTCTGGATATCATCAGGTAAAGGTGAAGAAGGAAGATATTATGAAAACTAACATCCGTATAAGGTATGGTCACTATGAATTTTTGGTGAGAACCTTTGGACCTACTAATGCCCCTGCAATCTTCATGGATTTGATGAGTAGAGTCTTTAGACATTACCTCGACAAATTTGTTGTAGTGTTTATCGATGATATTCTCATCTACTCAAAGAGAAAGGAGGAACATGATGAACATATAAGACTTGTGTTGGTGACATTAAGAAAGGATAAGTTGTACGCCAAGTTCAGAAAGTGTGACTTTTGGATGAATCAAGCCACGTTCTTGGGACATGTGATCAAAAGTGAGGGAATTTCTGTGGATCGTTCAAAGACAAAGGCGATTGAGGAATGGCCCAGTCCCTTTAGTGTCAATGAAATCTGTAGTTTTCTTGGATTAGCTGGGTACTACCGATGTTTTGTGGGAAACATCTCATGATTGTCAAGCCCGCTAACTAAGTTAACACGGAAATGGGTAAAGTATGTCTGGATGGAAGAAAGTGAGGGAAGCTTCAAGGAGCTAAAGAGAAGGCTGATCACTGCACCTATACTCACACTACCGAAAAGTGGAGAAAGTTTTGTTATATACAGTGATGCTTCAAATAAAGGCTTGGGTTGTGTACTCATGAAAAATGATAATGTGATAGCCTACACCCCACGATAGTTGAAGATCTATGAGCAGAACTACCCGACACATGATCTAGAGCTGATAGCCGTGATGTTTTACTTGAAAATATGGCGGCACTACCTTTATGGAGAGAAGTGTGACATATACACCAACCACAAAGAGCCTAAAGTATATATTCACACAAAAGGAGCTCAACATGCATCAAAGGAGATGGTTAGAGCTAATCAAGGATTATGATTTCTTTATTCACTATCATCCTGGAAAGATGAACAAGGTAGCTGATGCTCTAAGCAGAAAAGAACCTACTACTCTATCCATGTTGCGGATTGAGAAAGACCCTATCTTCTTGGATATGCAAAGAATGGATTTGGAAATCATAAGGGCGGGGGATACATCCTACCTTTCCCAAATGATTACGCAACCATCCACCCAAGAGAAGATTAAGGAAGCACAAAGGGATGACGTGGAGATACAAAAAAGGGTGAATGCAGTAAAGGAAGGGAAGATGCAAGAGTTCCATATCGAAGATGATGGTGTGATTCGGTTTGGAACGCATATTTGTGTACCTTCATCACCCGGGATAAAGAAGGATCTATTGGACAGTGCACATAGCTCAACTTTCTCTATCCATTCTGGGAGTACCAAGATGTATCGTGATCTCCGAGAACACTTCTGGTGGGATAACATGAAGAAGGAGATTGTGGAATATATATCAAGGTGCTTGGTATGTCAGCAAGTTAAAGCTGAGTGACAAAGGACCAAAGGTATGATGCCGCCACTTCCTATACCCATGTGGAAATGGAAAAATGTTACTATGGACTTTTTCACATGTCTCTCGAAGACATCAAAGGGGAATAATGCGATATGGGTTGTGGTTGACCGACTCACCAAGACTTCCCATTTTATCTCTATTCGGGAAGACCTCTCGCTTGAACAACTTGCAAAGATATATGTGAAGGAAGTGGTGAGACTGAACGACATTCCACTCTCAATTTTCTCTGACCTTGATCCAAGGTTCACATCTAAATTCTGGAGGAGCCTTCAAAATGCTTTGAGTACTAAATTAAATTTCAGCACGACCTATCACCCCCAAACCGATGGCCAGTCTAAAAGGACTACTCAGACGCTTGAAGATATGCTAAGATCCTGATCTCTTGAATTAAAAGGTGGTTGGGATCAGCATATCCCATTGGTTGAGTTCTCATATAATAATATCTTCCACTCGAGTATTCAGATGGCTCCATGTGAAGCTCTCTATGGGAAGCAATGTAGAACTCCAACCTATTGGGATGAAGTTGGATAAAGAAAGCTACTTGGACCTGATCTTGTGCAAGAGATGACAGAGAAGGTTCAATTCGTCCAAAAACACATCAAAGCTACTCAATGTCGGCAAAATATCTATGCTAGAAACCGTCGAAGGGACTTGGAGTTTGATGATGGAGATAAAGTCTTCCTTCAAATATCTCCATGGAAGAGAGTCATGCGATTCAGGAAGAAAGGGAAGCTAAGCCCAAGGTATATTGGCCCCTTTGAGATCCTTGACCGCATAGGATCTGTGGCCTATCGTCTTTCACTTCCACTAAATATGGCTCAAGTATATGATGTGTTTCATGTATCACTACTGAGGAAGTACATACCAGTCCCCTCACACGTACTAAACTCAGAGGTGGTGCAGCTGGAAGATGATATCTTCTACGAGGAGCAGCCAGTAAAGATTCTGTATCGGAGAGATAAGGTTCTATGCAACAAGACAACCCATATTGTAAAAGTGTTGTGGAGGAACCATAAGTTTGCAGAATCAACTTGGGAACCAGAAGAGGCAATTAAGGAGAAGTACCCTCATCTGTTTGTGTAAAGTGAAATTTCGGGGGTGAAATTTCTTAAGGGGGGAAGAATATAACAAACCAAAGTTTTTCAATAGAAATCCCCATATTATATTTATGTCAAAAAATAACATGAAAATACAACATAATGAACTACGAAGTGATAACTGACCTTTACACATAAGTTTGTCACTTCTGTGTTTGGAATTTCAAAAATCTGACATACACGGTTGTGTTCAAGATGATTTTTGGAGTCTAATGAAACAAAAATAATTTTTGGTGAATAATGACCTGCCCTTATGAATAGAAACATACCCTTATGAATAGTAATATGACCCTTATGAATTTTAAATCATCCAACATAAGAGTAACATTACCTATGAATAATTAAATAAAATTTAGACATTTTAGAAAGTGACAATTTGACCTTAGTAAACGCTTTGGTATGTTGTAAGTCATAAATAATTAATTATAATTAATTAATTAATTTAAAAGGAAATTTATTTCCCTAAAATGTATTAATAAATTATTTAATCAATTTCTTATAGTTTTTAGATAATTTTATAAGACCCTACGTAATTTCTGAAAGCACTATAAAATCAGTTTTAATCTTAAAAACTGTTTTTTTAAGTAAATTATGATTTTAATTAAATATTAAATTAATAGTATTTAGAAGATTATTTTTGAAAAATGGAATTCATTTTTGGATCCTAAACGTCAAAAAATGGTTGGGTTAATTTTTGGGGATTTTTCTGAGATACTCGAATTTTTGATGAATAGTGAAATACCCTAATTTACAAAATAAGATAAATAAGATAATTATAGGGTCAGGTGTAATATTCTGCTGATGTAAGCCCACTTCATTCTGGATTACATTATATAATTACTATTCTTGGTCATCCAAGACTCACTATTCCTTGTCTTGTGGGGAAATAATAAACTAAGGAATTTTATATTAAGGAAACCCCTCTCCCCTCCATTATAAATACCACCCTTCACTCCCTCATTTCCTCACACCTCTTAAGCTCCAAGACTTCGCTAAACTCTGCCCAAACACCTTACCTTGCCCCTAACCCACTTCCAAGATCTTCTGGTCTCATCAAAAGACCATGCTTATCCCCTTAAGGAGGTTCTCAAGAGAAGGATTCAAGAGGTAATTTCCCTCCCTCTTCTCCTTTAATTTCCTTTCAAGTTCTAGTTCATTTCTTGATCTCTCCCCACCTATCTTCATCAAAATTTTATTTTAACTCCAGTATTATACATATAATGTAATTTTATGATTCTAATTGCATATTATATCATCAAACCCCATTTCCCTCTTCCTTTTATTTTATTAAAGAGAACGTTGTTCGTGAGGTGTTAATTTATCACCTTCAAGAACGACATGCTTTCTTCTTCCATTTCTACCTTCATATATGGTCATGAAACCATTTTTATGGTTGAAACAGAATATGTTATATGAATTATTTTCTATTTAAAGTTATGGAAATAACCTATGTCCATATTACTAAGTGATAAGTTAAAACAAGTTCATTGTGATCCAAAAGCCGCCCAAATTGACCCAAATAACCATAATTTAATTCTTGTCTAATGATTCAACAACATGTATCTAATATAATTAATTATAAGTTCATTAAAACTCCTGAAATATAATTAATTACATGTAATATCATTTCTGGATGTTTAATCATGTTCTAACCAAACTTCAATTTAAGAATACTAGTGAACCACCCAAGAAAAACCATAAAAACGAACATCACCGAAAAATGTTTTTAAACTCTATAAGTCATCAAAAGGAACATAATATGACCTAATTAAACCATAATGAAACCTATTAATGTACACATGGTACTTGATTTCTAATTAATTAATATAATGTCGTTATACAAGACATTAAAGAGAATGAATCATTCAGGTACATGGTAAGGGGAAATTCTCAAACCCAACTTTCACCCTTCGGGTTCTTCCTCTTTCACTCCATTTTTGATATGGTTACTCCATAAAGATCATTTTTTCATAATTATATTACCTTTTATGGGATATAAATGTTTTCTACTAAAGTTTATTTCAATCTAAATGTTTTCCAAAAGAACTCTTCTTTTAAGAACTCACCTTTTACCTCTCATTCAAGGTTGATGGTTCTTGTATCAAGTATGTTGTCCCCTCTTTCTTTTGGGAACCAAATTTTTATGAATGTGTTCTTATGAGATCAAACACATTACTTTTCATGGGTTATTTATGTTCATTTATGTTATATTTTCATTATGGCATGCATGATAAATGATAATGTTATGATGTGATGGGTGCGCCCGGAATTATATAGCGCAATATGAATGTTTTAATGTGACAGGTGCGCCCGGAATTATATAGCACTCCAATGCATTGGGTAAAGTGATGAATCTCATGATTAAATTTGAAATTATGTGTGAGAAATATTCTAGCTTGGTTCACAAGTACGTGTGGTAGTTAACCACTAAGACATGATCTTTCATTTTTATGCATTGCCACATTTCATGTCTTTTATTTATGCTCCTCTCATGTTCATGATCTTTTGCCTATGTTATGATTATGATCACCCCATGATATATTGTTCTTATCTATACTATTACTGGGATTCTAGATCACCCCTTTTGATGTATATCCTCAGGTGGCTACATGTACTATAGAGAGGACAAGTGCCAATAAGAAGTTAGAGAAGAAGAAATTAAATAAATGTTTATCTTAGATTTTTTATTTTGTTTTGTGTGGTCCTAGTTTGCCCATGACACTAAACCTTTGGATCCTCTATGTGTAATACTATTGTGTTTTTTATCATTGAAATGATGTAATAGTAATGTAAGAAAGGGATAGGTCGCTATAAATATAAACAATACCATAAGCTACTCTGTCTCACAAATAGAAATACCCTTATAATGAGCCAAATCAAAAATCATCCCCATACCCTTCTCCAAAATCATTACATTATGTATTTTGAATCATTATAATGAAAGATTTGTAAATTATATACACCAAAAATAGATTTGTTTATAAAAAAATGCATGAAAAACATAAAATTTAGATGTATACATGAAAACTTTTAAACTTCCCCCTACCATCTCACTTGTAAACATTTAAAAGGAAGCCAATAAAATTTAAAATATTTTCCAAATTCCTATTATAGTAGGTTTAATCTATATTAATGGAACTATTTTAAAACAATTTTTTTGTAAAGATACAACTAAAAATATGAATTACCAAACAAACTAAACATACAACAATAATCTATAATCCATTTAATGGAATCAAACCATACTTAAAATTAAGAAAAACCAAATCATAAAATAATTTACCAAATTGTTTTATTTAAAAACCCTAAATTATTCTAAAAGAATAATAAAATAAAACATTCATTACTAAAAATATATCTAAAATCCAGAAATGTGTATAAAACTATCCAAAAAAGATTAAAAAATTCCCAAAAAATACATTTTTGAAAACTTGATTTACCCATAAAAGCATACCATTAGAGTAACAAAACAAGAGAATTCATAAATTCCATACCCATCATCAATAAAAAAAATAAAACAAACTATATGAATTAAATAAAATTATAAATTAAGCACACTCAATTATAAAATTAACTAGTAACCTATATATAATTATATCACCATTGAAATAATCCATTTTTCTTTAGTTATTCATGTTATTTAGTAACTATTAAATTAATGTTCATTTCACCTTAATTCACGATATCCAAACCCAAAAAAATAATTTTACCAAATTAATCACAATTCAAAAACTATAAATCTATTAATAAAAATTCACAGAATTCCATACTATCCAAACCATGGAAATCATGAATAAAAATAAATCAAATAAGTTAAATATGCTATAAAATTCTCAAATCATCAAAAAGAGTAAAAAATCATTAAAAATCCCATTTTTTCCAAATAAATTTTCATTATACCAGTCCAAATCATTTTATATTATCACTTTTGAAAATAATATAACATAAAACCTTCATTTAAAATCTTTTTTTTTTCAAACGATTAGGTTCATTATAAACCCTTCATTTAAAATCATTTTTTTCAAATCATTTTTACCAGATTTCTCTAAAATACTATTTAAAAATATCATTTAATTTTTAAATCTATAAATTCAAATTCATTATCTTAAAAATACCTTTCTTTTGAATTACTATATAATACATTTTCTTATGAAAGTTAAAATTATTGATTTTAAAAAATAATCATTCATCACTAAACATTTCATTATATAAATGCATCACATAATCAATCAAGCAACCAATCACACACATATTTGAACCAGAATTAAAAATATTTCAAAATACACTAAGAAATATTTCAATCAACTATATTACAACTAATAACCTTTTAAAAAAATTAATGCTTATAAGATAAATTCGATCAATTTTAAATATCTCATGATGCATAAAATTTAAAATAAGGTCGCGCTTCTTGGAAAACAATATACAAGACACCTTACCATGATAAAGTAAAAGAAAAATCAACCCATTGAAAGGTTAACTGACACCACTCAATCTCATAATTCCAATGGTAACTTGAATTTCCACCATAAATGGGTTGATAAAGTCTTTTTATGTGTTATTTCCCAAGCTCCAACAATCATACCTCCACTTACCCTTGACCCAACTACCCACTCATTATTTTTATGATATTTTATAACACACTCTCCTAGATACCTGGCCATCATAACAGAACCAACCTGTTTGAAACCTAAGGCACATTCCAAATCTCCCTAGCCTATCCCTAGTTCCAAGGGCATCCATGTGACCATTGAGAATGATTTAACCAATATATATAATAAATAAATAATGATACAAATTATGAATCAATAAACTAATACAACTGAAAATAAATAATGCATGGTCCACTGTATAAATGAGAATGTGAAATAATATCAAAAAAGACAATACATATTTAGAATATAACACACAACTATTCCATATGTGGCATCCAAAAACTTTGAATGTCGCCTCTTTAATGATACTACAATCAAGTCCATAGTCTACTATAAAGAAATATTAATATAGTTCATACCTATAAGAAAACCAATCAAATACAATTAATATGCACAATTTGTTTTACATGTATGGAGTGATATAAAATACCATTAGGACACCTCCATGATTATATATATTCCATTTCATTTGAGAAAACATACATGATTGTTTGAACTACAAGTATAAAAGTTTCATTTTAATATTTTGTGAATATATTATATCATGGGATAAAAATTTTATATCTTTCAACTAAAAATAAAAATGTTATCTAGGTGATTAAAAATATATATTCATATACATAAATTCATAAATGGAAAAAAAATTATGATAAAATTCATGTTAATACATCATGAGAAACGACTAAAGAGACTAAGTTAAGTAAATATAAGATTCTTGTACTAATCAACTCCATAACCATATACATACACAACCGTAAGTAGGAAGCTAGGTAGACTAGAATCCAAAACTAGTGGATTGACCCACTAACTACAACAAAATTAAAAACTAGGGGTGATTCCCATAATGAACCTATCCCAAGTACAATATATATATATTCCACACTATCTAGAGTGAAATTCATAACTATTAAAGGAAAGACTAGGAAGAGAGAAGTAACATTCTAGTATAAGTAATTTTCACAAGAATCCCTACTAAGTACCCAAGGTATTCTCATAATATTTTACAAAAAATAAAACATCTTTATTTTTTAAACAACTAAGTACATTAAATAACCCCAACAAAAAATACATTATTTATCAAATAAGAAATTTCATAATAAAAGGGAGTTAAATATCAAAGATAAACCAACTTTTATGTAGAAAAAACTTATTTATATTTTTAATTACTCTATAAAAATTAAATATTCCTCCTTTAAAAATAATAATTAATCATACCAAACCAAACATAATATTTGAAAAAAATGATAAAAACATAGTATCTTTCAAGTGTACTTCAACCAAAACATTTCATAAAACCACTTCAATTAAAATAAACATATCTTTATCAATTGAAAATATAATCAATTATATATTACCCAACATTTATAGATTATAATAAACCATTCCATGAATTTAACCTAAGCTATTTGATTATAAAAATATACATGATATCTCATTAAACACATAGTGTACAATGTAATACATGGGAATAATTTTATCTACAAATTCCATGAAAACTCATTTTACATAACATAAAATTGGAATAAAATCATAAATAAGACTTTATAAATCTAATATAGATAATTAATATGATCATTTTATTAAATTAGAAACATTTTGAATAACCTAATCATCTATAGTTTTATCAAACGAATGGACTGGGATAAAATCACCTACCTAAAATTGAAAAACTCCAATGTCTTCACCAAAAAATGATGTATTTGAGATAAATATGGTGCTCACCTCCTTTTAACACCAAAATACCCATAAAATTTAAGTTTGTTTCCTTGGTATATAAAACTACCTAATTTTTAATGAACCCTAGATGAGAAAAAACATTATATTTGGGAGAGAAGAAGAGGAATAAGAAGAAAAATAGGGTGGAAAATCATAACTGAGACCTTCTAGGCTGGACTCCCCTTAAATATTGAAGAGAGGATAAAGATGGAGAGCTCCCCATAGGCAATGGTTTTTGGACAAATTAGGGTAGAATATGGGATTATCCCCCCACTTTTAAACTGTTTTTATTATAATAATAATAATTGATTTTTAAACACACCCATTAATTATAATAATTATGATGATGACAATACCAAATTTACACATGACAACACTAATATTACTAGAATATATGTATATAATAATAATCATATCAAATATATATAACACATAAGACATATATTTTAAAAAATATATAATCTAAAATATTCTTCACACAATTTAAGATTTTTTTGTCATAATAATGACTCAAAAACAACATATTAACAGTCCAGATATAATTAAAAAAGGGTCTCAAGAATTTTGGACATGAAAAATGATGCTTTGGGTCATCTTCTAGGAATTTAAGTGACTATGCATAGTTTCCAAAATGGTTTACTTATAATTCTTCACTCATTACATAAAAATTTATAAAATTTATGTTTTCACAAAAAGTTCATAGGCCGTGTATCACTCAAATTTTTTAAAAAATTCAAAATTTCCATTTATTCCGTCAAAATTATATTATAATAATATATATTCAAAATTGAAAAAGTGGGGTGTCACATGTTGACTAAGGGGAGAATGGATGTGGATATCCATGAACCCTATTAACTTATATATCAACTTCTCATACTTTTTAGCTACTATTTTCTCTTTCAATAGCACATACCCTCCCTGAGATAAAGTATGAGGGTATACATTCTTTGATTAAATATTACAGTGAGATCTCCTTAGATTCTATTATTTAATAAAGAGAAAATAATTAATAACATATTTTACTAATTATATAAAGATTAACTTTACATGGGTGATATTATAATTACTAAAAAACTTCTTTTTTTATACTTTCAAAAAACTTCTTTTATGTCTATTCATTTAAAAATATTCATTATCGGTATAGATTTTAAATTTTTTATTTCCCTAAAAATGTAATTTAAATTTAATATTGATTTATAATCTCTCTATTTATTTAGAGAAAAATATAATTATAATTATTTGACTTATTTTATATTAGGTAAATCAAATTTCATCTATAAATGTGATAAAATAAAATTTAATATCTAAAATAGTCAATGATTGCCTCACAAATAAAAGAACCATGAATGATTTTACCATCATGGATCCCATTGTTGGTCTATCAAAGATAATTTTACCATTAAATTTTTAATAGGATTTTAAAGATATAAAAATCATATATTTTTCATATCTAGACCAATGGTATTACCATTATCATCAAAATAAGTAGGATTATTTGATTATTTCAATGAGAAAGTGATAAAATAGGTAGACATGTACTACTGAATTTACCAAATTCAGAAGTATTCTCTTAAATTATAGAAGCATGTGGATCTTGAGAAGAATAATGAGGAGGAACCTATCTAGAATAATGATATTACTTAGAAGTTGAATAAGACATTTTAGTGTAAATAAAATTAATAAATTATTAGTAATATCTGACTAACCGACTAACTAGAAATTAAATTTTTATTAAAATAGTGAAAACATGCTTGAAACATGGTTTTTTTGGTGGTGGGGTCTTAAATTATAAATAATAAGAGTATTATTGAGCATTATGGTCTTACTTCATAGAGGTAGATAACCAAGAGAGGAAAAAATAATAAGGTCAAGTATTTCACCTCTCACATCCAAAAAATATGCAACTTTTTTCCTCTGACACATAATATGTAGGATCAAACTCTCTCGTTTAATCTTATTCATTCATTTGTGTATCAGTTATGTTATAGCCTTATGGGTTGGAGAGTGCCTAAACATATATATGATATCTAAATAAAAATAAAAATCAATTTTTGAAAGTGGTATACATTTCCTTTTGAAAATAGAAAATCCTATGTGTAACACCTTGGTATATAATCTAACTGCATATCCTTCCCTAAAATATTTAATGAATAAAATAATATCCTCTACTTAACAATTGTAAATGATCCCCTACTTTGCATATTTACACTAGATCATGAATCATTTATATTAGGAATGAAACCAAATTTAAGAGATTTCCATTGTACACGATGTCCATGACCACTGATGCTCACAATTCTATTCTTCATAAAGGAATACCATAGAGTTCATGTAAATATAAAAGAATATTTCTCCCTTTAACTAAGGAATCCATGTAAAAAATCCCCAGGAAGAAGATAATTTTACTACTTTGGAAGCCAAATGAGAAGAGTTATGGATTGAGTCATTCTGACTGACCCAAATAAACCGAAAACCTACAATATAAGTGATACTCTATACTTTATCAGGACTAGACATGAATGTCACTGCTTTAAACCAAGTATTAAGGAAGATCTCAAAATAATTGAGATTTATGTAAACATTTAACCAAGGGAAAAGGATATTCCAGATGAATATCACCTATTAACCACCCATAAAAATGTGGTCCTCTGTCTTATCTTGTGAAAACTGGCAGCATAGGAAACAAATAAGCCTCATAAACCCCCTATATTGAACACCATTATTAGTGGGTAACACTATATAGCAAACATAACAAATAAAAAAATGTACTTGGTGGGGAGAAAGTAGTTCTATGATATTTTGACTCACTTGAATTCTTCTCATATCTCTTATAAATGAATTAGGATATGAAAATCCTTCAAGTTACAGTTTCAGTACTTAGACATGGTTAAAATGAAATAAATGGTTTCATCCATTAGATGAATTCTCTTGAATTTTTTTTATCATCATTAACTATGAATGATTATGGGAAACTCACTATACTCCTTGAATGAAATATCCAAGATAGAAAAATAAGGAAAAAGTTGGAGATGCCTAGATAGTTATCCTTTTAAAAAATATATTCCCCCTATCGATGATCTACTGTGAGTGCGCCTAAAGAATATTGATATTATTTTGTAGATTTCTCAAAAATGGGTTGGCCATTATATTCATTTTTCTAGCAGTATCATTGTATTTCCAATATTTTATTATGGTAGACTATGTGGAGATGCCGTGTATAAATTCCCAAGACAATTTATCCAACATTGTATCATCGATACACCTCAGTCTGATCCCTCCTTTAATAAGTGGTGTGGTTTATCCATATGATTTTAAATTTAACTATGGATTCTTCCACCATGACATGTGTCCCAGATAAATTCATTTATAATGTTTTTAATTCCTTAGATAATGTATTTTATATCTCTAATTATTTAAAGGCCGTATATGGGTATTTATATGAGAATAATATTACATAATTTCAATCTACCACCAAAAGAGAGAAGATAACTCTTCCATTTAGTAATGTGGAAATTGATTCTATTGATCAGGTTTTCAAATTTATGAAACTAGGTTATACTAGTAGATAATGGAGCCTGAAGTTACTATATTGGAAAACTAATCATTTGAAAGCTAATTCCATCCCCAATTCTATTCTACCACTTGTATGAGAAAGATTTAGAAATATAAACACTAATTTTGGAAACTTTCACCTACTTACCACTCCATTTACAATATTTGTTCAAAATATTCATAAAAATACTAATTTAAGTTCTTTTTACATTATGAAAAAATAAAATATCATCAACAAAGTAATGGTGAGAGATATCCATTGATTCATAGCTTCCATTGAATGTAAAAAATAATTCCATCATCGATCTCATGGTGAATAAATTTTCTTAGAAATTACTAGGATAGAAAAAATAATGGATGATAAAGAGGATCTACTTGATGAAATACTTTCATACCATTGAAAAATACAAAACTCTTTCCCATAAGAAATATTGGAAACCATATAGATATATATCAATATAAACACAAGTCACATAACACTTCAAAGAATCCATTTTTCCTCATGAATTTAATAACGAAGACCCATTCTATTTCTTAATAATATTTATATATAACAATAATATATATTCAGCTAGTTATATTTATAAGATATAATATTTTATATATAGAAGAAAAATAAACATAAGAAATATTAAAAGTGATATAAAAATTGAAATAAAATTGATCACTATACATAATCAAATTCCAAGTATTATATAATCATGTTTTTTTAAAGTTTTTAAAATATTTAATTTAAATAATTGTACTAATAAAAAATTTAAACTTTAAATTTTGAATAATTGGAAAATTAAACTAAAATAATTGATTATTACCTAAACTATTACAATATTATTGAAGGATTTTTCCCATATCCTTTATTAACGATATTTCCATATAGCATAAAACATGTTTATGTCATAGAAATATGTATGCTCTAATAATTATGTCACTGATGGAAGAATAGGGCATAAACTTAGTCAACACTACCATACAAACGTTTTTTTACTTGAAAAATGATATACCACTATCCATTTTATGGATAAAAAACATAGAAAATTTATTTTTCAAGTGTTAACATGATAAAATGGTTATGTTTTTATCCTAATAATTTTAGATATACTTATGTAAATAATAATTCTTAATTTTTAACACCACTATTACTGCCAAACCAATTTAACTTGAACACATTTTCCCAAAATTTCATATAATCAATCTCCCATAAATATTCAGCCAATCCAAAAATATTCAATTAATATAGATTTATGGTTTTTTCTTTCGTACTCAAAAAATTAATTTCTTCAATAAAAAACATTACATTTAAATTTTGAATTACACTTTTATTGTTATGATCTTTGGTATAAAATATATAACTATTGATGTCATACCCATACCATGTTATCACATTTAAACATGGGTTTCTTTCTAATAATCTTAATGTTTTAGACATAGTTTAATCACTAGTAATGTTCCCCTTGAACTATGTAAAAAATATCTTTTTATAATCATTAATTAAAAAATATTTTTTATTCACTATAGAATGTCATTTCAGTGCATTAATTTGTAATGGTATATATGATTTAACCTCAGTTGTGTTATTCAATATGTAGAAATTTTCTTATACTATTTAATCATGTTTCATTGATTTTGTTTTTATCCTTTGGACCCCATTTCCTCTAATACTGACTCCAACATGGTGAGATATAGACATACCAACAAGATCCAATTCATTTAATTACTTTTTATAAATTCCACCACCTCCTCAAAAATATAATTTTTGATAATAGAACCCTCTGGTTGATGTAAATTCTTAATAAAATCCTTCAAAATATTCATATACAATTAAAAAGGATACATACAACATAAGTATAATGGTCCACATAACATATTTTTTCACACTAAATGTACTATAAAATATACCATGATATCATAAAAATATGGTGTAATATACATTTCTAGTTGAAAAAGTATATTGGAAACTTTGTTCTAATTTTTTAAATGAATTTGGATTGATCACTTTACTATAAATAGAATTTTAAACATAATACTCCTTGATTATAGTTATTTTGATTCATATTAATAGTATTAAATGTTTTAAAATCGGTAGTAGTTATTTCATTAAAACATGAAAATCATGAAATTTCATACTTATTAACTTTAAATATCTAAACAATACAAAATTTTCACATTTTATAAAAATATCTAAGTCACCTAATACCATGTAAACACTAAAAAACTATTTTTAATGAATCTTGGGTAATGTATGTTGACACACCTATTGTATGATGGTATAAAATATTATTTATTTTCCTAGTGCAACATAGTAGTTGACCGGGGTTGTCTCTCTTTGGGAGATTCAACAATAAAAAACTCACTAATCCCTAACAAATTATTATATTTTTGTATTTTTATATATTATAAAAGACATAAAATTTTGGGTTTTGATCATAGAATGAAATATAGGTAAATGAACATGCAATAAAAATAGAATAAATAACATTAGTGAGAAAAGAACTGCTCCCATGGGAATCATCCTAAGTGAACCTTCATTGTCCCATGGACAGTCTCATACCTACTTAATGAACACAATCTATCATATGTGTGATCATTCTATTTTGAACCAGTTGTGAATATATAGTGTACCTAGCAGTATCCAAGTGTAATGTACCTCTACCTGCTCTATAGTCATAAAATTAAATGGCTCCTCAATTAAAAACACTATTTAACTCACCTCCCTCAAATAAAATCACACCTATTCAACACTATATAACCAAGGATCAATCATATACCTTGGTGATCATGGAATAGAGTGAAAATTATACCTAATAAGAATCTACATGTAAGAAAACTACGATGAACACACACTACCACCTTTACCCACTACTAATCACCCTTAGTATAACCCAAAAAATATAAGAAACATTAAACATGAAAGCACATATACTTGAGTTAAAAACTTGATTCATCACCCAAGATATTCTTCTGGTTAGTCACTGACCATCGTGAGGGTTTGATATCATATCAAAGAAGGAACAAGGAGAGAAAATGAGAGATAAGTATGAGAAAAAACTTAAAAATATACATAATGTGATCACATGGAAGGAAAATAAAAATAAAAAACCTAAACTATCATGGGAAAGAACTACAGTGAACCTTAAATAGAAAAATTTATGAATGAACTATTCCATTTAGCCTCATTCCCTTTTTTATATCCATGGTCAAACCCCCAATATCCTTATTCATTATAAATTATTCAATTTTTCATTTCCCCCTATGATCTATTTTATTCTATGTGATTTGGTCCTCCACAAAATACACAAATCCTATTTCATGCTTCCATAGTTACAATTGATTTCATAATACACATGGAAAAATATGGTCGGATGTATGAATATTGATGTTAAACTCTTGAGATTCAATTTTATGTGTAGTTATACCTTATAACTCTCCTTGAATCATCCTTCATTGGTTTAATTTTTTAAAGGCATAAACCTTGTGAAGTTTTTCACCCTCCTGAGATGAACCTTATAAAGTGCCACTTCAACCTTATGAGGCCCTTGTATCAACCATACAATTTATTGTATCAACTCTAAGATGTATTTTATCAATCTTACAAAGTATTTGTCTAAACCTTACATGCACAAGACTTTGATTGTACCAATATTATAAGAATTTCACATCAAACTTATGAAGAACTACATCAAACTTATGGGAATCCATGCTGTTTTAATTTTCTAAATTCCTTTTGAAACAACTATATAATTACTTATATTAGTTTAAATCCAATTTTATGCATACCACACATTTAAAATAATATCTAAAAATCCTGAAATAACATTAAAATACCAAAAATTCAATGCAGGATCTTCTCTAATAATTTAAAGATATACAAAAAATTTAAAAATTAATATTTAAATAATTTATATATTAAATAATAAAATTAATATATAATATAACTATTAGATAAGTACTTATTAAATGATAAAAAAATGAGAATAAAATTACTAAAATAAAAAGTAAAATTATTTAACAATTGAGCTTGATCAAATACCCGACAATTAAATATTGTACTCATATGAAATCATATTGTACTAAGGTTAAAATATATTTCTCAAGATATAAATGACATCACTTTTCAATTCAAACAACCAAAGAAATATAATTACTCCCAAATAGATTCCAAATCTCTCTCTCCTCACTGAATATAAAAATCCATTGAATATTTTGTTAATTCTCATGTATATTTTGTGTTTACCTTCCTAGAAATTTATCTGTCCTTACTCAAGGATTTTATAATAATTATTTCATAATTTTTAATAGAATTCATGATTTATATAGGCCATATGTCTTGCTAGATTATAAACATCATAGGGTCATAAAATTATGTCATGAACCACCCCAGGTCAACCCTGAATCAGGCACCCAATACGGTTTACGACAATGTCCAAGAGATGTTTCTGATCCTCCTGGAAAGGAAAATTATTCCAAGAATCATAAATAACACAATTATGAATGATTTTTCCAATAAATTATAAAATAAATAAATAAACTTGAACAAAAAAAATTAAATAACCACTAACAGTGGAATGAAACAAAAACTAGAAATACCTTCATGTGGCCTTATAGGTTAACTCAAGACATGGAACTAAGATCAATCCATGGGAATGTCTGAATAATAAAATGAACCTTTGAAATAGCTTGGGTCTATCGATGTTGTGTTGAATAATTAGGGTTTGAGCATTAAACGACTCAATAGGTAAGCACTGCATAATCCATAAATTTCGTTTCCCAAAAATAGTCCATAGTAACTAGTTTTAAATACATTTATGAAAATAATGTTTTTGTCATTTAAAGATACAAACACATCTTTCTTTTTAAAAACTAGTTTGAAAACCAAATATAAAGTAAGGAAAAAACCAGGTAAATAATTAGAAAAAGGAAAATATGAACTAATTACAAGTAGTAGGGTATATCAAACAAATCCATAAATAAAGGAAATAGTACAATTTTAAGCAGACATAAGTAAGTATAAAATGAAATTAAAATACCAAAAATAAAAATAGGAACATACAAATATATAATCATGTGAATTTCCTAAACATATTGAGAGGAAATCTTAGATATACTTGGTTCAGACCCATATTCTAGCATTTGATGCAATCTATTGTCAATAACCAACCGGGTTTCTCTAAATAGCCTCACTAGTGGCATATCCTACATGTCTTATCTTACTCTCTAAGTTGATCTAGTTAGTCTAATAGGGATATAGATTAAAGCCTTCACATGGCCCTCTAGATGATGTCTAGGAATCCCATTATAATGGTATAAATGGAAAGTGAGGGGTCTATCACACACATGGAATTAAATATAACCCACATATTCCACATGGTTTGCCTTGCTCACTCCCTGACACTATCTATGCAAATACCATCCCTAAGGGAGGAAAATCACAGGGGTTCCCATGACATGGAAAACCTTTTTCAAGTTCCAATTGGGCTTAAAATTCATGAGAGTTCAAAACCAATTTCCAAAAACATCTCAAATTACCAGTCGGGACTTAACATTTACAAATCAAAATCCTTTTTGAATGAAAATATATTTCTTTCCAAAACCAAGGTGATTATCAAACCAAGCTTCTGATGTGCCAAATGGGCCAATATTAAGGTAGGACAATTTAAAAACTCATTTTATGTCAATTTTAAACCAAAATACTTTTGGAGAAACATTTAGTGTTTTGAATAAACCATTGGAAAGAAATAAGGAAAATAAGAGAAGAGGTAAAGACAGTGTTTGGGAAATCAAAAGCTACCACAAAAGAAATTTTATTAAAACACCAATTATATTCATGGGCCTATCTACATGTATGCCTCAACCACATATGGATATTTTCATATCCACTCAAATATATATATATATATACAACGATAATGTTGAGTCAAGAAAGTTTCCTTATGGATTTTCCATTCCTCTATGTTTTGAAAATCACAAAAAAAATTTCTTAAGGAAAATTATCTTTCTTTAAGAATAATTTTCTTAAGGAAATTTTTCTTTCTCTAAGATTTTTTTATCCTTACCTTGTTTTTAAATGAATTATTGAAAGTCTTCTCATAACCAAGTATAACTATTTTTTTACTAAGTCAAAAATGTGAATCCTTATCAAAATCCTTAGAATATTTTAGTTTCTTGGATATTGAGTCTTTCTATTTTCAAACTATGAATTCCTTAAAAAACAGACTCCGAATTCTCTAAAATATAGACTTTGAATTCTCTAAAATTTAGACTCAGACTTATCTCAAATTGAGACTATGAATTCTCTTAAAATCATACTCCAAATTCTCTAAAAATAGACTCTGAATTCTCTAAAATTTAGACTCCAAATTCTCTGAAATCTAGAATCTAAATTCTCTAAAATTTAGACTCTGAATTCTCTAAAATTCATACTCTTAATTATTTAAAATTCAGACTCCGAATTCTCTGAAATTTAGAATCCTAATTCTCTAAAATTCAGACTCCAAATTCTTTAAAATTTAGACTCTGAATTACATAGAATTCATATTCTGAATTCCTCAAAATTCAAACTCCGAATTCCTCAGAATTCAGACTCCAAATTCCTAAAAATTCAGACTCTGAAATCTATATAATTTAGACTATGAATTCTTTGAAAAATAGAATTAGAATATCCATGTTTCTAGAATTAAATTTTTTATATGATTAAACTATGAATTCTATTTTTCTCTAGATTCTGATTATTTAGTTTGGGTTAATCTACTATATATTTCCTTAAATTTTATTAATTCATAAGCATGATAATGCTTTCAAATATTTTCCAATATAAAACGATGTCATACAATTTGTTTCTAACGAAATGTTTGTTGAGTGACATGTGTACAGGTCCCTCTGAGATTCAAGGAAAAATATGATCATTAGAGGAGGGAGGCAACTGTTGAAGTTTTCCAATAAATATGATCTCATTCGAATGATCTCATAATCAAGGAAATTTATCCAAGATCCTAGTGATTACATTCTATGAAGTGATTTATAGAGAGAGAAATACTCTCATGATTTGTGAGTTTTATGAACATCTTATTCAGTTTTTTTTAGTGACTCTGATTGTTACTGAGTACAATCGAGGTATTCCAGGGATAGGAAGATAGAGGTTTAGACTACCTTAAAGTTAGAGGGCTTGTAAGGATAGCAAGAAATACTCTGATATTATTTTCGAGGGCTTACCCTAGTTTGGGTAATACATACACTCTTTAAAGTATAAATCAAATAACCTTTATTCAAGGTTGTTGGATACCCTACTATTCGGGTTAAAATATTTCCTACTTGTTTACTTGATTATTTCTTCAAGTTTTATTTCTATTTTATTTTATTAAAGAATGAAATTATAACTTTATTATACATTCTTGTACTTTTACTTAATATGATAAATAAGATTATATACACTTTAAGGTAGAATCAAATGTTCATAAGTTTTTTTATAGATTCATTTTTCCAGACCCTAAACATGTTTGTTTCTTAGTTAATAGCAAAATAGGGTTTATTAATTTACCTTGTTTAACTTTGTTAAAAATAAATTTCCTTAAGGTTAAATGCAAAAGTTTTTTAAACCTAAAATTCACCCCTATTTTATTTTAGCATCTACATATACTATTTCAATCTTACAATTAGTATCAAAGGAGGTCTCTAAAATACTTATACATACATATATGTTTTCTTGATCAAGTTTTTCCTTTTTCTATGTTTTTTATTTCTTAAATTTTCTTATTCAAGTTTTTATTAAGGTATTATTTTTATTTTTAGTATTAATAAGTTTTGTGGAAAAGTATTTTCTTATAGAATGGAATTTATGAAAATTGGTTTTATTGACAACATTAATCCTACCATACCACCAATCATTAATTGTAATGATTATGAGTACTAGATAGATATGATGAATAAGTTTTTCATTAAAAATGGAGTGGATAACTTTTTCATGCTCACTAGGGATTAAAAAATTCCAGAAAAGGAAGTCAGAACCTCTACCAATCAAGAGAAACTATAATATCAACTAAATTACAAGGTACACAATACTTTGTTGTGTTCTATGACCAGGAATATATATAGTCAAATATCTTTTTGTGAATATTCCAGCTTCATTTTGAAGAAACCTGAAGTTTCACATTTTTTAACTTCTAAAGTGATAGAAACCATAAGATCTATGTTAAGAGATGAATATTATGGATTCTTATTTCCTAATGAGAACCTGTTTTCAAAGTACAAAAAAGATTTATGAGCATTGTCTATAGTCTTCAATCTATGGGATAGAAAAGTCTTGATGATAATGTTCTTATGGAAAACATAATTGACATCATGCCCAATGAGTGGGAATCTAAAAGTACATCTATTGACGAGAATAGAAGAGTATATAAAATTACTCTTGATGAATTAGTTGGAACTCTTATTTAGCATGAAACAAGAATGAAGAGAGATGTTGATTTCAAAAAAAAGAAGAATGGTAATGGAAGTGTATCTTTCACTACTACATCTAAATCCAGTACTTTGAAAAGGATAACTATATATAAAGATAAGAAATCTATTATTTTAACATAATTTAGTGACAGTGGTCATTCTGAAAATGAATTATCCAATATTTCTCAAAAGATAAAAAAGATTATGGAAATAATTATTTTCAGTATAGATATAAGAAGAAAGATAGAAAATATAATAAAGATTATAAAATAATGTTTTATGAATATAAAAGGGATGGACATATCAGACATGATTGTACTATTCTTAAAATAAAATACAGGACAAAAAATCATTCTGAAAGAAACATAAATAAGTAATACAAATCTAAGGCTAAGAAAGTCCTAAAAGAAAATGACACCTGGAGTGCTAGTAGTGGACTCTTCCGATGAATCTTCAGAATTTAAATATTATGGTTAGAAGAATATTGGTATTATTATGAGAGTACCCATTGAAAATCATTGTCTTATGGCTAAGGAAAATAAATAAATTACCAGTAACAATACATGGTACATGGATAGTGGATGTTCCTAGAGTATGACTGGTAATAAAAACTTATTTTAAAATATTATTAAGATGAAAGGAGGAAAAGTAAATTTAATAGATAATTCTCAGGGAGAAATTGTTAGTATAGGTAACAATGTTTTTCTTGGACAAAATTCGATTTAAAATATTTTATTTATTAAGGGTATTAAGCACAACCTCATTATCATAAGCCAATTATGTAACGAAGGTTACCTTTCGAATTTTAGGAATGATAAATTCTTAGTACACAATTACAATGAATAGTTTATTCTTTCTGCCCATAGGCATGAGAATTTTTATACACTAAACCTAAAATACCTTAGGATCTAAGATACACATTTACTTAGTGCAATGGAAGATCAATCTTTGGTGATGGAATAAAAGACTAGGACACTATAACCTTAGGAACCTACAAAAAACTCTAAGAAAAGACTTGTTAAGGATCTACCAGAGAATATATTTTATTCTTCAAAATTTTGTGACCCTTATAAATATGGAAAGCAACATAATTCAATATTTAAATCAATCAGTGAAGTCTGAAATTCTAATGCATTGCAGGTAGTGCATGTGGATCTTTTTTCTCCAACACTGACTAGAAGTATTAGAGGCAAATATTATGTATTTGTTCTAGTTGACAATTACACTAGATTTATGTGGGTCTATTTTATTGAAAATAAATCTGAATCCTTTTCTTATTTTAAAATTTTTAAATCCAACATTAAAAATGAGAAAAACCATCCATTAATAACTATTCATAGTGATCATGGGGGAGAAATTCAAAATTCATATTTTGAAACTTTTTGTAGTAAAAAAGGCATTACTCATAAATTTTCATCCACGAGAACTCCTAAAAAAATGGTGTTATTGAAAGAAGAAATTGAATTCAATAATAAATAACTATAACCGTGTTGAGTGAATATTATATTTCTAAACAATTATGGGATGAAGCTGTTAGTGTTTCTTGTAATACTATAAATCTAGTTTTAATGAGACCTTTTCATAATAAAACACCTTATAAATTGTAGACTGGTTGAAAACCTAGAATTTATTACTTAAAAGTATTTGTATTCCATGTATTCATTATAAATACTAAATATAACTTACATAAATTTGCACCTAAATATTATGAAGGAATTTTCTTAGGATATTCCACTACTTTTAAGGCTTGTAGAGTTTTTAACAAAAATACTTTTACTTTTGAAGAAACAGTTCAAGTTAAATTTGATGAAACTGATCCTTTTGTTTTTAAATAACCCCAACCTATATCCTCAGATTTGTTTTCAAAAATTGATTATCAACCTTTGATATAAAATTATTCTAATAAAGATAATACCCAAGAAAATGATTCGGAAGTATTTACCCCAGAATATTTTTTACCATATTTTGATGAATAGGTCGTATAAAACCCAAATCAGTTGTTTATTAAGTATCATCATAGTGATAGTATCATTGGTGATGTAAATCAAACTTTAATGATGAGAAGTTATTTAATAAATAAATTATAACATCTTTCATTCCTTTCCCAAAGTCTGGACCTTAGTTGAAATACCTACGGAAACTTCTATAATTGGAGTAAAATGGGTCTTTGGAAATAAATGTGATGAAAATGGAACCATAGTAATAAATAAAGTTATATTAGTTGATAAATGCTATAAAAAACAAGAAGGAATAGAATATGAAGAAACCAATTCTCCAGTAGTTAGATTTGAATCTATTCTCATTTTACTTACCTTTGCAACATTCTTTAATTTAAAACTTTTTCAAATGGACAGGAAGTGTGTTTTCCTTAATGGATATGTTCAAGAGAAATTTTATGATGAACAAACTCCTAGATTTGAAGACATAAATCATATTGAACAAATTTTCAAAGAAGTCTCATTTAAAAAAAGTGAAAATAATTTATCACTATTTAAAGGGAACCATGGATTTAAGAATTTTCTACTCTTTGGGAATTGATTTTTTTAAAAAGTTTTTTGGATGTTGATTTTGGTGGATATATAATGGATAGAAAAATTACATCTGAAACTTGTCATTTATTAGGATATTAATTGGTTTCTTGGTCATGAAAGAAGTAACACTTAGTAACACTTTCCACTGCTAAAACTAAATATGTAGCAACTAGAAGTTATTGTGCTCAAGTGTTGTAGATGCAACACACATTCACAGACTATGACATGAGTTTTACCAAAACATAGATATTGTGTGATAAAAAAAGTTCCATTTACCTAAGAAATTACCTTGCACATCACTCTCGTGCAAAAAACATAGATATTATGCATCACTTTCTTAAGGATCACATACTAAAAGGATATATAATTCTTCAATTTATCAGAATAAAAGATCAACTTGCTGATATTTTTAAAAAATATTTACCCTCCAATAGATTTGAATACATTAAAAAAAGTTAGGAATGATAACCATAAGTTAATCTTCCATATTAACTTTTAGTTGAAAACTATCTCCTTACATTTAGAAACTCCTTTTCAAGGGGGAGTAAATTTTCATATTTCCCAAAATATTTCTTTCTTAATTGAATTTTTTTGAAACCCAATATTTTTATTTAATAATCAAATTTTTTAGAACCCAAATTTTTTTGGAACCCAAAATTATAGAATCAAAATATTTCTTTTGATAAAAAAATATCTAGAATCTAAGAAAATGCTTTTCATATTTGAAAATTCTTTCTAAGAAATTACGAAGGTATATTTACTTACTTAAATCTCCATAAATATATTTTTTACTTGTTGGTATTTATATCTTGTTTTAAGAAAATTATATCAGATTCACTTTACTTAATTCAGTTTTTTCGTTAAAACTTTAAAATATTGGAACCTACCAAATCCTTCTTCGGCAATCATCTCAACTGTGAGATCAGATTGTGCTTATTTCAACCGTTGGATCAAATCAGGAATTAAAAACATCACCTCAAAGCCTATATAAATCCCCCCAATCCTTGTACTAGATTGGTTTTTGAAGTCTTTATGCACTGAAGATCTTCTCCTCTTCAAATAGGTCATTCATTTTTTCATGATTTCTTACATTCCAGATGTCTCTTAAATCTTACCTACAAAATCAGATGTCTTTGAACAAGAAAATAAAGGATTGGTAAATTTATAGGTAAAGGTTGGTTGACCCAAATTTATTTTCTAAGTATAATTTTATGATTATAATGAATATCAAGCTGAAAGGATGGGAGAGTTTTTTTTGTTTTTATGCCGAAGAGTCAGGATCTGATTTATCTTAACATTCTCATAGAGTTTTATAATATACTCAGTTTTTATGAAGATGGGGGAGGGAAAATTTTTTCATTTAAGAGATATGGGAAAAACTATTCTTTATCTTTCAATATGGTAGCAAACATACTTGGAATTACTTATGTAGGTGAGGCAATATTTTTTTCTCCCGAGTTACCTGATAAGTTAGGAAGCTTTAAGAAGGAAAAGGAAATTGAGTACCTTGGACTCGAGGGGATAAAATCACCGATGATCTACCATATTTCAACAAACTTTATGATGTTAGCCTTATTAGTACAAGATTTTCTTATTCCCAGAGATGGAGACAAGGGCTCTCTAAAGAAAAGTGATATCTTTATATTGGACTTTTTGTTTAACCTTAGAAAGGTAAAACTGGTAAAGTACATCCTTATGAAAATCACCAACATTAAGAATATAGCTCTTAAGTATCAGATAATAATGTATCTGATGATCTTGTCAAAGATCAAAGTGCTTTTCTTAGAATACTTTAACATTCCCTACAGTTCTAAACCTAGAACCTTCAAGATCATGTTGTTGAGTGATGACACTTTGAGGATAATGAAATTCAAATTTAGTGCCAAATTAGGAGAATTTTATGTTCTTTCTGAAAGTGAAGTTCAAGATTTAGTCAAGAAAGGGGAAGTAAAATAATATTACAAGAAATCCCAGACGAAGAGATAAGATAAGGAACTGGAAACCAAAGAAAAATATACAGTTCCAGAAACTCAATTAGCTCCACCAAAGCTGAAAAAGAAAAAAGCATTCTCTGATGAAGTGGCTGCAAAGAGGAGGGAGCATAATAAAAATAAGTAGGTAGATACACGCTTTGGATTAGACCCTTCTGAGGCAAAGGCCTTGAAAATCCAAACTATTTAAGAACTTGAAATGAAAGAAAAAGAGATGAATCTAAAGAAGAAGAATTCAGAATCTTAAGTTGTTCAAGACTTACTCAAAGATACAGAGAAGACCTCTGAGTAGATTTTGGTACCTAAATCTTTCTTCCAAGAAACAATTCCTTTAGAAACTCAAAAAAATAAAATTTCAATTCTAGAACCTATTGTGGAAGAAGATATAATTCAGAATGTTGAAGAAGAAGAAGACTAAGAAGAGGAAGAAGGTGAAAGTGATGATGTGATTAAAAAAGTAGAAGAATACCATGAGAATAAAATTCCTTCAGATAATCTATTAATCCGAACTTCCCAAATTGAGTCAAACAAAATTATTTCTCAAGGGAAAGATGATGATGGTCAATATGAGGTTGATAAACTTACTAATGATGAGAGTATCAATCATGATTTAATTCATCCTGATAATGTTAAGGAAGATGATGAGAAAGAATAGGTTTATGAAGATAATATATTCCAACTATATGATAATGAGAATGAGTCTATGAGGCATGAGAAGGTTATTTATAGAGTTGATAAAGGAAATTAGGTGACTGATGATATACCTAAAAAGGATGTGGTTGTAAAAGATAAGAAAAATTTTGGTGGAGTATCTAAGAGGAAAGATGAAGAGTTAGACAACATCTCTTCTTCAGAAAAAGAATCAGCTTCCTAATCTTCATCTTTGATGGGTTAGGATTTCATTGTTCAATCTTTGAAAAATTTAGTGAATAAAATACCTTTTCTTACCAGTATTGATTCAAGATATCAGTTGCTTCAACATTCTTTCAACCAGAATTCAGATTCTAAAAACATGCTCATAGAAAGGTTTATCATTATTGATGTAGATTTCAAAACCTTTCATATTGGTTATGATGCTCATAGGAGATCATGTAAGGAAATAAAAAGATGGTGTAAATGAATGATTGAAGACATGATAATCATTAATGACTTCCAAGATTCAATAAAATATTCTTCTAATAAGTCATATGATAGAATAAGAAACATTTTAACAAGTTTTTCAAAAAAGATGAATCTTAAGCAAGTAGCCCAAAAGAAAGAGGATAGATATTTGAATGAGAAGTTAACTTCAGTTGCCTTAAATTTAAATAGATAAAGGGAGATCAGGGAATAGTTGGAATAAAATTTTAATCATCAAGAAGAGGTAGTAAAGACTCAAGTAAAAATTCGGAATTCTCAAGAAGAAAAGATCAAGGCTCTAGAAAAGAAGAATTAGGATCAAGATCTATAACTCAAGAGGTTTGAGTATGATCACAAAGATCTCAAGAAGTTAATGTCTAACCTGATAAAGCTCATTCCAAAAGAAATTAAGGATGAATGATTTTTTCGGTCAATCCAATCTTTTGTTGTATCTTTACCCTACAAAAATGTTTTTTCCTATTATAAGGAAAAATTTCTGTCCTTAAATTGTTTTGTCTTGTATATCAATAACCTTTTAGGTACAATTTTTCTCCTCTATTTCCTTTTGAAAATTACAAATGGGGAGAAAAGAATGATCAAAAGAATACTAAGTATAAAGAAAATAATTTCCTAAGAAATGGGGAAAGTAAAAAAGGGGGAGTCTTCTTAAATAATATTTCCTTAAGCAAAAAAATTCAATTCTCTAAGAAAGACCAAAATACATTCCTTGGGGATTTCAAAACCTAAGGGGGAGTTACTCATATTCATCATGGTTCATAAGTAAAGGTAGATAAGTTTTTCTTTTATAGTTCAAAAAAGAAAAATCCTTATTATTTATATTATTTTTCCAAATTTTTTTTGTGATTTCCAAAAAAGGGGATATTATTGAGTGAATAAGGTTTCCTTATGACTTTTCCATTCCTTTAGGTTTTGAAAATCACAAAAACATTTTCTCAAGGAAAATCATCTTTCTCTAAGAATTATTTTCTTAAGGAAAATTTTATTTCTCTAAGAAAATTTTTCTCCTTACCTTGTTTTTCAATGCCTTATTCAAAGTCTTCTCAAAACCAAGTCTAACTATTTTTTACTAAGTCAAAAATTCAGATCCTTATCAAAATCCTTGGAATATTTTAGATTCATGGATATTGGGTATTTCTATTTTCAGACTCTGAATTCTATGAAAATAATACTCCAATTTCTCTAAAATTTAGACTTTTAATTCTATGAAATTTAAACTTCAAATTCTCAGAAATTCAGACTCCAAATTCTCAGAAAATCATACTCCAAATTCTATGAAAATCAAACTCCGAATTATCTGAAATTTAGACTCCAAATTCTCTGAAATTTAGACTCTAAATTATATGAAATTTGGACTCTGAATTATCTAAAATTGAGTCTCTGAATTCTATAAAATTTAGACTCTGAATTCTTTGAAATTTACACTATGAGTTCCAGAGAATTCGGACTCTGAATTCATCATAATTTAGACACCGAATTCCTCATAATTCAAACTCGGAATCCATCATAATTCAGACTCTGAATTCCTCAAATTTTAGGCTCTGAAATCTATAAAACCCAGACTCCTAATAATTTGAAAAATAAAATCTAAATATCCATGTTTCTAGAATTTAATTATTTATATGATTAGACTCTAAATTCTATTTTTTCCTAGATTTTGATTATTAAATTTTGGTGAAGCTACTATATTTTCCTTACATTATATTGATTATTAAGCATGATAATGATTCCCTATATTTTCCTCTATAAAATGATGTCATACCATTTTTTCTAACTAACATTTGGTTAAGTGACACGTATACAGGTCCCTCTGTGATTCAAGGAAAATGATAATCATTGGGGGAGGGATATGAACATTGAAGTTTTGCCTATAAATAGGAGCTCATTCGAACGAGACCATAATCAATGAAATCGATCCAAGGTCCTGGTGATTATATGTTGTGAAGTGATTTCTAGAGAGAGAAATACTCTCATGACTTGTGCATTTTATGAACATCTTGTTCAACCTTGAACATCTTATTCAAATTGCTTTGTATTATTCCAATTGTTGTTGAGTATAATTGAGGGATTGCGGGGATAGGAAGACAGAGGTTCCAACTACTTTAATGTTTGAGGGATTGTGGGGATAGCAAGACAGACTCTAATATTCTTATCAAGGGCTTACCCTGGTGTGGGTAAGACAGACATTATTGAAAGTATAAATCAAGGGACCTTTATCCAAGGTTTTTGGATACCCTACTCTTTGTGTTAGAATATTTCCTACTCGTTTACTTGATTGTTGTTTCAAGTTTTATTTACACTGTATTTTGTTAAAGAGAGAAAGTATAACTTTTTTATACTTTATTTTACTTTTACTTATGCTGATAGATAAAATTATATATGCTTTAAGGTAGAATCAATTGATCTTAAGTTTTTTTTCTGAATTAATTTTTCCAGACCCTAAGAATTCTTGTTTCTTAGTTAAGAACAAAAGAGGGTTCATGAATTTACCATATTTAACTTTATTAAACGTATATTTCCTTAGGATTAAAAGCGAAAGTTTTTTAAACCTACAATTCGACCCCCTATTGTATTTGAGTATCTAAATATACTATTTCTTTACTACACATAAAACTTTCTAGGGGTCTAATTCAAGAAGCACAAGGTTTGGCACATAAGAATCAAACCACAAAGAGGCACCCACAATCCAATCACACCATAATTTCAGACACCTCACTCATTTAAACCAAACACAATTAAGGTCAAACACCAATTTAATGTACCCAAATCCTTTTTTAAAACCACTCAACATTTTATCCTACACATATCATACATGTACATTTGATACATATAGGAATTACTATGGAAATCTATTGTAAATCCAATTTTCAAAATTAAAATCAACATGAAATGACATAATAAATCTTATAAACACGTAAAAATCATAAAAAATACAATTTGAAATTATTTTGGAAAGAACAAGCATTTAATGACAGGCTTCAGAAAGGAAATTGACAAAAACACCTACCTCAATGGAGTGATAACGTGAAAAATCTTCGATAGAAGGAAGAAAAAGCCCCAAGAGAAAAACCAAAAACCCTAACTTCAAAATAAATTACCAGTATAATCCAAACCTCTCCCAATAGTTCAATTAAGAAGTAACTAAACCAATAAAAGAGAAGAAACAAGAATAATAAAAAGGATGAGGGAGAAAAAAACTTGAACAAGGATAAATACACCCAAAAATTGAGGGAGTAACACCAAATATCTAAAGAGTAGAAGTGGAATAATCCACCTGAGGCTCCAAATCGGCTATATGAATTAGTGGGGGAGGAGAGGGTTGAATTTGGGTTAAAAAACTAGAAGGTAAAAAAGGTGATTTTCCATTTTTAAAAGACTAGGGATAGTCACACAGGTAGGATATACAGTTCACCAAACCATGTACAACCCACTAGAAGGGAAAACACCTCATGTGGGCTAGCCACACAAACTGCAAAAATATGCACCAATAATGAAAATAAAATCAATCAAAATGGAAGAATCACTCGCAATCTTTCTATATGGTTTCTACTAACCATGTGCAAGTAGTGCACTGGGTCTCAAACACCACCAAAAATCTTCACAATTACACATTATTCTCACATGGTTTTTTTCAAACCATGAGAAGATCATGAAAAAACTTTTATAAGAAAAAAATGAACTAAAACACCCTTTTCATCCACCATCCACATGGTTTCCACCCAAACTCTGCACTCTAACTATGAACTAGTCTAAAAATAGGTCGAAACCACACAAAATAAAAAAAATACTAGGAACTCTACCCAAACATAAAACCAATGATTATGAAATAGGAAAATAATAAAATAAAATAAAAATCAAGTTATGGGTGTGACAATTTTATGCACCAAAAAATTTATTCCCATAGAAATCCACCCATCCAAAAAGAAACAAAATTGGAACTCGAAACTAATCAAGGTTAAATGAATTGAAAAACCTAGTAGTAACCTTTCAAATTAACAAGTCACACCTGACTAGATTACGATAGAATCATAGTAATATCCATGGTGGGGTTTCTTACCATTTAAGAAGTAACAAGTACAACACCACTAACACTGAAATTTTCACACGACCGAGAACGCAATATAATAAACTTAGACAAAAAACTAATACAAAAATTGATTAATCATTTCAAAATGACACTATAATCTCACAGAATGCACTTCAAAAGACTAAATCCATTCCAAGATAAGGATTAACATTCAATGATTTATATCCATGATGCATAACGAGAAAAATTTATTAGAATACAAGGGTACCAAGATCCATAAAATATAAAGAATTTTCAAAAATAGAAAACTACAATAAATAAAAAACTAAGATATTCCCACTAAGACGTTAGATTGAAAAATATTGGCTCAAAAATATCCCCCATACCTATAAATTCATGAATTCTTAATAATATTCACTTTGGGGCCTATGAATAGAGCACCAATGTTTTGCCACATATGCTTCCCCATTGTCAAGAGATGATAACCTCCAGTAGATACTTATTATTTTGGAAATGTTAATTACAAAACTTCAATATATGACCCAAATATCCACAATATTGACAGAACATTAGGGGATTAAAACAGTATGGATTATAATTTCCAAACCAACCACACTGGAATCACATGAGTGGGTGGCCTATTGAATGAGGAGTAGGAACTAACAAGGGGGATTCCTTAGGAATGGGTTCCAATGATTCAAACTACTCACCAAATGGGGAAACATCATGATATACAAGAGAAACTATATTACCACCTACTGTGTACTTTCCTATGGTAACCTACTTGGATAAAAATTCCTCATTCAATAATATCCCAAACAGAACTTACCCAGATGAGAGAAATCGATCCATAATATTTGGATGAAGACCCCAGATGAAAAGAGGATATTTTTATTTATTCTTTGAATATATATATATATATAGATAAAAAGAAACCAAATCATTGAAATGATTAACATTATCCTTCACCATCCATTGAACTTCTAGAACACCCTAAGAGCTATGCCACTTTCTTCACCTTCCCCTCATTAGGTATACACCATTGGATAAAAGTGGTCTTAAAAACATCCTAAGGCATTTAAACTTTCAATGACGATGGTATGATTACCTCCCACTGATATAAACTAGGTTCCTCAAAAAAACCTTGATAATGTCACAACCTTACATATTTGTGATTTCCCAAAGACCTAAAAACACATTTGACCTACTAAATTTATTCTACAGCCTCTATAGAACATTTATTATCATGAAAAAGGTAATTATTGAGAAAATCTTGAATTTTTTACTCCACTAGGAGTCCGAGAAGGGACAAAAACTTGAAGATATTTGTTGGAAAAATTTGGTACCTTTCTGGGTAGTATACTCTAAACAATATAAAAACAGAAAAATCAAATTAGCATGAATTCAATCCTCAACCAAAACTCAATCCAAGGAACATTACAAACCCAATACACCATATACACCAAAATATCATAAAAAAATAAACCAAATATACTATTTCAAAAACAACCATCACTATTCCAAATTCAAAACCATTTTTTTTATAAGGACACTTTCCAAATACTAAAACCTACTTTTAAATGAAACCATGTTCCAAAATCAATTTCTTTTGAAAAATCCTTTTACTAAAAAAAACAATAATAAAATTCATTTTCATTAAAAATACACTCACACCGACCAAAAATCAAGACAAAGCATCACCCACACTAAAACACCTAAAAATAGTGAACTGATTCCATGTGTAACCCAACTACATGGTTTAGAAAACCATTTCTTCAGCATTCACCAACCACTGGAAGCATATATAATCATACAATTAGGTTCCAAATGGTTCATTACTCCATGTAAGCTCAATGTGTCACCCTTTATCAGTTAAAATTTCATCCCCCAACATGTGAAAACTCATCGAACCAAATAAGAACCAATAACATAAACCCAAAATAAAAATAAAGGACTCAAAGACCGACTACCCCTAGTAACTTAGGTCTCGTCATAGGTGGAGGTGATTAGGTACTGATCCATGACCTACATCCGGAGTCTAAATAATCCCATATCCAAACTACATGACACCTTAAATAACAAAGGGATCCTATGATACCATTTTTTCATGAACCAACTCAGGTCAACCCCAAACCGGTCACCTGATATGGTCTGAAATAAGGCCCAAGAGGTGTTCTTGATCATCATAGGATGGAAAATAGTGTCATCTATTAAAGATAACACAATTTGGAATAGTAAATATCATAAAGAAACAATTAAATAAATAAACATGAATAAAAAATAAAATAAACATCAATAGTGGAAAGATCCAAAATCATCTTTTATTTTTAAAACCTAGTTTGAAAACAAAATTCCAAGTATGAAACACAAAATTGGTAAAGAATAAGAAAAAGGAAAATAAAAAATATTTACAAGTAGTAGGGTATATCAAACAAAACCATAAATAAAAAAACATTAAAGGTGTAAGCAGGCATTGATAAGAAGAAAAGAAAAGTAAAAAATCACAACTAAAAACAAGAACATACAGATATATAATTGTGTTCATATCTGAAAAATCTTGAGATGAAACCTTATATGTACTCATTTTAGACCCATATACTAGTGTATGGTGTAATATATAGTCAATAACCAACCTAGATACTCTAACTATCTTCACTAGTGGCATAACCCACATGTCTTATCTCACTCGCCAAGGGGTCTAGTCCATCTAATTGGGATATAGATAGAAACTAACACAAAACCCTATAAATGATGTCCAGGAATCCCATGATAATGGTATAAAGGGAATGTGAGGAGGTTATCACATGCTTGGAATTAAATATAACCCAAAAATTCCACCGTGAAATTCTTTCCCCCTCCTCGACACCGTCTATACGATGACCCTCCCAAAGGGAGGATAACTATAGGGGTTCCCATCAAACATAAAACATTTTAAAAGTTCTAAATGGGTATAAACATCATGAGAGTTAAAAAACAATTTCCAAAAACATCTCAAAGTACCAACCGAGCCTTCACATTTACAAATCAAAGAAAATTACCAATAAAAATACCTTACAAAATCCATTTCTTAAAACCCATTTGATTTTTAAACACGAAAACTATGGTTCTAAATGGGACAATATTTAGGAATAAAAATTTGGCACATCATTTTATTTTAATTGGAAGCAAAAATCTATTTCGATAAAAAATTGGTGATTTATAAGAAACCTTTTAAAAGAAGAAGGAAAAGAGGAGAAGATGTAAGGAGAATCTTTTGAAAACAAAATCTATCACAAAAGTAATTATATAGAAACTTCATTTATATACATGGGCCTACCTATATTTACAACTTGTGAACATATGGATATGGACATATCCACTGAAATATATATGGACTACCATTAAAACTTTGAGGGGTCTAATTGAATAAGCACAAGGTATGACACATAAGCATCAAACCATGAAGAGGCACCAAAACCTATCCAAACCACAATTTCACACACATCAATAATTTAGAACTAAATAAATCAAGGTTTAACACAATTTGAAAATACCCAAATATTTTTTTAAACCTCTTGGAATTTTATCCAACACATAACATACATATACATTTGATACATATATCCATTACTATAGAAATCCCTTAAAACCCCATTTTTCAAAAAATTGACAACATTGAAAGGAATAATAAATACTGCCAATATATAAAAATCATGAAGAACATAATTTTAAATTAATTTGAAAGGAACAAGATTTTAAATGCATGATTCGGAAAGGAAATGGGTGGAAACACCTACCTCAACAGTGTGAAAATGCGACGAAACTCTAGAAGAAGGAAAAAATAGATCCCAAGATACAAAACAAACACCCTAAAATCATAATAATCAACCAAAATAAGTCATACCTCACCCTATGGTTCAAAAAAAAAAATAAACCATGGTATTAAAGTAGAAGAAACATGAAGAAGAAGAAGAAGAAAGAAAAGGGAGAATAAGGCTTAGATAAGAAAAAAATACACCCAAAAATTGAAGGAGGAGCACCAAGGATCCAATGAGGAGGAGAGGATGAAGTCACCCAAGGATCCAAATGGGAATTATGAATGAGTGGGGAGAATGGGGTTATATTTGGGATGAAAACAAATAAGGGTGAAAAATATATAATTTACTATTTTAAAAGACCTGGGTATGTCACAAAGTTATTCTGGATAGATTACAAATCCATGTTCCAACTATGCGCACCCCACTAGAAGGACAAAAAATGGTAATGCCCCAACCCCAATTTCCCAGATCTAGTGCCTTATAAATTACATTGGCATGATTACAAGGAATAAAATCCCAAAGGACCGAGTAGTTAAGTAGTTTTGGAAAACTAGATACATACAAAGGTTCAACATTACAACTTGAAAATAAATACAACATATAAGTTTTATTGGGAACATCCACAACTCTAAGTTTATCTATGTAGGTCATTGATAATAAAAATATTCATGTCCTGAGAAAATGAAACATAATAAAGGGGTGATCTTAAATACTAATTATGGGTAAGAAATACATTATAATATATCATAAACATAAACATTAGGCACGACAAATGACAAAAAACAAATTCCATTAAAAATAAACATGTACATACTATGGATGGAATAAGAGATGAATAAATAATTCCATAATAAAATGTAACAAAGGGTATCCAACTGGTCTAATAACCAGATGAATTTTCAATTACTAGATTCATAATGAGGTAAATTCATATGATGGGAATCATAACCATACTATCAAGGTCTTATGCTGAGACCATAAAAACGATTTTGTCATAGCCTCATGCCAAGACCGTAGTTTGTCTCATGAGACATACCGATGCATTGAGGGGTTATAGAGGGACCCATCCATCACATAATAAGTAAAATTAATTCATATTATGAATGGATATAAACATAAACAAAATATACATTCATATTGGAACTAACATATAAGAATGTGAATAACTTTCCCTAGTCATTAAACATAACACTAACTGTTCAGAGTAATATGGTGAATGGTATCAAGATAGAACATCCACATTAAAAATAATCATAAAACCTTCAATAAAAATATTTTTTAGGTGATATAATAGGAGAGAAACCTCAATTAAATACAATATTCATCAAAGTATTTTGACATAAATAAATATACTTTTAAATGAGACCATTGAAAATCTCTTGAGGAATAATCTTTAAACATTCCAAAGTATCCCATACCACCTTCAAAAATTCAAATTGCAATCCATTAAAATATCATTATAATAATGAGACTCTTGATATGATATATAAAGGGTTAGTACCTACACAACATTCAAGGAATAAGTGATTAATAAGGCATATATCTCATAAAAGTTAATGTGAGGTGAAAAAAATCCATTTTACTTTGGAAAGAAGTGTTCTTTTGTAAAATCATTTTTATTTTTCATAAAACTATTTTTAAACATTTATATCCTAAAAAATTAAATTTAATGACATTTACATTAAATTTTAGGCACAAATTATTTCCCACTAAATTGAAAACATATAAAAAGTTTTTTTAAAGAAGGCTTATAATTAAAACATTTTAGTGTGGTTTAAGGAATTCTTTAAAGATATTTTAAAGAGAAAATGCATGTTTTATTTCATAAAAAAAGAAATGAACCAAAATAAAATTTTCACTATAAAATATGTGGCTTTATAAAGATAAATATGGTTTAAAATAGATTATATATTGAACTTCAAAATAGGTAAGAATCTGAGAAGTTCCTCGAATCGAGTTTGTATTTCAGAAAGAATTTTTTAAAGATCCTTTTAAAACATAGAAATATCCATAAATGAAAGTCTAATTATTATTGGTACACATATATAGAACATTAATACATAATTTATGATGATTAAATAATAATAAATAAGAATTTTATTGAGGTGAGTATAGAATAAGAGCATCCCAAATGAAAATGGAGGTTCGAGTAGAAAATATTTAGAACATTGTAATCAATTGAATCGTAAGCCCCAAAATTAATAATCATTAAATAATACATTGAATACCTTGAAAATAAAAAGAATCATAATATGAAAAATAAATTTTAGTATATATACACCATACACAAGTAATATTAGTGAATATAAAATATCTCAAAAAAATGGAAGTCAGACGAAGAAACCCTTACCTTAAGTCTGATGTTGTTCTTCACATGGTATTAGTGTTATGGATAACCAGATTAAACTCATTAATTAATATTTCCAGAACTCTTATAGATTTTATTGATTTTTTCTAACCTTATTAAGTTCATTCATGGCCTTTTTGTTGGGTTAAGAGGTTCAATTTCATTGTTCGAGTCTGTTTGTTTCATGATCGGTATACTTATATACATGAACAAAGAATCATGTAAAATGAGGAAGGTTGTATAGAATCGAAGTTATATTTTTTTAGTTAAAATCTAGAAGATTACATGTTTGTAAATTTCATTTGCTTACTTGGAGTGAATATGAATCATTATATAAATTATTTAATGATAACTGTTTGGGTTAATTAGCGGTTTTTGAACACAATGAACTCACTTTGTATTATAAATCAAAAAAATATGTACAAATAGATTATAGAACCATATATGAGACATAATATATATATATATTATAGTCTGGTTCAACCATAATAATGTTTTCATGACTATAATTGAATACGGTAATATAAATTGAAAACCCATCGTCCTTGAATGTGGTGAATTAGCACATCTCAGATGGTGTTTTCATTTTTAGTATAAAAGAATGGGAAATGAGAGATGATGAAGAATTCTTCATTTATCATGAAAAAGTTCCCATACATGTAAGGTACCAGAGTCATAACCTAAGTTGGATGAAAGTGTTTTAGGAAATAAAAATAAAATAACAGAACTTGAAAATAAAAGAAAAGTTGGGAGATCCCTTATGAAAATTCGGCAGCCAAACGACTTCGCTTAAAATATAATAAAATATTTTGATGAGATAAAAAGGGGTATCTCACAATTATTACCTAAAATAAACATTAATTTTGATAAGGAATGACATATCCCAACATAATCTAATTGAAATAAAAAATAATAACATTATATGAAAGCTTGTAAAAGAGAAGGGTGGTAGATTCCCTTACCATGTAGAGTAATTCCTAAAACTTAAAGGTTGGGACCATTGGGGATTGAGGAAACCTTGGGAGGACTCCTATGGAGGTAAAAATATGAGATATTTTATGATTGTGAGTTTGTACTGAATTAAAATGATATAATGAGTTGGTATTTATAGTAAATGAGAGAGAGTTTTTTGTTAATTTCAAAGGACACCTCATTAGTGTTTTTTACAAAACGATGGGCTTACCCATGATATTTGCCTATGGTATTAGCCACTTGGGACATATTAGGTCAAATTTTATTGTACACTAGTCGACCAATATTTTATATTAATTATTACATCATTATGATGTCACTAAACATACCAAAAACTAAAAATTGTATTTTTACTCTTCACAAAAAATTCATGTATTTTAGAAAAATCCCAAAAAATTACCCCAAACATTTTTCGATGCGTAGAATTAAAAAATGAAATCAATATTTCAAAAATAATCTTCTAAATTTTTTGATTTTTATTTTTAAATAAAATCATAATTTATTTCAAAAAAACAACTTTAAAACTATAAATCTTTTTATAACACCTTGAGAAATTAATCAAGGTCCCATACAATTATCTTATAACCATAAGAAAATAAAGTAAAATTTTTTTATTACATTTTATGAAAATAAATTTCCATTTTAAAAAATTAAATTAATCATAAAATTTTAATTAAAATATTTATGACATTCCAAAATACCAATACTTATACAATGACCATTTTTTCACAAATAAGATGTCTAAATTTTATTTATAGATTCATTGGTGAAGTTTCTATTTTTTGCACCAATTTACTATTAATTACTATTCATTTCTATTCAAAAAGGTGCATTACTATTCATAAGGGTTTGTTACTATTCATCAAAAATTAAGTTTGTCTTATTAGACTCTAAATACCTTACTGAATGCAATCATGTATGTTAGTTTTTCGAAATTCAAATCAAAGTGGTGGAAAAATTATGTTTACTAGATAGATTATAAAAAAGTGGAATTTTGTAGAGACTCTATGTTAAATTAATTCAATATTAAATTTAGTTATAAATCCTTAGGGTGTTATATTATCCCCTCTTTACAAAAATTTCATCCTCGAATGTTTGAAATTGAATTTCAAAAGTTAATGGTTGATACTTGAAAATTACCTTGTGGGAAACCCACATATGGTTAAAATATCATCTTAATAAGAGGGAAAGGGAAATGCATTGGTTAATAAAAAACTATGCATTATAATTGGATAACATGGTCATGGGAGAATAATCAAACCATCATGTTCTCCTAAAATGTGATAGAGAACATGCTCAGATGAAAGATCATTACCACAAAACCATAAATTGTAGCTATGAAAAAAATGAAAACTAGACAACATTCTTTTTTAAGACACTTTTCCTAGAGTTTAGGAATGATTCCACTCTATAAGAGTATAAATATATATTTCTCTTTCATAAACACAATCTTATCCTATTTTTTCCTTGAAATATCTATGCTTCATATCTTAACACAGGTTACATCATGCAGTGACATTAAACTCTAAATCCTCATACAATGATCAACTTAAACCATTTCAGAAATGGTTTAACTTTCCAAAATATCATGATAAAACACTTAAGAATCATTCCCACATCTATACTTTCTAGATCCATGAATAGAGGGTCCTTATAAAACCTAATTTTTTAGAACTGCATGATCTATCCTTCTCAATGCATATGCAACCTTATTTTTCTTTAATCAACGTGAATAAGCCCTAAATTTTTACATTCCAAACATGTGAATATCTTCATCATGTGTCCTCTTAAAATATAGTAATAACTAAAATTACTATAAATCCTTATTTGAAATATGCATTCATACTTACACATGTTACTGGATATATTCCTTATATCCAAAAATATTGTAAACTCCATCAATGATAGCATAAACAACTTTTTGATAAGTCAAGAATCATTTTTGAGGTAGTCAGTAATTAAAAAAATCAATCATTTCTTCATCATTATCTTAACCATCAAGAATATATTTTGGTTTTTCTTTCCCTCAGCCATATTCTTTCACAAGATATTAACTTTTTACTAAGTCACTTATCCTTGGTACGATTCATCATACGACCTCAAATACTTAATGAAATAATACTGTAGTACAATCCTCATATAGTATATAATTCTTATAACCAACACATTGCTGATAAAATATTCAAATGTAATGATTCTTAATGAAGCATATTAATCCTTCCACTTAATCTATGTTAGTATCATAACTCGATCATTATCCAGTAACATCATTTGGGGAATATTCCTTCAACACTTGGGACATTGATTCGCATAGTGTCCCATCTCCTTGCAGTTGAAGCATTGTACATTAGAAACCTTTTAATTACTCTTCAATAATAAAATTTGTGTCCTTTTCTCTACACTTGTAACAAAATTTAATTTCCTTAAAACATTTACCAAGATGATTATTTCCCTATTTATCACATGTGGGAAAACCCTTCTCTCCCTTCTTCCCTTTATCTATATTTTTCTCTATTATCCTCTTCTTATTTTGCTCACCTTAAAATCCATAAGACTCAGTGAAGTATTTACATACCCTATTAACATAAGATACTATTTCCTCATATGATGAGGATACTTGTGAGACTATCTTCCTCTGAAATGATGGCTTAAGACCATGAGAGATATGACCCTTCTTACTATTTTCATCATGTGCATTGTTGAAGTTATCATTCCTTATACTAGGCACCATTTATAAAAAATGGAATACACTAGATTAGATTATGAATCATGATGTATAATCTCAGCTTAGAAAAATACATAACATAAATTTAAATCCTATCCATAACTAATCTCATAATCGTAAACATGGTTTCTTTGAGGAAATTAACACTTAATTCCTTCATAATGGTTTATAAATAAAATGTGAATTATCATAAGAATATCCCCCAAGAGTTTCAAAATAGGTGTGTAGTTATGACCATTTTCATGTATCAGGATACCCTAAGTTAAGACCAAAACTCCTTGTTGGAGTTATTACTCCTAGGAAAATCTGTGTCAGAACCATGTCCAATTGTAGTATCCAGACATGGATGTATTTTCTAGAAAAATTCATGTAATCTATTCCTTACCAAAACTCTAAGAAAATATTTTATTTTTATCATCAAATATATCTTAGGGTTTTGTTCCCTAATATTCATTTTCTAAATTTGGATTCCAAGATTTCTACTAAACTTCCTTTGGTACCAACTGTAAGGCCCCAACCCTAGTTTCCCAGAGCTGGTGCCTTATGAAATTACATTATAATGATTACAAGGAATCCAATCCTGATGAAACAGGTAGTTTAGTAGTTTTGGAAAACTAGATACATACATAGGTTCAATATTACAACTTGAAAAGATATACAATATATAAATTTTATTGGTAGCATCCAAAACTCTAAATTTATCCCTATAAGTCATTAATAATTATCTTATTCATGTACTAAGAAAATTAAACATAAGAAAGGAGTGATATCATATGCTCATTATGGGTAATAAATACAACATAAGATATCATAAACATAAACATTAGGCATGGTTAATAACTAAAAACACATTCCACTAAAAATAAGCTTTTACGTACTATGGCGGGAATAAGAGCTAAGTAAATAATTCCATAATAAAACATAACCATGGGTATTCAAATAATATAATAACCAAATGATATTTCAATAAATATATTCATAATTAGGGAAATGAATATGTTGGGTATCATAACAATATCGTCAAGGCCTCATTCCTAGACCATAAAAAACCATTTTGTCACGGCCTCGTGCTGAGATCGTAGTTTGTCTCATGAGACCTACTGATGCATCAAAGGGCTATAGAGGGACCCAACCATCACATAATAAGCTCAATGCATTCCTATTATGAATGGGGATAACCAAAAACTACTTATACATTCATATTGTAACTGACATTTGAAATGTAAATAAGTTTTCCCAGTCATTAAACATAACAATAACCATTCAAAGTACTATGGTGAATGGTATCAAGATAGAACATCCACATTCAGAATAATAAGAAAACAATAAATCAAAACATTTTTAGGTGATAATATAGGATAAAAAATCTATGAAATATAGTATTCATCAAATTATGTTTACATAAATAAAGATACTTTTAAGTGATACCATTGAAAAATTCTTGAGGAAATAATCCTTAAACATTCCAAAGTGTCCCATAAAACTTAGAAACATTCAAATCATAATAAATTAGAATATAATTAGAATAAGGAGACTATTGATATGATATTCCAAGGGGAATTATATACACCACATGCAAGTAATAAGTGGTGAATAAGACATCTATCTCATAAAAGTTAATATGAGGTGAGAAAAATCCATTTTACTTTGGAAAGAAGAGTTCTTTTGTAAAATCACATGTATTTTTTATAAATATATTTTAAAACATATATATACCATAAAATAAATGGTAAGAACATTTATATTACATTTTAGGAACAACTGATGTCCCACTGAAGTGAAATCATGTAAAAAGTGTTTTTAAAGAAGCTTTTGAATTAAATCAATTTATTGTAGTTAAGAAATTATTTAAAGACATTTTAAAGAGAAAAGGCATGGTTGCTTTCAAAAAACCTAAAATGAACCAAAATTTCTTTTTCATTGTAAAATTTATGACTTTATAAAGATAAATATGTCTTAAAACAGATTATAGAGGGAACTTAAAAAAGGTAAGAATCTAAGAACTTCCTCAAATCGAGCTTGTATTTCAGGAAGAATTTTTGAAAGATCCTTTTAAAAAATAAAAATACCCATAAATTAAAGTAGTATTGTGATTGGTAAACATATATAGAACATTAACATATAATTTATGAGGATTACATAAGAATAAATAATAATATCATTGAGGTGAGTAGAGAATGAGAGCAACCTGAATGAAAATGGAGGTTCAGGTAGAAAATACTTACAAATTTATAATCAATTGAATTGTCTACCAAAAAATTAATAATCATTTAATGATAAATTTAATATAATTAAAATAAATAGAATCATGATATTAAACATAAATGGGTAGTATACATAAACCATACACAAGTAATATTAGTGAATACAAAATATCTCAAAAAAACAGAAGTGAGACGAAGAAACCCTCACCTTAAGTTTGATGGTGTTCTTAACTTAGTCTTAGTGTCCTAGATAAACAAATTAAATTAATTAATGAATATTTACAGAACCTATTATACATAGAATTTAATTATTACAACCTTATTAAGTTCATTCATGGTTTTTTTGATGGGTTAAGCAGTTCAATTTCTTTGTTCGGGTCTCTTTGTTTCATGATCAGTATACTTATATACATGAATGAAGAATCATTTAAAATGAGGATGGTTGTCCAGAATTGAAGTTATATTTTATTAGAGAACATACAGAAGTTTACATGTTTGTAAATTTCATTTGGTTACTTGGATTGAAGATTAATCATTATATAAATTATTTAATGATAACCGTTAGGGATAATTGGAAATTTTTTAACACAATGAACTCATTTTGATTTATAAATCCAAACCATGTGTACAAAAAGATTACTGAACCATAGATGAGACATAATAAATATATTATAGTCTGTTTCTACTATAATAATGGTTTCATTACCATAATTGAATATGGTAATAGAAATTGAAAACCCATCATCCTTGAATGTGGTAAATTAGCACATCTCGGATGACATTTTAATTTTTTGTATAAAAGAATGGGAAATGAGAGATGATGAAGAATTATTCCATTATCATGAAAAAATTCTAGTACATGTAAGGTACTAGAGTAATCACAACATTTGGATGAAAGGTGTTGAGGAAAGAATAATAAAAGAATGAAAGTTGAAAAGAAAATAAAATTTGAGAGATTCCTTACGAAAATTGGGCAGCCTAACGATGTCACTTAAAATTTTATAAAATCTTTTGATGAGAGAAAAAGGGGAATCTCACCATCATTAAATAATATGGACATTAAGGGGGGTATGGAATGAAATATCACAGCATAATTCAAATTAAATTAAAAAGAATAACAAATTATGAGATCTTGAAAAAGAGAAGGGTCGTAGATTCCCTTAACTTTTAGAGTAACTCATAAACATGAAGGTTGGGACCTTGGGGGATTGAGGAAACCTTGGGAGGATTACTATGGAGATAAAACTACCAGATATTAGAGGATTATGAGTTTTTAATAAATTAAAATGAAGGAATGTGTTGGTATTTATAGTAAAGGAGAGTGAGTTTTTTATTAATTTCAAAGGAAACCTCATTAGTGGTTTTTGAAAAACCATGGACTTAACCATGGTATTTTCCCATGGTAATATCCACTTAGGACACCTCATGTTATATTTTACTGTACACAAGTAAAAAAGTATTTTATATTAATTATTAAATCATTATGATGTCATTAAACATACAAAAACTCAAAACTATATTTTTACTATTCACGAAAAAATCATGTATTTTACAAAAAATCCCAAAAAATTACCCCAACCATTTTTCAATGTGTAGAATTAAAAAATTAAATCCATTTTTTAAAATAAATTTCTATATATTTTTAATTTAATTTTTAATTAAAATCACAATTTATTCCAAAAAACAAATTTAAAACTATAACTCGTTTTATAGCACCGTGAAAAATTAGTCAAGGTCTCATAAATTATCTTATTAAAATAATAAAATAATGTAAAAATTTATGATTACATTTTATGAAAATAAATTTTCGTTTTATAATATTAAATTAATCATAAAATTTTAATTAAAATATTTATGACATCTAAAAATACTAACACTTATAATATGATTGTTTTTCCCTTAAAAGATGTCTAAATTGTATTTATACATTCATGGGTGAAGTTTCTATTTTTTAGGCTAATATACTATTAATTACTATTCATTACTATTCATAAGGTTATTTTTACTATTCATAAGGGTATGTTACTATTCATAAAAAATTAAGTTTGTCTTAGAAGACTCTAAATATCTTACTTAACGCAACCGTGTATGTTAGTTTTTCAAAATTCAAATCATTGGGATGAAAAAATTATGTTTACTGGATTTGTTATAAAAAGGTGGTGTATTTTAGAGACTAAATGTTTCATGAATTCAATATTAAATTTATTTTTAAATACTTGGGGTGTTACACTATCCCCTCATTATAAAAATTTCATCCTTGAAATTTTGAAACTGAAATTTAAAAGTTAATGGTTGGTACTTGAAAATGACTATATGGGAATCCCATATATGGTTAAAATATCCTCTTAATTAGAGAGAAATGGAAATGAATCAGTTACTACAAAACTTCACATAATAATTGGAAAACATGGTCATGGAAGTATAATTAAACCATCATGTTCTGATGGAATGTGATAGAGAACATGCTTAGATGAAAGATCATTACCACAAAACCATAAAATGCAGTTATGAAAAAAATGATAATAGGACAACATAATTTTTTAAGACTCTTTTCCCAGATTTCAGGAATTATTCCACTCTATAAGAGTATCACTAGTGCAAAAACACTTTTTCGCGTCGGTTCTTTTTAATTTTTAACGTCGGTTATAAACCGACGTCTTTATAGGCGACGTTAAAAATACATTTTTCGCGTCGGTTCATAGAAACCGACGCGAAAAATAATTCGCTTATGAGCTTCGGCGTCGGTTTTTTATAAAACCGACGCCGAAGCTACATTTAGACATTATTTTCCGCGTCGGTTTTATATAAAACCGACGCCGAAATATCGGTTTTCCGCGTCGGTTTTTCTAAAAACCGACGCGGAAAACCCTTTCGGCGTCGGTTTTTTTAAAAACCGACGCCGTAAATAATTTTTTTTTTAAATAAAATACATATATTTTCTCCTCCAAACAAATCGGAACCCTGAAAAAAAATAACGAAGTATACAAAAACAATTAAACAGCTTTAACAGAAGTACTTGAGAAAACTCAAAGTAAAGCAGAATTAAAATACACGTACCAACATGGTGCATTTTCTTAATCTAACCATACTCAGTATCAATCATTGTAAGTTTCCTCCCATAGATAGCACCAATCCTGTCAAAACAGTAATGAAACTAAGGAGATGTGCTTGAAAAAATCAATCCAAGATATTCGTGCAATGAATAAACATTAAATTAAAATGTGTAATTTATTTGAATCATTCATTTCTTCACAAAGTAAATTACCAAAATGAAATGTTACGACTCCTGATCAAAATTCCAGGAACACTCAGCCGATGCAACCTCTTCCTCACCTCCCCCACTAAAGATGTTGGGGGTGTCTTTTCACCATAGGATCCCCACCACCCCCAACCTCAGGTTTTTATATTTGCTCTGTATAGACGTGCATTACCCATTCACTATTGTTATTTGTTTAAGTTATGGAATAACAGAGAAATAAGTTTGAGTGCAAAAAATAGGTTAGAAAATTGAAATCAAATGCAGATTGAAGAGACATAAAGAAACATACCTTAAAAATTGACGCCTTCTATTTTATCTTTGTGCAAACCCACTAAGCGCTGTTTCAGGTATTATGTGATATGCTTCTCGGCAATCATTTTTCGATATTTATTTGCATAAAAAATAAAAAGGCCTAGAAGATATTGCTGTTCATTCAAGGGAGACAATTTTTAGTGTTTGTGAATGTTATTTCGCTATACGAATCTCTATGTTCATGATCCAAGTACCACCCTACAGATCTGTCACTGTACAGACAAATGATTTTAAGAAATAACAATGAAAAGAAATATAATAACTAATTCTGAATTAAAATACACGTACCTAAAATATACGACATGCTTATTGTTGGTTATTGTTGAAGGATTCATTTGATTATTAGTAGATTCAATAAAACAGTTTTTGCAGAGGCACTTGAGAAAACTCAGTAAAGCAGAATTAAAATACACGTACCTGAAATATATGACATGCTCATTGTTTGTTATTGTTGAAGCATTCATTTGATTATTAGTAGGTTCAAACACCTAATATATCATAAGAGTTAGTTTTTTAAACCCATATATATTATTATTTATAAATATTAGTATACATACCTCAAATCTTAATCAGACTTAACAAATAGTCCGCAAAAGTAGATTGAATATGAATCATATCAGATTGAGAATATGACTGTGAATCATTGAATACCTACAATAATATTGAATGATATGAAATTAATAAATAGAAGAAAGTGGATGAAAATATATAAAAAAGTTAATACAACTAACCTTATGAAAATCAGTAGTTTCCCCAGTTGTGATTATCTCGTACATAAATCGTAGAATATAATAACCACATTCAACGCTTCCATTTTGACGATGACACTGCAGTTATAAAACATTTAACTAATAATGAAACCCAATATATAACAAAAATATAAAAACTAATTACCTGTACTTCCACATATTTGATTTTCGTTGGTTTCTTTTCATTTGTAAAATGTTTCCATGAACTGCATTTTTTTATATAAGAACTAATAAAACTTGTGTAAACAATTAAAATTAAACATAACGAACTTCTAAAAATAAAAAAACAACTTACCTGTTTAATAAGTTGGAAAACGGTTTACGCACTTTTCCTAATAAAGAGAAAAACCAATATAAGGTGCATTCATTTGGGCAAAATACACCTAACATCCAATGCCCCCTATAATACAAAAAGTTCATAATTAATGACATTATAATGATCATGAGTTCAAAATTATGTTGATATTCTTACTTATCAAGAAATGGCAAAAACCAGCACTGAATCTTTGTTTGTGATAATCTCTCGGATATATATTGAACTCTTTCATCATTTTTCACATGTTTGACTTCCAAAGAAATGTACTCTGGATCTATAAAGCTATAAATGCTTGTAGTTTCATTTTGTAAAAGAATCCTATATAGATACCTAATTTAAAAAGAAAATATAGTTAGTCAATGACATAACAATATTTTATTAAAGAAATAGCAATTCAAACGTCAATTTACTTACATGGAAAACAACTGCACCACATTCAGCCCAATCTCTTCAAAATTAACTAAATTCATGATATCTTCTTTCAATATTCTCAATTTATAATTTCTTCCACATATATCAGACGTCATCCGAAACTCATAGATAAAATTCAGGGAAGAAGAGCACTGAGATAATCTTTTCAACCCAGAAGAAATATCAGAAGTATCTACAGCCGACTGTTTCTGAACATTTTGCTGCATTTGTACAGTTTCTTTTGCTTTCAGATATTCCTATATAAGTTAAATGTCAGAAAACATTATAAGTAATTTGGAATCATTTCTAATTACTAGTTAAAAAAACTCATACCTCATGTGAAATATAACGAAGAAGTGCAGTTGGCCAAAGTAAAAAATAGCCCATGCATTCCCCAACACTGGTGATCTCCGCAGTAGGAAATGGTAGTAGAGCAGTAGGATCTATAATAACAAGTACTGATACTCTAACCTGACCCATCTACATAGGCTGATGATGTACCGAGTCCCCCAAAAAATACACTTGTCCTAACGCAACAATATGTACATGAGGATCTCCCGCAAACAACTCACAATATAAGGTTCGATCCGATGGAGGAGGTGGAGGCTCAAAGTTAGCAGGTGGGGCAGGGTAGTCAGGGTGAGCAGGCTGAGAAGTCAGAAAAATGAAAAGGGTATATTAGTGTTTAAAATTTATAACATAGAAAAATTGATTAAAAATTAAATAAAATAATTACCTCAAATGGTTGCGCAGACGGGGCAGGGTAAGCAGATGAGGCAGGGTAGTCCGGGTGAGTTGGCTGAGAATGTTGAAAAATGAAAAAGTTATATCAGTGTTTATAATTTATAAAATAGACAAATTGATGACATTAAATAATATAGCTCGGAAGGCTGCCCAGACGGTGTTGGGTAAGCATATGAGGCATGATAGTCTGAGTGAGTAGGCTGAGAATGTTGAAAAATGAAAAAGTTATATCAGTGTTTATAATTTATAGAAAAGAAAAATTGTTAACAGTAAATAATATACCTCGGAAGGATGAGCAGACTGTGACTGTCTTGCCAAGTGTTCTAATAAAGCCTTCTGTACTGCTGCTTGAATTTGATCACCCATAGACCGTTTCATATCCTGCAGCTCTTCTTTTAAGGATTCGATTTCCGGGTCTCTTGGTTTCTTACTCTTACCAAAAACCTTCCGAATACTAACACCCGCCTGATATCCTCTAACACGGCCGGGGTGTTCAGTCTTTCCCAAAGCAGTGGCTAGGATATCCATCCTACCCTCGGGGATAAAAGAGACCCGTGTCTCTTTCTCCTGAAGTTCATCCTGAAATGAAAAATAAAAAATTTATATTAGTGTTTATAAATTATAAAAAAGGAAAATTGTTAACAAAGAATTAATATTTACTTACAATTCTATCAGCCACTTGATGAGCTTTGTCTGTAAGATATTGTTCATTTTTTCTTCTTCTTGCTCGTTTCCATTTCTCATGGCGAGTGGGAGGAGATGGAGGACCATACTGGACCTCTTCTGAACCACTACTTGATCGAGCTCTTAATGCTTCAAATTTTTCTTCAATAATTTTCTGCTCCAAATACGAGTATCCTCCACGTGATAAAGTATGAGGGTATACGTTTTTCAACTGGATATCCTGATGAGATCTTCTGGAGGCCTGTTACATAAAAATAAACACATAAGTAATAAGGAAAATATAGCATAAATTTTAAAATATAAAACAATTACAATACCTGAAATTTCTCTTCCTGACGACTGTCAACAAATCGCTTCCATGTTTCTTCATCTATATATGGATACTTAAGACATGAGCTTTCAAACCTTCTCTTTCCAAAAACATAATCTTTCGTCAGTTTGTTTTTAAAATCTCTCCATCGAACCGCCGCTAAAGAGAGATGTCTTTTCCTAATTTCTTTGGTTTCCTCAAAATTGAATGTCATCTGTAATTGAAAAAATTAAATATGTCATTTAAACTATATAATATTAAAAAAATGAGATAAAATAAATAAATAAAGATATTTTACCGTCACGGCCTCCCAAAGCTGTTGCTTCACCGTCCTGTCCACTGACTTCCAATCAGGATATAAAATACCAATCCTGCAACGGCTCTGCATCGCTATATAACTGACAAACTGAACTGCATTTGGGCCAACTGCATTATTATTATCATCAAAACGGATGTGTAATTTGTTATCATCACGAGCGAGTGATAGTTTTGGTAAACGTGTAATACCACGTTTACCAACTAGAGAACTTGATTTTTCAGTAGTAACTGGAGAAGTCTCCTCCACCGAGGACGCATCAGTAGTCCTGCAATTTTTTTTAATAAATTAACAGTTTTATTTCATTAAATATGTATATTACTGAATATTTAATAATATGTCAAAATAGATATACCTCAGTAACTGCTCATCTCTATCTGTATTTGACATTGCTACTAGAAAGTGTAATGAAATTTTGGGTACTTGCATATCATTAGAAAACTGAATAATTAGAAACAAGGAAATGAAAAATAAATATGTAAAAATAGAGGCATGCATTTGTAAGTTTTAAAAATAGACACAAAATATAAATATTTACCAGAAAAATTAGGAGACTAATTTAGTGTTTTCCCACGTCCCTTCATCATGATCGGTACGTACTGCATGCACTATGTCTGTCTTATATTCATTGTAATCATCTGAAAATTGCATAATAGATGAATAACGCTCATGTAAATCACTAGCATCATCAGAATCATCATCATCACCCAAATGATATCTTTTCCCTTGCAAAACAACTAACCACTAATCATTCAACGGATCAATGACATAAAATACTTGTTTTGCATGTGTCGCCAAGATAAATGGTTCCTCATTGTGATTAAATCTTTTCAAATCAACCAGTTTAAACCCATATTCATCATGTTTCACGCCACTATTACTATCAACCCAATTGCACTTAAAAATAGTGACTCGAAATTTAATATAATCAATTTCCCATATGTCTTCAATAACTCCAAAATATGATGTTGATGCAGAAATTGGGTTTTTATCTTTGGCACTCGAAAAATGCACTGCTTCAGCGAATACCATCACACCACTATTCTGAACGGTACTCTTGTCATCCAGGTTTTTTGTGTAAAATGTGTAGCCATTGATATCAAAACTAGACCAAGTGATCACATTAAAAGATGGTCCCCCTGATAACCACTTCAATGTTTCTGATACAGATATATCTGAGGTGACTTTCTCTTTAAACCATGAAACAAATGTCTTCTTATGCTCAATCATCAACCACTTTTCATTTCTTTTCTGATATCGTAACTTTAATTCAGCAATATGTGAGGATATATATGGTTGAACCTCATCTGTGTTGTTCAAAATGTATAAATGTGCTTGCATCACTTAATCACGTGGAATGAACTTTACCTTTAAGCCTCGAACCCCTCTACCTTCTCTGTCAACTGTCATATGTCGAGATAGAGGGAGACCAATATGCTCCACCTCATTCAAATAATCAGTACAGAACTCAATCACCTCTTCTGATACATATTTTTGAACAATAGAGGCCTCTGGTCGATAAGGATTTTTAACATATCCTTTCAAAATTTTCATATATCTTTCAAAAGGATACATCCATCTTAAATAAACAGGCCCACACATTCTTATCTCACGCACCAAATGAACCAATAGATGAACCATTATATCAAAAAATGTGGGTGGGAAATACATTTCTAGTTGACAAAGAATAAGAGTTTCTTCATTCTCCAACAAATCTAAAAAATTTGGATCAACGACTTTGCTACAAATGGATTTAAAGAAATTACATAACCTGATGATTGTCTTCCTGACAGCTTTCGGTAATATACCACGCACTGCTACTGGTAGAATTTGTTGCATTAACACATGACAATCATGTGATTTCATACCTATTAATTTAAAATCCTTCAATGACACAAAATTATTCACATTTGAAGAAAAACCGCTGGGTACTTTAATACCATGAAGACACTGACAAAAATTCATCTTTTCAATCTTGCTTAATGTGTGACAAGCCGGAGGTAAATATGTTCTTTTTCCTTTCACAGCGGGAGCTAACTCCAAACGTATTCGCATTAATATCAAGTCCAATCTAGCATGTAATCCATCTTTTTTCTTTCCTTTTATGTCTAACAAAGTTCCAATCAAACTATCACATATGTTTTTCTCAACATGCATAACATCAATGTTATGTTTTATCTCTAAAAATCTCCAATAAGGTAGTTCGAAAAAAATAGACTGCTTCTTCCAGATATATTTTTGTAAACCAGAACTTTTTCTCTTTCCAAATGTTGAATCAATATCTTTCACTCTGTCATAATATTCTTCAGCTGACAATGGTTGAGGTGGGAGGTTGTATTCTTGTAAACCGTTAAATGCTTTTCTCAATCTACGATAAGGATGATCAATTCGCAAAAATCTTCGATGTCCCATGTACACTGTCTTTCTTCCATTCTGCAATTGATAATATGAAGTTTGTTCTTCACAAATTGGACATGCTTTATGTCCCTTAACACTATATCCAGATAAGTTTCCATACGCAGGAAAGTCGTTTATAGTGAACATTATCATAGCACGCAAAAGAAAATACTCTTTCTTGTATGCATCGAAAACTGTAACACCTTTCTCCCATAACAGTTTTAAATTCTCAATCAATGGTGTAAGATACACATCAATATCATTTCCTGGTTGTTTTGGTCCATAAATCATCAATCTCATCATAACATATTTTTTCTTCATACATAGATGTGGGGACAAGTTGTAAAGTACCAGCAAAACAGGCCATGAACTATGTTGGCTACTGAGGCTCCGATATGGATTCATTCCATCAGTACACAATCCCATTCTGAGATTTCTAACTTCACTTCCAAAATCATGAAATTTTTTATCAAAACTCTTCCACTGTGGTGAATCGGCAGGGTGACGTAAGTTACCATCAGAAATGTGCTCATATGAATTCCATCTTAACCTTTTTGCATCATTTGAATTTGCAAATAGACGCTTCAAACGAGGAATAATTGGAAGGTACCAAAATGATTTAGATGGAGTTTTGATTTTGGTACCTAAAAATAAATCAGAATTGAATTATCAGAATTGTTTGAAAAAAATATTGGATGATATCATTGGAAAGTAAAAAAATTGATTTTTCATAACGTTACATGACATCACCTGAAAATGAATCTGAGTTGACTTTCTCATCCATCTTATAGCGCGATGTTCCACATGTAGGACAACTTGATAAATGTTCATTTTCTTTCCTATACAGTACACAATCATTGGGGCAAGCATGTATCTTTTTATACCCCAATCCCATTGGGCATAATATTTTCTTCACCTCATAATTGGAATCTGGAAGCCCATTGCCTTCTGGAAGAAGCTCTTTTAAAAGCTCAAGTAAACTGGAGAAACTTTTATCACTCCACCCATTTTTTGCTTTTAAGTTAACTAATCTAAAAACTGCTGATAACACTGTATATTTACTGCAACCTGGGAATAATGGTTTCTCAGAATCTCCAAACAATCGTTCAACAGTTGGTGTTTTTTCGATGGTTTCAACACCTAAATCATGAATTAATTCTTCAATACGATCCTCTGCCTCATTATGAATATCGTCATCAACATTGGATGTTGAATTTTCAGTTCTTTCACCATGCAAGATCCAACGTGTATAATTAAGGCTAAAACCATAACAAATGAGATGATCTTTGATTTCTCTGAAGTTTAACTTTCTCATATTTACACACTTCACACATGGATAGAAAATCAAATCAATATTTTGATTATGCCGTTTAGTAAATTCCAAAAAATTGTCAACTCCTCTTTCATATTCACTAGTAGTTCTTCGTGGATAAATCCAATTATGATCCATTAATACCTGATATCATAATATAATTGATGAATATATTAAAACATAAAAACATTTAAATATCTATCAGATAAATTGTAAACAAAAACATATTCCATAAAAACTATTGATAATCAGATAAAAGACATCAGATATGAAACACATTTACAAATACAGTAAACAGTTAATTTTAATATTATATACATGTGTGTTATATTGAAATACAAGGACAAAATGGTTAAATCAAAGGTTTCATTTTTTGAAAATAAAGTTTCATGATATAAATATTATATGAATGACATACAAGATAATATGATTTCTCACTATGACTACTATTGATCACACTATATTTATTTTTTTATTCATTTGATGTAACATGAATGAATCATGGAAAAATTAATGTGAAAAATAGTGCAATAACTATCCTTATTTAAGACAATGTGTATTAAGAGACATGATACAATTTTTGGTGACTATGATAACTCAACTCCCTCAATCCATGAGTTTTATAATAGGGAACTATGAACATATAAATTCATTATGGAGGGATAAAAATTCCATTGCATATTGTAGGTGACAACTTACACCCCCATCCATGGGTCTATTGCAGCAAAACATGTCAAGGAATGGATCAACATGAAGAGAAATATATTATCCATCCATGAAAGATTAGATCATGAGAATTTTTTATTTGCAGCCTATGACTTAGAGGGGGAAGTAAATCATTTCATGACTATTATTTAGAGGGAGAGAAAGATGAATAAATATAATCAGTGGAATGAGATTAGTTTAAGAGGACATTTATTAAAAATGCATGAATCTAACCCCACATATGAAAGTGGAAAGGTATTTTTGAACATTAATAGAGGGATAATGATTATATTATTATCTACGAAGAAGTAATTACAATACATTATGATTCTAGTCGTATTATGGACATTTCAAGAAAAATTATTTATTATATAATGGCATGAAAATAATTATTCAAATTTTTTTAACATAATAGATAGTGGTAATTATTCATGTCTTAGTTAAATGATGAGAACCAAAAAGAATTGAGGAATTTGGCATGGTAAATCTCAAGAAGGAATGAAATAACAACAAACTACATGAAAAAATGTGAGTGAATTCATTTAACACAATAAAATTATTTTTTTGAAGAAGAATTTATTAAAATGGAAATGGAATTAAAAATATAGTACTTCATAATGTAATGAAAGATCATTTTAAACAGGAATAATGATAATACAAACAAAAAATTTGAAGTTCAACCCGAATGGAGATGTTAAATCCAAACTGCGACCGGTATAATTACTTCCAAAAACAAACAATATCAAATCTACACCAACAATGATAATACAAACAAAAAATAATGATAAATTACAACTAAAATCTAACCAATAATCAAAATCATGCAAAATAGGGTTATTGATAAAGAAATAAACAATGGGATATGAAACAAGAGAATGGGATATGAAACAAGAGATAAATAGGAAGAACACATACCCAAAATCGTGCAGACGACAAAAAACCTTCAACAATGGCCGTCCAAGATCGCAAATCAAGTTCGAAGGTCGTCGGGAGTCCGAAGCGCCACAGCGGAACTCGATTTCGACGGACGAACAAAATGAGGGTTTCTGACCGTGAATATTTTTAAAAGACTTTTCGCGTCGGTTTTAAGAAAAACCGACGCCAAAATGTTGTTTTAAAATTTTCGGCGTCGGTTTTCAGGAAAACCAACGCGAAATATATTTTTTTTATGAGTTTCGGCGTCGGTTTTCATGAAAACCGACACCGAAACATTTTAAAAATTTATTTTCCGCGTCGGTTCTCAGGAAAAACGACGTGGAATATATTTTTTTTATGAGTTTCGGCGTCGGTTTTCATGAAAACCGACGCCGAAACATTTTAAAAATTTATTTTCCGCGTCGGTTCTCAGGAAAACCGACGCGGAAAATATGTATACTAATATTTTCCGCGCCGGTTTTCTTAAAAACCGACGCGAAAAATCAACGCATAATATTATTCGCGTCAGTTCTTAGGAAAACCGACACGGATAATATGTATACTAATATTTTTCGTGTCGGTTTTCTTAAAAACCGACGCGAAAAATCAACGCATAATTATTTTTGGCGTCGGTTTTTTGTAAAACTGACGCCAAAAATTCCCCACACATACTATTCGCGTCGGTATTTAAAAAACCGACGTTATTACGACGACGTTAAAGCCCGTATTTCCACTAGTGTATAAATATATCTTTATATTTAATAAACACAATCTTATCCTTTGTTTGTGCCTTGAACTATCTTTACTTCATCTCTAAACATAGGTTGCATCATGTGGTGACATTAAACTCTAAATCCTCAAACAAAGATAAAATTAAACCATTTTATAAATGGTTTAACTTTCCAAAATATCATGATCAAACACTTAATAATCATTTCCATATCCATCCTTTTTATATCCATGTACATAGGGTCCTTGGAAAACCTCATTTATTTAGAACTCCATGATCTATCATACTCAATGCATCTACTACCTTATTTTCATTTAATCAACATAAAGCAGCCCTAAATTTCCACATTCCAACCACGTGAATATCTTCATCATGTGTCCTCTTGAAATATGTTAATTACTAAAATTAACTTCCATTTTAATTGTTAATAGAGAGAAATATATTTTATAACAATATATATTTTGTATAATAATAATACCATTTAGGGATATGGATTTTTTATAGTATCAAGCATCCCTAACATTGATTAATTTTCATTTTGAATGATACGTTAGCAATATTCATCATAGTAAAGGCCTATTTTTTTCATAGTATAGAAAACATTATAATACAGATTTTAGTGTTTATTAGATAATGGTTATTAGTATCATATAGTATCTATTTTAGTGGAGTTCTTGATTTTAAGAAATTTCAAAGTGAAAAATTGTATGTTTATGATTTATAGTTCATCTCTTTTATAGTAATGAAGGAGATATTACCTAAAGCCTCATATCATATTTTATGATAAAATAATGTCATATATAATTAAATTCATGAATGTAAGGCATATCCTATTCCTAGATAAAAGGGATATCGTAAGCACATTATATAAAACCATGCCACTACCCTATGATACATTTTAGAAACCAAATGATAATGGTTATCACTCAGGTATTATTCCACATAAGGATTTTATTAAATTTAACATTTTATAATATAGAATGATTGGGAGTTTGGCATGGATGGGGGTTATATACAATGTAACTATATGCATTAACTCATAATTTAAGAGTTAATACATGTTCACTTAAGAAGAAACATTGAGGAAATTATGTAGAGTTAGAACCCATATAACAACTTGTGTGAATTTAATAGCCAAAAATTTTCCTCCCTCAAAGATATATTTCTCTCTCACCCTTTAATTAATCAAGATACTAGATTTTTTTTGGTGTGAATAGAATATATCCCATATAATAGGATATTTAGTCTAGTATAGGGATACTTTTGGATATGTAAAAAAATGGATATATATTATTATATGATATACCTAAGTCATAGCCTATGATAGGAATACGATTCACATCATAGATTATGGTATTATGATATTGGTGTGTCTGTTCATGTATTAGACTGCTAATCCATAACTGAAACTCTCTTTTTACTAAGACTCTATTATTCTTGGAGGATAAGGTGCTATAAAACCTTTAGAGTTTAGGGGTCTTCTCATATCATATGAGGATTATAATGTCCAGTTTACTACTCATGGTAGAAATAGATTGTCAAATATAACTCAGTGATTTCCATCAAGCATACTACATCATGTTTGGTAAGGATAGAGCTGAATTTATATAAGGCATTTCAGTTTATATTTTAATTTTATTTAAAACATGTTGATTTAATGATGATATATATGACAAATGAATGGGTTTCATAGTATCATAGACACATTTATCTTTGAATCAACATGTTTCCCTACTTTTCTTGATAATAACATGCATACTATAGTCTATGATAGGCAATATCATAACGTATGATATGACATGGATGAATGTAAATCATCAGATCACTATAGGTTCTTAGTATTAGTGTATGACTTGTTTATATCATAAGGTGTAATACATTGAAAACCCATAGTTTTATTATGTTTCATAATCTATGATATAGGAGTAATTATAGGTTATTATTGGTATAATTTTTTCATGAAAATAGAGGATACAATCATAATGATGATATATAATATATTTTCATTTATGATTCACCCCTACATAAGAGTCACAAAGTCCGTCTTCATAATGTGCATCAAGAATTAACTGTTAGCACTTACGCTATAACCGGCTATGACTTTTCTCTCATGCAAGGATGTATAGATGAACTTGTAAAATTAAAATAGGTCTCCCATGGATTATTATTTAGAGAAGAATTATAAACATCTCGCGATTTTAAATAACTATGTATGGAATCCTAAGTGACCCAAATTACATTAAAAGGGAATATCAGGCCTTATAATGGGGAGATATGTATAAATTATTTCACGGTTCTAGGTATCTATATAAGTAACATATAAAACTATGTAAGATTAAGAGACAATCGATAGTGTTGATTCCTAAGTAAGATATGTAGTTGATGTGCATAGAATTAAAACATGCATGTTGATGAATGATAATGAATTTCTCAATTATAATATATTATTTAATCATAAAATGGATAAAATTTAATATTTGGATCTTTTTCGTTGTCTCTTGTCTCACGTCGCAGTTGAGGTTTCGATCTAGTCCCTTCCCTGTTGATCTTACGAGCACCATCTGCTTTTGATTGTTTCTTTCTTTCCTGAATCGTTGGCAAGACCATAGTGGTGGATTTCGGGCCAGGTCATCTCAACCGTTTCCATTAGAGGTCCTCTATGGTTTGGTGGTGGAGTTTCTAGCCCTAGGCGGCACTCCACTTCTTCCCTTACTTAGTGGGGTTCAGGTGCTTGCGGGAGGCCTGTGGCGTAGGGATTGGGTTTGTTCAACCTGTGGCATTGTGATTGTGATCCAGTGAGGGTTCGTGTACTCGACCGCCTTGACTGCGTGGTGAAGGTCTGACGATTGAAGCCTTCTACGAGGGATTTGGGTGGATTGTGCGGCCTCTTTGAGTAGGTGTGATGGCGGCATCAGGTGGTGGGTTTTTGGTTCGATTCAGTTTCCGATGAGGTTTCCTTCATCATGCGGGAGGTGATTTTCTGGTGATGGGTTCAATCCTTGAATTTTGTTGAATATGTGCATTGCTCTGTTGGATTGCGATTCAGTGAAGGTTTACAGCATACTGTATGGATTTGTGGATTGAGGAATGGATTTATGTTGGTTTATTTGAGAATTTGTGGAATGGGTGATGCTGACAGTGAAGTGTTGGAATTTTTTTGAGTCGTTTTGTGTTAGATGATGGTTTTTGGAACCTGTGACGATAGTGTTTTGTGGGTTTGATGCGGCGGTTCTGGCGACACGGAGGATGGCTCTGACGAGAATCGATGATGATGGGTATGGGTTCATGGGTGCATCATGGTCTGCGGCACGTAGTTTGTGGCCTAAGGCTATGACATTTCTCTACGTTTGAATTTTGAATTTGGTTTTACTGGTAAGCTTATGACTTTGTTGAAAGCTGTTGTGTTTTTCATGGTGTTTTTGAATCGGTTATCTGGAATTGTATGGTTCCCGCTCACCTAAAAAGCGGGTTTCGAAAATCAAATAAAAATCTAATTTTCAGTCAATATTCATATATATAAACTATTTATATAATTTTTAATATCATGCATAGATTAATTTAATAGATAATTTAATAATTACATATTTTTAAGCATGTATATAGGAATAAAAAAAGATACTATAATGATTTCATGATATGAAATAATAATTTTTTCATATTAAATACCTCTTTTTATCACATGAATTATAATTTAGATATAAAATTTTTATATTAAAATTATAAGTGTAAGTTATAAAGGGTTAATAAATTAAAAAACAAGAAAAAAATATAAACAATTTTATATTTATAGTATTAATTTCTCATAATTCTTAATTTGAACAGTTCATATTAAAATCCTTATTAGGTAAATTTTTTAAACCACATTAAAATGAGTTTTGATAATTTATTTAATCAAAGTTTAAATAATAATAAATGGATGATATTTAGATTATGTAGTTTTTTTTACATAATATATTTGAGTTATAAAATGATTATATTTTTCATAAATATCTTATATCATGTTTACATACATGAATTTTCAATTTATTTATTATTATATATTTAATTCATAGATATAATTATTATATTATAAATTGGGATGCTTGTTTTATTTTATAGAGTTAAACTATTTCTAAGTTATCTTGCATGCATCTAAGGAGATACATGTTAGGTGTGATAATAAACATAATTTTCTTCTACCTTAAATTTGGTTTTTATTGATTTATAAGCTTAAATTAAGTAGTTAATTATGATTTATAAATATTAGGTGTTAAAATTATTATAGAATTTAAATCTCTCTTGGGTAAAGTATCCTAGGGTAAAGGGAATTTAGGTCAGACTTCTCACTATCTTGGAGGATTACATCATGTCTAGAAAAGTGAGAGTTGATTATATATAGAACCAAGATTAATAAAGTAATGATTCACTACTGGAAAATAGGTCTATACCCACGTTTTGCAAAAAACCGTGGGTATAGAGTACCCCTATGCCCACTGGGTATAGGGATAGTATGTGAACATATACCCACGGTTTTCCAAAGCCATGGGTATAGGTCACCTATACCTACGGTTGTGCCAAAAACCGTGGGTATTGTTTTATTTTAAGACCTATACCCACGGTTTTCTCTAAAACCGTGGGTATAGGATATTTTCTGAAGACTTATAACGACGGTTATTCAAAACCGTAGGTATTGCAGTTTTTTTTGAAGACCTATACCCATGGTTCTCTAGAACCGTGGGTATAGCTTTTCCACTTTATGGCAGGAAAAAAACATTATGCGGGACATGAAAAAAATTCGGCGGGGAGACATTTTTTCATGAATCATATTAATATATATAAGCAGATGAATGTGTATATAACAAGTAAAAATGTCAGCTCGGTTGGTGCTGTACTGAAATTCGGTGTTGAGTCCCATTGTGAGACGTCGGTTCGAGTCTCAATAGCATCTGTTTTTGAATTTAATTATCTTTTATATTAATATATATAGGCTGATATATGAATAAATAACAGATTGAATTTACAGCTTCTTTGGTCCAACGTGGGGAGCTGGCGGGACTTGTTGCTAGAGGCGCGGGTTCGAATCCCCGAGGCTACATTTTTTGAATACGTGATGTGGAGCGGATTAATATATATTAGCTTATATATGTATATTTAACATATAAAATTCTTAGCTAGGTTGGTTCAGGGTTTCGCTCTCAGGTATCAGGTGCGGCGTTCAAACATTGCAGGACATGTTTTTTTAAAATGAATATATTCCCCACGGTTTGAAAATCGTGGGAAAAGTGCCTGCCACGGTGTACACCGTGGTGTTGCTGTGTGATACACCTATACTGACAGTTCACAAAACCGTGGGTATAGCCTATACCCACGGTTTTGGGGGCTATACCCACGGTTTTGAACCGTGGGTATAAGCCCTTTTTCCATTAGTGATTATTGATTTCATATAATTATAATCCTTTAAATTAAATGGTTTTATGTACCTTATACATAAGATGAATTTGGATATGTATAGATAAAATTTTCCTTTAATTAGGTTAGTAACAAAAGTTATGCGTTGTGTAAATAGTTACACATAAATATGGTTTGAACATATTGATTTAATGGAAGGAATAAGATTCCTAAATAAATCATTATAAGAATAAATACATGTAAATGGAATAACATGAGATAATATGGTGAGATTAAATCCCCTTAAAGTACTAACTGTAAGATTCATTCTCAAACGACACTTGTTAAAACATTGGTCATTTTACCAGGTAGGTCATGATAAAGTTGAGTTCCCCTAGATTATATTGTGTAGGTTAAGAAATTAATGGGTGAACCTAATAAGATCAAATTTATATTCTTAGTATTTTCTTTTTTTTACACTTAGTTAGGTGATCCTAATAGGATTAGGTTACCCCAAGAAATAGGGTTGAGTTTATCCATAAAATGGATTGAAAAATGAGTTGTATACCCAATTATCAAAGATCCATATATGATATGACTAATATGATTCCATACATAAATATATAAGTGGTGAGAAAAATTATAAATTATAATCATTATATAAAAAAATATGGATATTTTTCCCCTGATGGATATGAACAGTTTAAAAGTGAGCCATTATTTTAGTGGGAACATATTGAATAAAATTTCTTATTAAATGAATGTAAAATATGGTACTCATATGATCAAATATTATGTTGTTGATAAATTACATCATTATCATCCAAATTTTCTTTGATATCATGATTGAAAAGGATAATCATAATATAAGAAACTCTTAAGACTGGTAACTTAAAAAAATTATTAATTATGTAAAATTCTATATGTTAGAGAAACATATTCTTTAGTAACTTAATATTGTAATAATTCAATAATTGAATCAAATAGATTATTAAAAAATAGTATAAAAATATTTATTTAAAGGTTTCAAAGAAATTATATGAAAATTTTCCCTAAATAAATTAGGTCTTCAGTCCTATACTCAATGTGATTGAGTATTATAATGACTGTTAGATCAAATATATCCTCTAAGTCTTATTGTAGTTGTGAAATTCATTATGTTTTAATTAATGGAATTTTCTTAACAATATAAACGAGTTTATAAAATATTTACTCAATATTCTCAAAGTAATGTGAATAAATGAACTAGGGTAATTAATGTCCAAGTTATAGTATATTATTGAAGTAAAAACTTGTAAAAGTTCAAACTAATAGAACAAAAGTTCAATGAAAAGACGAACAATTTTTCTTCTACTATCCATTTCAGTTTATTTAAACTTAGAGTTATAAATAAGTATAAGTATTGATTCTATATAATAGAATTTTCTAATACATGTTAATGGGTTTGAGAAACTCCCTATAATGTCCATATAGGGTACGAATGTTATAGAAATCAATTCTTTATTTTTGAAATGTATATGATACCAAGTGTATACTTTATGAATTTTATAAATATTTATCAATTCAAAATAAAGTATAGGGTTGATAGATCTTTTTATTCAATCATGTTATGAATCAAAGAGTTATTACATGAAATATTTTAATGTAAAGGAATATACCAAGATTATATAGATATTAGTAAAGGATTTATTCCTTTATCTCATTTCTCTTATATGATAATAGAATTTTTACATTAAAAAAGAGTTTTTATGAACAATATAAAATTATGGATTAAATACAAATGATTTATGATTTTTTTAATATATAACATACTTGATAAGAAACCGTTTTATCTGAGATAAAGGTGTTTATATAGATGTTTGTTAAAATATGAGAAATTAAAATTCCACCATTATCAATGGAATATTTTAAATAATCAAAAATTATTTTCAAAAAGTACTCTAAAAACATAAATATGAAAATAATAGTCCATATGTTAAATATTATCACTAAGAAAATATGTTTTATCTTATAAACAAGAATGAGTTCATGTTTATTAGAAAGATATTCTAAATAGAATATAGTTTATAAGAGACTAATGGGAGTATTTTTGGACTTAGAAAACTTAGAGATGTTAAAACTTATAAAATAAATGATTATTATAGTATTAAAATAGAACACCCCTTTATATCCTAAATGAGTTTTTTGTAAAAAATTAGTGCAAATAGTTATAGTATCTACCAAAATATTTCAGGGAAAATTTTTATGCAATTATTTTCAGTGTATGATTATGATGTTTAACTTAGAAATAGTTCTAAGTAGAAAATATTTTATTAACATCATAACATTTTATATTTTGGAGTTAAGGAGTATGAATATATTTAATAATTCGAAAATTGTAAATATAATTCCAAATTCTCACCATTATTCAAACTTTATTTATTCATAGATGTTACTCACTATAGGGTTTAACATGATAGTTTTATTATATGGTCACATAGATATGTATAAATAATTAAATAGAGATGCAACATGTTTGAAAAAAAACTTTTAAGTGAAACAAACATAAGTATAATCCATATGTTTATAATATATGATATGTAAGAAAAGTTCATATATAGTTTTTTTTACAATTCCTAAGAAGTGTTTTACAAAAGAAAATATATTAAGTTTTATAAATGAAAATTACCATTTTATTATTATTTCATGTTTCTTTCATATATTGCATGGAGTAAAATTATAATTATCACCTCAAATTGTAACTTTAAATTTTCTTAATAGATGATAATTTTATATTATTATGGTTTGTGATGTTATGTTATGATTTTCACGAGTAGAATCCTATAATTAATAAAAATAATTTTATATGATACAAAGAATTAACTTATAATGTAATAATTCAATACTTATTATCTAGACTAACCCATCAAAGTATATCACATGAAATTTCATATGGTCATTGATATAATTAGAGTTTAATGATTATTATCAATTCTTATTACCTAAGGTTTATGATATACATAGAATGAGAACCTTTATACTTATATACCTTTCTTACACAAGCCTCTAGAATTAACTAATCATGTGGTGGTTGGGTTTGTTATTGATCATTTCATCGGTTGGAGATCAACCAAAATAATATTTATCTACTTGTATGACTAGTAAATACATTTAGTCCATTGATTTAATTATATTGATGAAAATCACGTCCATTCTCAGTTTAGTGACATGTGATGTGCTCAACTACTTGGATGAATGACATATGATATATTCATTAATATTAGTGATTTTATTTCAAAGAATCATGAAAGTATGAGATTAACTATTCTAGGTTGACAGGTTCCATGTCCTATGATCACTGGATTTCATGAGAAAATGGATTATATAGGCATTTATATGATTTATATGATATATCTTGTGGAATACATGTACCTATGGAGATACGATTATTTTTTATCGATATCACACCAATCCCATTTTTAGCTTGAGTAGCACTTTCATTTTTATAGAGGATTATCTTTTCATGCATATATGAAATTAGTATTTCATAATTTTTTTCAATGCTAAAAATTTCTATGGGGTCATTTAGATAGTATTTAGAATAAGGATTAAATATTTAACAAATAATTTTTTCTAAAATAAGGATAGTTTGATAAACTATATCTAAAAGAGTTTGGATTGATTCACAAAGAGTTATGATGTTTTGAATAAATTCATTATAGGATTTTTAGTGGAAGTGATATATTTTTGGATATTTATTAAAACCAAGTATATTTTATATTAAAATATACCTAATTTATAGCCTGTAATATGAATGTGATGCATATTTATGATTATGGGATTACGATACAAGAGCACGAGTTACTATTAGATCTTATATAATAGTTTTACCTTGGTTATAGATCATTTTAATAGTTTATTTATGACATGAAAACCCATTGAAATGTTCAATTATTATAGAACCCAATGAGAATACATTATGAGGGATGCATGCCAGCTTTCAAGAGATAGCAGACAACCCTTGACTCCCTTTATTGAATGAAGGAAGCCTATATAAAGGATAAGGGGTTCCATATGTTGGGTGTGTGTGTTAATGTACAAGAATATTATTTAATAGTTGATAATATCTTCTACCTTGATACTCCATTTTCTTCATGGAGAACATGCTAGTGAATCTTTAGAGTTAGGGGTTCTCTCATAGCATATTGAAATTTTAGTTACTGATGTACTATATACTGAGGCAAGAGTTTGTTAGTTGTCACCCAGTGATCTCCATCAAGAATACTCTAGAATGTTCAATAAAGATAGATCACACAACATATTAGTTATTCTAGTTTATATTATCACATTATTCATTGAATGTTTATTTTATAATGATATATCAGACAAATTAATGGGCGATTTTTTTTGTTTTGATTATGCGGTGATCTTATAAAACCCATCAGATACACCATATAGGAGAGAATTTTGTGGTTGTTTCTAGGTGTTCTTCATCAAGCATGTGAATGGAGATAATAGTAATGGAAATCAATAGTGAATGGAATAAAAAGACATTTATTTCATTATATATAGTTTCATGGATTCATGTATTCATTCATGGTAGATATTGGGTTCTTGTGTTTTATTCTATTTCCCCTATCTTGATTAATTGTTAATCAATCTTAAGAAATCCATCACTAGTATCAGATCTATTCCATGTTGTTTTATTCTAAAAAATATGTTTAAAATGAAGAAAAATCATTAACTATTGATGTTGATGAAAAATAGAGAATCATAGGATTATTATGATATAGGTGATATCATAAGGCACCATAGGTTTAATCTAACATAGAAACATTTGTTGGATTTAATGTTATAGAGGCTATTTCAAGAAATATTACCCTTACGAAGTGTATAACGTAACCAGTGATTACAAATGTACCTATATTTAATTATATGTGAGACCTTCTGTGTAGGGTTTAATCTCACATGGTCCAGTGAAAAGTTAGTACTATGTAGGTTACCAAGTGAGATCACTCACCCTAAGAAGGCACCCATATAAAAGATTAATCTTATACATAACATATATGATAAGTCATGAGTCTTCATACCCACGACGTTTTTCTTACACAGGGAACATGAATTTAATGACACGAAGATACTGCTAGCTCTATTTTAAAATTACAGAGCTACCATGATGCACAATATTAAAACTATATAAGTCTTTGTTCCAATATTTTAATATTATACCAGTCATTCTATACTAGGATTAATCACACATAGGTTGTATATCATAATCCAAAAATGTCTATGCCTAATGCTTATTCCTATACAGACTATGTTTACTAGTTTCACATCATACGAGGTATACAATATCTATCATAGGTTATGATATATAACATATGAATTTCTCTTCCCAGACAAAAAATCATAACATATGATATACATTATACCGTTAAAGTTATATAAGAGGACAAAATCATTTGTATTATATTTCAATTAATAATTGAACTATATAATTTATATTTTTTTCTTAAATTATAGAAAAGGGTATATTTTTATGTTTATTAATTTATAAATCTATTTATAAATTAATTAATTATAAATTGTTTATAATTTATTGATTAAATGTTTATGAAAGTTTTAATAAATAAATATCCAAAGTATTAAAAGTTAATATTTAAACACATTTTCAAATTATATGACATGGATTATAGTTTAGAAATTCATTACTTATATAAAATTAAAAGATATTTTAATAAAGGGTTTATAAATTAAAAAATAAGGAAAAGATATAAAAATTTATATTTAATATTATGAATTATTCAGAATATTTAATTTAAATTGTTCAAATTAAAGTTCTTATTTGAGAAAATAATTTAAAACATATACAAATGAGTTTTGATAATTGATTTGATTGAGTTTCAAATTATATTAAATATATTATATTGAGAATATGTAAATTGTTTACATAATATAAATAAGAATGTAAAATGTTTATATTTCATTTAATATAATATATTTAAATTAAATTCTATATAATGAATAAAATGAGAGTGTTTATACTAGGATTAAATAATGAATCTCTAAATTATAAACTGTTTTTAATTATTTATTTATGAAATTTTCATAAATAGTTTATCTATTTTTTAAATTTAGGAATTTTTCATTTATTTAATTATTCCCCTATTTATATACATAGATATAATTTTTATATTATGAATAGTTGTGTACTTTGGTTTAAATAATTAAATTGCTTATATAATTTTTTATACATGAGTTCAAGGTGTCACATGTCACGTATGATAATTGATTTAGTTTTATTCTACTTTGACATTGACTTGAACTAGTTTATGATATTAGATTAATGGTTAATTATAGTTCATACATATTAGGTGTATAAATTACAATGAAATTTATATCTCTCTTAAGTAAAGTATCCCTGGGTGGGGGGACTTAGGTTTAGACTACTCACTAGTTGGGAGGATTATGCCTTGTCTAAGAAAGTGACAATTGGCCATTTGTAGCTCTAGGATTACTCATATGAGGATTGTTAATTTAATTTGTTTCTAAACATTTAATAAGAAGGATTTAATATAATTTATGAATATGATGCATTTGGATATGTACAAATATAGTTTGATTTTAATTGGGATTGGTAACATAAGTATTGAGTTGTGTAAAGGGTTACACATCAATATGGTTTGAACATATTGAGTTTGTGGAATGAATGAGATTAAAAATTAAATAATTATAATCATGCATACATGTAAATGGAATAACATGATCTAAGATGGTGAGATTAAATACCTTTAAACATACTAAGTATTAGATTCCTTCCAAGGTGAACACTTTTCAAGACCTCGATCATCCAACCAAGTGGGTCATGCCTAATCTTGGTGCCCCTAGATTATCTTGTGTAAGTCAATAAACTAATGGTTATCCCAAATAGGATTAGGTTACTATTATTGATATTTTATTTGGGTTACACTTATCTAGGAGACCCTAATATGATTAGGTTAACAAAGGGGGAGTGTTGAGTTTTTCTACATGATGGAATAGAAAAAGTAGTTTCCACTCAGCGAAAGATATATTGATTTTAAAATAGGATATCATTTTAGGGAAATGTGGATATTTTACCAGTAAAAGATACATTGAGTTCAAAAAGGGTTATCATTTTAGTGGGAGCATATTCAATAACATTTCTTGTTAATGTTTTGTAAAACATGATACTAATATGATAAAATCTTCTATTGTAGATTAATATATCCATCATAATCAAACAAAAATATTATATTAATACATTAAATGAAGAATCTTAATATAATAAAATTTTTATACTAGGAGCTTAATAAAAGTTCTTAAGTGAAGGAAAATCCTATGTGTTAGGATAACTCCTCAAGTAACCAATTAAATTGTTCAACTGGTGAATCTAGAAAATTTTGAGAAATAAATAATGATCCACTCAAGGTTTCCTTAAGGTTTTTTATGGTTATAGAATTTATTTTTTTTGGAATTATTTGCTAAAATTTTAGTGAGTTAAATAATTTTTTAAATAATTTTTTCAAAGTGTTGATGATAGATGAACTAGGGATTGTGATGTCCTGGTTTCAACACTATATTGATAGTAAAAGTGGGAAAGGTTCAATCTAGAAGAAGAAAAGTTAGTTGGAAAGTCTAATAATGTTTTTTTATATAATCCATTCAAGGTAATTGAAACCATTAGTTATCAAGAAGGAGGGTTAATTTTTCCATAGGATGGGATTATCTAATATACCTAAAGGGGATTGTTGAACTCCATGGAATATCCATGTTAGATATGAATGTTATAGAATCAATTATTTATTTTTTAATGGTAAATATTACTAAATTTATATTTAATAAGTGTTGTAAATATATAGGAGTTAAAAATCAAGGAAAGGTTTTATGAGACTTATAGTTTTCATTCAAATGATGAAACACATGGTTGTTGAATCATACATTTTAATGTGAAGGAATTTATCAAGATTAGTTGAGTCTTAGTAATGAATTTGTATAGTTATCTCATTTATCTTATGTGATAATAGAAAATTTTTACTAATTAGGTTTTTATTAACAATATGAGATTATGCACATGCCTTATGATTCATATGAATCTATAACATACTTGAGAATAAGATAAGGATCAAAATTTTTTATACAAAGTAAAAGTGTTTATCCAAATTTTTGTTAAAATATTAGGAATGTGATCTTTCCACCCAACATTGGAATTTTTTAAAGTATAAATTATTATTTAAAAAAAAATCTAAACACATGGAATACCATTTTTTATATGGAAACAATAGTTTATTAAATATTCCCACTAAGGAAATAAGAGTTATTACGAAACATAAAAGTATTATTGTATCTCAAGATGATATTATGAAGATAATATAGTGTTTAAGAGGCTCTTATGATTATTTGGTATTATAGATGTTAAAAGTTAACAAATAAAAGATCATTACAATCATAATTCCAAGTGAATGTCACTTAATATCATAAAGGAGCTTAGGATGTGATGGTAGAGTAATAATGTAAATAGTTACATTAGTTACCAAAATATTTCAAGGAAAAGGTTTAATGAAATGGGTTCCAATAATTATGATGATATACATATAAATAGTTATAAGTGGTCAATAAAACTTATTAACATCATAACATTTGATGTTGAGATGTTAAGGAGTTAGAATAATTTTTTCAAGAAGTTGGTGAGGACTCTTTAAGTGCATCAAAGAGACCTGGGATCAAATCTAGGTGGAGGATAATTTCTGGGTACTATAACAGTACTGTAGCATGGATGTAGCAGGTACTATAGCGGGAACTGTAGCAGGCACTGTTTGGCACTATAGCAGCTGGGAATATTCCACCGTTTGGGCCTTTGGGCCATAGATTTGGTCCCTGAGTCCATTAAGGCCTTCGCTCCACCAGGACTTTGGGTCAGTAAGGCCTTCAGGCCACCTCAAGGCCTTCAGGCCACATTAAGTGAAGATGCAAACTATACAACATAAAAGGAACAAACTTTAGAAGGAGGAGGAGCAAGGGGCTTTCACCATAACATAAAATAAACGGATTGCAATAATGAGAGGGTATGACACCTGCCATCAGGATAAGCATGTGCATGCATGAGAAATCCTAGACAAACATCCATGCAAAGGTGGAGAGATGATTTCATGATGAAGATGTTGGGGAGGAGCAGTTCTAAGTTGCTAGTCTGGGTTGTATGCAATGTTTGAAGCATACGGGCAATGAATTCCTGTAAGGCCTACGGGTCATGTAATACATACACTTATGGGCCTTGTAAGGGTTCCACCTCACCCCTTGAAAAGTGTATTATCAAAAAATCAATAAAAATGAAGGCCTTTGGGCCATTGGAGGAAGAAGTTGAACATTAGAAATATGATTCCCAAGTCTTATAATTATTCAAGCTATCATGATTCATAGATTTTACTAACTAAAGATTTTAGTGAGTGGGTTTTATCATATGGTCACATAAATATGTGGTAGGAATTATATAGAGATGTAGTGAGGATAATAAAAACCTAAAAGTGTAGAAAACATATGGTTTATCTGGTGGTCAATCATATTAGATATGATAATATGAGATCTTATGTATAGTTTTTTTATGATCATAAAATAGTTTTATAATATAAAATATATCATTTTATAAAAAATTAAATCTTTACTTTATTATTATTTCACATTGGATATATACATTTATATTTCATGAATTGAAATGATAATTAACCTCTTAGAGTATGACTTTAAGTTATCCCTAAATGATGTTCATCATGAAATATAATTGGTTATGATAAAATGTTGAGGTTAGAAAGAGTTGGATTTTTTTTATCGAGATGTAAAATATGCTCATGCGATGTAAAATGAGTTTTGTGCACTTAATGACCTGCTAAATATATATGGAATGTATTGTCATCTACTATGTAATTGGTATAATAGTGGTGCATTGTTCATATTTTGAGTTTCTGCTATCCAAGGTTAGAAAGATACCTAGCATGTGAAACTTCATGCTTTGATACCTTTCTTATGAAATCATTTAGTCTTAAATAATAATGGGGTGTTTGGGTATGTTACGGATCATCTCAATAGTTGGACTTCAACAAATATTGGATTTTTACTCTCTTATAACGAGTATGAAATCTTGAACCTCGATTGAGATTAACTGAGAAAGTGTACAACCATACCTTGATAGTACATATAATGTTCTTATCTATCAGGTGAGGGGAATGTGGTGTGTTTATCCATTGAGGTGAATGAAATATGATGTATCCATCAGTGTTTTAGTTTATTCATTGAGAATCGAGAATGAATAAGTGGCTATATGATATTGACATACTCTATGTCCCATGTAAAATCAATGTGTTATATAAATGGACCATGTAAAAATTCATGATAGAATATGATGCTACTAGTGGATATTGTCTTAGAGATACATGTGTTTGATGGATATCATGCTACATCCTTTTATTTCTTGAGTAGCATTATTTTTTTTCTAGAGGCTTCTATTTACTTACATTTACGAATTTGAAAATTAATATTTTTTCGACACTATAAAGGCCCATGGGATCACACATTGTGGTTGAATTAATGAGGATGGATTTTGAATCAAATAATAACATTAAAATTGTTTTGGAGTTAATCTAAAAAATTGTTTTAGATGAGTTTTTCATAAGGAATGTCATATGATGTGATACAAGGTGAAATTGATAATAGCATTCCAAAAGTTATTTGGAAGATAAAAAAAATAATTTTGAATATATTTTCAAAATAAATTGTATATGATACAATATAAGGTGAAATGGAACTAATTCTATAAGGATTTAGTGTAAATGGGAGGTTAAATGAGATTCTAAATCCCCATATCATATTATATGATATAAGAGTTTTGTATGGTACTACATTCATTGGTTGATGACATATCACATTCTTAGATAAAAGGGATATCTTAAGGCATGATAAACAATATCATGAAATTTATCTAAGATACATTTTAACAACTAAATAATAATTCTTATCACTTAGGTATTATAAAACATAAAGTTATCATTAAATTTCTTATATCCTAAGTTTAAATAGTTAGGAGTTTGGAATATACAATGTTTATAGATGATGTGATCAAATGTATTAAAAGATAATGTATGAGTTAATGGATGGTCACTTGAGAAGAATCCTTAAAGGATTTATATAGAGGCAGTACCCATATGATGGGATTTGTAAGTTCATTTGAAGTTCCTTGTGGAATCTATTCCTCCCTTGAATCTATCTTCCCCCCTCACCATTTTCCATAGTGAGATGCTACCATATCATGGGTGTGAGGATATCCCACCCATTCGATTGGTGATTCAGTTCATCCCGTGGATAAACTATATAGGATAGAGTCATATAGTTGTCTCTAGGTGTTATTTATCAAGAATTTGAATGGATATAATAACAGAAACCATCAATATTCAAAGTTACACAAATATATTTCTTAATTTTAAATAGTTACATGGATTTGGATATTCACTCATGGTAGATCCTAGGTTTTTGGGTTTCAATATGTTATTATTTCCTTGATTATGTATTAATCAATTATAAGAAACTCAACAAGGGCCCTATAGTTATTTATTAATGAAACATTGAGACGAAACTATTGCACAAATTCATTATATAAAAACTATAAAATATAGTATATTAATCAGTTTTGATCATGGAAATGGACTCTGATTCTTTTATTGGCTTGTAGTTTGTTTATATTGATTTTATTTTTTCAATACAAGGATTATAGTTTTTTATGATAAAGAATATGATATTTAAATCCTTAAAAATATATTTTCCATAATATTGAGTGTCTTGCATGAAATTTATCTCTTTTTTATGCTTAATTTCATTTATCCTATATTTCTTAACCACTATTTATTATGTTTTTCATAGTTTCTTACATCATGATATAAAAAATTATTATCCATTACAGCAAGGTAGAATTGATGCCTATAATATTTTTGAGATGATTAGTTGATCAAACTTTGAGACTAATAAAGAAACAAATTATTTTCATTATGTGAAAGGAAATAGTGAATTTTAGATTTTTTATTATTGTTTTCTAATACATCATGAAATTCCCAACCTGAGTGGGTTTTACCTCATCGTACCTACTCAAAATGTACTCTTATTTTTTTGGTAAAATGAGTTAGGAAAAAGTAGTTACATCCCACTAATAGATAATTTTTATGATATTATATTAGGTGTTTTGATATTATGGGATAATTTTAATTTTATTTTAGACTAATTATTTTTTTATTGATTTTTAAATTAGTAAATTCTCTATCACATTCTTTATGGTTGTAGTTTCAAGTATTGTTTTCCCCATTTTTTAAGTATAAGAGATGTCAATTTAAATGGATATATTATAAAAAATTCTAAAACAATAATGTTTAAGGATCTAGATATTAATTTAATGTAGAATATATATTATGGGTGGTTTAATCATAATTCATATCAGATCAAGGTACCAAATGACATATAACATTTACATACGTTTATTAACTCACATGAGAAATTATGTGATACCCAGGTTTATAGTAATATTCATAAATTTATATTAAATTGGTATTTTTATATGTATTTGGTGATTTCTTTTTACAATTATAAACATTTTATATTGGTAGGGATGATTTGACATTGATAGAAGAACATAAGATAAATTTTTATTTTATAATTAGTTTAATATCCTTATATTCCCTTTCTTGATGAAGTTACATGGGGGCTTGATTTTTAAGCTAAAAGTGGTACATAGGAGGATCTTGATATCCCTGTATTGGGTTGTTCAAAAATAATAAAAGATACCAGCTTGTTCTTATAATGTATATCGGTTATATTATTGTAATGGAGGGTCACCTTGTTGAAATTTATACTGATGTAAATTAATAGCTTGTGATGACCTATATGATAAACCTATAACATTTAAAGAAGTTGAAAAATATCCAAGGAGGAAAAATTTTAGGCCTTATTCTATCAATTATAAATTATATTACTTGATGGAAAGATATTATCTACCAATTATCAATACATAAAACTACTTACAAAATTTATTATAGGGGATAAGTATTTTTATTGAAATTTACAATGTGATTATTTTTCTATATTAATTTCTATAGATTCATTATTCAAAAAAAATGTTTTTCTTTCACTTTTTTGATGGGTATCTTTTGAAATTTTAATGTAACTATTGTTTTTGTAAATACCACAAACACCACTTATTTTTCAAACTTTTTTAAAAAAAGTTTTAGGTGTTATATGAATATTTCAATAAGTTTTTATAAACCAAGGATCAATATGTGTTTTTATATATTAATTAATATTCAGGTGTTTTATTATATGAATTAAGTGTTTTTATTAACATTCCAAAGGTACAAGGGATGAAACATAAAGGGGAAGAGGCCTAAAGCCACATAATTTTAAGATAAACTAGATTTTATATAGGAAGGTCACATGTTTGAAGTATATGTGTTGAAGTAATCAATTTTGGAGGGACCACATGTTAAAATATTGCATCACTCAGGATAACTACACTAACATGAACTTAGAGTACTTCACACTATAAGAACATTTTTGGTGTCTACAGGATCACACAAGATCATTATTTTGTACAATTGTTTATTTCTAATACTAGAATAAAAACCATTTATTTTTTGAACCGATTTACATAAGTTTCAAAATCTATAAGAAATTTTTATATTGTTGTTAAAAAAAGTCTCAATAAGTCTTATTAAACAATCTAACTGATTTAAAGTTTCTTGAAAAGTTCATTATTGTACATTTTTTAAGAATCATTATTTTAAAATCTTACGATAAATATTTTATTAGAAACTAAACAAACACTACTTTATTATTTTAAAATTCATGTAAAATTGAAATTGTTTCATTTTTTAGTGTTTTTATTTTCATTTTATGGTAACTATAATTTTCATGGGAATGCCACATAATTATTTCAGTAAACTTATAAAATTGAAACTATTTAATTATAAGGTCAATACATTTTTAAATAGTGGATATTAGTTTCTCTTGGGATAAAATCAGGTGGGACTATATAGTAGAGTGGTTATTTGTATTGTGGTTTCATTTACTATTAGTAATTTTCTACTTGTATTTATAAATTTATATGAATCTAAAATATTTTATACTGAGATAAATGATTTTTGGACCAAAACAGCCTAAAATGATATATATTATAAGGACCCAGCCTTAAAACATTACATAATCTTGAATTAAATGGATAATTCACATTGATGATCTTTTCAGGTTTAGTGTTTTAGAGAATTAGGTCATAACATATACATAACAACTTGAATATTACATGTATACACTTCTACTCGGTTTCTATTTTTTCATAAAATAAAAACTCTTAAAAAAAGATTCATGTCTAGTTCCATGTTTTAGACAACATGACTTTTCCTTGATCTCATCCTTGACCCTATTCATCTTTAAGTCCTTTGAAAAACATTTCAAAACTTTGGATGAGCATAAAAATCTCAAAAAGGGTTATAAAAAAATAAAGAAAACATTATTTTATCAATACATACATAACATAATATCTTTAACATACCTCGTGAAATCATAATATTTATGAATAACGCCTAGTAATCACAAATTATAAAGGTATATTTTGGCATTGATAACATACTTATGTTGTAGCTTTCACAACTACATAGGGAGTTACATTTGGAATACCCATTACAGTATATTCCCTAAATATCTTAGGAGAAACATTCAAATTTACCTCTATCATGTTACCCAATGCATTGGAGAGATATCTCGAGCACACCTGCCTTAGGTTTATCACGGAACCACCCATATACATAAACAATTCCCAAGAACCATAACATATTCATAACACATAAAACAAATATAAAATAAAGATGAAATTTCCACATTTCAATCAAAATATAACATTTCAATATATTTAAATAATAAAACCGTTCTCAAAACCATTTTCAATACCAAAATACATAAAAAGGGTATATGGTATTTATTTTCCTTTTAAAAACATTACGACTTGTTAAGGAAGCTAAATATCAAATAATGCTCATGGCGGCAGAAAGGTCGTTGTCACCATATACGTTAAAAAGAACCAATATTTTTTGTCATTTAGAAAAAATCCTTATAGGAAAATATTCCTTTTGAATGAAATTAAAATTCAAAGGTTTTTACACACCATATAAAAGAAAGTGTATAAAACAAAATATGCCTCAATGAAAGGAGATTGAGACGAAGTCCCTTAACTCGTGTCTGACTTGACCTGTTCGTTCTTTAATCTCCTGAATAATAAACTAAAGTTAATTTTTACTTTCTTAAGAACCTTTTTCAATTTTATTATTCCTTTTATATTACCGATTACTATGTTATAAACATTATGTAATAATTTGAGTTAATAATGGTAGTTTTGTCGATATTTAGTACTTGAGTCAAAAATAAACTTCTCATAATTAAAAGTTGTTCATGTGGTCAAAAGTCCATTTTCTTCAGAATGATATTCATGATTTAGATATCATATATTCCATATATATCCAGTATATATATTTATTTATAATTTTATATAATATTTTGAGATAGGAAATGAAATGCACCGTTCATAGAGGTGGTAAGTCGTACATACACATGAACGCTACTTTCATTTATATTTCATATTTTAATGGAATGAAAACTTAATGATACATAGGTATTTTATAATTTCAGTATAATATAATATATAATTTCATTAAATCCATCTTTTATATGTCCCACATATTGCATGAATGATTCATATCACTTTGAGGGAACGATAGTCTGCACTTCCTCAAATGAAATCACCGTGTTTACCCATTATGGAGTCCATAAAGGTATGATATAAAAGAAAAATATAGAAGCATAGAGACAATATAAATATAATATATATCACATATAAATATAGTTCCATCATAATGGCCACAATAAGATGTGGTAGGAGAAGTTTGAACAATCATCATTTCGTGAGGCAGTAGTTCATCATCCAGAGAAATAGTATGTTCTTTACCCATTAGATGGACATGTGTGTAAGTGTAGTTTAAATAATTCTCATAAAAAACCTATTATATTGAATATATTGTTGTTGTTATAAAATAAAGGAATAAAAATAGTTTAGGGGGTTGGATAATTAAAATAAAAGAAAAGAACTAAAGAGAAGATATTACCTTTAAATCGGGAAACTCCATTTGGTTCGAACCAAAAGGATTTCTTGAAGTGCCTTCTGACTAAGGTAAGGATTTTAGCTGTAAGAGAGATATTTATGGAGATTAAGTGGGAAGAGTATGAGCCAAGGGGCTTTATATGTGTGAGTAATGGGTTAGAGGTGAGGGATTTTTATAAGGAGGGGAATGGCTCTTTAGGAACGTTCGAAAATATTATTTTATTATATAATTATTTTTGGTTTCTAAAGGTCCAAAACTTATTAAAGTCAAAGATAAGATGACTCTTGTTTGAAATAAAATCATCCAATAATAATTTGACATGTTTTGGATATTGTTTTAATCATTATAATCTTATTTATTTAAATCATTCATTAATGAGGTAAACACTCTATCATTATTGTGTCATAAATAATTTTATTTATTTGATGTCTAAAAATTATAAACAAATACCATGATGTAGAAAATATTATCAGATTTCAAATTAATTTTTATAGTCTAAGAGATAACTTATATAACCCCATGTAATAATTGATTAACTAAAGGATATATGTTTATGTCATTTTTGTCATTACTTTAAATTAATTAATATAAAGTGTCAATATCACTCTTAAGTGGCTCTATTGGGTCCCAAAATTGACCCAAGGATGCCCATGGTCAGAAAGGTATCAACCAATTGGATTAAGAAACATGTTAGGGTAACTTAATATTATTATAATATTATTTTAACATTGAATTATTCTATTTACCTTTAACCAAGGTAAATAAGTCAAAAGTTACTATTCATCAAAATTTATTTTAATCTTATTGAACCACATTTTACTTACTAATAAAAACCATGTATTTTAGATTTTCAAAATTCAATTCACAAAAGCGGTAAAATTTCATTTAAATGAAAAATTCGGTTTTTTTAACTACTACTCAATGTTTTTACTATTCATAAAAAATTGAAGGTTTTCAGAAAAATTCAAAAATTAAGCCTAAGCTATATTTGATTTTCTGAATTCAAAAATGATGTATATTTTACCAAATTAAAAACATAAAAGTTTCATTAATTAATTTAAAATTAATTCCCTTTTTCAAAACAAAAAGTGTATTTTTTAGAAATAATAACTATCAAAATATTGACACTTGTTTATGTCCAATTTCAAATTAAAATTACTTCCATGACCAATATTGGATTAAATAATAAAAATATAATCTAATTAAACTTTAAAAACAATTAAAAATATAATCTATCAATACAAATAAATTAGATTAAAAGGCGGTTTTGAATTAAAATACAATATTTTTTACTATTCGTTAACAAAATAATTTTATCAGAAAAATACCAAAAATTTACCCAAAGTAAAATTTGATGTCCCAATTATAAAGAAGAATTTTATTTTTTCAAATAGAACTTATAAAAGTGACCAAAACTATATTTAAAGAGGGTTCTCCATCAAAAGGTGGTAAATCAACTGTAACGCCCCGACCCCAGTTACCCAGAGTCGGTGCATTATTACATAACATTGGCATGATCACAAGAAAGATCAAATCTCGAAAGACCGATTGGTTTAGTAGCCTTGGAAACACTAGATATATTCATAAGTTTTACATTACATCATAAAATGAAAAACTACTAAGACAACATAATGTTTCCACAATCCACACTATTAACCCCTCATAAAATCCCTGCAGGTCATTCATAACTTACTTCTTCACATCCTGGGAAAAATAAAACATAGAAAAGGGGTGAGCTCAAATGCCCAGTAAGGATAACAATATAGCGGAAACTTTCATAAATAAGAATAAACATTTAAGGCAATGTATAACTAAAACAAAAGCCTTTTAAATATGAACTTTCAACATGGTATGGCATAAATAAAATGAAATAATGCCATTTACTTATTCACATGGATATTCTACTAATTGAATAATCACATGCAAAAATCAATAACCACTTTCATAATGTTGGAATGCATAATGTCAGACTATCATAACCACATAGCCAAGGCCTCGTGCCAAGACTACAAATAAGATTTTGTCAAGGCCTTGTGCCAAGACACTAGTTTGTCTCATGAGACCTACCAATGCATCGAGGAGCTATAGCGGGCTCCACCCGTCACATATTAAGTCCAATGCATTCCCATATGAAAAGGTTTAAACATAACATAAATATTCATATTAAAACTAGCATATGAAATGTCAATACTTCCACCATAAACGATGAATGGTATAAAAATAGCACATCCACAGTCAAACATATCACAAAACCTTCAATACAATATAGAAGTTTTGTATCATAATAAATCAACTTCAAATAATCTTAAAATCCATCAAAGGATGTTGACATAGATGAAATCAAAATTCTTTTTAAAGAAATATCTCCTTTTATTTTGAAATAATTTAAGATCCATATAAAATAAAACATTTTCTTTGAAAATATTCTTATAAGCTTGTAAGGGAAGCTTTGAAGATTTTATAACGGCGGAAAATAGCCGCACCCGCCGTATAAGTTAAAAAACATTCTTACCTTAATTCTGTCGAAAAGGTTAAAAAGGACCTTGTTTTGAAAACGACCGAAATATTCCTTTATAAACCACTTATAAAAGTCAAAAAGGGTATAAATGACTTTAACTCATATTCTAGTAAAAAGTAAAAATGTTTTGAAATGCATTTTTAAGAAACATGGATGTGGATGATAAAGAGATCCCAGTAGATTATTACATATAAACAACCTCGGATAATGAAGAGATTGTGAAATAACCCTTACCTTGTACTTTTCCTTGGTTGGGGTAGGTTAACCTCCTGTATAATGGTTAAATAGTTGTTATTAAATTATACAAGAATCATATATAATAATATGATATCATATATGATCTTTTAACATTGATTTGTTAATAATATCTTAGAATTATCGTCGTTTCGGGAGTTAACTTACTCATTTTCTTTTATATGTTTTGTTACATAAGCCATGGTTGTTGTATCTTATTCATATCCAGAATGATATCTAGTCCTTAAACATCATTTTTAAATCATCAAATGATAATTATACTTGAATGGATACGATGGAGAATGAATCTCATCGCGTTCGTGGAAACGGTAGTCCGTACGTACGCACGAGCGACAATATCATTCTTTTGATATTAAAATAATATATAAATGGATGGTATATCATATATACAGAATCATTAACATGTTATATTTATTATTTACATGAGTTACACATCATTATTATACCCATCCAAATAATATTATATTGAATAACAATTACACCACGACGTGGAGACGGTAGTCCGTACGTACGCACGTATGGTGACATGTTATTCAAAGGGTGGATAGAATACTGAATATGGTTGTACCATATTTATAATAACATCACAGTATATGTGAGATAATGGAGTTATTATTTTAGAATGGTAAGAACAAAGGAAGAAGAAGTGGAAGAAGAAATGAACTTGGAGAAGGGTGGTGAAATCATTACCTCTTCTTCGGGTTCTTCCTTTTGATTTGATCAAAAGGGCTCCTTAGGTTGGCTTTATGATCAAACTAAGGCCTCTAGGTTGTAGTGAGGGATGTTGGGAGAGTATTTGGGCAGAGTTTGGCCGAACCAAAAGTCTTTGAAGGTGTGAAGAAATGATAAGGAGGAGTGCCCTTTTATAAGAGGGGTGAGGGGCACCTTTGGAAAAGCTAGAAATATTAATTTATAATAAATTTATATTCGATTTATAATGGCTCCAAAGCTTATTATTAAAAGGTTAAGGTGGGGATAGGTCGAAAACCACTCAACAAATAGAATTTAGACAGGTTTGGGTACTTATATTAACCTTATCTTTAAGTATTAACTCTAAGTTAATTAGTTTCACTTTTACAATGTCTCTTTGTATTTTTATATAATATGGTTAATAAACTTACTATATACATCCAAGAGACCCCCAAGTGGTACATTAATGATGAACCTATCATGATATAAGTCTCTTGGCCGAACCTTAGATTTTTAGGAATTTAATATCAATTAATAATATAATATTTGTTTTAAGAACTCTTTTATGTCAATTTTGACACTATTCAATAGTTGATTTTTGTGAAACTCATAACAGATTGATTACTTCGAACAAAGTCAATTAAATAAATCCTAATATATCATATTATCCTATAAAATTAGTTTAATTCATTAAAAGTTTCATATTATATTTATTTGGGTATTTATAATATCAATTATTTTAATTTTTCACTATTATAGTAATTACTGCATCATCATTGTGTCATAAATAATATAAATTATTTAATGTCTAAAAATTATAAATAAAATATCATTATGTAGGAAATCGTTTTAGATTTCTAATGAATATTTATAATCTAAAATCCAACATATATAACCCTATGTAACAATTGTTTTTCTAAAAGATATATGCTTGTGTCATTTTTGTATTCATTTTAACTTAATTAAAATAAAGTGTCATTATCACTTACAAGTGGATCCATGGGGTCCCAAAATAGACCCAAAGATTCCCATGGTCGACCATGTATCAAACAATAGGGTTAAGACACGTTTTAGGATAATTTAGTATTATTATAATATTATTTTTTAACCCTTATTTACCGGATTTACCCTTAACCATGGTAAATAAAATATTTACCGCAGTAATTATTCAAAATGTCTAAAAATAAAAGTTACCTATTTACACAATTTGAACATCCTGATTCCAAATATGGAATCCATTTTCCTAAATTCAAAACACAGAAGTAAAAGAAATTAATTTAAAATTAATTCCCGCTGTCAAAACAAAAAGCGTGTTTTTAAGAGATAATAACTATCAAAAGATTGACACTCGTTTATGTTCGGTTTAATTGTAAAATTATGTCCAATGACCAACATTATATTAAATGGTAAAAATATATTCTAAATATACTTTAAAACCACTCAAATTCATAATTTATCACTATTAATTATTTTGATTAAAAAAGTTGTTTTTAATTAAAACTTAGTAATTTTCACTATTCATCAAAATATGAAAGTTATCCGAAATGTACCAAAATTTCACCTTAGGCTAAATTCGATATTCCGAATCCAAAAATGAAGTCCATTTTCAAATATAAAATATATATAATTTCAAAAAGTAGGTATTACTATTCATAATGGCTAGTTTGATTAGTTATGGTGTGTTAGAACTCGGTGTTGCGTACAACACACGCTATCACATTATTCAAAGAGAAGCGTACCGTAGAAGATTGGGGTGTTACATTCTCCCCTCCTTCAAATAATTGCGTCCTCGCAATTTCTAGGGTATTACTGCATAAAAAGACTCGGGTGGTTCTTCATCATAAGTTCCTTGGGTTCCCACGTTGCCTCTTCCATCTTATGGTTTCTCCACAAAACTTTTACCAGACGCATCGTCCGGTTTATCAGCACTTGTTCTCTCGTATCAAGAATCTTGACGGGCTCTTCACAATAAGACAGATCGGGTTCCAGTTCTAATTCCTCATAGGTTAGTACATGCGTCGGATCAGGCATGTATTTCCTCAATAGAGATACGTGGAACACATCGTGAACTTTGGAGAGACTTGGCGGCATTGCCAATCGGTAAGCTACAACCCCAATTCGTTCTAGAATTTCGAAAGGTCCGATGTACCTGGGACTCAATTTACCTTTCTTACCAAAACGTATGACTCCCTTCCACGGAGATACCTTCAGAAAAACATGATCACCGACTTGAAATTCCAAATCCTTCCTTCGATTATCGGCATAGCTCTTCTGCCTACTTTGAGCTGCTTTGATGTGATTTTGGATTACATTCACCTTTTCCACCGTTTCCTCCACCAGTTCTGGGCCTACAAGTTTTCTTTCACCAACTTCATCCCAACAGGTTGGTGTACGACATCTCTTTCCGTATAACGCTTCATATGGTGCCATCTGAATACTCGAATGGAAGCTATTGTTATAGGAAAATTCTACCAAAGGTAAATATTGATCCCACATACCCTGAAAGTCAAGTGAGCAAGATCTAAACATGTCTTCTAAGGTTTGAATAGTCCGTTCTGATTGTCCGTCTGTCTGAGGGTGGTAAGCAGTGCTCCAATGAAGTTCAGTATCCGGGTATTTCTGAAGACTTTTCTAGAATCTTGAAGTAAAACGGGGATCACGATCAGAAACAATCGATAGGGGTACTCCATGAAGTCTCACAACTTCATTAATATATAGTTTTGCTAGACGTTCCAGGGGTAGATCTTCTCTTATAGCAAGAAAATGTGCTGTCTTGGTAAGACGATCAACAATAACCCATATTGCATCGTTCCTTCTAGGAGTCTTTGGTAGCCCCATGACAAAGTCCATCGTAACATTGTCCCATTTCCACTCCGGTATGGGAAGAGGTTGCATGACTCTTCCAGGCTGTTGCCTTCCAGCTTTCACTTGTTGACAAACCATACATCTTGACACAAAATCAGCAATCTCCCTCTTCATGTTGTCCCACCAAAAATGTTCCTTCAAATCTCTATACATTTTTGTGCTCCCAGGGTGTATAGAGAAATTGGAACTATGAGCATCATCCAACAATTCCCTTTTTAGATCAGGTATATTGGGAACACAAAGTCTCTTCCTGAATTTCAAAATTCCATCTTCATACACAAAGTCTCTCAATCTCCCATCATTCACAGCTTTAATCTTCTTTTGGAATTCTTCATCATCGGTCTGAGAACTCTTAATCCTTTCTAGTAAAGATGGTTTGGCAACCATTTGAAAAAGCATTGATGTTTCACCTTCCCTGGTTATTCCTATGTCCATCTTCACTAGATCCATGAAAATTGGATCCCTTTCAATTCTCATACTGTTCAAAACTCCATGGTCTTTTCTACTCAAAGCATCTGCCACCTTGTTTGCCTTTCCTGGGTGGTAGTGTATCGTACAATCATAATCCTTGAGTAATTCAAGCCATCTCCTTTGCCTCATGTTGAGTTCTTTTTGTGAGAAAATATACTTCAAACTCTTGTGATCAGTATAAATCTCACATTTTTCACCATAGAGGTAGTGCCTCCATATCTTCAAAGCAAAGATCACTACTGCTAACTCGATATCATGAGTAGGATAGTTTTGTTCATGAATTTTCAACTGTCGTGATGCATAGGCAATAACTCTATCATTCTGCATAAGGACACAGCCAAGTCCTTTCTTCGATGCATCACTATAAATAACGAACCCATCATTCCCCGATGGTAGAGTCAATATAGGAGCATTGACTAATCTTCTCTTCAGTTCTTCGAAACATTTTTCACACTCTTTTGTCCAAACAAATTTAACCCCTTTACGTGTGAGCTTCGTTAATGGGTTAGCCAATCGGGCAAAATTCTGGACGAAACGTCGATAATAACCTGCCAAACCAATAAAACTACGTACCTCAGTTATACTCATAGGTGCTGGCCATTCTTGGATTGCCTTGGTCTTAGAAGGATCAACAGAGATTCCATCTTTAGAGACAATATGGCCAAGAAAAGAAATCTCCTGAAGCCAGAATTCACACTTGCTAAACTTCCCATATAATTCATGCCTCCTCAGAGTCTTCAAGATAATGCGCAAGTGATTTTCATGATCTTCGTAGGTTTTGGAGTATACCAAGATATCATCAATAAATACCACCACAAATTCATCGAGATACTCCTTGAAAACTCTATTCATTAGATCCATGAATACAGAGGGTGCATTAGTCAATCCAAACGGCATTACAGTAAACTCGTAATGCCCGTACCTGGTTCGAAATGCTGTTTTCGGAATGTCTTCCTTCTTCACACACAACTGATGGTATCCAGATCGAAGGTCAATCTTTGAAAAGTATTGAGCTCCATGCAGTTGGTCAAATAAATCATCAATACGAGGTAGGGGATACTTGTTCTTTATCGTTATAGCATTGATCTCCCTGTAGTCGATACATAACCTCATATGTTCCATCTTTCTTTTTAACAAAAAGAACAGGGGCTCCCCATGGAGAAACACTAGGGCGAATAAATCCCTTATTACTCAATTCTTCTAGTTGTTTATTTAGTTCGACTAACTCTACAGTGGCCATTCTATAAGGGGTCTTCGATATAGGCCTTGATCCAGGAATCAAATCAATAGAAAACTCAACTTCTCGTTCTGGAGGATGTCCAGGTAAATCTTCCGGAAATACATCTACAAATTCTTTCACAACAGGTACATCCTCTATTTGAACATTCCTTTCCTCACCGACAGTTATTTCATTCTCTTCCTCCCCAATAATTGAATTAAGTTGAGCTACTGGGGGTGGATCTAAATAAGAATTAGGTGGTGACGATTCTGCTCTAAAAATAAGGTGCTCCTTATCATTATCATCAAGAATCGTAACCTCTTTCTTCTTACAATAAATCTTCGCATCATAGTCCGAAAGCCAGTCCATACCGAGGATTATATCAAACTCAATCATAGGTATGACGATGAAATCAGCAGATAAAGAAAATTTATGTGCTCTAATGGGGACTGATTCACAAAACTTTGTTGCAACGATACTTCCCTTAGGAGTTTTAACTGACAACTCCCTTATTAAATCAAATTGGAAATATCTAATTTTCTTAGCAAACTGGGAAGATATGAAACAATGAAATGATCCAGAATCAAATAATGCATTTTCTAAACTTGAGGAAACCATTAAATTACCTGCCACCACGTCTTTCGGAGCTTCTACCTCAGCAGTAGTGATAGCATAAGCCTGGCCTTGATCCCTTGGCCTTTTCTGAGGTAAGTTCTCCTGACGCTTAGGACATGCATTTGCATAATGCCCCATCTCCCTGCAATTGTAGCACTGAACGTTGGTAGCTTCCTTCTTCCCCTTGAAATCATGAGCTTGGTGGCCTTTTTCACCACCCTTGTAACAGACTCCCATTCCCTTCAAGCAAGTACCAGGATGTTTCTTCCCGCATTTACCACAAGATGAATATTCAACCTTTCCCTTCTTCCCCTTATTTCCATTCCCAGATTGATCAGCAGGTCTCTTCTTCTCTTGCTTTGCTTTAAAGTCATAAGACTTAGAGAATTCCTTTTCGGTCTTGATAGCACATGAGACAATGTCTTCGTACGATGAAAAGGATTGTGAGACTAACGCTCGACGAAGAAATGGTTTTAACCCATCAAAGAAACGATCAATCTTACTTCTTGGGTTACGAATATAATCACCAGCGTACCTCGCTAACCTTGTAAAGTTATCCTCATACTTTGTGACATTCTCATCCTCCTTTTGTCTCAGACTCAGAAATTGCCTTTCCATATCTGCTCGATGGTCGCGAGGGAAGTATTTTTCTAAAAACAGATCTTTGAACTCCCTCCATTCCATATTTGATACTTCATCATCTTCCTTCGTATTTTGAATCAATGACCACCATTAATCAGCATCTCCAGTGAGGCGGTAAACTGCCATGATAACTTTTTCCCTTTCACTGCTCCCCAAAGCCTGAAATATTTTCTCTAGGGAAAATATCCATTGCTCAGCTACTAAGGGATTTGTATTCCCATTGAACGTTGGTGGTTGTTGCCTCATGAATCGATCTAACATTGATCCTCCACGCTGCGGATCAGGGTGCTCCATATGGGTAAGGTTATTATTCATAACCTGAGTAAGTTGTCCCAGTATGGTGATTAGCTGATCAGCACCAGTTGCATCACCAGCCCCACTATAATTATCTTGAGCAGGAGGGCAATCCCTACATGGAGTGCGTGCATTGATACGGTTTCCATTTCTTCCACTAGGCGCCATTTCTAAACAATGGCATAAACTAGATCAGTTTATGAATCAAAATACATAATCCCATACTTATAAAACACTTAACATAAATTGAACTATTTATGGATATAATCCATAATCATAAGAATGTTTTCTTTGAGGAAGTATATACTCATAATCCCTTAAAAATGATTTGTAAAGAAAATGAGAGTTATCCTAAGCATATCCCCCGGGAGTGTCGTAACCAAGAGTGCAGCAAGGCCCGTTGTCGTGCACCAGTTCCCGTTCGAGTCTAGCTCAAAGCGGTGTTTTCGGGTTTTACCCCTAGGTACATCTGTGCCAGAGCCGCCTCTACCTGCTCGTATCCAGACAGGGATGTATTGCTTGGAAAACTCACAAAATCTCTACAATACCAAAATTCTAGGAAGTTCTTCTATACTAATCCTCAAAGTTCATCTTAGGTCTACGTGCTCTAATCAGAGTTTATCTAAATCTAGCTTCCAAGGTTTGTACTAAACTTCCTCTGATACCAACTGTAACGCCCCGACCCCAGTTACCCAGAGTCGGTGCATTATTACATAACATTGGCATGATCACAAGAAAGATCAAATCTTGAAAGACCGATTGGTTTAGTAGCCTTGGAAACACTAGATATATTCATAAGTTTTACATTACATCATAAAATGAAAAACTACTACAACAACATAATGTTTCCACAATCCACACTATTAACCCCTCATAAAATCCCTGCAGGTCATTCATAACTTACTTCTTCACATCCAGGGAAAAATAAAACATAGAAAAGGGGTGAGCTCAAATTCCCAATAAGGATAACAATATAGCGGAAACTTTCATAAATAAGAATAAACATTTAAGGCAATGTATAACTAAAACAAAAGCCTTTTAAATATGAACTTTCAACATGGTATGGCATAAATAAAATGAAATAATTCCATTTACTTATTCACATGGATATTCTACTAATTGAATAATCACACGCAAAAATCAATAACCACTTTCATAATGTTGGAATGCATAATGCCAGACTATCATAACCACATAGCCAAGGCCTCGTGCCAAGACTACAAATAAGATTTTGTCAAGGCCTTGTGCCAAGACACTAGTTTGTCTCATGAGACCTACCGATGCATCGAGGAGCTATAGCGGGCTCCACCCGTCACATATTAAGTCCAATGCATTCCCATATGAAAAGGTTTAAACATAACATAAACATTCATATTAAAACTAGCATATGAAATGTCAATACTTCCACCATAAACTATGAATGGTATAAAAATAGCACATCCACAGTCAAACATATCACAAAACCTTCAATACAATATAGAAGTTTTGTATCATAATAAATCAACTTCAAATAATCTTAAAATCCATCAAAGGATGTTGACATAGATGAAATAAAAATTCTTTTTAAAGAAATATCTCCTTTTATTTTGAAATAATTTAAGATCCATATAAAATAAAACATTTTCTTTGAAAATATTCTTATAAGCCTGTAAGGGAAGCTTTGAAGATTTTATAACGGCGGAAAATAGCCGCACCCGCCGTATAAGTTAAAAAACATTCTTACCCTAATTCTGTCGAAAAGGTTAAAAAGGACCTTGTTTTGAAAACGACCGAAAGATTCCTTTATAAACCACTTATAAAAGTCAAAAAGGGTATAAATAACTTTAACTCATATTCTAGTAAATAGTAAAAATGTTTTAAAATGCATTTTTAAGAAACATGGATGTGGATGATAAAGAGATCCCAGTAGATTATTACATATAAACAACCTCGGATAATGAAGAGATTGTGAAATAACCCTTACCTTGTACTTTTCCTTGGTTGGGGTAGGTTAACCTCATGTATAATGGTGAAATAGTTGTTATTAAATTATACAAGAATCATATATAATAATATGATATCATATATGATCTTTTAACATTGATTTGTTAATAATATCTTAGAATTATCGTCGTTTCGGGAGTTAACTTACTCATTTTCTTTTATATGTTTTGTTACATAAGCCATGGTTGTTGTATCTTATTCATATCCAGAATGATATATAGTCCTTAAACATCATTTTTAAATCATCAAATGATAATTATACTTGAATGGATACGATGGAGAATGAATCTCATCGCGTTCGTGGAGACGGTAGTCCGTACGTACGCACGAGCGACAATATCATTCTTTTGATTTTAAAATAATATATAAATGGATGGTATATCATATATACAGAATCATTAACATGTTATATTTATTATTTACATGAGTTACACATCATTATTATACCCATCCAAATAATATTATATTGAATAACAATTACACCACGACGTGGAGACGGTAGTCCGTACGTACGCACGTATGGTGACATGTTATTCAAAGGGTGGATAGAATACTGAATATGGTTGTACCATATTTATAATAACATCACAGTATATGTGAGATACTGGAGTTATTATTTTAGAATGGTAAGAACAAAGGAAGAAGAAGTGGAAGAAGAAATGAACTTGGAGAAGGGTGGTGAAATCATTACCTCTTCTTCGGGTTCTTCCTTTTGATTTGATCAAAAGGGATCCTTAGGTTGGCTTTATGATCAAACTAAGGCCTCTAGGTTGTAGTGAGGGATGTTGGGAGAGTATTTGGGCAGAGTTTGGCGGAACCAAAAGGCTTTGAAGGTGTGAAGAAATGATAAGGAGGAGTGCCCTTTTATAAGAGGGGTGAGGGGCACCTTTGGAAAAGCTAGAAATATTAATTTATAATAAATTCATATTCGGTTTATAATGGCTCCAAAGCTTATTATTCAAAGTTTAAGGTGGGGATAGGTCGAAAACCACTCAACCAATAGAATTTAGACAGGTTTGGGTACTTATATTAACCTTATCTTTAAGTATTAACTCTAAGTTAATTAGTTTCACTTTTACAATGTCTCTTTGTATTTTTATATAATATGGTTAATAAACTTACTATATACATCCAATATACCCACAAGTGGTACATTAATGATGAACCTATCATGATATAAGTCTCTTGGCCGAACCTTAGATTTTTAGGAATTTAATATCAATTAATAATATAATATTTGTTTTAAGAACTCTTTTATGTCAATTTTGACACTATTCAATAGTTGATTTTTGTGAAACTCATAACAGATTGATTACTTCGAAAAAAGTCAATTAAATAAATCCTAATATATCATATTATCCTAGAAAATTAGTTTAATTCATTAAAAGTTTCATATTATATTTATTTGGGTATTTATAATATCAATTATTTTAATTTTTCACTATTATAGTAATTACTGCATCATCATTGTGTCATAAATAAAATAAATTATTTAATGTCTAAAAATTATAAATAAAATATCATTATGTAGGAAATCTCTTTAGATTTCTAATGAATATTCATAATCTAAAATCCAACATATATAACCCTATGTAACAATTGTGTTTCTAAAAGATATATGCTTGTGTCATTTTTGTATTCATTATAACTTAATTAAAATAAAGTGTCATTATCACTTACAAGTGGATCCATGGGGTCCCAAAATAGACCCAAATATTCCCATGGTCAACCATGTATCAACCAATAGGGTTAAGACACGTTTTAGGATAATTTAGTATTATTATAATATTATTTTTTAACCCTTATTTACCGGATTTACCCTTAACCATGGTAAATAAAATATTTACCGCAGTAATTATTCAAAATGTATAAAAATAAAAGTTACCTATTTACACAATTTGAACATCATGATTCCAAATATGGAATCAATTTTCCTAAATTCAAAACACAGAAGTGGCAGAAATTAATTTAAAATTAATTCCCGCTGTCAAAACAAAAAGCGTGTTTTTAAGAGATAATAACTATCAAAAGATTGACACTCGTTTATGTTCGGTTTAATTGTAAAATTATTTCCAATGACCAAAATTATATTAAATGGTAAAAATATATTCTAAATATAATTTAAAACCACTCAAATTCATAATTTATCACTATTAATTATTTTGATTAAAAAAGTTGTTTTTAATTAAAACTTAGTAATTTTCACTATTCATCAAAATATGAAAGTTATCCTAAATGTACCAAAATTTCACCTTAGGCTAAATTCGATATTCCGAATCCAAAAATGAAGTCCATTTTCAAATATAAAATATATATAATTTCAAAAAGTAGGTATTACTATTCATAACGGCTAGTTTGATTAGTTATGGTGTGTTAGAACTCGGTGTTGCGTACAACACACGCTATCACATTATTCAAAGAGAAGCGTACCGTAGAAGCTTGGGGTGTTACATCATCCTTTTAAAGAATATTAGAGTATTTATGCTTAAAATTAGATTCATTCACATTTTAAGCCTCTATTTGTTTTGGATAAATTAGAAAACATTTAAAAAACATGTATAATCATATTGTAGTTAGTTTTATTCATTCCCTCTAATACAATGGCTAAATGTTAACTATCATTTAAAATAATATTATATTATTATTTTTCAGCATGACTCAGCATGGTTTGTAACATTAGAGTTTGGAGAAACTCATTGTTGCATGTCAGGTACACCATCAAACATAGAATCCCCTTTAAATTAAAATTAATATTTAATTCAAAAATATGAAAATGTATCATTCTTTATTTACCTGGGATGTTACTTCCTTCCCCCCTTTTGGAAATTGTGTCCTCGCAATTTTATTCAATTATCAAATAAGTGGAGGTATTTATCCCTCATAGCATTTTAAGATTCCCATGTTGCCTCTTCAACCATATGGTTTTTGCACAAAACCTTTACCTGATGAGTTACCTTATTCTGCAACACTTTTTTTATTTGGCCAAGAATATGGATTGGTTGTTTCTCATAAGAGAGATTATCTACCAACTGAACTACCTTTGGGCTCAAAACATGAGATGGATCCGGCATATATTTTCTCAACATTGAAACCTGAAAAATATTCTGTACCTGGGACAAACATAGAGGTAAATCCACTATAGGAAACTGGTCCAACTTTCTAAAGGATTTCATAACGTCCAATGAACCTCAGACTCAACGTTCCCTTCTTTCCAAAATGCATCACACTTTTCCACGGAGAAACTTTAAGAAAGACATGATCACCTACCTCAAAAGAAATATCCTTCCTCCGGTTATCCGCATAACTTTTCTTCTGGCTCTGATCTGTTCTCATGTGCTTCTGAATCAATTAGAACTTTTCTGCCATCTCTTCTACCAATTCTAGTCCCATCAACTTCCTTTCAACTACTTCATCCCAAAAAGTTGAATTTCGACACCGCTTCCCATATAATACCTCAAATGGAGTCATCTGTATACTGGAATGAAAACTATTATTATAAGACAATTCAGCAAAAGAGAAATGTTGGTCCCAACTTCCCTATTAATATAGTGAACAAGCATGTAGCATATCCTCCAAGGTCTGAATTTTTCATTCTGACTACCCATCTGATTGGGGATGAAAAGTTGTACTAAAATTTAATCCAGTACCCAACGACTTCTGAAGGCCTTTCCAAAAGTTAGAAGTAAACCTAGGATCATAATCAGATATAATGGAGAGGGTAACTCTATGAAACCTGAATATCTCTTTAACATAAAATCAAGAAATTTGATATCGAGAAAAAGTATCTTAAATAGGAAGGAAATGAGAAGATTTAGTCAATCGATCAATAATAACCCAGATTGTATTATTACCTCTATATTTCTTTGGTAATCCCTCAATGAAGTCCATGGATATAATTTCCCATTTCCACTTGGGCACCAGTAAAGGATGAAGCATCCCTTTCAATAACCGTCACTCTTCTTTAACCTATTGAAAAATCAAACACTTCACAGTAAAATCAACAATATCTCTTTTCATTCCATCACACCAATAATACTCCTGAAGATATATATACATTTTAGTACTTCTAGGATGAACTGAAAATGTAGAACTATGAGCTTCACATAACAACTCATTGTTCAACTTTGAATCATAAGGCACACAAAATCTCTTCCCAAATCTCAAAATACAATCATTATCAATATTAAAATTAGGCAACTTACCCTTCTTAACCAACTATACCTTTTTTTGCAACTCACTCTCTTCCTTCTATATTTTCTTAATTCTGTCTGATAGAGATGATTTCACTGACACCTGAAACAAAATAAAGGAATTTCCTGCACCAAAAACTTCAATTCCAAAGTTTATCAAATCAAATATGAAATGATCTCATTTCAAACATAGCATGGTTAATGAAGCATTACTTTTCCAACTCAAAGCATCATCCACTTTATTTTCCTTTACTGGATGGTAATGAATTGTGAAATCATAATCCTTGATTAATTTTAGCCATCTTCTCTGTCTCATGTTCAACTATTTCTGAGTGAATATATACTTCAAAATTTTGTGATTAGTATATATTTCACACTTTACTCTATACAAATGATGCCTCCAAATTTTTAAAGAAAAAACAACAACAACTAATTCCAAATAATGTATAGGAAAATTTAACTCATGTGGTTTCAACTGACGTGAAGCATAAGCAATTACCTAATCATTCTACATAATGACACAACTAAGTCCTTTCAATGAAGCATCACTGTAGATAACAAACTCAACTTTTCTGGAAGTTAATGCTAAAACGGGATCATTCAACAATATTCTTTTCAATTCCTGAAAATAATCATCACATTCTTTTATCCATAGGAACTTAACACCTTTTCGAGTTAACTTAGTCAGTGGGCTAGATAACTGTGCAAAATTTTCAACAAACCTCTGGTAATAACCTGCCAAACCTAGAAAACTATGGATCTAGGTTATATTTTTAGGTCTTGGCCATTCTTCAACAACTTCTATTTTAGATGGATCAACAATTATTCCATCCTAAGAATAAATATGACCAAGGAAAGAAATTTGTTGTAACCAAAACTCACATTTTCAAAATTTCCCATACATTTTCTTTTATTTTCAGGTTTGCAAGACAAACCTTAAATGACTTTCAGGTTCCTATTTAATTTTGTAATATACCAAAATATCATCTATAAATGCAACCACCCATTATCACCTGATTCAAATGAGCCACCACTACAAAAAACTGTTCAATTTTGATTCTGACCATCTCAGGATGCTGGTTTAGAAGGTCATTTCCCACTCTATAACATCACTACACAACATCCCTATTTACTCTATAAAAACCCATTTTAAGCCAAAAATATCTTAGGTGAAGCAACATGGTAATCTGTAAATGCTATATCATTAACATAAATTAATTTATGGATATTAATTTAACAATACCCTAACTCTTAAAGTTGTCTAAACTGACCTCTAATACTAACTCTAAGGACCCAGCCTTAAAAAAATACATAATCATGAATTAAATGGATAATTCACATTGAGGATCTTTTCAGGTTTAGAGTTTTAGATAATAGGTCATAAAATATACATAACAACTTGAATATTACATGTAGACACTTCTACTCATTTTCCATTATTTCATAAAATAAAAATTCTTAAAAAAGATTCATGTCTAATTCCACGTTTTAGACAATATGACTTTTCCTTGATCCCATCCTTGACCATATTCATCTTTAAGTCTAGTGAAAAACATTTCAAAACATTGGATGAACATAAAAAGCTCAGTAAGGGTTATAAAACAAAGAAAAAAACATTATTTCATCAATACATACATAACATAATCTCTTTAACATACCTCATAAAATCATAAGATTATGAATAACACATAATAATCACAAGTCATAAAGGTAGCTTGTGGAATCCATAACATACCTACATTGTAGCTTTTACAGTTACGTATAGATTTATATTTGGAATAACCATCACAGTATATTCCCCAAATCTCTTAGGATAAACATTCATGTTTACCTCCATCACATAACCCAATGCATTGGAGATCTATCTCAGGCTCATCCACCCTAGGATTATTAGGTAACCACCTATATATGTAAACAATTCCCAATAACGATAACATATTCATAACACATAAAACAAATATAAAGAAAAGATAACATTTCCACATTTCAATCACAATATAACATTTCAATATATTGACATAATAAAACCATAATCAAAACCATTTTCAATACCAAAATATGTAAAAATAGTATATGGTATTTATTTTCCTTTTAAAAACATTACGGCTTGTTAAGGAAGCCAAATATCAAATAATGCTCGTGGCCGCGGAAAGGTCGTTGTCACCGCGTACGTTTAAAAGAAACATTCTTTTTTTCTCTTTTAGTAAAACGCCTCATAGAAAAAGATTCCTTTTGAATTAAATGAAAAGTAAAAGTAGTTTTTACACTGTATAAAATAAAGTCTTGTATAAAAAAAATATGCCTCAATGAAAGGATATTGAGACAAAGTCCTTTACCTCGTGTCTTACTTGACCCGTTCGTTATTTAATCTCCTGAATAATAAACTAAAGTTAACTTTACCTTCTTAAGAACCTTTTTAAAGTTTATTATTCCTTTTATATCACTTATTACCATGTTATAAACATTATGTAATCATTTTAGTTAATAATGGTCCTTTTGTAGATATTTGGTACTTGACTCAAAAATGAACTTCTTATAATTACAAGTTGTTCATGTGGTCAAAATTACATTATCTTCAGAATGATATTATTGATTTAGATATAATATATATCATATATATCCAGTATATATATGTATTTATAATAGTACATAACATTTGGAGATAGGAAATGAAATGCACCGTTCATGGAGACGGTAAGCCGTACGTATTCATGAACGCTACTTTCATTTATACTTAATATTTTAATGGAATGAAAACATAATGATAAATAGGTATATTATAATTACAATACAATAAAATATATAATTTCATTAACTACATCATTTATACATCCCATGTATGTCATGAATGAGTCATATCACTTTGAGGGGATGATAGTCCGCACTTCCTCAAATAAAATTATCGCATTTACCCATTTTGGAAACCATGAAGGTATGAAATAAATGAAAAAATAAAGAATCATAGAGACAATATAAATATAATATATATTACATATAAATACATTACAATCATAATATCCACTATAAGAGGTGGTATGATAAGTTTGAACAATCATCGTTCTGCGAGACAGTAGTTCACCGTCAACATAAACAGTATATTCTTTACCCATTAGATATAGGTGTGTGTAAGTGTAGTTAGAATCCGTATAAAAAAACTAGTATATTGAGTATACTAGTGTTTTTATAAAATAAAGTAATAAAAAGAGTTTAGGAGGTTGGGGACGTAAAATAAAAGAAAACAACTTAAGAGAAGACGTTACCTTTAAATCAGGTAACCCCCTTTGGTTTGAACCAAAAAGATTTTTTAAGTGCCTTCTGCCTAAGGTAAGGCTTCTAAGTGGAAGAGAAGGATTTAGGAAGCTTAATTTGGTATATGTTGGATGAAACAAGGGGATTTAGAGGTTTGAGTAATGTGTTAGAGGTGAGAGCTTTTTATAAGGGGGAGGAAGGGCTCTTTAAGAAAGTTTAAAAATATTATTTTATTAAATAATGATTTTTGGTTTATAAAGGTCCAAAACTTATTAAAGTAAAATATAATATGAATCTTGTTCTAAATAAAATCATCCAATAAGAATTGGATAGGATTTGGATATTGTTTTAATCTTTATAATCTTATTTATTTAAATTATTCATTGATGAGGTAAACACTGCATTATTATTGTGTCATACATAATTTAATATATTTGATATCTAAAAATTATAAAAATAATACCATGATATAGGAAATCTTTTTAGCTTTCAAATAAATATTTATAGTCTAATATATAACTTATATAACCCCATTTAAGAATTGATTTACTAAAAGATATATGTTTATGTCATTTTTGTCATTACTTTAAATTAATTAATATAAAGTGTAATTATCACTCTTAAGTGGCTCCATGGGGTCCCAAAATAGACCCAGGGATGCCAATGGTCAGAAATAAATCAACTAATAGGATTAGGACCCATGCGAGGGTAATTTAATATTATTATAATATTATTTTTACCTTGAATTACCCTATTTACCTTTAACCGTGGTAAATAAAAGTCAAAAGTTACTATTCAACAGAAAATATTTTCACCTTATTGAACCATATTTTACTTACTAATAACAACCATGTATGACGAATTTTAGAAATTCAATTCATAGAAGTGGTAAAATTTCATTTAAATGAAAAATTCAGTTTTTTTAACTACTACTCAACATTTTCACTATTCATCAAAAATTGATGGTTTTAAAAAAAACTACCCAAAAAATCAGCCTAAGCTATATTTGATATTATGAATTTAAAAATTATATCTATTTTACCAAATTCAAAACATTGAATTTGTATTAATTATTTTAAAATTAATTTCTGTTGTCAAAACAAAAAGTGTACTTTTAAGAAATAATAACTATTAAAAGATTGACACTTGTTTATGTCCAATTTCAAAGTGAAATTATTTCCAATGACCAACATTGGATTAAATATTAAAAATATAATCTAATTAAACTTTAAAACCAATTAAAAATATAATCTAACCATATAAATATATTATATTGAAAGGAAGTTTTGAATTAAAATAGAGTATTTTTCACCATTCATTAAAAAAATGAATTTTATCAGAAAAATACCAAAACTTTACCCAAAGTAAAATTTGATGTCCCGATTATAAAGAATAATTTTATTTTGTCAAATATAACATATAAAATTGACCAAAACAATATTTAAAGAGGGTTCACCATCAAAAAGCGGTAAATAGACCTTTTAAAGAATATTAGAGTATCTATGATTAAAATTAGATTCACCCACATTTTTAACCTTTAAATTTTAGGATAAATGAAAAAACATTTAACAAACATGTATAATCATATTGTAGTTAGTTCTGTTCATTCCTGTTAATAAAATAGCTAAGTGTTAGCTACTATTTAATATAATATTATATTATTATTTTTCAGTATGACACAACATTGTGTACAACATTAGACTTTGGGGAAACTCATTGTTGTGTGTCAGGTACGCCATCAATCATAGCATCCCCTTTAAAGTAAAATTAATATTTAATTCACAAATATAAAAATGTATTATTCTTTATTTACCTGGTATGTTACATAGATGTTTACATGTTACCATTAATTAATGATATGAAATGGTTATGGGAGGAAGGTATCAAAGTGTTTTATTCTTATAAAATATAAATTTTAAATTTTATATAGTGATAATGTTCACTATTATTGATTTCCAAATATAAGAAAATTTGTTAGTATACTATGTTAATGGATATAAAGCATATCTAGTTTATAAAGAATGGAATTCATATCATGAACTAGAATATGATATAAAATAGTGTAAATGGGTCATTGAGGGTTTATACATTTATATTAATCTCACTAAAGTTAAAAAAAGAATTTAATAGATCGTAATAATTTAATGTAGCTCTAAAGATCAGGTAACAATAAAATTATATGGAATAGACATCTAATCGTATTTTATCTTCCTTATTTGGGATATCTAGAGGTAAAAAATAGCATTGATGTGATGTGTGTCACTACCAGGAAAATTAATTTTAATAACATGCCTTTTATATTTTCAAAACCAATCCACAACACACTCATGAGTGTAGTGAAAGATATATTCTTAAAAGTCATTATATTTTAAAAAGAAACCTTGGTTTTTTTCATATTTTTTTGAAATAACGTATGATGTGTTGTAAAAATATTTTGGAAATCATATAAGATTCCCCAACAAATGTTTGATTATTTTTATAAAATTTTTAATAATATTTTACATATGTTGTTAAAGTCTTGAATTTCTAACAACATGGACTTTTTTATAATATTTTTAATCAATATTTACTCATATTTTACATCATTACACAAGTATATATAAAATATCAAAATCATTACATGCATCATAAATTCAAAGAACATAATATTTAATGTCATAATTTTAATCAACCAAATAATTTAACAAAAATAATTCTATTAAATCTACCCAATAGTGAAAACCACAAGCATAAAAAGTAGTTTATCACTTCTAACTAATTACATTCATCTATGTTGTTGACACCAAATCACATATTAAAGAAAATAGTAATTGAAATATTAATTGAAACATCCACAAACACTATGAGAAAAATAGCTTTTTGTGACGAGATTAATTCCCGTCGCAAATAGCCCATCCCAGAGGTTATTTGCGATGGGGGATTTTGTCCGTCGCAAATAATTGGTTATTTGCGATGAGATTGGGGGTCCCGTCGCAAAAAGTTAGGCACAGTTTGCGTGCTAAACCGCAGGAAGGATATTTGCGATGAGGGGATTCCCCCGTTGCAAATACTGCGTCAGTCGGAGGGTATTTGAGACAGGTCCCGTCGCAAATACCCGACGACGATAAATAGGTTTTTTGCAACGGGATGTTGTCCTGTCGCAAAAAGTGTGTCGACATGTACCTTTTGCGACGCGTACACGTCGCAAATACTCTTTTAACTGCCGACTGTAATTAATGTGGGCGAATAAAAAAATACTATTTGCTACGGGTAAACCGTCGCAAATAGTCCCGTCGCAACTAATCCAACCAATATATACCCCCATCCATTTTTTCAATTCCTCCTCTCAATTCTCACTTTATCTATCTCTCTGAACTCTATTTTCAGAATGAAAATTTGTGAGTTGGTTTTTTTTTCATGAAAAAATTGTGAAGCCGTCTAAATCAATAGGAGATCAAGTTTAAAGGTATTTATATTTTATTTAATTTAGTATTTATTTAATTTTTTATGTTAATTTTAATTATTTTTTATTAGTTCTAATTAAATTAGATTTAAATTGTTTTGTTATCAGTATTTATTTGTAATAATAAATTGAAATTCTTAGTACTTATTTTTAATAATTTGTAATAAATAGGAATAATTAGTAATAAATAAGAATAATTAGTAATAAATACAAATAATTAGTAATAAATAAGAAAAATTAGTAATAAATAGGAATAAATAGTAACAAATAGGAATAAATAGTAGTAAATAGGAATAATTAGTAATAAATAGGAATAATTAGTAATAAATAGGAATAATTAGTAATAATTAGTAATAATTAGTAATTATTAGTAATAAATATTAATAATTAGTAATAAATAGGAATAATTAGTTATAAATAGGAATAAATAGTAATAAATACGAATAAATAGTAATAAATAGTAATAAATATGAATAAATAGTAATAAATAGAAATAAATTGGAATAAATAGTAATAAATATGAATAAATAAGAATAAATAGAAATAAGTAGGAATAAATAGGAATAAATAGGAATAAATAGGAATAAATACTAACAAATAGAAATAATTAGTAATAAATAGAAATAAATAGTAATAAATAAGAATAATTAGTAATAAATAGGAATAACCCGTAATAAATAGGAATAATTAGTAATATGTAGGAATAATTAGGAATAAATAGGCATAAATAGGCATAAATAGGAATAAATAGGAATAAATAAGAATAAATAGGAATAAATAGTAATAAATATTAATAATTAGGAAGAATTAATAATAATTAGTAATAATTAGTAATAATTAGGAATAATTAGTAATAATTATTAATAAATAGTAATAAAAAGTAATAAATAGTAATAATTAGGAATAAATAGTAATAATTATGAATAATTAGGAATAATTAGTAATAATTAGTAATAGTAATAATTTGTAATAAATTGTAATAAATAGTAATAAATTGTAATAAATAGTAATAAATATAAATAAATAGTAATTCATACGAATAATTAGTAACAAATAGTAATAAATACGAATAATTAGTAATAAATATAAATAAATAGCAATAAATACGAATAAATAGTAACAAATACGAATAAATAGTAATAAATACGAATAAATAGTAATAATTTCGAATAATTAGGAATAAATTGTAATAATTAGGAATAATTAGGAATAAATAGGAATGATTAGGAATAAATAGGAATAAATAGGAATGAATAGGAATAAATAGGAATAAATAGGAATAAATAGGAATAAATAGAAATAAATAGAAATAATTCCTAATAATTAGGAATAATTAGGAATAATAAGCAATAATTAGGAATAATTAGAAGTAATTAGGAATAATTAGGAATATTTAGAAATAAATAGCAATAATTAGAAAAAATTAAGAATAATTAAAAATAATTAGAAATAATTAGTAATAATTAGTAATAATTAGTAATAAATAGTAATAATTAGTAATAAAGAGTAATAAAGAGTAATAATTAAGAATAATTAGAAATAATTAGTAATAATTATGAATAATTAGAAATAATTAGTAATAATTAGTAATAATTAGAGATAAATAGGAATAATTAGTAATAAATAGTAATAAATAGTAATAATTTGTAATAAACAGAAATAAATAGTAATAAATAGTAATAAATAGTAACAAATAGTAATAAATAGTAATAAATAGTAATAATTAGTAATAATTAGTAAAAAATGGTAAAAAATAGTAAAAAATAGTAAAAAATAGTAAAAAATAGTAAAATATAGAAATTAATAGGAATTAATAAGAATTAATAGGAATTAATAGGAAAAAATAGGAAAAAATAGGAATAAATAAAAATAAATAGGAATAAATAGGAATAAATAGGAATAAATTAGAATAAAAAGGAATTAATTGGAAGTAATAAAATAAATAGAAATAGATAGTAATAAATAGGAATAAATAATAATAAATAGGAATAAATAGGAATAAATAATAATAAATTGGAATAAATAGGAATAAATATAAATAAATAGTAATAAATATAAATAATTAGTAATAAATATGAATAATTGGAAATAAATGGGAATAATTAGTAATAAATATAAATAATTAGTAATAAATAAGAATAATTAGGAATAATTAGGAATAATTAGGAATAAATAGGAATAAATAGGAATAAATAAATATAAATAGTAATAAATAGTAATAAATAGGAATAAATAGAAATAAATAGGAATAAATCGGAATAAATAAGAATAAATAGTAATAAATTGTAATAATTAGGAATAATCAGTAATAATTAGGAATAAATAGAAATAATTAGTAATAATTGGTAATAAATAGTAATAAATAGTAATAATTAAGAATAAATAGTAATAATTACGAATAATTAGGAATAGTTAGGAATAATTAGTAATAATTAGTAATAATTAGTAAAAAATAGTAAAAAATAGTAAAAAATAGTAAAAAATAGTAAAAAATATGAATAAATAGTAATAAATAAGAATAATTAGTAATAAATAGTAATAAATACGAATAATTAGTAATAAATACAAATAAATAGTAATAAATTTGAATAAATAATAGTAATTAGTAGTAATTAGTAATAATTAGTAATAATTAGTAATAATTAGGAATAATTAGGAATAATTAGGAATAATTTGGAGTAATTAGGAATAATTAGGAATAAATAAGAATAAATAGAAATAATTACGAATAAATAGAAAAAATAGGAATAAATATGAATAAATAGAAATAATTCCTAATAATTAGGAATAATTAGCAATAATTATCAATAAATAGGAATAATTATGAATAATTAGGAATAATTAGGACTAATTAGCAATAAATAGAAATAATTAGCAATAATTAGGAATAATTAAGAATAATTCAGAATAATTTGTAATAATTAGAAATAATTAGTAACAATTAGTAATAAATATTAATAAATATTAATAAATAGCAATAAATACTAATAATTAGTAATAATTATGAATAATTAAGAATAATTAGTAATAATTAGTAATAAATAGTAATAATTAGGAATAAATAGTAATAATTAGTAACAAATAGCAATAATTAGTAATAAATAGTAATAAATAGTAATACTTAGTAATAAATAGTAATAAATAGTAATAATTAGTAATAATTAGTAAAAATTATTAATAAATTGTAATAATTAGTAATAATTAGTAATAAATAGTAATAAATAGTAATATTTATAATATTTAGTAATAAATAGTTTTAATTAGTAATAACTAGTAACAATTAGTAATAATTACTAATAATTATGAATAATTAGTAATAATTATTAATAATTAGTAATAATTAGTAATAATTAGTAATAATTAGTAATAATTTGTAATAAACAGTAATAAATAGTAGAAAATATTAATAAATAGTAATAAATTGTAATAAATAGTAATAAATAGCAATTAATAGGAATTAATGGGAATTAATAGGAATAAATAGGAATAAATAGGAATAAATAAGATTAGATAGGAATTAATAGGAATTAATAGGAATAATTTGGAATAATTAGAAATAATCAGGAATAATTAGGAATAATTAGGAATAATTATAATTAATTAAGAATAATTTGGAATAATTAGAAATAATTTGGAAAATTGTGAATAATATCAATTGTAATAAATTGTAATAACTTTTGAGAAATATGCATATAAATGAGCGGTCGGGAAAAAGAGTAGTCTTCAATCCACTAGAAATTATGTTGCCCAAAATTAATGGTAATTACTAAGAAGTAGTTTTAATTATTTATCTTCTTTTTTTAGATAGTGTTTTTATAATTTCAAATTATTCAAAAATAGTGATGATTTCTATTTTGTAAAAAAATAAGGATTAAGGAAGTTGACATCCGTCTTTATTAGATGATCTCACTTTGGTAAATCTGTGTAGAAATCCAAACAGTTCTAGTTTAAATCCTGTATATATTAATGGGTTGAAGCTTTCTTATCATTTGCATCATCAAAACAAGAATATGTTTCAGAAGGCACAATTAAGTGTACTTGTAAATAATGTGCTCTAAGAACATTTGACACATTTAACAAGGTTGGGGAACATTTCTTACGGTTTAGTTTTCAACCAGATTATGTTTTTTGGTATCAAAACGGTGAATGAAGTTCTAGAGAAGATACTAATAACTTGATTCCGGATATATCATGGTTTCAAAATTTAGTACATGATGTTGCAGGTACATCTATTCAAAAAACTGAAACTCAAGATGATATTGATTTAACTCCTGAGTTGGCACCATACATATTTTAAGAGTTATTTAGGTCTGCTAAGGATGCATTATATCCTGGTTACAAGATAAGAAAATTAGAAGAGGTTTCCAAATTTATGGCTATTAAATTAGATAATACAATGTCAAACTAATGTTTTGATCAAATATTTTCTTTGGTTAAATCACTATTACCTAAAGGAAATGTGTTGCCTATAAATTACTATTAGATCAAGAGGATGGTTCATAAAAATGGGCATTAGTTATTAGAAGATTCATGCATGTGAAAATGATTGCATCTCATATTCCCGTGAAAATGAGTCATTGGATAGTTGTCACACATGTGGAAAATTGAGGTATAAAGAAGATCAACCCGGAATGTCTGGATCGATTCATGTAAAACAATTGAGATATTTCCCCTTTACACACAGGATGCAACGTTTAATTATGTATCAAAACACAATGCCAATGCTGTCATGGGATAAAACCAATATTTCAACTGATTAAAGCATGAATCATCCATTTGATGGTGATTCATGGAAACATTTTGACTGTCTGCATCCGTATTTTTCTTTAGAAGCCCAAAACATGTGATTAGTTCTTTCTACTGATGGTTTCTATCCGTTTGGTTCTTATGATAGTTAGTATTCATGTTGTCATGTCTTTATAACTATGTACAATTTACCTCCATGGATGTTGATAAAGGGTCCCTATATATTTTTGACCTTATTAATCCCAGGACATCTGAAAAAGAATATTGATATTTATTTGAATCCATTTATTGATGAGTTAAATTCATTGTAGAGTATTGGTGTTAGTACATATGATGTTGTTGTGAAACAAAATTTCATATTAAAAGCTGTATTGATGTGGATGATTAGTGACTTTCCAGCATATGGAATATTATCGTGATGGAGTACACATGGTCCAAAATCATGTCCTTACTGTATGAAAGACATCAAAGCCTTTATGCTCATTAATAGAAAAAAACATGCTATTTTGGCCGTCATTACAGATTTCTTCCATCCTATCATCCTTTTCGGAGGAACAAATCTAATTTCAGAAAAGACGCAATTAAAAAAGATGAATCTAAAAAAATTATCTCAAGTACAGAGTTAAAATTAGTTGTATTTTCATTACCTCTCATCATATTAAGGCCAAGAATAAACCACCAGAAAATTCATGGATTTGGGAAAGAACATAATTGGATAAAATGAAGAATTTTTTGGGATCTTCTATATTGGTCTGATTTGTTGGTCCACCACATGTTGGATGTAATGCATATTGAGAAGAACTGTATTGATAATTTATTTCATACAGTTTTGGATACACCAGGTAAGACCAAAGATATTGTAAAAGCACGATTAGATCTTTCCCAAATTTTTAGGTGACCAGAACTTGAACTATTTGAAAATGTCAGATCACAGAGGTTAATGAAGCCAAAAGCAGCTTATACACTGTCCAAAGAGTGTCACTTATTATTTTGTCAGTGGATTGCATATTTGAGACTTCCATATGGCTATGCTTCCAATTTGGGCAGATGTGTTAGGAATGGTCATATTACCTGCTTAAAAAGTCATGATTCTCATGTTATAATGGAAAGAATTATGCCTATTGGATTAATAGGTTTGTTTAATTCTATTATTTGGGATTCAATAACAGACATATCATATTTTTTTGAGACATTTTTGCAGTGACAACAAACTGCGATACGCTAAGAAAACTAGAATAATATGTTATTGTAATTATATGTAAACTGGAAAAAATCATTCCACCGACTTTTTTTAACTCAATGGAACATCTGATATTAAATTTTCCACATGAAGCTAAATATGGAGGTCCAATATAGTTTTGATGGATGTACCAATTCGAGAGATGAATGCAAAAATTGAAGAAAAAAGTATGTAACAAAGCATCATTTGAAGGCTCTATTGTTGAACCTTATTTGCAAGAAGAAATTTATTTTTTATGATCTCATTATTTATAATCTGAATATCCCTCAAAACACAAATACATGGGATGGAATAAGAGAAATGTTAATGATGAAACATATAATAAATTATCATATTTTAATCATCCAAATCTTGGCTTTAGTAGAGTTCATGAACGATGGATTTCAGACGATAAACATCACAGAGCTCATACATATGTTCTGCTCAACTATATAGAAATGAAATCATTTGTATTGTGAGTGCTTCTATTACTTATTCTATAATATATGTTACAATATGTAAACTAATTTTATTTATAGGTTATATGATAATCATATCAAGAAACAACTTCCATAAATTACAGCAGCTGCTCTTGAAGAACGCAGAAAAAAAAAATTTCTCAATGGTTTCAAAAACTATTAACATAAATTATTGATGGTTTAATATCAATTGAGTTTATTATTTATTATATTGATAATTGTTTTACAAATTTTCAGGTGTCTCAACATGCTGATAAAATTGATAAGAGACTATGTATATTGAGTAACCCACCATCCAAAATGGTTTAATCTTATAATTAATATGTGGTGAATTGTTTTTTATTTCATAAATGTTCATATGGGGAATAAAAAAAACAACAAAAAATGGAGTTTGTTTGAGAGGATCACATCATAGAGAAACTGAAGTTGACCTTTATGAAATTATCGATGAAATTATTGTGCTGTGTTATCTAGGACAGAATTACATAACGATGTATAAATGTCGGTGGTTGGATACTGAGAGAGGCCTGGGTGTTCATCAGACTCATGGAATCATTGATATTAAATATAAAAGTCTTCTTGTAGTAAATTAAACATTTTTACTGGTTCAATAGGCCCATCAAATTTATTATGCAAAGTACTATGCTATTTCAAGAGACCCGACTGATTAGTGGAGTATAAAAAAAATGAAATCGCGGGAAAATTAGTTTACTCAAACCGAATGTGGTTCTGCTGAAGTAGAAGGAATTAAAATTTTTCAATAGACTACTAAAAATCACTCTTTTTCACAAAGAGATGTAAATATCGATGATGACACCCCACAATTAATGGTCGATGGTGACAAAGATGTTAATGACAATACAAATGAATTTGAAATGACAAGATATGATGAAACTGAAACTCATATGGATATTGATGATGTCGAGGAGGAATATTAAGACATTGACATCGTCAGATATGAAGATGATGATGAAGGTGAACATTGACATAGTTAAATGCTGGTTATAATCATAACTAATAGATATCTATATATAATAGTTATTTTCAACTATATACTAACAACAATCATTTTGTGTTTTAGATGGACCCTAATATATTTCATGAGTTGCCTGAGGCTGAGCTACCTTTGGATGGGGAGGATTTGGGATCATCAGACCCTTAGCCTACTGGCAGTTCAGGGGGTATGTGGAGGGGGCACAGTCTTGCGCGACTGATGATTACTGACCCTATCCCCAAGAGACAACCACATCTTGGCTTTGATCCATGCACATGGAGGTATGGTAACCTATATATTTTAGTTAGCTTTCATTAATTTATATATATATATATATATATATATATTAATTTTTTGATTATTTATTCTTTTTTCAAAGTTTTGTGCATGTAGCTGTTGGATAGGGGAGTGTATCTTGCACAATTATTTTTCTCAGTCATGGATCACATGGGAACGGATTCTCATTGATGTGCAGATTTGCATGTTCAATCATTGGCTGGTACGTAAATAAATAATATTATTTTGAAATTTATTTTATTAATAACTTAATATTATAAATTATTTGTAGGGTTTATGGTATCCCATCGATGATAGCATGAGTGACACTATCCACGCTATAAAGACCCGTAATTTCCATGTAAATTGTTTTAATTAAATGGAAATTTTACGAGTCCGCAAAAATTGACGACACGTGATTCTGAAACCCGATGTGTCCAGAATAAATTTTTTAAGTTTTTTTCAGGTACTTTTAGTGAATGTTCGAGCGGGTTTTTAATAATTTTGAACTGGTGCTCGAAATTGAAATATGAGGACACCGTTGAACTCACAACACCGATATTCGATTAAGAAGACTTTCACCTCAAAGACAGTTGGTCGAGAGTGAAAGTTAGTTTTTGGTTTTTTTCATGGAAACAATAAAATAAAATAAATGCATGTTTTATTTTATTTTATCTTTTATAACCTCCCAAGTGGAAGTTGGTGGTGGGGACCACCACACCTTAACCTTCCATGAGAGGTTATGGTGGTGGTGCCCACCCGAACCTAACCTCCAACACAAAGTTACGGTGTGGTGACCACCTGGGATAAAACCTCCCAATTAATTGAGGAAAACCTCTCAACTCCCTCATAAATGAGGGAGAGTCTCTTCACCTCCCTTAACTTAATGGTGCTACCCCCCTCTTTTAATGGTGTTAACCCTTCCCCTTTAATTAATTAAGCCATATCATTTAATTAAATGATAAAATTTGAATTTTAAACTCATCAAACTAAATAATATATAATCTATTATTTGGAGGGGCTATCTATTCATTATTTGGAAAAATGTTGGAAAAGGAGGATTAGAGATCTTGAGAGAAAACTCTCCAATGAAGAATGCTTCCTCCACAAAGAACGCTCCACTGACGAAGAATGTTGACCCTGACTTCGACCTTCTTCCTCAGGACTTCCTTCGATGTAGGACATCTTCGACTATGAAGAAACGATACACAAACTGAAAATCAAGGAAAACACAGACGTCTGTATTTTCTCAACAATACGTCTTCTTCCCCATGACTCTATTGGCGAACAACGAACACGGTAGGGGTTTAATTTTATTTAAGTGTTATTCATTCCCATGTTCTTCCTTTCATTCAAAACAAAGAACGAGGATGTTTTCCTTTTGCGGGGGGGGGGGGGGGGTGTTGTGATTTGTTCTTGATGAACTGATTGCTGCCACCATAAATGCGGAGGGTGCGGGCCAAACTAACTTGGCCCAACCCCTCACTGATCTTCTTTGTGGTGTTCTTAGAAACTACGATGAAGGTGATGAAGGCGACGAAGGAAAGAATCGTGCCACCCACGGCCTCAGCGACCTGCACCGCCCCCATGGCGTTCTGACCAAACCGGCCCCTGTGCCCCATCTGCACCGCACCACTACCGTGCCGCCCTCGCTGGCCACGCCACACCCTGGCTGTCCCGCCCTCACTGGTCACGCTGCCTCACCGGCCGCACCGCGGTACTCAACAAGAGGAGTACCTCAACAGTCCAAGGTTAGTGGGAAGTGCCAGGTTGTGGCGGTATTCCCACTAT